>JARLTB010000080.1:2290000-3646666 GCA_030141615.1 Unio pictorum | reverse complement strand
TACCTTGTCGGGCAAATTCACTGCTCTGCCACTGTCTCTAAATGCAACCAGCAGCTGTTAACTTTGATCTTTTCACACAAGATAGTCTTCCCTCTCTTGGAAATAATTATGAAATTAAGTATGCTTAACAAACCTTTATTTTCTCCTATATGCAACAGGCATTTTTGTCATGCTTTTCATCATTTTTTAAATACTAAATTTTGTTGCATTGATATTTAATAAAAGCATTTTATTTAAAAGTGACATACTTATCAATAAGTTGAAAGTATTAGACTTGGCAATTCTGTGCAACAGAAAAACGATTACAGAATATGGATAGAAGCTTTGAGTATGTATGTATGTATGTATGTATGTATGTATGTATGTATGTATGTATGTATGTATGTATGTATGTATGTATGTATGTATGTATGTATGTATGTATGTATGGAACATCTGGTAGTAATAATGGCTAAGGTACAATTTCCTAATGAACAAACATTCATACTTCCACATAAGAGAAGACATGTAGTCCTGTCAGATAAAGATGAAAAATAACGATGTGAAAAAAGACTGGAAAGTATAAATAAAGATAAAGATGAATAAAAGCTACATGGCATTTAAAGTGGAAGCATCTAAACCATGATCTTAACAGTGAGCTGGAATCAGATTAAATAAACAATGAGCATATAAACAGCAAATTCAGGAATTATTCTGCCATCAATGTACATCTTGATGGGATCTAAAAAGTTAACTTAACCCGGAGATACGTTTTTCGAGGTTATACTTGGAATTTTGACCTAAAACCATGGACATCCGAGGATCTGTGCAGTTACAAATAAAGTAGGTTTCTTTCTGATCTAGAAGGAAGCCTACAACAAAGTTTGTCAAACAAATCATTCGGAAAAAAGTTAATGCATGAAACCCATGTTCCTTTGATTACCAATTACTTTGAACTTTGACCTTTTGACCCAAAATTTGACATGCCTTTATGTGCAGTCCCTCCATAAACTTTGGTCAAGTCAAATGGTATAGAATTAAAGTTACATAAAAGCTGTTTCTCTTCTTTCAGAGACTTTGGTGATGGTACAAGGTTACGAACTGCATATTTTGTAGTGAACTCTTTTTTATTGTTCAGTTGCTGTGCTGCTTTTGATCCCAGAATCAAAAGGTTTCTTTGTCACTCTAAATATCAGTTATCCACAAGGTTTAGTCCAGCTTTGTTTAGCTGAATTAAACGTATTGTGCATATCCATTTGTCTTCTCTGATCTGACACAATGACCGTGACTTTATACTTTTAACCACCAAACTGATTAAATTATTTGTTACTCCAATTGTGAAACATAAAGTTCAGAAATAAAGCTTCTGTACAGAAACTGTTTTTTTTTTTTTTCTAGTAAAAAGGTCAAAGGTCTGCTGGATTAAAACCTGCCAATGCAATTCAACACAATACTGTTACTGTTACTCAGAAAATTATTTTACAACCAGCACCAGTACGACCAGTCAAAAATGTTTGATATTCATATGTGCCTGGAGAGACTGTGGAAGGTGGACAATAATGTCATGCCACTGACACAGTACAGTCCAGGATGTATACAATTTCTCAATCGATTGACACTCCAAGACAACCAACACAGTACTGCTGTCGTCACCTTCTGGATCAAATCCTCACAGGAATGCTGTGCGAGAGGAATTGAAAGATGTTCCAGCAAATATGTAACTGCCACCAGGATTTGCTTTGACATGTTAACCAATATCAGTCATAAGTTGGTATACAACATCACAATGACCAAATGCTTAAGTGGTGATTTCATTGGGCACTATCCAGTGTTTTGGTATCAAGTGTGGACAAACATTGATTCGTCAGTATACATCATACCGGATGATATAACATCACCAAGACATTCCAGGTACAGTTTGTACTTGATAACCTTTTCATAAATCAACTTTGGAATGCCTTTGATCAACCCTTGTTTTGGGGTCCGACCACAGTCTAGTACGTTTTGGGTCACAGTCCCACATACATGGTTAGTTCACCTGAGTATTTATCTTTGAACTTACTAACCACCTTTTTATTAGTTAAACAGATGATGTTCTGTCAGATACTCACCAGTATCCAATTCATGGACCAGACTAGGTTGTACCATGTCTGCATACACATCAATGGTGGTTATATGCATCAGCAAGTAACTTACAATCTACTGCATATTGACCCAATCCTGATAAAATGGTTTTATATAGTCATAGTAAAACTCGTACATGAGCAGCTTTGACAAGTCCAGCATTAACAATCCAAGGTATATTGGTTTTGTCAATTGGAGTTTTCAACTTTTACTGTGAAATAATAAGTCCACCCTTAAAGATTTTTCAGGATTCAAAGCACTATTGCCTTTAAAGTTTGCTTTGCTCATTACGATGGATATTAAGATCGACTTGAATTAATTTGTGCAGATTCTATATGGTTTACCTAACATGGCATTGTTCATGAGTTTAAAAAAGCCCTTTTCAAAGTCAATTGTGATCTTTATGCATAGTGAGCGATGCCATCTTGGTTTTGGGCTTGGATAACAATGCATCAAAACCCATACCCAGGGACAAATATTAGGCAGGATAGGGCTTTTATATTGTAGATTCACTTTCAAAAACTTTGATATCAGCAATTCAAAATTTGCATAAGGTTTATGTGCCCTTAGTCATTATAACATGTATTTTGGCCAGATGACTTCCAATAAATAGACAGTTAACACTTTGCACTGTAGTAATAATTATAAGAATTACCTATTGCAATTACAAATAGGCAAAAGTATTTAACCAATTGTCACCTTAACAATCAGTTTCTTTTTGTTCAGCCTGAATAAATGGCCATGTCAGCATTTGGTGTTTTCATAAAGACTTTATATGATGTCTTGTTGGACTTTAAAATAAAATTTTGCCATTCGAGTTTCAATTGTGGTCAACATGGCAACCATCCCAAAAATATTTTCAATACTCTTCACAAGCATAATTATATCATCATAGGGTTCTCAAATTAAAATGTCTTATGACATCGAAAATGGTGCTGATTTTAATGAGCCATATGCATATAATGGCAGCCATCTTGCAAATTGTGTAATTACTACTTAGAAATGAAAAGTTGTGTAGATGTATGCATTTCACCAGAAGAATTAAACTATGATATCTGGTTGGTTCTATATTTAAATGGTATCACTCTACTGTAGCAGCCATTTTGAAAATATTTATATTGCTACTCCTAGTATTGCCAGTAAAATGTGGCTATAGTTGTTTACATGCTGTATTTAATGTACTTAAATTGGCCTAAATTTTTTTCAGCTGGAGATTATAGCTATTATCTTGAATAAGTGACCAAGGGAATGAAGATATCCAAATGGATATGAAAATGGAAACAAATTTTAAAAAATTAACAAACATTTTTGTTAGGTACTCCATCTTCAGTTAATTCCCCATAATCTGCTATTCACCAAGTATTAGATAACAGAATGTCAGTAACTAGTTTGCATATATATTATATATACTGATTTCAGTTTTAAATACACATAATTTTTTATACCCAATACATATAATAGACACGGTGCTACTTAAATAATAGCACAAATGTACATCCAACAATGATTTTAATTTTTGTGAAAATAATAAATATTCAAAAAAATAATAAAGGTATTTGGTGGGAAAAATTGAAAAAACAGCTTAATACATACAGGAGACCCATTAAGCATGGCCAAAATATAATTACATCCCCATTTATAAAAAGTTCTATTTCAACTCCTGTCTCTTTATAGCATTTATAATAGGGCAAGCAAACAATAGCAACGATGCACTTTCAGACTTTATTTATTAAATTAATACCCATTGTTATGTAATAATAAAATACACATCCACCTTCTCTGCAGCTTTACTCAGCAAAGGTTACACAAATGCTTTTCTAAAAATGATCATTTTTTTCTAGTTTGAATAAGAGAGAGAGACAGAGACAGACAGACCACCTGCAAGTGTAATAAAGGGACCATAACTGTCGGACAAAGTGCAGTATCCTCTGGTACAGACGAATGCTATGATACTGAAAGAAAAAATAATTGAGTGTGCATAAAATAATTAGAAAATATTTACCAGCTAATTGAAACTGTTAATTTGCATCTGAAATATTTGTTTCATTTCACTGTAAAGAAGATTAGGGATGTCCATGTATGCTACCAAAAATCTTTGTGTATAACTGATCTTATTAATCCTTAGATTGATTGCAAAATACTACTTTCAGGCATTTGTTGTTATGCAAACAAATTTCATTCTTTTTGTATTTAACGACACAGCTAATAAATCCAATATTGTTAAACTCCTTATCAGAAAAAAAAACAAACACCGAATGACAAATCTTCACATAATAGGCGTCTAAATGACTTGTTTCTTTTGTGTTTTTATCAACAAACAGTTTAATGTATACACTACCATACCCAAGTGACTCCATCAGTGCTACTGTGCGTAATGTCAAGCATTAAAAATAATCTTCATGTTTTCTCTATTACCTTTACAGTGTTAAAATCATGCAGTATTCTACAATACTGAACACATTAATATTGCATGCACATGCATGACACGTACGCCTAAAATAGCATAGTGTATTAGAAACTACTTTGCATATAAACCATGTATAATCTGGTAGTAGACTTTAGATTTGTTTGTAATTATGTGTTTATGGAATGATTCAAGTTATGACCAGTGATCTCTGGGGTATGTACAAATAGGATCGACAATCATACTGAGGGTAAGAGCTGTCATATATCTATAAGAGATGTACCATTTGATAAGTAAAGTACTAACTTCATATGTGGAATAAAGTGCAACTGAAGGTTTTGGTGGAAACGTAAGGGCCTCAGAGCCAACAAGACATGATGACAAAGTATGTCTGCTGGGTGAATGGATTGTCACACACTAGCTGCTTTACAATTTTCTGTGTTAAGTTTGTTGATACAATGTTTTGCATTTATGCTAGTGATAGACGCCATACAGGTCATGATATAGCTGGGGTCCCTACAAAATCAATGCAAGTGACTAGGCATAAAGTAGGTCATTTTTTAGCATCTGATAAGAATAGCAAAAAATATATTAAATTTTTTGCATCTTGGAATTTTTCAAAATCTACTTTATTAGTTCTGCAAATCTGAATATACATGAGCTACTATGGTTTCTAAGGCTTGATTACATATTTCATACTTGAACTGTAATTTCGACTATATATATATATATATATATGTATATATATACATATATATTTATGTATATATATATATATATGAAATATATATATGTATGTATATATATATATATATATATATATATATATATATATATATATATATATATATATTCTTCTTACTGCACTAAAAATAAAATCAACATGATCGTTCAGTCTAACTTTCTGATAATTACAGTAGAAAGAGTTCAGAATTTTCCCATATTATGATTTCAATAACAGAACAGAAACACACATGCAGCTGAGTCAAGACACGTTCCTTAATGCTCAAACAAATAAATCCTGTCAATAATCAGCACAGCAGAGCAGATCTGAGTATAGTGGACCACCCCAAAAAATCTATTCTCTCCAAAGCAACTGGAAGATCTGTTGCAAGGCACATTTATTTACAATGTCACTCGAAATTTCAAACATTTCAAGAATACCAAAGGTAGCAATTCTTTTTAAAAGTGATGTTGAGCATGTGACCAAGTTCGGATTTGAGTGGGTGGAGTTATATGCACATTAATCTTGTTGGTGTGTATTGATTAATCTGCGGTTATATATTTATTTTAGAATACAGCATAACTTCAATTACTTTGTTCTTGTAGTGTATTTTTTATGTAATTAAACCCTAGTTGGAATATCAATGAGTATATAATAAAAAGGTTGCTGCATTTATATGGGAAAATATTTACTCATTTTCTTGGATGGATACTACACTCTTACAGGTTGTGCAGTATTCATCTGGAAAAAACCCAAACAACTTTTGATTTTCATTAATTACATCATTGTTTATATGGCGAGAAATTTCAATATCTATATACCACACTTATATACAAAATTAAAATTATAATTGTAAAAATACAAATGTGCATTAATGTGTAAAATGTGATACCATTGCAAAATTCTTTGAAATAAACTTAATCGCACAGTTAACAACAGGAAAAGATAACGACAGTCAAGCAAGGGTAAATTCCCAGCAGGTATGTATTGAATAATATTTATGATGATAAAAATATTGGATTGTTTAGAGTTACCATCGATCTTAAATATACATACACTGTAGCAAGCGTTACTTATCTTGAGTAATTGTAATTTATGAGGGTGAACATTTTATTAAAGAAGTTTCAGTGGCAAATTGTGCAACCCATTTTCATGGCTGAGATTCAACAAATTATTGTATGTTATGTATTGCAAACTATCAAAGAAAAAGAATTTATGAAAACCCACTGGGATATAATCGATATATATTTCCTTGATAGGTACAACAACGGTAGCAAAAAGCAAAACGTTACTTACTATTTTAAGCAAAGTGAGAGTTGGCAGATGAAGCTAATGCAATACTATTCTGAAACATCTACTATTTCAGTCAATATATACCAGTCTCAGAATGAACTCAGTATGTTTAATGAATTGTAACTGTATTTATTGGAAATCATTAGAGATGAGATAAAAAGTAATCTATTGTTTGTAGATTTTGATAACCAATTGATGAGACCCAACAACAGGTAGAAATAATTATCCTTAAAAAATAATGTATTGGAAACTTGTTATGAGCAGAACATTTCATACGTCCCAGTCAATACATGTGCACAACAGATGTTGATTATGCTGATTCTAAATCACTTTTAATATAGTGCACTGGAATGAGGAAACAGTTCACGCAGATGAATTGATCTTAACTCCCAATTTGTTTTTTAGTTGAATTATAACTGATATTGCAATTATTTACACGGTTGTTTGTGAATTAATTTCAGTAATGTTATAGTTTCATTAGAATAAAAATTATTGTTAGTCCATGTAACTAAACTGTTGAAGAAAAGTTTTTATCTGATTATGTTTCACTCCCATGTGTTCCTGATCATAATTTAGATCAAAAATATTGTCAAGAAAGTGAGAATGACTACTGTATATAGTTACGTAAAAGCACAGTTCACGAATAAGCCTATCCCTCAAACTGAATAGGTTCAACTGTAAAAGTGTATGATCGAAATAAGCATAAGATATTGAAAAATATTGTTATTGGCTGTATTGACTGGAAAAAATTGAAGAAAAAAACCCCCAAAAAATTCTTGAAAAAGTCATTTTCATTCTTACAACCATCTTAATCTGACACCAGTAATGTAACTGTACTTTCTTTTCGGAAAACGTTTTAGTGTATGGATTTGTAGCTCTTTAAGAGTTACTGTTAGATCAGCAAATTTTTAATTTTTGGTCTGGAAAAGGTTTGGTTAGAGTCTGAAATATTTTTTTAATTTCTGGCAAGAAACCTTAATACAGGAGTTCCTATGTGTTTAGGTTAAGCATGTCTTCGGTGAACCACATTAGTAGTATATGCTGGTATTCAACAAGAAGACTTAAACATTTTCAAGTTTTAAAGGCAACCTCCCTTTTTAGAAGCTTTATATTTTTCCTAAATTATTCATTCTAGTTGATCAACCGTCAATCAAATTTAATGTTGATTATGATGTTGAGATGTTTAAAGCAACTGATCCCAATGTTGCCTAAGAGAGATTTTTTAGATTAACACCTAGCGTTGTTTTACTAAGGACTGACTTAAAAAAAATATCAAATGAAATTTTCCAACAAATAACAAAGATGATACAACTACTCACTTCCTACGGTTCAGGCTTCGTATTTGATAAAATCAAATCAATAACCATTACCAGCGGCGTCGCTAGGATTGGTGTCACCCAGTGCGGTAAACTCATGGTGTCACCCCTCCAGACTTCCACCATGATGATGATCACCTCATTAATTAACGCGTTCGCAAATAACTCCAAATTTTGCTCCGACCAGCTCTGAATCTCATTAAAATAAGCAGAAGACGCTCTGCAGACTGTATGGTGGCACCCTGTGCCTGCTAGTCATGTATTTAACTATGATCGGTTATCCGCTTATGAAATCCGACTAGACCGAGCAGTGTGTGCTCTGTAAAATTTGCAATTTTCATTTTGGTGTCACCCCTCTGAGATGGTGTCACCCGGTGCGGTCCGCACCCCCCGCAACCCCCTAGCTTCGCCACTGACCATTACCACAAGTGCTTTTACAATAGGCTCTGGCGGAACGTATAAACCATTACCGGATTCCGTTTTACGAACTAAATCATGCATAAATGTAAAAAAAAACATCCGATAACAAGTGTATATTATGGGCACTATTATCAGCGCTATGTACCTCCAGTATCAATATAGATCGATTAATAAAATTACGTACCACATCAAGATTATATTAATATAACTGGAATTAAATTTCCCGCGAAGGAAACTGCGATAGCTATGATATAACGTCTAAATCCTGAATTATTTCCAACAAGTATTAATTTATTTTAACATGACTCATCAAACAAACTATTCCCAGTCAGAATATCACCACTAGCACAGAATAATACCAACAGCACATTAATAAATCTTCTATTACACAATGAGCACTACGTTTGGATTCAAGATTTCAGTAGAAATATTAAATTACAATAACAAAGCATAAAACGAGGACTTATTTCGGTTAAAGTTGCTTGAATGGTTTTGAAAATCTCGGAAAAATTAACCGAGCACAACAAATACTGCGGCGAGGTTTAACGACAAACAGTACCAAATCCAGTGGAAAAAATCTCTTCTATTTCAAGAAATATGAGATAACCATTACTCTTCAATTCATCATTTATGGCGCTTTTGAGTATATATCAAAGTTTGATCAAGCCTCGCCGATTAATTTCATTAGTTACTTAGATATAAATAATCTCTATGGTGGCGCAATGTGTATGCCGATACCTACTGGGGTATCCACGTGGATGAAACCTGAGGACGTTCTTAAAGAAACAAACAACTTGACCGTGGAGATGAACCCTAAATACAGCTATGTTGTTGAAACCGACATTAATTATCCACAGCATCTCCTTGATGTGCATAATAATTACCCGTATTAGCCGAGCGAATGATGATTACTGATGATATGATTTCGCCCGAACAATTAGCACTATGAACAACTGGATTATGTTGTGTAAGTAAACTAGTGCCGAATTTACTTGATAAAAAATAGTTTTGTCCTTACGCGGTATTGAAACCAGCGTGTAATGCTGGACTTGTTGTAAAATCAGTCAGTAAAGCACTGCGATTCAAACATTCCACGTGGATGAAGCCGTATATCGATTCAAATACACTTTGACATGCTGCATCAAAAGCAGACTTTGAAAAAGAATTCTTTAAACTCACGAATAACTCTGTATTTGGAAAGACGATGGGAAATATTTGAAAACGAGTTGAAATTGAGATTGTCTATGACGAAGCACGAAGAAATAAATTAGTTAGATCAGATTATATCGCACACACTTCTATGAAAATCGATTCAATGCTCAGTTTATTTATCAAGAAAAAGACAAAGCTATTTCTCAATAAACCGATTTATGTTGGCGCATCAGTGTGGGATATATCAAAATTTGATTATATATGATTTTCATTATAGGTTTGCAAAAGTCAAATTGCCTTATGCGAAGCTACTATTTATGGACACCGATTCACTCGTTTATGAGATTGCTGGTAGAGATTGTAACGATGACCTCTTTGTAGATATTTACAATCACAGAGATAGATTTGATTTATCAGATGTTTCAGCAAGTACTGGATTTAATAACAACGCTAACAAAAAAGTCATCGGGAAAATGAATGATGAGTATAACTGTACTCCGATTGCTGAGTTTGTCAGGCTACAATCAAAGATGTATATGCTTATAAATGATACTAGCGTTGATAAAGCTAAAAGGCTAAAGGGATCAATAACAATTATGGTGAAACGAAGATGAAATTCAAATCGTACACGTGAGGAACATTTGTCCACGGTGACCACATATGAATTTCGATCAACGCAGCATATGATTACTACGGACAAGATAACTAAGATCGACTTGTATAACTTTGACGACAAACGATATGGTCGTGATGGTATTAATACGCATGCATTTGAACATTATAAAAAATTAAGCAACTAAATCATTATATGACTGTAAAAATCATTATTTGACTGTCATTATTTGTAACTAATTAGTGTTATTTTTCTGTAAATGTATTATTCGTAATTGGATTAAATAGTAATTAATTATGGTAGGAGAAAAATTAACTTCCCGATTGACTCGAGAGCCACTTGCAACGATTAAGAAATTTGTACATATTCGTGATTCTTTTTGACTAATAGTACCACAACGACAAGACTCTAATGTTGATTTTGTAACGGGCACAGAACAATTGTTTAAGGCGATTATTGAAAAAATAACTAAAGAAGATGATAGGACTAAAGATTTAGACAAAGCTGTTAATCAAACTGCTCATCCCGCAATTCGTGCCAGAGATGCCGCACAGAGATCTGTTGATCATATAGCTAGCATTGTGCAAGAAGAATAACACAGAGGAGAGAGAGACATACATAACCAGAGGTAGACTCAAAGACTCTTGAAGATGTTTCTAAATCAGATGGAGAGTCGCAGAGAACCACCAGTATATAAACGAGGTGCTACAAGGCTCCGTGATGATATCACTATCAATATCAAATTAAAAAATTATCGTGAAACAGTGAGATTAGCGCATAACTTTGGTAATAGGTATGATTTTATATTAAACCCACCAAAATTGATGAATTTTGATCATTGGCAGAGATTAGTTTTCACCGCGCATAAAAAAATTGCGAGATTAACACCAAAACACGAAGCAGAATTAGATGTTTTCAAAAGAGATGTAAACACAATAATCGACGAAACAGAGACTCAGTATTATCCACAGACAAGACCAACTAACTCATCTAAATTTTATCGCCAGCTGGTATATCTCCTAGTTTTTCAAAGGCTGAACCTATTGCTTAACTAACTAAATCTCCTGAGCTTTTATCTCCAATACTTGTAAGTGCGGCATAATTGAGGAAAAATTCTTGTTAAATGCCCTGAAAACATCTTAAGAGATGTTGGACGACTTGAGGTGTTAATCGGTGGAATACAAGCTGGAAATAGCTCTCCGTGGGAACACTTACATAGAAACTGACACAGAGGAAGGGGAAAGAAAGAGATTGAAGATAACATCAATCGCATGGTTGTAGCAGAATAGATCAAAATATAAATGCATGTATATGTTTAAAGTGCCTCATGTTGGTTTGTCTTTTCGCTAAGGTCATATTGTCCTTCGTTTAGATTTATTTAATTAAAAGTAGCCCCATTAAAACGAAAGAAACAACTTATCAGTTTGCAAAGAACATTATGAATAGCAGGAAACTAAATTTTGAAGTGAACACACTGAACATGGATGTAAAGAGTTCATTATATACACAGTTGTCTCTAGTCATTACTACCTCCGTTTAAATGTTAGTGTGTGTATTTGTATATGATATAAATACAATATATGTCTCGTATGTACGCAGCATCATTGATATATCCCGAGATGTAAAACGATTTCATTAAAAAGATGCGATTCCCGAAATGTTTGTACTAATGAAACATACGATGATTGGGAGATCAAAGATGCAGCGTATATAATATATGTATATTTTCTATTTTCTGTCTTATTTATTAAATAATTATAAAACATATGTTTGATTTAAAATAATGTTTAAATGAAGAAAGCACAGCATTACACACACAACAGCCATCAATTAGCCGGTGAGTACTTTGAAATGAGTTTGAAATAAAATCTAAGCCAAACTATACCCAACAATGTTAATTCAAACATTTAAATATATTAAAGTTCTCAGTAAATATAATTTAATTAGCATTGATACCTACAATATAATTGTTTTCATCCATCATTTCTTTGTTTCCTCTCTGTGATATATATATATATATATATATATATATATATATATATATATATATATATATATATATATATATATATATATATATATATATATGTGTGTATGTGTGTGTGTGTGTGTGTGTGTGTATGTATGTATCTCTATATATGTGTGTGTATGTATGTGTGTATGTATTGTTACGTGCTTAGGCTCGAATAAGCAGTAACATAGAAAGAGTGAAAATAGCAAGCTTGTAAAACTTAATAAACAGTTTATTGAGTACAAATATTTTTCAGAAAAGAAAAATAAACTTACGGTTTTAAGAACCAATTCCAAAATTAATCCAAAATAATTCAAAATATTATCCACTAGAGAAATTGCAAAAGTCCTGGTAATAAAATGTCCAAATAATTCTAAGTTCGAATCCCAGCGAGGTATTCAATATAGAAGACGATGTCACTTGATGAAGTCAGTTCTTGATAATAAAAGTCTATGAGCACAATTCCTTTCCAGATAAATAACAAAATAATTCCTCTTGATTCAAACAAATTGAAAAAACTTCCAGTACAAGGTAATTTATAATAACTCATAAAGACAACTTAATATTCTAAATGCCCAACTTCTACTGAATAGTTCGCTCAAAAAAATAATTTGTATAGCTGTTTTTACGTAAAGAAGGAATGGTCACGATCTTTTAGAATCTCTCAAAAAAAGTTTACGTTCAAGAAATCACGTAAACAGCGTATGACCCAACTAAAACAGAAAGATGTTTATACAAAACTCCATTGTGTCCTTGGAACCAACCAATCATTTCAAAAGCTTGTTTACAACTCTGAAACCAGGTCAGAAATGAGGTCAACACCTGGTGTTTACTCTGTAAAGTACAGGTCACCCCCTTCAATTAACGAATCTTAAAACTTAAAATGCCAAATTTAAATCTAACAAACAAACAATAAAAATAAATATAAATGACTTATATCACATATACGTAACAGTATGTGTGTGTGTGTGTGTGTATCTGCCAGTTGCAACAAGTTATGATTTGATACATTTATATGCATTCGAAATGTACTCAACCATTCAGAAATGTTTAAACATCTTTCAATATAATTTTACACATTCTTTTCAGAAGATTCGAATAAAAATACGTTTTACGTCTCTGGATACGCATTAACATCACTCAACAGCACACACCACACGATTCCTAGCTTTTCTGAGCCAGCCTCAAGTTACACAGCAAAAAATGAGATACATTACAATCAGTTATATCAATTCACACTCGCTCTAAATAATACGTGAATTCTTCTAAATTAGGTGAAGACCCGTGGATTCTCGTAATCATATTAAGTAAAGTAATGCATTCAGATGTTAAAACCTAATTCTTATGCAAACACGACAACAAATTAAACTATTCGTCAAGCGTATCTAAAGATTAATGTACGACTTCCTATGCATAAACTCAACACCGTTACACTTGATAAAGCACATTATTATACAAATGTATTAAAAACATTCATGCAAATACAAATAAATTCAGCAAAGCATTATGTACGTTATCAACAAATTATTTCAATTGTCACACTAGCTTTACTGCAAACGTCAATCCAAAACATTCTGTCCGATTGCTAGGACAACAGTTTTTAAGAGCCTTCACTGGTTTCTCTTGCAGAAAAGCTTAGACTGATTAACATTTCCGATGAAGCGATATAAACCCTAGGAAATTTCGTGTGGGAAACATGCCCCTTAACTAACGTAACCAACCAGTCAAATCTGTCAGGACCTTCCTCAGTGGCTCCAAACATCCCGGTCAGCATGATCTGGTAGGTTGATAATTATAGAGTTTCTGCAACTGTTCAATTGTGACAGCTTTACACTAAAAATAACGTTTTCTGTGCACCTAATAGTACGTCTGGCTGCTGTCCAAACAATTGTTTAAATAAGGAAAGCATTCTCCCCTCCAAATGACAGTCCAAAGATCGCAGTGTGACAATTGATACGCTTTCATTCTCTAGAAATCTAATTAATAGTTCTCTGGTCTTAGCTAATGTACTCTTGTTTCATCGCCAGAAATTTGTCCCTTTACACTGATAATCTTTCAAAATCTAAATTTTGGAGACCGCAGACGTCTCGTTGCATTGAGATGCATTGACTTCCAGTATGTTTGATTGTACATATGCAAATAGAGGTTCAGCTTCAGTAGTGTCGTTTAAAATCCCCAAAAAGTTGATTAAACAACTTGTTATATCCGACTGTTTCATTATCAAAAAATGTTTGAAAATGAACTAAGACCATACTTTCAACGCAGGTCACACAATCTTACACCGCCAAAAAATCTTGTGAAGACGATATGAAAACACATGAAACCAAATTGAAATCATTATCATCTGAAAGAATACATGCAAAAAGCAACGTCTGTAGTGGTTGTAGTATTGCTGCAAGTATTCGATGCTTTTGCCATAGGAGTATTCAAACACATCATCTTTATACTATCAGCCATATATAATGTAATCTAATTATTCTACAATGTTACGCACACATTATATATATATATATATATATATATATATATATATATATATATATATATATATATATATATATATATATATATATATATATATATATATATATGATGTGATAGCATACATCTGTTGTCTTCCGATTGGAGGAGGGACAAGCCATAAGATTGAATTATTTCACACGTAGTCGGATTGGTAAACCATTCCAGTCCGTTTCGATCCTGTCTTAAATTATATATAGAGGTGCTTTGGCCTATAATGTCATGACTAACCCATCTACGTCACTGATTTCGACATGTTTACATTAGGAATTTGAGAAAATCATATACCAATTTATCCGTCGTTCACTAAGCATGCTCTCATAAAAGTCACTGGTGACCTATATTGATATATACTCTGTATTGTTCATATGAAATATACAGAAAGCCCGTTTATAGGGAAAATAAAAATAAAAAATGTTTTGGAAGGTAATAGAATAAATAAAATAAATAAATAAAGGACGAAAAAAAATTGAGAATGGTGACATACAAACAAAATAACAAATGTATGGATCCTTTTTCGATCTAAGTAGACCTATTGGATAAATAAGGAATAATACAAGGCATGGAACATAATATAACAAGCATTAAAACAAAGGGTTGGAAACAACCATCTAAATTTTAAAATTTAGTACGCCATGCCTTGTACAAAATTCAAAATTCTATAAATTAAAAATAATTTTTTTTATGAAGACCGTTTAGGGGGTCTTTCAAATGTAAACAACTGGGAAATTTAATCTAGAAAGGCTATCCTTACAACATACACTGTATATATAAGTATATATATAGCAACATACAAATAGCACAACACAAATAACAGACACAGGATATAGGGAACCCCTAGCCAGGTTTGTCTTAAAAGATAAAGAAAGCAGGAAACCCATGATGGGCCTTCAGGCTCGGGAAACCACTTTATAGAAAACACTAGGGACCAAAATCATCCTAATTTATATAATCCCGATGGGACAAACTTAAGGTTAGTTTAAATTAAATGAAATCTCTTAAAAACACAAAAAAAACTACATATCAGGGGGCATACACTCATACATAAAAACACTTTTTAGTTTTTTTTTTTAAAAATAGGGGGAGGGGTATCTGTCTGTTTCCCCCCCCCCCAAAAAAAAAAAAGAAAAAATTATCCGGAATAATAAGGAACATCATCTTCGCAATAGACTCTACAAAAAGAATAACAAACATCTTGGATTCAACTTCCCAATGCTCGATTTAAGACCAAAAGCGAATCACATAAACATAATACGAAAACTACCTCAATGACATACCATGCAAACGCACGCACGGACACATACACACACATGTATTTGTTTATCTCAGCAATCTCCCAAATATTGACAAAAGCAACAAACTGTTTTTTTTTAAAAATGTAAACTTCCCAACATGGTATGCGAAATCACAAACGCAGTCATGGAAAACAGATCGAACAAAGAATTGTGGAACCTAGAAGAGGACAAAATATGCCAATATGACAAAAACACTTGCTCTACTGCAAGAATACAACACAACAGAGAAAATAAATAAAGGATAAAATCAAACAACAGACAGTTGCTTCCAAATCAACCAATAACAATACATTGATAACGTAGATGATTACAAATTATACATTGATATAATTTAATACGTAATCAACATAATGCAAACTACAAACGACAAAATATGAATCACTAAGTCATCATCAGATTAAATATACACGATACAGCCAGGACTATTGAACCCTACATGTATTTACAACACATTTCTCACCGAATTCGAAAATATACAGGCAGGATACAAGCCAAAATTATTAAATTAGTGTTATCCTAAAGAAAAACCTTTGCCCTGCATATAACTGTACAAAAGTTATGCAGATCAAACCCTCTTCATATATCATTATTCCATAACAATGTTATTCCCACTCCCTCTTTCGAACAAAACCTTAAACAGATTTGCGAACTGGTTGAAATACCTCTCACAGAGAGTTAATCCTAAGGTCTCACTGGACAATTTTGTTTTTGGGCGGTTACCTATAGCAGAAAAATTATAATAATATTACATTAAATATATAAATAAAAATTAACTAATGATGTTTGTTGAAATGATGCTTGTAAGATACTGACTGATTAGTTATGTTAATTCCTTATGCAACTAGTGGCTTTGATACTGAACCAACACTGCCCCAACCCCTCTTTTATACATTCATTTTTACTGAGAGGGGGTATTTTGAATATATTCCTGTGACAAGACAGCTAAAATAAAATAATCAGTACGTGCCTTATACATGAATAAAGTTCATTAGTAATATAACAAATTAGCATACTTTTCATCACCCCTCAACCATCTAGATATTTAGATATTTACCACTGTAGCAGACACATGTAAATACGAAGCCAAGTCCGCGGCTCATTTGAAGCCCAAGTTACGCAGTTGATCTCCTGTGCTAATGTAACTGTGACAGGAAGTCACCAACAAGTCAACCAGTTTCCAAGCCTAACTCCAAGTAAATCTTAACCACATTACAGATTTAGCTTATATGTGAGGTGAAATATGCTAGGATGGTGATAATTAGGCTCATGCCTTCTACCTTAAATATTAGGAATGCGAAACTAACCAGCGAGACCCAAAGAAGCCGCTAGGAGCATCTCTGTGACTGACCAAAAACATCAACCTCTACCATACCCAATACACCACTGATAAGAAAAGCATCGCATACAATTAAATAGCTTTGGCTTAATAGGTTTGTAGAGCTTAGCGGACTCTGTTTTGTTTATTTACACCCTAAGACCACCATTAAAAAAAATTGTCAGAACAAGCATTTATAAAGAATATCACTATCTTCCAACCTTCTAACCGTACCATTCTACATAACACAAACAAGCCACAAATCTGAAACCGCACGTACACTTCAAGATAATTTAAACAAGGAAGCTAAAATATTACCACAGACGCTCGAAAAATAACTTAAAATATCAATATCTACATGGCACTCAAAAAACAAATTACTAAATTATCTGACCGCATATAAAACATCCTACATAAGCACTATTTTTAAACTAAAGACTGTCCGAAACCCTTAAATATAATTGACAGTGATTTATTACACCTGGAAGAAGTTTTCTAAAATTTTGAAAGCTTTAACACTTAGAAAACTTGAAGAAACTAATTGATTCTCTCTCTCTCTCTCTCTCTCTCTCTCTCTCTCTCTCTCTCTCTCTCTCTCTCTCTCTATCTCTCTCTCTCTCTCTCTCTCTCTCTCTCTCTCTCTCTCAATTTGTGGTCTTGTCTCAATCAAATCAAAGCTGGATCGTCAGGGCTTGAGGGGGAAGGAAGGGTTGCAAAATGTCAATGGGCACTAACTTTCCTTAAACGGGTACCAGAGCAAAAGTCTATTTACTCGAAGTATGCATCATACCCAAATAAGAATGAAACGATAGCCAAATTTCAAATGACAAGTCAATATCAGTGTGTGTGTGTGTGTGTGTGTGTGTGTGTTCAGAAAGGTACCTTGGCTTGGCCCCGTAAACAGTTATATACAATAGATATTACATATACTGGATGGCAATATTATAAATTCCATATGATGTATGATCTCATTCCTTGGCACACATTTTCACTTCTCATATTTTTCACCATGTCAGTATTAAACTTCAAAGAGCCAACATTCCAACTCATTGAAAGTTACAGTGGTATCTTCAAAAGGCCAACATTCCAACTCACTGAAATTGACAGGAGTATCTTAACATGATCATGAAAAAGTAAACAGCCTAAACGACCGAGATACATAATCACTTCATTCTCCAAACAAGGGGTTATATAACGTCAGGTTAAGAGATTCTAGTCTGACGAAAAAAATGTTTATCCTAGGAAACATTTTAGGAACCACTGCTTACAATTGGTCAGAGTAAAAATTAAGGTGTACACTTTAGAAGTATTGTGAATTTAAAGTGACAACCTTAGTCGAAAATCTTTAGTCAATTCCGAAATTTCCTCTGTGTGTGTGTGTGTGTGTGTCTGTGAGAGAGAGAGAGAGAGAGAGAGAGAGAAGAGAGAGAGAGAGAGAGAGAGAGGAGAGAGAGAGAGAGAGAGAGAAAAAAAAATAGGGACTAGGTGGCTGCCTTGTGAGAAAATACAAGGTTTAATGCTAGGAGTCACAATTTCTAAAGAGGACAGCATTAAGATACGCAATTTAAATTTCACGTAATATTCTATTTTTTGATTGCTTGGCTTATGAAAATGTGTTTGAATTGACTAGGTTACATACTATGTATCTGCCAAGGGGCAAATTTCTGGCGATCTATCGAGAATACATTAATTGAGAGCAGAGAACCATTAATTAGATTTATGGAGACGCGCGTATCATACCGCCCTACTGCCGTGTACAGTAAGGTTCTGTATAGTATGAATCTTGTTTTAATTAGACCTGTGTTTATACAGTGGCAAGAACGGATTGTTAGGGACATGGTTTACTTTCATTTTCATGAAAAAGTTGTCAAAATTGAGAAGCCTCAGAAAGTTGTCAAAATTGAGATGCCTCAGAAAGTCTGTTACCTAAAACTACCAGGTCAAGCTGACCCGACTTTAGCGACTCTGAAAGAAAGGGCGGCAAAAACATTTGATTCGGATTGATCACGTTAAATAAGGGGTGTGTTTTCACACAAAATTGCATAGGATTTTATATCACCTTATTTAAATGGTAATTAGACTAAACTTTTCCTGCAAGAAGACACAGAGAAAAAATGTAACCAGTGAAGACTCCGAGTGGAATGTGAATGTGTGGTCCAGGCCATCCGCCAAAACTGTTTGAGTGACGAAGACACAAAAGTATAGTGTCACAATTCCATGTAATTTGTTAACGCGATTTATATAATGTTTTCTGAGTTTATAGGTCCTTGCATGATTTCATTTAATACATTTGTATAATAATGTACTTTTGAATTATACCGATGTTGAGTTTTGCATAGAAAGTCGTAAAGTAATTTTTAGATACGTTTGACGAATAGTTTAATTTGTTGTCGTATTTGCATAAACAGTTGGTTCTAAAAATAGGCTTGGAAACTGGTTGACTTGTTGGTGACTGCCTATCACAGTTAGACTAGCATTGGAGATCAAAAGCGTAATTTGGCTTCAAATAAGCCGTCGACATGGCTTTCGCATTTACACGTGTCTGCTACAGAGATAAATATCTAAAAATCTAGATGGTTGAGGGGTGATAAAAAGCATGCTAATTTGTTACAGTACTAATGAACTTGATTCATGTATAAGGTACACACTGATTCGTAAGGAATTAACTTTAATACCTCCGTAAGAATCTTACAAGCATCATTTCAACAAAAATCATTAATTTGGTAGAAAAGCTGTCCATTGGGACCTTATAATGTAATCATGTCAAGTTCATGTGACCCATGATCAACACATCCAAAGATAAGATAGACACCAGCTTCATTTTACCTCGCAACCGTGACTGCTATAGCTGATACCAGCAACGGAAAAAATCGTGACAATTATTGTTGTGTTCCTTGTGCAATGGGAATGCTGACAATGGCGTTAAACCCTACAACAACAACAACAACACTTTATCATTCAATGGTGTGGTAACTCTAAGACTTGCATCATACAGGAGACCCTCTAGGGCCTAAAGTTGAAGGGTTTTAAATTGGTTTTGTTCCACCACCACCACCAACCCCTCGTGTATGTTTATATTTATCCAGTTTAATAAAATTTGAATATTTTTTAAAAATTATTCTAGGGTTTGTACACCTTTTTACACTAATGCTAAGATATTCTTTAATCCTTACTGTTCTTAGAACTTTATTTACAAATGTATTCCGTGCCAGGAGGGAATAATGTTGTCCAGTGCATGCTTTGTGTTTGTGCTATTTGTTTTTGTGCTATTTGTTTTGTATGAGTATGGACTGGATGGTGATGATCAGATTCTTTACGCTGTTATTCAGTTATGAAACATTTAAGCTATGTAGAAAATTTTTAATATTTTATACATGAAAGAGAAGAAGGAAAACTCCATTACATGGCGCATGAGTTCAAAATAAGGTTGCTTAATTACACAGGACAGCGCTCACGCTACGCATCATCGAGCCAGAGAACACTGTTCATTCTCAACACTCGCTGTGAATGCTAGTTCAGGTGCAACAGATTTATTGACAAATCTTAGCTGATTATGCACAGTTATGTCATGAGTATAAGGTATAGGTTTTAAAAACAAAATCAAATTACAAATTACTTTCGTCTGGCAATTTGGTAGCGAATCTTATGAGATTAATTGGCAAATTTGAGGCAAGTTCGATAATTAGTGAGTATAAGTGAATAGAACAATTATGGGTTCAAACAAATCAAGTCACAAGTTACCTAGCTACTCTGGCAAACGTTATGTTGAAATCTATTGATAATCTGATATTTGTATGATTATTAGTGAATGCGAATTAATAAAAACATAAAGGAACCTTTTTTGTGTGCTGTTTGCGTAATTGCGAATAGTTTAGAAAAGTTGTAGTCAATAGTAAAACGATAAATACAGAAGCTAATAGAAACTGTCTGTTCTTGCATTCTTATGAAGTAATCCTACAGCATTTTCAATGTCTGTTTCGAGCCAAATCCTTCTGGTATACACTATAATGTATTGATAGTTGTACTTCAAGTTCATTTTATGTCTGATATCCTTCGAATTATGGAAATCCTTCTTCTGATAAACACTGTTTATTCTTGTGTAATTTTCGTTCATTTTTATCCATGTTCATTCCGAGTGGTATACACTAATGTAATGTTAGTTGTGTCTCAAGTCCTATTCTTCGATTTGTATTCGTTTCTAGATCTTGTAGCCTGTTAACAAAGAGTAATTTCCTTAGAAATATGAAGATTCTTTATCCATGTTCATTCCAAATCATATCCATCATAAAGTTAATTATGTTTTCAAGTTGTATCCTGAATCTAGGCCAAAAATATATCCGTGTTTACCTACGTCTATTTGTAATGGCATTCTGCAGTGGCTAACAATATGTCTGTTATTTTCAACTTTGATTACTCTGTTTGACTCAATAATCAATTTGTCTTGTCATCCACACCCTGTTGACAAATTACATATCAGTTCATTAATGTATTTGCTTCTAATATGTAGATGATAAAGCGACATTCATTCTTGAGAAGGAACAATCTCACGATTTTATCCATTCTCGAGGAAAGAGTGCAGTACATTGGTTTTTAATCGAGACGGAGAGTCCCTATTTCACCCAAGTACGAGAAAATGCCGTCGAAGTGGAATGAAAGAGGATGGAATAAAAATTTCATAGTTCGCAAGAAATATTTATAAAATAATACACAACAGACTAATCCTCTAAAGTGAACTAACTCCCAATCATTACTATGGTTTGTAAACTTTGTTTTTCTATATATAGACAGTTTAAAACGTTTACCTTTGGCAAATAATTGCAGACATCTGTGATAAAACAAACATAAATTAATAAATAAAATTTGTCTCCTTACTGATAACTAGCCCTCTTTAAATTCCCAATAACAAATAAATTTGAGAAACGACACATATGATCACACATTCAAAACACTTGAATTTTTTAAAACACTAAATAACACAACATCTCTCATCAAAAAAAATCCAAATTGTAAAAACTAAATCAACAATGGACCTTTTCTACTGTCCAAATGTTCAAACAAAAAAAAATATGTTCTCTCTCTAAAGAGAAAAAGAACAACGAATATGAAAAAGCTAAGGAATCAGTCTGAGGCGAAATTGAAATTTTATATAGCAAAGGTCACTTTCAGTAAAAGAGGAAGGGATTTCGATTAAGATAATTGAAACCCCGTTCGGAATGAACAACTTATAGATATTTGTAGGAATAATTTGTTTGTTTGTTTGATTAGGATTTTTAACGTAGCTTTAACAATTTTGCAGGTCATATCAACATTACGGATAACAATTACCCATACAAAACTTAAACTTCAAAAAATGTTTTTCAAACTAATTCTTTATACTAAAATAAAAACATACAAACACATCTGAAGAATACCAAACAAACATAAAATATACATTATATAGTTTTGGAAATTAGGGGAGGGGGCATTGGTCTGGTTCCCACTCCCCAAACAGAAGGAATAATCCCCATTTTCATCGAGATGGATATCCACTTTTTTCATCCAAGTAGGAGAGAATAACGTCGACGTGGAATGACGGAATTCGAATATCATATTTCGTAAACATTTACAAAGTAATATTGTTCTTCAATGTTGAATGTTTCTAGCTTATCTGGTCTGGAAGGTGTTGAGTGATCTTGAAATAACAGGATGAAACCTCAAAGTGGCGGGTTCAAGGAGTCCTCAAAACTAGATATGGATGAAATGCATAGACAAGTGCTGACTGCCTACTACCACATCTATTCATCGACTGAACGTCATTCCCACCAGAATGAGGGTGTTCTGTGATAACTATCAAGGCACCATTGAGAGATGGATGGTTCCGTCTGATTATATTGGTGGTGCAGCAGTAGATATGGGGTATTGCAATGCGTTCTTTAAATAAAATTTAAAAAACATTTGTTTGCAAAATCAGCATTTAAAGATGACACAGTAACTACATCATCAACAAAGGATGAAGGTACACGATTATGACCAGTATGATCCTCTTCGTGTACAACTGAAAAGATTATTTGTTTTCAAACATGAAAGTATTTACATGGTTCAAAAGGTAGCTTAATAAGAGGACACTTAAAAAAAACAGTCCAGTGTGGTACATTTCATTTTGATAACAAAATACCCTACTTTTCAAAAAAAGCAAATTGATATCCATAAAGATCATTAAACCACGTTTATATTTCCATCGTTTCTAGATAAATAACTTCCATAACAATTACGTTAAAGCTAATCTAAGACTGCGCACAACTGGCACAACATTTGCCACGCTAGAATCCAGTTATTGTAATCTCACATAATTATTTGGATGGATATAGTATTTCGTCTCACAAAATCTAAGATATTGTCTTTGAGAGGAAATAATCTTTAAAAATCAAAATATTTGACATCGTCGTCGATAAAAAAGTAAATGACCATCTGGTCCCTGTGCGTAGATTGTCATCTGTGTTGAGGATGCGAGCATTTAATGTCTTTAGATTTTGATGGGGGAAGTTCAGGCACCAAAATGAAGCACATTATCAGGTCATTCATTTATTATCATTACATATGTAGACTAAATAATAAAATGTATAAAATATAAAAGCCGAACTTGTATTACTTCATTTGAACAGTTTATAATAAGTGATACCCTGAGGGGGATGTGGATGGTGTGGGCGCCAGGGTCGCATAAGCCTTAAATTATCCATGCACCGGCCCATGTAAGGTCTCGTTAATTGTGTTATCGATGGCCTATGCAAGCTGGTGTTCCACGCGGAGTTGGCCTAACTTTACTAGATGGAACTATCCTTCGTCACTGAACTGGTCATAACCTCTTGTATAATCGTAGTGCGAAACTATACAAGCAATGTTGGTTACTAAATGACATGTGCATTCCGAGTTAAGTAGGATCTCAGGTAATATTTATGGCAAAGTTAGGTTTAGATGGTCTGATCTGACTGTATAATATGTCTTTGAACTGAATACAAATTTGATCAATAATTTAGATATGGGTAAAATTACTATCGAATGAATAAATATTCACACAGATGACCATGACATGATGATTTCGAATAACTTGATCTTCGATTGGAGTCCAGAGAAAATGGGGAAACTTATGAGTTGACTAGTCATACAGGATGCTGTGGATATAGATATGGTCGAAACTTGACTGATGTAGTTTATTACCAAAGCAAGGTTTCAATGCGACGTCTTCAAACAAAAAAGACACTACGTCCATTAATTATCGGATGTATACCCTAGTCATTCTGCTAATACCTGATGCTCCGAATGAACGAATGTTTGGACATACACCACAATTAAGGTTACTATATGTTCTCTACATATATTTCTCAGTACTGACCTTTCCACAGTGTGACAATCAATACAAATCATATGTTAATCTAAAATACTTCCAAAGCTGACTTCACGGTGAAATTCTTGTCAAGGATTGAATTGCATTTTTTTGAGTGGCTGAATTGTAAACATAATACAGATTTCACTTCCGGATCATCACTAAGGCCTAAGTACACACTGTGCACTGGCGCCAAAATACACACAGGCAACCACTATCATAGCTCCTATTATCAAGAACAAACATTTACCTTTAAATTCATACCAAACAGTTATCAATATAACTCTTCTATCAACACCAAAATAAGAGCGGAAAAAATGTTCTAAAAATAGACTAGAACTACATTCGTGGGTACTGAACTGAAAGTATTAATTGTGATGCGATTCCTGACAGGGTTAGACAATTTCACCTCAATGGACAAAACTTCCATGCGTGATCAAATCAATATCTCTGAAATACTTCTGCAAAATTTAAAGAAATGTCATCAATGAATAGAACAGTTACATGCTTTTAGCTGACACCACCAAAAACCAGCCAATTCCAAATGGCCGCATGGCAAAAATGCTCAGAACTTAAAATTTAATTGTGAGTTTGTTAATCAAAATAATCACTTCAAATAAAGTGTAATTAGTTTTTAGTTCTAACACCAATCTGGAAATTACTAGAAATTAAACTTCACTGTGAAACGTTCTTAGAAATCATAACTTTAAAAAAAGATCCATATTTTTCTAAGAAAATTTAATTTAATTTAAATTTTAATGAAAATTTGAAGCCAAAAGTTGACAGAGTTTGTTCTGTGGCGACGTCTCTCCGTTCCTTTATTATAAACATCAAGGGTTTTCCTTATCCGTTGTGATGCAATAAAACCAGGGTCTGTCAATCAAATGTAACACCCTAAAATCTGAAATCATCAAAATAAAGCTACCTAGGGGTACTTAACATGTATATGACAACATTTAAATCCATGAAGGGGAGGATCCCTTATGGTAGGCTTCCAATCAGATTGAAGAGTTGGTGCAGAACTCTAAAACCTAGCAAGCTTGCTTTTTCCTAGTTATAAAACTGAGGGAAAGAGGATAATTCTTGCAATTTACATGTAGTTATTGCAACGGAAACCATTAAGGGGTACAAGAAGAGGAAGAAAAATGTTTTTTAACCTGGAAATATTCCACATAACAAAGGAGTCAGATATCTGACTGATGATACTGTACCAATTTCCAGTGCTGCATCAGTCTCAGTGACCAGAAGAATGGAAGCAGACAAGTTCTCTCTCATTGCAGTGACAAAGCCGACAAATGGGGTCTTCAGTCAGCTCAGGTTCCAGACAGTAATGCCAAACCGGGGTCTGCAAAAATTCTACAACCATCATCCAAATCAAAACTGTACCTGAACAAGATAGAATTCAAAACAAAATGTTGAAATGTGGAATGATATCATTCATCGCCATGGTCATCAATTCAACATATGTGACAGGCCAGAGTTCCAAATTGCTAATGATAGAAAATGGGGACTTGCTTAGAAGCAGACTATGATGTGTAAAAGCTGCAGTTTTAAGTCACCAGAGTATAAGTTGTATGAGGAGATAAAAACAGATAAACCTGGGCGAAATCCTGCTGCTGTAAATATGATGTTTCACGCTGGACTACAAGATACCCCTATGGGCAACATCAGAGCTAGACACTTGCTTGCAGCCACTGACATTCCACTACCTAGCACATCATCTATGCAAAGAGCATCTAACGTTGTAGGCAAAGCAACTGTTGAGCTCAATGAAATTGATATGATAAACAAACTTAAACTAGTCAGACAGGTTAATGTTATGTGTGGTGTTCATCATCCTGAACAAATAAATGTTGCTTTGATGCAAGATATAATGCCTTTAGCTTCGGACATGAAAAGAATCCTGGCCAAAGTTCATCATAAGCTGTTGGAATTGCATGTGAAACTGTTACAGAGAAGCAGTACATTGTGGGGACTACAGTAGAAGACAAGCTCTGCTAAACTGGAGCATGGCTGAAAGGGAAAGGTTTTGATGTGCAATGTCCAGGAGGCCATATTGACTGCACATCAAATCTGTCACCATTTGCACCGCATTCAGAGTATGAGATGGCAAGAGAAATTGGAAACAAATTTGTGCTGCAAGAGATTCTGATTAAACATATAACAACAGATGGAGATGCTGCCATCCAAGCTGCTTATAACATTCTGCATCCAATGTGGGAAGTAGAGAGACTGTCAGACCCCATCCATTTGGGTCGTTTACAGTTCAAACGGTGCAACTCTGCAGTATTTAGGGACGAAACGTTTCCAGGAATAATAACAAGAGAAGGAAAAAGACTTAAACAGAATAGTATCAGTCAAGACATCAAAGCACGCTGCAGTTTGATATTCAAGCACTTGATGGAGGATAACAGAGGTGATGTTATAAACATTTAAGGTCAACTTCCACAAGTACTGGATGCCACTCTGCGCTGTTATTCAGGGGACTGCTCAAAATGCCGGCATTATTCTAAGGTTGGGGGGGGGGGGGCGGAGGAAATACTAACAACTGGTGGATGCGATCCGAATACCTAGGCGTTCATAAAGTGATTCATCTTAACATGACAGAAAATGATAAGACAAATTGAATCCTGTTAGAAGTTCTCAAAATGAAACTCTCCTGTGATGCTGTACAAAGACTGCGACTGAACACAAACACACAGAAATGTGAGGCTGTGAACAGATCAATCAGTGTTTCCTTAGCCAAACATGTGAACTATTCCAGAAACTTTGAGGCAAGAGTGCATTCAACAATACACAGACTCAATAATAGCTTGGGATCGTCACTAAAAACCAAGGTGACACATCTGAAAGGTCAACTGTCATCAAGGACTTTGAGATCACTGGATACAATCTATAAACGCTGCACTTACCATCAGTTGTATCAAAATCATCCACAAACTAGGCGACGTCTTCTAGCAAGACGAGGAAATATGATACAGGCTCATCTGAGGTACAGCAATCAGCAAGGCAATAGAAAGTTTGACTACTGCAAAGGACTTCTATACACCAAGAATGATCACTCGTATGCACAGGTTTAGCCAATGGACACTGCAGAGAGAAAAGATTGTTTTAATTCCATGTAAAACATGAATGTTGTTAAAAGACACAAAAAAGAACACATGGTACAGAAGGTAAAACTGTAATGGGGAAATCCGTAGGTAACACAATGCATGTTATGTGCAGTTGTGTTACTTACTACCAACTGATGATACCTATGGAGGGGTCGAAACAGTTTTTTCTGAATATGAGGACACAAATAAAGAAACTAAAAGGCAAAATAAATAAATTTGTAGCAAAATTCTAACATAAAATATAAATAACTTTGCATGACTTACTAGCTGAATGAATGAATCAATGAATAAACGAATGAATGCATGCATGTATGAAGGAAGGAAGGAAGGAAGGAACAAAGGAATGAATGAAGAAATCTAAAAAAGCAATTTTATACCAGCATGAATGACCTACTAAAATAAAGACTACACTATCTGTTCTCCTCTTTACTCAATACATCCATCCATCCTTCAATGCCAGACATGATTCAACATGGATGTGGGTGGGTGTATAGAATATATCATGATACCTGTATTATTCATTGTTACAATTTCAACTTCATCCTGCAGTCTGGAAAGTCATCATCACACAAACTATTATGGGATAAATGGGATGCATCAAGCACTTTTGGAATAGTCAGACTTCTCAACTTTATCATTAATGGCAGTCTGTGGACATGCTTTTTCTTCCATATGTTTGTCTTAGGTTCCCTATATAATAATAGCCCATATAATCTATTCGAAGTTACATTTCCAGTCCATTTTCGACAATTACTATTATGTGCTAGGACAGAATTTAAAGAAATTTTGGCTCACAGGTTTTGAAACAAATCCTCCATTGCAACTTATATTTGGTGTAGGAATACATTGCTGCTAATACTAATGAGTTATCTCTCCGTCAGATACAATTTCTGTACATTTATGGGGTACAACGTATTTGTTTCTTTTTAAAATTGTAAAAGTTCATTAATTTTTTTAAATTAAATCTTTTAATGTTTTATTTTAATTTCGATTGCTACAGTGAATATACACATGGTGTGAAAAATTTCAGCTGTCTATCAGTAATAATAAAAAATTTATAGCATATTAACGTTTCATCAATACTGCCCTGACAGGACATACACCACAATTTATTTTACTATATGTTCTCTACACATATTTCTCAGTACTTACTTTCTTAAGAACTACCGCCCAGTCTCTAAACTCCCGTTCGTATAAAAAAAATCTTCGAAAAAGTTGTTCTAACCCAGCTTGAATCTCATTTGAATTCAAACAGTCTTTTTCGCAATATAACGTCTGCATAACAGTCCTCATCTTCCTTGATTTGTCTGCAGCATTTCACATAATAGACCATAATTTATTACTTCATCTAGCCTGTATTTGGCATTCAGAATACTGCCATACAGTGGTTCAAGTCCTACTTAGTGAACAGGAGACAAATTGTATCTGCAAATGGAATAAACTTCAGCCCAGTTGATCTGTGTTGTGGTGTTCCAAGGGGGTCCGTTCTTGGACATGTTCTCTTGATTCTATACACTCAGCCCCTCGCGAGTGTCATTTATCATCACATTTCAGAGAGATTGATAATTGTCCTTAGCATATTTGAAACGACTTTGCTTCAGAATTTTCCTTGTCCCTGGTAAAAACTTTAATTTCACACATTCGAAACCATTTGAGTGAAATCAACAAGCATTCCCTGTCTTTAAATGTATTGAGTTTATTTGTATATCTTTCTTTCAAGACCTAGAGGGTAATTATATATGACATAGTACGAGTTGCTTGGCCATGCCAGATAATTATTCTATAGCGATTGCATCTTTATCAAAACAAGATAACGAATATTTTGATTCATTATTGGGTGGGAATGGAAATTTTGAATGATATTGATTTGGGCTTGATTGGTTAGTCGGTCTCTGGTTTTGATAAGAAATTAAAGGAATTACATGCATGAATACATTTCATTAGTACTGTAACAAATTAGGATATTTTTCATCACCCCTCAACCATCTAGAGTTTCAGATATGTACCTCTGTAGCACACACATGTAAATACGTAAGCCAAGTCGGCTGCTCATTTTGAAGCCCAAGTTAAGCATTTGATCTTTAATGCTAGTCTAACTGTGACAGGCAGTCACAAATAAGTCAAAGCCAAGCCTAACTCAAAGTAAATCTAAATCACATTCCATATGTAGCTCATGTGTTTGTGTGTGTGTGATTATGATATTTAACAATTGTTCAGTCATATCGCTAAGATGTCTGCAGTGATGCAGTTTATAGTGATGTCTAGCACTGGGGCATCATGCCGCAGATATGTAGCATGATGTCCCACCAAGTCACATTATCATGATACCAGGCCGACCAGTCCTAACACTAACCTCTTAATGCTGAGTGCCAAGCGAGGCAGCTGTTAATACCCACTGTTTAAGTCTTTGGTATGACTCAGCCGGGGATCGAATCCATGATTTCCCGCTTCCATTGCGGACGCTCAAACCACTAGGCCACCAGAGCGGTTCTTATGTGTGAACTGAAAAAATACTAGTATTGTGATAATTAGGCTCATGCCTTCTACCATAAATATTAAGGAGTGTCAAAATACGAAACTATCTAGTGAGACCTAAATTACATGTCACATGACTTTGCAGCTATCATTTTATGAAACCGGAAGAAAAATGAACATTTGTTGGTCGTTGTCGCATGAATACACAAATATAATACAGGGTTAATTTTGGGACGATGTAGCAGATACTGACAGTATTGAATATCAGCAAGTGTAAACGTCTAAATAGTGAATGCAAAAGGTAACGTTTCGATAATATTTAGTGTTTAAATATTGTATGTTTACTACAGCAAACCAATGCGATATTCTTCTGTTGAAATTATCATTCAGTAATAGAATGAAACGGTGGGTGAGGTATGGTGCAATGGGCGTGTATAGACATACCTGTCATAGAAGATATTTGGTAGGTATGGGAGTGTGTAGACATATCTGTAATAGAAGATATTTGGAAAGGTTAGTCAAAACCAGTGTCTCACTCACTCTCTCCAGTTAAGAATTTGATTTATGATGTGAGACAAATGTAAATCGCAGCTTTGCATGCCAAGCTGCAGGAATATCAATACAACTCTCTCCATTAACTAATAAACAGACATAGTTGAACTTGTAGTTACTTTCAGGATTTCTATTAAGATTTGAAAAAGATGGATATAGACCTACATGTTAACAACTTAATGATTAGGTTGTTTTGCAAAGTTGTATTAAGGTAAACTTGTCCTATTCTAAGTCCTATAAGACCTCAATGATGTTTTGGGTATCTAGGTCTTACCGCCCAAATAATGCCGTTGGAATGACAAGTAAAATTTCTGGAATATCTCAGACACTTGGCAGCCCATATCGGCGCTTTTCTACAAATGAAAGTTATATTTTAGTCAGAATTTTCATAATCTGATGTCATTTTTCCTAGATTCAAATTACAACACAAGCAAATGAACATGTTTTAAAGTTCATTTAGCATTCATTTCAGTTGGGTGCAATGGAACCCATGGGACACCCAAATCGGTTAAAAGTATGATAAGAATATTGAATGAAAAGTTTCGTTAAAGAAATATATTTCAAATCAACCGATTTCAGCGTTCCTAACCTCGTTGTAATTCTGTCAATTGAAATATAGGTCAACGAAACTCGAAAACAGGTCCATGGTTTGTTGGAATTTGAATTTATTAGACAAAAAAGACATCAGAATAACTAAAGCCTAACTAAAACATTAGACAAGAGCCGTTATTGGCTGCCAGCTGTGAGAGTTATTCCTGAATATTTTATTGTTACGATAATAGTCGAGATCAAAACTTGATACACTATGCCGTTATTGAGACTTGTATGGCCTAGACACCAAAAGAAATATCAGCAGCGATGTCTTGCATTTTATTACTTTATCCAAACACTGCGGTCATTGACACAAGATTTACAACTATGCTATGAAAGCCGACTACTGCATGGCGGAGTAAAAGGTGAGGAGCAGTCAGTCGGGCGATTTTAACAAGTTTCATTATTGAGACAGGATTTAATTTGAGTTATTACTAAAAGATGATTTTATTATTACTATGTATTCAGGAGTAAATCGGACTGTGTTGTGGGTTATTTTGACCCCTGATCTGTGTAACTCCAACCACTGGTGGGAAGTACTGACGTGTTTGTTTAACTCTGACTCATCACAACTAATTTTGCAATTTCATCTCTACATTTGTTTATAAGTACTGAACTTTACGTTGTGACAATCAATGCAAATTATATGATAATCTAAAATACCTTCAGAGATGATTTCACAAGTGAAGATTTTGTCATAGGCTCACCTGTATTTTTTTGAGACGCTGGACTTTAAACAAAGCAATGTGTAATGGAACACAGATTTCACTTCCAGATCATCACCAAGGCGTTATTACTCACTGTAATATGCTGAAACACACAGAGCAGCAACAAGGCCGAACAGATCAATTATTTTTACGATTCAAGGGTTCCCCATCAATAAATCATCATAGAAACCTCCAATCGCTGTAATAACGGTTAAAAAAAAAATAACTCCCCTTTTGGAAAAAGGGAATATTCGCCATGATGGGGTACCATCGAAGTTACAATTGGAAGTCAAAATTTAAAATATCATGGCAAATATTCCATTTTTCCAAAAGGGGGAGTTATTTTTTTTAACCGTTATTTCAGCGATTGGAAGTTTCTATGATGATTTATTGATGGGGAACTCTTGAATCGTGATAAAAAATTGGTCTGTTCGACCTTGTTGCTGCTGAAGTAGCTTCTAAGTCCTCTGGTACCAATCTGATTGCTCTGGTACCAAGCTTGCTCCGATATGACTGTGGTTTGCTGTAAACGTTACCATCTTAGGTGAAATGTAATGAAGATAAACATCAAAGCCAGTTATTACATTGAAGTGGTTATATGTGAACTTAGATATCTTTGTGTATGGAAACAGCTGGTTCTGGAGGATGTCTGTGTGTAGAAGCAGATGATATGATGGAGTTTATAGAATATGTTTTGGCTCGAAACTAGGCTGGATGATGTGCTGAAAGAGATTGATTAGCTATCCTTTTCCATCTTGTTAGTTAGCGACATAGGCAGGGATAGGAAATTGGTTAGAAACTGATGAAGAAGACGCTGAGTATGAAAGCGAATTTAGAGTGTTTTCCCACGTGTACACTATGTATGGCTGATACACATTCTCTGGTATATCAGACATCTAATGAACATACTATAGAAGTCTAAATCTCTTTGCTGATATTTGGATCATAAATGCTGCTGACCAACATACCTAAATAGCCATCGCCATGAACAGGCCTGAATTTTTAGTTAAAAGCTTGGTGCAACCGTGACTGTATGATTTGCTGAAGGGACAAAACACTGTTCAATCAAGAGCTTGTAAGAAATGTGTTGTATATGATATATGATGATAGAGATTGAATGTGAATACTTTTCATATTGGCTTCTTCTATAACATACAAAACTTCATGCAATGAAAGGCCTATCCGCAATCATCAACCAAAGCCTATCAGGCCCTCTGTTTTAGGAATAATTCCTGGAACCTCTCAACGCGAAGCATGGCACACACCCATGCTTTCTTTTAACAGGACCAATAGCTATCAACAAACAACTGAGACATATCTGGCCCACAGTGTTTTAAAAATAATCCGTGGAACCACTCGATTTATTAATACTAACTCAGGGTGTCTTGATTTAATACCCCTCCACAAATTGTCCCCTGGGATGCCATTTTTGAAAGTGTCTTCAATTAAAGGAATTGCAGAGATAAGTTGGTACCAGGTAATGCCGAACACTTTTGCAGAGGTCTCAGTGATGTTGTCGTTAATATATTTTTCCATTGCGGCGAAAATTGAATTCAGACATCCTGGCTTTGAAGAAGGTGCTGATCTCCTTGTACCTGGTCCTTATTTATCGTCATAGGAATGACAAATTGTTGACTTCCGTTCTGGTAACTCATTATTCTCCTTTCATTGCGTCAAATGATTTTACTTTATACTGTATATGCTTTGATTTTGATTTTCTGGGCATTCTGGGAAAATAATGTAGCAGATAAATGGTAAGCGGTAAGCGTGAGATTTCAGTGAAAAAAACTGAGAAAAAACACTCTAGACTTGTTTTTAAAAATCTTCAGAATTAAACGATTTCAAGAAAGAATCCACACAGAAATTCTTTGAGGTAATCTGTATTCAGCATTTTGTTTGAAACCTATATAACATCTTTGATTAGGAATATTTTCAGGATAATACAGCACATTTTGCTTATAGTTATATTTTTTTCTGATAAAACATTTGTTTACAAAATTACCTTCTTCAATTTTCAAATAATAGAGATTCCCAATCTGAAGTTGCTTTGGACCCCAGTGATACGTTTTGATGAAATACATGGACTGTACATACACTTGTTTCATCTGTAAAATAAATTTGTTTAATCGTTACAGATTTAAAAGCTTTTGTTCTTATGGTTTTCATATTTTTTAGGGTTTTTCCTCAACAAAATGGACAATTTAAATTCAATACCATGATACACATACTTGTGGAGTACACTTTTCTTTTCTTTCTTATATTCAAGCCTTTATATTTATATTTATTTAATCTACATATTTACCCTAGACACCCGTCATAAGTCTCAATTGCCCTCTAGCAAGTGTTCTAGGTCGGATTCGCCCTGCTATGTAAAATAACCTGGGATGAGTCCGACCACTATATAAAACATTGTATAATATTTTTGTTATAAAACTAGAAGATTGTACAATTAAGAGATAATACATTAGGTTAAAGCTTTGATAATAATGATTATATTACTGAAAGCTATACAAACCTATTGCTTGACTGGTGTGCTAAGTCAAACATGTTATAAATGCCGCTTCTGAGCTCATGCAGAAGAGAGAGAGAGAGAGAGAGAGAGAGAGAGAGAGAGAGAGAGAGAGAGAGAGAGAGAGAGAGAGAGAGAGAGAGAGAGAGAGAAAGAGAGAGATATTGGGGGGGGGGGTAAGTTCTTGGGAAGCCTAATATTTATGATTGGATATAACCTACTGGTTATATCATGACCATGTTACCATAATAATTATTTTACACAAAGTATGGAGGAAAATGATGATAAAGAATTTTCACAAAATATACGACACATTATGTGTGTGTGTGTCTTTGTTCCCCTAATCTAATGCTCTAAATGTGGTATTTATTCAGTCGATTATATGTATAGTCTGTAGTGACAAACATTGTTCCTATATGCATGATGAAAAAAAGTTTCCACGATCTCGATGATGTGTGTTAGGACTAGCGTCTGACATTATAGCACTATTGATAAGTAAAGTCGGCATTCTTGACACTGTTTTCACTTGGTTGTTAGGCATGAATGTAATATTAATGAATCATAAATGTTTCAGCAAAAGTTAAGCATTGAAAACTATAGCAGCAGAGGGGGAGAATCAGACAACTTTTTATAGGCATCTGTTTGGCAAACTGAGGCTTCCTCGAAAAGTGAATCCGACAAGTTTCAATTTGGTAAACTAAGCTTTTCTAGAAGATGCAATGGTTGTTCTCGCCGCCCCATCTGCTGCTATGGGTTAACCTGATATTTTATCAAGTCCGATACGATATCGCGTCCGAGGATCTGCTAAATTTATCGTCACAAATCCGTGTGGGATTGACTGAGTGTGACTAAAGAAATTTCTAAATTGATTATGATCCATATCACCGCCGCACAAAGTTTGCCAAATATTTCGTAGCGTATGAGTATCAACTCCGTTAAACACACACAATAAATTGCAGTTATCTCTGATCACTTTTGGTATTTGTGTATATCTTTGAGTGACATATATCACGTCGGTGATTTTGTGTCTGTCACTGGAAAATATCCTAGCGGGATTCTTTTGATTGTCTAACATGATATCATCGTATACGACTAAATTGTTAATATCTCCATCAATATCATCAATACTCGGTGCTTCTTCGATATCAGTTATAAATTCAATAATACCCTCGCCGGATTCTTCTACCGCTCTGTCGTTAAAATCTTTTAATACATTGTAACATCGCTGATCGTCTACACTAGGAGCTATCAAATATAACTTGTCCCATTTCAATTAAGTAACAGTTGTGTCTTGCCTCTTCCAGATGGTCCGATTATAATCATTCTAATTTAATTCGGCAACATCGCATGGTGTTTAATAGGTTCCCGTCGTCGGATAGCTGAATAATCAATTACATTCATGTTATTATATGTAAATTATGGACCTATATTGTGTGAAGTGTAAGGCGCGTACTGCTACAAACGACTTGACGACGATTACAACTAGCAATAACAGATCAGCACTTTCTGGTAAATGCGTACAATGCAGTACAAAGAAATTTAGATTTGTTTCCCTTAAAAAATCAAAGGGATTAAAAAAAACGAGGAGGTGATATTGCAGCCAAGTTAACTAAACTTCCAGGGACACCATGGGCAAAGTATCCAGGAGAAAAACACCTTCCAGGATATAGTTATTGTGGACCCGGAACCAGACTCGATATCAGACTAGATGATCATAACCAACCTCGACCTGGCGAAGAACCAATAAACGCCATTGATAAGGCGTGTCATGCTCATGATGTTGCTTATAAAAGCAGCAATCTGCAACACAGACATATCGCAGACGTGAAATTGATTCATGCGTTGAATTCTATCACTGATAAATCCTTCAAAGAAAAATCGGCTTCATGGTTAGTAAAATCGGCTATGAAAGGTAAATTGATGTTAGGTGCTGGTAATTAATATCAATATGGAATCTATTTATTATTCTCCAAGCGGATACTGGCGGGGTAAAGCAGCAATTGGTAAACTCGCTAGTGCCGCTAAGGTGAAATGTACCACTGCGGATAATTGGTTATCCAAACAGGCAATATGGCAAATGTATCTACCGCCGCCTAAACAAATTAACTACTTGCATTTTGATGTGACCGTTCCCAATGAGGTTCATCAAGCTGATATATTATTTCTGCCGCATGATGGTGGTTACAAATACGCGTTAACTATAGTTGATGTTGCGAGTCGATACAAACACGCAGAACCGTTAAAAACAAAATCATCAACTGAAGTGGCTTCTGCGTTTGAAAGGATTTATCGAAGGGGTCCTCTGCGTTGGCCAAATCTATTACAAGTTGATTCTGGCAAGGAATTTCAGGGTGTGGTTCTACCAATGATGAAGAATCATAATACCGCGTTACGACGAGGACATACTGCACTACATCGCGATCAGGCAATTGTTGAACGATTTAATCGGACGCTTGCCGAGCGGTTATTTGGATATCAATACGCGAAGGAATTTATTCAACATAAACGATGTCGTGAATGGGCCAAGAGATTACCAGACGTAATTACCGCGCTGAATAATGAGGTTACTCGAACGATTAATATGAAACCTAACAACTCAATTAAAATGAAGTATATACCCGTATTATCGCAAAAAGATTTTTCAAAATAACCAATTCTTGGTAATGTCACTGTAAGGTATTTATATGAACCATGAGAGCTCGAAGGTGGTACAAAAAGGGCTACTGACACTATTTGGAGTGTCACAGTGCATAAAATATCCAACATAACACGATCGACGGGTAGACCAGCAATCTATAGATTGGATTCAACTGCTCCTCAGCGAGGATTTACTCGACAACAAATACAAGTGATACCCGAGGATACTCAATTACCACCGCGTGGTCTTAACTAGCACCTCTTCGTCTGTTACATTCAAGGCAAGTCAGCATCACGTTATCGCTGGTATGACCTACGCTGCTATCTTTTCTGTCTACGGTAAATTGGCGAGGATCCGACCAGCACCAACTCATTATACAATTGCAACTCGCGCAGTGATTAATCTGTTGTTGTTTCAGTGTGATTATTAATTCAGCATCAATATCAAATTCTCTGTTATTTTTTTATCTTGCTGTTTATAACCAGATAGTTTTTTTCGGATTATGTCCTTAGTGATAAAATTACCAGTGACAATATCACTTACTGTAGTGTCGTTGTAGTCTAGAACAACTCTTCGAAGCTGATTTATTCTTCGTACTCTGGACATTGCGAGATAGACTAAATTCGACCACTCGATGCGATTATCCACTATCCAAACAATTGTGTCTGTGATAGTTAATCCCTGTGAAGAATGTATCGTCGCTGCGTATCCTAGCGTCCAAGGGGATTTATCAGCACGTAATACATCTTCGACGACGCTGATATCAACCAACACAATATCATTTAACACTAAATTCTGCTTCACTGTCAAGCTTGGAATATCAACTTTAATATTCTGCTTTCGTGTATCCGACGGTCTATAACACAACGGCACTGGAAGTGTTGCAAATTCACATTTATGCGTTTCAAATAACTTCATCTGAAGTGTGTCTCTGACTATCTTTCTACTTGCAATTATCAAATCGTTTGGTCTCCACGCTTCCCAGAAATTCATGGGAGTTTCCGAAATTATTTCGCGTGCTATCTCACATTGGATTCTATCAGGTTGTAACCTGATTAGTTTTTTGAACTCGCGTAATTGTTCATCAAGTGCTCTATGATCGGTGTTAATTTCTTTATAATAGTCTACAGAATTCTTAAGCCAATCATGCGGCGATAAATCGACAAATGGTGGTGGCTGGCCGTGATCGCCGCACATGACGACCTTTGTGTTCGCGTGTAATAACCACTCGAGAATCTTTTGTAATACATCTAATGACACCGTGCATATTTCATCCCAAATTATGACATCAGGGACAGATTTCTCACCCATTCGATCAGGAGTCCATTCATCGCCTTTCCATCTCTGGTAAGTCTGTGTGTTGGTGTTAACACAATCATGTTTGTGAAATCCGTAAAATTTTTCCCACGAAATAACTCAATCGCGCGAGTCGTCTTTCCTGACCCGCCACAACCGTTTAAATAAACTGTTTTATATCTACATACAGGATCAGATATCGGCGGTGCATTAGATAGTTCTGATATTTTATCACCGCTCATATATTTATCTTCAATCGTAACATCTGCTGATTTGGAGTAATCACACCGTATTTCCCGCTTAATTCTCCATGATCCCCAACTCTCGTCGGAATTTGTGAATTCGGCCAATGCGTTGCTGTGTTTCATGTCTATGTAAAATGAATCAGTGGCGACTCTAACTGCGGTGTCAGGACATTTATTTATCATCGAAATCAGATTAATAGAAGCATAAGTCAGCTTAGATGCTCACAAATGTGTATACTGAAGACTGTGTCCATCATTGTAAGTAACAATTGTACCCAATTTGGTTCCATCGGACAAGAAAGTGTCTCTGGGATTGACATATATACCCTTAGATGTTACATCCGCGATTATAAAATCGTAATCAGCATCATCTATAATCAACCGTGAAGAATATCGTCCATTGTCGTATTTACCACCTTGATGTGAATTTACCAATTATTCTTCTACCAAGATCTTTTGCGTCTTTGTTTCTGATTTCAAATAACAGTTTGGTCCAATTCATGATATATTCCTCGTCGAGATCGGGACACTGTTTTCGTTGTTCGCTGATAATACTATCTAGATCAGGTTGTGGCAACCAGGCCTGCCCGATATGATATAATTGCTTCACTGACAATCAGCGATATCAGCATGCTACAATCGGTCATATAACGTAACAGCACTATTGGCATCCAATGTTTTTCCGACATATGTCTGCCGATCCAGACATAACAACACGGATGAAGTCCTTTAGCCAATTCAAATGATACCACACGAGCGAATCCGGTTAAATCAAAATCAGGTAGTAGTCCATTAATCGCAACACGTGCCATCTCATGGGTGGGATGTTCAAATCGCTTGAAGCATTTAGCGGTTTCTCCGTACCCGAGAAAACTCCCGGGATAACACGCGACTATATCAACCGAAATAATATTTTTGGGGTCGTATTTTGTATTCCATAATCCACCGTGTTGTATTCGATGCAGCTTGATTTGATGTCTGTGAGAAATTCAGCTCGCGTTGGTTTCCATGAGTTTCTCTTTCTCGCAAAATGAGCTGCAACCGAAGGAATTGTAAAGGAATTTGTCAGTAATTGTTCATCGTCGAAACTCTTCGAGAAACTCATAGCTAGTTTTTTCATCTTGTCATGGAGTGCATAGGTACGGTATAATTCTCCATTGGGTCTTACAAACTGATCTAATCCACCCTCGGGGTTTTCAGCACTATGAAGTAACCACACTGACACTGGATCGTTTTTACTCAACTGGTAAAGAGCATCGAACAATTTTTTCTCAGAGAATTCTGGAGCGGAAAATTCTTCGGGTATATACTTTATTGTTCTATTTCGCGGGAATATTGTTAGCGCAGGTGTCCATGCGTGTTAGTTATGATCAATAGTTTTGATTGGAGTTCCTTGTGATTTATATTTCGATTCGTATAATACTTCACCGTTATCGTCGCTACGGTTATTGGAAATCTTAATGATTTTTCTTATTCAGCTATAGCCTGAATCGATGCTCCGTTCTTGTTAACTGTTAATTCCCATTTATTTATCTTTTGGCGTCTTAAATCAGTCGATTTGTTTCGCCGGGATGCATTTGTGAAGTGTTCTATTATTCGTTCTGCTACAAAATTCATTCTTGACGAAGTCGATGACGAATTCATCAATGACAGTTTCATGGTTTTTAGTTTTTCAATACTCGGTTTATCATTTAACAAATATATCCCATAAACAACTGCTGTTACAGGATAAGATCTTTCGTAGTATGGTCTGTCAATTCCAGTCAAAATTCCTGGTTTGGAATCTCAACTCACAACGACGGTTCTTTTATCCTTCAAGATGGGTTCAAATTTCTTCCTGATAATCCAATTTCCAGTGTCTGAACGGATAATGAATTTCACTCTAAAAAAATATCTTTTCCGCGTAAGATGTGAAATTATCACTGCCGCGCGTTCGTCGTTCATGGTAGGATCAGCACTGCCATGAATTCGAAATATTGACCAACAATGAGATGCTCCATCGTGTTTGAATTCATTAAAACAGTCACTGATTTTACTTATCACGGTTCTATCACCTATTAGACTTTTTGGTTTATCAGAGACTCTATCGATATTAAATCTAGCATTTTTCCAGGGTTTAATTTTCGATAATCTCTCGAATTCCTTCATGTTATAATTAAAACAAGTATTTAAATAGAGAATTTATTATATAATGAATCATTGCAAATGGCTTATAATTGGATCAGTAACCCCGTGTAACAAATCATGCAGAAAGGAGTTATGTGGGTATCATATGCAAAGCGTTCGACGCGGAAGCCTTGGTCCAATTCCATGTATAAGATGTGGGGTAGGGGTGCGAGGAATATCCCAATTATGTCTCGGTTTTGGTGGTAAACGATACAGAGAGTTGAAGCGTTATTATGACAAACGAGCTAAGAATTTCATCATTAACTCTGACCCTGACAGCGTCCTTGACAAGGTTATAAGAACTCCTCAAGACTATATCGGAAGATTCTAAAGTATGATTCAACCAAATAATGAATTAGACAAACAATAGTATAGTATATAAATGAACCAAGAATTCCGACCACATCCCCTGATTCCAAACTACGAGGCATCCAGTGACGGTATTGTCAGACACCGTAGATTGAAGAAACCGGTTGGTTCTGACGATGGTATGGGATCTTTGAAGTTTAGCACTGGAGGGAAAACTTATCTTAATCATAGAATCATATACGAATGTTTCCATGGATTGATTGAAGATGGTCTTGTTATCGATCACATTGATTATAATCCAAGGAATAATTCTTTGAGATAACTCGTCAGGATATATCAGCCTATCTCCGTTAGATTGTGATTTTGATGGGCTATCTTTTGATTGGTTGTTATAATTATCACGATTCTCAACGGAGATAAACAATTATAGGTTTTTATAGAAAAGCGAATCAAATAGGAACTATTTACAAACAACTGTATTCTTTTTTTTAGTGGATTGTTTCAAGTATTGTCTTGCTTAAATACTGTTAATAATCATTATTAAGCAAACAGCGGATATAGCGATCACACACCTTTGTGTTCAACTTTCATCTATAACCAGTTTATATACTATATCGTCTGTGTTATTATTGGGCTTTAGCGTCGAAAATCATATGCAACTAATTCACACAACCATGCACCGTTCGCGGTGTATGGATACTTTTTGTATTCATACAACCCTGGATTTTGTCTGGTTGTATGAATTAGGTCCGTATGAATGTAGACCCGCCCATCATCCCATCCCATCATTCATTTCATCTCATCCTATCATTCATTTCATCCCATCCCATCATTCATTGTAAATACCACATCATTGACGTCATTCATTATATAACTACTATAAAATCTCGATTTCGCTCAACATATCCTCTTGTGATTATAACCGTTATTTGACGAGTTAAATTCACTCTTAAGGGAATATTTTTCGTGATATATAATCTATTGTTTGACTTTGGGCCCAGTTAGATGTGAAGGCACCTGACTGGACCCTATAAGATGTGTTGTCGTATATGTAACCTCTGGGCGCCCTCCGATGAAAATACACCTGATGGAGTCCTATGAGATGTACTGTCTTATATGAAACCCATGGGAGCCTCCGATGAAAATACACCTGAGGCACCCAAAAGGGATTAGAAATATATATACCACATAATCTCTGGACGTGAGTAGAATGTAGTAATACACTTTGCCACGGACATGATTCACATATCATCGTATAATATCTCTGGACGTTATAAGGTGACCAAACATCTTAGCACGGACAGAGTTCATTTTTGAAAAAATATATTTTTTTTATATTAAAAATATATATAATTATATATAATGAACTCTGAAAATATTGATAAGATTATAGCTAAAATTTATAAATTGAAAAACCAAGAAATTAAATTGTCTGACGATTTGAACCCTGACAAAATTATGTCTGATTATCAGGATATAGAGTACGGTATAATTATGAACAAATACATGCTTCCAAAGAAGTATGTTCTAATAAAAAAAATTCATAATTATATTCGAGACTCACTTGCGTGTTGTAGCGATGTAGTGTATTTATCCCGCTATTAACTATGGTGGAAGATATACGGAAAAAATTGGGTCGAGATTATAAATTGAAAAAGGAGGTCAATTCGAAGATTAGAGAAATACGAGCATTAATTCAAGGAAATGAAAAACCCCTTTACGATTTCAATAATGGTAAATGAAGCATTAACCACTCGATCGGCGAGAGAGAGGCTGGCGGCTATCAAAAAATATATACCCGTCCGTGATTCTGTCAGGAGTAAATTACAAAATCAGCAGAGTCTTCAGACTGACCTTTCCGTGGGATCTGAACAGTTATTTCAACCGGTTACTATAGCAACAAAGGAAGCAGCAAAAGGGACAATATCAGCTAATGAGAGACCTATATGGGGGAATGTTCCCAAGGACGAACCAAGAAATGAAAAGCCTTTTATTGGTGAACTTGAAAAAATAACAAAAAGATCCAAACAAACAAAAAGTTATTAAAAACACTTCCTGGTGATATAATAACTGCTACAAAACGACAAGAACAACAAGAACGAGAACTTCAACAAAAACAAGGTCAACAAGAACGAGAACTTTTTGAAGAAATTGAAGAACTTGCTAGTAGACCACCACTTATCCCACCACCTGAATTTCAACAAGAAGAACAAAAGGGTAAAAAAGAAAGAGTTTCCTTCAAAGATAAATTTATTCCGGATGAACTCGATGAATTAAAAAATCAAAGATTTTCCAATATGGAAGAAATGGCTAAATTCTTCGTTGATAGTTTTAATTACAAACAACAATATCTCGGCGACTATTATAAAACCGTAGACAAGAAAACATGGAAAGATGGATTATTTCGTGTGTTTACAAAAACAGAACAGATAAGAGATAAGGATGAAAATGATATATATCAGGATTATATCAAAGCAATAGAAAAGATTGAAACAAAAACAGAAGAAGATCCTGAATTTCTTAATTTACCACAACAATCAAAACTTCTTGATATAACACAAGGTGCGACTGGTACAACTAAAAAAATTACAGCAAGTGAATATTCTGGGACTGGAATTTCAGGTAATGGTCTTATTCAATGTCCTGGTAATATTCTCGGTGATATAGCACGATTAGAGGTTTTCATCGGAGGGAAACGAGCCGGAAATAACTCACCGGAAATAATCAATGAAGCAGCTGATATCTGCATGCGGTTATTTCAAGGTCGCATCATGGATATCAAAACATATAGAGATTTCATTGACCAGTTAGTGGAAAATCCTACGGATGGTTACCACAGCGATTAAGTCATCGGATTAGATAAATATAATTTAAATAAGTTGATCATACACTACGACCATGATAAACCAACCATGGTCTATGTTGTAAACTCGCGGTTTCCAGTTTATAGAGAGTACTATGGTGATGGTCTCGGTAATACCATTGTAGGGTTATTTGCAAGAATGGCTTCAAAAGTGGCGCCGCTAGCAAAACAGTTATCGATGAAAGCCATTGATGTTATTCGTGATAAGGGTATTAGCGCTGTTGCAGATGCTGCCGGAAAAGCATTTTTGGCCGCTCGGGATAAATTAACATCACTAGTTCGACGGCGAAAGAAACCGGGACCATCACCATCTAAAGCGGAAATGCCCACAAATGTTAGTAAAATAATACATAACGCAGTGGATCAGAAACTAGCATCGTTGACAACTCCGTCATACACCAACGACCAAAGCAACATCGCAAATATGATAGCGGGAAGTGGCTTTAAAAAACCACGACAAAGTCGTCATCGACGATGAAAATCCGAAAGATATTACGATTTAGATCTACGAATATAGAATAAAATGTTCAAACAGTCACCTGATCCAGCGTTTGATATGGACGCCCCAGTGCGCAAGGATGATTCGGTACGTGATTATCAATTTTATGCCTATCACGCAATACAAGCAGATCTCCGATCAAGAATCGAACTTCAAGTTCATGATACCAGTAAATACTTTCTACAGTGTGAAGGGTTTATCGAAGTACAAGGAGAGCTTTTACGAGAAAATGATACAGCATATCCAGATGACACCCAAGTCGGTTTTGTTAATGATGGTATCATGGCGCTATTTGAAAGTGCAAGATATCTCATTGATGGAAAGGAGATTGAGTCGGTAGAACGTGATATTGATGTGGCCACAACAATAATAGGGCTAGCAAGATATTCCAACAATTATATAAGATCGGCAGGCCCTTCTATGATGTTCGCGAAGGATGTTAAGAATGTTGCCGGAAAAAATCGATTTATTATAAGGCGACCAAATAATAATGCTGGTGCTGCTACTGTTGATGTTGAGAATATGATTATAAACAATGATCCCGATTTCAATCTAGGAGCTGCAACACGTATGTCAATGTTGAAGGGGAGGCGTAGATTATTTTCATGCGCGATTCCACTACGTCATATATTCGGATTCGGCAGAAATGTCCGAAAAGTTATCTACGAGGCGAAGCATACAGTAGCACTCGTGCGAAAGGGTACTGACCATATCGCAATTTTGAGGATTCTAGCGGATCCACGTCCAGATCATGTAATTGATGATGCTGTAAAGGGTACTGACCATAACGCAATTTTGAGGATTCTAGCGGATCCACGTCCAGATCATGTAATTGATGATGCTGGTAAAGTCGTTTTAACAACACTATCATTGTGGATGCCAGTGTTGACTCCATCAATCACCACAGAAGGACGATTACTATCATTTATGGATCAAGGGGGAAAATCATTGATGAGTTGGCTAACGACTACTACAGATGTTAAACAGGGCAACGTTGATGGTCTATTCACATGGAATCTGGCATCGCGACAAGGTGTTTCAGCGCCGCGTCATATATTTATTGCGTTACAGGATACGACGCGATTAGACAATCAAACACGTAGCCATATGATATTTGATCAACTTGGGTGTGAGAAAGTCTCACTGAGAATAAACGGACAGCAGGAACCATCCGAGGATATACAACTTGATTACGATCACAACCATATTGCACGCGTGTATAACAGGTTGTTATCGTATATGGCGCGCGATCAAAATGTCGATACTGGTTTGCAGATATCAAAATACGATTTTAGTGCTCTTTATCCAATCTATTACTTTTCGTTGGAACATCTTAATTTAACAAGACAATCCGTCATTGATATACTCTTTAGAGCCCGTGTAGAGCGTCCGAGAGGTCCAGCAGTTGGCGGGGTACCTGTTATCACTATCCCGAATTATAGAGCGGTTGCTGTCATTCTCAGCGATAAATCAATGCTACTCGAAGGTATTGGCGGAAGAATGAGAGTGGTAGATGCACCAGTAGAAAACATGTAGTGGTCCAAAAACATGTAACAATTAGATCAATCTGCTATTGTATAATGAAATACAGTTATATTAGTGTTGCGTTAGCTCCCGGTCAACTCAAGAATTATGACAAGTTGTGCCAATTCATTAAGAAAGTAGAGCACCATGGTGAAAAGTAGCGCATTCTCGTTAGGGGCGTAGATCACCATGATGATAGGTTGTTTCATTTCATTAGTTAATTAGATCAACATGATGACAGGTTGTTCCATCTCATTAGGGAAGTAGAGCACCGTTATGACAGGTTGTTCTATCTCGTTAGGGGAGTAGATCATCATGATGACAGATTGTTCCATCTCATTAGGGAAGTAGAGCCCCATTATGACAGGTTGTTCCATCTCGTTAGAGGAGTAGTGCACTATGATGACAAGTTGATCCATTTCATTAGGGAAGTCTATCACCATAATGACAGTTTGTTCCATCTCATTAGCAGAGTAGAACACCATGAAGACAAGTTGTTCCATCTCGTTAGGGACGTAGAACACCATGATGACATGTTCTGCCATCTCGTTAAGAAAATAGAGCACCATGATGACAGGTTGTTCCATCTCATTTGGGAATTAGAGTATAACGATGACAGGCTGTTCCATCTCATTAGAGAAGTAGATACCATGATGACAGGTTCTTCGGTCTCGTTAGGGGATTAGTGCACCATGATGACAACTTGTTTCATTTCATTAGGGACGTCTATAACCATAATGACAGTTTGTTCCATCTCATTAGTTGAACACCATGAAAACAGGTTGTTCCATCTCATTAGGGAAGTAGAACACCATGATGACAGGTTCTGGCATCTCATTAAGGAAATAGAGCACCATGATGACAGGTTGTTCTATCTCGTTTGGGAAGTAGAGCATCATAATGACAGGTTGTTTAATCTCTTTAGGGAAGTAGAACACTGAAATTACAGGTTGTGCCATCTCGTTAGGGAAGTAGAGCACCATGATGATAGGTTGTGCCATCTTGTTACGGAAGTAGAGCACTGCGATAGTTGGTTGCACCCTCATTTTAAGGTGGTTGAGCATCATACACCATTTTCCTCACTGAACTGACATCATTTCTTAAGTCTGATAAATATTTTCTCATTGACTAATATGGTGCTATTTTGCTATGAATCTGAGCAAAATATGTTTCAAATTTCTGACGCAAATTAAACAAAAAAGTGTTAGGCCTTTGCCTCAGGACATTAAATTATTTGTCCCTTCTATTATTTTGAAAGTGAGGGACTCCTTAATTTGTACCAGGTACTTTCTGATATAAATGGGGGACTCTTGAGGTCTACAGTTGAAAATGACAGGACTCCTCTTTTTGAAGAGCTGTTAAGAGTATTAGTGTGATCTAGGAGGTTGAAATTAAGAAAGAATATTATTATTTTTTTCTGTCACATTAAACTTTAGTTTTAGGAATGATTTTGAAAATAACAATAAAATCACCGCAAATTCTACAGTAAATTGAATGTTTTTCTTTTTAATAATACACACATTCAGTGTTCTGTACTGGGAGTCTTTTTGTAAAGGATCACTGTATTTTTATCATCATTATTAAGGGGCATTATAGTGAAGGGCAACGGTATTGCTGTTATCACAGTTAGCCACTAAGGTACTTAAAGTGAGGGACCAGTATTGCTGCCATCACCATTACTAAGGGGCTTTATAGTGGGGAACTACTGTATTGTTATCATCATCATTACTATGTGATTTTATAGTGAAGGGCCACTACAGTATTGCTGTTATTGCTGAGTGAAATTAAAGTGAGGGACCTCTGTATTTTTCTGCCATCACCGTTACTAAGGGGCTTTATAGTGGGGAACTACTGTATTATTATCATCATCATTACTATGTGACTTTATAGTGAAGGGCCACTAAAGTATTGCTGTTATGGCTAAGGTACTTTAAAGTGAGGCACCTCTGTATTGCTGCCACCACCATTACTAAGGGGCTGATTAATGAGAAACCACTTTATTGCCATCAGCAGTAGTTCTAAAGGGCTTTGTAGTGAGGGACTACTGTACTACTGTCATTTTCATTTCTAATGGGACTTTATAGTGGGGGACTACTGTATTACTGTCGTTTTTATTACTAATGGGGCTTTATTGTAAGGGATTTCTGTATTACTGTCATTTTCATTTCTAATAGGGTTTTGTAGTGAGGGACTACTGCATTACTGTCATTTTCATTTCTAAGTGGTCTTTGTAGTGAGGGACTACTGTATTACTGTCATTTTCATTTATAATAGGGTTTTGTAGTGAGGGATTACTGCATTACTGTCATTTTCATTTCTAAGTGATCTTTGAAGTGAGGAACTACTGTATTACAGTCATTTTCATTTCTAATGGGCTTTAAAGTGATGGACTACTGTATTACTATCATTTTCAATTCTAATGGGACTTTGTAGTTAGGAACTACTGTTAGTATTAAGACCTTTACTATTACTGAGGGACATTTTAATGAGGGACATCAGTAGTGATATTCACAGCATATCTGAGAGGCTCTATATTGAAGGTCCTCTGTAAAATCATCACCATTACTGAGGGGCTTTATAATGGGGGAGCACCTTTTTACAATAATCATCATTGTGATATTTTCCTTATAATTAAATGCATCACCATTCTTAGTCTAAATAATGATCAACAGCCATCTTGGGTCAAATATTATTTAAAACAATTCTCCTTCAGAGTGCTTATTTAATGATAAAAGGGCATTGAAAGAATGGCTTAGTTTTAGACATCAGTTTCATACATTAAAAAATAGCCTCCTAATTCTCATGTTGAATGTCACATTGTATAATCATCATACAGTTTGAATTTGAGCATCATATTTTTTTCTTAATCAAGAATATAGGACTTATTGTTTTGATTGTCTACATATTAGTTGTAAAATGTTGCAGATTCAAAGTGTTGAATTTTAATGAGGAAAATATATTGGTTTATAGCTCCCTTATCTTACTCAATAAACTTGTCAGTAGTAGTTACAATTATGCAATAAATCTAAGTTTAGGATTTTTGTATTGGTGTTTTATAACATACATGGTTGTAAATAATTTTGTATACTACCATAGTCATAAACATGCCATCCCCATACTTTTTAAAATGCATTGGTAAGATTGTGATACACTCCTTCTGTCCATCAGCCTCTCGATTATCTAACCTTGTAAACTTGTATACCTGTAATAACCATTTAAACACATTATTGTCTTATCATGTTATGGAATCAGGAGCTAAGTGTCTTGGCCAAACAAAGATCGAGGCAGTTAACCTGGTCTGGCCTGGGTCAATAAGCTGCTGGGGTACTGTGAGTTGCAATGAACTGGCAACAGTGAGTCCGCTCCTGTGTTAACTATCTGAAAGAAGGGTGTCATACTTGGCTCACAACCAGTGGGTCATGGGAAAGGGTCACAGGTCAAATTACAAAAATGGCATTAGAGAATAAAGATGAATAATATATTTCACAGATTCTGCATTATCACCCCAGGTCACTGTATGGGAAATGGAGATTATAACTGGGTGAGGTGGGCAGAGAAACTACAGATTGAGAAACATAGGATTTGTAATGCAGTTTCTCTAGTTTTGCTTTTTTGGTAAAGTTAGATTAATTTTGTTCAAACAGTTGTAATAAGTCAGTATGTTAATACAAAACTATTATATTGAGCTAAAATCAAAGAACTTACTTATTTAAGAAAATAGATAGTAAGCATAATTTGATGGATTGTTATTCAGTTCATTTCCGTGCATTCTAGTGTCTTAGAGTAAGTCATTTTTATATGAATAGTGATATAGTCTTGCTACATTAAATATAAAAACAGCAGGGTCTAATTGAGCAACATGCAGTAGTGCCAGGTAGCAATGGAGTTCAACAAGGTAAGGGTGAAAACACAGTACAAACAAGTCTGATTACTTTCAGGTTTGGAAACTGTCCAATTTTGTGATAATAACTTATCATCCACGCAGCTAGCTTTATTGGATGTATAAAGTAGAACTGGCCCTGAATGTGAAGCTAAAACATCAAGTAAGTAATTTCGATTTTTAATGTAGCTTTAAAAAACTTCGGTCATATTGCTATAATGTCTGCAGTGTGGCAGCTGATAGTGAAACCTAGCATTGGGGCATTATGCCGATGACTGGTAGCATCATGTCTTACACAGTCACATTATCCTGACACCAGGCCGACCAGTCCTAACACAACTCTTAATGCTGCGTGCCTATTGAAGCATCTGTTATTATCATTTTTATAAGTCTTTGGTATGGCTTGACTGGTGTTAGAACCTGCAATCTCCCACATCCAAGGCGAATAATATGATTGCCAGCGGAAATGATCTATATTTGGCTAGATGTGCTGAACCAGCTATAAGGTATCCACACTCAAAGTTGCTTCTGTAATCAAGAATGCTCAAGAAAATTATTTAAATGGGAAATGAAACACAAAATATGAGTCAGTGACCTACCTTTGCTGGAATATGGTGGTGTACTTGCCATGATAACTTCGCACATATGACTGCTGACAAAAATGCTTGAGAAACATACATAATTGCAAAACTTTATAAAGGATACTGGGGCATAAAAACGAGTCGTAGCAGCCTACTTTCTGGTGAGATCCTGTTATACTAATAGAAGCCTCCAAGTGTGTAACAAGTGTGAATTTTAAAAGATGGCAACATATTACTAAGTGAATCCTGTCATGGGCAGCAAGGCACGTAACAATTAGCATTGATGAACAGGCTAGGCCCACAATACATCTCTAGCCTGCGATAGGTTTGATGTTCCTGCTGGGGCATTACCATTTCTGAATTGAGATAATGGTTTGAGATATAAACGAGGCAAGGTTAATGTGGGTTAAGTAGTGGAAAAACAACAAAGTGGAAGCAATCCAAAGACCATTTGTGAAATTGGAAATAAACATCATAAAAAGAGATTTTCCAGAAAAAGTTATTAATAAAGGTAGAATAGACAGAATTATTCAAACTGTGATGGCATGGTCAATTTGTTTTGAAGTTAGATAAATTTAATCCTGACTGAAAGCTAAGTAAGTGGGGGTGGGATGCCAAACAAACTTTATTGGTTTAAGTATTCTCCCTCGAAGGCTTAGTCAGTCTAAGTCCGTGCAGAAAGGCCAAATGTTAGCGTTGGGAAAACAAGTACTTTCTTGTTATAAAATGTCCAATTTGAAGGACACAGAACATAAAGGAACTAAGAAATTTGGTTACCTAGAATGGAGTGTGTTGAGATGGCAGAAAGATTAAAATAGCAAAAAAGATCCATATATGCCATGAAGTGGACGAACAGATCAGACAACCAAGTTAAGAGGATGACCAGAGAGAGAGAGAGAGAGAGAGAGAGAGAGAGAGAGAGAGAGAGAGCGAACACAGTGACTCTGACCTGTCACCTGAATGTTCTGTTTAAAAGGACCAAAATCAACCAGGCAATTTGAGTTTGATCATTTTCTCGATATCATGATGAAATTTGTCTTATCTGTATAAATATAATTGCTAATTGCATTTTGATAGCTTGGTAATTTCCTTTCTTTAAGAAAATGTATTATTCAAAAATTCATATTCAATTGCTTTGATTAAAATGTTATATTTTACATATGTGGCTCATGTTGATTTGTTCTCTATATATACGACTTTGCTCTGATCTCTTATTATTTTCAATTAATTTCATATTTTTTTTATTTTTTACTTGATCTGGGCAACAACACCATTGTCATGGAAAAATATACTGAAACTAGACTCCCCCAAAAACTAATGCATATTTCCGGTCAGCCAACAATTGCTGTTTTTCACAACAGACACTAGTACTTTTTTCCACCAAGGTAATTTAACAAACTTCATTCCAAACAAATTCTTAAAATTAATTTGTGTACATAATTGAGCATGCTTGTCCCTATTCTTGAAGCACCATATACATATACACATATACATGAAACCATAGCAACCTAACTACCAACCGACCCTAATTTTAAAACCAGTGCATTAGGAAACACATAATTTCGTGTGCCTTATATGGAAAGCAAGTCCTTGAAGGGACTGATTCTTTTGTTTCATATATTAAAATGTTATTGTTTGTTGGCTTTTCTCCATGATTATATGTTATGTATATTTATTTTGTAACTGACCTTCGTCCAAAACAAAAGTCGACCTGACAAGGGACATTTTTTATAAACAACATACAGTAATACATATTCAATACTCCTTTAAAATTATAGATTAAATATTCAGAACATTATTAACTGAAGTATGTTTACTTTCTATCTGTGACCAGAACATAAGATTTTCACTTGGAAATTTCTGATCTTATTGATAACTTAGAAAGGCAATTGGCCTACATCCGGGCTATATTATTGCTTCTTTGTTTTTATATTCATGTTGATTACTTCAGAATTACTCATTCCTACCTTAACATCATAAGTGAAATCAGTTTATTGTTGTGTTCAGTTTTTTAATTGGGTGGATTATTTAAACCATTCATTGGCCAATAATGACTATTTGTTTAAATCTGGCAACAGCTGTGTTACTAATTACTTGATTTATCTGTTTTATTCTAAAAGGTCACCCAGAATCTGTGATATTATTGCGTTATTACTCACTGTAATATGCTGAAATACACAGAGATAATTAGCACATTTTCCAAAGAATAAACAATTACTTTTAACTCCATACCAAAAATGCCTAAATCTAACTATAGTATCACCATCAAAAGGAGACAGGAAAAGAATGTTTCGAAAATAGACTGGGACTACATTCATGGGTACTGAATCAAAACTTTTAGAATAATTTTGATCTGAATCCATGTGTGATATAGGTTACAGGTTCTATTGCATTAATTTAATTTAATACGAACCAGATTTTACAATTTATTTCAACCACGTAGAATTACTGACGACTGATTTAATTTTTTTTTCATTTTATTTCTCAGAATCTGTGATACTTATGTGACAATTTTGGCCTTGACTCTGGCTTACTAATGACACCAGATTGCCTAAACTATATCAATGGTTAATAACACCTGTAACTATTTCAACTGTTTAAAATAAGATCATTTAATGTGATATCCATTGTACTTGTTCAGGAATATGCATGTGAAGAATTCCTGGCAAAAATAATGTTGTAAGTATTTAGTTTTTTGTAGTTATTGTATACATTTTCAAAACTTCATCTTGATATGCAGGATGCATATCAAAAATATACTGGCTGTCTTGTGCTGACAAATTACATTTAACCCCAGAGACCATAGTAGGTTTAATTCCCAACCTATACTGTTTACTTGCTTTTTTTCGTTGCTTTTTTATTTTTATTTTGCATATTAAAATAATTAAAATGATTTTTGTTACAAGAAATGTACCTGACTGTTTTTAGATTCTCACTCTAATTTCAGGTTGTATAAAGATGGAGATGGAATGGTACATATTACATACCAGTTTCTGCCTGCTCCTTCTCTTGATCATTCACCAGGTAGGATTTGAGAAAAGAAAGAATCCAAGTGCACTAAATTATCTTACTAGGTGAAAGAAGATGGAATATATCAATAATTGTGTCATCATTTATAGTCAAAAGCTAGTGTTAGAGCCCTTTATATAAAAATGTACCTATTTATGCCGCTTTGAAGAAAACAGGAATCTCATGATTTTTGTTTCATGTCATTCCATGTGCAAAGTGTTATCTTAACTTTTCTGAAACTGTTTGGCAGGGACTTGAACCTTATGACATAACTAGGACTGATTTTTAAATGTACACAGTTGGATTTTGATGTGACCCCATGGGGAGAGTTAGGAAGGTAATGGCAATTCTATACAGTGAACTAGTTGTTAGTTTTTCTGTATGGAATACAAACATTTACAGACTTAAAGACCCAATTAAAGGACCCCATGTCTTATCCATAATATACTGCTCAAATGTAATGTTTCCTAAATCCAATATGATTTCACTACAGTCATTTTTAAGACAAATTATTCTATTTTCCATTATATCCATTCACAATTGCAGATAATGTCCAGTATGTTTCTAATAAATATGTTAAGAAGAAATTTAAGTGTTTTCTGTGTGAAGTAACATAAATACGATATGTACCATCACTAAAAAATAAATGTTGTACTTCATGAGCAGGTGTATGTTTATGTGGAAGAATTCTGTTAATTAAGCACATTTTGTGTAGCATATGATAATTAAGCACATTCTGTGTACCATATGATAATGAAGTACATTATGTGTACCATATGATAATTAAGCACATTATGTGTACCATATGATAATTAAGCACATCATGTGTACCATATGATAATTAACCACATCCTGTACCATATGATAATTAACCACATTCTGTGTACCATATGATATTTATTAGCACATTATGTGTACCATATGATAATTAACCACATTCTGTATACCATATGATAATTAACCACATTCTGTGTACCATATGATAATGAAGCACATTCTGTATAATCATCATCATCATCAGTCCTTTGACCTAGTGTGGTTGTCGAGACACTGTGCTGCTGAACATCTGACAAGTTCCCTCCACTTGTCTCAATCCTGAACCAATGCCTGTATCTCCACAAAACATTTCCTGGTCCATTCTGTGATATTGTCACTCCCCTTTTTTCTCTGTCTATCTCTCCTTCTACCACTTTGGACACTACCCTGCAGTACTGTTGTGGATATAATGTTGGCTCCTAAGTGACATGGCCATACCATTTCAGCTTTCTCTTTTTGACAGTGGTGAGGAGGTCTTCATAATGGCCTACTTTGTGCCTGATGGTGTTACGCACTTCTTCATTTATGATGTGGTCCATAACTACCTGGATACTTCATTGTAACTCTGCTGTCAGGGTCCACGCCTCACATAAATACAGAAAGACTGAGATGACTAGTGCTCTCAATAGTCTGATGTTAGTTTTCAGACACATATTATTGTTTCTCCAGATGGGTTAATACATATGTACATGGAAATCCTAGTCATTCTTATTTTAGAAAAATGAAATTACCTTTTAATGTTTATAATCATGCATTTTGACTGTATATAGTACAAGTACCATCAATCTTTCTTTAAATAACAATGTAATCTCTACCTTGCTAGATAATCTCCGATTTAATTATTCAACAATGATGTCACACAAAACGTCCTTCCCCCAACACAGCCATGACAAATACAATGCTAAAGTACACATATATGCAATCAGCTTCTTATAGTCAGGCTAGATGTCATGCATATGTTAACTTGAGATGGAGTCAAGTTTACCAATGATGTGTTTTTTATACTCAACACTTATTTTTCTAGAAAGAGCATGACAAATTTTCATTTTTAATATTTCTTCCATATTTGACCTATTGAACTGTTAAGTATTGTCATCAAGTGGAGATGAGGATGTCATTTTTCATGACTAGGATATTGTTATACTTGGGAAACTATACTAGCATAGCAGGATGTACAAAATGGAGATCAGATTTTAGAAATCATTCACAATTTCAAGGAAGCAATTTGTAGGTCTCCATAATAATAAGACATGTTTTAACAGCATAGTGACATTGATAGTTCTCAAGCTAACCTATGCTAATTAGATAATATACTTTAATCACTATTCATCAAGTATTGAGATGATATCAGAAAGGTGTGTACAATGCCTGCCTACTTTACCCTACTAAATGTCATTCAGTGATGCAAATATTTGTGCTCCACCACCTATATATTAACCACTTTACTGAATGGTCATTTCTGGTATTACCTGCATCCATATATCACAAGCTTATTGTCTGGTCAATAACTTAAAACCTTTATATTCGACAAATTAAACTGATCCTGTGACAGCTATGAATGGACATAAAAATAATAGAAACCTTTAAATATTCAGTTTTTAAAAAAAACAATTTCAATCAGAAGCATTGCAATATAATTTGACAGAAAGCATTGTGCAAACTCTGATTTCCAGGCCAACTGCTGTTGTAATAATTCATTTAGGCAGATGTCAGTAGTGTCAACCCCACTTGGGTCTCATGTTAATTTCCTGCTTTATTATATATTGTATTTCAATGTACGAGTTTGCTTTCCCATATCAGACATTTTTGAATATCATTACCTACTTGAAGTTCCAAATGTTATCACTGAATTGAAACTGAAAATCAAACTACACTTAATCCAGGCTTTTGAAATGCTGGTGTCATGTTTGCTTAGGACTTGTAAAATGACAGCAATTGAGCACATGTTTTATGAATTTATTTTACGCCACATTAATTGGCAACTGTGGAGGAATATTGTTGAGGTGAGGCTTGTTAGGTTCAAAATCTGCAGAAGGGGATATCGTTTAAAGGTATTATATGTTATGTAGTTATCAGAACAAGCGACCCACTTCACTCACACTAGTCTACAAAGCAAATGTAGCTAAAATACATAGGGTAATTATGGTTGCACAACATTTTCACATGTTCAACGTCTGGGAGAAAAAAGTGATTGTTAGTGAGGCCAGTAATTTTTTAACTTTGGTGAAATAACGTCTTCACACAAACATTTGTCTCAAGTTTGCTTAGAAGTAATGGAATTGTTGTAATTGCAATTCAGATGGATGCCATAAAACAGCATATTAACTCTGCGATATCTATTCATGAATTCATTTTTGACATACATAGTTATAAAACATTATGAATAGTTTGCACTTCCTGCAAGGGATAAATCTGTATCAATTTTGTGGACAAATGATAAAGGTCAAGTCTCTGCAGCAAAAAGAAAATCATGGTTTCTCAACAGCACTTTACCTACTTTAAAAAAAGGTCTAGGTCATTGATACCCAAAGTTCAGTTACATTCAGGATCAACAATGCCATAGTGTTTTAACAGAGAGCTAATAAACACTGTGTGGAAAGGTGTACATTATGATGCTGTCATAAGCCTGGTTGCTGTGAAAGATAAAAAGTTTATACTGAGGCATCAACAATACAATGGTATTCAAATGTATCTAGATTCAAAAAATGCATTCCAAGTCAGAAAAAAATTGGTAGTCTACAGAGTTTATAAAGGGAACATAAAAAATACATTTGATATGTTTGGGTAATATGGAATGCAAACATTTTCTAAGGAAACCATCAAAAGCTTAACTTTCAGATCATATGTTATGAGAGGAGTTTAATTAAAAGTGGGCCCATTGTTTTGAAAATGGACAAAAAAGAGAAAAATGGGAGAATATAATAATTTTAACTTCAATGATGAATCTGCCACTCATCATTGCATCTTAGTATTGTTCTCTGTAATTACATCAGACTTTTCTTGATGGTTTTCATTTTCATCTGAAGTCAGATAATAAATACTATGAATGGTTTTCATTTTCATCTGAAGTCAGATAATAAATAAAATGAATGGTTTTCATTTTCATCTGAAGCCAGATAATAAATACTATGATGGTTTTCATTTTCATCTGAAACCAGATAATAAATACTATAAATAGTTTTTACATGTTATGTCTGATTGTTTAACATGTATTTTATTATTTATTTTTATCATGGTACAGATAATTGTCTGTAAAAATATTAATTATAATTTTCTGCAATTTCTTGAATTTATACTTATTTGTTTAAATAAGAACAAGTTACTGTATGAAATATTAGAGGACCAAAGAAATCGTACTTTGTATGCAATAATGGTGTATATGAGCTGTCAGTAACTTCTGAGTCCAAGAGCTGTCAGCAACTTTGTAACTTCTGAGTCCATGAGCTGTCAGCAGCTTTGTAACTTCTGAGTCCATGAGCTGTCAGTAACTTTGTAACTTCTGATTCCATGAGCTGTCAGTAACTTTGTTACTTCTGAGTCAATGAGGTGTCAGTAACTTTGTAACTTCTGAGTCAATGATCTGTCAGAAACTTTGTAACTTCTGTTTCACTATTTGTTTGCCAAATTTAAAGGATGTAAATGTAGGCTTCATATGATTGTGGGGTTTTGAACTTGAGTATGAATTCAGGGCCTTTCTTGATTTTCAAGTCAATACAGTGATGTTGGTTTTAAAAACAAAAAACATTCGTATATTTAGCTGAAACACTGACTGCGTGATTAAGCAAAAACCACTTGAAGTAACCAAATGGTGGAGTGGACATGGTCTTGATAATATGGACATAGTTTACTGTTTATAGCGACAAAAAACATGCTCTAAAGCGGTTCAGAGAGAGAGAGAGAAAGGCACCGATTTATCTACATTGTTATCTCTTTTTGATACTTTATTGTGCATTTAATTTGTATTGTTTGTTAGTTATTTGTTTGTTCTTTTAAATTTCATTATATGCTGTTGTTAATGTTGGACTTTGAACTTGTCCAAAATTAAATTCATTACTTGACCTGAATCATTGATGTTTTAAATTTTGTAAGCAACTAATACATAGCTAAAATATTATGTATATATGTTTAATATTAGGATAATTATTAATAGAAATATCAAGTTGTAAATCACTCTTGACTTCTCAGTCTTCCCATTGGTTGTCTTCATTTATTTGGTTATTCAGTTGTCAACCATCCCCTATACCAAGGAGTTGCCGTTGTAGCATGTAGCAGACACGTAGCATGATGTGCTTCTCAGTCACATTATCCTGACACCAGGAAGACCAGTCTTAACACTAACCTCTTAATGCTGAGCACCTAGCGAGGCAGCTGTTCTTACCATTTCTATACGTCTTTCTTATGACTTGGTTGGGGCTTGAACCCACGACCTCTTGCTTCTGAGGTGGATATTCTAATGATGCGACCACTGGAACATACAGATAGATAAGTTCATAAAAGTTATTAATGCATCAAATAATTATACACCAGTATGTAATTCATGCAAGAATTACATTTTTGTTTTATCATTCAATCATCTGATAATGTCATCTAAGTGAAAATGTATTGAATGCAGAGGACAACCAGTAACGTAAAATGCTCAAACATAGTGACAGAATTATAAAAAAGGATTACTCAGATACTGTTTAGAAAAAAACAAGCAAGACAACTATTACATCTATTGCATATTATGGCATATTGACTTTAGCTTGACCACAGTGATTTTCATCACCATGCGGAAAACATTAATATGTTAGAATGAAATCTTGCTATAAGTCATTGACCTCAATATGTGTCAGAAACATAAGGACCATAGTCTGATTTAGCTTTTTAGTTAAGTAGATTGTTTGTATCTAGTTGTTAGTCACTCTTGACTTCTCATTCTTGCCATGGTTTGTCTTTATTTATTTGGCTATTCAGTTGTCAACCAATTCCCCTCTACCAAGAAGTTGCCATTGGCAAGCCTATCGAGGAATTAAGATGATTTTTTAAAAGTATTTATCCCTCTGCCACTAGGCATTAATACAGAGTGACAGTGTTGGCAATGACTAGTGTTTTACTATTAAAAGCCAATGGATAATATATAACAATCTAAAAATAATATTATAAAAGAGAGAAGAAAAAAATCTGGCTCAAAAATTATAACAAAATAACCTTTAGTACAAGATTCCTTCTTTCTATGTATGAATAACAAACAAGATAGATGTGTGTGTGTGATTGGATTTTAAACAGCTTTATTTTTACAATTCTTTAGTCATATTGCTATGATGTCTGCAGCTTGCAGTTTATAGTGATGTCCAGCACTGAGGTATCATGCAGCAGACAATTATAGCATGATGTCCCACCCAGTCACATTATCCTAACACAAGTCTTAACACTAACCTCTTAATGCTGAGCACCTAGTGAGGCAGCTGTTGTTATCATTTCAATAAGTCTTTGGATGGGGCTCAAACCCACGACCTCCTGCTTCTGAGGTGGATATTCTAATGATTAGACCACTGGAACATACAGATAGACAAGGTCACACAAGTTATAATTGCATTAAATAATTATACACCAGTATGTAATTCATGCAAGAATTACATTTTCATTTTATCATTCAATCTGAAAATGTCATCTAAGTGAAAATGTATTGAATTCAGAGGACAATCAGTCTGGTAAAATGCTCAGATATAATGATAGAAGTATACAAAAGGATTATTCAGATACTGTGCAGAAAAAAACATAAAAGGCAACAATTACATCAATTGCGCATTGTCATATTGACTTGAGCTTGACCACAGTGATTTTCATTACCATGCAGAAAACATCAAGAATATGTTGAATTGAAATCTAGCTATAAGTTATTGACCTCTATGGGATCTGTTAGTGTCAGAAACAGAACTGAATGGCATAAGGACCAGAGTCTGTTTTAGCGTTTTAGTTGAGTAGATTGTTTCTTGGATCATCAGAAATAATAGTTGTCAGAGTGGTAGAACAAATACCATTGTGTCACATACTGTGTCAGTTAAAACAACATTGTATATAAATATTTCACCCCAACCTTTCATTATATTAACTGATGATAACAATGAGTATGAGAAGTTGTACCCAGTTTTTGACATTTAGATCACTTATAGAGGATTGTAAGTGAATTTGTTTGTCATTTAAAATGTAATGGAGCTTTTCAAGGGAAAATAATTTTACATGTTTGGATGCTGAGTTGAAAAAGAGAAATGTAGACTGGAATATTGTTGCATTTGAATCCAGCAATGCATCCATGACAAAAGGTGGCATTAAAGATGTTTGGACATGTAATTATGGTGAATATCACAGTATACTAAAGTGGATGTTCATGCCAGCTTACAAGGATAGAGTGCTTGTGAACTTGGATGAGTTGTTATTAGACAGTCAATGTATTATTTGGATAAAAACATTGTTGATAAATGGAACTCATATTCAAGCATTATGTATCAAGATGGTTGTCTTTTGTTATGTATCAAGATGGTTGACTTTTGTTATGGATCAATATGGTTGTCTGTTGTTATGTAATCAAGATGGTTGTCTTTTGTTATGTATCAAGATGGTTGTCTTTTGGTATGTATCAAGATGGTTGTCTTTTGTTATATATCAAGATGGATGTATTTTGTTATGTATTAAGATGGCTGTGTTATGTATCAAGATTTTTGTCTTTTGTTATGTATCAAGATGGTTGTCTTTTGTTATGTATCAAGATGGTTGTCTTTGCTGAAGATATAAAGAGGCGGTTGGAACAGCGGTAACCTTTACAAACATAATCTGAGAACAAAATCAAGAAATTAGAGGTTTGAGACAAAAATGCTGAGATCGAAAGTAGATGGTCTGAGAAGAAGTTGAGCACCACAGCTAAAGTTCCTTGTGTCCAAAAATGGAAACAAATGAAAATTCAAGTACATTTTGAGCTGTTTGAAACTTACAAATCATACTAATTTCTGCGCACAAGTCTGTCACAACAGCGAGACTGAGAGAATATAATTGATTAAGGTGTTTCTGTAAAAGCACACCTCTGAACCTCACGCTTATCTGTTTACAGATATGTCAGATTCTAGTTGTGTTGCTCAACTAATGTTATTTTCTTTTGTGCTTATGATCCCGGAAAGAATCTACAATCCGCATGAACATTGTAGAAATGAAGGCAGTGTTCATAACCCTTTATAAGTGCATCAACAAAACAAAATCACTGCATGATGGCCTTATCTGACAACACATTGATGTTACGTAAAGTAATAGTGAGGCATTCAAGCCCTTCTTGGTCTCTGCATGGAAGGTTGAAACCTCCTCTATTGAATTACAATCTTGAGTTTGTAACATTCCCGACAAGAATAACATTTTGTTGGACAGTCTAACAGGATAATCTTCATGGAAAGATTTCTGTACTAGCCCAAAGTAGATTCCAGTTCAGATTATGGGAGGAGACTCTGGATACACTTGTTTGCAACATGGCTAAGCAACAATCTCCTCTTTTACATTTCCCCAGTCCAAGACCAGAAGAGTCTGGCCAGTAAAAACATCAACCAGGAGTGGGATTGTCTGTTCACTTACATCCTACCAATGATACCACAAGTATTAAAAAGGTGAGGTCCTCCACCGCCTCGCTTATTTTGATAGCCCGTCCGTGGCCATAATGAATGTGTTAGAATAATCTTCTCGACCTACTGGCAGACCATATATAGTGGAGATGTTTTGAAATTGGTACAGGAGGATATTCTTGTTTTCATTTGTAAAGAGATGGTGCTCTTGATTTTCCACTCTCATTGGTATTAGGGCAGCCCTTTCCAACACACTAAACTGTTTAAATGGGCTGGCTGTTGGATCAGATTATCATATTGATTGGTTAATTTGAGTTGCAGAGACCAACGTTTCACTCGCGAATGACCACTCCGGTGGTCTGGTGGTTTAAAAGAGTTCAACTGAGTTCATGGGTTCGATCTCCAGCCGAGTCATACCAAAGACTTAAATAATGGTACTAACAGCTGCCTTGCTTGGTGCTCAGCAGAACTGGTTGGCCTGGTGTTAGGAAAATATGACTGGCTGGGACGTAATGATACATGTGTGCTAGACATCACTATATACTGCCACACTACAGACATTTGTAGCGATATGTTACGAGAATTATTAAAAAGCTATGTTAAAAATCCAAATCACTCACTCGCTAATGTCTTGATGGAATCTTACATGAATGCTGTAGTTTCTAACTAAAACTTCCTTGGAACCTTTGGGTGAAGCTTCTTTTGAGAACTGTAGCCACAAAAGCTGTTTGTTACTCTTCTTAGGACCAGTACAAGACATTAGAGTGAGCTTCATCTATAGAGGTCTGAAAGAGTTGCATAGAAGAAAGTTTTTTATATTTGTTCATGCAGCTATGTACAGATTTTTTTCTGTAAAGTGTAGCCATTGTAAGACTTTAGAACATGTGGTTGTTTGTTTACAGACAAAAAAGAATTTGTTGGATAAACTAATCGTATACAATTAACTTTTTTAGCAAATTTTATAACAATAAGAAAGTGTTGTTTATGCTTTATCATTTACAACATCTTTCAAAGTTTTATATTAAAGTGAAAACAGAATGAAACTACAGCATAGTGCAGTTTTGTTTCTCTCAGACTGTAATGCGTAAGGTCTTATAGCATAACTGTAACATCTCCTTTTCAAACCTAAAATGGCAGTTTTCATGTGGCCTTAGTGTAGCTTTTGCATGATTGCATTGTTTCCATTTTACTGGGATACTCCAGCCAGCATTAGTGGGAAGAAAGATATAGGAGCCACTTATGTGACAGTGGTAGCAATAATGACAGCATTGTTGAGGTTCAGATTATCATCATACTACTGGGACAGTGGTAGCAATAATGACAGAATTGTTGAGGTTAAGATTATCGTCATACTACAGGGACTAAAACAATTCTTACTATAATATGCTCACTTGCCTCTGTGACCTTGGGACAAGGTCAAAATCTTAAAAAATTTGCATTAAAGAATTTATTAAAATATGTGCATTTGTAATACATACGCTATTTATTTGGTGATATGCACACTTATCCTTTGACCTTGGGGTCAAAATGACAGTTGTAGAAAATTATCATGAAGGTTTTGTTTAAAGCTTTTTAGTTTGATTATAGATTTTTTTCCTACTTGGAGGAAACATTATGAAGCTTAGATGAATCATTTGCTAATATGCACATTTGACCTTGGTTTCTAGGTAACAATTATCAAAGTTTGCATTAAGATTTTCCTTTCATTGTTTTCTTTTGATGATTGATGGTAAGAATATTTATTATGAACTTCATGTTCATTTACAGGCAGCAACACAATCATTGAGTGAACAAGTAACTACAACAAAAATAATGATAACAACTTCTCAACCCCCTCTGACTGGAGACCATTGTGTAAACAGATCGACTTGTGCACATCTGAACAACACTCAGTGTATCAACAACAGTTGCCTGTGTATGAATGGCTTCTTTAACGTGAACAACAGAACATGTTTTAACGGTATTCTTCATATTAGCTAAAACAAAATTCTTTTGATAATAGTAGTGTTCTTGTAGGAGCTGGCTGTTTGTTTAAAATTTCTATATTCTTACAAACTTGTTTCATGTGTTGTTACATGATTGCAATATATACCAGCCATGTATTTAGAAATTTTGAGCCTGATGCTCAAAAGTTATTAAGAAGGATATCGACTAGACTATTTCCATTTACTCCCCATGGTATTTACTCCCATAACCAACATTTTGGATCAGACAGTAATGACAGCTTTGCATAGCACTGACTGAATAAGAATAGGGGATTAAATTCGTTTTGTTTTAAAATTAACTTTAGTTCTGTTTTTTTTCTGATATGTCTAAATTAGTTTCGTTTTAAAATTAACTTTAGTTCTGTTTTTTTTTCTGATATGTCTAACCGGGTGGCCAGTCAAGGTTTAGTAGACATTTATTTTGCAGTACCTTTCTAGGATCAGAGATCTTACTATACAATGGGCTTTTTATTATGGTTTTTCTTTGTTAAGAAAATGGACTTTTGGTAGTAATTTTAACTATAGTTATTTTGAACAGAGTTCAGGAGATTGCTTTCCAGATCTTTTCACCCTCACTTGCTTTTCAAAACTTTTACATTTACCCAAATTGTGTAAGATTGATTGTTTAGTAATGAGTTATCTAATAATATCCATTGATAATAACATCCTTAATCAAACATTTATGTTTAACATAACCCACAGCATGTTTAATTAACTTGATTAAGGTGTCCATATGTCTTTCACTTGCACACACAAATCAGAAACAGCTTAATTCTGCCTAAATACATGTTAGAGAATGCAGCTCATCATATTTTGTGAATCATTGATTCAGGAGTTGTGCTATAAACCACTTCTTGGAATGAATAAAGACATTGCATATATAATTTATAGAATGCATAAGATTACATGCATTATATATTCTAAACATGTGGCTCATTTAATGACATCTGTTACCTACATTCTGTTTTTAGCTTTATGCCAGGTAGAAATGTTGTAGTCCACACATGCATGTGACAAGCATACATTTATAAAATTCAGTTTACAGACATTACAAATAGATAGGATTACAACACTATTGGAAATTAGGAGAAAGTAGAGGTTAGTTGCTGACCATGAACATCATTTGAATTATGCAAATTTTTATTTATGTATGTCATTATGGCTGTAATATGGGATCATGGTGAGTCAAACAAGAATAACAAAAAAGTTTTTCTTCCTCAGTTCAAATTTCGATATGTGAACTTCACAAACATATATTGTAATAAGTCTTTCTTTATTACTTGTTTGTTATTTGGTACTGGGAACATGGTGTTAGGCATTAATTTCAATAGCAAATGTTTCTGCCCACAACTTACCTTTTTGGTGAATTTTACTCTTTAATCTATGGCAGTATTCTAGTAAATCTTTGGTCATTACTCCAGAATGAGAATAATACAGTCTGACATTCATTATATATTGTAATAAACCTTTGTGTATTCCTTGATTGTTTTCACTGGGAACTTGTAGCAGCAGCAGCGGCGAATCGGACAACTTTTTACAGGAGTCAATTTTTCAAACCAAGGCTTCTTACAAAATCAAAAAAGAGTCAATTTATTGAAATTAAGGCCTCATTGTAAATGCTTTATAGAGGCTCATGGGCACAAAAAAACGCCACAATTGTTGTCCTCTCCCCCCTGCTGCTGCTATGGTTTGAACAATTTTTTTTTAACGATGAAAATCATTTTTGGAGTTTAACCGAATCTTTGATCAAGTCCGATACGATATCTTGATCTAGAATCATGCAAATGTATCGTTACAAATCCATGTGTGATTGACTGAGCGTGACTAAAGAAATTTCTATAGAGATTATAATCCATATCACCGCCGCACCAAGTCTGGTGAATATTTCGTAGCGTATGTGTATCGACTCCATTGAATACAGCAAGAATATTACAGTTATCTCTGATCACTTTTGGTATTTGAGTCTATCGTTGAGTGACATATATCACGTCCGTGTTTTTATGTCTGCCTCTGGAAAATATCCTAGCAGGATTTTTTGATTGTCTAACATGACATCATCATATACGACTAAGTTGTTAATACTTCCATCAATATCATCAATGCTTGGTGCTTCTTCGAATATCGGTTATAAATTCAATAATACTCTCGCCGGTGATTTCTGCTGCTTTTTTATTGTAATCCTATAAAACTTAGTAGCATCGCTGATCATCTACACTCGGGGCTATTAAATACAACTTGTCCCATTTCATCCATCTCGTTATTAAATTAAGTAGCAGTTGCGGCTTGCCACTTCCAGATGGTCCGATTATAAACATACGAATAGAATTTGGTAGCAATGCATGATGCTTAAGTATTTCTCTTGTTTTTGTCGCCGAATAATCAATTACATTCATGTTATTATAAATATATTATGGATCTATATTGTGTGAAATGTAAAAAGCGTACTGGCACACACGACTTGACGATGATTACTACAAAAAATAACAGACTAGCACTTTCTGGTAAATGTGTACAATGTGGTACAAAGAAATTTAGATTTGTTTCTATGAAATCTGACGGAAATTCTAGCGTATCTGATAATTTTAAAAAAAAACGAGGCGGTGATATTGCAGCCAAGTTAGTAAAAATAACAGGAACACCATGGGCAAAATACACAGGAGAAAAACACCTTCCAGGGTATAATTATTGTGGACCCGGGACCAGACTCGATATCAGACTTGATGATCAAAACCAACCCCGACCCGGTGAAAACCCAATAAACACTAATGCTAAGGCGTGTCATGCTCATGATGTTGCTTATAACAGCAGCAATCTGCAACATAGACAAATAGCAGATGTGAAATTAATTCATGCGTTGAATTCTATCACTGATAAATCCTTCAAAGAAAAATTGGCTTCATTTTTGATAAAATCGGTGATGAAGGGTAAATTAATGTTGGGTGCTGGTAATTAATACAACATGGAATCTATTTATTATTCTCCAAGAAGATACTGGAGTGGGACAGCAGCAATCGGTAAACTCGCTAGCGCATCGAAGGTTAAAAATACCACTGCAGCAGATTGGTTATCTAAACAGGCGATATGGCAAATTTATCTACCACCACCTAAACAAATTAACTACTCGCATTTTGATGTCAGCGCTCCGAATGAAGTTCATCAAGCTGATATATTATTTATACCGCATGATGGATTCTACAAGTACGCGCTAACCGTAGTTGATGTTGCGAGTCGATACAAACAGGCAGAGCCGTTAAAAACAAATTCATCAACTGAAATAGCTTCTGTGTTTGAAAGGATTTATCGATGGGGTCCTCTGCACTGGCAAAATCTATTACAAGTTGATCCTGGCAAGGAATTTTAGGATGTAGCGTTATCAACAATGAAGCATCATAATGTCACCATCAGACGAGGACATAATGCACTACATCGCGATCAGGCAATTGTTGAACGATTTAATCGGACAATTGCTGAGCGGTTATTTGGATATCAATATGCGAAGGAATTCGTCCAGGATAAACGATCTCGTGAATGGGTCAAGAGATTACTGCGCTGAATAATGAGATTACTCGAACAATTAATATGGAACATAACAACGCGATTAAAAAGAAGTATATACCCGTACAACCGTAAAATGATTTTTCAAAACAACCAATACTCGGTAATGTCACTGTTAGATATTTATATGAACCAGGAGAGCTCGAAGGTGGCAAAAAAGGGGATACTGATCCTATTTTGAGTGTCACTGCACATAAAATATCAGTATAATACGATCCACGGGTAGACCAGCAATCTATAGGTTGGATTCAAACGCTCTTCAGCGAGGATTTACTCGTGAACAACTACAAGTGATACCCGAGGATACTCAATTGCCGCCGCATGGTCTTAACTAGCACCTCTGCGTCTGTTGCACTCAAGACAAGCCATCATCACATTATCTCTGGTATGACCAAGGCTGCTATTCTTTCTGTCTAAGGTAAATTGGCGAAGATCCTTATAAAACCAACACCAATTCATTATACAATTGCAACTCGCGCAGTTATTATTCTGTTGTTGTTTCAGTGTAATTATTTATTCAGCATCAATATCAAATTCTCTATTAGTGTTTGTGTCTTGTTGTTTATAACCAAAGATTTTTTTTCTGATTATATCATCGTTGACAATATCACTCATTGTAGTGTCATTATAGTCTAGAACAACTCTTCGAAGTTGATTTACTCTTCGTACTCTGGACACTGCAAGATAAACTAAATTCGACCACTAGATATGATTATCTATGATCCAAACAATTGTATCTGATATAGTTAATCCCTGTGAGGAGTGAATCGTCGTTGCGTAACCTAGCGTCCATGGGGATTTATCAGCGCGTAATGCATCTTCGACGACATTGATATCAACCAGCACAATATCATTTAATACGAGAATCTGTTTTTCACTTTTGCCCGGGAATATCAGCTTCGATATTTTGTTTTCGTGTATCTTTGGGTCTATAACACAGCGGCGTTGGAAGTGTTGCAATTGTTTCTTTATATAATTCAAATAATTTCATCTGAAGTGTATCTCTGACTATTTCTCTACTTGCCACTATCAAATCGTTTGGTCTCCACGCTTCCCAGAAATCATTTAATGGGGTTTCTGAAATTATTGCACGAGCTTTTTCACATTGGATTCTATCCGGTTGTAATCTAATTAGTTGTTTGAACTCGTGTAATTGTTCATCATGTGCTCTATGATCGGTAAAATTCTTCAACCAATCATGTGGAGACAAACCGACAAATGGTGGTGGTTGACCATGATCGCCACACATTATCACGCTTGTATTCACTAGCAATAACCAATCAAGAAATCTTTTGTAATACATCTAACGATACTGTGCATATTTCATTCCATATAATGACTTCAGGAATATATTTTTCACCCATTCGATCAGGAGTCCATTCGTCGCCTTTCCATCGAAAGAAACTGTGATATGTACAAGCGTTAATTCCTCGTTGTTTCATTTCTCTTGCAAGTCTATGGGTCGGTGTTAGCACAATCATGTTGGACTTAAAAACGCTAGCGTTTCCACGAAATAATTCAATCGCACGAGTCGTCTTTCCTGACCCACTACAGCGTTTAGGTAGCTGGTTTTATATCTACATATTGGATCAAATATCGACGGGGTATTAGATAGTTCTGATATCTGATTATTTTTCAAGTAATTGTTTTTAATCGTAACATCTGCTGATTTTGAATAATCACGCAGCATTTCCTTTTTAATTCTCCATGATCCCAAACTCTCGTCAGAATTTGTAAATTCAGCCACTGCTTCGCTATGTTTCGCGTTTATATAAAATGAATCAGTGGCGACTCTAACCGCAAATTCAGGAAATCTATTTATCATTCAATATAAATTAATAGAAGCATAAACTAGCATAGACGACCTCAAGTGTGCATACTGAAGATTTTTTCCATCGTTATAAGTAACAATTGTACCCAATTTGGTTCCATCGGACAAGAAAACGTCTTTACGATTTACATATGAATCTTTAGATGTTACATCTGCGGTTATAAAATCGTATTCAGCATCATCTATAGTCAACCGTGAAGAATATCGGTTATTGTCGTATTTTTTTCACCCTGAGTGAATTTACCGATTATCCTTCTACCGAGATCTTTTGCGTGTTTAGTTCTAACTTCAAAGATTTGTTTCGACCATTTCCAGATATATTCTTCGTCTAGATCAGGAAATTGTTCTCTATTGTCGCTGATTATACTATCTAGACTATCAGGTTTTGGTAACCAAACTTCAGTCTGCTCTCGATATGATATAATTGCTTCACTGCCAATCAACTATATCAGCATTTTAGAATCAATCATATATCGTAATAACACTATTGGCATCCAGTTTTTTTCAGAGATGTTTCTACCAATCCAAACATCACAACTCGGATGAAGTCCTTTAGCCAATTCAAATGATATCACACGAGCAAATCCAGTTAAATCAAAATCAGGTAGTGGTCTATTAATCGCAACAAGTCGTTTAAAATACACAGCACATTCTCCGTACCCGCGAAAACTCCCTGGATAACACGCAACCATATCAACTGAAATAATACTTTCAGAGGTGTATTTTGTATTCCATAATCCACCATGGTTATATTCGATACAGCTTGAATTGATATCTGTTAGAAATTCAGCTCTTGTTGGTTTCCACATGTTTTTCTTTCTCGCAAAATGAGCTGCAACCGACGGAATTGTAAAACAGTTTGTTAATAATTGTTCGTTATCTGCTGTTGAAAAACCACTAGCTAGTTTTTTCATCTCGTTGTGGAGGGCTTCAGTACGGTATAATTCTCCATTTGGTCTTACAAATTGATCGAATATAGCCTCTTCGTCCTCAAAACTGTGAAGTACCCACACTGACACAGGATCGTTTTTACTTAACTGATAAATAAAATCAAATAAATTTCCAGTGTAATATTTTATTGTTCTATCCCGTGGAAATATTGTTACCGCAGGTGTCCACGCGTGTTCATTATGGTCAATAATTTTGATTGGAGCTCCTTTTGATTTATATTTTGATTCATGTAATATTTCTCCTGTTATCGTCATTATGGTTATTGGAAATGTTAATGATGTTTCTAATTTGGTTATATCTTGAATTGATGCTCCGTTCTTCCTAACTGTTAATTCCCATTCATTAATTTTTTTACGTCTTAGATCCGTCAATTTGTTTCCACGCAACGCATTTGTGAAGTGTTCTATTTTCGTTTTGCTACGCAATTTATCCTTGACGAATATTTCATTGGTTTTAATTTTTCAGTACTCGGTTTATCATTTAACGAATATACCCAGTAAACAACTGCTGTTACAGGATAAGATCTTTCATGGTACGGTTTGTCAATCCCAGTTAGCAATCCTGGTTTGGAATCATGACTCAAAGTGATAGTTCTTTTATCTTTCAAAATTGGTTCAAATTTGTCTCCAATAATCCAATTTCCCATTTCTGAACGGATAATGAATTTCACTCTAAGAAAGTACTTTTTCTTGTCAAGATGCGAGATTATAAGTGCTGCTCTTTCATAGTTCATGGTAGCATCAACGTCACCATCAATTGGAAATGTTGACCAACAGTGAGATGCTCCATCGCGCTTATTCATTAAAACAATCGCGGATTTTACCTATCATGCTTCTATCACTTATTAGACCCTTTGGTACATCTACGGATACTCTATCGAGATTGAATTTAATATTTTTCCAAGGTTTAATTTTCGATAATCTCTCGAACTACATCATATTATAATTAAAACAAGTATTTAAATAAAGAATTTATTATATAATGAACCATTGCAATGGCTTATGATAGGATCAGTAACCGCATGTAACAAATCATGCAGAAATGAATTATGTGGATATCATATGCAAAGTTTTCGTAACGGAAGTTTTGGGTCCTTACCTTGCATACAATGTGGGGTAGGTGTGAGAAGAAAATCGCAATTGTGTCTGAGTTGCGGTGGTAAGCGATACAGAGTTGAAGTGTTATTATGATAAACGAATTAGGAATTCCATCAATGACTCTGACTATGTCAATGACAAAATCATGAGAACACCTTAAGACTATATTGAAAGATTTCCAAATAATGGAGCAAACATTTCAACCGCATCCCGTGATCAGCAATTATGAAGCTTCTCTTGACGGTATTGTCAGAAACCGTAGACTGAAGAAACCAGTTGGTTTTGTGAATAATCTAGGAAATTTGATGTTTACCTTTGCAGGAGGGAAGAAGAGCTATTATTGTCACAGATTTGCTTTTGAATGTTTTAACGGATTGATCAAGGATGGTCTTGTTATTGATCATATTGATGGATGTCCTCAAAATAATAAATTGTTTAATTTACGGGCTATTACACAGAGTGAGAATACTGTTGGGAAAACTGGTACTTGTAAATCAATTTGGAAGAGACCTGTAAAATCATTTAATACAGCACCTAATGAAGAAAAAATATTCCAATCTATGAATGAAGCCGGTAGATGTTTTGATATTTGTATACCCTCAGTACGAAAAGTAGCAGAGGGAATTTATCGATCTTCGATTTCCAAGAGAACCGGACATAGAATTCAATTTGCATATGTCTGAATTCTATTTTGTATTATGTGTATAATACCAAGGGGGATAACTCTTGCGGGTATATGTACGGCTTATGAAAGAGGTACCTTCAATGGGTTGTTCCATTAAATTTCATTGGTTGCTTTTATGTCAGGCAAACATTGACTCAATTCGTACCCCCTTGCCCGCTATGGGTTGAACACTAATAATTTAGGATGAAAATCTTTTTTTTACGATAGGAGTTGCTACAATGAAAGTCCTTAGGACGAAAGTCATTGTTTAAATTCAAAGAATTTTCACGATTTCACAAACAGACTAATTTGTAAAACCTCACCTCGTAAATCAATTAGATTATTGGACTGGTCGGTGAGTCTGAAATTAATTCACGTTAACGAATTATTATGACATCGCATATAGACTGGATTAGTGGGATCCTCAATGATTAGATACCCTGGAGGAGCTGTTGGTGCAAATGAATATAAAATATATCCCTGCTGAGCTTGATTTGAACTTTCAAGATTTATTTCATAACTTCATTCGATAACATCACATACTAAATTCAATGCAATCACCGAGGATATATTTACGTTGAAAGGAGCGATATGTCTACCACCGCCTTCTGGTTCATTATCATGTTTGAGGATAATTGTTTGTGATAGTTTTTTCCATGAGGCAAGGATTTGTGTAAAGTACTCATCAAGGAGATCATTGGCTGACTTTTTTAATTGATCTACGTTATACCAGGGGAGTTTAAATGCTGAATTATTCTCTATGTTTATATTATATGTTTTTGCAAATTCTGTTCTTGATTTAGGATTTACAGCATTTAAGATTATTTGAATAATCCATGAATTAAATGATTCCATATCAGCGATAATTTGGTTACATATTTCTATGTATTTGATGATCTCATCTCGCGGTGATTCTTAGGAGTGTTTTTCTCGCAATATATTTCTATATTTTCAAAGTCATTATTTAGTTTTATAAAGTGTTCATTCATTTTTTCTTTGAATTGGTTGAAACCATCCAACAACGCTTGGTCCTTCTTCTAACTGCCAAATAAAGAAAACTAAAACCCTAAAATTTGTATCGTACGATATCATTGCATCATGATATGATTTTTTATCAGAATTATAGTCGGATTTGTGTGGTTCTGGTGGTATTTGTAAGGATGTCCAGGTGGGTTTTCAGGCCAACCCAGTATTGTTCTTATAGAACTCTGATAGATATCTACGACATAACTGGGTGAGTTTATCTCAATGGCAGATGATAACGTTGGCTCATGAACTGTTATAGCGATTTTTGATTCTTTTTTAGTAACGGATTTTATTCTGCGTTGAAATTCATTATTGATTTGTTCGATTTGGTATGACCCAGATGGAATCGAAACAACGTTTCAATCTGGAGTTCCGTCTTCGCGATTCTTATTCGCAAACACCAAGGAATTATTTGGTTGCTGACCGCCAAATGATTTTGATCCAATGTTAGGCCAACTGTGATATGCTCTTAGGTTTGCTAACGCTATCTCAATACGGGATTCGGAGTAGGGAAATTCACACTGAATTCAGGATTCGTTGAGGTTATTGAGATCATGCTTGTTTTCACCGGGTTGGTATTTTCCGTTATTCGTTGAAGTAGCTCTAGCGACGACATTGACGCTGTCATTGTTGTTGTTATTATACTCATGTTGTCGCTCTAATTTTGACATCGCGTAATCATAAAAACGTACCATCGCGCTGAATTCACTATCTGATATTAATGTATCATCGAGTGACGACGATATCATCGAGAATAATTGTGAGTACGCGGTTGATACAATGTGGAATTTAATTATGTAATCTTGCAGTTTGCGTTGAATGCATGATGATATTTGTTTTGTTATTATTGAAATAATTCCAGCGATTGTTGTTGCCGTAGCTATACAAATTGGAACAGCAATCATTGTCACCGAGGGGAGTATTATACCAGCTCCGGTCATTACACCACTTACCGAGTACACGGTAACATCAACTGCGGTGATTTTTCGTCGGTATTTATTTTTTTTTTACTTGATGCTCCTCAGTGAGTGCTTTGAGTGTAGTTTGAAATTCTCTGACTTGATCATAGCAAACTTTCTGTGACGACATTTTATTTATTACAACCGATTTCAATTGAAACCACTAGTGGTTTAATTGTTTACTTAAATCCGCTACGAATTTCATATACCATGTTACTGAAACCCTAGCTAGATTATTATCAGTCGTTGTTATCACGAATATTTCAATTGTTCCTTTGTTGATGATCGTTGATATTATATTGTTGACCCCAGATGAACTCGCTGATGAAATATTAAAATGAGTCGGTGATACTAGTGTTAATCGATAAATACCCTTGACGGTTGCAGTGATATTTAATATATTGTTTGTAGGTGTCCACGTAAATGATCCGTGTTGGATCGCGTGCACATTATTTATGATATTTGTTTGTTCGTGAGGGAGTTTTATTTTTTGAATGATTGCTTTCTTCCTCGTTGCATGATTTTTGATTGCCTCGATGAAGGTTTTCATATCTTCGATGAATTTTTTAATATCAGAGAGTTTTATGTCAATTTTATCCAGTGTGGTTGCAAAACATTTATCAATCATATTTTTACGAAATGATGTAAACTTTTCAACGTGATCTTCATATCTGGATTGAAATGTTGCAAACTACAACATAGAAGTTTTTATCTCTGTGAGCTTCGGTGTGGTCACTGGAGGATTACCAAAAAATTCTAACACGGATTTATAAATATTGTCCATGATGGATTTTTGTAAACTACTAAATTCATTAAATGCATTTAAATGATCTTCTTACTCTTTATCATGATCCGCGCATTCATTTTTAAACGTTACAAACTCTAATATAGAAGTTTTTATCTCTGCAAGATTTGGTTCGGTCACTGGAGGGTGTCCAAACAATTCTAATAGTGGTTTATCAATATTGGTCATGATGAATTTTTGTAAACTAGTAAATTTATTTAATGTATTTATATGATCGTCATACTTATCATTGAGTGATTTCAATGAATTCGCCGAGGATATATAATTGTTATAGAGTGTTAATATTTTATCTGTGATTCTTGAAACATGTGCGCCTGGTTTGAGTTTAAACTGATTAAAAAACAACGCGATAGTATCTTCTGCTGCGTTGCGTTGTTTAACTAAAATATCATCCAGAGAAACATTACTCGTTATCAATTTACCCTGACGATCTTGAAAAACAACTATTTCATTGGGTTCAACAATTGCTAAGTTCCACATCTCAGCTATTTCATCTTCGATTATTTTTTTTACATCACCGGTTGCAGTGCCATCAGGTTCGGGTTTCTTCAGCGCTGATAAAGATCTCCTCCAAATACCGACCATTGTTATTGGGAAAATCTTTGATTTTCTAATTACTTCGTTGACGACTTCGTCGTTGCCAGCGACTACTAGTATATTCATTTGCGACTTGATGAGGTGGTTTTCTCGATGATGAAATAGCGTCAAGGACATTTAATACTGCGTTGCCACATATTGGTGGGTCATTCATTTGTTGTGTTGGTAGCGTTGAGTACCAAGTCTTCATTTTTAGAAAATCTTTTATTTTTGGAAAAGTATTTAATTGTTGTATATAACGCATGAATTCTTTAAGCGGCGCTAACCCATATGAATCGAAATAAACAATTGCACGTGGATCAATCGCGTATGCAACCCAGTGGGTTACTGGTCCGGTGCTGTTATCGACATTGATGATACCGGTTTCAACGCTGTTTGGTTGTGCCGGCAACTGATCTTTCATAAAGACACCTCTGAAGTTTTTAATCGCTAGGTTTTTAGCGGCATCGAGTAAATCAAAATTTGACATGGAAATCGAAGATTCCACAACCGAAGGTTTTGAATTAAAAGATTTCTGAGTTAATAAACTGTTCCTGGAATTCACAGGCCGCTTCCTTTGTACCATGAATACGGTTCGTCGTAATCTTAAACCTTTTCCCTTTTTCTGTATCTTTTCCCGGTAGCTTTCGTTAGTGCCATCCCTGCCGCAGTTCCAACGGCTCCTAACGCAGCCGCTTTAGCTACCGCTGGGGCTGCTGCTGCAATCGACGCTGGTAACGTAGCTAACAACGGAAATATACCACCTGATTTTATTGTTTTGATCGCAGATGCAGAGAGAGTGATCTGAACACCTTTTTTATCTTTAAAAGCATGATTGAAATCTTTTACTTGACGATTTGTCAATGATAATTTATTCTGACCACCAGACATCTGATTGTGTTTCAGCGTTATCGTGGTTTCACATTTTTTAGCTGATTCTGATTGCAATTTTTTAATTTGACCAGGAGTTAACGTAAAACTAATATGACTATATGATATTATTAAAACTACTAGCAGTTTAAAAAACAGATTGATCTAATTATTACATTACATGTTTTTGAAAATATTACATGTTTTCCACTGGTGCATCGATTACTCTCATACGTCCACCAACACCTTCGAGTAGCATTGATTTATCACTGAGAATGACAGCAACCGCTCTATCAATCATATATCTTGCCCAGCAGGAGGATCGGTTACACGAGCTCTAAAGTGTCTATCAACGACAGATTGTCTTGTTAAATCAAGATGTTCCAGCGATATGTAGTAGATGGGATATAAACTTTTAAAATCCAACTGTGATATTAGCAGACCAGTATCTATATTTTGATCGTGTCCCATATATGACAACAGACGATGATACACACGTGCTATTTGGTTGGTATTGTAATCAAGTAGTATTACTTGATTATTCTCAGCGAGAGTTCATTAACACCTGTCTTATCAAATATCATATGGCTGCGTTCCTGAGAGAGAAATCGCTCTCTATTCTGTACCGCAACAAATATATGACATGGGGCTAAATACCTTGTTTTTATGCCAGGTGCCATGTAAATGTACCATTATTATTAGAATCCATGGTATCTGTGGTCACTGATAACCAACTTAGCAATGATTTTCCTCCATGATCCATAAATGATACTAATCGTTCTTCTGTTGTGATTGATGGAGTCATTACTGGCATCCACAATGATAGTTTTGTTAAAATGACTTTACCATCGGGAACACCAGCACCACGCCAGATTGCATCATTATCAATACCCTTTCTCACAAGAACTACTGTATCCTTCGCTCCATAGATAACTTTTCGGACATTTCTACAGAATCCAAATATATGATGTAGTGGAATCGCGCATGAAAATTGTCGACGTGGTCTTTTCAACATTGATACACGTGTTGCAAATCCTAGGTTGTAATTAAGTTTAGTACTTTTTTTAATATCAAAGGCAGCACCTGGTCTTGGTTCGTGTTCAAAAGTATCATCTGGTTGATTAGCAACCTCAGTAGCTACCGGAGTCAGTAATTTAATATACTGAATGTGTTCAGTGTTATCGGTAATATCCTTAGGAAACATCAAAGATGGGCCTGCCGATTTTATATAATCATCAGAATATCTCGCTAACCCCACTACTGTTGTGGCAACATCAACCTCACGCTCAATTGATTAAATTTCTCTTCCATCAATCATATATCTTGCACTTTCAAATAACGCCATAATACCATTAATAACAAAACCAACTCGGATATTTGGGTCATCTGCGTATGCTGTATTGGCTGCAACATTTGTTACAAGTTCTCCTTCAACTTCAATAAATGCTTCCGCGGGTAGAAAGTATTTACTGGTATCATGAACTTGAAGTTCAATTCTTGATCGAAGATCAGGTTGTACTGCATGATAAGAATAAAATTGATAATCGCGTACAGAATCATCTTTACGCACTGGGGCTTCCATATCAAACGCTGGATCAAATGTCTGTTTGAACATTTTATTATATATTCCTTGATCTAAATCGTGGTTTTCGTCGTGGTTTTAAGCCACTTCCCGCTATCATATTTGCGGTAATATTATCTTGGTTCCTGGCCGCAAACCACGGAGTCGTTAACGATGCTAATGTCTGATCTACTGCGTTATTTATTATTTTGCTAACATTTGCAGGCATCACTGTTGTAGATGGTAACGCCAATGACGAAGTCATCGATTTTTTTCTTCGTCGAACTAGCGACATGAGTTTATCCTTTGCAGCGGAAAACGCCTTCCCGGCAAGATCTCCAACAGCACTAATACCTTATCACGAATGACATCAATTGCTTTCATTGATAATTGTTTTGCTAGCGGTGCTAAGTTTGGAGCCATTCTTGCAAATAACCCTGTAATGGTATTGCCGAGACCATCACCATAGTACGCTTTGTATACAGGCAATCGTGAATTTACTACATAGACGCTGGTTGGTTTATCATGGTTGTAGTGTATGATCATCTTATTATAAAATACTAGTGTTTTCTAAATGAATATTTATCTAATTGTGAAATCGTACGGATTCTCATTGCTAGTGAAATTCAAAGAATTTCCATTTCGGTGATTTAGGCACTATGCTAACCGTGAAAATCCCTTTGATGCTCAACTAACTCGTCAATGAAATCTCGATATGTTTCAATATTCATAATGCCTTAAAATAACCACATACAGATATCAGCTGCTTCGTTAATTATTTCCGGTGAGTTATTTCCAGCTCGTTTACCCCCAATGAGAACCTCTAATCGTGATATATCGCTGAGAATATTATTAGGACAACGAACAAGACCACTACCTGAATTTCCACTAGAAATTGTCGGAATTTCTGGAAAAATCTTTGATTTTCAGAAAATCCTTTCCCACTACTATAACCAGTTGCACCTTGTGCAGCATCATCTTCGTCTCGATCATATAGTGGTCGACCACTCCTTATTCTGTTTATTTTATCCAAATACGAAATAAAATTATTATTATCTTTTGAGGTTCTAAATCCACCGTATTTTGCCAAATATATTTTTCTATACCAGGTGTTAGCGGTTTTTATAGTTTCTTCATATTCATCATTTATATATTTTTCAATTTTTTCCTTTTTAAAATTTTTAACAGCAAAATCAGCTAATTCATCATCCGTGAAATTTTTTAATTTATTTATTGCTTCTTTCGTAAATATATCTTCAGGTAAATGTATTCTCTCTCTCGAAATTTCTTCCTTCTTTTCTTCAAGTTGTTCTCGCTGTTCTTGTGTGATTTCTTCAAATGGTTCAGGTGGTGGAGAGCTAACAACATCACCTAGTTGTTCTTGTTGTTGTTCAAGTCGTTTTTGTTTCTTGTTGTGTTACAGCAGTTATTATATCACCAGGAAGTGTTTTTAAAGATTTTTTTGTTTGTTTGGATCTTTTTGCTTTTTTTTAAGTACCGGAAGAAGAGGAGCTTCTTTCCCTTTTCATTCCTTGGAGATATCTCAGTATATTGCCCTTTCAGTGGCTGATTTTACATCTTTTGTTGCCGTGGTTATTGGTTTAAACAGATCTTCATTTCCTGTTATAAACCAGTCTAGCTTGTAGTTTTTCTCTAACAGAACCACGGATTGGTATAAATTTCTTAATTGCGACTAATCTTTCACGCGATAATCTAGTCGTTAGTGCTTCATTTACCATTATATAGAACGACAGATTGTCTTGTTAAATGTACGATAGAACGACATATTGTCTTGTTAAATGTAGTGAAAAATGACCAAAAATCAATTAAAAATGCAACAAAAATGACCCAAAATTAAATATGTCACTGGTGACTTTGTCACTATGGTTAGACCTTATTCTGTTGGGGAAACCAAAGTAGGGTTTTCGGTTTGGCGGATAATATCTCTTATTGATTTAATCCTCAAATTAATTGTCCGTTTGATTTCATATTGCTGCTCCAATTCTTTTCTGATTTTTTCGACAACAGTGAATAACGGGACAAACTTATTGACATCGTTACGAAACACAAGGGAGTCGCGACTAGCATTCTGAATTTATTTTATAAAAGCGTACCTTTTAGGTAAGACGTATTTATTAATCATAGCGCTGTGTTCAATATCTTAAAAATCAGAAAGAATCTGATCACAATTTAATTTATCTGATAATTTAATTCGTTGATTTTTCAAACTTGAAATCTCAGTTATGATCTCATCGATATTTTCAGAATTCATTATATATAATAATATATGTCTCTAATTTGAAAAATTTATATTTTCAGAATCCATATTATATATAATAATATATATTTCTAATTTGAAAAATTGATATTTTCAGAATTCTTATTATATATAATAATATATTTGTAATTTGAAAAATTGATACTGATATATTTATCAATAATATATAATTTTAAAAATTGATATTAATATATTTATCAAAAATATATAATAGCGATTATGAGTCTTTCATAGGGTTCATTCTGAATTATCCTGTGATGGTTACCCTAGTGTGTGATGTAGACCTTTAGCATCCATGCTATTTCATATTTTGGACGCGCCCATAGACATATCTCCCGGTGAATTTTCTAAGCGAAACGAAATGTTAGAATATTATGAAGACTATCTATTAATTTCCCAGAGGTGTACTGAAGTACCTTTGGGCTGACGCCCCCAATCATATAGAAAAATACTCTAAATCGGTACCGCCGACAGTGTGTCTGTTGCGACAATCGAATTATGGGCCTCAGGACGGTACCGCAATGTGTTACGAATAGGCTAAATTCGATATCTACAAGTAAATGCTTTTGAATATCATATATCTCTATCAAACCGAATACTTGAAAAAAAAAGAATACTACTATTTGTAATATTACATATTTGATTCGTTTTCTTACAGATATATCTCCATTGAGAACCATGCCAGTTTAAACAGTAAAACATGGTTAAACTGTCTTGCCTTTCTAAGCTCTTTTTTTCTAATTAAACAACGAGTCTTTTTATAGTGAATAGAGAGACAGTCTGACGAACGGAGACAAACAGACAGACAGATAGATCACGGGTCAACATTAGATCGTTACAAGCAATAATTAAACACTGTAGACGAGATCTGGAAGCTACAAAATGACTAGTATATATAAAGTCTGTTTGAATGATGTAAGATTGCATTTATATTGATCCCCAACTAACTGACAGACATAGTATTAACGTCTGTGGGATTGCAAATCGATAAAATGCATGGCCGTAGCTAACGTTACTGGGACATCAAAAGCCTTATCGATTTGTCTTAGAACGGGCGCAGGGCGCGGAAATAGACAGAGTTATTTAAAAAAACACGGAAATTATGAAAAATACTTATATTGTTTGATTTTGAAACGCTAGCGTTTATACAACAAGTTCAAGGTACTATAGTTAAAAAAATTGTTAAAACCATAGCAGCAGCAAGGAGGGGGGAGGGGAGACAACAATTGTGGCGTCTTTTTTTTGCCCATGAGCCTCTATAAAGCATTTACAAGGAAGTCTTAGTTTGCCAAATTGACGCTTTTTTTGATTTTGTAAGAAGCCTTGGTTTGAGAAATTGACGCCTGTAAAAAGTTCTCCGATTCGCACCTGCTGCTGCTCATGTTGTTTACGAATGCCTGAGGCATTTATGTCAGTAGTACTTTATGTTGCTGCCCATAACTTACCTTTTATGTAAATATTACTCTTAAATCTATGACAGTCTTCTAGGGAACCCTTTGGTCATTATTCCAGAACAAAATTGACGCAGGCTGACGTTCATTATGGCCACTGTGGCAGGCAGCTAGAACATCTTTTTATAGCTATTCCTCCAGAGTTGGTAGTCATATCGACATAGGGATTTCACCCAAAGACTCTTTATGATATAATGTTGGTCCTAAAATAAATGGCACCTTGCAGACATACATGTACATGTATGGTATGGTTGCTAGCATGAATATCTTAACCATAATTTTTATGTCATATTGGTTTTCACTTAAAGTCTTCTAATGCTCCCTAGTTTGTTCTAAATGAAAACAGTGCTGATCTTACATCTATTATGTCTAATCCCCCATGGCGTATTTAAAATATAATTGATCTAGTCTATCCAAGATGGTTTCAGCACTCAGCAGTTAAAAATGAAGAAACGATCTTATGATCTTTTCTTTGAATTCCCAGAAATTCATTTAGATAGTGGAGAATCTAATCCTTATGGGATTTTTGTTAAAAGCTTTCTTTTTATGCTATGACAGCTTTAAAAAATTATGACTGCATGCAAAAATGCTGAGGTATTCAAACTTTGTAGAAAGGCTGGTAACATTACAGCACTAAAGAGACAAGAAAGAAAGCATTTGATTACAGTTTGTTCTGCGCTTCTGTGAAATGCATTAAATGTGCATGTATCGACAGCTGATGCTTCCCCAGTGGCCTCCTCAAAGATTACCCGAGTCAAGCCAACATTTGAAAGTACCATTAGATATTAGAGCTTGTTGTACAATTCATGTTTAATAATAATGATATTAAAAATAATAATATTAATACTAATAATAGTAATAATAACATTAATAATAATGATAGCAATATAAATAATAATAATAATAATAATAATAATAATAATAATAATAATAATAATAATAATTATAGCAATAATAATAATAATAATAATAATAATAATTATAATAATAATAATCATACGCATGAATATGTTGTCATTAGAAAAAGAAATTACAGCTATTTGTACAGAAAACTTGCAAAAGTATTATTTCAGAACAGCGATATTATGCGTTTCAAACATTTAAAAATGTCCACCATATCAGTGACGAGGAATTATAGTGACTTCTATGTCTTTTTCATTCATCCTGTCCCATCTTGTCCCATCCCATCCCATCTTGTCATATCACCAATTTTGTTTATGCTCAATAATTTTTGAGAATTAAATTGAAAGTCTGAATGAGGCTTTCATTAAGAAGATTTATGTCAATTCTGTTTTCGTATCTTCAAGAAAAATGGCATGGAGTTAAAACATTCAATATATTTGGCTTCAATTTTGTTTTGGTACAAAAATGTTAAAGTTCTTCATATAATGAAATGAAAGTTAGTATGAGGTATTACATGAAGAAAATCTTGGTCAAGTTTTTTGTCTTTCAACAAAATAGTACAGATTTATAACCCCTTGTTTTACTTGACTTTTCATACTACATCTTTTCAACAGAAGAAAGTCATGGTGACCTATATTTGATACTTTACTGCATTAGATCAAGTTTTGCATGTAGCTCATAACCACATTGGTTATTGCTCCCTGTGTACATATTGGTATGTATGGAATAATTAAAATTGATGGGGTGATGCATCATGACATGGGGGCGGGTGAGCTATGAGTGGTCGAGTGGTTTAAAGCGCTCACCGTTACAGATCACTGACATCTCACCTCTGTCTGCCTGGGTTCGAGTCTCGGGCTCATTCAATGTGGGTATAGTTAAAGCTTGCTGGTAGCTTTTCATAGGTCGGTTGTTCTTTCCGTGGTTTTCCTGTGTTCTTTCTTCACCATTAATACTGTCCACCATGTGTAGTCTATCTTGTGCTGAAACATGGTGTTAAATCTTATAACAACAACAACAGCATCATGACGAGAACTGCAACCTTAGCAAATATAGGTCACTGATTCACAACTTATGCATCACTGTCATGTTTTTAAATTTGCATTTTATGTTTTTGAAACATTAGATTAATAATTAAATAATCTTTACTAGTATCACTCTTGTACCAATAAACAAGGTCACATTTCACTTATAAGATCAAGTTTAAGCATTTAGGTTATGACTAAGTATAATTTCTGTGTGCCCTGTCTAGATACTTGTATACCTTTGAATGATACAAGGTTTTGAGAGGATTATTTCTACAGTCACATACAAAATTTAATTTCTATGATCTATATTTTATGCATCACTATCTTTTATGTGATGAAGTGCAGCTCATGTGATTTTTATAAAACCCATGCAAGATGGTTGTCGACTTAATATTGTAAACTTTTTCTCCACCTTTATGCGCCACAGTGAGATAAAATATCTACAAATCACCATCACACAATTCCCGGTTGTACATTTTCCGAAGTTTACTTGAAAATGTTACCAAGAAAACATAGATGTTTGAGGTTTTTCCAAGGTTTTGCTAAGAAGACATTGGAAAAACCTTGGATGTCCAAGGTTTTGTTGATATTTTGTCTGAGGTTTTATGAACATCCTTGGACATGATCTTGTACATTATAAAGACACCGAGGAGGTAACTTGGACAAAACCTTGGACATGAGAAAATAATAAAATTTCAGCTCGTAAAAGCCTAGGAAATAAGAACTTAGTCATTGTTTATCTCGGACAAAGCTCAGAACTGTGGACTTGGTGTATTTTAACTGTAAACTTAGAGATTTTTTGAATATTTATTCAGATTTTTGTTTACAGTATCTTAAAATGAATGATGTTTGCCATTCCAAAACCAAAATCGTACACACATGCTGGAGTACCAAAGTTAGATAAATTCTACCCAATCATAGACTTTTAATCACTTCACTAACAATTATGAATTGCCAACGTTACACTGGTTATTACACAGAGACCACCACCACCATACCTACTCGACTATCACACCTTGATTTGAACCTGCCGTGTGGGTCCAGACAAGGAAAGGGGTCTCAGAGTTAAAGACCTTCACCATATTAGCATTTTAACATTTATTTCAAGAGTTCAGGGAAACTCTGCTTAGATGCTTCATTACAAAAGCAGCTGTCTTGATTTGATGATAAATTTTTCTATCACATTTCTCTTATACCGCTGAACATTGTAAGGAAGCAATAGCAAGAGCAAAAATTGTAAGAGTCACTTGTCCATGTGTATTATTAGATTTCAACAAATGTGCATTGAAGCTTGAGATCAAGAAGAGCTCAAACAAGTTTGATGATGAAAACTTTATTTTAATAGTTTGTAGACAAATAGCACTTATTGATCTTAGAATCAACACAGAATTTTGTCAGCAAACTACAAATTTTCCTTGGAGTGTAGTTATGACTAGATCAAGAAACCAAAACCTTGATTAACACTTTTTGTTTTGTTGCTTACTGATTTGTCTGACAACTGCTCTTGTATTGGTAAATATATTATGGCTAAGTGAGCCGTCTCAGTACATTTTAAACTCTTGTTATGCATGAAAGATTAATTTGTGAAATAGTCTTTTATATGAAGATATTAAGTTAGTAATAAATAGGCAGCTGAGATATTGTCAAGATTTGATATATCAAGTAGTTGTTCTAAAAAAATAGGACAATTTGAATTGTGTTATGCAATGTTGTATGCATTTTTGTTTCAGGATGGTGAAAAGAATAATTTGATTATAAATCCCCTTTTGTACCCCTTTTCAATAATGAAAACGTTTAATGTGATATAAAATTCACAGAACTTAATCAATTGAATCATGGAATGTAATTACTAAACTGTGATCAGAACGGCAACAAATTGGCATTCCCTGCACCTAATATATTTTCCATACTAACACATGACATATTAAATACTCTATGGGCTAGTTCATTTCCATCAAACAGCATAATGACATAGTTCATCCTATTTGGTAAATTACAAAAACGTTGCGAATTTGGAACTACCGTATATACGTGCGTATAAGCCCGTTGGCGTATAAGCCGACCCCCCACACTGAATTGGTAAAACTGTTAAAAAATGCATGACCTGTGTATAACCCGACCCATAATTTATAGACTACCGGTACATCACAAGATGCACAAAGTGAGTTCTGAATAAATTTATTTAAGCAAATCACATTATTAAATAAAATGAAAGTAAGAAAGCTAATTTATATGTTAAAATAAAAACGATTCTAAAGTGTTCAGTCTTAATGGAAACTTAATTAATGTTCATTCTAAAATCATGAATTATAAAAGTTCAGTCACGTTTAGAATTCTTCAAAATCGGGCTCAGTATCAGACTCGCAAAACAGTTCACGAAACTTGGCTTCTGTTACGGGCATGCTTTCATCATATGCGTCCAATTTGTCAAATATTGTTACAGTTTATAACTTCGAGCAGAAACCATGTCCACTACCATATCTCATTAAACAATACATCTGAGAGTCGGCATGTATTAATAAAGTCATTGGCATTGTGCAACAAAACAAACCTATTATCCCAAGGCATTTACCACAGATTAAGCATATGATAGCTATTGTACAACACCACTAACAAACCACTTTGCTTTACAAACAACTTAACAACAGTATTATATAAACTGTGGCAGCCGGTTACTTCTAAAACACCTGTCAAGGAAATCCCACAAATTAAATTGTTTTACAATTATTAACGCTGACTCGTATATTGCACTGTTATTTCCCCTTCCTAAACAAGCGCGCAACATACTCCTATTGATCCTATTGATATTGTTCTTCCAAGACTATCGTAGATGTATTTCTACTCTCAATCGTAATTTTTGTCATATATACATTCAGTATCGTAATTTTTTCACACTGAATTAAGCTAGCGTGCATTTGTATGATTCCTGATTAGCTGAGGGTTAAATACTTGACTAGGGATTACTAATATGGCGGTTCTTTTGGAAAATACACGTACCACCGTGGCTCAAATAACACGTATGGCTTCATTTTCTTGTGGATGGATATTTGTCAAATAAACGTTAAGTACGTTGAAACATATTTTTCATTCATTATCCTACCCCTTAAGTTAGAAAAAAAACATTTTTTTCACTTCACGACAGCACAAATTTTATGACTTATCTTCAGCGATTGACAGAAACAATAAATTCTGGAAATCGAGGGGAAAAAGCGTTAAAAAGTTCAGACTTGGATCTTAACCCGAAGATAAGATGAACCCCCTTCTACCATGCCTTATATTTTTGCTAAATGTTTTAGCGTATATATATGGTACATGTATATCACTTTGCATACATGAACATAGAAATTAAACCACTTTTTAACTGTACGTGAAAGGCAAATTTCTTGTTTTCATTCTTTTCCTTTGCTTAATTCGACTATGTAAATACCGGAAGCAAATGGCCTATGACTTGTACATCTGTAGTCAACCAAACACACAACCCTTTTGCTAAACAATGGACTTGTCCAGAAACTGGGGATGGATCTCAAGCATGTTCGTTTATTATATTGAAAATTTCTGTTAAGCATGAAACGTACAGATGATGATGGTGTTATAGCCACTCTACTCACAGTTAGGTTAGAAATTATAAATCAGTAAATGAATTGATTAACGTTCATTGCACTTTTTATCACATTAAAGATTTCAATTATTGAAATTGGAAAGGGGTTACAAATAATTGTGTTGGTATTGTCTGACTATGATTTTAGCAACATTGTTATGATCATAAATGTCCTTGTTCATTGTCATAATTCAATTATTCTACAACTATCTGTACTCACATTAATGTTTTCTTTACTACAAGTTGTAGGTAAAATACTAATGCTGTCTAGCATATTTTTGCACTTGATATAGCAGTGTTTAAATATCTCCTGATTCTGTTACCCAAACCATTCACAGTTCAGGGTGAAATATTCTAGTTCTAAATTCACATTAGAAACTTCTTTCGGCTCAATAACAGTGAAAAGGAGATCAAGAATGTCTATATTCTATACCTATTTTATTGACTTGTCTTGTTTGACCATACATGTATTAAATGACAGAAAATTAACAACCTTGTTTTTAAAGCTATTGAACAACATAACATTTCTCTCTTGATAGCTTTTGAACCTGATGAGATGGAGATTGTTGAGCTTCCATTATTCATCTTGATTATTAGATGACTCAAAAGATGACAACTGTATTCTATACCTGTTAAAACTGTATTCTTTTATACCAAAAGTTGTTCACAAATAATATGACATTTTACTTTTTTTCTCAAGTTGTATGCAGGATAGTATCATGGTAGTGATCAGCATTTTCAGCAACATTAATTTGATGATAAGCATCCTTATTCACATTTAGGTACAGATTTGAAATAAACACAAGTTCTTTTCATCCTAACTAACAGCAGGAAGTGAGCAATGTGTGTGTCTGATATGGATTTTTAAGGCTGCTTTAACAATTTTGCAGTCATATAGCTACAATGTCTGCAGTGTTGCAGTTTATATTGATGTCTAGTACCAGAGTATCATGCCACAGACGTGTATCATGATGTCCCACACACTCATGTTATCCTGACAACAATATAACCAGTCTTAACACTAACCTCTTAATATTTATACCTTAGCCTAGGCAGCTGTTAGTACCATATTTATAAGTTTTTTGTATGACTTAGCCTAGGTTCGCACATTCAAACTCATGCATTTGACATAAATATCTTATCCATTAGGCCGCCTGAGCTTACCAAAATGTGCAATTTCTGTAAATCATCATTTAGGACAAGGCAGAAAAAATATAATTGTTGCATATCTGTTTATATATGTGTGTTTGTGTAATGTGATGGACATGCATTCTGTTTATTTGCAGAGGTTGATTTAGGTTCCAATTGTAGCAACGCGACAGATGAGCAAGTCCGTAAGGATGCTAATGCTGTGTGCAGTAATGGCACTTGTGTATGTGGTTCTAACTACTATGATGATAATGGTGCTACATCTAATGGAACTTGTCAGCCGAATACGTTAACATCAGCATTGTCTTGTATACATTTGTCTGAAGATGTCTTGTTTAGTCCTTCATATAAATGTCTTATTACATGTGGCTATTCAATATTCTATTATGCACATTTAGTATCAGATTTAGGCCGTGTTGTTATAATAAGCATTTTCTTATTTACACCCGAAATAATTCAAGTTAATTGTACATTTTGTACATAAAGTTCAGACTTAAAACTTTTAGTGCGTTAGCATTCATGAAGCAAATACAAAAGCTTGTGAATAATTTACCTTCCACTTTTCTTTATAGCTTTGAATCTTATTTTCAATGAAACTTAATCGTGACATTGACGCAGAACCTTGATAATGGGTATGTTCTGTACATATTTGAAAGACCTTGATAATCCTAACATCCTGATTGCTAATGTACAGCCTTGTGAAGACACAAGCTTAAACATTTATTTCAAGAGTTGAAGACAGTTGGCTGCGATCGTCATTTTAACAGTTACTGTCTTGATGAAAATATTTGTATCCCATTTCTGTCAAAACATCTTCGAGATGATAAGATCGAGATTATAATTGGAGTGCTTCATTTCAAGAAAAGTTCTAATGAGTTTGATAATGAAAAAAGTTGACAAATATTACTGAGATCTTGTAGGAGTTGGGTATCTTTTAACTGAAACAGAATCTTGTCAGTACACTAGAGACAACACATTTTTATTTGAGTTACAGCAGATTTTGTCATAAATATTTTCTTAAAGAATTGGAGAAAAGTTGAACAATAAGCACGTGTTGCATAATTTTCTACAAGTTGCCACCTTTGTTAGTTTCTGAATAATCATACATATGGGTTGTAATTGCTCATGTATTTACAATGTTTTAATTTCATGAAAGTTAAATGTAAACATTTGCTTCAGCTAGGTCTCCAATGAGGTTAATAATGGTTGTATATTTCCTGATTCTTCCATAGTCGTATCTTGATCAGTGTAAAAATAGTATATCAATAGTTTAGAAACAATTTTTATTGAGATTATAGTGTGGTCAAGCAAATAATCCATCTCAAAACCATTTAGACTCTTGTTATGCATGAATTTGCGAATTAGTCTTTAGCTCGAAGATTCTAAGTTGGTAATAAGTAGGCAATTAAGATATGGGCTAGATCTGTTCTTTTATATCAAGTGGTTGATCTGATATATGGGACAATTTGAATTGTGTTTAATTAAGTTGTTTGTATTTTGGTTTCATGTATGTAGTGACTATTTTTTTTAGCATCATTGCTTTGATCATAAATGTCCTTGTTCACTGGCATAATTCAATTATTCTACATTTTGTTATAAGCAGGTTACTTTTTAAATTGATATTACACCTTTGAGATATGAGTTTGAAAGAGTAATGATGTGTAGCATTTACTTTTGTTGGTGATATAACTGTCTTTGAATGTTTGTTTATTGTGTTACCAAGACTAAATATGTTTCTTGATCACAAATACATTCTTTTTATTTGCAGAGGTTGATTTAGGATCCAATTGTAGCAACGTGATAGGCGTGCAAGTCTGTAAGGATGCTAATGGTGTGTGCAGTAATGACATTTGTGCATGTGGTTCTAACTACTATGATGATAATGGTGCACCTAATAGAATTTGTCAGCCAAGTAAGTTGACATCAACTTTGTCTTGTATTCATTAGGCTGGAGATATCTACATGTGTGCATCATAATAATCTCTATGTACATGTGACTATTGACCACACAAGAACCAAATTTAGTATCAAATTGTACCCATGTTTTTCTTATAAGCATTTTTTTATTTGCACCGAAAATGAGATAAATTATTTTTTTCATTCTTTACATAATTTTTAGCGTTACAATCTTTTAGTGTGTTAGCATTCATGAAGCAAATACAAAAGCTTGTGAGTAATTTACCTTCCACTTTTCTTTATAGCTTTGAATCTTATTTGCAATGAAACTTAATCTTGACATTGACTCAAATCCTTGATAATGGGTATATTCTGTACATATTTGAAAGACCTTGATGAATCCTAAGTGCTTCATTTCAAGAAAAGTTCTAATGAGTTTGATAATGAAAACAGTTGACAAATATTACTGAGATCTTGTAGGAGTTAGGTATCTTTTAACTGAAACAGAATCTTGTTAGTATGTTAGAGACAACACATTTTTATTTGAGTTACAGCAGATTTTGTCATAAATATTTTCTTGAAGAATTGGAGAAAAGTTGACAATAAGCACATTTTGCATAATTTTCTACAAGTTGCCACCTTTGTTTGTCTCTGAATAGTCATCCATATGGGTTGTAATTTCTCATGTATTTACAATGTTTTAATTTCATGAAAGTTAAGTGTGAACATTTGCTTCAGCTAGGTCTCCAATGAGGTTAATAATGGCTGTATTTTTCCTGATTCTTCCATAGTTGTATCTTGATCAGTGTAAAAATGGTATACCAATGGTTTAGAATCAATTTTATTTTGAGATCATTCTTTACATAATTTTAGCATTACAATCTTTTAGTGTGTTAGCATTCATGAAGACTATTTCCATCTACTCCCCATGGTAATTATTCCCATAACCAAAGTTTTGTCTTACAGTAATGACAACATTGCATAGCACTGACTGAGTAAGAATAGGATATTAAATTAATTTTGTTTTACAATTAACTTTAGTGCTGTTTGTTGTGATATGTCTAACATGGTTGCCAGTCAAATAGTAGACACTTATTTTGCAGTCCCTGTCTATGATCAGAGATCTTATGGATACAATAGGCTTTTTATTATTATGTTTTTGTTTAGAAAATGCATTTCTGGTAGTCATTTTAACTATAGTTATTTTGCAGAGTTCAGCAGATTGCTTTCCAGATCTTTTCAACCTCATTTGCTTTTCAAAACCTTTACATTTACCCAAACAGTGTAAGATTGATTGTTTAGTAATGAGTTATCTATATAATAGAATCCATTGATAATAACATCCTTAATCAAAAATTTATATTTAACAGAACCCACAGTAAAGCAGCAAGTTTAATTTACTTGATTAAGGTGTCCATATGTCTCTCACTTACACACACAAAACAGAAGCAGCTTAGTTCTGCCTAAATACAACTTAGAGAATGCAGCTCATTATATTTTATTGTGCTGTAAACCACTTCTTGGAATGAATAAAGACGTTGCATATATAATTTATAGAATGCAAATGCACAAGATTACATGCATTATATTTTGTAAACATGTGGCTCATTTAATGACAGCTTTTGCCTGCCTTCTGCTTTAGCTTTATGCCAGGTAGAAAGGTTGTAGTCCATATATGCATGTGACATCTCTGAAATATTAAACCATAAGAAGTGATTCTGAAATACTTTTGACCATCACCCACAACAAATTCTAAGAAATTAATGTGACAAGCATACATTTATAAAATTCAGTTTACAGACATTACAAATAGATAGGATTACAACATTATTGGAAATTAGGAGAAAGTAGAGGTTAGTTGCTGACCATGAAAATCATTTGAATTTTGCAAATTTTCATTTATGTATGTCATTATGACGGTAATGTTGGATTATGGTGAGTCTACAAGAATAGCAAAAAAGCTTTTCTTCCTCAGTTCAAATTTCGATATGTGAACTTAACAAACATATACTGTAATAAGTCTTTGTTTATTACTTGTTTGTTATTTGATACTGGGAACATGGTGTTAGGCATTCATTTCAATAGCAAACGTTTCTGCCCACAACTTACCTTTTTGGTGAATTTTACTCTTAAGTCTATGGCAGTATTCTAGTAAACCTTTGGTCATTACTCCAGAATGAAAATTATGCAGTCTGACATTCATTATATATTGTAATAAACCGTTGTTTATTACCTGATAGTTTTCACTGGGAACATTTTGTTTATGAATGCCTGAGGCATTCATGTCAGTAGTACATTATGTTGCTGCCCACAACTTACCATTTATGTACATTTCACTCTTAAATCTATGACAGTCTTGACGCAGGCTGACGTTCATTATGGCCACTGTGGCAGCCATTTAAAACATCTTGTTATAGTTATTCTTCCAGAATTGGTGGTCATATCGACAAAGGGATTTCATTCAAAGACTTTATGATATAATGTTGGTCCTAAATAAAAATGGAACCTTGCAATCATACATGTACATGTATGGTATGGTTGCCAGCTTGAATATCTTAACCATAATTTTTATGTCATATTGGTTTTCACTGAAAGTCTTATATTGCTCCCTAGTTTGTTCTAAATGAAAACACTGCTGATCTTACATCAAATATGACTAATCCCCATGGCGTATTTAAACTATAATTGATCTAGTCTATCCAAGATGGTTTCAGCACTCAGCAGTTAAAAATGAAGAAACGATCTTATGATCTTTTCTTTGAATTTCCAGAAATTCTTTTAGATAGTGGAGTATCTAATACCTATGAGATTCTTGTTAAAAGCTTTTTTATTTTTATGCTATGACAGCTTTATAAAATTACGACTGCATGCCAAATTCTGAGGTAATCAAAGTTTTGTAGAAAGGCTGGTAACATTACAGCACTAAAGATACAAGAAAGAATGCATTTGATTACAGTTTGTTTTGCACTTCTGTGAAATGCATTACATGTGCATGCATCGACAGTTGATGCTTTCCCCAGTGGCCTCCTCAAAGATTACCCGAGTCAAGCCAACATTTGAAAGTACCATAATTTGTTAGAGCTTGTTGTACAATTCATGTTTAATATTAATAATATTAAAAATAATAATAGTAATATTAATAATATTAATAAAAACATCAAAAATAATGATAGCAATATAAATAATAATAATAATAATAATAATGATAATAACAATAATTACAGCAATATAATAATAATAATAATAATAATAATAATAATAACAATAATAATAATCATATGCTTGAATATGTTGTCATTAGAAAAAGAAATTACAGCTATTTGTACAGAAAACTTGCAAATGTATTATTTCAGAACAGCGATATTATGCGTTTCAAACATTTAAAAATGTCCACCATATCAGTGAATTATAGTGACTTCTGTGTCTATTTCATTCATCCTGTCCCATCTTGTCCCATCCCATCCCATCTTGTCATATCATCAATTTTGTTTATGCTCAATAATTTTTGAGAATTAAAATTTAAATTCTGAATGAGGCTTTTATAAAGAAGATTTATTTCAATTCTGTTTTCGTATCTTCAAGAAAAATGGCACTGAGTTAAAACCTCCAATATATATGGCTTCAATTTTTTTTTGGTACAAGAAATGTTAAAGTTCTTTATATAATGAAATGAAAGTTAGTATGAGGTATTACATGAAGAAAATCTTGGTCAAGTTTTTTGTCTTTCAGCAAAATAGTGCAGATTTATAAACCCCTTGTTTTACTTGATTTTTCATATCACATCTTTTCAAGAGAAGAAAGTCATGGTGACCTATAGTTCATACTTTACTGCATTAGATCAAGTTTTTGCATGTAGCTCATAACCACATTGGTTATTGCTCCCTGTGTACATATTGGTATGTATGGAATAATGAAATTTGATGGGTTGATGCATCATGACATGGGGGGTGAAGTGAGCTATGAGTGGTCGAGTGGTCTAAAGCGATCACCGTTACAGATCACTGACATCTCACCACTGTCTGCCTGGGTTCGAGTCTCGGGCTCAGTCAATGTGGGTATAGTTAAAGCTTGCTGGTAGCTTTTCATAGGTTAGTGTTTCTTTCCGTGGTTTGCCTGTGTTCTTTCTTCACCAATAATACTGTCCACCATGTGTAGTCTATCTTGTGCTGAAACATGGTGTTAAATCGTATAATAATAACAGCATCATGACGAGTACTACAACCTTAGCAAATATAGGTCACTGATTCATAACTCTTGCATCACTGTCATGTTTTTAAATTTGCAGTTTAAGTTTTTGAATCATTAGACTATTGATTAACTAATCTTTACTAGTATCACTTTTGTACAAATAAACATGGTCACATTTCACTTACAAGATCAAGTTTAAGCATTTAAGTTATGACTAAGTATAATTGTTGTGTGCCCTGTCTAGATACTTGTATACTTTTGAATGATACAAGTTTTTGAGAGGATGATTTCTACAGTCACATACAAAATTTAATTTCTATGAGCTATATTTTATGCATCACTAACTTTTGTGTGATGAAGTGCAGCTCATGTGATTTTTCTAAACCCCATGCAAGATGGTTGCCGACTTAATATTGTAAAATTTTGTTCCACCTTTATGCTCCACAGTGAGATAAAATACCTACAAATCACCATCACACAATTCCCGGATGTACCAAAATGTTACCAAAAAACCTTAGACGTTTGAGGTTTTTCCAAGGTTTTGCTAGGAAGACATTGGAAAAAAACTTTGGATGTCCAAGGTTGTGTTGATATTTTGTCCGAGGTTTTATAAACAACCTTGGACATGATCTCGTACATTATAAAGACACCGAGGAAATACCTTGGATAAAACCTTGGACATGAGAACTTAATAAAATTTCAGCACAGAAAAACCTAGGAAATAAGAACTTAGTCATTGTTTATCTCGGACAAAGCTCAGAGCTGTGGACTTAGACATTTTTCAGCTTGGATATGGACTTGGTGTGTTTTAACTATGTACTTAGAGATTTCTGAATATTTATTCAGAATATATTTTACAGTTTATTTTAATGAAGGATGTCTGTCATCCCAAAACCAAATCGTACACACATGATGAAGTACCAAAGTTAAATAAATTCTACCGAATCATAGACTTTTAATCACTTCACTAACAATTATGAATTGCCAACGTTACACTGGTTATTACACAGAGACCTTATGGTATGGGAAGAGGCATCAGACCACCACAACCACCATACCTACTCGACTATCACACCTTGATTTGAACCTGCCGTGTGGGTCCAGACAAGGAAAGGGGTCTCAGAGTTAAAGACCTTAACCATATTAGCATTGTAACATTTATTTCAAGAGTTCAGGGAAACTCTGCTTCGATGCTTCACAACAAAAGCAGCTGTCTTGATTTGATGATAAATTTTTCTATCACATTTCTCTCATACCGCTGAACATTGTAAGAAAGAAATAGCAAGAGCAAAAAATGTAAGAGTCACTTGTCCATGTGTATTATTAGATTTTAACAAAAGTGCATTGAAGCTTGAGTTCAAGAAGAGCTCAAACAAGTTTATTGATGAAAACATTATTTTAACAGCTTTTAGACAAATGGCATTTATTGATCTTAGAATCAACATAGAATTTTTTCAGCAAACTACAAATTTTCTTTGGAGTGTAGTTATTACTCTAGATCAAGAAATCAAAACCTTGATTAACACTTTTTGTTTTGTTGCTTACTGATTTGTGTGACAACTGCTTTTGTATTGGTAATTTTTGTATGGCTATGTGAGCCATCTCAGAACATTTTAAACTCTTGTTATGCATGAAAGATTAATTTTGTGAAATATTCTTTTAAATAAAGATACTAAGTTAGTAATAAATAGGCAGTTGAGATATGGGCAAGATTTGATATATCAAATTGTTGTTCTAAAATAATTGGACAATTTGAAAAGTGTTATACAATGTTGTATGCATTTCTGTTTCAGAATTATGAAAAGTATAATTTGATTATAAATCCCCTTTTGTACCCTCTATTGATTTAAATAATGAAAACGTTTAATGTGATATAAATTTCACAGAACTTAGTCAATTGAATCATGGAATATAATTTCTAAACTGTGACCAGAACAGCACCAAATTGGTATCCCCTGCACCTGTTATACTTTCCATACTAACACATGCCATATTAAATACTCTATGGGCTAGTTCATTTCCATCAGACAGCATAATGACATAGTTCATCCTATTTGGTAAATTACCAAAATGTTGAGAATTTGGGACTACAGTATATACTCGCTTATAAGCCCGTTGGCGTATAAGCCGACCCCCCACACTGAATTGGTAAAACTGTTATAAAGTGCATGACCTATGTATAAGCCGACCCATAATTTCTAGACTACCGGTACATCACAAGATGCACAAAGTGAGTTCTGAATAAGTTCATTGAAGCAAATCACATTATTAAATAAAATGAAAGTAAGAAAGCTATTTTATATGTTAAACTAAAAACGATTCTAAAGTGTTAAGTCTTAAAGGAAATTTAATTAATGTTCATTCTAAAATCATGAATTATAAAAGTTCAATCACGTTTATAATCCTTCAAAATCGGGCTCAGTATCAGACTCGCAAAACAGTTCACGAAACTTGGCTTCTGTTACGGCCATGCTTTCATCATATACGTCCTCATTGTCAAGTGTTGTTACAGTTTATAACTTTGAGCAGAAACCATGTCCACTACCATATATCATTAAACAATACATCTGAGAGTCGGCATGTAATAGTAAAGTCATTGGCATTGTGCAACAAAACAAACCTATTATCCCAAGGCATTTACCACAGATTAAGCATATGATAGCTATTGTACAACACCGCTAACAAACCACTTTGCTTTACAAACAACAAACAAAAGTAGTATATAAACTGAGACTGTCAATTACTTATAAAACACCTGTCAAGGAAATCCCACAAATTATATTGTTTTACAATTATTCACGCTGACTCGTTTATTACATTGTTATTTCCCCTTACTAAACGTGCGCGCAACAAACACCTATTGAGCCAATTGCTATTGTTCTTTCAAGACTATCGTAGATGTATTTCTACTCTCAATCGTAATTTTTGTCATATATACATTTAGTATCGTAATTTTTTTTCATAGATGTTTGTTATATTTGCACTGAATTAAGCTATTGTGCATTTTTATGATACCGTAGAGTTTAATGATTACCGATAAGCTGAGGGTTAAATACTTGACTAGAGATTACTAATATGGTGGTTCTTTTGGAATATACACGTACCACGGTGGCTCAAATAGCACTTATGGCTGCATTTTCTGGTAGATGGATATCTGTCAAAAAAACGTTTAGTACGTTGAAACATATTTTTAATTCATTATATTATCACTTAAGTTAGAAAATAAAATATTCGTTTCATTTCACGACAGCACCCATTTTATGACTTATCTTCAGCGATTGACAGAAACAATAAATTCTGGAAATCGAGGGGAAAAAGCGTTGAAAAGTTCAGACTTGGACATTAGACCGCAGATAAGATAAATCCCCTTCTACCATGCCTTATTTTTTTCCTAAACGTTTTGGCTTATACGCGAGTCTATATGGTATATCACTTTGCATACATGAACATAGAAATTAAACCACAAATCTACGTGAAAGGCAAATTTCTTGTTTTCATTCTTTTCTTTTGCTTAATTCGACTATGTAAATACCGGAAGCGAATGGCATATGACTTGTAAATCTGTAGTCCAACAAACACACAACCCCTTTGCTAAACAATGGACTTGTCCAGAAACTGGGGATGGATCTCAAGCATGTTCGTTTATTGAAAATTTCTCTTAAGCATGAAACGTACAGATGATGATGGTGTTATAGCCACTCTACTCACAGTTAGGTTAGAAATTATAAATCAGTAAATGAATTGACTAACGTTCTTTGCACTTTTTATCACATTAAAGATTTCCATTTTTTAAATTGGAAAGGGGTTACAAACAAATGTGTTGGTATTGTCTGACTATGATTTTAGCAACATTGTTGTGATCATATATGTTCTAGTTCATTGTCATAATTCCCTTATTCTACAACTATCTGTACTCACATTAATGTTTTCTTTACTACATGCTGTAGGTGAAATAGTATTGCTGTCTAGCATTGTTTTGCACTTGATATAGCAGTCTCTCCTGATTCTGTTACCCAATCTATTTACAGTTCAGGATGAAATATTATAGTTCTAAATTCACATTAGAAACTTCGTTCGGCTCAATAACAGCTAAAAGGAGATCAAGAATGTCTATATTCTACTATATTATACCTGTCATGTTTGACCATACATGTATTAAATGACAGAAGATGAATAACCTTGTTTTTAAAGCTATTGAACAACATAACATTTCTCTCTTGATGGCTTTTGAACCTGATGAGATGGAGATTGTTGAGCTTCCATTATTCATCTTGATTATTAGATTTGACCCAAAAGATGACAAATGTATTCTATACCTCTTAAAACTGTATTCTTTTATACCAAAAGTTGTTCACAAATAAAATGACATTTTACTTTTTTTCTCAAGTTGTATGCAGGATAGTATCATGGTAGTGATCAGCATTTTCAGCAACATTAATTTGATGATAAGCATCCTTATTCACATTTAGGTACAGGTTTGAAATAAACACAAGTTGTTTTCATCCTAACTAACAGTAGAAAGTGAGCAATGTGTGTGTCTGATATGGATTTTTAAGGTTGCTTTAACAATTTTGCAGTCATATAGCTACAATGTCTGCAGTGTTGCAGTTTATATTTATGTCTAGAGCCAGGGTATCATGCCACAGACATGTTTCATGATGTCCCGCACACTCATGTTATCCTGACAACAGGAGAACCAGTCCTAACACTAGCCTCCTAAAACTGATCCTCTAGCTAGGCAGCTGTTAGTACCATATTTATAAGCTTTTGGTATGACTTAGCCGAGGTTTGCACATTCAAACTCATGATTTTGACATAAATGTCCTAACCACTAGGCCAACTGAGCTCTCCAAAATGTGCAATTTCTGTAAATCATCATTTTGGACAAGGGCAGACAAAATATAATTTTTGCATATGTGTTAAAATGTGTGTTTGTGTAATGTGATGGACATGCATTATGTTTATTTGCAGAGGTTGATTTAGGTTCCAATTGTAGCAACGTGACAGGTGAGCAAGTCTGTAAGGATGCTAATTCTGTGTGCAGTAATGGCACTTGTGCATGTGGTTCTAACTACTATGATGATAATGGTGCTACATCTAATAGAACTTGTCAGCCGAATAAGTTCACATCAGCATTGTCTTGTATACATTAGTCTAGAGATGTCTTGTTTAGTGCGTCACATAAATGTCTTATTATATGTGACTATTCAATACTCTATTATCCACATTTAGTATCAGATTTAGGCCATGTTGTTTTAATAAGTATTTTCTTATTTGCACCCGAAAGAATTCAAGTTATTTGTACATTGTGTACATAACTTTCAGACTTAAAACATTTAGTGGGTTAGCATTCATGAAGCAAATAAAATTTAGTATCAAATTGTACCCATGTTTTTCTTATAAGCATTTTTTTTATCTGCACCGAAAATGAGATAAGTTTTTTTTTTCATTCTTTACATAATTATTAGCGTTACAATCTTTTAGTGTGTTAGCATTCATGAAGCGAATACAAAAGCTTGTGAGTAATTTACCTTCCACTTTTCTTTATAGCTTTGAATCTTATTTGCAATGAAACTTAATCGTGACATTGATACAAATCCTTGATAATGGGTATATTCTGTACATATTTGAAAGACCTTGATAAATCCTATCATCCACATTGCTAATGTACAGCCATGGGAAGATACAAGCTTGAACATTTATTTATTTCAAGAGTTGAAGACAGTTGGCTGCGATCGTCATTTCGACAGTTACTGACTTGATAAACATATTTGTATCCCATTTCTGTCAAAACATCTTCGACATGATAAGATATGGATTATAATTGTAGTGCTTCATTTCAAGAAAAGTTCGAATGAGTTTGATGATGAAATAAGTTGACAATATTACTGAGATCTTGTAGGAGTTGGGTATCTTTTAACTGAAACAGAATCTTGTCAGTACACTTGAGACAACACATTTTTTTTTGAGTTACAGCAGATTTTATCATAAATATTTTTCTTGAAGAATTGGAGAAAAGTTAAGCAATAAAGCTACACATCAGTACTCTTTCAAACTCATACCTCAAAAGTATTTTAGTAAGAAAAATGTAAAATGCCCCCCTCATGACAGGCCACTTTTGATTCTTCAAATGTATCCAGAACCAATATAAAATTCAAATCTTGACTAAGGTAAGCAGTTTTGATTATCTCTATCGTAGATACATGTCTCTGAGTGTCAAAAGCGGTTAAAATTGTCGACTAAAGATTTAAAGCATATCATTATCTATAAATTTGATGTTTACAGGTATTAACACCTTTGTCAAGTTCTTCTCTTTGATGATTATAACCAACCGTAATTTCTACAATCATAACAAGGTCAGTATAGCCTAAAAATAGCTTTTTTACATTGGCACACACAGAGAATCTTGAGGAAAAACGGGGTACCAGACAAAGACTGGAAAAATCATGTGACAACACATTATGGCTTTCTTTACGAAAACTGTATTTCGTACACTCGACACATGTTTTATCTGCATAAATAAATCTCATACAGTCAGCAACAACCGAATAAATCATTACTAAACATTAAAATGTCATCACGTTAATATATACATTATTTGAAAAGAAAGTCGGGTATTTTCTCAACAACGTCGATGGGGGGGGAGTTGCCGAACAAATTTATGTAGAAAAGGTTCCAAAAAAAAGTTTATATTCAAATAGTTTGAATAAACAAAATCAGAACCGATAAGATTATTCAGCAGCAGTGGGAAAATGGAGAAAATGGAAAGATAATTATGTATATATCTAAATGTAAATGACGCTTTTGAATCCATTTGCAATGTGAATGACTGCAATATCCACTCGCAAATCACACTTACGGCAAGAAAGAAAAAATTGTAACATATGTTCAGTTGAAATAAATTTGTTATTATAACACAAAGAACCTTTACATGATTAATGTTACATTTAGATAAAGATATTTAATGTTTTGAAGTATGTAGCTTTCTTACTACGTACATTATATATATACTTCTCATAATAAATTTAGCCCCCCCTCTGGAAAGGCCACCCGCCTTATAAGGCCACTTTCCCCGTGCAAAAGGGGTGGCCGTATAAGAGGGGGACTACTGTATATCAGAACAACCACTGTCCGCACTCTAGCAACATTTTCTCCTTCTATTGCCTTCCCCAATCACATTACGCATTTAATAGCCTGTTACCTCACAAATTCGTCCTTACAGTAAAAAAAGAAATTCATTTCTCCCTGTTTATGACAATAAATAAAGTATGGAAGTTTATCATTTTTTCTTTATACAATGCATACACTGTTTCTAATATGCAGTGTCCATAATACAGTTATCATTGTAAGTCTTGGTTTCTGTTTTAGTTACATATACTGATGTAACAATTTATGCTAATCTTAGTTTTGTTTCTCTTGTGTTATTTCAGAAAGAATGTTTAATAATGAATGAAATACATGATTACAATGATCGTCCTTTTGTCATTAAAGGGAGGGAAGAAAGAATAAATCAAGGAAGATAGCCTTTAATTTGTTGATGGTGATACTGATTAAATAGTATTCCCCAATTTTAGGCAGCCACTTGGATTCAGTCCCCCACATGTTCAAGCATGGCATTCAGGCCAAGGATTTATGCCAGATCTGTTGGATCCATCTCTTAATACTGTTTTGCCGTTACCGGCCCTCCAGCCTTCACCGACCGTCTTGCAACACCAACTATACAGCTGTCCCAGAATGGTAACCAGTTGGGCCACAAAGCACAGTGAATGTGATGGAATTCCTTCTAATCTACCATAATTCACATCTTAAATTTGACCATGGAACAGACTGAAGTTAGCTTTCAAATTGCCATTTAAGACAATTTATATTATTAGGTACTGGCTACTTCAGATAGCTCCCTTCCTTACCATTGCTTCAAAGAGTTGGTAGATCACTTTGAAGAGGAAGAAACGGATTTATGGCAGCAGAAATCTTCTGAATCAATCTCCTAGAACTTGACAAGAAGAGCTCACTGGACTTCCCTATTCCCTCAGGAGTGGGGTGGAGTGCTTTAACCAGATGACACAGAGGATACCTCAGATTTCATTCATCAACAATCCTTTCTCCCCTCTTCTCAAATATATCATCATATGGGAGGACAGATGCCATTCTACAACAGAAGATATGGGCATTGAAGCTTTTTTTTACAAAGACACTAGAGCATGTACAAATGCAATAATCCCCAGAATTTTATTTAAGGCTGTTTCTTTTTCAGTCATCGATTAGAGTCACCTAGTTCAATTCAAGATGGAGATGGTGAGTTCAATCCACCTCTTTATCAAGGTCTTTCACTTCTGGGAAAATAAACTCTCTGGCAAAATATTCCTCATCATGGAGTGGTCTCTCCATCCATTGGTCTTCACTCAGATATGTGCCCTTGTGGACGCCTGATGATCAATCATTTTGCAACTTGGTGGAATCACAAGTTACCCACTTTTGTCTCTTCTATTCCAGACCCAGACGTTTGGGCTGTGGATGTACTGTCAATCAGTAGGGAGGTGTTGCAAGCCTTCTCCTACCCTCCCACAGTGATGATGCCAAAATTTATCGAGATGTTATGGTGTCAGAATTGCAAAATGATTCTGATTGCTCCTCTCATATGGGACAAATCCAGGTTTACTGGTGATAGATCTACCCAGGAACAACCTGTCGAATCCAAATCTCCTTATTTAGTCATGGCCGATGGTGTTCCATCTCTCTCTGGACCCCCTTGCGGGTTTGGGGTTGTATAATTGGCTCAACGTGCCTCACTACGTGTCGTAAGAGGTGACTAAGTAGACGCAACTTGTTTGCCATGGGGGAGAAAATCGTCCTGGTTGTTGAGCAGAAGCTTTTCCAATGCAATACGCTGCTTTGGCCTCTACTTCTACTAGACGGGTTGTCGGGATGGACCTGGTCACGCAGCGCCCAGGGACGTCTTTATTTACTTGCTCAACGTCTCTATCTTTCATGTATCTCTCTTGATACCACCATTGCCCATACATTCTACCCTTTAACTTTCACATTCCTAAGTTTTCGAAGATTTCCTAGAAAGCAGTGGCTTAATGGGTCAATCAGGAGGTAATTTTACCGACCCTAAAACAATTCACTGCTTTAAGTCGCCGCGAGAGGCCAGCTTTAAAAAAACAAACAGAAGGTGTTTTGTTGTATCCAACGACGATATTAAAGCCTGGCGGCAAGATCAAGTAATTGTTGTATAAAGTCCAGATGGTAACTGGCTGCTATCCGACATAAATGATTAGGCAGGAAAATTAAAGTCTAGCAGCAAGATCACCTAATTGTTCAACAAAGTATGAGTTTAAACTGGCATTTTGTGAACATAAATCAATAGAAAACAATGTATTTGTTCAAGCTGGAGCCAAGAGCTTCTGTCGACATGTACGTTTATTTTTCTGTCTCGACATCGACATAAGCATGATAATTTTGGTAGTAATAGTAGACTAAGGGACTGGGACTTTGCTTTTTTGTCAACATAGGTGGCTTGTAGGCATACGTGATGTTGATATAAGTGGGTAGGACTGAAATAATATTTATAGTAATAAATTTTTTATTTATTTATATGACTAGATAAAAAAAAATTAAAAGGGTGACAATTTGACATCATGAAAATCTTGTTATTGCTACTCATTTTGAATGTATGGTCGTATCAGCAGAGAGAATGATGTGCAAGTTGCAATATCTTACTTAAAGCTGAAAAACTTTGTCAGTACATTTTTTATTTGACCCCCAGTTCTGACATGAAGATTTTTTAAACCATAATTTTTACTCCTGAGGGATACACTGATTATGTCTATAGATTGTTATCCTATACCAAAGAAGTGTCTTTGAAGATGTGCCAATATGAAAATTGCAGGTAAAATGCTGCATTTGAGCAACTTCATATTCCAGATGAAATATAAGTGCAAAATGTATCTTGCTCCTGGAATAAATTTTAATAGATTATATGTCTCTTGTGAGCCAACTTATCTTCAAATGTGTTATGGAGCAAGCTTGTGCTGGTCACTAAGGATTCACAAGTTTTACTGTCAATTTTCACTGTTAGGACATCAGTCTCTGCTGTGTGTAATGAATACAGCAGTTTGTCGCTTGCCATGATTGTAATTAAGATAGTCATATGAAACAACAAAAAAGATTTTAAACAATCTTATTCATTAATTACTTACATTGTTTATCATTTCTAAATTTAAACTTGCACTCGTTTCAGATTTTTTGAAGAGTTGCTTGCAAGTTTTTGGGAAAAATGTCCTTGTGGCATGCATATTATGTGAGATTTCATTGTTTGACATGCTAAACATTGCCAGTTTATCACACGACTATGTACTGAAACCAAAAGGAACATCAGTAGATTATTGTTGCATGGATTTCACATTCTGCATTGAATTCTGTTATAAAATAGCATTTTATGTGGGAGAAAATAAACAACATTATGGAACTGGTAGACTGTTTACTTTTTACAAAATTGGTTGTGTTTATGGTTTTTCTGTTATTGATTTTAAGATGGAGCTGTGTACCAGAATTTTGCTTCATTGTGTTAAATAGCAAACTAATGTCCTTATTCAATACTTTTTTACCACATTTTGCTAACCTTATTATATTCTTGGGAAAGATCTTGATGTTAAAGTTTGCATTTTATGTTTTGATTGCATATGTTCTGTGTATTTAAATTTACTTCTTTGTATTGACCTTTTTAACTACCATTCATTTCTTACATTTGTAAGTACAGTTTATAGTAAATATATTAGATTAACGATATTTTAATTTATTTTTGTTCAGTTAGATAAAAGTTATGAAACCTCTTGATAGTTACCTTGATGCTGGCATTTTGATTTACTTTCAGAGGAAATAAATTATATGTGTATGATTGACAGTAAATGTGAAAAGAACAAACGCTAAGTCCATCAGTCAGTCTGTCCAGTATTCATCACTCTCTGACTTGTAGGTTCCTGTAGTTTAGTGCATGGATCAGACTTGGTGAAAACTAAACGCTCATGCCAAAAGTAGGTCAAAATGAGAGGCCGTAATTTTTACTCCTTCTTTATAACACTGTTTATGGGAATCATGAGAGTTTTGAAAGAAATAGCTGGAGAAGTGAGTAAAGCTGAGTACCTCATAAATGTATTGTGAGCCATACTTTAAATGTACAAAGCTTCTCAGTTTCTCAGTTTGGTGGCTATGGTGCTGTTATCAAAAAATTAGTACATTATTTTAATATTCTAAAACAACAAGGAAAACAATTTTAATAATAATAATGATAATAATGGTACCAATACCTCTAATAATACTAATTAAATGATAGATAATTTTGTAAATTGACTAGGACTATCTTTCTTACTTCAAGTTAAGTTTTATGTTGGCTGTATTTTTATGATGGTCTTAGTCGTATCTTAATGTAGTAATTTAGTAATTAAAACATATAACTGACATCAGATCAGGAATAGATAAAGTCTTCTCTTTAGCGTATCGCTTCGGTGGCTTAGTGATTAGAGCGTTAGCTTCAGAAGCGGGAGTTCATGGGTTCAAACCCCAGCCGAGTCATAACAAAATCTAACAAAAATGTTTCTTACAGCTGCCTTGCTATGCACTTAGCATGAAGAAGTTAGTTTTAGTACTGGTCAGCCTGGTGTCAGGATAATGTGACTAGGTGGGAGATCATGCTACATGTATGTGACATGATGCATTAATGATAGACATCACTATAAACTGCCACACTGCAGACATCGTAGCAATATGACTGAATAATTGTTAAAGCGACATTAAAATCCTAATCACACACTCACTCTTTGCTTACCTGGCAGGTTGTCATCATACCTGGAATAAATTTTGCAAGAGAAACAATATGATTTAAAATTATTAAGCTGTCCATCCATAATACTCTTCTAAAAAAGCATTGATATTTGATTGTTTTCATGTTTAAAAATAGTGAAATGGTATTTATAACATATTTAATAATTAGATATTGAAAATGTATCAAGCAGAAAACAATGCATATAGATATTATATACAGTGGCAACAAGGGTGGTATTATTACTGTGACAGTATCATCTCAGGAACTACTTTCTTGTTCCAACTGAGACATATTCATTATTAATAGAGTATGGTGGTGGAATTTATTGCGTAGATGTAAGGAAATGTTTCAGAGTGAAACAGAAATAATGTATTCTCAAATCACTTTTCCACTTGTATCAGTACAAAATGTTGTCGCTGAGCCAGTGAAATATCTCCTTACATCTGCTAAAAATCAGGTTTTGCCTTCATTATTTATTTTAAATTTTAGCAAATTCTTAAATTTGCATTGATTTGTTTCTCATGCTGCATCAGTGAGATTAATCACTAAATAGCTACATCAGTGAAATGAATTTTTGATATTTTGCAACAGCTTTTTGAAAATTTATACGTTGTACAGATTGCATACTTTTTCACATTAGTGAATGTTTTAATAAAACAATTTAAGTGAGTCTTAGTTTTGTTAATACGTTGATTGTACAGATTGATACAGTGAATATTGCAGTGGTGTGGAGTACTGTAGAAACATTGCAGAACAGTCCAAGAGAATGTAAGATGAATATGCAACAGATTTTTATAATTGTAAGTTTTACTAGTCAGAGCTTTAAAAACAAAATGACAAATGAACAGGCAACTCTAAATCTAGACAAGACCCACATATTGTAAGTGAGTTCCTCGTAAACAAAAGCATTATTTGATTTGCCAGAAAGAAACTTTGTACCAGCCAATGAAATGCTGCTGTATATTTATTTTTAATATAATTTGACAGAATTTAGTAATTTATTAATATACATCTCCTTGCTTTGCCTCATCCGTAAACTCTTACAGATTATGAAGACGATCTTCCCAGTGGCCCTAGTTTATTTTATAACTCCTCATACTTTTTCCTACATTTTTGTTAGACTCCCTAATTTTCCACATTTTTCCAAAGAGTCCCTACAAGCACTACTTTTTAATAGTTCTATGTCGGCATATAAAAATTATTGTTTTGCTAACTACATAATAAGAGTATTTGGTGTTGTTTCTCAATAGTTTTTGGCTTCCAGAATAAAAATGGAATTGCTTGTCTATCCTTTTTATGGGACTTTTACTAGTAACAATAACACAAGGTTATATCCCAAACATATGTAGGAACATTACCCTGTTTCCAGGCACTGATTTTGTGCAGTAACAATACTTCAACTGATGTAGTAACCATACTACATAGCTCTCCTGCTATCCCCTAAATCCATGTAGTAACATTACCCTATTTCAAGGCACTAATTTGTGACCTCAAAAACATGATGTCGTAACAATATAACAATACTACATAGCCATCCCCCAAAACCCTTGCAGTAACATTATACTATTTTCGAGGCACTGATTTTGTTATTTCCAAAACCTGATGTAATAACTATACTACACAGCTTTCCCCCAAATCCATGTGGTTATATTACCCTATGTGAAGGATCTGATATTGTGAGCTCCAAAAACCAATGCAGTAACAATACTATTAATGATCCCACCAACCTATGTACACGTAGTAACATTACAACATTTCCAGTAACCAACTGTGTGATCTCCAAGACTTGATAAAGTAAATGTTAAACATAGTTTATCCCTCTGACACATGTAGTAACATTACCTCATTTCCAGGCATTTATTGTATGGTCTCCAAAATCTGATTTATATAATAATACATTGTTTATCACAAAACCCATGAAGTAACTTTGCCCTATTTTCTGGTGACAGCATAATGCTGAGTTATTGGACTTGAAAACCTAATATGGTTATAATAAAACATTGTTAATCCCAAACACATATAGTAACATTATTCTATATCAGTCTATGGTAACAATCTAACATTGAATTTGTCATTTAAAAACATATGATGTAGTAAGATTATTACAGCTATGACTGACACTGCCTCCACAATACAAAAGAAAATTTAGTGTTGTCCTTTAGGATTTTAACTTTGTATTTATTATTAAATATTATTTCTTGCAAATGCCTTCTTCATAAGGTTGTAATATTACCATTCCAGTGGCTTAAGTGGTTAGAGCATCTGACTGAGATGCAGGAGGTCACAGGTTCAAACCCTGGTTTAATCATATCAAAAAATTATAAAAACAGTACTAACAACTGTCCTACTAGAACAAAATAGTTTTAAGTTTAACTTTGAGCTAGAATTGATTTAAACTTCAGAAGCAATGGCTGAGAATAAACATTTTTTTAAAACATAAAACAATTGCAACAGCTTTTCACTCAAAATTGGACTATGAAAGCTGTTCCTAAAGCTAAGTCAGTCAGTGTGAAACATGTTCAATTTAGGATGTCAATATTTTGTAGTGAATGTTTAACTTTATTATTGCGAAGAAAAAACTCATTTGATGATGCAAACAAGGAAGTATTCGATATTTTTGTGTGCACTATGCTTCCTTTAAATTGTAAAAATATTCAGAAGTCATGATAAAGGTCAGGTTGAAGAATAAACAAGCGATTTTACTCTGGTGTTCTGTAGTGGAAAATACAACCATAAACATATGAATGTAATAATAATACTATATTGCCTAGTTGGGATCAGCTTACGAAACGTTGTCAGTATGCATTTAATTTAAGATCAGAATACATTCTTTATCATGGGATCAGCCCAGAGTATGGTTGAATGCTTTGACATGACTTTTATCTGTCTCACAATAATATTACTGAATGTAGATCTCCAAAACTCACTTGAACAAGATTATTACACAGCATATATGTTCTTCCTCCACCATTAATATTGGCCAACTTGTACATGAATGTATGCATGAGTGTCAACTGAACAACAGGTAACAATTCATTACTGCCTTTTACCTTTATTACGTGTCCAAAGCAGTTGTTCATCGACTTTGTTACCACAATAATAAAACATTAAAAATATATCAGTACATTTTCATACATAGTAAAAAGCATGTAGCATGTGTGGAAATGTTTAAAACCTGTCACACTTAATTAATTAGGTTACTACATGCATACATGTACATATCATTTCATAATTGCTGATATGAACACTTAAATGCGACTAGTTATAGACTTTATTTTGAAATGACATCTGGATACAAGAAAGATGTTATCTGTACGTACATCAAGTGTATCATACTCAATACTATGAAAAGCCTTCTCTGCATGATCAAAACAGAGAGAGATACCCGGCGAGCATTGTGACAATTGAAACTGAATATTGTACATTTCCATTGACACTATTGATTACCATAGTGAGATCCAGTCTTTGTAAAGAGACAAACAATAGCAAGTGTCAAAATACTGTCTTGACAAAATATAACAAAATAATATGTACATTATTCCCTGATTTATAATTTTTGCAATAAAGAATGAAAAAGTTTTTAAATGTTACTCAAAAATTGTTTTGATGTATTGTCAGACTCAAACTGTCCGAAGGAAAGTAAATCTCACATTTGTTACAGTAATTTGCTTTGTGTCATATGCTTGATAGCCATTTTGCTGAGTATTGTGTCACATGTCAGTTGTCATTTATGGGCAATTCATAATGCTATTTGCCTTTTTTTTCAAATAATTTGTTTATTTCAGTTTCAAGTTTCTCTTTGTTATTATCTTTTTCATAACAATTATACCTCTTGTAATATGTCCAGAAAATATGCATGCCACACAAGCTATATGTATCATCTTCATGTCTTTTTTTATCGAGATTCATTGCCATTTTGGTGTTATTGTATACGTGTATCAAGTCATTGTTTTGCACTTTCCCTGTTGGTTCTTTACAAAAAGTACAGTTGGTCTCTTCTGAAGAAATGCCCAGATAAAATTTGTTGTTATACTCAACCCGAGGTAAGTCTTGATCCCTTTACTTCCCATAATAAAACAGAAAATACAAATTTATTACTACTATTAGAAAAACCAATTGCAATCCGACTGTGAGGATGAAATAATCAAGCATTTGACTTCTGAGAAACATACATTTTAAAGCATATAGGACAGGTTAAATTGTCACTTAAAACACATTTTAATAATACATCTGAGGATTCCCTTATAAAGACAAAATACCAGACAACAGCTTACATATGTATAATAGTATAGTACATATATTCTTAACAGAATATGTTTCATTGAGATTTAATAATAGCATGCATAGTCAGTAGAATTACCAGAGAATGTTGGAAACAATTAGATTTCTACTTTATGGGGCAACATGACGGAAAATTTAATTGTGACATTTCTAACACTAATCCATCAGTTTGCCAAGAACGTACTTAAGAACAGTATCTACCAGAGTTGTGCCTTTGAAAAAATAACTATGAAATTTAAAAAACACTATTAAATTCACTTGTTTCTGATATGTTAACGTTGAAAACATACCAGTCACATGTTGTGTGACTACTGCTGCACTTATATGTTGTGTCTCCTTTTCTGTGATTAAAAAAAGAGATGCTTTTGGAAACAAAAAAATGTCTTTAATCATCCAGTAATGTTTTGGTTCCATTTTGCTCTACATTCTCAATTTTCTTTTACTCAGCTGTACATATTCCGAGGTTTCCTGGAAAACCATGGACAAATTAGTAGAAATAAGTATTGGTTGCCTATTTTCCGAGGTAATAGTCCAAGGACAAAATTCTTAAAAACCACTGTCCAAGGTCTTATTGCTTGTTTTCCGCCTGGTGGCAAAACATAATTAATCCATCATTGTGCTTTAGTGTAAAATTGAAAATTTCATCCTTGGGATTACAAATCTGCGTGAAATACTCAGCATATCCTTGTGTATAGCACTTGAATTTCCAATTTTCCACAAGTCATATGACGGGTTCTATCATAACTACATTGGGCATGGGGATCAGCAATGTTGACTTGGGTAGGTAATCACCATTGGTGATCGCTATTGTTATATTGCTATGTGTGTGATTGGGATTTGTAATGTAGATTTTACAATTTTACAGTCATATCTCAATGATGTCTGTGTGGCGGTTTGTAGTATTATCACAGACATGTAACATGATGTCCCACCCAGTCACCTTTATCCTGACACCACTTGTAATATTGTTACTACATCAGGTCTTGGAGCTCAAAATATCAGTACCTGTTAAAAGGTAATATTAGTACATGGTTTGAGGGATAGCTACGCAATATTGATACTACATTATGTTTTGTAGATCACAAAATCAGTGCTTGGAAAGAGGGTAATGCTATTACATGGGTTTAAAGAATTGGCGGATGCTTCTCAATGTGACTCAGTTGCTTTTAGACATCTGAACGAAGTGCATTGGTTATCTACACATTTTGCACTTCAAGCAATCATTCGAAATTAGGGTGTTTTATTAAAATACTTTAAAGAAGAGAAGGATAATGACATTAATGATCCTATTTCAAAGTAATGTTTTAAAAAACTAAATAGTCAGCAATTCCAAATAACAATGGAAGTTTTGAATGTTGTGCTATCTGAACTAGCTTCTTTAACAATGGCATTTCAAAAACAAGGATAGAAACCAGTGGAAGCATATCATCTTGCACAAGGTAAACTGAACAAAATGCGAATGCAGTACTTGGGTTACACAGTGAAATGGAGCGATAATGTTAACATCCTTCTTGACAAAATCTCTGGAGAAGTTTCAGTGAATACTATCTCCATATTAACTTTCATTAATATGCTGTGTTAGCATTTGGGGGAAAGATTTCCAGAAAATGAAATTGAGGAATGGTCTGCGTTTGACTTGACTGCAATAGCACAATGCAATTATAAATTTGGAATTGAACACATCAGTTCACTTTGTTCAAAGTACAAACAATTTCTTCACAATATACAAGTTGTTATTCAGCAGTACAATGACTTCATGTTCTTAGTCTCAGAAATAAATCAAAGGCAAACTGATAAACAGCTTTCCAGATATGGTGACTTTGGCATTTCAGAATGATTACTTTGCAGAGTTAGCGAAATTGATGGATATTGGTGGAACATTTTTAGCTTCTAGTGGAGATTTCGAGCGTGGTTTCAGACTGATGAACAGTTTGAAAACCAAATTAAGGTATCGTCTACAGTTAGAACATTTGGAAATGCTGATGCGTGTTAAGAGTCACCTTCAAGATTGAAGATCAATAGATCTTGATTAGATTTATGCAGACTGGGTAAATTTGATAGATCGCAAAGAAAACTTTGAGAATGATAACTGATATAATGCCTGATGAGTGGCTAATTCTCTCCTTCTAGGCTTCTATAGATATTACATGAAAAAGCAGACTATTTCAATGAATAAATTAATTGACATTAGTAACAGTGTTAGTTAATTATTGTAAATATTAAAAATTAACCATTTTGTTTAGTAGGCCTATATACCGTTATGTGGCGCACAAAAATTTAAATTTCCTTCCAAAGTTGCACAGCCAATATCTTTTGGCACACACAGCCTTCAGAAAATTAGAGAGAACATTGACTGGGGGGCTGTAACCAGATGATATGGAAGGGCTTCAGGTTTCATTCATCAAAAATGCTCTTTTCCTTCTTCTCAAATTTATCTTCAGATTGAAGGACAGATGCCTTTCTAAAGCAGGAGATGTGGGCACTCATAAAGCAAAATTACAAAGGCATTAGAGCATGTACAAAGGCCACAATCTCCAGCACTTTACTCAAGGCTGTTTCTTTTTTAGTCATTATTTAGAGTCACCATACCCAATTCAAGATGAAGATGGTGAGTTCAGTCCACCTATTTATCAAGGTCTTTCACTTCTGGGAACTCTCTGGCAAATATTCCTCATCATGGAATGGTCACTCAATACATTGGTCTTCACTCAGATATTTGCCCTTGGGGACGCCTGATGATCGATCTTTTTAATATGGTGATATTACAAGTTACCCACTTTTGTCTCTTCAGTTCCAGACCCAGACACTTGGGCTGGGGATGTACTGTAAATCAGTATGGAGGGATTGCAAGCCTTTTCCTACCCTACTACAGTGCTGATGCCAAAATTAATCCAGATGTTATGGAATCAGAATTGCCAGATGATTCTGATCGCTCCTCCCATGTGGGACAAATCTTGGGTTACTGAGGTACTTGATCTAGTGATAGATCTACCCAGGAAGATCCTTCCCAATCCAAATCTCCTTATTTAGCCATGGCCAAAGGTGTTCTATCTCTCACTGGACCATCTTCTACACATTTGACTCTTATTACGACAGCTTGAAAGACAAAGAATTTAAACCTTCAATTGTGGAGAGAATCCCAAGAGCAAGAAGGCCATCCACTCTGAAGACTTATGAGGTAATGTGACACATGTTTAGGACTGGTTCCAGATCCATTACATCATTCCTTTGAGTGCCACAAAATCTATGGCTGATTTTTCTTTGATTCTTTAAGGAGAAACTGTTGGTCCTTAACTGCTACCAAAGGCTCCCACCCCATGATATTGGATACATTCCAGCATCATGGCAAACACGTTCTTGGCTGGGATAGAGACCTATTGGATATTTTAGGTCTCATTTGACTAGTATCCTTCATTTGTCGCCAAATGGATCCAATCCTGGGGTTTAACATTGCTCAATTAAGATCGCTTCAAACTTCTAGCCTACATTTGGCAAAAGCCACTACAATACATATCATGTGTCCTGATAGCGTTTGCTTCAGCATGAAGGGTAATGTCCCCTTTTTGTAGACTCATATTCCCTTAGTTCAGATCAGAGGTTTCTGTGGTTCTCATGACATCATTGAGCTTTGTAGCCCCAAATATGTTGCTGTTGCTTACTTTTTTCTATAGCCAAGCTGAGGACAGCAGCCATGCTAGATCCTGTTTGCACTCTCAAGCACTAATTCTTCTTCTTCCAGTGTAGGCTGAAACATAAGATATCACCCTGCAAGTTATTTTGTCTCGGCTGAATTGGGTCATACACTTGGTATACTTTGATGTCTCACCAGATCAATTACCTTGTATAGCTTATTGCTCCATAGTTTCACTGTTAGCTAGAACATAGGATACCCTTTCTTTGTGGCTGAAGTGGGTTGTACTGACCAGATCAGAGTTGCCTTACATAGATTACTACTACGAAGTTTCACAAAACCTCTGTAAGCCTTGTGTTTGAATGCAACGTTCCAACCTGAGGTATAAGTGTTTGGCTGGCAGGGAGAGCCAACTTTGACTCACATATGATGTTTTGGTCTTTTCAGATGTGGTCATCATTTCTTTAATATTCAAATATCAATATGTTCAACTTCCATTGTTAATGACTGGATCATAATTTGACCCACATGTTTTAAGTGCAATGTGCCAAGTCATTTATATGATAAAAACGCACTTTTCCCAAGCTGAAATAGACATGTGTTGATGCTAACATTTTATAAGTGTTTACATTGGTCACTGCTTTAATTTCTACTGAAAATCTGCAAAATTTTAGTGTTTGTTAGGGAGAGAAAATATAAGTTTTTAAAAGCAGGGAAGGGGTAAATGCTTGAAAACTTTTGTCTTATTCTGAGTTGTGGTATAAAAATGTACATTCTTTACTTAAACTTATCTTATGAGGAATGAAATAATAAAACATTACAGTCAGATATAATAATTTAGCCCCATAAAGTTAAATGCCCAGTTTCTAACAGTACACATGCATTCAGAATTGAACTAGTTGATAGCTGTGTACTGATATATATTGTCTAACCAGAATTCGCCTCGGACATTCGCTTCGGCCGATATTCAGTTTTTCGATACTATTCGGAAGTGTTCGACTTGGCAAATAATACACGCACAAATGGTTACAAGTAAAATAATTCAATAAATATCGAACTTTTAATTTTAAAAAAGTGTTTTAATACATAATAATTTTATTTAATAAAGAATTTTATCTTATAGGCGATGTATACGGTACACGCAAAGTTTAAGCTTCGCATACAATAATGAAACAAACAGTACTCTCCGGAGTAGCACGTACTACTCGGTTCGTGCCTGGGTCTGGCAGATAGACATCCATATACTCTGATTCAGTACTCGGCGAAAATTATCTTCTCGGTTAGGTCCTACTGCTATATTGAAGCTCGTAACTGTACCATTACTTCGTAATGACTAAACATGTGGTTTGCATTTAAGTTTATATTCAGTGGGGGGGGGAGATATTTTTAAACAGAAACTGCTGCTATCTGCAATTTAATTGTCCTTTCCTTAGATAATTACTTTTCATTTTTAAACAGTAGAATTAATTTACATTGTTGTGGTCCTAGATTAATGAAGAATGAGCTCCCATTGGTTTATAAAAAATAGCAACATTCGTTTTGTAATCATACTGTCATAAGTTAGAGTGTCTTTTGATGTCTGTCTCACAACTGCCTTTATTTTTTAACATAAGATATATTTACATTGTTCATCAGAAGCTCAGCAAGGTGTGCCTCTTATCAAGTCAGCACATAATGTTTCTAAATGTACGAAATATACAAGACTTTTAAAATTAATTTGAAATTAACCATATTTATGATAGAAACAAAGATCACTGATTGCTGAAATGGTAATTGTTTGTTAATCACTCATGATATCTCAGTCTTTCCATGCGTGGTCTTCATTGATTGACTGTTCAAATGTTAATCAGTAATGCTGCTAGTCATTCCATGGTGGAGATACCATCTGCATGCCAGCCAAGGCACATGGGGTGATTTGTAAGTATATTATTGATCCTTCACAGAGCAAAATGGAGGGGATTACATCCCCCACCACCATGTGTGGTGTTCTGAAAATACATGTAAGCTGTACTGTAATGTTACATTCTTATTATGCTTTTCATATTTTTCTCAAATGTATTAGGAATTAATTTTGTTTTATAGGTTTTGTAATTTTAATGCTGTTTGTGAGATTGATGTTTTTTTCTCTATTTTCAGTTACAAATTTACGAGTTACGTTTCTTGACTATGGTACTATCACTGAGAACACGATTCCAATATCCTGGACTCCACCAAATGATACAGCTGCAGTGTCTTTCTATCGTGTGGCATATGGGCCAGCAGATAACACAACAGTTGTTAATCAAACAAATGTAGGTAACCAGACCTCATTTGATCTCAACAGCCTTGATCCAGGAAAAAAATACTCCATATCAGTTTTCTCTGTCAACACGCAAACGGACTTAACTGAACGAAGTACATCAGTGACAAAAAACCAAACTACAAGTATGTATTGGTCAAAATAATTCAATCAATTGTTAGTGTAATATGTAGGTTTATTAATTCAGTAATGCATTGGAATAGTACAGATTCATTTGTATTTTCTTGTTGTGTGAGAGAGAGAGAGAGAGAGAGAGAGAGAGAGAGAGAGAGAGAGAGAGAGAGAGAGAGAGAGAGAGAGAGGATTGTGTGTTTCAATCATATGGTGAATTCAGAAAATACACTTTTCATACAGTAAGAATGTTTTTTGTCATTAATATGAACTAGACTCTTACTGTAAGGATGATTGCTTGTGAAATATTGAAATTTAAACTTTTTGCACAAATTTATATACTATAACTCACTATGAAATAATGATGTCATATTGATGATATTATACGGTAATACACACATAATTTGGAGCTGCAATACATGCATTGATGCCAGGGTCATTAATACAATATCTGTTACTATTGCCTTATTAGCTCTTTTCCTAGTGAGTGGTGCAAGGTGAATAAGCCTTTCTCCAATTAATAATTGGAGGTCTAGAACAAAAACAAGACTATTTTAGTATCATTCCTTAGATTCTTGTTATTTTGAATATCAAACATTTATAACGGGGACATAGTTTTTCTGGCATATGTAAAGTCAATCATATACATTTTTGTATTTTAATTGATCTTTAATCACCGGTCTTGGTTTAAATTTAGGGGCCTGAGCAAACCCACTATACTGATTTAGCAAAGAAAAACCTGCCCATCTTTCAAATAATGAGGTTACCAGAAGGTCCATGGGAGGAATGTCTGTGAAGCCCACTTCAATTCTGATCATCTTACTCCTGACATCCCATTAGGTCCCAGACTTGTCTTGTTTTCAGAGGCTTGATCAGACCTTACAGGCAATTCAAACTTTGGTTTACTGACTTTGATTGTGGGATCTTGCATCTCTTTCAAGGATCCCTATTTTACCAATATCCCAGAGGAATGAGGTGTACACAGTTGCAAAGGACAGACAGTCTAGAATGTTATTTCCAGATCTCTGGTTTCTCAGTATATTTCAAATAAAAGGAGGAAAGTTTCACCTCTTGATGAATTAAGTATACACAATTCTAAGAAGAGACAGTCATAATCCAGGATGTTATTTCCAGTTCTCCCTGATTTAAAACAAAGGCAGACAATGAGCTATTGATTTATATTCCCCATTCAACAAGTTTTCTCTGAAATAACATTTCAGTATGTTGGCTGTTGTTGGTATCAGTTATCAAAGGGTACTCATCCCCCATTTTACTTGGAGGTCTATATTGTCTTTTATTTGATAGTTTCTATGGAGAACACTCTCAATAGTATGCCACATTTTTGGAAAGAGAAATAACCTGAAAGACAGCCACACATAACATATTTCAACTGGGGACAGAGAGTCAATTTAGACCTACATGCTATGATATTGAATAACGAGCTTACTCATTATGTGTCCTCCTTAGTGGTGGATACTTTCAATCTGAGGTTAGATTGTCTGAATGCCTACATCATCTCACCTTTGAGAATGATGCCTTAACAGAATTAGGACATAGAAGTTACATCTCCCATTCTGATAGCTCACCTGTTACCCAAGTACTCATGATTCAGTGTCTCCGTCTACATCTGGTATGCGACCACTGGGATCTGTTGTCAGAGCACAGTGGTCTCCTCATGCACAACAATTCAGATTCTCACTTTAATGCCTGATTCATATTAACAATCTCTCCTTCCCATTTTAACTGAACTTGCAGGTTTTCTTTGTTTTAGAGAAAAAGAATATTAAGTATCCTCTCTAATGGCATTTAATCAACCCTCTCCAATACACTTAAGTTCTCTTAAGCTTCCACGAATTTTATGGGTTTAGGCAGACCCTTATCTTTCAGAAATTAACTTAACCCTTTAATGCACAATTATGACTTTTGACTACTGATGAAACCAATTAAAATTCTCAGTATGGTTAAGAAAAAGCTTTACAAAATGAATCTGGAAAATAAATAATAAATCAAGTATATATTTAAGTAAAATATTAAAGCAGCAGGGCACTAGAAAAGCGCAGTAGAAAATATGTCCATTCGTTCAATACAACAGCATTTCTGCCATTTGTTTAGCATCCCACAGTTGTAGCATGAAGTCATTTAAAATGTTTAATGCTACAACTAAATGAATATTGATATAATATTTGTCAATATGTTATGTGGCACAACAAATTATGTTCAATGTCTAGTGTTGCTTATTGCCATAAGAGAGAGAGTTTGTCTTTTGAGAAAGTGTTTCATACTTCTTGATTTTATTTACGAACAAATATAATGTATAAGTACTATACAGTGGTCCCTTATTTATATGGCCACTACTTCTGAACCAGGATAGAGGCCATATAAGAAGGGGACTATATTTTTATGACAAGTATGTGTATGTAGTAAGAAAGCTACAAATAACTTCAAAACATTTAATATCTTCATTTAAAAGTAGCATTAATTATTAAAAGTTTATTCCTGTCTTTTCATTAATTTTTAATCCACAGAATTTGCATTTAGCATATGCAAGTCATATTATGATCTAGACAATTCCATCCAGTCAAAATTTTAAAAAAGTCCATCTGGTGTGTGATGCCCAAAACTTTATCACAACATTGTTGGCCCAATTACCTTTAAACATTGGCATTAATGGTATAATATTAAACTTAGTTGTACATGTACTTTAGCCAACTCTTCTTCCAGTAATGACAATCTGAGCTTGAGAAACAGACATTTGTAAAGATAATGGGTTTACTTACCATACCAAATAAATTAAATATTTGTTCTGGACATATATTCAAATAAAATATGGCATCATGTGAGTTATACATTTTACATTTTAGCACAAATATTCTGGTTTCTAGTCAAATTGGAAGGGTTGCCTTTCTTGAGAGGTACTATTAAATTCAAACTCTTTGGTTCCAAAGTATTCTGTCCATCAAAAATGGGTGACTGCTGGTCAAGGGGACCATTCATAATGAGGACCACTGTATCTAATTTAATAAGTTGAATTTCACTAGACAATTGATGTACAGTATAGATATGTAATAATTTATTTTGATATTGGATTTTCAACAAAGATAATACTACATAAAGATAAAAAGTTGTAGGACGCATTATTATTGTGTTTAATGGAAATGAGTACTGCTTTATAACACATGCACTAAAAATAGCATGACTTTTTGTGCTGGTATAAACCAATTTGATATAACAGTACTGTTGGGCGTATTACATTGCGAACCACCAATGCTGCAGTTATAGACATTTATAAAGATTCAACAATAGGCTATCAGTTCTATAATCTTTAGTTCAGTGGTGAATTTCCATGGATTTATGACAAAGAAAATTGGGCAAAAATGTTCATTTAAAACTCTTCTTCCTTCTCTCTCTCTCCTATATAATGGACTAAATGTGTGTAAATATGTGAAGCGAGAGAAAAAAGAGACTTGGCTTGATGAAATCTTGGAAACTGAATTAAACTAAGTAACCTGCAGGAACATTAGACGTCATAACGGTATATGGAGCCCAAAATGGTCTCAAGGGCTCTCCATTACGGATCATTGCCATCTCACATCTGTCTAAATGGGTTCGAGTCTAAGATTCGGCAAACGTAGTTATGTAAGAAAGCTTGCCAGTAGCTTCTCGTGGGTTGTGGTTCTTTCTGGGGGGTTTCCTGGTTTACTTAGAAATGGTCTTGATTTCTCTAACAAACATCAAGTGTACATACTCATCCTTTTGATTGTGAAAACAGGTATGAATATATAATTTTAACAGTTAAGCTTTTCATATACGAAAAATTTAAAGATATGAGTACTTTAATTAAATTCAAGGTAAATTCTTATGTGCATCAAGATGGCCTGCCCTTGTCTAGTATCTTCACTACAAGTTAGTAACATAATTTCATTTGGTTTCATCATGTATGAGGTGATTGTCTATATTCAGAGATCATAATTGCAAATTTGCAAGGAGCAAGCTGGGAGGAGACTTTACTTTAATCTCAATATTTGCTGTCTCCCCTTCAATCTGCAAAAAAGAACCTCTTTAGCAGTTGTAATTGCAAATTTTTGTTGATTTTTTTTTGTTTCTCCCCACCCCAAACAAACCTTTAGATCATCCAGCCCACCAATTGCACGTGTGCATGCATATTGTCCTACGAGTATTCCTATACGATAAAACCTTGAAACTTTTATATGCAATTTTGATGAGTATTAGAGATGCATGACATTTTCAGAGTTTGATCGATTCCTTATGGATAAAGCATGGGGTCTGAAGACACTGATGCATAAGTACAACAACGGTTACTGATAACTGAGCAAGCGCAGGGAGACTGCAGGTTTGCTTCTGACTTCTGGTCAAGAGTCTTTTCATTTCTTGTTAATAATTATTGTTTTTAAGCCTACAATACCCACTTTTGATCTAACTGTTGTTAATATCCTGTTTTACAGAGCCTTGTGTTCCAGGAGCCCTTTTTCAGGACATGTGTTTAGATGCAAGTTCTGGCAGCATCCTTCTGCAGTGGAATAGCTCTATAGGTGTAGTGACTGGATATTATGGCTCCCTAGAAAACACCACTGCCTTGTTCATATACAACAAGACATTCAACATATCAGGGACCAATTCGTCTCAGACATTTTCAGAACTGAAAAGCGGAACATGGTACACATTTACTGTGCAGGCAGTCATTGGATATGCTGATACGAAGACATTATACAGTAACATTCATACACAGCTCATCAGAACGAAAGTTCAAGGTATAGTTTTTGGATTTCAGCTGACAGACATAATTTTTTTGGGGGGTTAACAATGGTAATGGGATTATTTATGCATTGGTTGTATCATTTTATATATTCCACTGTCCATCATTGTATAGTGTTCATGACCTATGAGAATTATCCATAATATAGGTAAGTGTCCACTTTTATTAAAGAATGCTCAATATATAAACTATATTTTTGTCAAAATAGAGATTCATGAAATGTTTTGTAGTGAGGTGTAAAAATTTACTGATGCCATATAGTGCAGGACAGCTCGATTCTGGGACATGGTGTGAAACTGCCTATACTGATGTGCTTTATTGGGAGGTACCCTTATAATGAGGGATATTTATGTACTGAGTTACTCAATAGTGAGAGTAATAATAAACTGAGGTGCCTTATAAAGAGGAACATCACTATATTTAGTTACGCTATAGTGAGTGATAATAAAATGGGGTGTCTTATTATGAGGAACATCACTATACTGAGTTACTATATAGTGAGAGCAATAGAAAACTGAGATGCTTTACAATGAGGGACGTCACTATCCTGAGTTGCTCTATAGTGAGAGTGATAATAAAATAGTGTACCCTTATAATGATGGACATCACTATACTGAGGTAATCTTTTGTGAGAGTAATAATAAACTGATGTGCCTAATAATGAGGGACATCACTATACTGAGTTATGCTAATGTTAGAGTAATAAAATGACCTTTATAATGAGGGAAATCACTATACTGAGTTACTATATCGTGAGAGTAATAGTAAACTGGTGTGCTTTATAATGAGGGACATCACTATCCTGAGTTACTCTATAGTAAGAGTAATAATAATATGTACCCTTATAATGGGGACATCACTATACCGAGTTACTATATAGTGAGAGTAATAGTAAACTGGTGTGCTTTATAATTGGGGACATCACTATACTGAGTTACTCTATAGTAAGAGTAATAATAATATGTACCCTAATAATTGGAGATATCACTATACTGAGTTATTCTATAGGTGCCTAAAATAAAGTGCCTTATAATGAGAGACATCACTTTTTTGAGGACTCTTATAAGATGACACTATAATGATCGTTTATATTGATAGACAAAAATTAATCTCTTTTCTCATTAGATTTTGATAAAACTACATTCTGACATTACGAAGATGATAAAGGAGGTATATTATGAGCAAACAAGAAACGTCCTACTTAGATAATCTTATACATGATTGGCTAAGCTTGTTACACTCTGAGGACCCTTTTACCACTTGGATTTCACCCCACAATGTTTTTTTAATTATTGGTTAGCACATTATTAGCTGGATAATGCTAACAAAATGTGAGCTAAGTGACTTTCCAAGGAAATGACTGAGATAACCCATCTAGACTGGTCAGGGTCAGTACTAAATCCATTACTTTTGGATTATGACTCCGACAATCAAAATCAACTTAAGTTTCATAAATAGTTTACGTAACTATTTGTAAAATACTACATAAGTCAGCTTAATGAAATGGTCAAATGTTAGGTTTAGTAATTAAGGTAAGCAGATACAGTCTGTACTTGATTTTGTTAATGTCACCCAGCACATGTATTGACAGAAGGGAGTATAGAATACGATGCTTCGAAAAAGCTTCGTTTGATTAAAGTAAGTATTTTACTTCGTTATTTGAATTGTATAATTGTTTTTTCTAGAGATTGCCAGATTCAAGCAAAAAAAACTTTGCATTGTTTTTTTTCTTCATATATTGCCTTCGAGTTTGATTGGTTGTACATGCAAATTTTTTCCATTTTCTTATTAGTGTCAAACTATATAATTTAAAAAATTAAGAACATAATATGAACTCAGTTCAGAATCAGTAAGAGTGACAATAAAATAGAAATTAACTTTATCTAAAACAGCATCATTTTTTTTTTATGTTAAGCAATTAATATGACATTTTTAAAAAAGTAATCTTGTACTATATATTGCATTGTTTAATTTAAATTTAACAAATTTTGATTTACATCACTCCCTCGATAACTCATGCCCCGATAATTTGCGAACCCACTTATAACACTGGATCACAAATGGATCTCACTTTTTAAAACAGAAAATACCTGAAACACACCCAAATCATACCCATTTGTTGAACCTGAAGAAAATTGCGATTAAAATTGATAACTGAAAATGTTGATATATTGCTCATTTATGGTTGAAATTGTAGATAGGACCTGGAAATTTTAATCAACATTTTGAAACAATCAACTTTTAAGTAGAAGTCATAAAACTGTTTACATTTTCTTTCCAAGGTACGTTCTTAGTACTCTGTAATTAAAGAAATTCAAGGAAATTTTGATCTGTGAAAGTGTCATTTATATGTAATGTAGGCTTTACATTAATATTTAAATGCCAGTTAAATAATTTTGTTAATTGAACTTTGTGTTTTATTTCTGTCCTTTAGTTCCTCTTGAATCTAACAGTCATAAATGCAATCTGTATTTAACCATAAAATGTTAATATGCCGTAACAACTGTGTCTGCATACTGTTTCTCTGAAAACTTAAGTACGAACCGTGCTTTAATTACTGACTTAGTGAAGTATTTGTCGTATTTATGCACTGAATTAAAAGCTGGCCTCCTTTGTATTATCACATTAATTGTGATGTTTTTAATCAAAATAAAGGTGGTGGAATAAACGAAAAGTTAAAAGGCATGAAAATCCTACATATAATCTAGCAGCCAACATTAAATTACCTTAAACTAATTGATTCATTCATAACCTTGGTCAAAGATAGCAAAGCTACCAAGCGAAATGAATACTTTGTTAAATAAAGATTTTTACAGATACAGACCATTGTGGGAAAGCAAGTTTCAGAAAATGTCCTGAATTGGCACTTAGAGATATCTTCAAGGATGATAAGTTGTTTCACTATTACTTCCAATGATAATTGTCATATCAGTATTGTACTAAATAGACTATCCAAATACTGAGTTTCAGCGTAGATGGTTGTCTCACAAAATAAATGTTGCTAGTTTTTGGAGAAAAATAAACAATCTTGTGTGGTGGTATATCTATGGTTAGCCTAGCTCCCTGCTACTTTGACTCCCAATTTGGCACTTTATTATTAAATACCACTCTGTGAACCAGACTAATCACAAAACAAAAAGCAGTTAAACATCTTTCACATGTTGGATATTTTGAAATAAATGTTATTTTTCAAAATATCAAACAACTTCATTAGATAAAGCATGTTATTAACAATTATTATTAATCGGATTGTAAAATGAGGATTCAGGCATTAAACAGACCAGTTCCCAATCTTCCCTGCCTTGCAATTTTCTCGCTTAGTGTATTTTTTCAATTTTTCGAGGACCCTCAGTGACGCATGCCTCATTTACAATGTGTTCTACATTTGTGGACCCCACTGATCTTGAGTTATCAAGAGAGAGGTGTAGTTTAATGAATTATAAGTGGATAAAAGCATGAGTTATTTTTGCACCCGTACATATATCTATAAAAGACCTTGATGTTACTCTTGTAAATCTAGAGAAAAACGATTCAAATTTTCAATCCATCGTGGTTGATTATCAGGGAGAAAATATATAAGTAGCTGCAGACAGTGAGATATTTTCAAAAGAAAATTTAGTCACAGTATTTATATCACTACACATCCAGATGTCCGTCATCTAATATGTTACCTAGAGGTTTGACATTTAATTGAAAAAGCAGTATGGAGCTCATGAAATGGTTGCTGCTAATTTCAGTAATCACCAGTTTGGAGAAACCTTCTTGAATTGTTTGTTCCAATAAATGTTAGCATTTACTTCATTGTGTTATCTCCATTTCATCACATAATTTTAGCAGGATAAAATGAATGGAAATACAAGATTTTATTATTATATCTTTAACTAATTTTTTCTTTCTAGCTCCCAATCCTCCAACAGACCTCAGCTGCTTCAATGCCTCAGACCGAGCAATCACTTTAAAATGGATACAGCCACTGCTTCCCAATGGAGATATTATTTCATATATTATTGATATTCAACAGACTCAGCCTAGCAAGGAGCCATACAATATTACATCGAAAGGAACACATGTAGAGTATACTGTTAATGGGCTGACAGCAGGTAATCTTGTTGGATTTTTAAAAGATATTTGTTTCATTTTTTCTCATGATTGTTCATATTGTAATTGTGAAATTGATGCATATGTATCTCTGTCACAATGTTACCACACAAGAGACTCATTTTGACCTATATTTCAATTTTGACATTTTTTAATCTCCCTTATGACCACATAAAATTTTAGTAAGTTATACATTTTTTCCTCTTTCAAAACTAGAAACTCATAAGACAATCAATTTGATTAATTTCTCACCAATGCAACAGAGAAATCTACCTGTTTTACTAACCTTACTTTTCTTATCTCAGTCTTGTTATCTCAGACCAGTTGACTCACTCATTGTATCCATTCTCTAGGGACTAGTCTAGTCTATCAAGGAAAGCAAGCATTCTGTTTGGAATGATGGAGTTGTTTTCCAATCAAGCAAACACCAACACTTAAGCAAATTTACCAGAAAATAATTGGTGGAAAGAAGCAACTAATTTGCAAAGAAAAGACTTATAAAAATTTATAAGAATTAGACAAATAGAAAATGAACTACAAGCTAGGGAACATCTTGACTCTTAAATATAGGAGAGGAAATATAATAAATGTTTACCCATTATGCCCCAATTGAATCAATCATGTAACTGCAATCTTTAAAATTACAAACAATGCACTAACCAGTCAATATGAATCATTTATCCCTCCAGATATTATCCCACAAGCACATTTCCCTAGCATACATCCTTCACTAATAGAAATGCTTGCCATATTTAAAAAACAAAAAATATAAGTTTTTAAAAAAAACATGAACTTTAAAGTTTAGCACATGGTTATCCGGTTGTGTCTGTATTTGGAGTTATTCATAAACTGGGGTAATTTTGCAATCAGTATTAATTACAGAACATGTATGTTACAAAGAGTTTCAGCACATCCAAAGAAAAGGACAGTTATATGCAGCAGTGATAGATCTCTAATTATCCATGAATGAGCCAACCCCGCAATGTCGCTTATTAAATAATATGTTACTCTTTTGTTATTGCCTGTATACTACAATAAAGCTGTGTACCTAGTATCATAACAATATGTCTTTAATTAAAACTGATAAAAATCAAACATTTTGTTGTAATAAATTTAATTAGTTATTGGTAATTTTATATGATTTTCATATATTAAATATGACAATGCCTCAGTACTATGCAACGTCTAAAGTGCTTACTCTTGTAGATCACTGCCATCTCACCTCTGTCTGCGTATGTTCTAGTCTCAGGCTTGGCCAATAAGGGTATGTGAGAAAGCTTGCCAGTAGCTTATCGTAGGTTGGTTGTTCTATCCAGGATTTTTTTAGCATTTTTCCTCCACCATTTATACTGTCCGCACAAATAATGCCTATTTTGTGCTTCAAAAATGGCATTATACCCTACAACAACATGTTCCTCATAGCAGGTTATCTTTGTATTGTAGATGTGAATGAGTATATAAATTAGGTTAGTGGATTGTGCATTTTTTCATGTGTGACATAACCAGTTGTTAATTATGCCGTGTAATTACTAATGCATAAACTATGCACTGTACAATGCTAATGTTTTCATGTTTTTATTGCTTAAACAGCATCATTTCATGATAGTCCATTTACAAAATCTGCCTTTTTTATTTGAATGATAAATAAAAAGAAATCAGCTTTCTGACAGGTTTTGCTTTCCTCAAATAAAAGATAACATCATCATTGGCTCATCATCCTTGTCTATCTTCAGCAATCATTTTATACTTGGGCATAACATTTGAGACATACACTGCTTGGAACAAGAGCCACTAACTAAACTAGAGAAAATTAAAAGTCTTGCATATTATTTTTGCATATGCTTTAATATTAACTAGCTTCCTTTTATCTAAACTGTCTATTAATACCGAATTAGAAAATTAAACAAATTCTGTAATTGTTTGCTTGTAAAATCTAATTCATTAAACTTGCATATTCTATATTATTGTTTACAGATAAGATTGTGGTAGGTTTGATATTGTTTTGCTCAATTGGTCAAAATTGATAATCAATTACAGTATTTACTGAGTGAAAAACATAAATATTCAAATTTATATGAATGGTGTTTCTGTTTCAATTGTCTCCCTTTAACATCTGTAGTTTGATATCTGTTTTTGGTTACTAGGGGACATGACATGAAACTTGTTAGGAACCAACAAGAACCACCGAGCCACATGAAGTAATTGGCAAGCTTTCTCACATACTCACATTGGCCGAATCTGAGACTCAAGCCCACACAGACAGAGGTGAGATGGATGTGATCCAAAACGGAGACTGCTCTCAACCATTTGGGGCCCCCAAGTGTATGGTTGTTAAAATTTTGTATGCATATATTTTAGCATATACATTTAAACATAATCTGTTTAAATTATTAGGGTCTTACAAGTTAAATATATAATTAAAGTCTGTGCAAAGGTCTCTCTGGTAACATTGTGAAAAGTTTGAATTCACCATGGGCTAAATGTTACTGCATGTTTTTGTTATTGAAATTGGGCCAACAGTTTAAATTGAATTCACCATGAGCTAAATGTTACTGTATGTTTTTGTTATTGAAAATTGGGCTGACAGTTTTAATCGAATTCACCATGGGCTAAATGTTACTGTATGTTTTTGTTATTGAAAATTGGACCAACAGTTTAAATTGAATTCACCATGGGCTAAATGTTACTGTATATTTTTGTTATTGAAAATTGGGCTGAAAGTTTAAATTGAATTCACCATGGGCTAAATGTTACTGTGTTTTTGTTATTGAAAATTGGGCAGACAGTTTAAGTTGTATTACCATATGCTTATCAGTCAGAAATTTACTGTCTGAGTGTTATATCGTGCTTCAGTAATCTGATATCAAGGTTTTTCTTTGCTTTACCAGGTTCCTTTTATACTTTCCAAGTCTACACCAGGAATGAAAATTATACAAGTAACTCATCTGCACAAGTAACATCATGCGCAACAAAACCCCAGAGTGAGTATAATTTTGATAATTCTTTTATTTGGCTTAATGCATAGAGTACAAGAAACCTATTTTTTGCAATAAAGTGATTCTGTCATATACATGCAAATCTTTTGCTTAAGTTGGTTTATCTCGTATGTTTAGATATATTCCATTGCTGATGTCACTCACTGAAATCTTCCACATAAAATTATTAATCACCAATTTGTTTTCTTCCATTTTATTAAATTTTAGTTCCAGTACAGGATATTGACAGTATATCTTTGATCATGTGACTGTAAACTAACTTAAGCAAAGCACGGCAATTAATATGCTAATTTTAGACTTTGATTATGTCCCTATATTTAGCTGCTTTCATTGATTGAAATTTGTCAAGGTGAATTATACTGTGTGTGGGTGAAAGTAATTCTGAATAGATTAAAGAGATTAATTGATTTTAGTTGGATTACATAAGAGCCTACTCAGCATATAAACAGTAAATATGACTTTGATCTCTGAACAAGATATATTATGTTCTAAAGTTGTCGAGATGGATTAGGGTCTGTATCGTGTATAATCAAAAATAATTTGGACAAGATTAAAGATGTTACTGATAATAGTCTGATTACTTAAGAGCTCAGGTTGCATCAATTTGAAATTGGTTTGACTCAAGTGTTTAAAATTTTATCAATATGTCTAAGTGTGTGCCGAATTATTTAAATTCAAGCAACATGAAATATTTCACGAATTTAATGATGGATGGAGATGGAATTCCAGTAGCTGCAGTCGCATTCTAAAGTGGCATGAATATGCATTCTGCTCTCCCTGTCAAGCTGAATTTAAAATCTGTTATGGTGGCAAGAATAACAAACATCATGAAGAAACCTTATCTCATAAAAGCATATTAACTGGAACGATAAATATGCCATCAATGATGGACATATTCACAGAGTCTGCATCAAGATTTAGATAATGTTACTGTGCTGAGACACTATCTGCCATTTTTATTGCCAAACATAATCTTCCACTGCAGATATCAGGGGCTTTTTTTCATCGGATCTAATCAAAAACTGTTGCTAGACTCATATAAATATTCTCTTGTAAATTGACAACACCTATTCAGTTGAGCAGCAGAGAGGGTGGACAGACCGAAACTATTTTAAGCAAACCGAAACTATTTTAAACAAAATCCTATAGATTTCAAACCGAGACTATTTCAGACAAACCGAAAATATTTCACACAAAATCCTAAAGGACTTCAAACCGAAACCAATTCAGGCAGACAAAAAAAAGAGAAATGGTTTCGGCTTGTCACGCTATTGAGACTCTGTCTCCAGACAGAATTGACGCTGATGTCGCTGCGGAGACAAATTGTTATTGTAAAACTCTTTAGGATTTTATAAACAGACTAATTTGTAAAACCTCGTAAATCAATTAGATTATTGGACTGGTCAGTGAGTTTGAAATTAATTCTCGTTAATGAATTATTATGACATCGCATATACACTGGATTAGTTGGATCCTCAATGATTACAAATCTGGGTGGAGCTGTTGGTGCAAATGAATATAAAATATATCCCTGCTGGGCTTGATTTGATCTTTTGAGATTTATTTGGTAACTTCCTTCAATGACATCACATAGTAAATTAACTTTAGTCACTGAGAATATATTGACGTTTTGAGAAGCAATATGCCTACCACCACCGTCTGGATCATTATTATGTTTGTGGAGAGTTGTTTGTGGTGCTGGTATTTTTTTCCATGCGGCAAGTATTTGTGGAACGTACTCATCGAGGAGATCATTGGTTGATTTTTTTAGTTCGTCTAAATCATACCGCGGAATCTTAAATTCAGAAATATCCTCTACACGTATTTGATTCTTTTTTGCAAATTCTACTATATCTAGCATTTAATTCAGCTTGAATAAGTCGTAAGTTAAAAAGTTCCATATCATATGTGATCTGATTTAGTATTTCCGTATATTTGATGATTGAGGTTTTGAATGATAAATCGATAATATGTTCTTGCAAACTCTGCCATAATTTATTTAGATATCTTTGTGGTTTTTATAAAGAGAAGCAAACAAGTCTGAGATTGAAGGGTTTTTTGCTAAAGAACCCACCCCTATCTCCAAAAACCAATATCTGTTATTGCAATTAACAGGATTTGTCAAAAATTCACATTTATTAAATCCAGGTATTTACAAGGGAGATATCATGATATGATTTTATGTCTGTGACATAATCAGATTTGTTAGGTTCTGGCATTTGTAAAGATATACGAGGTGGATTTTCAGGCCAACCCAATATTGTTCTTATCGAGCTGTTATAGATGTCTACGGCATACCCGGGTGAGTTTATTTCAATCGCCGATGATAGTGTTGGTTCATGAACTGTTATAGCGATTTTTTATTCTTTTCGAGTAATGTATTTTATTCTACGCTGATATTCGTTATTGATTTGTTCGATTTGGTAAGACCCAGATGGTAGCAAAACAACGTTCTTGTCTGTAGTCCGTCTTGTTTATTTTTACTCGCAAACACCAGGGAATTATTTGGTTGCTGACCACCAAATGATTTTGATCTAATATTTGGCCAACTGTGATATACTCGTAATTTTGCTAGCCATTTCTCCTTTACTGGAATCGCAGTGGGGAAATTGACACTGAATTCAGGATTGGTTGAGGTTATTGAGATCAGGGTTGTCTATTGCGGTGTTGTGATTGTCGCTATTTGTCGAAGTAATTCCGTTGTCGCTATTGACATTGTTATTATAATCATGTTGTTTTTCTAATTTTGACATCGCGGAATCATAAATACGCACCATCGCTGAAAACTCGCTATCGGATATTTATGTGTCATCAAGGGAGGACAATATCATAGAGGATAATTGGGAGTATGCGGTTGACACAACATGGAACTTAACTATGTAATCTTGTTGTTTGCGCTGGCTGCACGATATTTGTTTTTATAATTAAAATTATTCCCGCGATTGTTGTTGCCGTGGATATACAAATTGGAACAGCTATCGGGGCAATCTTTGTTACCGAAGATAGTATAATACCAGCTCCAGTGATTGCACCTGATACAGAGTACATAGTAACATCAACTGCGGTAATTCTTCGTCGGCATTTTTTTATTTTTACTTGATACTCCTCAGTGAGTGTTTTGAGTTTAGTTTGAAATTCTCTGACCTGATCATAACGATACTGCTGTGACGTTGCCAATGATGACATTTTATTTATTACAATAGATTTCAAATTGCTAGCAATACAAACTCTGGTGTTTTCAATTAAGCTGTTTGCTTAAATCCGCTATGAATTCCACATGCCATGTTACTGAAACCCTAGCCAAATTATTATCGGTGGATATTATTGTGAATTGTTCAATTGTTTCCTTGTCGATGATCGTTGATATCATATTGTTGACCCCAGATGAACTCGTTGATGAAATATTAAATTGAGTCGGTGACACTAGTGTTAATCGATAAATACCTTTGATGAACGCGGTGATATTTAAAATGTTATTTTGTGGTGTCCACGTAAATGATCCGCATTGAATCGTATATACGACGTTGTTGGTTTTCTCATGAGGAATTTTTGTTTTTTCAATGAGTTTTATCAACCTTGATGCTTCATCTCTGATTGCCTCGATGGTGTTTTTCATCTCTCGATGGATTTTCTAATATCCAGGAGTTTTATGTCGAGTTTATCAAATGAGACTCCAAGAAATTTATCGACGATGTTTTTACGAAAAGTTGAAAACTGTTTTATGTCTTCTTCATATCTGGATTGAGGTGTTGCAAATTCTAACATAGTTGTTTTTTTCTCTGTGAGCTTCGGTGTGGTCATTGGTGGAATCCCATAGAAATTAGCGACACCTCAGTGACGGATTTTTTTTAACCCGCAAATTGATTTATGTGAGTGTCATATTTATCTAGAGTTTTTAATGATTCTGCAGATAATACATAATTATCACTGAGTGATGTTAATTTATCTGTGCGCGTCGAAACAAGTACACCCAGTCTGAGTTTACCCACCTTGGAAAACAACACGATAGTATCTTCTACTGCGTTTAACTAAGATATCATCAAGGGAAACATTACTCATTTTTAATTTACCCTGACGATCCTGAAATACAACTATTTCACTGGGATCAACACTTGTGAGGTTTTACATCTCGGATATTTCATCTTCGATTATTTTTTTGTTACATCACCAGTTGCAAATATTTCCAAAGAGGGTTTATTCAACCCTGAGAGGGATCTTCCCCATATATCAATCATGTTATTTTATATAATTCCTCTCTAAAAAGCGATTACTCATATATTCGTTTACGGTTTTATGGGGTGGTTTTCCCGATGATAAAATAGCATTGAGGACATTTAATACTTCTATGCCGCATATTGGTGGGTCATTCATTTCCTATGTTGGTAGCGTCGAATACCAGATAGGAGTTTTTAAGCGGTTTATATAACGCATAAATTCTTTAGGCAGTGCTAACCCATATAAATCAAAATAAACAATCATGCGCGGATCAATCGCATATGCAACCCAGTGAGTTCTGGGTCCGGTGCTGTTATTGAGATTAATGATGTTTCAGTGTTGTTTGGTTGTTGTGGTAATTGATCTCTCATAAAGACACCTCTAAAGTTTTTTTATCGCTAGTTTTTTAGCAGCATCAAGTAAATCAATATCTGACATCAGCGACAATGTCTGTGACATTGTTGTTAGTAAACTGTTTCTAGTCTCAGGCCCTTTCCCCTGTACCATGAATACGGAGTTCCTGGTAGTCTTAGACACTTTCCTGATCGTTTCTTTTTTGTACCCCTTTCAAGTTGCTTTCTTTAGTGCCACCCCTGCTGATGTACCAACGACTCCTAGCACGGCAGCTTTCGCCACCGCTGTTGCCGCTGTCGCAATCAACGCTGGTAACGCAGTGAAAAGCGGAAATATACCACCTGATTGTATCATGTTTTTGATCGCAGCTGCAGAAAGAGTGATCTAAACACCTTTTTCTTATCTTTGTTAGCATTATTGAAGTATTTAATCTGACAAGTTGTCAATGACAATTTATTTTGACCACCAGACATCTGATTGTGCTTCAGCGATATCATAGTTCCACATTTTTTAGCTGATTCCGATTGCAAATTTTTAATTTGGCCAGGAGTTAACGTAACACTAACATGACTATATGACATTTTATTTAATACAAGATTGATCTAATTGTAAACGTATTTTGCCTCTGGTGCATCAACTACTCTCACTCGTCCACCAATACCTTTAAGTAGCATTGATTTGTCGCTGAGAATAACAGCAACTGCTGTGTAATTTGGGATGGTGACAACACCACTTGCAACCGGAAACGATACACGAGCTCGGAAGTGTATATCAATGAAGGACTGTCTTGTTATGTCAAGATGTTCCATCGAAAAGTAGTAGATGAGGTATAGGTTTTTAAAATCTCACTGTGATATTTGCAGACCAGTATCCACATTATTATCGCGTCCATAAATGTCGGCAACCGATGATACGCGTGTGCTATTTGGTTTTGTCTATAATTAAGTAAAATATCCTCAGATGGTTCCAGCTGGCCGTTTATCCTCAACGAGACTTCATTAACACCCAATTGATCAAATACCATATGGCTGCATGTTTGGTCATTTAATCGCATTTTATCCTGTAACACAATAAATATATGCAGCGGCGCTGAAACACCTTGTTTTGATGCCAGGTGCCATGTAATTACACCATTAACAGAGGACTGCAAGGTATCTGTCGTTGTTGTTAGCCATGATATCAATGATTTTCCTCCATGATCCATAAATGATAGTAATCTTTCTTCTGCGGTGATTGATGGAGTCATTACTGGCATCCACAGTGATAGTTTTGTTATATTCACCTTGCCAGGGTCAACCTCTGGATGTGCAGGATCTGCTGGAGTCCTCCAGATTGCATCATTATCATCACTTTTTTGCACTAAGACTACTTTATGCTTCGCTCCATAGATAACTTTTCTAACATTTCTGCAGAATCCAAATATATGAGATAGTAGACTCGCGCAGGAAAATAATCTACGCTGTCCTTCCAACATTGATACGCATGTTGCAGCTCCTAGGTTGTAATCAGGATCATTATTTATAATATTTTCAATATCAGCATCAACAGCAGGAGCAGCACGATTCTTTGGTCGTCTTATAATAAATGGAGTCTTTCCAGCGCGATCATTAACATCCTTAGCAAACATCATAGATGGACCTCATCGGAATATCTTGCTAACCCCACTATTGTTGTGGCAATATCAACCTCGTGCTCTGTGGATTCAATCTCTCTTCCATCAATCATATATCTAGCACTCTCAAATAGTGCCATGATACCATTATTGACAAAACTTACTTTAACACCAAGTGCATTTGATGTATCAGCTGCAACATTTGTTACGAGTTCTCCTTCTACTTCAATAAACGCTTCAGTGGGTAGAAAGTATTTGCTGGTATCATGGACTTGAAGTTCGATTCTTGACCAAATTTTTGGTTGGACTGCATGATATGAATAGAATTGATAATCGCGTACAGAATCATTCTTGGGTACTGGGGCATCTAAATCAAACGCTGGGCTAGGAGCCGATTTGAACATATTATTATATCTTTTTCTTGATCTAAATCGCCATCTTGCTCGCGATTTCAAACCACTTCCCGCTATCATATTTGCAGTAATATTTCCCTGAGTGTCATATCCGTCATTGTTCAGTGTTGTTTATTATTTTGCTAATACTCTCAGGCATAATTACCGTAGATGGTAGTGGCCCCATTGATTGCATCGCCAGTGGTTTCTTTCGTCTCTGAACTAACGCTAGTAGTTTTTCCTTAGCCGCGGAAAACGCTTTCCCAGCAACATCAGCAACAGTGCTAATACCCATATCATGAATAACATCAATAGCTTTCATTGATAACTGTTTTGCGATTGGTGCTATTTTTGGAGCCATTCTTGCAAATAACCCTGCAATGGTACTGCCGAGACCGTCTCCATAGTATGCTCTATAAACTGGCAATCGTGAGTTAACTATGTAAGTCATGGTTGGTTTATTGTGGTTGTAGTGTATGATCATCTTATTTAAATGACATTTATCAAATCGCGATTTTCTTTTGATTTTCAATATAATGTCACAGACAAAGTCATCAAATTAATCACTGTGGTAACCGTCCGCTAGCTCATCAATAAATTCTCGGTATAGACTAATATCCATGATACCACCCTTAAATAGTCGTCTGCAGATATCAGCGGCCTCTTTAATTATTTCCGGTGAGTTATTTCCAGCTCGTCTCTCTCCTACGAAAATTTCTAATCGTGATATATCCCCAAAAATACTGTTAGGACAACAAACTAGACCACTGCCTGAAACACCTCTTTGAGTTCCACTTTGAGTAAAACCCTTACTGGTAGTACCAGTTGCACCCTGACTATCATCATCAGGTGGTTGTGACTCATCAGGTGGTGGTTGTTGTTGAGATAAAGATATTTTCTTTGAAGATTTTCGTTGTTAACTTCTTCTTTTCATTGTTTTTTTTTTCTCTTTTCATTGTTTTTCAAGTAGTTTTCATTGTTTTTCTTCCTCTTCTTGTTATTCTTCCTTTTTTCATTGTTCTTTCTCTTCTGGTTATAGTTCTCACAACCTTTCTTCTTGTATAAGTAGCAAATTCTCTTCCATTTCTGTATTCCGATTGGATATTTCAAATACTTCTTTGATATATTTGGCATTTGATGAATCCTTTTTTTTATTAATTTGATTTGGTTTTTTTCTAACTTTATAAAGTATATCCTTCCAAGATCCTAGATTTTTAGGGTTTCAGAAATCATTTTTATCTTCGTACCGTGTAGCAACAAAATTATGGAACTCTCCCTCTGTAATCTTATCGATGTTTGCTAAGAATTTAAGAGAAAATCTATCACGTAAAGTGTTGATTTTTTTTCTGATCAATGGAGGGTTTTTGTAGCAGTTTTGATGTTTGTTCGGTTTCCCTTGCTTTTTTTCAAGTACAGGAAGAGAGCTGTTTTTCCTATCTGTTCCTCAGTTATATCCCTTAATATAACTTTTTTAGTGGTCGATGTAACTTCCTTAGTAGCAGTGGTTACTGGTTTAAATAATTGTTTGTTGCGGAGTTGGTTTGAAATTCCTGTCTTGCTTTAAGTAGAAGTTGGTTCACAGTCTATGACGAGCTGTATGCTCATTGCAAACTCGTGCGTGCTAGGTGGTTGACAGAGCCTCACGAGCTTTCGTGCTTATCGCTAGCTGGCGCGAGCGAAATTTCAGCGAGCTTGCCATATGCATGCATTGAGCACCTTTAATGCTCGTACGAGCCTGCCATGACTTCATAATCATTCCAAATCCGACCTTTACTTGCAATACAGTGAAGTCGTGGGCTCGCACGTGCGAAGTTGCAGCGAGCTCATATACTGTCTTGAAATAAGCTCGTTATTTTTATAAGGGTTTTTATGGAATGCCCTGTAAATTATATATATATATATATATATATATATATATATATATATATATATATATATATATATATATATATATATATATATATCCCTCTGAAGATACAAAGAAAGTTGTAGATCTAGAAGTCAAAGTCACTAATCTTGCAGGTAAAGTAGGTTATTTTTTAGGGCAAAATGACTCCAGTTCCATTACACATATCACCAAACTTTGTTAATGAACTGCCCTTGATATAAAGGGTTGTAATTTGTTATATTGTTCTGCATTTATTGTACAATATCATTTTTTTCTTTCCTGCCCTTCTTTGTCTGATAAATCAGGTAACTTTCCTGTCTCATTGTTTTTCAACGGGTGCCAAATATTAAAAGATAATAAAACAGTTCAGAAACAAATTCTCATTACAGTGGTAGGAGCACCAGAGGATCTTCTTATGAAGAATGTGACAAGTCGTTCTGGAACAGTGACCTGGAGCAAGCCAAGTAGTTTAAATGGTACACTGTATGGCTACAGCCTACAAATTCTTAATGATTCAAGTTGTGTCAGAAAAGTGATTTGGAAGTGCACTGACTGTCAAGGAGCCTTTCCAGTGAGTAACTGTTCACATTTGTTGTATATATTATATATATGTAGCTTTTACAACTTTTATCACATGTAAAATTTTAAAATAAAACAAGAACATTTGTTTAAAATGAAAACTTTTTTAAGCCAATGGGTGTGTTTAGGTTTCCATGAAACTTTAATTTAGGTTACATACAGTATCTGATAGGAAGCCAAAAGAAAAAAGGATATAGTGAGTTCCCATATACATACAAAAAAACTTGCGTATTACCTAAGTGGTTAGAGTGCGTACCTCAGATGCAGGAGGTTGCAGATTCAAACCCTGGCCAAATCTTACCAAAAACTATTAAAAATTATACTAGCAGCTTCCTCGCTTAGTGCTCAGAATTAAGAGTCAGTGTTAGGAGTAGCTGACCTGGTGTGAGGGTAACATGACTGCCAGTGCTAGACATCACAATAAATTGACACACTGCAAACATCATAGCCATATGATTGAAAAATCGTTGAAGCTATATTATAAAAACCAAATCACAGTATACTTTACATTCAAAAGTAACATTAGATGAGGTTTTACAGCATATTACATCCAAGAGAAAAATAATTCAGGCGTTAGAAGCTTACCTTTCTTTATTTTGAAATAATAATCACTTGCCTGTCCTAAATGATCAGTTACCTTGATCAAGGTCAGTATACTTTATAAATAAAACATTGTTCACCATATACAGTTAGCAACCTTTATGAATGACTTATCAGTTTTAGGGTCAAAGGTTAAGGTCACTTTGGCTTAAAGAAGGAAGAATTATCTCAAGTTGTGGGTTAAAATGTCACTGCTCAACTCTAACATACAGCACTGACAGTGACAGAGGCAGCATACAAATCACAAAAACAAGTCTGACAACCAGAATCAGTGAATTGTAAACATGTTAGTAACTAGAAAATCAAGATGGGTCAGTCTTATCCATGATGACATCCTATTCCATTGCCAAGAACAATTTCCCTTTCGTGAGTAACTAAATCATATGTCTCATATGGACATATCAACTATTGGCCACCTGCAAGACTCGGGTGATACTGTAAGAAGAACAAAGCTGTTGTGGAGAGGGAGATCACACCTCTTTCTGCATGTCGTAAATGGACAATGAGATAATCCTTGCTCAATTATTTTATTATACACTTCGGCTTACGAGGTTCGAGCAGTTGCCATCAACTTAGCTTCTGACTGGAACTTTTAACAAACCAACATCATTCAGGCTGTGGGATGAAGATCAAAGTCCACATTTACCAGCTGTTATCTCCGAAATATGTAATCCCAGAGGGTCCAATTATGTCTGGTTGGATCTATATCAGCAGCTCAATGGGTCAACATCACCGATCTATTAACAGTTTCTTAAGACAGATGGAGTTCCCACCAGTCGGATTGTCTAGAAGCTGTCTCATATACCTTAAGTGACCGGAGATAGTATCTCTGTGGTAAGGCAATGTTCTTCCCTCCACCTCTTACCTATTCTCCATAGGTATTATGAATGGGTAATGTTATTTGAAGAAGAAGCCAAATTTGTCCTAGTGAAATATGTTTCTATCAGAATACTTACCCAATCATAATACAAAAACATTGTCTATGCTTTCACGCAGTTACATTGGAAGAGGGCATGCCTTCCACCCAGTAGTAACTAATAGGTTCTTAGGCTTTTCTACCAAGTCTTATTTTATGGGGATATTACTCTGCGCAACCACCCCATAGGTCAGGAGACCTTTTGTTAAATCCCTTTAGCTAAAATAGGATCTGGGACGGCTGGATTGAGTAATATTATGATTGGGTAAGTATTCTAAAAAAATTGAGAAAAATTGCCAGTAGCTTCTCATAGGTCGGGGGTTCTTTCCGGGGTTTTCCCGGGTTCTTCCTCCACCTTTATTACTGGCTGCCATATATAGCCTATCTTGTGCTGAAAATGGCATTAAACCCTTCAACAACAACAAAAACTTTAATAAAAATAAAAATAGTAATAATAATGATAATAAAATACTTTTATACTTTGATTTATCATCATGCTTTATTTTTGTTGTTCAGGATTGAATAGCAACAGTGATATAATCTGCGTTAATGCAGAAAGTATGATGTAGTCTATTCATTAGCATCTTAATTTGATGAGAGTACAGACATCTTAAATACCAAGATGCTGGCTATTTTTGCCAGAATCATTGAACCAATAATGGTTGTTTCTACAGCTCATTTTCTTGGTAATGTGATTGAAAGGCCAGTCAAACACTGCTGAAGTTCTTTTCAAAGAAGTTGTCTAGTTCTCGAAAAATGTTTGACTTTGGAAGTGTTGGGGCATCAGTGATGACAGGTTGCAAAGGTGGTACAGCAACATGGTTCAAAGAAAAAAGCCCTCGCTTGATCAGCATTCATTGTATGGCTCATAGATTGAATTTGTGTATCTCATAAAAAACATTCTGTACCTAAAGGAAACTTTTGAAGGCACAGTTAAAGACCTATACTATTTTTTTAAAAATAAATCTGCCAGCTGAATTGGAGGAATTCCAGAATGTTCTGGACAGTCCTCAACTGAAGATCAGAGATGTGCATGAAATAAGATGACTGGCATTTTATGATGAACTATATGTAATTTTTCAACACTGAAGGGTTCTCATTGAGATATTTTAAAAAGAAGAACATGACAAAAGAGTGTCACTTGTTGAATAAACTCATGACTACAGATTTCTGGCATGAATATTATGATGTAAATCATACCTCACTTAGCACAGCTAAAAAATATGCTTTTACAGAAATCTGACTTGGATATAGCAGTTATGTTAATGCCACTTGATATTTTGAATTTCACCTTACAGAAAGCAGACACAGGAAAATCCTTTCCCCAGATCTGTATATCTGCCAAGTTGTTGGAATCATCTAAGGATGAGACAAAACTAAAATCACTTACTATTATGTTGAACTCAAGTTACATAGAAGCACATTAAAAAAAGTTTCAGATGATGTGTCTAACTTTTGCCACGAGTTTGTTACAAATTTGCAGGCAGAGATGGCTGCAAGATTTCCAAAGAGTAGCACACAGGTGGCAACAGCATTTGAGGTTCTTGGTCTACGTAACCTCACATTCCTATCTTCTGAAGAACAAGAAATGTATAGTTATGACCAGATAAAAATTCTCTGTGATCATTTTGGTCAGAAGATGAAATCAAAAGAAGCTATCAATCAACCTTTGTGTGACCCCAAACATGTTTTGACAGAGTGTCACGGAATGATGTAGTTTTTATTTAGGAAATATGTGTACTCTGGTTTCGTTTATCGTGTACCATGAAACCCGAGGGTGATTTATATATATATGGGCAGTTGTACTTCGGAATCGTGAGTACAATATGCTCTATGCCGCACGTGCAGCGTGTTCTTGATACGGAGAACAAAAACCTATAAATGGTATAATATATGTGAAGGGTCTTTACATTACTAAGGGTTTTTTCAACAAGCGGCTGGCTTAAAGGACTGTTAGCTGTAGGGCTATTGATCCGAGGGAGGGAGTATTTTCACAACTTTAGCTGTAGGGGTAAGTACATTTTTGATACTGAGTGATAGCTTTTGTATCACTATATTTACCTTTGCATGTTTGTTATATAGCTTTTACACAGCATAATGCGTGCATTTTCTACTGTTGTTCGCAAGGCATTTAAATTGGTAATGTAAAGCTATTTTTTGTGAAAAAAAGAATTGTTTACTATCAGCATTATCGAACAGGGAAGGTTTACTATAGAACCTGTCCTTTTAAAATGATAATAATATAGTATTGATAATTTACCGTGTATAACGTCATTACGTTATGTCTGTATCAAGGTTAGTACACGGTGTCGGGTATATTTTCAGCTATTGGTACGAGGGTGTTAAACGTCCGGGGTGCCCGGAGCTGTCAAACGTCGGGAGCTGTGATTAAATGCACTGGTGTGTCCAGAGCCATTTAATGTACCGGAGTGTCTAATGTCAAAGGTGACAAGGCTGACCCAGCTGTGTAGCTGTCTAAATGGCCAGAGTGTCCGGAGGGTCTAATATTTAGAGTGTCTGGAGGGTCTAATGTTTCGTAGTATTCCGAGTGTTCGGAGTCTGTAGAAATTGTGAAGATTAATTGTACCAGCTGTGGAGCTGTATACTAATAGTCGATTATTTCTATTTATTTGTAATTTGTTAGTTGTGGGCTAATATGGGTTAGCGGAACCCAATATATCTTTTGGGACTGGAAAGATAAGTTGTTATCTGTCCCTTTATTATTTTCAAATATAGTTTTTCTACTTGAGCGTATACATTTTTACTATATGAGTAACCCTGCATTGTTTACTACGTGAGTAAACTGTATTAATTTTTTTTTGTATATTTTTTTCGCTGGGGTTTTGTATTAGTTTTTGTATCATTGTACCATTGTTTTGAATCATTGTTTTGTATCATTGTATCATTGATTTTTATCATTGTATAATTTGTTGCATTTACGAGTCTGTTCGTAATTATGTATAATTAAATCCAATATTTGGATTACACAACGCACGTATTTCATTGTTTTGCTTATATATATACATCGCCACATTAAACCATAATTTTTATATCTGTATCATCAAAGCGTGTTTTCTTGTTAATCCGAAGTGGTCCGTCCCGGTTATCTTGTTACACAGAGTGGTCTCTTGATAAGACTATCATTAAAAGAAAAATGTACCCTAGAGACAGAATGTGTTGACTCTGGCAGAGTATACATTAACATCATGCAGATGCACTTCCAAATCTTTTTCAATTAGCATATGTGGTCATTATTATGCCATTTTAATCCGTGGACTATGAGAGATTATTCATCAATCAAAATTAAACCAAAACTGCAAGAAGAAGCCATCTAGAAGAAAGGGTTTTCAACAGACTCATGATGATTTCAATTGAAGGGCCTCCTCTGAGAGAATTCAACTTTTACAAGGCATTGGTATAGTGGAGGATGAAGGACAGTAGGCTATTTAGGAAATAGTGATCATATTTGCAGAATAATGCAGTCACAATTACAGTCAGTCTGGATGCAGATCTGAGTTGTATAAATGTTCCAGTTAAGAATTAACCTTTGTAGAAACTGTATATATACTTATAGAAACTGTATATATACTTTTCCTAATTCATTTTGAGCTTTGGACTTTTTTCTTAAAAATTATGTTTTTGACATTTATGAAAGGAAAGTATGAGTATGCGTGTAGACAGAATATTGTTATTAGAAAACATAAGACTTTGATTTCAGTTTTAAGTGTTATACTATATTATACAGAAGACATGATATGCATTTAATGCACTTATTTTACTTGCTATTGCTCTTTTGAATACATTAAGGTTTTTTTTATACATCCAACTGGAATGTACCCCATTTTCAGATTCAGTGGGGGCAAGTGCCCAAATTTTAATCAAGTCCTAGATGCAACCCTGTATCAGTAGAATCTTGTTTTCACTTGATTTCCAAAGCTAGAGTTCCATGCAGATGATACTGTTTGTGAGATTGTGACAAGTCATTTCTCTTCTGTCATTACTGACTGGGGTATATTTTTTAAAAACATTTCCAGCTGCAGCATAGGTTACCCCTTGCAGTTTGCCAGTATTTTTTGCCCTGAGATTTAGCTGGTATGGGTCTTAAGTGTGCCAGATAATGTAATGGTTTGGGTTTGACTGCTTTAAGTATAAACTCTCTGATTTGCAAAAAGCTTTTTAATTTGATTTTACTTGATAAGTCCACCAATTACATTCAGAAGTTACAAGTGTCCATGGTACCATATAGATGGTACGTTTTATTGGGGTATTAACATTGTTGGGGGGGGGGGCCGAGTGGTCTAAAGCACTCTTCGTTACAGATCACTTCCATCTCACCTCTGTCTGCGTGGGTTCAAGTCTCGGATTCGGTCAATGTGGGTATGTGAGAAAGATTGCCAGTAGCTTCTTGTGGGTCAGTGGTTCTTCCTCCACCATTTATCCTGGCTGCCATGTAGAGCCTAACTGTGCTTAAAAATGGTGTTAAACCTGATAACAGCAACAGCAACAACATGCAGACCAATTATTTACATCTCTTCTTTTCAGAAATCTTGAGTTGCAGTATCAAAGTGGTTTACTGTATCACTGATTTTTGTGGTTCTCAACATGCATTGGATATGGATACTGGCCACCATGTATAGCTATCTAGTGCTGAAAAATGGCATTAAACCCTACAACAACAACAACAACAACACATTGTCAGGGGCTCTGAGTGGCTAAGTTGTCTAAAGCTTTCTCCATTATGGATCACTGCCATCTCACCTCTGTCTGTGCGGGTTTGAGTCTCAGATTCAACCAATGTGGGTATGCGAGAAAGCTTGCCAGTAGTTTCTAGTGGGTCATGGTTCTTTCCAGGGGTTTTCCCGGGTTCTTGCTCCACCATTAATACTGGCTGCCATACTGTCTCTAAGCATGCACCACTGACAGTACATTGAGTAAAGAATGAAATTCAACCTAATTGGCTTACTGCTGAAATCCTAGATGCTATGAAAACACAAGACCAGTTCAAGTCTATGGAAAACAATTCATAATATTAAGTATGGAGAAATATAATAACAAGTATGAATAAAAAGTTATAAACGACTTGTCAATTATTACTTGGAACCACAAAGAACAACACAAACACCATTTGGAAAGTCTTCAATGAACTAATTGGAGGACACACAAAGATCAGATAAATAAAATCCACTCACATCTGGTTAATGACACCAAAGTCACTGATGACACTGACACTGCAAATGTTTTCAGTGAGATTTTTCACCATCATTACCACAACATTAAAAGTATCAGTGATAGAATACAACTTTAATGAACTGAAAAAGTTCTGCTGCAGCAAAATCTAAAACGAAATATGTTTCTCTATCCCACCAGTATCAAACATTTTTGTTAAAAATGTCTCAGTGAACTTGATACCAAAAAAACTACAGGACTTTACCACAACTCATTCAATCTTCTCACTCTGCTATTTTAGAAATTTAAGTATTGCAACTCATCTGTCCCAAAAATATGGAGAACTACAAAAGTAAATCCTTTTTACGAATCTGGTTCTAAGGATGATGCTGATTACTACTGGCCAATTTCAATACTACCAAATTTGCCAAATTCGATTGAATAACATGTCCAAGTCATTCATGTAATATTTAATCAAACACTTGTTGTTTACATGCTAATCAATCAGACTTTAGACAGAAATATTTTTGTAAGACTGCCTGGACCTCCCCAACTGATAAATGGCTTCAAGCACATGATCAAGGTAGAACAATAATAATAATAATCAAACACAAAGTGTTTTCTCTGTGCTATGTTTCACTGACAGACTCCAGTTCAAAATCTGGCCTCACCCATGTGTAGATACCAGCAAGATACTTACGCTCCTCTTCTGACAATCGTATACTCATTATTCCCACTATGAAATGAAGTCATATGGACAATGTTCTTTTGCATGCCCGGGCCCCGCTATGTGGAACGAATGGCACATTGGACTTTGACACAATGATCCCTTTCAAGAGTGCTCTTAAACCTCATCTTTTTTTCACTGCAAGAAGAAACTTAAAGACCTAATATTTCCTACCTTAAATATTTTAAGCATTTCTTTTGTTTTCCAAATTCATGGTGTTTGTTGTTTTTAATTTCCCACCTGGCATATTTCTTATAAAAATGCCATGTAATCAGTTGTCACCTGTATTTCATGGTCAGCAACAATGTTTTTCTTAATCAGGCAGTGGTTTCACCCTACCTTCTGCAGTCAATTGCCATGTTTTTCTTAATCATGCTGGGGTTGCACCCTGCCTGATACAGTCACTGGATCATATCAGCAGTTACCACCCTAATTATGCATCGCCTTCTTTTGTTTGATAAGCAAGATATGGTAAATAAAAACATATTTTTTAACTGCTGAATGATATAGCAATTCTATCCTATTGATACTCAGATTTACATATTTAAAACCTGTCTTTTGCAAATATTTAATTTTTTTAACGTTTTGGTGGTGTGTTAATACCTTTCCATAAGATTTTTAATCTTGAAATAAATGAGAGAAGTCATAGTATGTATTAAGCCATGCCTCCTTCTTCTCCCGATGCCATTGTTACCAGAGACATAATGGAATGGGGGTGGCATTTGCATGTGCTGTAAAATTGCTGTAGCCTATATATGTTGCCATCCCCCAATCAAGTCTCCCCCCCCCATTAACAATTTAAATGATTGTTACCATTTGCACTTAAACACTGAGATTGAGAAAAAACTTGAAAACTGTAGAGACAGTTATACTGTTGTATATGCACATGTTCTTCTAGTTATAACACTTTACAATTTACTTGATTTATTAAATTGGTTGCAGGCAGTATCCATATCCTATTAGCACTTACCTGGGGGTTTTGTTAGTCTTTTCCTCAAAATAGAAGTGTTTGTTTTCTCTTTTATAGAACTTGACTAACCCATGCATAAACATATCTCAACTGACTGCAAACTCAACAGCATTGCTAGGTCCCCAGTATTATGCAGCAGTGGCTCTGTTTCCTGACACTAACTACACAGTGACTGTAGCAGCTATAACAGGAACTGGAATTGGACACCCAGCTAGTACACATCTTCCCACAGAAGAAGAAGGTTAGTTTTTTTATGCCAAAATTGCAAGCATAGTGGTTACAGCTTTATTTCTTCATGCCAAGCCATGATTTGATTTGTCTTGGTATAGCATATTAGTGTTAGTGGTATGTAGAAGACATGTGACATAGGCAAACTGAACAATCATCATAATTTTATACATAAGCATAATGTCATGGTTTGGTTTTTAATGCCATTTAAATGATATTTGGTTCATTTTTATATTCTTTTTAATTATTTTAACATAACCATACTAATTATAGAGTTCATACTCATAGATAAGTCACTTCTATCGTCCTGTTCGATAATTTGTTATCATCCTTAAAAATCATACACCCCTTTCAAGAGCTCTTTGATGAATTGAAATCAGAAATCTTGTGCGCTGATTTACTATTTGCTGTTTCTGGATAGAAAGACACCATGAATCCACCCAAATGCCTAAATCATCAAGAAAAAGAGACATTATTGCACTGTCTATTCCAATTATCATGGAAAATATGTTGATAAAACAAAAAATGTATAATTCTCAACAAGTTTCTTAAAAGTTGATAAAATCATGGATAAGGTGTATTAAAAGTGTGAAACCCCTTCAACAACTTATACACTTGTATGTAATACATTTGAAATCAAGTTATATATGAAATAAACATTTGTTAAAAATATATCAATCAAAAACAGAATAAGCACTGTTCATTCACATATGTATTCTTTTCTTGAAGTATTTCATGTTTTTACATCATTTTAGAACTGGTTTTCTAATTTGTTTGTTTTTTGCAAAGTCTTTGATATTTCTCAGCTGCATAAACTTCAAATCCTCAATATCTTGGATTTATGGCTACATCAGCCTCTTGATCTGTGGTTTTTCTTTTGGTGCCTCGAAAAAAGTTAATACACCAAGTATACGGAGCACTATGCATGTCCTTTTATTTTCTAGATTTTTGCATTTTTGTCAGCATCTGCATCAAAACCAGTTTCCTGATATAGTTAATTTTTCCTTATTTTTCTTAAACTGTGCAAAGTTGATACTAGGGTCAAACAATGACCATGAAAACTCTTTCTGGTTATTTCTGAATAAAGTTTTGTTGCAAAGTTTTCAGCTGATAGATGTTTAGTTAGAATTTGGTGATAATCTCAATCGGATAATTTGATGAACTACATAGACATGCACAACTCATCAGGTATTAGCAGTAACGTTAAGTTTATATATGTGGTTAACTTTGGATTTCCCACAAGTTCAAAAAAGTGTTTTATATCAACACTGACAAGAATTATTATCGGAAGTTCACATACCAAGAGTGTCAACATTCAACCTATACTGCAGCATTGTTTTGATAAATCTGGTTGCAAAAATCCGTTCTCACACTCCACGCAAAACATTATAAGTACCTGTGAAATTTGTATCAAACGAATAATCACATTCTGGTTTTATCATTTCATTGGAATTAGGCTTGTCAGTAATTCACACTCCACGCATAACATTATACGTACCTGTGAAATTTGTATCAAAATAATTGCGTTCTGGTATTACCATTTCATTGGAACTAGGTTTGACAGTAATTCAGTTGCTTGACAGTCCTCTATAATCATATTACATAATGTTTTTGAGAATCCCCACTTTTTACTTAATTGGCACTGATGACTTAATTAAAGTGTACTCATGATCATAATCAAGTGCATAGTTAGTAAGTAGTTTGATCAGCAGAATCGTGCAAAGTAACAGTTTTATAACAAAATGATTGGTTTTAAGATGAAAACAGTACATTGCTTCAGATAATTGATCTTAACTGCTCCTTGGACAGCCTTCTTAAGTCATACAATGATTGTACAGTGCCTGCATAAATACATAAGATAATCTTGGCTTAACCCATGCAGCAAATAAAAAAATAAAAATGTATGAATATTAGCAAGCAAAATATGGTTTTCGAAGATAGTGTAGTTAGATACATCTAGTGATCATTATTACTTTGGCAAAGTACACCATAACTCTTGTGTTAATTGATAGCATCAAACTGCATCGATGCACATGCAAATTCCACTGCTGACCATTTCTGTTGTTGAAAGAAAATACTATGAGCAAAAAGTAGGTCACATTAACATACTTTTCAAGTTTAAGTAAGCACACACATTTTGTTACGTATATTACAAAAATAGCTGCTCTTACTTAACCATAATAATACAGTAATACGTCATAACATTTTTTGTTTTTTTCTCCGCATTTTGATATCATGACAGGAAGAAGGTACATGTAGTTATACGTGAGATGCATGTACAATCCATTCTCCATTAAATATGATCATACTTTGCATTTACATGTAGCTCAGTTTCCTAAACATTGTTGCATGTATGACTATGACATTTTATGTGTGCATTCATTATTATCACTCAATGAGCAGGCTGAAACAAGCAAATTGTGGTTGTGATGACCTCTATCTTGCTAAACTCACCATGCTAAAGTTATTGATGGAGCAGATGTCAGACATATTACCTATATTACTTCCTGTTGGTTCATTTATAGCACAGACGATCACATTTCTATCATTTCTGTGCTTGAAAGAAGAGAAAAAAACTTGAATTTGGATTGATCTAATGATTCAATGTGAAAATTGGGTAACAACTTTCATCTTGCTTAATATTTCACTTGCATCTGTTTAAACTTTTCAAATGTACCAATCACAGTAAGAAGGTACATGTAGGTGGAAAGTAAGAAGCATGTACAATCCATTCTCCATTAATACAGTAATAAGTCATAAGTTCATAACATTTTATGGGTTTGTTCCACTTTTTGATATCATCACAGTAAGAAGGCACATGTAGTTTTAAGTGAGATGCATGTACAATCCATTATCCATTCAATATTATCATATTTTGCATTTATATGTAGTTCAGTTTCCTAAACATTGTTGCATGTATGAGTATGACATTTTATGCGCGCATTCATTATTATCACTCCATGAGCAGGCTGGAACAAGCAAATTGTGGTTGTAATGACCTTTTTCTATTGCTAAACTCGCCATGCTAAAGTTATTGATGGAGCAGATGTCAGATATATTACCTATATTACTTCCTGTTCGTTCACTTTTAACTCAAACAATCAAATTTTTTATCATTTCTGTGCTTGAAAGACGAGAAAAAACTTGAATTTGGATTGATCTAATGAATAAGAAACAGAGTAACGACTCTCATCTTGTTTAATATTTCATTTGCATCCTGTTTAAACTTTTCAAATGTACCAATTATATTCTTGTTGCATCAAGTCCTTTCAGCAATAGAAAGTGGTGGTATGCTTTAAAAATAATTATGTAAAAAATTTGTGGCAAAAATGAATCTGTTAAGTACTGGTAGTGGACATTAGGATGAATACAATAGTTCTTTGTTTAAATTTCGAATTAGTTTTATTTGTAAGGAGTAGTGGCTTTTTTACATACTCTACGAATTGAACTTAAGATGATATGTCGCTCCACCTACCATATCACATGACATGATGACCTGTTAACCTCCCAGAAATTTGATGTATTTAACTATGAAATATATTTCAGTTTAAGTGATATGTTTACTTATAGTGTTTTGTATTATTCTTAAAAATGTAAAATTTCAATGTCAAATGTGGCAAAAATGAATCTGTTAAGTAGTGGGCATTAGGATGAATGGAATAGTTTTTTTGTTTAATAATGAATTAGTTTTATTCATAGGGAGTGGTGGCTTATTTACATAGTCTACAAACTGACCTAATGTAAGATGATATATCACTACACCTACCATATCAAATAACATGACAACAAATTAACCTACGACAAACATGCAGTATTTGGCTAAGAAATATGTTTCAGTTTATGTGATACGTTTGCTAAAAGTTTGTATTATTCTTAAAAATGTAAAATTTCAATGTCGCATCAATTATGTTGCGATAGACAATATTTATATTTTAAGCTCAGATTGTAAAGTAATAACCTAAGTGTTTTTTGTCATTAAATAATAAAAAGCAGTTTTAAAGCTGCTTGCAAATTTAGTCATGTAAAAAGAAAGTCACCCCAATATGTATTTCTTGTATAACCTTTTTTTATTACTTTATCTGGCTAATGTTTAGCCACCATAGAAGCAAATAAATTAAAAATTTAATGACCTAATCATAAATAATAACTGTTCAGAAGTGTACTGTTGTACATATAAATTGTAATGTTGAACTGTCTTCATCAGATGGAATTTTGATCAATGATGTCTGTTGAATTAATATATCAGAAAATGCTTATCTGACACCATTGTTTTTGTTAATTCTTTAATATTAATTACATTTGTGTATCCCCATTCCTCCTTCAGCAAATTGAAAAAAAGTCACTCAAGTGTCTGAAAGATAGAGACGATAGATCATTATTTTGGGGACAAGCCAACATTCTAATGTTAATTTTCAAAATTGAAAATAATTCAGTCAAGGTTTCAGTGCTTCCTATACAAGAAAAATATTATGCATTAAAGCCCAAAGTTAAATGGTTTTCCACCCGAATTCTATAAATGTTTCCTTTTTCTTTTTACACTATAATTCAAACGAACACATAATTTCCATCAATTTTTATCTATATTCAGCTGATGTAAACGTGACCACAAGCCTTTATCCATCAAAGCTTCATTTGTTTTGCGAAAGGAATAATTCAAATTCCTCATTTTGACTGTCAGAATTACAAGGCTCCCATGGACTCCTTTATAACATTATTGATCTAGAAATCAACAAATCATTGCAAAACTTGTAAATACTTCTTATAATTAATTCATAATTGCCACAAGCAGCTCGTTGGAAGAACATGATGTACCTAAGCAATGTCTGTAGGTATATCTAATTTACGCTTACTGATTGGTTAATTCATCAGTGTGATTGACAAGTGGTGATATTATTATGAATTTATATAACAACTCATGGAAGTGACATTCCGACAATTGATTTTCTTATCTTTCACAGCTCCTTCAAAGCCATTGAATGTATTGGTTACGAAAAAAACAGACAAAACTGCAACTGTTGAGTGGAACATGGATGAAGTACGTCCAGGACAGACAAATTACATTATCATTGCAACAGGAATCAGTCCAGCTGAGACAAGGACACATTCAGTTTCTGGTAAATATAGTATCTGTCCTAAAAACCAAATTCTTTTATCCTAATTTTAATTCAGACATGTATACTTTTTCTTTTTACCAATATATAGAGACAAGCCGGTATTTATCTTAAAAAGTATATACTTCTGGAACACACCTCACCAAAAGTAACACTCGATATTATTCAATAAACAGATCAAGTGAAAGATGCCTTTATACTGCAGCAAAGTATAGAGGTGGATGTTACACTATTAATTTACATGTATTAGCTGTGGGGGCCAGTTGTTGCATCATTAGAGATCTAAGTCGGATGCATGTGCATTATCTAGTGCTGAGATAACAAGAGCAATAGGAGTATAGAAATCAGTTTTGTCAGAATCAGTTGACATCTCAGGGATGAGCTTTAAAGTCCATATTGTTTACAAAAATTGACTTGTGACTATGTAAGGAAGTGGGATATTTTCTTTATGGCTCCAGCAGCCATCATGTTTAATAGAAATGATAACATCATATATGCACTGCCTATTCATCCATCACATGTTCCCTTCTACTCTTTCTCTTTGAAGACTGCTCGGATGGGCTAGTGGTTAGAGCATCTGTTTCAGATGTGCGAGGTCACAGGTTCGAACACTGACCAAATCATACCACAAAGACAAAAAATTGGTACTAGCAGCTGTCTCACTTGGTGCTCATCATTATAAAGTTATTTTTAGGAGTGGTCAGCCTGATGTGAGGATAATGTGACTGGGTCAGGACATAATGCTACATATCTGTGGCATGATGCGCCAGTGCCAGACATCACTATAAACTGTTACACTTTATCTTTTAAACCATTTTAACATCAAAAACTAAATGATATCGTGATGACACTGGCATGCTTGTAAATCATCTTTAGAAGATGTGTTGTTTACCATATTGGGAGTCCTGTTTTCAAGATCAAGGTCACTGCTCAGTATGCCTAATTTCTAATATCCATAATATTTTCCCTACTTTCAGTACTACTTTTGAGATTAAGGAATGAATTTTTGGTATACATATACACTATCACTAGAAGGTGTTTTGTCTAAAACTTTGAAATTGCAGTCATTAAGGTCAAGGTCAATCAAGGCAAGATAAAACGCAATAATAGAGGCAGCATGTAGGTCAGTATCATCTCCAAAACATGCAAAGTTGTCAAAATGTTTAGGAATTTTAAAGTGAACAACTAATATTGTACATTCAAATAGAAGTAAAAATGTTTACTTCCAGTGACAGTGATCTGAATATTTCATCTTTAATCGTACAGAAATATTGCCTATGTATTATGTTTACAAAATTAATGTTACTGGTTCGGTACGCCATTAACTTGATTTTTGGGAAAAGGTCAGGTACAAAATATAGCTATTTTAACAAAATTATTCATCCTCATTTAATAGGATGCTGATAATACATCCTTTCCTTACTACCATGATATCCATCCTTTCCTGGCTACCATGATATCCATCCTTTCCTGGCCACCATGGTATCCATTCTTTCCTGGCTACCATGATATCCATCCTTTTCTTGCTACCATGGTATCTATCCTTTCCTGGCTACCATGATATCCATCCTTTCTTGGCCACCATGGTATCTATCCTTTCCTGGCTACCATGATATCCATCCTTTCCTGGCCATCATGGTATTCATCTTTTTTTGGCTACCATGATATCCATCCTTTCCTGGCTACCATGGTATCTATCCTTTCCTGGCTACCATGATATCCATCCTTTCCTGGCCACCATGGTATCTATCCTTTCCTGCCTACCATGGTATCCATTCTTTCCTGGCTACCATGGTATCCATCCTTTCCTGGCTACCATGATATCCATCCTTTCCTGGCTACCATGGTATCTATCCTTTCCTGGCTACCATGATATCCATCCTTTCTTGGCCACCATGGTATCTATCCTTTCCTGGCTACCATGATATCCATTCTTTCCTGGCCACCATGGTATCCATATTTTCCTGGCTACCATGATATCCATCCTTTCCTTTCTACCATGGTATCCATCATTTCCTGGCCACCATGGTATCCATCCCTTCCTGGCTACCATGATATCCATTCTTTCCTGGCTACCTTGGTATCCATCCTTTCCTGGCTACCATAGTATCCATTCTTTCCTGGCTACCATGATATCCATCCTTTCCTGGCTACCATGATATCCATCCTTTCCTGGCCACAATGGTATCTATCCTTTCCTGGCTACCTTGGTATCCATCCTTTCCTGGCTACCATGATATCCATTCTTTCTTGGCTACCTTGGTATCCATCCTTTCCTGGCTACCATGATATCCATCTTGTCCTGGCTACCATGATATCCATTTGAAAATCTTTCTGAAGTTCATGGTTGAAGTATCATTTGGGATATTGTTCAACTGGCAAGATTTCTTAATCTTTATGGAATTGAATGGGATCAGGTTACATTTTATTCGTCATTCATATAAATATTCTATCTATTTGCAGGATTTTTTATCAGAAAGTATGAATTTATTGACCTTGAGGAATATTGGAACTACAGTGTGATTGTGCAATCCAATACCAGCATTGGCAGCAATCAGTCTGATCCTTACAACTTTACTACATTGGCTGGACGTACGTATGAAATATACAAATTATATCTTTGTTTATTACCTTTATTACATGAATTCTAATATATATTTAGGAAGGTGAGACTTCATGGTCAGGCAGTGTTTACATGACACAAGCAAGTAAAGCCTAGCTTGAATGTTTCAGACATTTAATCACTGGAGTAATATATATCTGACATATTCTCAGACAGTATTGGATTAGTGTTTATCACAAAGAGCGTGTTTTGAGGTTTTAAGCTGTATCAGTGCATGTGACCATAAAAAGTGATATTATCAAACTGAGGGAAAATATATTTTGTCATATTAGCATACATGTAAAACAACCAGGATCTCAAACCAGTTGATTTACGCATTTTGATCAGTAGATTAGCTTCTAAACCAGTAGGTTTTGTATTGCCATAAATTGTACATTCTTAAAGGGGATATATCAAGAGCATGTTATTGCTCTAAATTGTACACTCTTAAAAGGGATATATAACAAGAGCAGTTTATTGCCGTAATATGAATTTCCGTCATAGCGTAATAAAAGAGTGAATTTTGAACATTGATTTAGTTATTGATATTATAGTAATTATTATGAGTTCGTATATTTTGTCAGTTAAATGTATCTTATAGTTCACTGAAAATATTTGTAATAGCATCCACTATGCTTGACAGTCACTAAGATTAGTGAGAATCACAGGTCTTAACAAGCTCTCAATAGTTCTGTGTCTAAATTAACCAGTGAATCACTTTGTATTATGCAAACAATTTGTAACATCCTTTCTGTATCAGCATTAGAATTTAGAATTTTTTTATGACAATACATCCCTTCTCATCCTGTAAAGAACTTCTATCTACAGTTTCTCGTTGCTAGGTTTGTAAGGTTGCTGAATACACTGTGGTAGAGTTGTGGCAATGAGTTCAATATGAGCTTGTGGTTAGCTAGTCGCACTGTATTACAGACAAAACTTTACACAGCAAACTTTACACTCCTTGATTGATAAATGGGAAACATCAAGACGATATAAATAAATTATTAGTGAACTCTCACCAAATGCAACACATTAAGAAACTAAAACTAAAATCTTACAGCTTTTTTTTTCTTTTTTCAATGCACCAAAGCAGTTTTGTTTTCCTCATTGATGCTTTAGTTTTGATATATCTATGTGTATTCAAATCCTAGGAATGGATGAAAGTAACGCTTTGCTGATGAACTAACAACAAAAATGTGTACTTATAACAAGAACAGTCATAAATGTAAAATGAGATTACTGTTTATTTAAATAATTATTAAAAACAAAAATGTAAGATTTAGAATCTAATACAATACATAAAACAAATTTGACTGGAAATATTAAGGGCAGATGATTGTTTTTAAATTTTAATAAATCAAACAGACTAAGTAAACATCATAAAGTTTAAAGTTTAAATGTTTTTAAAAAGTCCAACTTTTGGCAACTTTTGGCAATCCGCACTTGCTGTTTATGATATTCCTTCATAGCTGACGATGCCTAACTCTATCCACAATGCTCACTAAAACAGCAACCACTTGAAAATTATTTGTCATAATTGGAAAATGAAACTTCCATACTTTATGATAGTGTTAAAAATAACAAAATAACTTTTTTTTAATCTAATGCAATAATTAAAATAAACTAAATACTATTCTATTGCTTTTATGAGCTATATCTGTAAAACGATGATCAGTGCAAGGCTGTTTGGTATATGCAAGCTAACAATTTAAATTCTCTTTCCAAAGTGGCTTTCATTATGTCCATAGTACCAATGATCATATGGTTAGACTTTAAATATTATCAAAAAAAAACACATATTAGTTAGTTGTTTTCTTTGCTTTGGAGAAGGCTAATGATACAACATGTAAGTAAGGAATAACTAATGACTGCACAGTCTAGGTCAAATTTTCTTTCCAAGGTACAGCGAAACCTGTCATGAAAGACCACTGCTATGTGAGAGCACCTGTTTTTAGAGACCATGTTCTAAATGCACAAATTTAATGCTAATATAGCATTGTGACCTATTATGAGAGACCATCTGTCTTGAGAGACCATAAGTTTATGGCAGAAAGGGTGGTCTTTCAAGACAGGTTCTACTGTATGAATGGTCTCAACCCAATCTGATATTTATGAGCAAAAGATGGGTGTTACTCAGGGCAGTATTGAATCTGTTACGTTTTTTAATATAAAAACTAATAACATTACAAAGTGTTTGACTCGCTTTCTGTATGTTGATGATCTGCTAATGTTATTGATCAAACAACATGCATGCAATTAAGAGTATTTTGGTTGAAGCAATGGAGCCACCTTCCACATCATAGAGAAGCAGCTTTACAATATGCCCTGAAATTAAAATCAAAACCTTTAAACCCTGATTTTGCATCTTTTTTTCTGATCCAGATACATACCTGCCAACCATGACACTTAATTTTGACCTAATCATTAGGTTGCACCAAATTATAGTTTTTGCTTGCTTGTATAATGGTTTAAACATTTTAAGTTCATTACGAAATTAAAACAATAAAGTAATAAAAAGTTAATTTTTTCATTTTTATTATCAGTTTTTATTTCCACTTGTATAAGTTTGAGAATATTCTGAAAAGGATGATTGCTGCATAAGAATAACAATAGAGTACTTTTCTTATTTGCTATTGATAGCCAGGGAGTACCCTGCAGGCTGAGTGATTCAGGGAAAATTTTGGACCAGAAACTACTGAGAGCTTGTTAAGTCTGAAACTTAATAATCACATTAAATGTCATCAGTAGTCATTAGGCAGTAATGACATGAAAGAAATTTAAAAATACTGTTGGATTCTTTTTAAAACAAATCTTAGCCTTTAACATGGAAATCTTTGCATTTAAATGATAAGCAACTCTTCTTTTGTCATTAGTCGACAATTTTAACTCGTATTTATTAGTATTGTAATGTCAGAATATAACTCAAATTTATTTTCACATTTTCATGTTTTGTTTTACTATGGCAAAAGAAAATGCACTAATTTGTTTTCAGTTGCAACCACGTCAGTGACCTAGTGGTTAAAGCATCTGTGTTGGATGTGGGACGTCATGGGTTTGAACCCCTGGCTGAGCCATACCAAAGACTTTTAAAAATGGTACTAACTGCTTCCTCACTAGGTACTAAGAGGTTAGTGTTAGGACTAGTCGGCCTGGTGTCAGGATAATGTGACTGGGTGGGACACGATGCTACATGTCTACAGCATGATCCCCCATTGCTAGACATCATTATATCATTATAACACTGTAGACATTGTTGTAATATAAATGATTTTTTTTGTAAAAAGTACATTAAAAATCCAAGACAAGACACCCACCCACACACATTCTCAGTTGCATTGAAGAATGTAAAATGTATGCCAATTAAAAAAATATTGGTTTAGAGGATAGTTCACTGATCAAAATTTCTCAATCTACTGGTTTGAAATCCTGTTTCTCTCACACATATGAACCTATCACTGCTTTTCCTTAATCAATAGTGATGTAATGACATGGGTTTTTCACTTAAAGACTTCTTATGACTTCTTATGATGTCAGCTTTTTCTTAAATGTATATCATGCTGATCTGATGTCCAATATTACTCTTACTGAACAGAAAGCCTTATAAACATGGGTTTTCACCAGAAGACTTCTTATAATGTCTAGCTGGTCCTAAATGAAAATGGATCTTCATAGTCATCCAATGAAAATCTTGTTATTGCCACTTATTGTGAAAATAAGATCATATAATTTTGAGTTTTCACTACTACACCTGTCGTGATGTCTGGCTGGTCCTAAATACAAATGTTGCCAATCTGATATACCCTATAGCCACCATGGAAATCTTGTAATTGTTATTACTTCTCATAAGTTTAAATTATGCAACCTGGATATCCATTTTGTCTACCACAGTTGTCATCTTGAACAATATGATGTCTAGTTGGCACTCCATGAAAATAGTGCCATGTCAACCTCCAGTATGGCCACCACAGCAGCCATCTTGTGAATCTTGTTAACTACTCCTCCAGAATAGTTTTATCAAATTGTGATTTTAACCAACAGACGTATGCTCTCATTTTTTAATGCAGTATAACCACCACAACATGAAATGTAAAAATCTTATAAATGGATGGACATAATCAGTATTGGGTTTTCTCTATTAGGCTCGTGTTTAACATGGTGATACTCTAACATTCAATAGGGTTACTGCAGTAGTCATATTGGAAGTTTTGTTATCACTAAAAAACATCTCATGTCTTGTGGGCCATAACTGAAGATGATGCTGGTATGATGTCTGATTGGTTACAAATGATAATAATTCCAATTTGGTCACCATCTTAAAAATCTTGTTATTATGGAAGGTCATATATTAACTTGGATTGTTTTATCGGAAGATTTCTTTGTGATATCTTGTTTGTCCTAAATGATGTCTTTGTATCCAAAATAAATGGTGCCATTCAGACATCCACAACAGCTAATTTAAAAATGTTATTTGAGAAGAATATCAACAATGGTTTCAGCACTCAACTATTAGAAAGGAAAAAATGGTGTTATTTTCAATTCCTGCAAAACATGTCATTACCTTCAATGTTCTCTTGTTTTTTGTAATATAATTTGTCATTTTACCGTAGCATGGTTCTTTAAGTAATTTATATGACTTTACTTGATTACAGCTGCTGGCCCTGTGAGTAATTTTAGCATTGACAAAGGTATCGGAGAAGATGCATATGTCACTGCTGTAGTATCATGGAAACTACCATTAGTTCTACACAGAAATGGTCCAATTGACATATTTTATGTCCAGCAGACTGAAAGCAATAATCCCAGTATCAGCAAGGTAAGCATATTGTATCTTCTTCTCTTTTACTCTTTTTGTTTTGTTTATGCAGGTACAAATTCATTGTATATTTGGTTATTGGATCTTCTCTCAGTCAAGACAGTGGAATCTTATAGTAATCACACCATCCATATGTGAGTTCATGGATTCATTCATGTGACTGACTATCAATCATTTCATCAACAATGTGGTGTCCACAATATAACTTTACTATGAATTTCAACCAAATTTGGTTTGCAGCTATATGTTGACGAGACTGCAGGTGAGTTTGATTTTGAAATTTTTGAATTATTTAGAGGAGTTTTAATCCCATTTTCCACATTTAATTTTATCTTAACTTCTGGCTTATAAATTGGAAATTAAGTTTTATATTGATGATACCTCAAATGAGTTTGATTTCCAAAGTTCCACAACATCATTCACATTTGCAGGACGTATGGCTAACTTGTCCAACTCACTTTGATTTCAGCAGACTGATTTAAAAAGAGGATTGATGGATGAAAACAAATTCAAAATGTGACTTATTTTCTTGAATATGTTTCAGCATTCTACGGCATAATTTACAGGGGTTATGGCCTCATTACTCCCCTACCTGTTAACAGGGTTTTATAGAGTTTAATAAAAGTAGTCATTCAGCTTTATCTTTTAGAGACTTCAAATAACTTTGATTGACATCATTTGCTGGGACTATGACAACTGATCACATATCTCCTCAGATTTCTGCAGCATAGCTTTACCTTTGGCTTAATATTAACAAGGCCCTAAATGAGTTAGATTTTCAACATTCTGCATCATCATTTACAGCATACAGCAGTTATGAACCTTGATTGCAACTTTGATTTGGCAGTGTAACTTATTGGCTTGCATCTTTATATTGATTAGACCTTAAATGAGTTTTTATTTCCAACATTTCCATACTGTTATGTGCAGGAATTGTTGATAGATCTATGCACCCTCTATTATAAGTCTTCCTTATTTTTGAAGGGAAATAATAGTTTATATGCAAATATGACCTTCTAGTACCAAATTTAAAATTATGCGAGTTAAAATTAAAGAAAAGTTTGTATTAGCAAGTTAATTTGAAAGCATAAGAAGTATAAAAATAAAATTAAAGCAGCTCGCTTTATTTAGCTCTATATTAAATAGAAAGCTCTTGTACAAAATATTTGGCACTGTGCATGTTTAGGATATACTTGTCTTCTACATGTAGTGTAAACATCATCACAGCCAAGCTGGAATTTGGAAATTAATTTGAAATACACCGATGAGGAAGAGAGTAGCTTGAGAAGAATCAAACCAAAGACACAAAGAGATGATTCCAGCAGGTTATCACATCACACAGCAACGCCTACCTGTTTATTTGTGCAAGCAGAAAGAGCAAGAGTTATGCATGCATACCATGTGAAACTGATATTTCAAATGGAAGTAATGGCAGGAATTACATATCTCAAACATAAAATCATAGAAGAATATAAACATAAAAAATGCTATGAAAAATGACTAAAATTGCATTGTTCTGTTTGAGTACAAAATTTTTGAGTGACTGTGGTGAAGACTCCCTGTTGATGTTGAAAAGTCCCTGCTATGAAATGAACAAGTCCCTGATCTACATGTATGATACATGTATCACTGAACATTTCATCACTGAAAATCATTAATAAAATTTTATTCAACTGTAATTTGTTTCAAATAGTGCAAATGTGAAATATTTTACATCATTTTTGAAGTATGAATCATTCCTCACTTTGATAATTTGGTTACAAGGTGGAACAAAGATGCATTGGTAACTTTGTGTGTTTTTAATGGTTTGCTGTTGTCAATAATACTGAAAGATGACATGACATACTGAAAATGTGCTTGAAAATACTGGAAAGCATAGGCCTGTGTAGTGTTATGGTCTGTCCTAAACTTTGCTTTCCACAGGTTAACTTTACATTTATTTCAACCAGACTTATCTTAATGAGCTCTCAGAGTTGTGTAATTTTCTTTGCTTCATTAGGTTCATTGTCAGGTTACAATATCATAATTAAGCAAAGTGATTGCATATTTTACTCACTTAGGTTTTTTTAGAGGCTTATCATGAGTTTATTAGGAATTTTATTTACACATATAATTGTTGAACTCTTGCATGAGTTTGAATACTTGTATTGTTGTGATCTATTATTGCTGGATCTTCAAGGATTTAAATAGAATTTATGTACAGATTAAACATTTTAAAATCTTGCATTACTACATTTTGCAGTGCTATGACCAAATATTGCCCAAAGCTTCCCCCTGTTTTCCACAAAGTTCATCAATTCAAAGCCACTGCAGAGCATATTGCGCCAAGTAAGGCCCTTTGTAATATACATACCTATTACTAGTATTGGATCTGCATTAAAATGTTTAATAATCAGTGTTGGATTGAAACAACCAGTAAAGATTTGAATCATTCTGTATTACCTTCATCTTGACTAATGATAATTTACAATAGCTAATTTAATAGCATAAACATTGTATACCCAGGTTTAGGTATTCCTATCCTGCCAATAAAAAAACAGATTGAATATTTTATGAATCTCCTTTAGTTAAGCCTTCTTAATAATAAATGATTTACAATCTTAAGCTGTTTTTAGTTTGAAGGATTGTTTGTGCAGAATATGAACCTGGACTATTAATTTCTCTTCATCATGAAAACTCTATTAGTAAAAAATATATTCTTTTTTAGATACGTATTGTGCAGTCTGATGAAATGTACACTGTAAACTTTTTTGTGGTTCCAGATCGAATTTACACATTTATGGTAAGTATTGGTTCCAAGGCATCTGTTTTATTCCTTTAATAAAACAGCAGGAAGGGAAGCTGGATTTCATCCATTCTGTTTTAATCATCACACAAGCCGTTTTATTAAAACACTGGGCCCAGAGTAACGGAGTGGTCTAAAGTGCTCTCCGTTATGGATCACTGCCATCTCACCTCTGTCTGCATGGGCTCTAGTTTCAGATTCAGCCAATGTGGGTATGTGAGAAAGTTTGCCAGTAGATTCTTGGGGGTAGGTGGTTCTTTCCTGGGATTTTCCAGGGTTCTTCCTCCACCATTAATACTGGCCACCATGTATAGCCTATCGTGTGTTGAAAAATGGCATCAAATCCGACAACAACAATTATTAAAACATAACAATAGATGCATTTGTCATTATCTCTGTAATTGAGACCTTAAATATGGATATTACAGTTGCAAAACATCCAAAGGTATCTCGAACAGAGACTCCTTATAATGCTAATTATGTATCATAACCTGCTGTGCCATAATGTGCAAAATGTAGAGATATAAAATAAATATACTTAATTTGCTTAAAATCAGCATCCAAAAATGATAGGAACCTTTTAGCATTTGACTTTAAGGGTGCTCTTCTAATATTAAGTACTTCATAGAGAGAGGCCCAATTAAGTGGCTCAGTGGTCTCAAGCACTCACCATTATGGATCACTGCCATCTCACCTCAGTCTGCACGAGTTCGAGTCTTGGCTAACATGGGTACATGCGACAGCTTGCCAGTAGCTTCTTGGGAGTCTGTGGTTCTTCATGGAGTGTTCCAGGGTTCTTCCTCCACCTGTTGTACTGGCCGCCATGTATAGCCTATCTTGTGCTGAAAAATGGCAATAAACCTTTTAATAACAATAATTCTTAGAGGGTGACAGGTGTAAAGTAGAGAGTGACAGGTGTAAGGTAAAGTTGTTTGCATTTACAACATGCACAGTGGAAAGAATGTTGGCATACTTCTATTCTACTTTCGCATACTGTGGCTGAAATTTCTTTGGACATTATATTTGCGGAAATTGTTTTTGATCTGAGCACACAGTTTACAAACATGGCTACCATCCATGTGCTAGAAAAATCATTTAATATTACAGTAATGTAAACTCTAAGTAGAAGTTATTAAATAAGAAAAATAGTTTGCCCGACTAGGCAATAGCAGCTTCTGAATGTACAATATTAAATGAATTACCAAATAAACAAAAAATATAAAAATGGTTATTGGCTCTTTCTTTTTCAATCTACCTATGTAATCAAGGAAGTGGAAATGACTTTTTATAGGCACACATCTGAAGTAAAGGCAAGCTGTATACTTTAAACTCAAATTATACCAATTAATCTTACACCAAATTAAATGGAATTAAAAGTTTTTTTAACAGTACTCAAGGAAAACAAGCTTTTTTTAAGATAACTAGTTTAACCAGTGACATAAACATGGAAAGTCCTTTTTGTAAATAAAAATCTACACTATGCAAAATATGAAACTGTAGAGTGTCACATTCAAGCCTTAAGCCTTGTAAGCATTCATAAGCTCACATGGGCAAGTCTTTTCCCATCAGAATATGTGCTTGTTTGATCAGAATGAAGGAACCATTGCCACCAGAGACAATAGTTAGTAATTTAATAAATTACTATTGTTTATTGTAACTGGAGTAAATAATAATTTTTGATAGTTTTTATTATTATTATTATTATTATTATTATTATTATTATTATTATTATGTTATGTTATAATTATTATTCAAATTAATCACACCCATTCTCTTTCTTTGCCCTCAGGTCAGAGCTGCAAATGACCATTTTAATGGAACAGTTAATACCCTAGAATATTTTGCACCAGCTGGACGTAAGTGTTTATGTCATCTTATATTTGATACTGAATTTAGACAGAGGCATTATCTGGAATTAGGTTTTGGTATTTAAATCTTTTTGTGCATGCTCTTTTATCAAGTCCGACATGATATCTTGATCTAGGATCATGCAAATTTATCGTTACAAATCCATGTGGGATTGACTGAGCGTGAATAAAGAAATTTCTAAAAAGATTATAATCCATATCTCCACTGCACCAAGTCTGATGAATATTTCGTAGCGTATGTGTGTCAACTCCATTGAATACAGCAAGAATATTACAGTTATCTCGGATCACGTTTGGTATTTTAATGTATCGTTGAGTGACATATATCACGTCAGTGTTTTTATGCCTACCTGTGGAAAATATTCTAGCAGGATTCATTTGATTGTCTAGCATCACATCATCATATATGACTAAGTTGTTAATACCTCCATCAATATCATCAATGCTCGGCGCTTCCTCGATATTGGTTATAAATTCAATAATACCCTTGCCGGTGATTTCTGCTGCATTTCCGATGTAATCTTTTAACACTTCGTAGCATCGCTGATCATCTACACTCGGAGCTATTAAGTACAACTTATCACAATTCGTTATCAAATTAAGTAGCAGTTGTGTCTTGACTCTTCCAGATGGTCCGATTATAATCGTACGAATATAATTTGGTAGCGCTGCATGATGCTTAACTGATTCTCTTGTTTTTGTCGCCGAAAAATCAATTCCATTCATGTTATTATCAAATATATTATGGATCTGTATTGTGTGAAATGTAAGAAGCCTACTGGCACAGATGACTTGACGACGATTACAACTAAAAATAACAGATCAGCACTTTCTGGTAAGTGTGTAAATGTAGTATAAAAAAATTTAGATTTGTTTCTATGAAATCTGCAGATGAGTTAAAAGAACGAAGAGGTGATATTGCAGCCAAGTTAGTAAAACTCCCAGGAACACCATGGGCACAATACCCAGGAGAAAAACATCTTCCTGGGTATAGTTATTGTGGACCCGGAACCAGACTCGATATCAGACTCGATGATCAAAACCAACCCAAACCCGGTGAAAACCCAATAAACGCTATTGATAAGGCGTGTCATGCTCATGATGTTGCTTATAAAAGCAGTAATCTGCAACACAGACATCTAGCAGATGTGAAATTAATTCATGTGTTGAATTCTATCACTGATTAATCCTTCAAAGAAAAGTTGGCTTCATGGTTAGTAAAATCGGCGACGAAAGGTAAATTGATATTAGGTGCTGGTAATTAATAACAACATGGAATCTATTTATTATTCTCCAAGAGGATACTGGAAGGGTAAAGCAGCAGTTGGTAAACTCTCTAGCGCCTCAAAGGTAAAAAATACCACTGCATGAGGTTATAACCGAGGTTTCAAATTTGAAAACTCAAGGGATTCAATTGTCAGATAAATTAAATTGTGATCAGATTCTTTCCGATTTTCAAGATATGGAATATGGCATTCAAAGGAATAAATACATGTTGCCTAAGGGATACAGTTTTATTAAACGAATTCAACATGTGATTTATCATTCTTTCAAATATGAAAATGACGCAAATAAGTTTGTCCCGTTATTTACTATCATGGAAAAAATAAAGAAAGAATTAGGAAATGAATATAAATCAAACGAGCAGTTTATTCAAAATCAAGAATATTAAAATGATAATCCGTCAAGCCAAAATTTCCCCTTTGGTTACCTCAACATAGTAAAAATTCTCATTATGGATCGACATGTATAAATACCCAGTCCTGTCTGTTAAACAGGTATTGCAAGTAGAATACAATGGACAGGTGCGTTTATATATTCACCCCTAACAGGTATGGCGCTTACTCAACCAGAACAAAATTCTATGCGGGTTTCTAATCAATAGTGGCTTTGAAATTCTATACGGGTTTTATCAATGGACTACACGGAAGTAAAATTGTAGATTGTGGGGTGGGGAGAGCTTCACGGATTTTATTATTTGTTAATTGCTGAATATATTTCAGTAATTTATTTTTTTTATTGATTTTTGGTCGTTTTTGGGTGACTTTTGGTGATTTTTCATCGATTTTTGTCTATATTTTTTAGTGATTTTTGCCTGCCTGAGTCTGGTCAAATGGTCGATTTGTAATGTTATTTTCAATAGACTTTTTCCACTAGTAATTATTATTTTTTATTTTTAGACCAAAAATATCACAAAAAATGACCAAAAATTATCAAAAATTATCAAAAATGACAAAAAAATCATCAATAAATAGGTCGGGTCAAATGGTCGATTTGTAATTTTATTTTCAGTAGACTTTTTTTACTTGAAAATCAAAGCTTTTCCAGAAATTATGTATGGTGATTTCTGTCACTGGTGACAAAGTCATTGGTGACTTCGTCACTACATTTAAATCAAGTATTAATTTATAATGTTAAATGAATCGCTAACGACTAGATTAGCGCGTGAGCGGCTAGCTGCAATTAAGAAATTCATCCCAATCCACGATTCTGTACGAGAAAAATTGTAAGCTAGACAGAGTTTTCAGATTGATTTTTCTGCCGATACGGAACAGTTATTTAAACCCATCATTTCAAGTACCTAGAGAGTTATTTTGGGAGAGACTATTGATGAACAGGATAGAAAAAAGGGTATTCTCCCGTTGTTGAAACAGATAGCTGGAGATAAACAACAACCACAGAGTGATGTTACTAAAAGGGAGTGTTTCTTTAGTGGATAAATTTACTGAGGAAAGAATGTGCCTAACACCAACACGGAGACAAACACGAAGACAGAAAAAAAAGAAAGGGACATACCACTTGAGATTGATTTAGAGAGGGTGAGTCAAACACCAACACGGAGACCAAAAAACAAGAACCCCAGTTGGATACATCACTTGACCAACTTAAAGATGATGATGATTATAATGAACTTTTAAGGTATTTACAAAGTTAGGAAACAGATACACAGGATGCAACTGGGGAGGGATTTTCTCAGAGTGAAATCCGAAGTGGTGGTAGTGTTCGTTGTCCTGGTAATATTCTCAGTGATATAGCACGATTACAAGTACTCATCGGAGGACAACGAGCTGGAAATAATTCACCGGAAATAATTAATGAAGCAGCTGATATATGTAGGCGGTTATTTCAAGGCGGCATCATGGATATTGATGTATAACAAGATTGATGAGTTAGCGTACGGTTATCCCAGTGACTAATGTATTATTTATCAGCAATAATCAACGATATGATATAATCAACCATTTTCATTGTATAAAATTGCCATTGGCCTATAACAATGCAAGGCATATTCAGATATGGTTCATAATAATTCATATAATCAACCCAGTTATATATTTTTGCTTTATACTCATCATATTCAGATTTTACACCAGTGATTACTAAACTTAAGAAATTATCTATGAATTTTTTTTATCATTACGGGATATATAATAATATGCATTTGTAAATTTTTTATTTTTTTATTTTATCTAATAAAAAATATCATTTCATGCTATTTCTAAAATATGGCCACCTCTTCGTACATAAATACTTAATCGTTCATTATATCTAGTATGTAGTTTATAATTGATAACTCCGCATTGCACCATTATTTACAATATTAGATAAATATTCATTTAGAAAACACCAGTGTTCTTACAATAAGATGATCATACACTACAACCATGATAAACCAACCAGCGTCTACGTAGTAAATTCACGATTGCCTGTTTATAGAGCGTACTATGGTGATGGTCTCGGCAATACCATTGCAGGGTTATTTGCATGAATGGCTCCAAAAGTAGCGCCATTAGGAAAACAGTTATCATTGAAAGCCATTGATGTTATTCGTGATAAGGGTATTAGCACTGTTGGAGATCCTGCTGGGAAAGCATTTTCCGCAACTAAAGAAAACCTAATGTCGTTAGTTCGACGGCGAAGGAAACCACCGCAAAATCCCTTGGATTTTCGACTTCGTCATTGGGACCACTACCATCTACGGAAGTAATGCCTGCAAGCGTTAGTAAAATAATAAATAACGCAGTGGATCAAAAATTAACATCATTGACGACCAGCAACCCAGATGATATCGCAAACATGATAGCGGGTAGTGGCTTAAGATCTCGACCGAAATCGCGATTTAGATCAAGGAATATATAATAAAATGTTCAAACGGACACTTGACCCAGCGTTTGATATGGACGCCCTAGTGCGCAAAGATGATTCTGTACGCGATTATCAATTCTATTCATATCATGTAGTACAGCCAGATATTCGATCAAGAATTGAACTTCAAGTCCATGATAACCAGCAAATATTCTCTACCCGCTGAAACATTTATTGAAGTAGAAGGAGAAATTGTAACACAATAATACACCATATCCAGTTGGTGCTCAAGTCAGTTTCGTTAATAATGATATCATGGCGTTATTCGAGAGTGCAAGACATCTGATTGATGGAAAAGAGATTGAGTCGATGGATCGCGATGTTGATGTTGCCACAACAATAGTAGGGCTAGTAAGATATTCTGATGATTATACAAGATCGGCGAGCCCTTCTATGATGTTTGCAAAGGATGCTAAGGATACTACTGGCAAAATTCCATTTATTGTAAGACAACCAAAGAATCGTGTTGCCCCCAACCCTGCTAATAATGATGAAATCGAGGATATGATTATAAATACTGATCCCAACTACAACCTAGGAGCTGCAACACGTATGTCAATGTTGGAAGAACAACATCGACGATTTTCATGCGCGATTCCACTACATCATATATTTGGATTCTGCAGAAATGTCCGAAAAGTTATCTATGGAGTGAAACATACAGTAGTACTCATGCGAAAAAGTACTGATAGTGACGCAGTTTGGAGGATTTCAGCGGATGCTGCACATCCATATGATGATGCCGGTAAAGTCATTTTAACAAAACTATCATTATGGATGCCAGTAATGACTCCAGCACTCACCGCAGAAGAACGATTACTATCATTTATGGATACAGGAGGAAAATCATTGCTAAGTTGGCTAACAACAACAACAGATGTTAAGCAATCAGCTGTTACATGGAACCTGGCATCATTACAAGGTGTTGCAACTCCACGTCATATATTTATTGCGTTACAGGATATGATGAGGGTTGGTAATTAAGCACATAGCCGTATGATATTTGATCAATTAGGCGTTACTGATGTCTCGCAGAGAATAAATGGCCAGCAGGAACCATCTGAGGGTATACAACTTCATTACGGTCAAAACCATATTGCACGAGTTTATCATTGTCTGTTGTCATATATGGGATGCGATCAAAACGTTGATACTGGTCTGCAAATATAACATGATTTTAGTACCCTTTATCCGATCTATTACTTTTCGCTGGAACATCTTGATTTAATCTGTAGTTGACATACACTTTAGAGCTACTGTGAACCGTGGTGCTATTGCTAATTATAGAGCAGTTGCTGTCATTCTCAAAGATAAATCAATGTTACTCGAAGGTGTTGGTGGACAAATGAGAGTAATCGATGCACCAGTGGAAAATATATAACAATTAGATCAATCTTTTATTAATATAATGTCATATAGTCATATTAGTGTTACGTTAACTCCTAGTCAGATTAAAAAAATTGCAATCGGAATCGGCTAAAAAATGTGGAACCACGATAACGCTGAAACACAATCAGATGTCGGGCGGCCAGAATAAATTGTCGCTGACAACTCGTCAGATAAAACACTTCAGTGATGCTTTCAAAAACTAAAAAAGGTGTTCAGACACACTCTTTACAGCCTCAATCCCAAAAATGATAAAATCGGGTGGCATATTCCCGTTGCTTGCTGCGTTTCTAGCATTAATTGCGACAGCAGCCGCATAGGTGGCTAAAGCGGCACCGTTAGGAGCCGTTGGTACCGTGGCAAGGATAGCACTAAAGAAAGCAACTGGACAGGGATACAAAAAAGGAGAAAGAGTCTAAGATTACCAGGAACCCCATATTCATGGTACAGAGGAAAAGGCCTGAGACTAGGAACAGTTTATTAACACCAATATCTTCAATATTGCCTATAGTTCCAATGTCAGATTTTGATTTACTTGATGCTGCTAAAGAAACTAGCGATACAAAACTTGAGAGGTGTCTTTTTGAAAGATCAGTTGCCGGCACAATAAAAAAACGTTGAAACCGGTATCATTATTCTCGATAACAGCACTGGACCTGGAACCCACTGGGTTGCATACGCGATTGATCCACGTGTAATTGTTTATTTCAATTCATATGGGTTAGCGCCGCCTAAAGACTTTATGAGTTATATAAACCACTTAAAAACTCCTATCTAGTATTCTACGCTACCAACACAACAAATAAATCACCCACCAATATGCGGTATAGAAGTATTGAATGTCCTTGACGCTATTTCATCATCGAGAAAACCACCTCATCGGGTCATAAATCAATATACTAGTTATCGCTTTTTAGAGAGAAATTATATAAAATAACATGATTGATATTTGGGGGAGATCTTTATCAATGTTGAAGAAACCCGGTGCCGATGGCACTGCGGGAATATCTGCAACTGGTGATATAAAAAAATAATAGAAGATGAAATAGCTGAGATGTTTAACTTAGCAAGTGTTGATCCAAATGAAATAGTTATATTTCAAGATCGTCAGGGTAAATTGAAAACGAGTAATGTTTCTCTTGATGATATTTTAGTAAAACAACGCGGTGTAACAGAAAATGCTATCGCGGTATTCTCCGATCAGGGTAAACTCAAACCAGGCGTACTTGTTTCAACTATTGTAGATGCCCAACAAAAACTAGAATCAGAATACAACAATCATATAATTAATTTTGGTAGATTACAACAGAGTATAATTGATAACATCGAAGCCCCGATAAATAATTTCTTCGGTGTTCTACGTTCGCAACCCGAGTTGCATATCATTCATGTAAAAACCGCTATCGATAATTTAGCAAAATTGCAATCCGAGTATACCGCTCATGTAGTTCAATTTGGTAATCTGCGTAAAATTTTTAAAAAGACTGATGACGCTGTCGATGACATTTTTGGTAAAGACATGAAACCTGATGATATTTAAAAAGATCTCGCAGATATTATAATGAAACTTGATGAAATAAAAGCGATTAATCAGCGATTAGGGGTTATTCGCGAAGAGAGATCATTTTCAGATGCAATCGTGGAAATAAGGAGAATAATCACAGATATTAAAATGGTCACCGATGCCATCAAGGATGATCTACCGAAAATGATAGAAAAACTCGAAAACATAAAAATCCCTCACGAACAAAAACATAAATAACGTGTACGCGATCCAACACGGATCATTTACGTAGACACCTAAAAACAACATTAAATATCACCGCGACTGTCAAGGGTATTTATCGATTAACACTAGTGACACCAACTCAATTTAATATTTCATCTGGGGTCAGCAATACGATATCAAGGATCATTGACAAGGATACAACTGAACAGTTCACGATAATATCCACTGATAATACATTGGCTAGGGTTTCAGTAACATGGTATGTTGAATTCGTAGCTATTTTAAGTAAATAACTAAATTGAAATCGTAAACGATTTGAAAAAAAAATGTCATCACTAATGATTTCATCACCGACGATACCTTCGGTATCTCAACACCGCTATGATCAGGTTAGAGATTTTCAAACTAAACTCAAAACCCTCACTGAGGACTATCAAACAAAAATAAAAAAATACCAACGAAGAATCACCGCAGTTGATGTTACTGTGTACACGGTGAGTGGTGCAATCACCGGAGTCGGTATAACACTATCCTCGGTGACAATTATTGCCCTGATAGCTGTTCCAATTTGTATTTCAGCGGCGACACCAATCGCTGGAATAATTTCGATAATACCAAAAAAATATCATGCAACCAGCGTAAACTGCAAGATTACGTAGTTAAGTTCCATGTTGTGTCAACTGCGTACTCGCAATTATCCTTGATGATATCGTCGTCACTCGATGATACACTAATATCAGATAATGAGTTCTCAGCGACGGTACGTGTTTATGATTCTGCGATGTCAAAATTAGAGCGACAACATGAGTATAATAACAATGGCAACATCGCAAGAACTGCTTCAACAAATAGCAGAAAATACCAGCCCGGTGAAAACAAGTATGATATCAATAACCTTAACCAATCCTGAATTCAATGTGAATTTCCCTACTCCGATTCCAGTGAAGGAGATGGCGTTAGTTGGCCAAATATTAGGTCGGAAGCATTTGGTGGTCAACAACCGAATAAATCCCTGGCGTTTGCGAGCAAGAATAAACAAAACGGGACTCCAGACTGGAACGTTGTTTCGATGCCATCTAGGTCATACGAAATCGAACAGATCAATGGCGAATTACAACGCAGAATAAAATCCATTACTGGAAAAGAATCAAAAATCGCTGTAACAGTTCACGAGCGGACATTATAATCTGCCATTGAGATAAACTCACCCGGGTATGTAATAGATATTTATCCGAGTTCAATCAAAACCGTGCTAGGATGGCCTGAAATACCTCTTGAACAAAAAACCGTTAATATACCACCCTGAACCACAAAAATCCGATTATTTTTCCACGAAGGAAAATTATCATGATTATGATAAAATTTATATTGTCGTAGATAGTACTCGTGTTGGTCTTGGTACTCTTCTCACTGGTTGTCTTCTTGGTGTTGCACGAGCTGCTCTTGTTGGTAGTAGTATTCATCTGGTGGTATTTCTAAATTAACATATGCTTTACCATTAGATGATATTTTTAATCGTTGAAGAGCACAAGCAGAAGTCTATACTACTTTGCATTTTACAATAGATGAATAAATTATTACTAAACTTTTCACAGCAATGAGTAGTGATTTTGAGCGATTTAGAGGTTATATAGCAACAACAATCAACAAAAACCCACCCAACCGAAATAAATTCATCATATACATGAAAGTATGTAATAAAATTATCTCCGACATGGAAGAATTTAATTTAAGAAGTATTCAAATTATATTAGCTTATGATCATCCTGCAATGAGAACAGAATTTGCAGCAATATATAATATCCGCGTTGAAGATATTCACACATTTCAGTTTTCAGGATATAACATACCAGGGATGCGAGGAAAATAACAATACCATCGATGATGATTTTTAAAAAGTCGTGACGCATGGAAAAAAACAACATCACCACAGGAAATTATCCTTAAACATAATAATGACCCAGACGGAGGCGGCAGGCATATCGCTCCACTCAACGACAATATATCCTCGGTGATAACATTGAATTTAGTATGTGATTTTATCGAAGGCAGCTATCAGATAAATCTTGAGCGATCAAATCAAGCTCAGCAGGGATATATTTTATATTCATTTGCACCAACAGCCCCTCCTGGGTTTTTATTAATTGAGGATCTAACTAATCCAGTCTATATGCGATGTCATAATGATTTACTAACGAGAATTAATTTTAAAATCCCTGACCAGTCCAATAATATGATTGATTTACGAGGTGAGGTTTTGCAAAGTAGTATTTATGATTTGTTTTCATGTTTATAGTTATATTCTGTAAATCATGAACACTGTTAATGGAGGTCAAAATAGCGGTACCAGTAAACCAGAACTGCATTTTTTGGATGTTTTAGCTTGATTGAGTCATATTGGGTTGCAAGGGTTGTTATTACTGTGGTGAATTTTGGAAATAAGCATCTACGTACCTTGGAAATCCCCAAATGGATTGGGTCTTATAGAACCTCTGACAACCAAATCCAGCTCAAGGCCTTAATGAGTTGCTTACCTCAACACAACAAGCGAAGCAGCAGTTTACCAGTTATAAGTCATCGCTAGATTGGCATAGAGTCAGTTACCAAGTATTGCTTCTGATGTTGGGAGAGACCAACAGGTCTAACCTGACAGCAACTGCCCACGTCTAACTGGGCAGTATCCTGACAATCATTTGTCATCAATACACAGTTATTCTGGGTGCATAGGGCTTAAGGTATACGAGTACCTGACAAAGCAGACTACAACTACTGCACCAAGAAATAACAAACGAAAACCTCAAATCCTCAAGCTAGGTACATGAAATATCCGGGCGATACTGACTGGACTCCCAGTCGAAATTCATGCAGTCATCAGTGTTTGAAAGACTTCAGACATCCGTGATGTACTTGCAAGACTCCAGGTCGACATCAATGCACTATAGGAGACATAGCTAACATATGCTGGGATCCTCAGAGAAGAGAGCTACAGTCTTTTGGCAAGGAATGAGCTTAGATGAGGCCAGAGAGATTGGTGTTAGATTCGTCATCAGTAACTCTCTCCTGGGGATGATAGAAGCCTCCCAAAAAGGAAACTGTAGACTGTTATCCCTCTGCCTCCACACCACAACTGGGTATGTCAACCTGATCAGTGTTTACACTCCCACACTAAGCACCACCACATATACCAAGGACGAGTTCTATGATGAATTATACTCGCTCATTGAAAATTTTTTCAAGGAAGAGAACTTGATATTGCTGTTTGACTTCAACACTAGGGTGGGTGCAGACCAAGACTCTTGTCCTTTCAGTCTTGGCATGTTAGCATATGGGAAGATGAATGTCAATGGGCAGCGATGCCTAGAGATGTGCTCATACCACATTACCTCAGCATCACTATACATTTTTTCAGAAAAAGCCAAAGCATAAAGTGTTTTGGAAGCATCCCCGGTCCAAACACTGGCACCAAATGGAATTGATCATTATGAGACATCCTGACATGAAGGGTGTACTCCTTTGCCATACATTCCACAACGCTGACTGTGACACTAAACACATGCTGGTGTGCTGCAAAATGAAGCTTCAGAAGATACAGGCAAGAGGGTCAACCGTGCATTGACGTGAGCAAGATGTCATATCCAGACAAGGCTGAGGAATTCATTTATGCCATCTCCAAGACGTTTGAATCAAAACCTCCATAGCCATAGAGAGATGGGAGCACATCAGAGAGACTGCGTACAGCACTGCCACATGAATCTTTGTTAAGAACCAGTCAAAAATGACTTGTTTGAGGCTAACTACGCCACACTCATGCCTGATATAGAAGGGTGTTGCAGTGCTCATCTGGAATACAAACGATCCCCCTGCCATATGACTCTACATGCATTCAGGTTTATCAGACACAAAGTGCAGAGGCTAGCATGGCAGTGTGCCAATGAATACTGGCTTCAACATTGTCAGAGCATCGGATCAGCAGCAACGGGAAACATCAGAGGCATGTATGATAGCATAAAGAAAGCAATGGGTCTCACAAAGAAAGTGACAACACCAAAGAAGTCTGTAACAGGCAATACCATCTACAACAAGGGCAAGCAGATGGAGTGTTGGATGGATTACTACTCTGAAATATACTTCAGAGAGAGCCATGTGCAAAAAACACCATTGAAAACCTCCTGCTCATGGCCAGACTGGATGAAAAACCTGCTGTGACAGAACTAAAAAAGTGTATCCAGAGTCACAGTACGAGTTCCATGCAGAGAGGTCCACAATCAACATGATCTTCTCTGTCAGGCAACTGCAGCCAAAATGCAGAGTAAAACACAAACCCCTCTTCCTGGCAGAGACAGACTCTTCACAATCCTGGCGAAGATTTGATGCCCCCCCCCCCTTCCAAAGCTGATAAGCATGATACAGTCCTTTTAAGGACATGCTTTTTGCCACTCATACAGCAGCTGAGTAACAGCACTTGATAGACTGCTTTGCTAAAGCATACAGTGAATTTGGGCTAACCATCAGCCTAAAGAAAGCAAACATGATGGCTCAGAATGCTGGACCCCCTCCAAGCATTACAATCAACAACTACAAACATGGGGTAGTCATTCAGTTCACGTACCTCAGCTCTACAATCACCAACACCCTATCGCTCTGATGCTGAGCTCAACAAGTAGATTGGAAAGGCATCAAGAACTATCTCCATGTTGTTGCAGAAAGTGTGGAATAACAGCATGCTGACCCAGAACACTAATATCTTTATGTACCGTGCCTGTGTGCTAACACTCTCCTGTATGCCAGTGAAACCTGGGCTCTGCATGCCTCACAAAATGAGAAAAGACCTTGAGTAATGAGTTGGGTCCAATGAGTTGCTTGAACTTGCCAAGATTCACAGCATGGTCACACTCTTTCACCAACAATGCATCAGATGGCTGGGCCATGTACATCTGATGGATGACTGATGGATCCCCAAAGACTTTATGTATTCAGAACTACCTCTGGCAAAAGGTAGGTTGGTGTGACATGAAAACCCTTGACATTGATGTCAACACCTGAGACGAGAATTGCTCTAGATAGGTTCAGCTGGCGACATGCACTGATGACTGGTTGGAAAGCTGGTGAGGACAAGCTAAGCTTGCTAGCTGATGAAAAGCGATCTCTGAGAAAGAAGCTCCAACACAAACAGGCTCAACATTATAGTGTAGCAAGGACTGCCACTCCAATATTACATCCTAGCCACTACAGATGCTGCACAACCACCAACCGGGATATCTAGCATGGCCACACTTCCATCATCTCCCAAAACTAACAGATGCCATCAAAATGAGTCATATAATGTAGATAAATCACCCTCTTTGTTGCAACCTTGTCTTTGGAATCATCTACAGTCTCACTATATCCTGTAATACATTTTTTATGTATGATGTGTTCTTTCTTTTATATTTTCTGTTATAAGCTATTTCTATTTGATGTTTGGGGTAAAGAAATAAATCAAACAGACCTGTGTTTATACTCATATTGATTGCATATGACAACCCATAACATTTCTTCAAGAAAAAATGTACTGTAATGAAGAAATACTTGATCCAAGATAAAAATGTAATATTAAAACTTAAAAAATCTGACAGATACATACAAAAACTGGTTGTCCAACAAGAACAAAGGCTGTAGAATCAAACAGTCTTGGAAATCAGTTGCAATGCTTCTGCTGTTTTCGAATGAATTTAAACATGTTCGAACAGAATATCTTGTAAATTAAATTAATTCAACACTTTATAACTATTTTTCTTTTTACCATCTAAGTTAATGGAGATGCTTGTTTTCATATATTTAACTGTGGTGAGAAAGTATTAATAGACATACTTTAGTTTCATCTACAGTAAAAAAAAAATGGATATGTTTTTATAATATCAAGCTGTTGTGAATGGGTGTGTGTGTGTGTGTGTCTTTTGAAATAAACACTGTTGTGAGATTATTACATTTTCCAACCAGTATTTTGTAAAATCAAAGATATAACATTCTAACACAAAATATATTTATACCATCCAAAAATGTAGTAAAGAATATTTAATAATTTTTTATTTATTTCATTCTGAGGATCTTGGCATGATTTCAAAGGTATAAATAATGCTTTCTCATTAAAATGAATGCCAATGACTGCTGTCTGTTTGATTAGCTGGGAATTGTGTTCGAATTTTATGTGACATTCTCATCATGACATTTTCATTGTAGACATGATACAAATTGATAATATCCTTGCAATTTTGCTTGGAAGTTTTAGTTTTGAATATATTTTATTAATTGTCAATTAAATGTATTTCTATATTATCTCTGCATCATTGACTGCAAATAATAAAGTACCAGCTTACAGTTTTGCTGACTCTTTCAAGAAATAATGCCAATATTTGTAAATCTAACACTTACTTTATGATATCAGTGTCTATCTATAACACATGCTAAAATGAGAAAGTATTTATAAAGTTCACTCTAAGTAATATTTTCATTTAAATGATTATGTAATCCTCATTTAAAGAAATGCTGATTTTCGTTTTGATGGCTGATCCCTTGAAACATAAGGCTTATTATCCCAAAGTCCTATCTGAAGTGCCTTATAAAATAGATGTTTTTTTTTTGTTACCCTGGTATCTAATAAAAGATAAACCTTGATTAGTAAAATATAAATTTGACCAAAATGTACAATTATTTAGGACCAACATTTAGCAATTTATATAATTAGATTCTATGTTGGTTAAATTTATATAGCTTCTCTGTTCACATCCGTAAAAAACCTTCTATATAGTTTTGTATTTGAATTCATCATCATAAGCATTGTTCTGTTTGGCACACACACACACACAGTGCTCTAAACTACAGTGCTCAGACTTTATGAGCAAAAGCACAATTGTCTCATTATCAGCACAGTTTCCTGTCCCTCCCATTAATGTTTGAAATGTAAGAGGAATTTGAATAAAGCCACACTCTACTCCCTAAACAGGAACACTTTAAGAAGAAGAATACTTCTCTGACAAAAGCAAAGTACCTGGCAATAAAAGACTCTGAGAAGCTCCTGTGTTCCTTAATGTTTTTGTAGAAATTGGATTGTTCCAATCACCAATAAAAAATATACTTCCTTTCAACATGAATGGTTCATAATTCTCCATAACAAAATCAGATTGGGATTTGCATGACCCTACAAATATATTGTTTCCAATGCCTGGTCATGACCTTGAGAAACAAGTACTTGGAACTGCTCTGTTTGCTTTGTTTTTATTCTGTTGCTTTTTCTTATCTTAAATCAAAAAGAAACTAAAGTGCCCCAGTATCTTGCAATAAGGGCTAATAGGAAAAGATATGGATTTCTGATCAGTCTTATCAGACATTATATTCAAATTAGTTGTACTAGACTGAAATTTGTAAGCACGTATTTAAGTCTGATTTGGTTTCTTATTTACCAGGTGCTGAGATTAAAACTCATTGACAAACAAATCTTTGTGAGCCAAAAATATTCTTAAGTTGCATGAGCAAAGTTTTTTTAAATAATCTTGTATACATTAAGGTTAATTTTGATGTCACTGTGGATGTAGTTCTTGAGCTCTTTGACTAATATGAGTTGTCTAAGTTTGTCATAATCTTTCTCAATCTTTTTAGAAGCACACCACCTATCAAATTGGTTCACTTTTTCCTATGCAAATTCAGCATATGTTTGGTCATTTGCTTTTCTGCAATTCCCAAATCTCTCTCAATAAATGGAATATATTCTTCACAGACTTTGCCAATAAGTACACTCCTTAATAATAAAGTCCAGTGCTCTCTTGGCCATTTTAAACTTGCAGCTATTGTTTTGAAAAACATAAATGTTGATAAATTTCTTTGAAGGAAAGGGGAAACTAATTTGATATTTCTGAAAACATCAAAACTGGGAAAGTACTGTCCACTCACTATGTGGCTCTGATTTTTTTCAATTAAACTGCATTTTGATCTCTTTCTTCTTTTTGAATTTGCAATTTCATTTGCATCTCTTCTTTTTGCAACCTGATCTGCATCTCTATTTCTTCCTTCTAAATGTGCCTTTTCATATCTCTCTCTCTCTCTCTCTCTCTCTCTCTCTCTCTCTCTCTCTCTCTCTCTCTCTCTCTCAGCATTTGCCTATCTCTTTCTTATTCCTGCAAAATTATTTCCTTAATTGTATTTGCATTTGTTTCTCTATTTTCTCTTTCTGCATTTGAAGCTCTTGCTCCATTTTATTGTCATAATTTAATTTCAATTCTGAAACTTATAAGTGAGAGCCAAAGTCTTACTTACTAATCAAACCCAAAGCATTTTTGTCGAAAATATTCTTTTGTACCAAATACAAAATCAAGATATTCTTTTATTTCTAGTCTTAATAAAAATTACATTGCCTTAGAAAGATCATTATCTTATTGTGTTAGCATTAAAATAAATTTTTCCAATTTTGGTGACATTGTGCTTGTTGGTTTTATAATGTAATATAAAAAAGCAGATACAGAAAAATGTCTAAAATAAAATAAATTTAAATTTCAAACAATTTCAATTAGTCTGAAATAAATATCCTGGACAATCACTACAATTTTATATTATGACCCTGTTGTCATAAGCTAAGCAACAGAGAAAAGCAGAACTAACAAGTTTTGTAAACTTAACAAACAGTTTAATTATCAAAGATCATAATGAAAATGTGAGAGGTATACTTCAAGTTTGACATATTTCTGATTTAATATATATTTATTTTAATTTAGTTGTTTTTTTTTTCTTCAGAAATTGAGTGGATCTGAATAATTCTATGGTAAACAAGTAATGTTGACCTAGGTCCTGGCCTTGATTCAGGGTTAGTGGAACCACGTAAACGGGTTTTTTATTTTAAAATGATTGGTTGTTGTCAAGGTTAGGATTGGAAAAGTGAATTAAGAAATTGTTGTTGTTGTAGGGTTCAACGCCATTTTTCAGCACACAATAGGCTACACTTGACAGCGAGTATTAATGGTAGAGGAAGAACCCGGGAAAACCCCAGGAAAGAACCACCGACCCACAAGAAATTACTGGCAAGCTTTCTCACATACCCACATTGGCTGAATCTGAGACTCCAACCCATGCATACAAAGGTTAGATGGCAATGATCCATAATTGAGAGAGCTTTAGACCACATGGCTACTCGGAGCCCCCAACTTAAGATGTAAACAACTTTTTATTCTTAAAGTAAAATGATTGGTTCTTGTCAGTGTCATGTTAGGAGCATGTGATATAAACACATTGACGTAATTCCTCCCCTCCCCCATCTCTCAATTTTGCAATTTGGGGATTTTTTAAAAACTGCGTATTAGAATACACTATAATTTTTGTTTTAGTGAAATGTTCTCGGTTTTGGGCTTTTACACCTGATGTTAGATCATTTTCTTTTGTTGTAGACAGGTTTTGAATTCATGTTACCGGTAACTTTTCTGCAGTTCATTTGGATTTTAAAGGATTAATTTGTATCTCTAGAAATATTTCATATGCTCATACTGATTTCTTAGATAAGGACAGTGTTAAATAATATGTTCTACAAGGAATTATAGATAAGCACAGTACAGACTTCAGCCTTCTTGAACAGGACTCAAACTCGAATCTATTAGAATATTTCATTGCAAGGACTTTTGTAATTTAATTTGTGAGTTATTCTTCAATTATTTTTGGATTTGATCCTTAAAACTAAGTTATTTTTCCGTTTTTTCAATCATATTCCAAGGAAATAAAATTATTTTTTAAACATTACAAAGCTTCTTATTTTTCACTTGTTCTTTGTTGCTGTTTATTAGAGCCTAAACATATAACACACATGAATCCAGATGTGTTATATGTTTAGGCTCTTTATACATTTCAAAACTAAAAATGCACTGGTCCTCCAAGAACCATGATATCATCAAAATGTCATTATCTAGAATAATTTGTCATAGTCACAGAATAATAATATTGTCCAAAATGAACACTTTCTATTGCTGCTGAGCAAATCAAACAAATACTTCTCTTCTCGAATAATAGCTAAGTACAAAAACACATCTGCAGAGTTAGAACAATAACAAAATAAGTGAGAATGACACCAAAATCGGAATGAATCTGATTACTTAACTCTCTTCTATGCACCATCTATTGCAACTCAACTTCACAATAGACCCCAATTGACAGAATACACTATTAATTTTATGTTGATTTTGCCTGTTCACATAACCCAGCCCAACCAATGGCAGTACACTGAATTTTTCCAGAAACTTGTCAGCCAATGATAATTTAAGCCAATTACATCATTCAGTCTTATCATTAAGATTATTATTAATAATTGTCAACACATACAAAAACTTCTATTTATAGATCCTGTGCAGTTTACATTCTAAACAGTCAGTTCACATACACAAACTTATTACAGATATTAAATACAGTTTACAATTACAATTAAATACAAATTAGGAAAATAATTAAAAGTATATGCCAGAAATTATGAAAAGTGTAGATACACATAATAACATGTAAATAATGTCACAGTAACAAAGATTTTGCATTTTTTTTAGCTTTTATTACATTTTGTTGTTTAGCTCAGAACCAGATTGGTTTTATGGCAACCTGTTAACATAATGTAATACCATGATTCGTGAAATTTAGTGTGGGTATGTATTTTAATAAGTACTGCACAATCATTGCAGAAATAGGTCACTGTGGCCCATATACCATGCATCACAGCCTTGGTTTCATTCTTAATGACAATGTATGCCAGAATCAATAAACTAGGTTACTGTATTTATTCCTATCATGACAATGCTTTTAGCAAGAAAGTCAGCTTATTATTGTAGTTTAATATGAAAAAAAATATTCTTTTTATTTTGTATGTTTTTTATTCCCTGTCACTGTTGGTGGTTAGGTGATTATGTAGGTACTATATATGAGTAGGTAGTTTCAAAATATGTTAGTACAGTACTTCTAAAGTTCAAATGAAAGATAAGTTATTGTCAAAATATTTTTAATTAGAACGAGGGCCAAGTTTGAATTTATTTCCAGCATGATAATATCTTCAGTGGTTCCTGGAGACTGTTAAAAATGGAAGGAGCTAAGAAATATTACTTACTTTCTGTTTACCTAAATGTACTTAGGGTGTTTATTCTGATGAATTCATTTTATACATAATACAATTTATGGGTCACATTAACCTCTTTTCCAGGATTTGTAATATTAACAGCAATTAAATATAGTTTCTTCTTTAATTTAGCCACCCAATTTTTCTTTTTGACCCCTCTTGCCTCTTTTTTGGAGGGTTTTATTTTTGCCATCATATTTTGCCCGTTTTTGATGTCACATTGATCATAGTAAATGTACGTTTGTAACAGTTATAAAGATGTTATCCTCTTCTCAATAATATGATTGTCCTTGGATTTTGCTCTCAATATCAGTTTCTTGCTGTACATAGATGCACTTCAATCATTGTGTTTAAGTTCTGGATCAAGAATGGTCTGTGATGATGTGATTGAACGTTTTCTTTGCTTCTTCATGGAGGGTGTATGGAGTGTAGATATAGGGTACAAATTAGTCAAGATAAGAAGGTGTGCCCTAAATTTGGAAAAGTTTACAGCCTGATTTGTCTTCTTAAACCCTTAAATTTATTAATGCTCAGCACCAAAGTCTTGCAAGGTATTTGCTAGATGAGCATATGTATGTCACATTTTATCTGCTAACGTATGTTTTCATGTTTACAGCCCCTATCAACACCGTTGAGATGCAAGGAATTCATGTGATTCAAGTTGAAAAATTTTCATCTCCCTCTCAGACATCATTCCAGATTGAAATCAATGATGCTTTCTTCATGGATACAAAAAACGGAGCAACTAAAATGAAAGGTCTCATTTGCTGCAAGGAATGCAATAAAGGTGAGCTGATAATAATTCTCTAAAGGCAGTACATTTTATAGGCTTTTTCATTGACTGGATCCAGTTCCATAGACCTGTCTAACATCACCAATTTGTACTACCCATCTAAAAACTTAATCTCTTCCGACACTTGTATTTGCATGAATTCCCTCTATTAAAATAAAGTCATACGAACAATGTTCTTTTGTGTACCAGGGCCCAGCTACATGAAATGAATTTTCCATAGATCTTAGACATAACGACACTGTGATTTCATTCATATGTGTTCTTAAAACCATTTTGACGACAAGAGCAGACTTGAAGACTTAATAACATTTTTAATTACTGTCAGCATGTTTGGGGGGTAATTTATGGTGGTTGTTTTTGTAATCTGGTAGCTGTATGTTTTTATGTGTTATCTAATACTTAAAAGTGCTTAGAGCTTAGAAATATTAGGCACTACTAATCTTCTAGTCTACATTATTATTATTATTATTATTATTATTATTATTATTATTATTATTATTACCGTTATTGTAATCTAGCCTTTCAAAAAGGGCTATATTGCAGGAATTACATATAGAAATTATTAATGCTGAGTGCCGAGGTGAGTCAGCTGTTAGTACCATTTTTAGAAGTATTTGGTATGACGCAGCATAGTGGTTAGAGCATCCACCTCAGATGTGGGAGTTCGTGGTTTCAAACCCCAGCCAAGTCATATCAAAGATTTATAAAAATGGTGCCCCAAAGCTTGACATCACTATAAACTATCACCCTGCAGACATCGTAGCAAATATGACTGAATATTTTTTAAAGCTACTTTAAAAATCCAACACACACACCCATATACCCAATCTGTATTGATTCTATAAAATCAAAGCAAGTGCTTGAATCAGATGTCATTGTTACTGATGATGCAAATAGATCAACATATCCTTGTTGGTCATGTCTTGAAAAGTGACACATTCATCTGCCACTGTATAGTATGTTGACACAATTTTATACTTGACACAATTGGACTTCAGTGCTACAGAAAAACTATTCGAGAATATGGACAGAAGCTTTGAGTATGTATGTATGTATGCATGCATGTATGATGGAATTTCTGGTAGTAATAGTGGCTAAGGTACAATTTCCTAATGAACACATATTAAGACTTCCACATAAGAGGAAGACATGTAGTCGTGTCAGATAAAGAATTGCAGATTTTGTAGTGAACTTATTTGTATTGTTGAGTTGCTGTGCCGCTTTTGATAACAGAATCAATAGGCTTCTTTGTCACTCTAAATGTCCATTATCCACAAGGTTTAGTCCAGGTCTGTTTAGCTGAATTAAACTTATTGTGCATATCCATTTGTCTTCTCTGATCTGACACAATGACCGTGACTTTTTACTTTTAACCACCGAACTGATTAAATTATTTGTTACTCCAGTTGTGAGACATAAAGTTCAAAAATAAAGTTACTGTACAGAAACTGCTTTTTTTCTAGTAAAAAGTTTATTCAATAATACTTTGATTCCCAATCATAAGAAATTAAGAAAACTGTTACTGCCTATTAAATCCAGACATACTGAACTAAAACGTTTTAACTGAAAAGCAAAAAAGTATCTGCCAAAATAGAAGTAGACATGATTTTGTTCTTCTATAAGTGAAACTGAACAAATTTTAAGCGGGGTTCTGGGGTCCTCCCCAAATGGGGTTTCAAGGGGCAGTGAACCTAATCCATGGGCCCAGGTTGCCACAGGCCACCAACCAAAAATGCATTTTGCACTCATAAAAGACTGCTCTAGGTGCAAATTATGATCATAAAATAAACCAAAATAATCATTTGAAAAACTAAATAATTTATCAAAAATATTCAACTTGACTTTAATAATTTAACAATATTTATGTGTTACATTCTCCAATACTATTAATTCTAAAGTTATCTCATTTGCATGTCAGTGCTAATTCACATCGTAATTAGGTCACAATAATTTTAAAAAGTTTTGCAGCAAATATATTATCCTTCTCTCTTTTCATAACAAATCGGTAAAATAAACATCCAAGTACATCAACTATATATAAATAATCACATAAATTTACTTGTCTTTTTCTCCAATGGACACGACCTGTTGATATGCCGGTCTAGCTCTTTTAGCAGACTTGGCAAAAAGTATTTTTGTCTTCTTTCTGATTACCACTGACATGTTTGGCTCAGTTTGCAATCATTTCTTTTCCTTCTCAATGAGAGCCTTTTTCCTTTTAAGCTGGTGCATGTAATCATGACATGCATTGTGCATATCCTAACATTGGGCTACATCCGTTCTCTCATGCAACAAATCTTTCTTCTTTTAGTAATTAACTGCACATTTTCTAGATGCCTTCTGAGCTTCAATTTTTCCATTTGCAGCTTTTGTAGGTGCTGCTCCAAACTCTTGAAAGTGTAATTACCCTAATTCAGATCTTTATTGCAAAGGTCTCAAAATGCCAGACCTCTAGAGTTCAGCTTTCTTAAAAACTTACCAACTGAACTTCCGTCAACTTTTCACTCCAGCCATCCCAATTTCTATTTTTTTTTTATACATTTTGTTAAAACCCTTATCTACACTTTTTATGTCATGGTCTCTCAACAACTCAGGGCACTATGTTTTGCAAGGATGTTTCTTCTTTCCATTGCAATCAGTTTCCATTACACAACGAGTCTGTCTATGAATTTAGACCTTTGACCGATGAGAATACTCTTTACGAGAGTCGTGTGCTCACTAATATATAGAGCAACAAATTACATGGAATGTTGTGAAATGGGACTAGACAGACCATTTTTTAAAAACTGGATTGGAGATGATATAAAAAGACAGACTATATCAAGAAAAATCTGATTCAAGTAAGAAAAAAAGCAGAATTCTGCTTTAAAATGGAAAGAAAAAATAAAATATTCATATCTACAGAAGGCAGTAAGAGTGATCTCCCATACAAGCTACAGTTACTACTAAGGCAGAGCGAAGACTATATGGAAGCAGGGTTCGAAATTAACACATATTTCTTTGTAGCTAAAATGACAAGTATACTGAGAAATTTACTAGTCCTGTCCACAAGACAATTAATGCTGAGATAAAGAAGTATAAATCCTGCTTCAAAAAATTAGTCAGTCAATTCACATTTCTTGTTACTCGAGATGATCTGGACCCAATGCCAGAAAGGGATCCAGGTGTCCTTTCATGTCTTCCACCTGCTTTCAGGGTCCATGTGGAGTTTATTCTGGTCTCCTTACCATCTTGTACAGCACTAATTCTATCTGTGAAACACATATAGTCCATTTAGGGATTTTAAATATTAAATTTTACAAAAAGAGTTGGCACTTGATGTTTAAATAACAAAAAATTACCTCCAAAGTTCCTGAAGACACAACTTTAAATAATATTTGCAGTTTGAGTTTAAACCAGTTTAAAATCTTTTTTGTGCACTTAGTTCATATACAATTCAGCTATTCATGAACTATAGACAAACAAGGTATTGTAAAATACATTTTTCAAGAAAAAAAGCCAACATTTGTAATTATCCTCATTTAAGCTTTGCAAAGCCACATCTATCCTTTCAGTGATCAAGTAGATCACTAGTTAAATTGTCGCTAAATTGCGAGTGGTAAAACGATCCAACTAAAATCTCAAGCTTGTTTTGTGTTGATAAAGATTTTAAATTATACACCTAAATTCAAACACCTGAAGATGAACTCTTCCTTCTATATTTCCTTTGGATACAAATAGTTTATCAACTGTAAATGCATGCCCAATGTATCAATGGAGGAAGTATTTCTGAACTTCAATACCTTCTTCTCCAATTTATTTTCTTCAAATGAATTTGTAAATGAAGTCTGCTTTTTATTCTTGATTGTCTTAAAAACACTGATAATGTCAGCGCTTTCTTAAAGCCTTCTTTGTATATATGTTGATGAGCCAGCTGGCAGCAGGTTGGACAGCTTTCATGTATATGATAAAAAGGCTGATTATGTATCAACAAATACATGTTCACTTTTTGTCAATGTGGCCAATAGATATAAAAAGTGGAACCAGACGTCAAACAATTCTGCCAGTGTTGCAGATGCACTCAACAGTATTTGCTAATGAGAACTACTCACATGATAAAGACTGTTGCAAGTGTGGATCCAAGCAAATTTTTTGGATCTTTAGCTGTGATGCTGCCAAACACCATGTGCGAGTACATGTAACTAAAATATTGTGGAACGATTTAATTATACTCTTGCTAACAGTTATTTAATCATAAGTGCAGGAATTATCGATAAGGCCAGAGCAGTCTGAGGAATGGTTAGCATGACTTCCATTGGTCATTCAACAATGGAGTCACAAGTATAACTGGATTAAAACCTACCAATGCAATTCGACACAAGACTTTTAGTGTTACTCAGGAAAAGATTTCAAAGCCAGCACCAGTACAACAAGTCAAATTTGGTTGATATTCCTATGTGCCTGGAGAGACTGTGGAAGGTGGACAATAATGTCATGCCACTGACACATTCCAGGATGTATACAATTTTTGAATCGATTTATACTCCAAGACAACCAACACAGTACTGATTGAGGCTGTTGTGACCATGTGGATAAAATACTCACAAGCATGCTTTGCAAGAGGAATTGCAAAATGTTCCAGCAAACACTGAACTGCCACCAGGATTTGCTTTGACATGTTAACCAATATCAGTCATAAGATGGTATAGAACAGCACAATGACCAAATGCCTAAGTGGTTATTTCATTGGGGAATATCCAGTGTTTTGATATCAAGTGTGGACAAACATTGCTTCATCAGTATACATCATACTGGATCATATAAGACCACCAAGAGGTTCCAGTTTGTACTTGACAACCTTTTCTAAAATCAACTTTGAAATGCCTTTGACTAACCCTTGTTTTGGGGTCCGACTACAGTCTAGTACGTTTTGGATCACAGTCTCACATACATGGTTAGTTCACCTGAGTATTCAGCTTTGAACATTTTTATTGTTTAAATAGATAATGTTCTTTCCGATACTCACTAGTATCAAATTCATGGACCAGACTTGAATGTGCCATGTCTGCATACACATCAATGGTGGTAACTTACAATCTACTGTATATTGACCCAATCCGGATAAACTCGTTTGATATTGTCAAAGTAAAACTTGTACATGAGCAGCTTTGACAAGTCCAGCATAAACAATCCAATGTAGATTGGTTTTGTCAAAGTTTTTAATTTTTACTGTGAGATAATAAGTCCACCCTCAAATAATTTTCAGAATTCAAAAGTACTATTGCCTTCAAAATTTGCTTTGCTCATTATCATGTATAAGATCGACTTTAATTAATTTGTACAGATTCTCCATGGTTTTACCTAACATGGCATTGTGCATGAGTTTAAAAAAGCCCTTTTCAAAGTCACCTGTGATATCTTTATGCATAGTGAGCAATTCCATCTTAATTTTGGTCTTGGACAACAATGCATCAAAACCCATAGTCAGGGACAAGTATTAGGCAGGATAGAGCTTGTTTGTATATTGTAGATTCACTTTCAAAAACTATGATATCAGCAATTCAAAATTTGTACAAGGTTTATGTGCCCTTAGTCATTATACCATGATTTTTGGCCAGATGACTTTCAATAAATAGACAGTTAACACTTTGCACTGTCGTAATAATTATAAGCATTACCTATTGTAATTACAAATAGGCAAAAGTATTTAACCAATTGCCACCTTAACAATCAGTTTCTTTTTGTTCAGCCTGAATAAATGGCCATGTCAGTATTTGGTGTTTTCATAAAGACTTTATATGATGTCTTCTTGGACTTTAAAAGAAAATTTTGCCATTCGATCATCAATTGTGGTCAACATGGCAACCATCCCAAAATATTTTCAATACTCTTCACAAGCATAATCATATCAGCATAGGGTTCTCAAATTAAAATTTCTTATGACATTGAAAATGGTGCTGATTTTAATGAACCATATGCATATTATGGCAGCCATCTTAAAAATTTTGTAATTACTACTTAGAAATGGAAAGTAGTGAAGATGTATGCATTTCACCAGAAAAATTAAAATATGATGTCTGCTTGGTCCTAAATTTAAATGGCATCTGTGACTCTACTGTAGCAGCCATTTTGAAAATATTTATATTGCTACTCCTAGATGAATGGCCATATTGATAAGTCCAATCTGTCATCAAATATTGCTGTTGCTGCTGAAGATAAAAAATCTTTTAATACATTCTGATAAGGCACTAAACAAAATTCAAACAATTTTTACAAAACATTCAATCTTGAATGCATTTAACACAGAAATTATGCTGATCTATCATCATTTCTTTCTCATGAGACTGGTTGATGTTAATTACCGTGACACTTATTTAACCTTTGCTAAAGAACACAAAGGAAATCTTTATAAAAAAATTAAGGAGACTTAAAGCTAATGAATTTTCTTTATTTCCTCTACTTTAATTCATGTATATACTGTATCATGATACATTGCCATTGAGTGCTATAACTTGAACTTGTTATAGATCGCATCATTATATAACCAACCAAGTCAGTTAGCTAAAGAAAATGATGCATGTACCCAAAAAATTTGGAAATGGGTAATAAAAACAGATGTACAAATAGGTGCATTTCATTAAATGAAGACAAACTAATCTGAAATACGCTTGTATATTGACAACTTTACATTTCACATAGTACAATCCATAATCTATTAAGTACTGTACATGTACATGAAAAATCAATGTATAGATCACTTTAAAACATTCATTTAATAGTCACGTCCAATTAGAAAACACAAATAACACAATATTAAAAAATGTTAGTCCTCATTTGATCTATATACGAGTGTCACTAAACAGTTCACTATGACAGTATTGTCAGTAAAATGTGGCTATATATAGTTGTTTACATGCTGTATTTAATGTACTTAAATTGGCCTAGATTTTTCAGCTAGAGATAGCTATTATCTTAAATAAGTGACCAAGAGGATGATGATATTCAAAGGGATTTGAAAATGGAAACAAACTTTAAAAAATTAAGTTTTTTTGTTAGGTACTCCATCTTCAGTTAATTCAATGACCAGTTTTCTCTGTTTTCAAAAGATCGAAAATTTAATTTGCATTTTATGTCGCCATTCGTAGCAATCATGGTCAGCTATCTTTGATGAAGGATCCATCTTGTATTGACGTCACCACTAAAGGACAGCTTAGAGGACCAAACAAGTGATTTTTCTTATTGTGGTGGCAACATCAAATAATTATAGAACATTGACGGAGACTGAATTTTTTTTTATTTGCCTAGCATATATACAGAACAATTGGTACTTCAGTAGTAATCAGTTTTCTTTGAAGTTTCAGCTAAATTATTATTTCTAGGTACAAAAGAAAAGGAACTAGTTTTCTCACCCAAGCGACAGAGAAATCTAGCTGTTTTGCTAACCTTACTTTTCTTATCTCAGTCTAGTCATCTCAGACCAATCGTCTCAGTCATGGTGTCCACGCGCTGAGAACTACTTTTAACAAAATAAACCTTTCTTGTATTTCTGCTGTGCCATAGTTTTTCTAAAATAAAACAACAACAACAAATAATAATATATAACCAAAACATTGTTATTTAAGGTCAATCTGTCTTAGAAAACAAACCAAAACAAAAACATTTTGATAGAGACAAATACACACACACATACTATTTCGAGGTTTTGATATTATGTTAGTTCGTTCTAACTAGCATGGTCAAGTTTATCCAGGACTAGCTCAGTACATTTTCAGAACATTAAATGCAGCTAAAGCAACTGAACTAGTTGTAAACACATCGCGTGAAACATTGTATATACTGTTAGCTACATTTAATGAAGCTGACCTGAAAATTTACTGTGCTACAGATAGGATAAAATTCTCAATGGTGTTTGAAATGAATGATGTCAGAAAACACTAATCTATGCACATTAAGACTATATACCTATACACTTCATAGCATCCCAACTCTCTAAACAACAACGGAAAACTTAGCAACAGCTAGAAATGGGTTATGTCAAACATGCTCTATTATAATTTGGTTAATCATCTCCGTTGTGCTCCAGCTGAATATACCTGCAATATTTATTGACAAATAATACACTTACCAGCCAGAAGGAATCATTTATCCCTCAACACACTAATCCATAAGCAAATTTCACTGCATCATTTGCCATATTTTCAACCCAGAAATATAAATTTTCAAAGAATCCATGAACTTGAAAGGTTAGCACATTGTTATCCTCTAGGGTCCGCATATTTGGAGGGTGACGAGGGTCTTTTATACGGGAGAGAGTGGGGTACTCAAAATTGGAAATGATGAAAGGAAACAGTTTTTTTCTAATAAATTATAACTATTTATTGTTAATTTCATATAACATCCATATATTAAATGTGATAATACCTCATTACTATGCGACGTTTTATGTTGTTATTTGTCTTTGCTCACGCGTATGAACTGTGTACTTCGGACGCAACGGTCACACCACAGCCCTCATTAGCTTATTTGTATTCATGCACCAAATGTAAGCATTGCAACGTGCACACTTTTAAAGAGTTCTTTTTACTTCAAAGGATAATATTGGGTGAGAAAAATAATCTATGTTGGGGTTTGGACTGAGACAATAAAAACCCAGCCGCGGGGTTACATTATATATCTCCCCACTCAGACAGGCCTCGTGGGGAGACAAATAATATAACCCGTAGGCTGGGATTTCATTGTCTCATTCCAAACCCCAACATAGATTCTATATGACATTTGTTGATTGCAGCAGTTACCATAGCTGCCTTGAAACGATAGTAGCTAGTCCCAGTAGCATGACTATTGAAGTGCATTGCAGTACCCATTACTCAAGCCAGATGATGTCAGTGTAAATAAGTAGATTATGATATAACAATGCATTGTTAAGAATTTATGTAAAAATAAATAGATTCCAGTGCATTTTATATATCGTGTTAAATTCCTTGCATGGTGCCTCTGAATTTCTCCACTCCAAACCCAGGATTGTATATTAACAAGTTGAAACAGCCAAACGTGTTGCAAAAAAAAATTCAGTTGGTATATTTTGTCACTAGTAAAGGAAAACAAATCAGTTTACACCATTGGTGAAACCCAGCATGATCCCTAAGTAAATTTTTACACATCAATAATCATACTTTTTAGAAAAAAATAAAATAAAGTCATATTTGTTTTGTGAATGAGAAAAATACACGCATATCAAATTTCATGAGCAATGCAACAATTGTCATGTTTCATGCACAATCTCTTCCCCAAAATGATAATAAACCTTTTACATTTTATTTTTCATACAGTTTAGAAAGAATGTTTTGTTTTCTGTATGAGAAAAATACATACGTATGAAATCTCGGGAGCCACACTTCAATTGTTATATTGGAGGATGCTATAATGGGATGACACTGTAAAAGTTTTTATTATATCTTGTAGCTAATTCCACAATCATGAAACCCCCAGAAATTAACAACATAAAGACATACACTCAAGCTCAAAAGTTAAACTTGAATCAATACAGACTTCCAGTGCCTCCAGCCAATTTGACTTCTGAAGAAACAGGTAAACGTACATGAGAGCTCATAGTTCAATACATAATTCATATAGAATATGTTGTATGAATGAATGAATAAGTTAATAATTCATGATGATAGAATCCTGTGTACCTATAAATACTCATATAGAAAGAGAACTAAACATCAAGAGACAATAATCAAAAAAGAAATGCATTGTACAGTACATATTTATCTTGGTATTTCACTGTTGTTAAATCTTTATTGTTTAGTTTTTATTATAGTATATATGTGTTTGGTTTCTACCAATAATAACAATCAATATAATATTTTCTAAATGAGAAGAGGACAGATTAAAACAAAATAGTATTTGTCTTTGGTCTTATTACACATTGTTCATATTTACTTTCATGACATTTGTTCAGTACATAACTACCAGACAGTCTTGATATTTCAAAGGAGTGAAAAAACCCTTAATTTACTAAGATAGGATGCAGTTTTCAACAATATCTTTTATATCTCGGTGCATGTATGAAGTTTTTGAAGCAAGTGCTGAACTACAGTCTGAATGAAAAGTCATTTAGTAATTGCTTAAACATCAGTGAAAAGGAAGAAATATAGACTAAAGTAATGTCATATTTCTCCAAATCCTGAAATCAGTAGTTTCTTTCTCAGATTAGAAAACCTTGTTATATATCTTTCCTGTGCATTCAGTATGGCATATTTTTTTTAAGAATATATCTTTTATGTGTTAGGCAATTTCAACCATGACTTTGACATTCATGTGATATATATTTGTATAAAGTAGATTTTGACCCATCTCTGCATATCATTGGTACAAATTTTAAAATCTAGTAACAGCTTGATATATTTTCTATGTAACCATTTTATATTTTCTGCTTTCAAAAATAACCAATTTTCACAGCAATAAGACCGAATTGGAGATAGAAAAGACTAAAATAACTGACTCATTATGATTATATTCCCTGAACATTGTAGACCATTAGTATTATATTCAAAAGTAAATTCGTCACTTTGTTTGTTTTTTATTTGTTTTTTTATGGTTTAACGCCATTTTTCAGCACAATATAGGCTATACATGGCGGCCAGTATTAATGGTGGAGAAAGAAACCAGACAAACCCCGAAAAGAACCACCGACTCACGAGAAGCTACTGGCAAGCTTTCTCACATAGCTACGTTTGTCGAATCTTAGAATCGAGCACACGCAGACCGAGGTGAGATGGCAGTGGTCCGTAATGGACAGCGCTTTAGACCACTCGGCCACTCGGGGGAATTCATCACTTTGACACTTTTGACACAATAGTAACTGTAGCACATTGAAATAAACCTTCGTTGATAAAAAACAACTTCTATCCATTACAGTTACTCTCAATGGCTAAAACAGCTCCATATTTTGAGAAAACATATAACCTCTTTTTTACAAAACATTATCTTAATGTTTTACCAATATTTACCATAATTTACCATCTCAGAAGATATTGCCATATCATCAGCAAATAACAAAAAATATAGAGCCATATTGGGTTCTGAAATGATGCCCATTGCTATGTTTCATCATAATGCAATCTCCAGATCAGTAATATAAAGTGACAACAGAAATGTAAAGACTCTTTCGCCCTTAAGAAGCCCAAGTGAATAGTCCGAGTGTGAGTTTAAGTGCTTTGCACATGTCTGCTCTGATCTGTATTTTATATACTATTTTACAAGTCCGCGCAACTATAAGTTGCCTCCTCACACCATTATTTTAAGGGCTATATAGTGTAAACCTAAAGCTTTATGCTCTATCTCGAGGTAAAAAAATATCAGTGAATGTAATACTTGTTGTGACCTTCTCATGCACTAACTAGAATAGGTTACAGAGATGCATAAAGACAGTCTTAATCAGATATCATGAGTTAAATGAATATTTTTCATTCTAATTTTGAACAGGATCAAAGACAAGAAGAAAGCGCAACATTTACAGTGTAACAGTATATCATGTGGGAATCGAGTCATGTGCTGACAAGTCAGATAGTTATTTCTGTAATGGCCCTTTAAATCCAGGCACTTCATACAGGTACAGTTACTAAACGTCTTCTGTAGCCAGGATAATTAATGACTAGCCTGTCCTCTGAGTATCAATTATAAATTGGTGTTACCAACATCTGACCATCCATCTGCAAAATGCATTTGATTATACTTTCTTAAATCTACACCTCCACCCTAATATTTGTTGCTTCTGGAAATATATGTTTAGGTTGTCTTAGAATCTCTAAGCGCATTAAACAGTTTTTTGGAAATGCAAAAGGTCACGGTTTTTTTAATTAAATTTCCTCCCACAAATTATGGTCTAATTTAAAACTGGTTATCAAATTTGTATTGTGATGCAAAAATGCCATTTTACCAATATTTCAAAATTTGATTCTGGTTTTTGTGTCCTTATTGGTTACTGTACCATGTATTTAGGCTGATGACTTTCAACAATCACAGTATTAGAATTAGGATAGGATTACCTAGATTATTGTATTGTGAGTACAGATAGGTAAAAAATATTTAACTAACTGGTACTTAATTTATTTTTTTGTTCAGTTTTAAAAGTTTTAAAATACTATATTCTACTGAATACCATATATCAAGAAATTTTTCATATTATTACATAGTTCTACTGGTTGTGGACTAGAGGAGCTTTCCAGTGTCCATTTTCCATCCAACAATTAGCCTAAGTTTCTTATCAATACTTATGCTAAACTATTTTCAGGATTGCCATGAATCTTAACACATACATTCATGCACAGTAAAGTTTATCCTAAATGATCAGTTGGATCAAATTGACAACACCACTGATTCATCATTCACTATGACTGCCACAAGAGCCATCTTGAAATTCTGTATGGAAAGTCATATTGACATGAGGTTTTCACCACAAGACCTTTTGTGATATCTAGTTTATCCTGAATGAAACTGGTGTTCAGACTTTCAGTATCTGTGCAGCAGTGACCATGGTAATAATCTTTTATATGTAGCTACTCTTGCTGGATAGACCATTGTCTTTTAATTCATTGAATTTGATTTATTCTGAAAGACCATTGTCTGCATTATTAAGCAGGTAGTTTAAAACTGAAGGTGACAATTGATAAAGGTGCTTGATACATAGTGAAACGTATTTCTGGTATTGTGTTCAATAATTCATCTGCATTTTTTAATATGTTGAAAAATAATTAGAATCTCAATAATGTTTGTGCAAGATGTATCCTGCATTTGTTGATGGTTGATGAAAAACAGACTTGGGTTTTAATGCCCAAACATCTACTTAGCAAGTATGGAAAATGTAACAATGGGCGTTCACTATAAGGAAAATATTTTTTCTTTCAGTATCATAGCATTCGTCTGTACCAGTGGATACTGCACTTTGTCCAACAGTTATGGTCCCTTTATTACACTTGCAGGTAGTCTGTCTGTCTGTGTGTCTCTCTCTCTCTTATTCAAACTAGAAAAAGATGCTATTTTTTAGAAAAGCATTTGTGTAACATTTGCTGAGTAAAGTTTTTTAAGAATGAAAGCTGCAGAGAAGGTGGATGTGTATTATATTATTACATAGCAATGGGTATTAATTTAATAAATAAAGTCTGAAAGTGCATCATCTCTATTATTTGCTTGCCCTGTTATAAATGCTAAAAAGAGACAGGAGTAGTCATAGAAATTTTTATAAATGGGGATGTAATTATATTTTGACCATGCTTAATGCGTCTCCTGTAGGTATTAAGCTGGTTTTTTTTCATTTTTCCCACCAAATACCTTTATTATTTATTTGAATATTTATTATTTTCACAAAAATTAAAATCATTGTTGGATGTACTTTTGTGCTATTAATAAGTTGCACCATGTCTATTATATGTATTGGGTATAATAAATGACGTGTATTTAAAACTGAAATCAGTATATATAATATATATGAAAACTAGTTACTGACATTCTGTTAGCTAACACTTGGTGAGTAGCAGATTATAGGGACTTTTAGAATGTCAAACAGGCGCTAAGATTTTCTTTTTTCAAATGTAATTGAGTGTGCGTAAAATAATTAGAAAATATTAACCCCCTAATTGAAGCAGTTAATTTGCATCTGAAATATTTGTTTCATTTCACTGTAAAGAAGGTTAGGGATGTCCATGTAAGCCTCGAATAACCCTTCTGTGTGCCTGATCTTATTAATCCTTTGATGGCAAAATACTGCTTTCAGGCATTTATTGTTATGCAAACAAATTTAATTTTTTTTTTGTATTTAACAGAACAGCTAAAAGAATCCAACATTGTTAAACTACTTATTATAAAAAAACAAACACCGAATGACAAAACTTCACATAATAGGCATCTAAATGACCCTATGGTTAAACATAACTACTCCCATATACAGTGTCTTTTAGGCTTTTATCAACAAACAGTTTAATGTATATACTACCATACCCAAGTGACTCCATCAGTGCTACTGTGCATACTGTCAAGTTTTAAATATAATCTTCATCTTACATTGTTTTCTCTATTACCTTTACAGTGTTAAAAGCATGCAGTATTCTACAATACTGAACACATTAATATTGCATGCACATGCATGACACGTACGCCTATAAATAGTATAGTGTATTAGAAACTACTTTGCATATAAACCATGTATAATCTGGTAGGAGACTTTAGATTTGTTTGTAATTATGTGCTTATGGAATGATTCAAATTATGACCAGTGCTCTCTGGGGTATATAAAAATAGGATCGAAAATCAAACTAAGGGTAAGAGCTGTCACATATCTATAAGAGATGTACCATTTTATAAGTAAAGTACTAACTTCATATGTGGAATAAGTGCAACTGAAGGTTTTGGTGGAAACGTAAGGGCCTCAGAGCCAACAAGACATGATGACAAAGTATGTCTGCTGGGTGAATGGATTGTTACACACTAGCTGCTTTGCAGTTTTCTGTGTCAAGTTTGTTGATGCAATGTTTTGCATTTATGCTAGTGATAGATGCTATAGAGGTCATGATATAGCTGGGATCTTAATTGTTGCATCTTGGAATTTTTCAAAATCTACTTCATTAGTTCTGCAAATTTGAATATACATGATCTGTTATGGTATCTAAAGCTTGATTACATATTTCAAACTTGAACTGTAATTTCGACTATATATATATATATATATATATATATATATATATATATATATATATATATATATATATATATATTCTTCTTACTGCACTAAAAATCAAATGAACATGATAGTCCAGTGAGACTTTCTGATATTTACGCCAGAAAGAGTTCAGACTTTTCCCATATTATGATTTCAAACATTCAATAACAGAACAGAAACACACATGCAGCTGAGTCAAGACACATTCCTCACTGCTCAAACAAAAAAATCCTGTCAATAATCAGCACAGCAGAGCAGATTTGGGTATAATCGACCACCCCAAAAACTCTATTATCTCCAAAGCATCTGGAAAATCTGTTGCAAGGCACATTTATGCACAATGTCACTCGAAATTTCAAACATTTTAAGAATACCAAAAGTGGCAATTCTTTTTTAAAGTGATGTTGAGCATGTGACCAAGTTTGGATTTGAGTGGGTGGAGTTATATGCATATTAATCTTGTTGGTGTGTATTGATTAATCTGCGGTTGTATATTTATTTTAGCATACAGAAAAAATTCATTTACTTTGTTTCTTGTAGTGTATATTTTATATAATTAGGCCCTAGTTAGAATATCAATAAGTATATAATAAAAAGGTTGCTGCCTTTATATGATAAAATATTAACTCATTTTCTTGGATGGATACTACACTCTCACAGGTTGTGCAGTATTCATCTGGAAGAAACCCAAACAGCTTTTAATTTTCATTATAATATTAATTACATAATTGTCTATATGGCAAGAAATTCCAATGTCTATATACCACACTTATATACAAAATTAAATTTGTAATTCTAAAAATGTTATAAATGTGAATTAATGTGTAACATGTGATACCATTACAAAATTCTTTCAAAATAAACTGAATTGCAATTAACAACAGGAAAAGTTAACGTCAGTCAAGCAAGGGTAAATTCCTAGCAAGTATGTATTGAATACTATTTATGATGATAAAAAATATTGTATTGATTAGAGTTACGATCAATCTTAAATATACATACACTGTAGTAAGCATTACTCATCGTGAGTAATTGTAATTTACAATGGTGAACATTTTATTAAAGAAGTTTCAGTGGCAAATTGTTTAACCCATTCTCATGGCTGAGATTCAACAAATTATGTTGTGTATTGCAAACTATAAAAGAAAAAGAATGTATGAAAATCCAATGGGATATAATCAAAATATATTTCCTTGATAGGTACAACAACGATAGCAAAAAGCAAAACGATTCTTACTATTTTAAGAAAGTGAGACTTGGCAGATGAAGCTAATGCAATACTATTCTGAAACATCTATTATTTCAGTCAATATATACCAGTCTCAGAATGAGCTCCGTAAGCTTAATGAATTGTAACTGTATTTGATGGAAATCATTAGAGATGAGATAAAAAGTAATCTATTGTTTGTAGATTTTGATAACCAATTGATGAGACCCAAGAACAGGTAGAAATTATTATTCTTAAAAAATAATGAATTGGACACTTTTTATGAGCAGAACATTTCATACGTCCCAGTCAATACATGTGCACAACAGATGTTGATTATGCTGATTCTAAATCATTTTTTATATAGTGCACTGGAATGAGAAAACACAGATCACACAGATGAATTGATCTTAAGTCCCAGTTTGTTTTTTAGTTGAATTATAACTGATATTGCAATTATTTACACGGTTGTTTGTGAATTAATTTCAGTAATGTTATAGTTTCATTAGAATACAAATTATTGTTAGTGCATGTGACTAAACTGTTGAAGAAAAGTTTTTATCTGATTATGTTTCACTCCCATGTGTTCCTGATCATAATTTAGATCAAAAATATTGTCAAGAAAGTGAGAAAGACTACTGTATATAGTAGTAAAAGCACAGTTCACGTATAAGCCTATCCCTCAAACTGAACAGGTTCAGCTGTAAAAGTGTATGATGGACCTAAGTATAGGATATTGAAAAATGTTGTTATTGGCTGTATTGACTAGAAAAATTGAAAAAATGACAAACAATTCTTGAAAAAGTCATTTTCATTCTTACAACCATCTTAATCTGACACCAGTAATGTAACTGTTCTTTCTCTTCGGAAAAAGTTTTAGTGTATGGATTTGAAGCTCTTTAAGAGTTACTGTAGATCAGCAAATTTTTAATTTTTGGTCAAGAAAAGGTTTGGATAGAGTCTGGACTATTTTTTAAATTTCTGGCAAGAAACCTTAATACAGGAGTTCCTGGGTGTTCCGGTTAAGCATGTAATCTTGTATTCAGTGATCCACATTAATAGTATATGCTGGTATTCAACAAGAAAACTTAAACATTTTCAAGTTTTGAAGCCAACCTCCCTTTTTAGAAGTTTCATATTTTCCTTAAATTATTCATTCTAGTTGATCAACCGTCAATCAAAATAAATGGTGATTATGATGTTGGGATGTTTAAAGCAGCTGATCCCAATGTTGCCCAAGAGAGATCTATTAGATTAACACCTCACGCTGTTTTACTAAGGACAAACTTAAAAAAAATATCAAATGAGATTTTCCAACAAATAACAAAGATGATAGAACAACTCACTTCCTACGGTTCAGGCTTCGTATTTGATAAAATCAAATCAATAACCATTACCACAAGTGCTTTTACAATAGGCTCTGGCGGAACGTATAAACCATTACCGAATTCCGTTTTACGAACTAAATCATGCATAAATGTAAAAAGAATCCGATAACAAGTAACAAGGGCACTATTATCAGCGCTATATACCTCCAATATCAATACAGATCGATTAATAAAATTACTTACCGCATCAAGATTATATTAATATAACTGGAGTTAAAGTTCCCGCGAAGGAAGCTACGGTAGCTAAGATATAACGTCTAAATCCTGAATTATTTCCAACGAGTATTAATTTATTCTAGCTTGATTCATCAAAGAAACTATTCCCAGTCAGAATATCACCACTAGCACAGCATAATACCAACAGCACATCAATAAATCTCCTATTACACAATCAGCACTACGTTTGAATAAAAGATTTCAGTAGATTTATTAAATTACAATAACAAAGCATAAAACGAGGACTTATTTCGGTTAAAGTTGCTTGAATTGTTTTGAAAGTCTCTGAACAATTAACCGAGCACAACATATACTGCGGTAAGGTTCAACGACAAACAGTACCAAATCCAGGTGGAAAATAAATCTCTTCTATTTCAAGAAATATGAGCGAACCATTAACTCTTCAATTCATCATTTACGGCGCTTTTGAGTATATATCACAGTTTGATCAAGCCTCGCCGATTAATTTCATTAGTTATTTATATATAAATAATTTCAATGGTGGCGCGATGTGTATGCCGATACCTACTGGGGTATCCACTTGGATGAAGCCTGAGGATGTTCTTAAAAAAACAAACAACTTGACCGTGGAGATGAACCCTGAATACAGCTATATTGTTGAAACTCACATTGATTATCCACATCATCTCCATGTTGCGCATAATAATTACCCGTATTAGCCGAGCGAATGATGATTACTGATGATATGATTTCGCCGGAACAATTAGCACTATGAACAACTGGATTATGTTGTGTAAGTAAACTAGTGCCAAATTTACTTGATAAAAAACATTTTTGTCATTACGCGGTATTGAAACCAACGTGTAAGGCTGGACTTGTTGTAAAATCAGTCAGTAAAGTACTGCGATTTAAACATTCCACGTGGATGAAGCCGTATATCGATTCAAATACACTTTGACAGGCTGCATCAAAATCAGACTTTGAAAAAGAATTCTTTAAACTCGTGAAGAACTCTGTATTTGGAAAGACGATGGGAAATATTCGAAAACTAGTTGAAATTGAGATTGTCTATGACGAAGCACGAAGAAATAAATTAGATCAGATTATATCGCACGCACTCCTATGAAAATCGATTCAATGCTCTGTTTATTTATCAAGAAAAAGACAAAGCTATTTCTCAATAAACCGATTTATGTTGGCGCATCAGTGTTGGATATATCAAAATTTGATTATATATGATTTTCATTATAGGTTTGCAAAAGTCAAATTGCCTTATGCGAAGCTACTATTTATGGACACCGATTCACTCGTTTATGAGATTGCTGGTAGAGATTGTAACGATGACCTCTTTGTAGATATTTACAATCACAGAGATAGATTTGATTTATCAGATGTTTCAGCAAGTACTCGATTTAATAACAACGCTAACAAAAAAGTCATCGGGAAAATGAATGATGAGTATAACTGTACTCCGATTGCTGAGTTTGTCAGGCTACAATCAAAGATGTATGTGCTTATCAATGATACTAGCGTTGATAAAGCTAAAAGGCTAAAGGGATCAATAACAATTATGGTAAAACGAAGATGAAATTCAATGATTATTTGACAGTGCTGCATCGTACGCGTGAGGAAAATTTGTCCACGGTGACCACATATGAATTTCGATCAACGCAGCATATGATTACTTCGGACAAGATAACTAAGATCGACTTGTATAACTTTGACGACAAACGATATGGTCGTGATGGTATTAATACGCATGCATTTGAACATTATAAAATATTAAGCAACTAAATCATTATATGACTGTAAAAATCATTATTTGACTGTCATTATTTGTAACTAATTAGTGTTATTTGTCTGTAAATGTATTATTCGTAATTGGATTAAATAGTAATTAACTATGGTAGGAGAAATATTAACTTCCCGATTGACTCGAGAGCCACTTGCAACGATTAAGAAATTTGTACATATCCGTGATTCTTTTTGACCAATAGTACAACAACGACAAGACTCTCATGTTGATTTTGTAACGGGCACGGAACAATTGTTTAAGGCGATTATTGAAAAAATAACTAAAGAAGATGATAGGATTAAAGATTTAAACAAAGCTGTTAATCAAACTGCTCATGTCGCAACTCGTGCCAGAGATGCCGCACAGAAATCTGTTGATGATATAGCTAGCAATGTGCAAGAAGAATAACAGAGAGAGAGAGAGAGAGAGAGAGAGAGAGAGAGAGAGAGACATAACCAGAGGTAGACTCAAAGACTCTTGAAGATGTTTCTAAATCAGATGGAGAGTCGCAGAGAACCACCAGTATATAAACGAGGTGCTACAAGGCTCCGTGATGATATCACTAGCAATATCACATTAAAAAATTATCGTGAAACAGTGAGATTAGCGCATAACTTTGGTAATAGGTATGATTTTATATTAAACCCACCAAAATCGATGAATTTCGATCATTGGCAGAGATTAGTTTTCACCGCGCATAAAAAAAATTGCGAGATTAACACCAAAACACGAAGCAGAATTAGATGTTTTCAAAAGAGATGTAAACACAATAATCGACGAAACAGAGACTCAGTATTATCCACAGACAAAACTAACTAACTCATCTAATTTTTTATCGCCAGCTGGTATATCTCCTAGTTGTTCAAAGGCTGAACCTATTGCTTAACTAACTAAATCTCCTGAGCTTTTATCTCCAATACTTGTAAGTGCGGCATAACTGAGGAAGAATTCTTGTTAAATGCCCTGAAAACATTTTAAGAGATGTTGGACGACTTGAGGTGTTAATCGGTGGAATACGAGCTGGAAATAACTCTCCGTGGGAACACTTACATAGAAACCGACCAAGAGGAAGGGGAAAGAAAGAGATTGGATATAACATCAATCGCATTGCTGTAGCAGAATAGATCAAAATACTAATATATGTATATGTTTAAAGTGCCTTATGTAGGTTTGTCTTTTCGTTAAGGTCATATTGTCCTTCATTTAGATTTATTTAAATAATATCAATAAAAGTAGACGCATTACAACTGATCAGTTTGCAAAGAACATTCTGAATAGCAGGAAACTAAATTTTGAAGTGGACACACTGAACACGAATGTAAAGAGTTCATTAAATACACAGTTGTCTCTAGTCATTCCTACCTCCGTTTTAAATGCTAGTGTGTGTATTTGCATATAATATAAATACAATATATGTCTCGTATGTACGCAGCATCATTGATATATCACGAAATGTAAAACAATTTCATTAAAAAGATGCGAATCCCGAAATGTTTGTACTAATGAAACATACGATGATTGGGATATCAAAGATGCAGCGTATATAACATATGTATATTTTCTATTTTCTGTTTTATTTATTAAATAATTATAAACATATGTGTGATTTCAACATAACATAATGTTTATTAAATAATTATAAAACATGTGTTTGATTTAAAATAACGTTTAAATGAAGAAAGCAGAGCATTACACATACAACAGCCATTCATTTGCCGGTGAGTACTTTGAAATGAGTTTGAAATAATATATATATATATATATATATATATATATATATATATATATATATATATATATATATATATGTGTGTGTGTGTGTATGTATGTATATATATATATGTGTGTGTATGTATGTGTGTATGTATTGTTACATGCTTAGGCTCGAATAATCAATAACATAGAAAGAGTGAAAATAGAAAGCTTGTAAAACTGAATAAACAATTTATTGAGTACAAATATTTTTCAGAAAAGAAAAATAAACTTGCGGTTTTAAGAATCAATTCCATAATTAATCCAAAATAATTCAAAATATTATCCACTAGAGAAATTGCAAAAGTGCTGGTAATAAAATGTCCAGATAGTTCTAAGTTCGAATCCCAGCGAGGTATCCAATATGGAAGACGATGTCACTTGATGAAGTCAGTTCTTGATAATAAAAGTCTATGAGCACAATTCTTTTCCGGATAAATAACTAAATCATTCTTCTTGATCCAAACGAATTGACATAACTTCCAGTACGGGGTAATTTATAATAATTCATAAAAACACAACTTAATATTCTAAAAGCCCAACTTCTACTGAATAGCTCACTCCAAAACATAATTTATAGAGTTGTTTTTACGTAAAGAAGGATGGGGTCACGAACTTCTAGAATCTCTCAGAACAATTTTACGTTCAAGAAATCACGTAAACAGCGTATGACCCAACTAAAATAGAAGGATGTTTATACAATACTCCATTTTGTCTTTGGAACCAACCAATCATTTCAAAAGCTTGTTTACAATTGTGAAACCAGGTCAGAAATGAGGTCAACACCTGGTGTTTACTCTGTAAAGTACAGGTCACCCGCCCCCCTTCAATGAACGAATGTTAAAACCTAAAATGCCAAATTTAAATCTAACAAACAAACAATAAAAATAAATATAAATGACTTATATCACATATACGTAACAGTATGTGTGTGTGCGTATCTGCCAGTTGCAACAAGTTATGATTTTATACATTTATACATTTATATGCATTCGAAATGTACTCAACCATTCAGAAATGTTTAAACATCTTTCAATATAATTTTTCACATTCTTTTCAGAAGATTTGAATAAAAAAAGTAATACTGGTTCTACGTCTCTGGATACTCCGGTTATCGTAGGCATCGTTTGCGGCACTTTTTTCTTAACTACACTCGTTATTGCCTGCACTATCATCAAAATCAGAGCAACACGTACAACACAAAGATCAACTGATACAAATCAAGGCGATACGTACATGGATTTAGCCTGTAGAACAAATGAGAACCCATACATGTCCTGCAAGGCACCAGTGTACTATTCCATTCCAGCTGACAGCTGACTTTGATGACATATAATACCAGAAAAATTCGGTCTGTGTTGTGTAGTTGGATGCTATAATTTATTTTGTTTCTGCCAACAATTGTTGGACAAAAAAGTGAAGATTGTTTTAATTTTATGAAATGGTATCGTCTTTAAGTTTATCCTATTCTGTATTATCTTAGTAGAGAGTTTGGCGAATAATGTTGTTTCTACCGTGAATACTTTTCTAGACCATATGTACTTTTATATCAATTATATATCCCCCTTTCATTCACACATTCTTTTAATAATTATACCATATAGTTTTATAAACAAGATTGAGTAATTTGGCATACAACCCGTCGCAATTTATGTATATCGGACCAGGTATAGCTATTTCTGTGGATTTGCATCATCGGTCTGCCTTCATGTTGATCAGCTTTGAACGTGTACAAATATAGAATGGGGCATATGAAGGGATTTAATCCGCAGTCATAGGCAAATAGATTTGTTCCTTACTTATCAACTGGAACGTAGGTTTTGGAACAGTAAGTGTCCATTTTTTTTTTACTCTACTTATTCAATAGACACCCTACTTGCTAACAAATTTCAGAATAACAGTAATTAAATACATTCACGTTTATTCAGAATGCTCGTGTATTCTAAAATCCATCTATGATGTTCAGGGAGTGATAATATCCACACCGAGCTAGTAATAGTTTTAGAAACGCACTATATATGTCGTGGCTAGCTGTGTATTATAAATCTAAACCAACCCAATAATTGAGATATCAAAATAAACATCCTTTAATCACCCATAGGATAAATAGATTTCTTCATTTTATAACAATCACTGCTAATTGCAGAAATCAGAGGATATATTTTCTTAAGATAGTGAACCTCTACAAAATGTAAAACACAGACCCTGAAGAAAAGTTTTAACGCAAACGCAGTTCTTCTTCTCTTTTTCATATACGAACTTCTGATATTTCGAACTGATGGCTAGTTATCTTCCATCACATTCTAAGTTTATAACCAAGGTTATGCTTTGACATAAAATGTTAGCAAATGTCTTTAAAAAGATGACACAATTTCGGTAGATACGACTGTTACGAGAATGTACCTTTCAAATAAGTAACAGAAAAGAGGGTGAAGCAACATCGTTGTCCAATTCAACAACAAAAAAATCTCCCAGGAATACCAAGTGAAAATATTATAGAAAGGAATTTAATGTAATTAAATCCCAATAATCATAAAATTACAGTCACAATTTCTAATATTTATTTTCTGAATAAACGTTAGTGGAAATTCAAATTGAATCGAACACTGAAAGTGTTGACGTGTTTGCGGTGCCTTGTATTGTGGTGTTATACCAACATTCTTTTGTTGAAACACAGCTAGTATTACAATTTCATGTTTGAATTCACAATAAATGTCAGAGAATGTCTCTGTCATAGAAATCTTATTTCTGTATTTCCAGAGAAAATTCACTTGAACAGAAGAAATTGAAGAAATAAATTCCATCCCAAATTAACTACCAGCCACAACAATACAAAAGTTTAATTCTGTTAAATCTTAAATCACGAATGAATATTACCTTAGCACCATATTACATATTCTTATGCCTGAACTCATGTCACTATTAACATCGTTAAAAAAAGAGGATTCATTACCTAACGGAAAATAACCTTTCAGAAGGTTCACAATGTTTACAAAATAAAGTTTTAGTGATAATTATTAGTCTTTTCTAAAGTGATAATATAAAATGTGTAGTTAAAAAAGTAAGGACTTATATTTAGATAAACATGTGTACTAAAGAAAACAAATCATTAATTCAGGTCAGGTAGAAAATGAACTTCAATTTGGACAAGGGTCAAGTCTAGCACACAATGTCACATTATCAACAGCATGCAGTGACATAAAAATAAAACAACCGAACCAACAACTTAAATCAAATATACATTACATGACCGTCGACATTAAAAGGTCAGGTACGCAATATTAATTAAAAAGTCTTTATATGAACTTTGTCTTCTATCAATAATATATCGTCAACCATGTTTTCTAAATAAATATAAATTAATGACATCATTACAAATTCACAACATATCTAAATCATATTGAACAGTGCTACAAATGGTGGCAGAAGTGTATATTTCTTTATTAAGAGGAGCTCATACAAATAGAATGTCTGCGTTTGTATGTGTTGCAGAAAGGAATACGTTGAGAGAGAGAGAGAGAGAGAGAGAGAGAGAGAGAGAGAGAGAGAGAGAGAGAGAGAGATACAGGGGGGAGAGAGGAAAACAGCCTCTTCTGAGAACTTTTCTGACAAGCATAAGTAGCATTAGAAATGATATACAAATAAGGAAAACATTTAAATGAGGCCATAAATCATTTTTTTCTTCTTAATTCGTACGAAACTCCAATGTGTTTTGAGCAAAAGTTAGCACATGATTAAAACAAAATTGTTGTACATGTTCAGTCAAATATAAAGAGGTAAAATTGGTTCAGACTAATATAATTAACGGTGTTATTATCTATATATGCATCTATCGAATTAAGTTTACATCTCAACCTTCCCATGTTCTGTTCAATAAAGCGCATTTAAATTTGAATATCTCAGTAATCCAGATCATACACGTACGGAACATAGTCTGTGACACAATTTGTACAAATAGATTCTTTGAGCATTTCTGATGTACACCAATACCTTCATGCAAAATAATTTAAATCGGGGCCCAGGTCTCCTAACCCAGGTATTGATTATGGGTTTCTGGCGCATGCTAATAATCTTTGGGAAGTGTTATGAATTTAGACCTAAAGAAGTGAAGCCAAATATTTAAGCAAAATTCAAGAAACGATTTATGTTCATAGAAAACAATGTAAAATGTTAAATGACAATTTTTAATTAGATCCCAAATAATCCGAAAGTCCTATGCCAGTCCAAAAGTACAGAATCATCTGAATGAATTGCATTGATGTGCAGATGTGGCCATAGTCCTGAATCTACTGATATACGAATAGTCCAGAATATGTTGCTGTAACTATGGTCTAGAGTATGTTGCTGTACCAATAGTTTAGAGTATGTTGATGTATCAATAATCCTGTGTTTGTTAATGTACCAATAGTCTAGAGTATGTTGCTGTACCAATAGTCTAGAGTATGTTGAGGTACCATAATGATACAACTCAATATGTCATTGAATTACTCCTCAATAAACATACAGACGTATTTTAGCCCAGAATGTCATTGAGCACTTTGTAACTCTAATAAATAATTTTAAACAATAATTCCTCTCTATTTATATCTGAATACTGCTTTCTCAATAGGAATAGGAATGATTGTTTAACATTTACAATGCCTCTGTTTATTTGCAAACTATAACCTGATATATGACACAAGGGAAATCCCTGGTATTCCTTAGATGTTCAGATATAAAAATATTTTGATATTTAGACTTTATGAAAATATTTATCTTTGTCCGAAACCCCACACCCCCTCCATCTTGCCCTGGATAACCATTTCATTCTGTTTATATAAATGAAATGAAAACACCATTTTGATAATGAATTTTGTAAAAGGTAGTCTCTGATTGCTTCAAAAGCTACATTGTACCTGTAACAGATGTGTTCACGTAAACGGTAAACCCGCCATTGTAATGTGTAGAAAAAAATGTTGAAAACGAACAATGATCTGAAGGTATACTAAGTTAATTGTCCTTAGTGCTTTTGAATCTTTACCATATATGCATTCATTTATTTATTCTCGGATGTAATTATGTTATTTCTCAGCTTTAATTATTGTACTTTGTTTGTTGCCTTATTCTCCGTACTATTGTTTATACTCTTCGTAATATAATCAGTCAGTCAGTCAATAAATCAATCAATCAATCAATTCTTGTGATATATGGTAAAATCTCGGTAAACTGATTGTCGGGGTGTGTGTCTTTTACTGAGTGGTGTCGCGCTTAATTTGGTTCCGTTATCTAGAGGACTGGTATACTGCCCTCGATGTAGTTGCCCGGTTCGAGTAAATATAAGCGGTGAAACTTACAGATGAAATATAAAGAGATCTCAGACGATATATAGAACAAACAAACACGAGCCCCAGTACAGGTAAACAACAATTGAATCAATTGCATAAAACAACTATCCGAAGCATTGAAAATATCTCAGCTTTTACAAAACAAACCTTTTTCGAATTACAAAGGAAAGCTCAAATGGATTCAAATAAAATAGCTGATCTGTTTACGAATAGATTTAGTTATTCATATAATCGAGTGAACAATTGACGATCAACGTCTCGTATGATTTCTTAACCTGTTTTTCGATTCACGTGACATCCACTGTAGCTATTCAGACGCCTGGACCTCTTTATTCTACCCTGAACAATCCGTCCCAGGACACTCAGTATTTATACGTAGCAGGATTACGTCACAGAATTGTACGTCTCAGAATTCCACTCTCAGAATTTCCCGTCTCAGATTGCACATCTCAGATTACACGTTTCATTTTGCACTCTCCGGATTTCACTCTCATGAGCTTTTTTCTCCCTTTTTAATAAATACAAATAGAGACAACCTAAATTTCTTGTTATTTATAATAACGGGTATTTTGCATTAAGCCATGCGCCTTATTGGATATTTCTATCGGTGCTAAACAGATGCTCAGTCTATCAATCGACTTCTCATGTCCTATAATTACCCTATTTAGTCAAATCGCTAATTGGTCACTCATTAACATCACTCAACAGCATACACCACACGATACCTAGCTTTTCTGAGCCAGCCTCAAGTTACACAGCTAATAATGAGATACATTACAATCAGTTACTTCAATTCATACTCGCTCTTAATCATACGTGAATTATTCTAAATTAGGTGAAGCCCTATGGATTCTCGCAATCATATTAAGTAATGGAATGCATTCAGATGTTAAAACCTAATTCTTATCCAAACACGACGACAAATTAAACTATTCGTCAAGATTATCTAAAGATTAATGTACGACTTCCTGTGCATAAACTCAACACCGTTACACTTCATAAAGCACATTATTATACAAATGTATTAAAACATTCACGCAGATACAAATAAATTCAGCAAAGCATTATTTACGTTATCAACAAATTATTGCAATTGTAACACTACCTTTGCTGCAAACGTAAATCCAAAAGTCTGTCCGATTGCTAGGACAACAGGTTTTAAGAGCCTTCACTGGTTTCTCTTGCAGAAAAGCTTAGATTGATTACAATTTCCTATGAAGCGATATAAACCCTAGGAAATTTCGTGTGGGAAACATGCCCCTTAACTAACCTAACCAACCAGTCAAATCTGTCAGCCCCTTTCTCAGTGGCTCCAAACATCGGGGTCAGCATGATCTGGTAGGTTGATAATTACAGAGTTTCTGCAACTGTTCAATTGTGACAGCTTTACCCTAAAAATAATGTTTTCTGTGCACCTAATAGTACGTCTGGCTGCTGTCCCAACCATTGCTTAAATAAGGATATCATTCTCCGCTCGAAATGACAGTACGAAGATCGCAGTGTGACAATTGATACGTGTCCATTCTCTAGAAATCTAATTATTAGTTATCTGGTCTCAGCTAATGTACTCTTGTTCGATCGCCAGAAATTTGTCCCTTCACACAGATAATCTTTCAAAATCTAAATTTTGGAGACCGCAGACGTCTCGTTGCATTGAGATGCATTGACTTCCAGTATGTTTGATTGTACATCTGCAAATAGAGGTTCAGCTTCAGTAGTGTCGTTTAAAATCCCCAAAAAGTTGATTAAACAACTTGTTATATCCGACTGTTTCATTATTAAAAAATGTTTGAAAATGAACTAAGACCATACTTTCAACGCAGGTCACACAATCTTACACCGACACAAAATCTTGTGAAGACGATATAAAAACACATGAAACCAAATTGAAATCATTATTATCTGAAAGAATACATGCAAAAAGCAACGTCTGTAGTGGTTGTACTATTCCTGCAGGTATACGATGCTTTTGCGATAGGAGTCCTCAAACACATCATCTTTATACTATCAGCCATATGTAATGTAATCTAATTAATCTACAATGTTACACACACATTATATATATATACATATATATATATCTATATATATATATATATATATATATATACATGTATATATATATATATATATATATATATATATATATATATATATATATATATATATATATATATATATATATATATAGATAGATAGATAGATATAGATATAATGTGATAGCATACATCTGTTGTATTCCGATTGGAGGAGGGACAAGCCATAAGACTGAATTATTTCACACGTAGTCTGATTGGTAGACCATTCCATTCTGTTTCGATCCTGTCCTAAATTATATATAGAGGTGCATTGGTCCATAATGTTATGACTCACCATCTACGTCACTGATTTCGACATGTTTACATTTGGAATTTGAGAAAATCATATACCAATTTATCCGTCGTTCACTAAGCATGCTCTCATAAAAGTCACTGGTGACCTGTATTGATGTATACTCTGTATAGTTCATATGAAATATGCAGAAAGCCCATTTATAGGGAAAATAAAAATAAAAAAATGTTTTGGAAAGTAATAGAATAAATAAAATAAAAAAATAAAGGACGAGAAAAGATCGAGAATGGTGAAATACAAACAAAATAAAAAATGTATGGATCCATTTTCGATCTAAGTAGACCTATTGGATAAATAAGGAATATTACAAGGCATGGAACATAATAAAACAAGCATTAAAACAAAGAGTTGGAAACAACCATCAAAATTATAAAATTTAGTACACCATGCCTTGTACAAAATTCAAAATTCTTTAAAATTAAAAATATTTTTTTTATGAAGACCGTTTAGGGGTCTTTAAAATGTAAACAACTGGGAAATTTAATCTAGAAAAGCTATCCTTAAAAGATACACTATATATAAGTATACATATAGCAACATACAAATAGCACAACACAAATAACAGACACAGGATATAGGGAACCCCTAGCCAGGTTTGTCTTAAAAGATAAAGAAAGCAGGAAACCCATGATGGGCCTTCAGGCTCGGGAAACCACTTTATAGAAAACACTAGGGACCAAAATCCTCCTATTTTATATAATCCCGATGGGACAAACGTATGGTTAGTTTAAATTAAATGAAATCTCTTAAAAACACAAAAAAACTACATATCAGGGGGCATACACTCATACATAAAACACTTTTTTAGTTTTTTCTAAAAAATAAGCGGAGGGGCATCTGTCTGTTGCCATCCCCCCCCCCCCAAAAAAAAAAAAAAAAAAAATTATCCGGAATAATAAGGAACATCATTTTCGCAATAGACTCTACAAAAAGAATAACAAACATATTGGATTCAACTTCCCAATGCTCGATTTAAAACCAAAAGCGAATCACATAAACATAATACGAAAACTAGATCAATGACATACCATGGAAACGCACGCACGGACACATACACACACATTTATTTGTTTATCTCAGCAATCTCCCAAGTATTGACAAAAACAACAAACTGGTTTTTTTAAAAAATGTAAACTTCCCAACATGGTATGCAAAATCACAAACGCAGTCCTGGAAAACAGATCGAACAAAGAATTGTGAAACCTAGAAGAGGACAAAATATGCCAATATGACAAAAACACTTGCTCTACTGCAAGAATACAACACAACAGAGAAAATAAATAAAGGATAAAATCAAACAACAGACAGTTGCTTCCTAATCAACCAATAACAATACATTGATAACGTAGATGATTACAAATTATACATTGATATAATTTAATACGTAATCAACATAATGCAAACTACAAACGACAAAATATGAATCACTAAGTCATCATTAGATTAAGTATACACTATACAACCAGGACTATCGAACTCTACATGTATATACAACACATTTCTCTCCGAATTCGAAAATATACAGGCAGGATACAAGCCAAAATTATTAAATTAGAGTTATCCTAAAGAAAAACCTTTGCCCTGCATATAACTGTACAAAAGTTATGCAGATCAAACCCTCTTCATATATCATTATTCCATAACACTGTTATTCCCACTCCCTCTTTCAAACAAAACCTTAAACAGATTTGCGAACTGGTTGAAATACCTCTCACAGAGAGTTAATCCTAAGGTCTCACTGGACAATTGTTTTTTTTTTTGGGGGGGGGAGGGAGCAAATTTTAGTCTGACAATAACCTATAGCAGAAAAATTATAATAATATTACATTAAATATATAAATAAAAATTAACTAATGATGTTTGTTGAAATGATGCTTGTAAAATTCTGACTGATTAATTATGTTAATTCCTTATGCAACTAGTGGCTTTGATACTGAACCAACACTGCCCCAACCCCTCTTTTCTACATTCATTTTTACTGAGAGGGGGTATTTTGAATATATTCCTGTGACAAGACAGCTAAAATAAAATAATCAGTACGTGCCTTATACATAAATAAAGTCCACTAGTTATATAACAAATTAGCATACTTTTCATCACCCCTCAACCATCTAGATATTTAAATATTTACCACTGTAGCAGACACATGTAAATACGCAAGCCAAGTCCGCGGCTCATTTGAAGCCCAAGTTACGCAGTTGATCTCCTGTGCTAATGTAACTGTGACAGGCAGTCACCAACAAGTCAACCAGTTTCCAAGCCTAACTCCAAATAAATCTAAACCACATTACAGATTTAGCTTATATGTGAGGTGAAATATGCTAGGATGGTGATAATTAGGCTCATGCCTTCTACCTTAAATATTAGGAATGCGAAACTAACCAGTGAGACCCAAAGAAGCCGCTAGCTGCATCTCTGTGACTGACCAAAAACATCAACCTCTACCATACCCAATACACCACTGATAAGAAAAGCATCGCATACAATTAAATAGCTTTGGCTTAATAGGTTTGTAGAGCATAGCGGACTCTGTTTTGTTTATTTACACCCTAAGACCCCCATTAAAACAAATTTGCAGAACAAGAATTTATAAAAAATATGACTATCTTCCAACCTTCTGACCGTACCATTCTACATAACACGCACACGCCACAAATCTGAAACCGCACGTACACTTCAAGATAATTTAAACAAGGAAGCTAAAATATTACCACAGACGCTCGAAAATAACTTCAAATATCAATATCTACATGGCACTCAAAAAACAAATTACTAAATTATCTGACCGCATATAAAACATCCTACATAAGCACAATTGTTAAACTAAAAACTGTCCGAAACCCTTAAATATAATTGACAGCAATTCACTACACCTGGAAGAAGTTTTCTAAAATTTTGAAAGCTTTAACACTTAGAAAACTTGAAGAAACTAATTGATTCTCTCTCTCTCTCTCTCTCTCTCTCTCTCTCTCTCTCTCTCTCTCTCTCTCTCTCTCTCTCTCTCTCTCTCTCTCTCTTCTCTCTCTCTCTCTCTCTCTCTCTCTCTCTCTTTCTCTCAATTTGTGGTCTTGTCTCAATCAAATCAAAGCTGGATCGTCAGGGCTTGAGGGGGGAGGAGGGTTGCAAAATGTCAAAGGGCACTAACTTTCCTTAAACGGGTACCAGAGCAAAAGTCTATTTACTCGAAGTATGCATCATACCCAATAAGAATGAAATGATAACCAAATTTCAAATGACAAGTCAATATCAGTGTGTGTGTGTGTGTGTGTGTGTGTGTGTGTGTGTGTGTGTGTGTGTGTGTGTGTGTGTGTGTGTGTGTGTGTGTATTCAGAAAGGTATCTTGGCTTGGCCCCGTAAACAGTTATATACAATAAATATTACATATACTGGATGGCAATATTATAAATCCCATATGATGTATGATCTCATTCCTTGGCACACATTTTCACTTCTCATATTTTTCACCATGTCAGTATTAAACTTCAAAGGGCCAACATTCCAACTCATTGAAAGTTACAGTGGTATCTTCAAAGTGCCAACATTTCAACTCACTGAAATTGACAGGAGTATCTTAACATGGTAATGAAAAAGTAAACAGCTGAACGACCGAGTTACATAACCACTTCATTCTCCAAAAAAGGGTTATATAACGCAGTTAAGAGATTCTAGTCTGACGAAAGAAATGTTTATCCTAGGAAACATTTTAGGAACCACTGCTTACGATTGGTCAGAGTAAAATTAAGGTGTACACTTTAGAAGTATTGTGAATTTAAAGTGACAACTTTAGTCGAAAATCTTTAGTCAATTCCTAAATTTCCTCTGTGTATGTGTGTGTGTGTGTGAGAGAGAGAGAGAGAGAGAGAGAGAGAGAGAGAGAGAGAGAGTGAGAGAGAGAGAGAGAGAGAGAGAGAGAGAGAGAGAGAGAGAGAGAGCGAGAGAGAGAAAGAGAGAGAGAGAGAGTTCTCGTTAAGCAAGAAATAGGGACCAGGTGGCTGTCTTGTGAGAAAATACAAGGTTTAATGTTAGGACTCACAATTTCTAAAGAGGACAGCATTAAGATACGCAATTTAAATTTCACGTAATATTCTATTTTTTGATTGCTTGGCTTATGAAAATGTGTTTGAATTGACTAGGTTACATACTATGTATCTGCTAAGGGGCAAATTTCTGGCGATCTATCGAGAATACATTAATTGAGACCAGAGAACCATTAATTAGATTTATGGAGACACGCGCGTATCATATCGCCCTACTGCCGTGTACAGTAAGGTTCTGTATAGTATGAATCTTGATCTAATTAGACCTGTGTTTATACAGTGGCTAGAACGGATTCTTATGGACATGGTTTACGTTCATTTTCATGGAAAAGTTGTCAAAATTGAGAAGCCTCAGAAAGTTGTCAAAATTGAGAAGCCTCAGAAAGTCTGTTACCTAAAACTACCAGGTCAAGCTGACCCGTCATTAGCGACTCTGAAAAAAAGGGCGGCAAAAACATTTGATTCGGATTGGTCACGTTAAATAAGGGGTGTGTTTTCACACAAAATTGCATAGGATTTCATATCACCTTATTTAAATGGTAATTAGACTAAACTTTTCCTGCAAGAAAACACAGAGAAAAAAATGTAACCAGTGAAGACTCCGAGTGGAATGTGAAAGAAATTCATTCGTAAAAAGTGTGGTCCAGGCCATCCGCCAAAACTGTTTGAGTGACGAAGACACAAAGGTATAGTGTCACAAATCCATGTAATTTTTTTAACGCGATTTATATAATGTTTTCTGAGTTTATAGGTCCTTGCATGATTTCATTTAATACATTTGTATAATAATGTACTTTTGAATTATAGCGATGTTGAGTTATGCATAGAAAGTCGTAAATTAATTCTTAGATACGTTTGACGAATTGTTTATTTTGTTGTCGTATTTGCATAAACACTAGGTTCTAAAAATAGGCTTGGAAACTGGTTGACTTGTTGGTGACTGCCTATCACAGTTAGACTAGCATTGGAGATCAAATGCGTAATTTGGGCTTCAAATAATCCGTCGACATGGCTTTCGTATTTACACGTGTCTGCTAAAGAGATAAATATCTAAAAATCTAGATGGTTGAGAAGTGATAAAAAGCATGCTAATTTGTTACAGTACTAATGAACTTGATTCATGTATAAGGTACACACTGATTCGTAAGGAATTAACTTTAATACCTCCGTAAGAATATTACAAGCATCATTTCAACAAAAATCATTAATTTGGTAGAAAAGCTGTCCATTGGGACCTTATAATGTATTCATGTCAAGTTCATGTGACCCAGGATCAACACATCCAAAGATAAGATAGACACCAGCTTCATTTTACCTCGCAACCGTGACTGCTATAGTTGATACAAGCAACAGAAAAAATCGTGACAATTATTGTCGTGTTCCTTGTGCAATGGGAATGCTGACAATGGCGTTAAATCCTACAACAACAACAACACTTTATCATTCAATGGTGTGGTAACTCTAAGACTTGCATCATACAGGAGACCCTCTAGGGCCTACAGTTGAAATGTTTTTAATTGGTTTTGTTCCACCACCACCACCAACCCCTCGTGTATGTTTATATTTATCCAGTTTAAAAAAATTTGAATTTTTTAAAAAATTGTTCTAGGGTTTGTAGACCTTTTTACACTAATGCTTAGATATTCTTTAATCCTTACTGTTCTTAGAACTTTATTTACAAATGTATTCCGTGCGAGGAGGGAATATTGTTGTCGATTGCATGCTTTGTGTTTGTGCTATTTGTTTTGTATGTTAACCCTGCATTTGAGTATGGACTGGATGGTAAGGATCAGATTCTTTAAGCTGTTATTCAGTTATGAAAAATTTAAGCTATGTAGAAAATTTTTAATATTTTATACATGAAAGAGAAGAAGAAAAATTCCATTACATGGCGCATGAGTTCAAAATAAGGTTGCTTAATTACACAGGACAGCGCTCACGCTACGCATCATCGAGCCAGAGAACACTGTTCATCCTCAACACTCGCTGTGAATGCTAGCTTAGGTGCAACAGATTTATTGACAAATCTTAGCTGATTATGTACAGTTATGTCATGAGTATAAGGTATAGGTTTTAAAAACAAAATCAAATTACAAATTACTTTCGTCTGGCAATTTGGTAGCGAATCTTATGAGATTAATTGGTAAATTTGAGGTAAGTTCGATAACTAGTGAGTATAAGTGAATAGAACAATTATGGGTTCCAACAAATCAAGTCACAAGTTACCAAGCTACTCTGGCAAACGTTATGTTGAAATCTATTGATAATCTTATATTTGTATGATCATTAGTGAATGCGAATTAATAAAATCATAAAGGAACCTTTTTTGTGTGCTGTTTGCATAATTGCGAATCGTTTAGAAAAGTTGTAGTCAATAGTAAAACGATAAAAAAGAAGCTAATAGAAACTGTCTGTTCTTGCATTCTTATGAAGTAATCCTACAGCATTTTCAAAGTCCGTTCCGAGTCAAATCCTTCAGGTATACACTATAATGTATTGATAGTTGTACTTCAAGTTCTTTTTATGTCTGATATCCTTCGAATTATGGAAATCCTTTTTCTGATAAACACTGTTTATACTTGTGTACTTTTCATTCATCTTTATCCATGTTCATTCCGAGTGGTATACACTAATGTAATGTTAGTTGTGTCTCAAGTCCTATTCTTCGATTTGTATTCGTTTCTAGATCTTGTAACCTGTTAACAAAGAGTAAGTTCCTTAGAAATATGAAGATTCTTTATCCATGTTCATTCCAAATCATATCCATTATAAAGTTAATTATGTTTTCAAGTTGTATCCTGAATCTAGGCCAAAAATATATCCGTGTTTACCTACGTCTATTTGTAATGGCATTCTGCAGTGGCTAACAATATGTCTGTTATTTTCAACTTTGATTACTCTGTTTGACTCAATAATCAATTTGTCTTGTCATCCACACCCTGTTGACAAATTACATATCAGTTCATTAATGTATTTGCTTCTAATATGTAGATGATAAATCGACATTCATTCTTGAGAAGGAACAATTTCACGATTTTATCTATTCTCGAGGAAGGAGTGAAGTCCATTGGTTTTTAATCGAGACGGAGAGTCCCTATTTCACCCAAGTACGAGAAAATGCCGTCGAAGTGGAATGAAAGAGGATGGAATATAACTTTCATAGTTCGCAAGAAATATTTATAAAGGAATACACAACAGACTAGTCCTCTAAAGTGAACTAACTCCCAATCTTTACTATATTCTGTAAGCTTTCATTTTCTATATATATATATAGACAGTTTAAAACGTTTACCTTTGGCAAATAATTGCAGACAACTGTGATAAAACAAACATAAATTAATAAATAAAATTTGTCTCCTTACTGATAACTAGTCCTCTTTAAATTCCAATAATAAATTAATTTGAGAAACGACACATATGATCACACATTCAAAACACTTGTATTTTTTAAAACACTAAATAACACAACATCTCTCATTAAAAAAATCCAAATTGTAAAAACTAAATCAACAATGGACCTTTTCTACTGTCCAAATGTTCAAACAAAAAAAAATATGTTCTCTCTCTAAAGAGAAAAAGAACAACGAATATGAAAAAGCTAAGGAATCAGTCTGAGGCGAAATTGAAATTTTATATAGCAAAGGTCACTTTCAGTAAAAGAGGAAGGGATTTCGATTAAGATAATTGAAACCCCGTTCGGATGAACAACCTTATAGATATTTGTAGGAATAATTTGTTTGTTTGTTTGATTAGGATTTTTAACGTAGCTTTAACAATTTTGCAGTCATATCAACATTACTGATAACAATTACCTCAATTACAAAACTTAAACTTCAAATAATGTTTTCCAAACTAATTTTTTATACTAAAATAAAAACATACAAACACATCTGGAGGAGTACAAACAAACATAAAATATACATTATATAGTTTTGGAAATTTGGGAGGGGGCATTGGTCTTGTTCCCCCTCCCCAACAGGAGGAATAATCCCCGTTTTCATCGAGATGGATATCCACTTTTTTCATCCAAGTAGGAGAGAATAACGTCGACGTGGAATGACGGAATTCGAATATCATATTTCGCAAACATTTACAAAGTAATATTATTCTTCAATGTTGAATGTTTCTAGCTTATCTGGTCTGGAAGGTGTTGAGGTATCTTGAAATAACAGGAGGAAACCTCAAAGTGGCGGTTCAAGGAGTTCTCAAAACTAGATATGGATGAAATGCATAGACAAGTGCTGACTGCCCACCACCACATATATTAACGACTGAACGTCATTCCCGCCAATATGAGGGTGTTCTGTGATAACTATCAAGGCACCATTGAAAGATGGATGGTTCCGTCTGATTATATTGGTGGTGCAGCAGTAGATATGTGCTATTGCAATGCGTTTTTTATTAAATAAAATTTAAAAAACATTTGTTTGCAACAAAGGATGAAGGTACACGATTATGACCAGTATGATCCTCTTCGTGTACAACTGAAAAGATTATTTGTTTTCAGACATGAACGTATTTACATGGTTCTAAAGGTAGCTGGATAAGAGGACACTTAAAAGATCAGTCCAGTGTGGTACATTTCAATTTGCTATCAATAAACCCTACTTTTTCAAAAAAGCAAATTGATATCCATAAAGACCATTAAACAACGTTTATATTTCCATCGTTTCTAGATAAATAACTTCCATAACAATTACGTTAAAGCTAATCTAAGACTGCGCACAACTGGCACACCATTTGCCACGCTAGAATCCAGTTATTGTAATCTCACATAATAATTTGGATGGATATAGTATTTCTTCTCACAAAATCTAAGATATTGTCTTTGAGAGGAAATAATCTTTAAGAATCAAAATATTTCACATCGTCGTCGATAAAAAAGTAAATGACCATCTGGTCCCTGTGCGTAGATTGTCATCTGTGTTGAGGATGCGAGCATTTAATGTCTTTAGATTTTGGATGGGGAAGTTCAGGCGCCAAAATGAAGCACATTATCAGGTCATTCATTTATTATCATTACATATGTAGACTAAATAATAAAATGTATACAATATAAAAGCCGAACTTGTATTACTTCATTTGAACAGTTTATAATAAGTGATACCCTGAGGGGGATGTGGATAGGTGGGCGCCAGTGTCGCATAAGCCTTAAATTATCCGTGCACCGGCCCATGTAAGATCTCGTTAATTGTGTTATCGATGGCCTATGCAAGCTGGTGTTCCACGCGGAGTTGGCCTAACTTTACTAGATGGAACTATCCTTCGTCAATGAACTGGTCTATAATTAAACTTTTAAAAACACAAATCATAACCTCTTGTATAATCGTAGTGCGAAACTATACAAGCAATGTTGGTTACTAAATGACATGTGCATTCAGAGTTAAGTAGGATCTCAGGTAATATTTATGGCAAAGTTAGGTTTAGATGGTCTGATCTGACTGTATAATATGTCTTTGAACTGAATACAAATTTGATCAATAATTTAGATATGGGTAAAATTACTATCGAATGAATAAATATTGACACAGATGACATGACAGGATGATTTCGAATAACATGATCTTCGATTGGAGTCCAGAGAAAATGGGGAAACTTATGTGTTCACTAGTCATACAGGATGCTGTGGATATAGATATGGTCGAAACTTGACTGATGTAGTTTATTACCAAAGCAAGGTTTCAATGCGACGTCTTCAAACAAAAAAAGACACTACGTCCATTCATTATCGGATGTATACCCTAGTCATTCTGCTAATACCTGATGCTCCGAATGAACGAATGTTTGGACATACACCACAATTAAGGTTACCATATGTTCTCTACATATATTTCTCAGTACTGGCCTTTCCACAGTGTGACAATCAATACAAATCATAGGTTAATCTAAAATACCCCCAAAGGTGACTTCACAGTGAAATTCTTATCAAGGATTGAATTGCATTTTTTTGAGTGGCTGAACTGTTAACATAATACAGATTTCACTTCCGGATCATCGCTAAGGCCTAAGTACACACTGTGCACTGGCGCCAAAATACACACAGGCAACCACTATCAGAGCTCCTATTATCGTGAACAAACAATTACCTTTAAATTCATACCAAACAGTTATCAATATAACTCTTCTATCAACACCAAAATGAGAGCGGAAAAATGTTCTAAAAATAGACTAGAACTACATTCTTGGGTACTGAGCTGAAAGTATTAATTGTGATGCGATTCCTGACAGGGTTAGACACCTCAATGGACAAAACTTCCATGCGTGATCAAATCAATATCTCTGAAATACTTCTGCAAAATTTAAAGAAATGTCATCAATGAATAGAACAGTTACATGCTTTTAGCTGACACCACCAAAAACCAGCCAATTCCAAATGGCCACATGGCAAAAATGCTCAGAACTTAAAATTTAATTGTGAGTTTGTTAATCAAAATAATCACTTCAAATAAAGTGTAATTAGTTTTTAGTTCTAACACCAATCTGGAAATTACTAGAAATTAAACTTCGCTGTGAAACGTTCTTAGAAAATATAACTTTAAAAAATGATCCATATTTTTCTAAGAAAATTTAATTTAATTTAAATTTTAATGAAAATTTGAAGCCAAAAGTTGACAGAGTTTGTTCTATGGCGACGTCTCTCCGTTCTTTTATTATAAACATCAAGGGTTTTCCTTATCAGTTGTGATGCAATAAAACCAGGGTCTGTTAATCAATGTAACACCCTGAAATCTGACATCATCAAAAAAAAACTACCTAGGGGTACTTAACATGTATATGACAACATTTAAATCCATGAAGGAGAGGATCCTTTATGGTAGGCTTCCAATCAGATTGAAGAGTTGGTGCAGAACTCTAAAATCTAGCAAGCTTGCCTTTTCCTAGTTATAAAACTGTGAGAAAGAGGAGAATTCTTGCAATTCACATGCAGTTATTGCAACGGAAACCATTAAGGAGTACAAGAAGAGGAAGAAATATGTTTTTAAACCTGGAAATATTATATAACAAAGGAGTCAGATATCTGACTGATGATACTGTACCAATTTCCAGTACTGCATCAGTCTCAGTGACCAGAAAAATGGAAGCAGACAAGTTCTCTCTCATTGAAGTGACAAAGCCGACAAATGGGGGTCTTCAGTTAACTCAGGTTCCAGACAGTAATGCCAAACCGGGGTCTGCAAAAATTCTACAACCATCATCCAAATCAAAACTGGACCTGAACAAGATAGAATTCAAAACAAAATGTTGAAATGTGGAATGATATCATTCATCGCCATGGTCATCAATTCAACATATGTGACAGGCCAGAGTTCCAAATTGCTAATGATAGAAAATGGGGACTTGCTTAGAAGCAGACTATGATGTGTAAAAGCTGCAGTTTTAAGTCACCAGAGTATATGTTGTATGAGGAGATAAAAACAGATAAACCTGGGCTAAATCCTGCTGCTGTTAATATGATGATTCACGCTGGACTACAAGATACCCCAATGGGCAACATCAGAGCTAGACACTTGCTTGCAGCCACTGACATTCCACTACCTAGCACATCATCTATGCAAAGAGCATCCAACGTTGTAGGCAAAGCAACTGTTGAGCTCAATGAAATTGATATGATAAACAAACTTAAACTAGTCAGACAGGTTAATGTTATGTGTGGTGTTCATCATCCTGAACAAATAAATGTTGCTTTGATGCAAGATATAATGCCTTTAGCTTCGGACATGAAAAGAATCCTGGCCAAAATTCATCACAAGCTGTTGGAATTGCATGTGAAACTGTTACAGAGAAGCAGTACATTGTGGGGTCTACAGTAGAAGACAAGCTCTGCTAAACTGGAGCATGACTGAAAGGGAAAGGTTTTGATGTGCAATGTCCAGGAGGCCATATTGACTGCACATCAAATCTGTCACCATTTGCACCGCATTCAGAGTATGAGATGGCAAGAGAAATTGGAAACAAATTTGTGCTGCAAGAGATTCTGATTAAACATATAACAACAGATGGAGATGTTGGCTTCCAAGCTGCTTATAACATTCTGCATCCAATGTGGGAAGTAGAGAGACTGTCAGACCCCATCCATTTGGGTCGTTTACAGTTCAAACGGTGCAACTCTGCAGTATTTAGTGACGAAATGTTTCCAGGAATAATAACAAGAGAAGGAAAAAGACTTAAACAGAATATTATCAGCCAAGACATCAAAGCACGCTGCAGTTTGATATTCAAGCACTTGATGGAGGATAACAGAGGTGATGTAATAAAAATTAAAGGTCAACTTCCACAAGTACTGGATGCCACTCTGCGCTGTTATTCAGGGGACTGCTCGAAATGCCGGCATTATTCCAAGGTTTTTTTTTTTTTTTTGGGGGGGGGGGGAGGAAATACTAACAACTGGTGGATACGATCCGAATATCTAGGCGTTCATAAAGTGACTCATCTTAACATGACAGAAAATGATAAGACAAATTGAATCCTGTTAGAAGTTCTCAAAATGAAACTCTCCTGTGATGCTGTACAAAGACTGCGACTGAACACAAACACACAGAAATGTGAGGCTGTGAACAGATCAATCAGTGTTTCCTTAGCCAAAAATGTGAACTATTCCAGAAACTTTGAGGCAAGAGCGTATTCAACAATACAAGGACTCAAAAATAGCTTGGGATCGTCACTAAAAACCAAGGTGACACACCTGAAAGGTCAACTGTCATCAAGGACTTTGAGATCACTGGATACAATTTATAATCTCTGCACTTACCATCAGTTGTATCAAAATCATCCACAAACTAGGCGACGTCTTTTAGCAAGAAGAGGAAATATGATACAGGCTCATCTGAGGTACAGCAATCAGCAAGGCAATAGAAAGTTTGACTACTGCAAAGGACTTCTATACACCAAGAATGATCACTCGTATGCACAGGTTTAGCCAATGGACACTGCAGAGAGAAAAGATTGTTTTAATTCCATGTAAAACATGAATGTTGTTAAAAGACACAAAAAAGAACACATGGTACAGAAGGGAAAACTGTAATGGGGAAAACCGTGAGTAACACAATGCATGTTATGTGCAGTTGTGTTACTTACTACCATCTGATGATACCTATGGATGGGTCGAAACAGTTTTTTCTGAATATGAGGACACAAATAAAGAAACTAAAAGGCAAAATAAATAAATTTGTAACAAAATTCTAAGATAAAATATAAATAACATAGCATGACTTACTAGCTGAATGAATGAATAAACGAATGAATGCATGCATGTATGAAGGAAGGAAGGAAGGAACAAAGAAATGAATGAAAAAATCTAAAATAGCACTTTTATACCAGCATGAATGACCTACTAAAATAAAGACTACACTATCTGTTCTCCTCTTTACTCAATACATCCATTGATCCTTCAATGCCAGACATGATTCAACATGGATGTGGGTGGGTGTATAGAATATATCATGATACCTGTATTATTCATTGTTACAATTTCAACTTCATCCTGCAGTCTGGAAAGTCATCATGGCCAATGCAATACCCATAACCTTTGCAGCACTGCCTATTATTGTTGATGGAATGAGGTTATAGATATAGATGATCCACATTCACACAAACTATTATGGGATAAATGGGATGCATCAAGCTCTTTTGGAATAGTCAGACTTCTCAACTTGATCATTAATGGCAGTCTGTGGACATGCTTTTTCTTCCATGTGTTTGTCTTAGGTTCCCTATATAATAATAGCCCATATAATCTATTGGAAGTTACATTTCCAGTCCATATTCGACAATCACTATTATGTGCTAGGACAGAATTTAAAGAAATTTTGGCTCACAGGTTTTGAAACAAATCCTCCATTGCAACTTATATTTGGTGTAGGAATACATTGCTGCTAATACTAATGAGTTATCTCTCCGTCAGATACAATTTCTGTACATTTATGGGGTAAAACATATTTTTTTTTTTTTAATTGTAAAAGTGCATTAATTTGTTTAAATTAAATCTTTTAATTTTTTATTTTAATTTCGATTGCTACAGTGAATATACACATGGTGTGAAAATTTCAGCTGTCTATCAGTAATAATAAAAACTTTATAGCATATTAAAGTTTCATCAATACTGCCCTGACAGGACATACACCACAATTTATTTTACTATATGTTCTCTACACATATTTCTCAGTACTTACCTACTTAAGAACTACCGCCCAGTCTCTAAACTCCCGTTCGTATAAAAAAATCTTCGAAAAAGTTGTTCTAACCCAGCTTGAATCTCATTTGAATTCAAACAGTCTTTTTCGCAATATACCGTCTGCATAACAGTCCTCATATTCCTTGATTTGTCTGCAGCATTTCACATAATAGATCATAATTTATTACTTCATCTAGCCTGTATTTGGCATTCAGAATACTGCCATACAGTGGTTCAAGTCCTACTTAGTGAACAGGAGACAAATTGTATCTGCAAATGGAATAAACTTCAGCCCAGTTGATCTGTGTTGTGGTGTTCCACGGGGGTCTGTTCTTGGACATGATCTCTTGATTCTATACACTCAGCCCCTCGCGAGTGTCAATTATCATCACATTTCAGAGAGATTGAAAATTGTCCTTAACATATTTGAAACGACTTTGCTTCAGAATTTTCCTTGTCCCTGGAAAAACTTTAATTTCACACATTCGAAACCATTTGAGTGAAATCAACAAGCATTCCCTGTCTTTAAATGTATTGAGTTTATTTTTATAGCTTTCTTTCAAGTCCTAGACGGTAATTATATATGACATAGTACGAGTTGCTTGGCCATGCCAGATAATTATTCTATAGCGATAGCATCTTTATCAAAACAAGATAACGAATATTTTGATTCATTATTGGGTGGGAATGCAAATTTTTAATGATATTGCTTTGGGCTTGATTGGTTAGTCTGTCTCTGGTTTTGATAAGAAATTAAGGAATTACATGCATGAATACATTTCATTAGTACTGTAACAAATTAGGATATTTTTCATCACCCCTCAACCATCTAGAGTTTCAGATATGTACCTCTGTAGCACACACATGTAAATACGTAAGCCACGTCGGCTGCTCATTTTGAAGCCCAAGTTACGCATTTGATCTTTAATGCTAGTCTAACTGTGACAGGCAGTCACAAATAAGTCAAAGCCAAGCCTAACTCAAAGTAAATCTAAATCACATTCCATATGTAGCTCATGTGTTTGTGTATGTGTGATTATGATATTTAACAATTGTTCAGTCATATCGCTAAGATGTCTGCAGTGATGCAGTTAATAGTGATGTCTAGCACTGGGGCATCATGCCGCAGATATGTAGCATGATGTCGCACCAAGTCACATTATCCTGACACCAGGCCGACCAGTCCTAACACTAACCTCTTAATGCTGAGCGCCAAGCGATGCAGCTGTTAGTACCCATTGTGTAAGTCTTTGGTATGACTCGGCCGGGGATCGAATCCATGATTTCCCGCTTCCACGGCGGACGCTCAAACCACTAGGCCACTAGAGCGGTTATTATGTGTGAACTGAAAAAATACTAGTATTGTGATAATTAGGCTCATGCCTTCTACCATAAATATTAAGGAGTGTCAAAATACGAAACTATCCAGTGAGACCTAAATTACATGTCACATGACTTTACAGCTATTATTTTATGAAACCGGAAGAAAAATGAACATTTGTTGGTCGTTGTCGCATGAATACACAAATATAATACAGGGTTAATTTTGGGACGATGTAGCAGATACTGACAGTATTGAATATCAGCAAGTGTAAACGTCTAAATAGTGAATGCAAAAGGTAACGTTTCGATAATATTTAGTGTTTAAATATTGTATGTTTACTACAGCAAACCAATGCGATATTCTTTTTTTGAAATTATCATTCAATAATAGAATGAAACGGTGAGTGAGGTATGGTGCAATGGGCGTGTATAGACATACCTGTGATAGAAGATATTTGGTAGGTATGGGAGTGTATAGACATATCTGTAATAGAAGATATTTGGAAAGGTTAGTCAAAACCAGTGTCTCACTCACTCTCTCCAGTTAAGAATTTGATTTATGATGTGAGACAAATGTAAATCGCAGCTGTGCATGCCAAGCTACAGGAATATCAATACAACTCTCTCCATTAACTAACAAACAGACATAGTTGAACTTGTAGTTACTTTCAGGATTTATAATAAGATTTGAATAAGATGGATATAGACCTACATGTTAACAACTTAATGATCTGGTTGTTTTGCAAGGTTGTATTAAGGTAAACATGTCCTATTCTAAGTCTTATAAGACCTCAATGATGATATCTGTTTTGGGTATATAGGTCTTACCGCCCAAATAATGCCGTTGGAATGACAAGTAAAATTTCTGGAATATCTCAGACACTTGGCAGCCCATATCGGCGCTTTTCTACAAATGAAAGTTATAGTTTTGTCAGACTTTTTATAATCTGATGTCATTTTCCTTAGATTCAAATTCCCACACAAGCAAATGGACATGTTTTAAAGTTCATTTAGCATCCATTTCAGTTGGGTGCAATGGAACCCATGGGACACCCAAATCGGTTAAAAGTATGATAAGAATCTTGAATGAAAAGTTTCGTTAAAGAAATATACTTCAAATCAACCGATTTCAGCGTTCCTAACCTCGTTGTACTTCTGTTAATTGAAATATAGGTCAACGAAACTCGAAAACAGGTCCATTGTTTGTTTGAATTTGAATTTATTAGACATAAAAGACATCAGAATAACTAAAGCCTAACTAAAACATTAGACAAGAGCCGTTATTGGCTGCCAGCTGTGAGAGATATTCCTGAACATTTTACTATTGTTACGATAATAGTCGAGATCAAAACTTGATACACTATGCCGTTATTGAGGCTTGTATGGCCTAGACACCAAAACAAATATCACCAGCGATGTCTTCCATTTTATTACTTTATCCAAACACTGCGGTCATTGACACAAGATTTACAACTATGCTATGAAAGCCGACTACTGCATGGCGTAGTAAAAGGTGAGGAGCAGTCAGTCGGGTGATTTTAACAAGTTTCATTATTGAGACAGGATTTAATTTGAGTTATTACTAAAAGATTATTTTATTATTACTATGTATTCAGGAGTAAATCGGACTGTGTTGTGGGTTATTCTGACCCCTGATCTGTATAACTCCTACCACTGGTGGGAAGTACTGACGTGTTTGTTTAACTCTGACTGATCACAACTAATTTTGCAATTTCATCTCTACATTTGTTTATAAGTACTGAACTTTACGTTGTGACAATCAATGCAAATTATATGATAATCTAAAATACCTTCAGAGATGATTTCACAAGTGAAGATTTTGTCATAGGCTCACCTGTATTTTTTTGAGACGCTGGACTGTAAACACAGCAATGTGCAATGGAACACAGATTTCACTTCCAGATCATCACCAAGGCGTTATTACTCACTGTAATATGCTGAAACACACAGAGCAGCAACAAGGCCGAACAGACCAATTTTTTATCACGATTCAAGGGTTCCCCATCAATAAATCATCATAGAAACCTCCAATCACTGAAACAACGGTTAAAAAAAAAATAACTCCCCCTTTTGGAAAAAGGAAATATTCGCCATGATATTTTTAATTTTGACTTCCAATTGTAACTTCGATGGTACCCCATCATGGCGAATATTCCCTTTTTCCAAAAGGGGGAGTTATTTTTTTTTAACCGTTATTTCAGCGATTGGAGGTTTCTATGATGATTTATTGATGGGGAACTCTTGAATCGTGATAAAAAAATTGGTCTGTTCGGCCTTGTTGCTGCTTCTTCTGCTTAGATGAAAACTGTTTGGCAGTCAATATTGGGCGTGAAGCTATCCTGGAAGAATGATTTGATTCCCTCCCAGGAAAGTGTACATGGAGCTCTACATGGAACATTGTTCAGGAAAATATTTTCAGAATTACACCCGCTGAACGAGGGAACAGACAAAAACATTAAACATGTCAGAGACTTTTGACATCAGAACAAATTATGAAAGCAAACAGAAATGCTGAAATTTTTACGTAAAAGATAGTAGCAGAGAGAAAAGCTTTGGGAAAAAGAGATGATTGGAAAAAGTGAAGAACAAGAAATAAAATGAAAAATAAATTAAATCATTCGTAAGTAATTCTACGTGGTTGAAATAAATTGTAAAATCTGATTCGTATTAAATTAAATTAATACAATAGAACCTGTAACCTATATCACACATGGAATCAGATCAAAAGTATTAGTATCGGTTCAGTACCCATGAATGTAATCCCAGTCTATTTTCGAAACATTCTTTTCCTGTCTCCTTTTGATGGTGATACTATAGTTAGATTTAGGCATTTTTGGTATGGAGTTAAAAGTAATTATTTATTCTTTTTAATATGTGCTAATTGTGTCTGTGAGCAGCAACAAGGAAGAAAAGACCAATTTTTTATCACGATTCAAGGGTTCCCCATCAATAAATCATCATAGAAACCTCCAATTGCTGAAATAACGGTTAAAAAAAAGTAACCCCCCCTTTTGGAAAAAGGGAATATTCGCCATGATGGGGTACCATCGAAGTTACAATTGGAAGTCAAAACTTAAAATATCATGGCAAATATTCCCTTTTTCCAAAAGGGGGAGTTATTTTTTTTTAACCGTTATTTCAGCGATTGGAGGTTTCTATGATGATTTATTGATGGGGAACCCTTGAATCGTGATAAAAAATTTGTCTGTTCGGCCTTGTTGCTGCTGAAGTAGCTTCTAAGTCCTCTGGTACCAATCTGATTGCTCTTTTACCAAGCTTGCTCCGATATGACAGTGGTTTGCTGTAAACGTTACCATCTTAGGTGAAATGGAATGAAGATAAACATCAAAGCCAGTTATTACATTGAAGTGGTTATATGTGAACTTAGATATCTTTGTTTATGGAAACAGCTGTTTCTGGAGGATGTTTGTGTGTAGAAGCAGATGATATGATAGAGTTTATAGTATATGTTTGGCTCGAAGGCTGGATGATGTGCTGAAAGAGATTGATTAGCTATCATTTTCCATCTTGTTGGTTAGCGACATAGGCAGGGATAGGAAATTGGTCAGAAACTGATGAAGAAGACGCTGAGTATGAAAGCGAATTTAGAGTGTTTTCCCACGTGTACAATATGTATGGCTGATACACATTCTCTGGTATATCAGACATCTAATGGACATACTATAGAAGTCTAAATCTCTTTGCTGATATTTGGATCATAAATGCTGCTGACCAAACATACCTAAATAGCCATCGCCAAGAACAGGCCTGAATTTTTAGTTAAAAGCTTGGTGCAACCGTTACTGTATGATTTGCTGAAGGGACAAAACACTGTCCAATCAAGAGCTTGTAAGAAATGTGTTGTATATGATATAGGATGATAGAGATTGAATGTGAATAATTTTCATATTGGCTTCTTCTATAACATACAAAACTTCATGCAATGAAAGGCCTATCCGCAATCATCAAGCAAAGCCTATCAGGCCCACTGTTTTAGGAATAATTCCTGGAACCTCTCAACGCGAAGCATGGCACACATCCATGCTTTCTTTTGATAGGACCAATAGCTATCAACAAACAACTGAGACATATCTGGCCCACAGTGTTTTAAAAATAATCCGTGGAACCACTCGATTTATTAATACTAACTCAGGGTGTCTTGATTTAATACCCCTCCACAAATTGTCCCCTGGGATACCATTTTTGAAAGTGTCTTCAATTTAAGGAATTGCAGAGATAAGTTGGTACCAGGTAATGCCGAACACTTTTGCAGAGGTCTCAGTGATGTTGTCGTTAATATATTTTTCCATTGCGGCGAAAATTGAATTCAGACATCCTGCTTTTGAAGAAGGTGCTGATCTCCTTGTACCTGGTCCTTATTTATCGTCATAGGAATGACAAATTGTTGACTTGCGTTCTGGTAACTCATTATGCTCCTTTCATTGCGTCAAATGATTTTACTTCATACTGTATATGCTTTGATTTTGATTTTCTGGGCATTCTGGGAAAATAATGTAGCAGATAAATGGTAAGCGGTAAGAGTGAGATTTCAGTGAGAAAGAACTGAGAAAAAACACTCTAGACTTGTTTTTAAAAATCTTCAGAATTAAACGATTTCAAGAAAGAATCCACACAGAAATTCTTTAAGGTAATCTGTATTCAGTATTTTGTTTGAAACCTATATAACATCTTTGATTAGGACTATTTTCAGGATAATACAGCACATTTTGCTTATAGTCATATTATTTTCTGATAAAACATTTGTTTAAAAAATTACCTTCTTCAATTTTCAAATAATAAAGATTCCGAATCTGAAGTTGCCTTGGACCCCAGTGATACGTTTTGATCAAATACATGGAATGTATCATACACTTGTTTCATCTGTAAAATAAATTTGTTTAATCGTTACAGATTTAAAAGCTTTTGTTCTTTTTTTTCCATATTTTTGAGGGTTTTCCCCCAACAAAATAGACAATTTAAATTCAATACCATGATACACATACTTGTGGAGTTAAATTTGCTTTCCTTTCTTATATTCAAGCCTTTATATTTCTATTTATTTTATCTACATATTTCCCTTAGACACCCGTCATAAGTCTAAATTGCCCTTTATCAAGTGTTCTAGGTCAGATTTGCCTTCTTATGTAAAATAATCTGGGATGCGTCCCACCACCATATAAAATATTGTATAATATTTGTGTTATAAAACTTGAAGATTGTTCATTTTAGAGATAATACATTAGGTTAAAGCTTTGATAATAATGATTATATTACTGAAAGCTATACAAACCTAATGCCTGACTGGTGTGCTAAGTCAACCATGTTATAAATGCCGCTTCTGAGCTCATGCAGAAGAGAGAGAGAGAGAGAGAGAGAGAGAGAGAGAGAGAGAGAGAGAGAGAGAGAGAGAGAGAGAGAGAGAGAGAGAGAGAGAGAGAGATATTTGGGGGGGGGGTTAGGTTCTTGGGAAGCCTAATGTTTATGATTGGATATAACCTACTGGTTATATCATGACCATGTTACCATAATAATTATTTTACACAAAGTATGGAGGAAAATGATGATAAAGAATTTTCACAAAATATACGACACATTATGTGTGTGTGTGTCTTTGTTCCCCTAATCTAATGCTCTAAATGTGGTATTTATTCAGTCGATTATATGTATAGTCTGTAGTGACAAAAATTGTTCCTATATGCATGATGAAAAAAAGTTTCCACGATCTCGATGATGTGTGTTAGGACTAGCGTCTGACATTATAGCACTATTGATAAGTAAAGTCGGCATTCTTGACACTGTTTTAACTTGGTTGTTAGGCATGAATGTAATATTAATGAATCATAAATGTTTCAGCAAAAGTTAAGCATTGAAAACTATAGCAGCAGAGGGGGAGAATCAGACAACTTTTTATAGGCATCTGTTTGGCAAACTGAGGCTTCCTCGAAAAGTGAATCCGACAAGTTTCAATTTGGTAAACTAAGATTTCCTCGAAGATGCCATGGTTGTTCTCGCCGCCCCCTCTGCTGCTATGGGTTAACCTGATATTTTATCAAGTCCGATACGATATCGCGTCCGAGGATCTGCTAAATTTATCGTCACAAATCCGTGTGGGATTGACTGAGTGTGACTAAAGAAATTTCTAAATTGATTATGATCCATATCACCGCCGCACCAAGTTTGCCAAATATTTCGTAGCGTATGAGTATCAACTCCGTTAAACACACACAATAAATTGCAGTTATCTCTGATCTCTTTTGGTATTTGTGTATATCTTTGAGTGACATATATCACGTCGGTGATTTTGTGTCTGTCACTGGAAAATATCCTAGCGGGATTCTTTTGATTGTCTAACATGATATCATCGTATACGACTAAATTGTTAATATCTCCATCAATATCATCAATACTCGGTGCTTCTTCGATATCAGTTATAAATTCAATAATACCCTCGCCGGATTCTTCTACCGCTCTGTCGTTAAAATCTTTTAATACATTGTAACATCGCTGATCGTCTACACTAGGAGCTATCAAATATAACTTGTCCCATTTCAATTAAGTAACAGTTGTGTCTTGCCTCTTCCAGATGGTCTGATTATAATCATTCTAATTGAATTCGGCAACATCGAATGGTGTTTAATAGGTTCCCGTCGTCGGATAGCTGAATAATCAATTACATTCATGTTATTATATGTAAATTATGGACCTATATTGTGTGAAGTGTAAGGCGCGTACTGCTACAAACGACTTGACGATTACAACTAGCAATAACAGATCAGCACTTTCTGGTAAATGCGTACAATGCAGTACAAAGAAATTTAGATTTGTTTCCCTTAAAAAATCAAAGGGATTAAAAAAAACGAGGAGGTGATATTGCAGCCAAGTTAACTAAACTTCCAGGGACACCATGCGCAAAGTATCCAGGAGAAAAACACCTTCCAGGATATAGTTATTGTGGACCCGGAACCAGACTCGATATCAGACTAGATGATCATAACCAACCTCGACCAGGCGAAGAACCAATAAACGCCATTGATAAGGCGTGTCATGCTCATGATGTTGCTTATAAAAGCAGCAATCTGCAACACAGACATATCGCAGATGTGAAATTGATTTATGCGTTGAATTCTATCACTGATAAATCCTTCAAAGAAAAATCGGCTTCATGGTTAGTAAAATCGGCTATGAAAGGTAAATTGATGTTAGGTGCTGGTAATTAATATCAACATGGAATCTATTTATTATTCTCCAAGCGGATACTGGCGGGGTAAAGCAGCAATTGGTAAACTCGCTAGTGCTGCTAAGGTGAAATATACCACTGCGGCTATTTGGTTATCCAAACAGGCAATATGGCAAATTTATCTACCGCCGCCTAAACAAATTTAACTACTCGCATTTTGATGTGACCGTTCTCAATGAGGTTCATCAAGCTGATATATTATTTCTGCCGCATGATGGTGGTTACAAATACGCGTTAACTATAGTTGATGTTGCGAGTCGATACAAACATGCAGAACCGTTAAAAACAAAATCATCAGCTGAAGTGGCTTCTGCGTTTGAAAGGATTTATCGAAGGGGTCCTCTGCGTTGGCCAAATCTATTGCAAGTTGATTCTGGCAAGGAATTTCAGGGTGTGGTTCTACCAATGATGAAGAATCAAAATACCGCGTTACGACGAGGACATACTGCACTACATCGCGATCAGGCAATTGTTGAACGATTTAATCGGACGCTTGCCGAGCGGTTATTTGGATATCAATACGCGAAGGAATTTATTCAACATAAACGATCTCGTGAATGGGCCAAGATATTACCAGACGTAATTACCGCGCTGAATAATGAGGTTACTCGAACGATTAATATGAAACCTAACAACGCAATTAAAATGAAGTATATACCCGTATTATCGCAAAAAGATTTTTCAAAAGAACCAATTCTTGGTAATGTCACTGTAAGGTATTTATATGAACCAGGAGAGCTCGAAGGTGGTACAAAAAGGGCTACTGATCCTATTTGGAGTGTCACAGTGCATAAAATATCCAACATAACACGATCTACGGGTAGACCAGCAATCTATAGATTGGATTCAACTGCTCCTCAGCGAGGATTTACTCGACAACAAATACAAGTGATACCCGAGGATACTCAATTACCACCGCGTGGTCTTAACTAGCACCTCTTCGTCTGTTACATTCAAGGCAAGTCAGCATCACGTTATCGCTGGTATGACCTACGCTGCTATCTTTTCTGTCTACGGTAAATTGGCGAGGATCCGACCAGCACCAACTCATTATACAATTGCAACTCGCGCAGTGATTATTCTGTTGTTGTTTCAGTGTGATTTTTAATTCAGCATCAATATCAAATTCTCTGTTATTTTTTTTATCTTGCTGTTTATAACCAGATAGTTTTTTTCGGATTATGTCCTTAGTGATAAAATTACCAGTGACAATATCACTTACTGTAGTGTCGTTGTAGTCTAGAACAACTCTTCGAAGCTGATTTATTCTTCGTACTCTGGACACTACGAGAAAGACTAAATTCCTGATTAGTTTTTTGAACTCGCGTAATTGTTCATCAAGTGCTCTATGATCGGTGTTAATTTCTTCATAATAGTCTACAGAATTCTTAAGCCAATCATGCGGCGATAAATCGACAAATGGTGGTGGTTGGCCGTGATCGCCGCACATGACGACCTTTGTGTTCGCGTGTAATAACCACTCGAGAATCTTTTGTAATACATCTAATGACACCGTGCATATCTCATCCCAAATTATGACATCAGGGACAGATTTCTCACCCATTCGATCAGGAGTCCATTCATCGCCTTTCCATCGAAAGAAGCTATGATAAGTGCAAGCATTCAACCCTCGTTGTTTCATCTCTCTGGTAAGTCTGTGTGTTGGTGTTAACACAATCATGTTTGTGAAATCCGTAAAATTTTTCCCACGAAATAACTCAATCGCGCGAGTCGTCTTTCCTGACCCGCCACAACCGTTTAAATAAACTGTTTTATATATACATACAGGATCAGATATCGGCGGTGCATTAGATAGTTCTGATATTTTATCACCGCTCATATATTTATCTTCAATCGTAGCATCTGCTGATTTGGAGTAATCACACGGTATTTCCCGCTTAATTCTCCATGATCCCCAACTCTCGTCGGAATTTATGAATTCGGCCAATGCGTTTCTGTGTTTCATGTCTATGTAAAATGAATCAGTGGCGACTGTAACTGCGGTGTCAGGAAATGTATTTATCATCGAAATCAGATTAATAGAAGCATAAGTCAGCTTAGATGCTCACAAATGTGTATACTGAAGACTGTGTCCATCATTGTAAGTAACAATTGTACCCAATTTGGTTCCATCGGACAAGAAAGTGTCTCTGGGATTGACATATATACCCTTAGATGTTACATCCGCGATTATAAAATCGTAATCAGCATCATCTATAATCAACCGTGAAGAATATCGTCCTATGTCGTATTTACCACCTTGAGTGAATTTACCAATTATTCTTCTACCAAGATCTTTTGCGTCTTTGTTTCTGATTTCAAATAACAGTTTGGTCCAATTCATGATATATTCCTCGTCGAGATCGGGACACTGTTTTCGTTGTTCGCTGATAATACTATCTAGATCAGGTTGTGGCAACCAGACCTGCCCGATATGATATAATTGCTTCACTGACAATCAGCGATATCAGCATGCTACAATCGGTCATATAACGTAACAGCACTATTGGCATCCAATGTTTTTCCGACATATGTCTGCCGATCCAGACATAACAACACGGATGAAGTCCTTTAGCCAATTCAAATGATACCACACAAGCGAATCCGGTTAAATCAAAATCAGGTAGTGGTCCATTAATCGCAACACGTGCCATCTCATGGGTGGGATGTCCAAATCGCTTGAAGCATTTAGCGGTTTCTCCGTACCCGAGAAAACTCCCGGGATAACACGCGACTATATCAACCGAAATAATATTTTTGGGGTCGTATTTTGTATTCCATAATCCACCGTGGTTGTATTCGATGCAGCTTGATTTGATGTCTGTGAGAAATTCAGCTCGCGTTGGTTTCCATGAGTTTCTCTTTCTCGCAAAATGAACTGCAACCGAAGGAATTGTAAAGGAATTTGTTAGTAATTGTTCATCGTCGAAACTCTTCGAGAAACTCATAGCTAGTTTTTTCATCTTGTCATGGAGTGCTTCGGTACGGTATAATTCTCCATTGGGTCTTACAAACTGATCTAATCCACCCTCGGGGTTTTCAGCACTATGAAGTAACTACACTGACACTGGATCGTTTTTACTCAACTGGTAAAGAGCATCGAACAATTTTTTCTCAGAGAATTCTGGAGCGGAAAATTCTTCGGGTATATACTTTATTGTTCTATTTCGCGGGAATATTGTTACCGCAGGTGTCCATGCGTGTTAGTTATGATCAATAGTTTTGATTGGAGTTCCTTGTGATTTATATTTCGATTCGTATAATACTTCACCGTTATCGTCGCTACGGTTATTGGAAATCTTAATGATTTTTCTTATTCAGCTATAGCCTGAATCGATGCTCCGTTCTTGTTAACTGTTAATTCCCATTTATTTATTTTTTGGCGTCTTAAATCAGTCAATTTGTTTTCCCGGAATGCATTTGTGAAGTGTTCTATTATTCGTTCTGCTACACAATTCATTCTTGACGAAGTCGATGACGAATTCATCAATGACAGTTTCATGGTTTTAGTTTTTCAATACTCGGTTTATCATTTAACAAATATATCCCATAAACAACTGCTGTTACAGGATAAGATCTTTCGTAGTATGGTCTATCAATTCCAGTCAAAATTCCTGGTTTGGAATCTCAACTCACAACGACGGTTCTTTTATCCTTCAAGATGGGTTCAAATTTATTCCTGATAATCCAATTTCCAGTGTCTGAACGGATAATGAATTTCACTCTAAAAAAATATCTTTACCGCGTAAGATGTGAAATTATCACTGCTGCGCGTTCGTCGTTCATGGTAGGATCAACACTGCCATGAATTCGAAATATTGACCAACAATGAGATGCTCCATCGTGTTTGAATTCATTAAAACAGTCACTGATTTTACTTATCACGGTTCTATCACCTATTAGACATTTTGGTTTATCAGAGACTCTATCGATATTAAATCTAGCATTTTTCCAGGGTTTAATTGTCGATAATCTCTCGAATTCCTTCATGTTATAATTAAAACAAGTATTTAAATAGAGAATTTATTATATAATGAATCATTGCAAATGGCTTATAATTGGATCAGTAACCCCATGTAACAAATCATGCAGAAAGGAGTTATGTGGGTATCATATGCAAAGCGTTCGACGCGGAAGCCTTGGTCCAATTCCATGTATAAGATGTGGGGTAGGGGTGTGAGGAATATCACAATTATGTCTCGGTTGTGGTGGTAAACGATACAGAGAGTTGAAGCGTTACTATGACAAACGAGCTAAGAATTCCATCAATAACTCTGACCATGACAGCGTCCTTGACAAGGTTATAAGAACTCCTCAAGACTATATCGGAAGATTCTCAAGTATGATTCAACCAAATAATGAATTAGACAAACAATAGTGTAGTATATAAATGAACCAAGAATTCCGACCACATCCCCTGATTCCAAACTACGAGGCATTCAGTGACGGTATTGTCAGACACCGTAGATTGAAGAAACCGGTTGGTTCTGACGATGGTATGGGATCTTTGAAGTTTAGCACTGGAGGGAAAACTTATCTTAATCATAGAATCGTATACGAATGTTTCCATGGATTGATTGAAGATGGTCTTGTTATCGATCACATTGATTATAATCCAAGGAATAATTCTTTGAATAATCTAGAAGCTATTTCTCAAAGTGAGAATTTAAAACGAGGTATGACTGGCAATTGTAAAACAGTTGGGAAGAGACCTATAAGATTTATTTAATACAGCAACTAATGAAGAAATTATATTTCAATCTATGAATGAAGCCGGTAGATATTTCGATATTTGTGAATCTTCAATATGGTTTGTAGCAAAAGGAAGAACCCGATCAGCGATTTCCAAATGGAATGGACAAAAAATTCAATTTATTTATGTCTAATCATGTTTCATATAACAATAACGGATAATGGATTCTACGGCGGAAATGATATTACTGTAGTTGATGATAAAACTACAATACTTAAATTTCATGTATGGAGTTTTAATAGATGGTTCTAATGATAACATAGTTAGATTAAACATAGATAGTTGTATTCATTTTGAGGAAACGATCCAATTTATTATTATATAGTATTTTGGACCGTTTGCTCATATCGTTGATAAAAATTTGATGGGCTATCTTTTGATTGGTTTACAAAAAATAAATAAATTTACTATTTTTTTTACTGATTTTAGTCGACTTTTGACTGATTTTGGTAAATTTTTGACTGATATTCAGTGATTTCAGTCGAGTAAAGTAGTTGATGCTGCATGGGATTTCTCGTAGACTTTTCCATGAAAATCATTTTTTGCGATAATTTTTTCATTTTATCGTTAAAAATCAGTCGAAATCAGACAAAAAACAACAAAAACAAACAAAAATCAGTCAAAAAACATCTTAAACGGAGATAACTCGTCAGGGTATATCAGCCTATTTCCGTTAGACTGTGATTTTGATGGGCTATCTTTTGATTGGTTGTTATAATTATCACGATTCTCAACGGGGATAAACAATTATAGGTTTTTATAGAAAAACGAATCAAATAGGAACTATTTACAAACAACTGTATTCTTTTTTTTAGTGTATTGTTTCAAGTATTGTCTGGCTTAAATACTGTTAATAATCATTATTAAACAAACAGCGGATATAGCGATCACACACTTTTGTGTTCAACTTTCATCTATAACCAGTTTATATACTATATCGTCTGTGTTATTATTGGGCTTTAGCGTCGAAAATCATATGCAACTAATTCACACAACCATGCACCGTTCGCGGTGTATGGATACTTTCTGTATTCATACAACCCTGGATTTTGTCTGGTTGTATGAATTAGGTCAGTATGAATGTAGACCCGCCCATCATCCCATCCCATCATTCATTTCATCTCATCCTATCATTCATTTCATCCCATCCCATCATTCATTGTAAATACCACATCATTGACGTCATTCATTATATAACAACCATAAAAACTCGATTTCGCTCAACATATCCTCTTGTGATTATAACCGTTATTTGACGAGTTAAATTCACTCTTAAGGGAATATGTTTCGTGATATATAATCTATTGTTTGACTTTGGGCCCAGTTAGATGTGAAGGCACCTGACTGGACCCTATAAGATGTGTTGTCGTATATGTAACCTCTGGGCGCCCTCCGATGAAAATACACCTGATGGAGTCCTATGAGATGTACTGTCTTACATGAAACCCATGGGAGCCTCCGATGAAAATACACCTGAGGCACCCAAAAGGGATTAGAAATATATATACCACATAATCTCTGGACGTGAGTAGAATGTAGTAATACACTTTGCCACGGACATGATTCACATATCATCGCATAATATCTCTGGACGTTATAAGGTGACCAAACATCTTAGCACGGACAGAGTTCATTTTTGAAAAAATATATTTTTTTTATATTAAAAATATATATAATTATATAAAATGAACTCTGAAAATATTGATAAGATTATAGCTGAAATTTATAAATTGAAAAACCAAGAAATTAAATTGTCTGACGATTTGAACCCTGACAAAATTATGTCTGATTATCAGGATATAGAGTACGGTATAATTATGAACAAATACATGCTTCCAAAGAAGTATGCGCTAACAAATAAAAATTCATAATTATATTCGAGACTCACTTGCGTGTTGTAGCGATGTAAGTCTATTTGTCCCGCTATTAACTATGGTGGAAGATATACGGAAAAAATTGGGTCGAGATTATAAATTGAAAAAGGAGGTCAATTCGAAGATTAGAGAAATACGAGCATTAATTCAAGGAAATGAAAAACCCCTTTAGATACCTCCCGCTATAAGCTTGTAACTGCAAGGTAAAATTGTACCATAAATAACCATGGACTGCAATACAATGGAACAGATGTTGCCATGGAAGGGCATGTACAAGTTTAACTGTATAATCAATACCAGCTTGATCAAACAACAGGGAGTAAATTGCCACGATGAAAAACATTTCAGCGAGTGGGTTTTTTTTTTTTGTTATTTTTTATTGATGCTTGTCGGGTTAAAACGTAAAATCTTTTTAAATGAATCAATTAGACTCTTTCCATTTAAAACCCTTTGGATTTTCATGTATGATGACAAATTAACTACATGAAAATCTCTTTGGGATTCAAATTGGAAGATTGTTTACGATTTCAATAATGGTAAATGAAGCATTAACCACTCGATCGGCGAGAACTTCTTGAAGAAATTGAAGAACTTGCTAGTAGACAACCACTTATCCCACCACCCGAATTTCAACAAGAAGAACAAAAGGGTAAAAAAGAAAGAGTTTCATTCAAAGATAAATTTATTCCGGATAAACTCGATGAATTATAAAATCAAAGATTTTCCAATATGGAAGAAATGGCTAAATTCGTCGTTGATAGTTTTAATTACAAACAACAATATCTCGGCGACTATTATAAAACCGTAGACAAGAAAACATGGAAAGATGGATTATTTCGTGTGTTTACAAAAACAGAACAGATAAGAGATAAGGATGAAAATGATATATATCAGGATTATATCAAAGCAATAGAAAAGATTGAAACAAAAACAGAAGAAGATCCTGAATTTCTTCATTTACCACAACAATAAAAAATCCTATGGATGGTTACCACAGCGATTAAGTCATCGCATTAGATAAATATAATTTAAATAAGTTGATCATACACTACGACCATGATAAACCAAACATGGTCTATGTTGTAAACTCGCGGTTTCCAGTTTATGGAGAGTACTATGGTGATGGTCTCGGTAATACCATTGTAGGGTTATTTGCAAGAATGGCTTCAAAAGTGGCGCCGCTAGCAAAACAGTTATCGATGAAAGCCATTGATGTTATTCGTGATAAGGGTATTAGCGCTGTTGCAGATGCTGCCGGAAAAGCATTTTTGGCCGCTCGGGATAAATTAACATCACTAGTTCGACGGCGAAAGAAACCGGGACCATCACCATCTACAGCGGGAATGCCCACAAATGTTAGTAAAATAATACATAACGCAGTGGATCAGAAACTAGCGTCGTTGACAACTCCGTCATACACCAACGACCAAAGCAACATCGCAAATATGATAGCGGGAAGTGGCTTTAAAAAACCACGACAAAGTCGTCATCGACGATGAAAATCAGTAAGATATTACGATTTAGATCTACGAATATAGAATAAAATGTTCAAACAGTCACCTGATCCAGCGTTTGATATGGACGCCCCAGTGCGCAACGATGATTCGGTACGTGATTATCAATTTTATGCCTATCACGCAATACAAGAAGATCTCCGATCAAGAATCGAACTTCAAGTTCATGATACCAGTAAATACTTTCTACCGTGTGAAGCGTTTATCGAAGTACAAGGAGAGCTTTTATGAGAAAATGATACAGCATATCCAGATGACACCCAAGTCGGTTTTGTTAATGATGGTATTATCATGGCGCTATTTGAAAGTGCAAGATATCTCATTGATGGAAAGGAGATTGAGTCGGTAGAACGTGATATTGATGTGACCACAACAATAATAGGGCTAGCAAGATATTCCGACAATTATACAAGATCGGCAGGCCCTTCTATGATGTTCGCGAAGGATGTTAAGAATGTTGCCGGAAAAAATCGATTTATTATAAGGCGACCAAATAATAATGCTGGTGCTGCTACTGTTGATGTTGAGAATATGATTATAAACAATGATCCCGATTTCAATCTAGGAGCTGCAACACGTATGTCAATGTTGAAGGGGAGGCGTAGATTATTTTCATGCGCGATTCCACTACGTCATATATTCGGATTCGGCAGAAATGTCCGAAAAGTTATCTACGAGGCGAAGCATACAGTAGCACTCGTGCGAAAGGGTACTGACCATAACGCAATTTGGAGGATTTCAGCGGATCCACGTCCAGATCATGTAATTGATGATGCTGGTAAAGTCGTTTTAACAACACTATCATTGTGGATGCCAGTGTTGACTCCATCAATCACCACAGAAGGACGATTACTATCATTTATGGATCAAGGGGGAAAATCATTGATGAGTTGGCTAACGACTACTACAGATGTTAAACAGGGCAACGTTGATGGTATATTCACATGGAATCTGGCATCGCGACAAGGTGTTTCAGCGCCGCGTCATATATTTATTGCGTTACAGGATACGACGCGATTAGACAATCAAACACGTAGCCATATGATATTTGATCAACTTGGGTGTGAGGAAGTCTCGCTGAGAATAAAGGGACAGCAGGAACCATCCGAGGATATACAACTTGATTACGATCACAACCATATTGCACGCGTGTATTACAGGTTGTTATCGTATATGGCGCGCGATCAAAATGTCGATACTGGTTTGCAGATATCAAAATACGATTTTAGTGCTCTTTATCCAATCTATTACTTTTCGTTGGAACATCTTGATTTAACAAGACAATCCGTCATTGATATACTCTTTAGAGCCCGTGTAGAGCGTCCGAGAGGTCCAGCAGTTGGCGGGGTACCTGTTATCACTATCCCGAATTATAGAGCGGTTGCTGTCATTCTCAGCGATAAATCAATGCTACTCGAAGGTATTGGCGGAAGAATGAGAGTGGTAGATGCACCAGTAGAAAACATGTAGTGGTCCAAAAACATGTAACAATTAGATCAATCTGCTATTGTATAATGAAATACAGTTATATTAGTGTTGCGTTAACTCCCGGTCAACTCAAGAATTATAACAAGTTGTGCCAATTCATTAAGAAAGTAGAGCACCATGGTGAAAAGTAGCGCATTCTCGTTAGGGGCGTAGATCACCATGATTTCAGGTTGTTCCATCTCATTAGGGAAGTAGAGCACCTTTATGACAGGTTGTTCCATTTCGTTAGGGGAGTAGATCATCATGATGACAGATTGTTCCATCTCATTAGGGAAGTAGAGCACCATTATGACAGGTTGTTTCATCTCGTTAGAGGAGTAGTGCACTATGATGACAAGTTGTTCCATTTCATTAGGGAAGTCTATCACCATAATGACAGTTTGTTCCATCTCATTAGCAGAGTAGAACACCATGAAGACATGTTCTGCCATCTCGTTAAGAAAATAGAGCACCATGATGACAGGTTGTTCCATCTCATTTGGGAATTAGAGTATAACGATGACAGGCTGTTCCATCTCATTAGAGAAGTAGATACCATGATGACAGGTTGTTCGGTCTCGTTAGGGGATTAGTGCACCATGATGACAACTTGTTTCATTTCATTAGGGACGTCTATAACCATAATGACAGTTTGTTCCATCTCATTAGTTGAACACCATGAAAACAGGTTGTTCCATCTCATTAGGGAAGTAGAACACCATGATGACAGGTTCTGGCATCTCATTAAGGAAATAGAGCACCATGATGACAGGTTGTTCTATCTCGTTTGGGAAGTAGAGCATCATAATGACAGGTTGTTTCATCTCTTTAGGGAAGTAGAACACTGAAATTACAGGTTGTGCCATCTCATTAGGGAAGTAGAGCACCATGATGATAGGTTGTGCCATCTTGTTACGGAAGTAGAGCACTGCGATAGTTGGTTGCACCCTCATTTTAAGGTGGTTGAGCATCATACACCATTTTCCTCACTGAACTGACATCATTTCTTAAGTCTGATAAATATTTTCTCATTGACTAATATGGTGCTATTTTGCTATGAATCTGAGCAAAATATGTTTCAAATTTCTGACGCAAATTAAACAAAAAGGTGTCAGGCCTTTGCCTCAGGACATTAAATTATTTGTCCCTTCTATTATTTTGTAAGTGAGGGACTCCTTAATTTGTACCAGGTACTTTCTGATATAAATGGGGGACTCTTGAGGTCTACAATTGAAAATGTCAGGACTCCTCTTTTTGAAGAGCTGTTAAGAGTATTAGTGTGATCTAGGAGGTTGAAATTAAGAAGGAATATTATTATTTTTTTCTGTCACATTAAACTTTAGTTTTAGGAATGATTTTGAAAATAACAATAAAATCACCGCAAATTCTACAGTAAATTGAATGTTTTCCTTTCTAATAATACACACATTCAGTGTTCTGTACTGGGAGTCTTTTTGTAAAGGATCACTTTATTTTTATCATCATTATTAAGGGGCATTATAGTGAAGGGCAACGGTATTGCTGTTATCACAGTTAGCCACTAAGGTACTTAAAGCGAGGGACCAGTATTGCTGCCATCACCATTACTAAGAGGCTTTATAGTGGGGAACTACTGTATTGTTATCATCATCATTACTATGTGACTTTATAGTGAAGGGCCACTACAGTATTGCTGTTATTGCTGAGTGAAATTAAAGTGAGGGACCTCTGTATTTTTCTGCAATCACCGTTACTAAGGGGCTTTATAGTGGGGAACTACTGTATTATTATCATCATCATTATTATGTGACTTTATAGTGAAGGGCCACTAAAGTATTGCTGTTATGGCTAAGGTACTTTAAAGTGAGGCACCTCTGTATTGCTGCCACCACCATTACTAAGGGGCTGATTAATGAGAAACCACTTTATTGCCATCAGCAGTAGTTCTAAAGGGCTTTGTAGTGAGGGACTACTGTACTACTGTCATTTTCATTTCTAATGGGACTTTATAGTGGGGGACTACTGTATTACTGTCGTTTTTTTTACTAATGGGGCTTTATTGTGAGGGATTTTTGTATTACTGTCATTTTCATTTCTAATAGGGTTTTGTAGTGAGGGACTACTGCATTACTGTCATTTTCATTTCTAAGTGGTCTTTGTAGTGAGGGACTACTGTATTACTGTCATTTTCATTTATAATAGGGTTTTGTAGTGAGGGATTACTGCATTACTGTCGTTTTCATTTCTAAGTGGTCTTTGTAGTGAGGAACTACTGTATTACAGTCATTTTCATTTCTAATGAGGCTTTAAAGTGATGGACTACTGTATTACTATCATTTTCAATTCTAATGGGACTTTGTAGTTAGGAACTACTGTTAGTATTAAGACCTTTACTATTACTGAGGGACATTTTAATGATGAACATCAGTAGTGATATTCACAGCATATCTGAGAGGCTCTATATTGAAGGTCCTCTGTAAAATCATCATCATTACTGAGGGGCTTTATAATGGGGAGCACCTTTTTACAATAATCATCATTGTGATATTTTCCTTATAATTAAATGCATCACCATTCTTAGTCTAAATAATGATCGACAGCCAATCTTGGGTCAAATATTATTTAAAACAGTGCTCCTTCAGAGTGCTTATTTAATGATAAAAGGGCATTGAAAGAATGGCTTAGTTTTAGACATCAGTTTCATACATTAAAAAATAGCCTCCTAATTCTCATGTTGAATGTCACACTGTATAATCATCATACAGTTTGAATTTGAGCATCATATTTTGTTCTTAATCAAGAATATAGGACTTATTGTTTTGATTGTCTACATATTAGTTGTAAAATGTTGCAGATTCAAAGTGTTGAATTTTAATGAGGAAAATATATTGGTTTATAGCTCCCTTATCTTACTCAATAAACTTGTCAGTAGTAGTTACAATTATGCAATAAATCTAAGTTTAGGATTTTTGTATTGGTGTTTTATAACATACATGGTTGTAAATAATTTTGTATACTACCATAGTCATAAACATGCCATCCCCATACTTTTTAAAATGCATTGGTAAGATTGTGATACACTCCTTCTGTCCATCAGCCTCTCGATTATCTAACCTTGTAAACTTGTATACCTGTAATAACCGTTTAAACACATTATTGTCTTATCATGTGATGGAAACAGGAGCTAAGTGTCTTGGCCAAACAAAGATCGAGACAGTTAACCTGGTCTGGCCTGGGTCAATAAGCTGCTGGGGTACTGTGAGTTGCAATGAACTGGCAACAGTGAGTCCGCTCCTGTGTTAACTATCTGAAAGAAGGGTGTCATACTTGGCTCACAACCAGTGGGTCATGGGAAAGGGTCACAGGTCAAATTACAAAAATGGCATTAGAGAATAAAGATGAATAATATATTTCACAGATTCTGCATTATCACCCCAGGTCACTGTATGGGAAATGGAGATTATAACTGGGTGAGGTGGGCAGAGAAACTACAGATTGAGAAACATAGGATTTGTAATGCAGTTTCTCTAGTTTTGCTTTTTTGGTAAAGTCAGATTAATTTTGTTCAAACAGTTGTAATAAGTCAGTATGTTAATACAAAATTATTATATTGAGCTAAAATCAAAGAACTTACTTATTTAAGAAAATAGATAGTAAGCATAATTTGATGGATTGTTATTCATTTCATTTCCATGCAGTCTAGTGTCTTAGAGTAAGTCATTTTTATATGAATAGTGATATTGTCTTGCTGCATTAAATATAAAAACAGCAGGGTCTAATTGAGCAACATGCAGTAGTGCCAGGTAGCAATGGAGTTCAACAAGGTAAGGGTGAAAACACAGTACAAACAAGTCTGATTACTTTCAGGTTTGGAAACTGTCCAATTTTGTGATAATAACTTATCATCCACGCAGCTAGCTTTATTGGATGTACAAAGTAGAACTGGCCCTGAATGTGAAGCTAAAACCTCAAGTAAGTAATTTCGATTTTTAATGTAGCTTTAAAAAACTTCGGTCATATTGCTATAATGTCTGCAGTGTGGCAGCTGATAGTGAAACCTAGCATTGGGGCATTATGCCGATGACTGGTAGCATCATGTCTTACACAGTCACATTATCCTGGCACCAGGCCGACCAGTCCTAACACAACTCTTAATGCTGCGTGCCTATTGAAGCATCTGTTATTATCATTTTTATAAGTCTTTGGTATGGCTTGACTGGTGTTAGAACCTGCAATCTCCCACATCCAAGGCGAATAATATGATTGCCAGCGGAAATGATCTATATTTGGCTAGATGTGCTGAACCAGCTATAAGGTATCCACACTCAAAGTTGCTTCTGTAATCTAGAATGCTCAAGAAAATTATTTAAATGGGAAATGAAACACAAAATATGAGTCAGTGACCTACCTTTGCTGGAATATGGTTTTGTACTTGCCATGATAACTTCGCACATATGACTGCTGACAAAAATGCTTGAGAAACATACATAATTGCAAAACTTTATAAAGGATACTGGGGCATAAAAACGAGTCGTAGCAGCCTACTTTCTGGTGAGATCCTGTTATACTAATAGAAGCCTCCAAGTGTGTAACAAGTGTGAATTTTAAAAGATGGCAACACATTAATAAGTGAATCCTATCATGGGCAGCAAGGCACGTAACAATTAGCATTGATGAATAGGCCAGGTCCACAATACATCTCTAGCCTGCGATAGGTTTGATGTTCCTGCTGGGGCATTACCAATTCTGAATTGAGATAATGGTTAATGTGGGTTAAGTAGTGGAAAAACAACAAAGTGGAAGCAATCCAAAGACCATTTGTGAAATTGGAAATAAACATCATAAAAAGAGATTTTCCAGAAAAAGTTATTAATAAAGGTAGAATAGAAAGAATTATTCAAACTGTGATGGGATGGTCAATTTGTTTTGAAGTTAGATAAATTTAATCCTGACTGAAAGCTAAGTAAGTGGGGGTGGGGTGCCAAACAAACTTTAATGGTTTAAGTATTCTCCCTCGAAGGCTTAGTCAGTCTAAGTCCGTGCAGAAAGGCCAAATGTTAGCGTTGGGAAAATAAGTACTTTCTTGTTATAAAATGTCCAATTTGAAGGACACAGAACATAAAGGAACTAAGAAATTTGGTTACCTAGAATGGAGTGTGTTGAGATGGCAGAAAGATTAAAATAGCAAAAAAGATCCATATATGCCATGAAGTGGACGAACAGATCAGACAACCAAGTTAAGAGGATGACCAGAGAGAGAGAGAGAGAGAGAGAGAGAGAGCAAACACAGTGACTCTGACCTGTCACCTGAATGTTCTGTTTAAAAGGACCAAAATCAACCAGGTTATGCAGGCATGCTGGGCAATTTGAGTTTGATCATTTTCTCGATATCATGATGAAATTTGTCTTATCTGTATAAATATAATTGCTAATTGCATTTTGATAGCTTGGTAATTTCCTTTCTTTAAGAAAATGTATTATTCAAAAATTCATATTCAATTGCTTTGATTAAAATGTTATATTTTACATATGGGGCTCATGTTGATTTGTTCTCTATATATACGACTTTGCTCTGATCTCTTATTATTTTCAATTAATTTCATATTTTATTTTATTTTTTACTTGATCTGGGCAACAACACCATTGTCATGGAAAAATATACTGAAACTAGACTCCCCCAAAAACTAATGCATATTTCAGGTCAGCCAACAATTGCTGTTTTTCACAACAAACACTAGTACTTTTTTCCACCAAGGTAATTTAACAAAATTCATTCCAAACAAATTCTTAAAATTAATTTGTGTACATAATTGAGCACACTTGTCCCTATTCTTGAAGCACCATATACATATACACATATACATGAAACCATAGCAACCTAACTACCAACCGACCCTAATTTTAAAACCAGTGCATTAGGAAACACATAATTTCGTGTGCCTTATATGGAAAGCAAGTCCTTGAAGGGACTGATTCTTTTGTTTCATATGTTAAAATGTTATTGTTTGTTGGCTTTTCTCCATGATTATATGTCATGTATATTTATTTTGTAACTGACCTTCGTCCAAAACAAAAGTCGACCTGACAAGGGACATTTTTTATAAACAACATACAGTAATACATATTTAAAACTCCTTTAAAATTATAGATTAATATTCAGAACATTATTAACTGAAGTATGTTTACTTTCTATCTGTGACCAGAACATAAGGTTTTCACTTGGAAATTTCTGATCTTATTGATAACTTAGAAAGGCAATTGGCCTACATCCGGGCTATATTTATTGCTTCTTTGTTTTTATATTCATGTTGATTACTTCAGAATTACTCATTCCTACCTTAACATCATAAGTGAAATCAGTTTATTGTTGTGTTCAGTTTTTAATTGGGTGGATTATTTAAACTATTCATTGGCCAATAATGACTATTTGTTTAAATCTGGCAACAGCTGTGTTACTAATTACTTGATTTATCTGTTTTATTCTAAAAGGTCACCCAGAATCTGTGATATTATTGCATTATTACTCACTGTAATATGCTGAAATACACAGAGATAATTAGCACATTTTCCAAAGAATAAACAATTACTTTTAACTCCATACCAAAAATGCCTAAATCTAACTATAGTATCACCATCAAAAGGAGACAGGAAAAGAATGTTTCGAAAATAGACTGGGACTACATTCATGGGTACTGAACCACAACTTTTAGAATAATTTTGATCTGATTCCATGTGTGATATAGGTTACAGGTTCTATTGCATTAATTTAATTTAATACGAACCAGATTTTACAATTTATTTCAACCATGTAGAATTACTGACGACTGATTTAATTATTTTTTCATTTTATTTCTCAGAATCTGTGATACTTATGTGACAATTTTGGCCTTGACTCTGGCTTACTAATGACACCAGATTGCCTAAACTATATCAACGGTTAATAACACCTGTAACTATTTCAAATGTTTAAAATAAGATCATTTAATGTGATATCCATTGTACTTGTTCAGGAATATGCATGTGAAGAATTCCTGGCAAAAATAATGTTGTAAGTATTTAGTTTTTTGTAGTTATTGTATACATTTTCAAAACTTCATCTTGATATGCAGGATGCATATCAAAAATATACTGGCTGTCTTGTGCTGACAAATTACATTTGACCCCAGAGACCATAGTAGGTTTAATTCCCAACCTATACTGTTTACTTGCTTTTTTTCGTTGCTTTTTTATTTTTATTTTGCATATTAAAATAATTAAAATGATTTTTGTTACAAGAAATGTACCTGACTGTTTTTAGATTCTCACTCTAATTTCAGGTTGTATAAAGATGGAGATGGAATGGTACATATTACATACCAGTTTCTGCCTGCTCCTTCTCTTGATCATTCACCAGGTAGGATTTGAGAAAAGAAAGAATCCAAGTGCACTAAATTATCTTACTAGGTGAAAGAAGATGGAATATATCAATAATTGTGTCATCATTTATAGTCAAAAGCTAGTGTTAGAGCCCTTTATATAAAAATGTACCTATTTATGCCGCTTTGAAGAAAACAGGAATCTCATGATTTTTGTTTCATGTCATTCCATGTGCAAAGTGTTATCTTAACTTTTCTGAAACTGTTGGCAGGGACTTGAACCTTATGACATAACTAGGACTGATTTTTAAATGTACACAGTTGGATTTTGATGTGACCCCATGGGGAGAGTTAGGAAGGTAATGGCAATTCTATACAGTGAACTAGTTGTTAGTTTTTCTGTATGGAATACAAACATTTACAGACTTAAAGACCCAATTAAAGGACCCCATGTCTTATCCATAATATACTGCTCAAATGTAATGTTTCCTAAATCCAATATGATTTCACTACAGTCATTTTTAAGACAAATTATTCTATTTTCCATTATATCCATTCACAATTGCAGATAATGTCCAGTATGTTTCTAATAAATATGTTAAGAAGAATTTTAAGTGTTTTCTGTGTGAAGTAACATAAATACGATATGTACCATCACTAAAAAATAAATGTTGTACTTCGTGAGCAGGTGTATGTTTATGTGGAAGAATTCTGTTAATTAAGCACATTTTGTGTAGCATATGATAATTAAGCACATTCTGTGTACCATATGATAATGAAGTACATTATGTGTACCATATGATAATTAAGCACATTATGTGTACCATATGATAATTAAGCACATTATGTGTACCATATGATAATTAACCACATCCTGTACCATATGATAATTAACCACATTCTTTGTACCATATGATATTTATTAGCACATTATGTGTACCATATGATAATTAACCACATTCTGTATACCATATGATATGTATGAGCACATTATGTACCATATGATAATGAAGCACATTCTGTATCATCATCATCAGTCCTTTGACCTAGTGTGGTTGTCGAGACCTTGTGCTGCTGAACATCTGACAAGTTCCCTCCACTTGTCTCAATCCTGAACCAATGCCTGTATCTCCACAAAACGTTTCCTGGTCCATTCTGTGATATTGTCACTCCCCTTTTTTCTCTGTCTATCTCTCCTTCTACCACTTTGGACACTACCCTGCAGTACTGTTGTGGATATAATGTTGGCTCCTAAGTGACATGGCCATACCATTTCAGCTTTCTCTTTTTGACAGTGGTGAGGAGGTCTTCATAATGGCCTACTTTGTGCCTGATGGTGTTACGCACTTCTTCATTTATGATGTGGTCCATAACTACCTGGATACTTCATTGTAACTCTGCTGTCAGGGTCCACGCCTCACATAAATACAGAAAGACTGAGATGACTAGTGCTCTCAATAGTCTCATGTTAGTTTTCAGACACATATTATTGTTTCTCCAGATGGGTTAATACATATGTACATGGAAATCCTAGTCATTCTTATTTTAGAAAAAAAAAATTACCTTTTAATGTTTATACGGTAATCATGCATTTTGAGTGTATATAGTACAAGTACCATCAATCTTTCTTTAAATGACAATGTAATCTCTACCTTGCTAGATAATCTCCGGTTTAATTATTCAACAATGATGTCACACAAAACGTCCTTCCCCCAACACAGCCATGATAAATACAATGCTAAAGTACACATATATGCAATCAGCTTCCTATAGTCAGGCTAGATGTCATGCATATGTTAACTTGAGATGGAGTCAAGTTTACCAATGATGTGTTTTTTATACTCAACACTTATTTTTCTAGAAAGAGCATGACAAATTTTCATTTTTAATATTTCTTCCATATTTGACCTATTGAACTGTTAAGTATTGTCATCAAGTGGAGATGAGGATGTCATTTTTCATGACTAGGATATTGTTATACTTGGGAAACTATACTAGCATAGCAGGATGTACAAAATGGAGATCAGATTTTAGAAATCATTCACAATTTCAAGGAAGCAATGTGTAGGTCTCCATAATAATTGTTTTAACAGCATAGTGACATTGATAGTTCTCAAGCTAACCTATGCTAATTAGATAATATACTTTAATCACTATTCATCAAGTATTGAGATGATATCAGAAAGGTGTGTACAATGCCTGCCTACTTTACCCTACTAAATGTCATTCAGTGATGCAAATATTTATGCTCCACCACCTATATATTAACCTCTTTACTGAATCGTCATTTCTGGTATTACCTGCATCCATATATCACAAGCTTATTGTCTGGTCAATAACTTAAAACCTTTATATTCGACAAATTAAACTGATCCTGTGACAGCTATGAATGGACATAAAAATAATAGAAACCTTTAAATATTCAGTTTTTAAAAAAAACAATTTCAATCAGAAGCATTGCAATATAATTTGACAGAAAGCATTGTGCAAACTCTGATTTCCAGGCCAACTGCTGTTGTAATAATTCATTTAGGCAGATGTCCGTAGTGTCAACCCCACTTGGGTCTCATGTTAATTTCCTGCTTTATTATATATTGTATTTCAATGTACGAGTTTGCTTTCCCATATCAGACATTTTTGAATATCATTACCTACTTGAAGTTCCAAATGTTATCACTGAATTGAAACTGAAAATCAAACTACACTTAATCCAGGCTTTTGAAATGCTGGTGTCATGTTTGCTTAGGACTTGTAAAATGACAGCAACTGAGCACATGTTTTATGAATTTATTTTACGCCACATTAATTGGCAACTGTGGAGGAATATTGTTGAGGTGAGGCTTGTTAGGTTCAAAATCTGCAGGAGGGGATATCGTTTAAAGGTATTATATGTTATGTAGTTATCAGAACAAGCGACCCACTTCACTCACACTAGTCTACAAAGCAAATGTAGCTAAAATACATACGGTAATTATGGTTGCATAACATTTTCACATGTTCAACGTCTGGGAGAAAAAAATGATTGTTAGTGAGGCCAGTAATTTTTTAACTTTGGTGAAATAACGTCTTCACACAAACATTTGTCTCAAGTTTGCTTAGAAGTAATGGAATTGTTGTAATTGCAATTCAGATGGATGCCATAAAACAGCATATTAACTCTGCGATATCTATTCATGAATTCATTTTTGACATACATAGTTATTAAACATTATGGATAGTTTGCACTTCCTGCAAGGGATAAATCTGTATCAATTTTGTGGACAAATGATAAAGGTCAAGTCTCTGCAGCAAAAAGAAAATCATGGTTTCTCAACAGCACTTTACCTACTTTAAATAAAAGGTCTAGGTCATTGATACCCAAAGTTCAGTTACATTCAGGATCAACAATGCCATAGTGTTTTAACAGAGAGCTAATAAACACTGTGTGGAAAGGTGTACATTATGATGCTGTCATAAGCCTGGTTGCTGTGAAAGATAAAACGTTTATACTGAGGCAGCAACAATACAATGGTATTCAAATGTATCTAGATTCAAAAGAGGCATTCCTAGTCAGAAAAAATTGGTAGTCTACAGAGTTTATAAAGGAAACATAAAAAATACATTTGATATGTTTGGGTAATATGGAATGCAAACATTTTCTAAGGAAACCATCAAAAGCTTAACTTTCAGATCATATGTTATGAGAGGAGTTTAATTAAAAGTGGGCCCATTGTTTTGAAAATGGACAAAAAAGAGAAAAATGGGGGAATATAATAATTTTAACTTCAGTGATGAATCTGCCACTCATCATTGCATCTTAGTATTGTTCTCTGTAATTACATCAGACTTTTCTTGATGGTTTTCATTTTCATCTGAAGTCAGATAATAAATACTATGAATGGTTTTCATTTTCATCTGAAGTCAGATAATAAATAAAATGAATGGTTTTCATTTTCATCTGAAGCCAGATAATAAATACTATGATGGTTTTCATTTTCATCTGAAACCAGATAATAAATACTATAAATAGTTTTTACATGTTATGTCTGATTGTTTAACATATATTTTATTATTTATTTTTATCATGGTACAGATAATTGTCTGTAAAAATATTAATTATAATTTTATGCAATTTCTTGAATTTATACTTATTTGTTTAAATAAGAACAAGTTACTGTATGAAATATTAGAGGACCAAAAAAATCGTACTTTGTATGCAATAATGGTGTATATGAGCTGTCAGTAACTTCTGAGTCCATGAGCTGTCAGCAACTTTGTAACTTCTGAGTCCATGAGCTGTCAGCAGCTTTGTAACTTCTGAGTCCATGAGCTGTCAGTAACTTTGTAACTTCTGATTCCATGAGCTGTCAGTAACTTTGTTACTTCTGAGTCAATGAGGTGTCAGTAACTTTGTAACTTCTGAGTCAATGATCTGTCAGAAACTTTGTAACTTCTGTTTCACTATTTGTTTGCCAAATTTAAAGGATGTAAATGTAGGCTTCATATGATTGTGGGGTTTTGAACTTGAGTATGAATTCAGGGCCTTTCTTGATTTTCAAGTCAATACAGTGATGTTGGTTTTAAAAACAAAAGACATTCGTATATTTAGCTGAAAAACTGACTGCGTGATTAAGCAAAAACCACTTGAAGTAACCAAATGGTGGAGTGGACATGGTCTTGATAATATGGACATAGTTTACTGTTTATAGCGTCAAAAAACATGTTCTAAAGCGGTTCAGAGAGAGAGAGAGAAAGGCACCGATTTATCTACATTGTTATCTCTTTTTGATACTTTATTGTGCATTTAATTTGTATTGTTTGTTAGTTATTTGTTTGTTCTTTTAAATTTCATTATATGCTGTTATTAATGTTGGACTTTGAACTTGTCCAAAATTAAATTCATTACTTGACCTGAATCATTGATGTTTTAAATTTTGTAAGCAACTAATACATAGCTAAAATATTATGTATATATGTTTAATATTAGGATAATTATTAATAGAAATATCAAGTTGTAAATCACTCTTGACTTCTCAGTCTTCCCATTGGTTGTCTTCATTTATTTGGTTATTCAGTTGTCAACCATCCCCTATACCAAGGAGTTGCCGTTGTATCATGTAGCAGACACGTAGCATGATGTGCTTCTCAGTCACCAGGAAGACCAGTCTTAACACTAACCTCTTAATGCTGAGCACCTAGCGAGGCAGCTGTTCTTACCATTTCTATACGTCTTTCTTATGACTTGGTTGGGGCTTGAACCCACGACCTCTTGCTTCTGAGGTGGATATTCTAATGATGCGACCACTGGAACATACAGATAGATAAGTTCATAAAAGTTATTAATGCATCAAATAATTATACACCAGTATGTAATTCATGCAAGAATTACATTTTTGTTTTATCATTTAATCATCTGATAATGTCATCTAAGTGAAAATGTATTGAATGCAGAGGACAACCAGTAACGTAAAATGCTCAAACATAGTGACAGAAGTATAAAAAAGTATTACTCAGATACTGTTTAGAAAAAAACAAGCAAGACAACTATTACATCTATTGCATATTATGGCATATTGACTTTAGCTTGACCACAGTGATTTTCATCACCATGCGGAAAACATTAATATGTTAGAATGAAATCTTGCTATAAGTCATTGACCTCAATATGTGTCAGAAACATAAGGACCATAGTCTGATTTAGCTTTTTAGTTGAGTAGATTGTTTGTATCTAGTTGTTAGTCACTCTTGACTTCTCATTCTTGCCATGGTTTGTCTTTATTTATTTGGCTATTCAGTTGTCAACCATCCCCTCTACCAAGAAGTTGCCATTGGCAAGCCTATCGAGGAATTAAGATGATTTTTTAAAAGTATTTATCCCTCTGCCACTAGGCATTAATACAGAGTGACAGTGTTGGCAATGGCTAGAGTTTTACTATTAAAAGTCAATGGATAATATATAACAATCTAAAAATAATATTATAAAAGAGAGAAGAAAAAAATCTGGCTCAAAAATTATAACAAAATAATCTTTAGTACAAGATTCCTTCTTTCAATGTATGAATAACAAACAAGATAGATGTGTGTGTGCGATTGGATTTTAAACAGCTTTTTTTTTACAATTCTTTAGTCATATTGCTATGATGTCTGCAGCTTGCAGTTTATAGTGATGTCCAGCACTGAGGTATCATGCAGCAGACAATTATAGCATGATGTCCCACCCAGTCACATTATCCTAACACAAGTCTTAACACTAACCTCTTAATGCTGAGCACCTAGTGAGGCAGCTGTTGATACCATTTCAATAAGTCTTTGGATGGGGCTCAAACCCACGACCTCCTGCTTCTGAGGTGGATATTCTATGATTAGACCACTGGAACATACAGATAGACAAGGTCATACAAGTTATAATTGCATCAAATAATTATACACCAGTATGTAATTCATGCAAGAATTACATTTTCATTTTATCATTCAATCTGAAAATGTCATCTAAGTGAAAATGTATTGAATTCAGAGGACAATCAGTCTGGTAAAATGCTCAGATATAATGATAGAAGTATAAAAAAGGATTATTCAGATACTGTGCAGAAAAAACATAAAAGGCAACAATTACATCAACTGCGCATTGTCATATTGACTTGAGCTTGACCACAGTGATTTTCATCACCATGCAGAAAACATCAAGAATATGTTGAATTGAAATCTAGCTATAAGTTATTGACCTCTATGGGATCTGTTAGTGTCAGAAACAGAACTGAATGGCATAAGGACCAGAGTCTGTTTTAGCGTTTTAGTTGAGTAGATTGTTTCTTGGATCATCAGAAATAATAGTTGTCAGAGTGGTAGAACAAATACCATTGTGTCACATACTGTGTCAGTTAAAACAACATTGTATATAAATATTTCACCCCAACCTTTCATTATATTAACTGATGATAACAATGAGTATGAGAAGTGGTACCCAGTTTTTGACATTTAGATCACTTATAGAGGATTGTAAGTGAATTTGTTTGTCATTTAAAATGTAATGGAGCTTTTCTAGGGAAAATAATTTTACATGTTTGGATGCTGAGTTGAAAAAGAGAAATGTAGACTGGAATATTGTTGCATTCGAATCCAGCAATGCATCCATGACAAAAGGTGGCATTAAAGATGTTTGGACATGTAATTATGGTGAATATCACAGTATACTAAAGTGGATGTTCATGCCAGCTTACAAGGATAGAGTGCTTGTGAACTTGGATGAGTTGTTATTAGACAGTCAATGTATTATTTGGATAAAAACATTGTTGATAAATGGAACTCATATTCAAGCATTATGTATCAAGATGGTTGTCTTTTGTTATGTATCAAGATGGTTGACTTTTGTTATGGATCAGTATGGTTGTCTTTTGTTATGTAATCAAGATGGTTGTCTTTTGTTATGTATCAAGATGGTTGTCTTTTGGTATGTATCAAGATGGTTGTCTTTTGTTATGTATCAAGATGGATGTATTTTCTTATGTATTAAGATGGCTGTGTTATGTATCAAGATTTTTGTCTTTTGTTATGTATCAAGATGGTTGTCTTTTGTTATGTATCAAGATGGTTGTCTTTGCTGAAGATATAAAGAGGCGGTTGGAACAGCGGGAACCTTTACAAACATAATCTGAGAACAAAATCAAGAAATTAGAGGTTTGAGACAAAAATGCTGAGATCGAAAGTAGATGGTCTGAGAAGAAGTTGAGCACCACAGCTAAAGTTCCTTGTGTCCAAAAATGGAAACAAATGAAAGTTCAAGTACATTTTGAGCTGTTTGAAACTTACAAATCATACTAATTTCTGCGCACAAGTCTGTCACAACAGCGAGACTGAGAGAATATAATTGATTAAGGTGTTTCTGTAAAAGCACACCTCTGAACCTCACACTTATCTGTTTACAGATATGTCAGATTCTAGTTGTGTTGCTCAACTAATGTTATTTTCTTTTGTGCTTATGATCCCGGAAAGAATCTACAATCCGCATGAACATTGTAGAAATGAAGGCAGTGTTCATAACCCTTTATAAGTGCATCAACAAAACAAAATCACTGCATGATGGCCTTATCTGACAACACATTGATGTTACGTAAAGTAATAGTGAGGCATTCAAGCCCTTCTTGGTCTCTGCATGGAAGGTTGAAACCTCCTCTACTGAATTACCATCTTGAGTTTGTAACATTCCCGACAAGAATAACATTTTGTTGGACAGTCTAACAGGATAATCTTCATGGAAAGATTTCTGTACTAGCCCATAGTAGATTCCAGTTCAGATTATGGGAGGAGACTCTGGATACACTTGTTTGCAACATGGCTAAGCAACAATCTCCTCTTTTACATTTCCCCAGTCCAAGACCAGAAGAGTCTGGCCAGTAAAAACATCAACCAGAAGTGGGATTGTCTGTTCACTTACATCCTACCAATGATACCACAAGTATTAAAAAAGTGAGGTCCTCCACCGCCTCGCTTATTTTGATAGCCCGTCAGTGGCCATAATGAATGTGTTAGAATAATCTTCTCGACCTACTGGCAGACCATATATAGTGGAGATGTTTTGAAATTGGTACAGGAAGATATTCTTGTTTTCATTTGTAAAGAGATGGTGCTCTTGATTTTCCACTCTCATTGGTATTAGGGCAGCCCTTTCCAACACACTAAACTGTTTAAATGGGCTGGCTGTTGGATCAGATTATCATATTGATTGGTTAATTTGAGTTGCAGAGACCAATGTTTCACTCGCGAATGACCACTCCGGTGGTCTGGTGGTTTAAAAGAGTTCAACTGAGTTCATGGGTTCGATCTTCAGCCGAGTCATACCAAAGACTTAAATAATGGTACTAACAGCTGCCTCGCTTGGTGCTCAGCAGAACTGGTTGGCCTGGTGTTAGGATAATATGACTGGCTGGGACGTAATGATACATGTGTGCTAGACATCACTATATACTGCCACACTACAGACATTTGTAGCGATATGTCTCGAGAATTATTAAAAAGCTATGTTAAAAATCCAAATCACTCACTCGCTAATGTCTTGATGGAATCTTACATGAATGTTGTAGTTTCTAACTAATACTTCCTTGGAACCTTTGGGTGAAGCTTCTTTTGAGAACTGTAGCCACAAAAGCTGTTTGTTACTCTTCTTAGGACCAGTACAAGACATTAGAGTGAGCTTCATCTATAGAGGTCTGAAAGAGTTGCATAGAAGAAAGTTTGTTATATTTGTTCATGCAGCTATGTACAGATTTTTTTCTGTAAAGTGTAGCCATTGTAAGACTTTAGAACATGTGGTTGTTTGTTTACAGACAAAAAAGAATTTTTTGGATAAACTAATCGTATACAATGAACTTTTTTAGCAAATTTTATAACAATAAAAAATTAGTGTTGTTTATGCTTTATCATTTACAACATCTTTCAAAATTTTATATTAAAGTGAAAACAGAATGAAACTACAGCATAGTGCAGTTTTGTTTCTCTCAGACTGTAATGCGTAAGGTCTTATAGCATAACTGTAACATCTCCTTTTCAAACCTAAAATGGCAGTTTTCATGTGACCTTAGTGTAGCTTTTGCATGATTGCATTGTTTCCATTTTACTGGGATACTCCAGCCAGCATTAGTGGGAAGAAAGATATAGGAGCCACTTATGTGACAGTGGTAGCAATAATGACAGCATTGTTGAGGTTCAGATTATCATCATACTACTGGGACAGTGGTAGCAATAATGACAGCATTGTTGAGGTTAAGATTATCATCATACTACAAGGACTAAAACAATTCTTACTATAATATGCTCACTTGCCTCTGTGACCTTGGGACAAGGTCAAAATCTTAAAAAATTTGCAATAAAGAATTTATTAAAATATGTGCATTTGTAATACATACGCTATTTATTTGGTGATATGCACAATTATCCTTTGACCTTGGGGTCAAAATCACAGTTGTAGAAAATTATCATTAAGGTTTTGTTTAAAAAAATTAATTTGATTATAGATTTTCTTCCTACTTGGAGGAAACATTATGAAGCTTAAATGAATCATTTGCTAATATGCACATTTGACCTTGGTTTCTAGGTAACAATTATCAAAGTTTGCATTAAGATTTTCCTTTCATTGTTTTCTTTTGATGATTGATGGTAAGAATATTTATTATGAACTTTATGCTCATTTACAGGCAGCAACACAATCATTGAGTGAACAAGTAACTACAACAAAAATAATGATAACAACTTCTCAACCCCCTCTGACTGGAGACCATTGTGTAAACAGATCGACTTGTGCACATCTGAATAACACTCAGTGTATCAACAACAGTTGCCTGTGTATGAATGGCTTCTTTAACGTGAACAACAGAACATGTTTTAACGGTATTCTTCATATTAGCTGAAACAAAATTCTTTTGATAATAGTAGTGTTCTTGTAGGAGCTGGCTGTTTGTTTAAAATTTCTCTATTCTTACAAACTTGTTTCATGTGTTGTTACATGATTGCAATATATACCAGCCATGTGTTTAGGAATTTTGAGCCTGATGCTCAAAAGTTATTAAGAAGGATATCGACTAGACTATTTCCATTTACTCCCCATGGTATTTACTCCCATAACCAACATTTTGGATCAGACAGTTATGACAGCTTTGCATAGCACTGACTGAATAAGAATAGGGGATTAAATTAGTTTTGTTTTAAAATTAACTTTAGTTCTGTTTTTATGTGATATGTCTAAATTAGTTTCGTTTTAAAATTAACTTTAGTTCTGTTTTTTGTGATATGTCTAAATTAGTTTCGTTTTAAAATTAACTTTAGTTCTGTTTTTTGTGATATGTCTAAATTAGTTTCGTTTTAAAATTAACTTAAGTTCTGTTTTTTGTGATATGTCTAAATTAGTTTCGTTTTAAAATTAACTTTAGTTCTGTTTGTTTTTTCTGATATGTCTAACCGTGTGGCCAGTCAAGGTTTAGTAGACATTTATTTTGCAGTACCTTTCTATGATCAGAGATCTTACTATACAATGGGCTTTTTATTATGGTTTTTCTTTGTTAAGAAAATGGACTTTTGGTAGTCATTTTAACTATAGTTATTTTGAACAGAGTTCAGGAGATTGCTTTCCAGATCTTTTCACCCTCACTTGCTTTTCAAAACTTTTACATTTACCCAAATTGTGTAAGATTGATTGTTTACCTAGTTATGAGTTATCTAATAATATCCATTGATAATAACATCCTTAATCAAAAATTTATATTTAACAGAACCCACGGCATGTTTAATTAACTTGATTAAGGTGTTCATATGTCTTTCACTTGCACACACAAATCAGAAACAGCTTAGTTCTGCCTAAATACAAGTTAGAGAATGCAGCTCATCATATTTTGTGAATCATTGATTCAGGAGTTGTGCTGTAAACCACTTCTTGGAATGAATAAAGACATTGCAGATATAATTTATAGAATGCACAAGATTACATGCATTATATATTCTAAACATGTGGCTCATTCAATGACAGCTGTTGCCTTCTGCTTTTAGCTTTATGCCAGGTAGAAATGTTGTAGTCCACACATGCATGTGACATCTCTGAAACACTAAAACATAAGAAGTGATTCTGAAATACTTCTGACCATCACCCACAAAAATTCCCAGAAATTAATGTGACAAGCATACATTTATGAAATTCAGTTTACACACATTACAAATAGATAGGATTGCAACAATATTGGGAAATTAGGAGAAAATAGAGGTTAGTTGCTGACCATGAACATCCTTTGAATTATGCAAATTTTGATTAAAGTATGTTAGTATGGCTGTGATGTGGGATCATGGTGAGTCTACACGAATAACAAAAAAGCTTTTCTTCATCAGTTCCCTTTTCGATATGTGAACTTAACAAACATATATTGTAATAAGTCTTTGTTTAATACTTGTTTGTTATTTGATACTGGGAACATGGTGTTAGGCATTCATTTCAATAGCAAATGTTTCTGCCCACAACTTACCTTTTTGGTGAATTTTACTCTTAAGTCTATGGCAGTATTCTAGTAAACCTTTGGTCATTACTCCAGAATGAAAATTATGCAGTCTGACATTCATTATATATTGTAATAAATCTTTGTTTATTCCTTGATTGTTTTCACTGGGAACATGTAGCAGCAGCAGCGGCGAATCAGACAACTTTTTACAGGCGTCAATTTCTCAAACCAAGGCTTCTTACAAAATCAAAAAAGCGTCAATTTGGCAAACTAAGACCTCGTTGTAAATGCTTTGCTCATGGGCAAAAAAAAAAGACGCCACAATTGTTGTCCCCTCCCCCCTGCTGCTGCTATGGTTTGAACAATTTTTTTTAACAATGAAAATCATTTTAGGAATTTAACCGAATATTTGATCAAGTCCGATACGATATCTTGATCTAGGATCATGCAAATTTATCGTTACAAATCCATTTGGGATTGACTGAGCGTGACTAAAGAAATTTCTAAAGAGATTATTATCCATATCACCGCCGCAACAAGTCTGTGTATCGACTCCATTGAATACAGCAAGAATATTACAGTTATATCTGATCACTTTTGGTATTTGAGTGTATCGTTGAGTGACATATATCACGTTCATGTTTTTATGTCTGCCTCTGGAAAATGTCCTAGCAGGATTCTTTTGATTGTATAACATGACATCATCATAAAATAAACTAAATTGTTAATACTTCCATCAATATCATCAATGCTTGGTGCTTCTTCGAATATCGGTTATAAATTCAATAATACCCTCGCCGGTGATTTCTCTGCTTTTTCATTGTAATCCTTTAAAACTTCGTAGCATCGCTGATCATCTACACTCGGGGCTATTAAATACAACTTGTCCCATTTCGTCCATCTCATTATTACATTAAGTAGCAGATGCAGCTTGCCACTTCCAGATGGTCTGATTATAATCATGCGAACAGAATTTGGTAGCGCTGCATGATGCTTAAGTATTTCTCTTGTTTTTGTCGCCGAATAATCAATTACATTCATGTTATTATAAATATATTATGGATCTATATTGTGTGAAATGTAAGAAGCGTACTGGCACACACAACTTGACGATGATTACTACAAAAAATAACAGATTAGCAGTTTCTGGTAAATGTGTACAATGTTGTACAAAGAAATTTAGATTTGTTTCTATGAAATCTGACAGAAATTTTAGCGTTTCTGATGATTTTAAATAAAAACGAGGTGGTGATATTGCAGCCAAGTTAGTAACATTACCAGGAACACCATGGGCAAAATACCCAGGAGAAAAACACCTTCCAGGGTATAATTATTGTGGACTCGGGACCAGACTCGATATCAGACTTGATGATTAAAACCAACCCCGACCGGTGAAAACCCAATAAACACTATTGATAAGGCGTATCATGCTCATGATGTTGCTTATAACAGCAGCAATCTGCAACATAGACATATAGCAGATGTGAAATTAATTCATGCATTGAATTCTATCACTGATAAATCCTTCAAAGAAAAATTGGCTTCATTTTTGATAAAATCGGTGATAAGGGTAAATTAATGTTGAGTGCTGGTAATTAATAACAACATGGAATCTATTTATTATTCTCCACGAAGATACTGGAGGGCTAAAGCAGCAATCGGTAAACTCGCTAGTGCATTTAAGGTGAAAAATACCACTGCAGCAGATTGGTTATCTAAACAGGCGATATGGCAAATTTATCTACCACCACCTAAACAAATTAACTACTCGCATTTTGATGTCAGCGCTCCGAATGAAGTTTATCAAGCTGATATATTATTTCTGCCGCATGATGGTTTCTACAAGTACGCGCTAACCGTAGTTGATATTGCGAGTCGATACAAACAAGCAGAGCCGTTAAAAACAAATTCATCAACTGAAATAGCTTCTGCGTTTGAAAGGATTTATCGAAGGGGTCCTCTGCACTGGCCAAATCTATTACAAGTTGATCCTGGCAAGGAATTTCAGGGTGTAGTGTTATCAACAATGAAGCATCATAATGTCACCATCAGACGAGGACATACTGCACTACATCGCGATCAGGCAATTGTTGAACGATGTAGTCGGATACTTGATGAGTGGTTATTTGGATATCAATACGCGAAGGAATTCGTCCAGGATAAACGATCTCGTGAATGGGTTAAGAGATTACCAGGCGTAATTACCGCGCTGAATAATGAGATTACTCGAACGATTAATATGAAACCTAACAAAGCGCTTAAAATGAAATATATACCCGTACAACCGCAAAAAGATTTTTCAAAACAACCAATACTGGGTAATGTCACTGTTAGATATTTATATGAACCAGGAGAGCTTGAAGGTGGCAAAAAAAGGGCTACTGATCCTATTAGGAGTGTCCACTGCACATAAAATATCTAGTATAACACAATCTACGGGTAGACCAGCAATCTATCGGTTGGATTCAAATGCTCCTCAGCGAGGATTTACTCGTGAACAACTACAAGTGATACTCGAGGATACTCAATTACCGCCGCGTGGTCTTAACTAGCACCTCTGCGTCTGTTGCACTCAAGACAAGTCAGCATCACATTATCTCTGGTATGACCAAGGCTGCTATTCTTTCTGTCTACGGTAAATTGGCAAGGATCCTTATCCGACCAACACCAATTCACTATGCAATTGCAACTCGCACAGTGATTATTCTGTTGTTGTTTCAGTGTAATTATTAATTCAACATCAATATCAAATTCTCTATTATTTTTTTTTTGTCTTGATGTTTATAACTAAAGAGTTTTTTTCTGATTATATCATCGTTGACAATATCACTTATTGTAGTGTCATTATAGTCTAGAACAACTCTTCGAAGTTGAATTATTCTTCGCATTCTGGACACTGCAAGATAAACTAAATTCGACCACTCGATATGATTATCTATGATCCAAACAATTGTATCTGATATAGTCAATCCCTGTGAGGAGTGTATCGTCGCTGCGTAACCTAGCGTCCATGGGGATTTATCAGCGCGTAATGCATCTTCGACGACATTGATATCAACCAGCACAATATCATTTAATACGAGAATCTGTTTTTCACTTTTGCCCAGGAATATCAACTTCGACATTTTGTTTTCGTGTATCCTTGGGTCTATAACACAGCGGCGTTGGAAGTGTTGCAATTTTTTCTTTATGAAATTCAAATAACTTCATCTGAAGTGTATCTCTGACTATTTCTCTACTTGCCACTATCACATCGTTTGGTCTCCACGCTTCCCAGAAATCATTTAATGGGGTTTCCGAAATTATTTCACGTGCTATTTCACATTGGATTCTATCCGGTTGTAATCTAATTAGTTTTTTTAACACGCGTAATTGTTCATCAAGTGCTCTATGATCGGTATTAATTTCTTCATAATAGTCTACAAAATTCTTCAACCAATCATGTGGAGACAATCCGACAAATGGTGGTGGTTGACCATAATCGCCACAGATTATCACGCTTGTATTCGCTAGCAATAACCAATCAAGAAATCTTTGTAATACATCTAACGATACCGTGCATATTTCATCCCAAATAATGACTTCAGGAATATATTTTTCACCCATTCGATCAGGAGTCCATTCGTCGCCTTTCCATCGAAAGAAACTGTGATAAGTACAAGCATTAATTCCTCGTTGTTTCATTTCCCTTGCAAGTCTATGGGTCGGGGTTAGCACAATCATGTTGGACTTAAAAACGCTAGCGTTTCCACGAAATAATTCAATCGTACGAGTCGTCTTTCCTGACCCACCACAGCGTTTAGGTAGCTGGTTTTATATCTACATATTGGATCAGATATCGATGAGGTATTAGATAGTTCTGATATCTGATTTTTTTTAAGTAATTGTTTTCAATCGTAACATCTGCTGATTTGGAATAATCACGCAGCATTTCCTTTTTTATTCTCCATGATCTCCAACTCTCCTCATAATTTGTAAATTCAGCAACTGCTTCGCTATGTTACGCGTTTATATAAAATGAATCAGTGGCGACTCTAACCGCAAATTCAGGAAATCTATTTATCATTGAAAATAAATTAATAGAAGCATAAGCTAGCATAGACGATCTCAAATGTGCATACTGAAGATTTTTTCCATCGTTTTAAGTAACAATTGTACCCAATTCGGTTCCATCGGACAAGAAAGCGTTTTTACGATTTACAAATATATCTTTAGATGTTACATCTGCGATTATAAAATCGTATTCAGCATCATCTATAATCAACCGTGAAGAATATCAGTTATTGTCGTATTTTTTTTCCACCCTGAGTGAATTTACCGATTATTCTTCTACCGAGATCTTTTTCGTGTTTAGTTCTAACTTCAAAGATCTGTTTCGACCATTTCAAGATATATTCTTCGTCTAGATCAGGAAATTGTTTTCTATAGTCGCTGATTATACTATCTAGACTGTCAGGTTGTGGTAACCAGACTTCAGTCTGCGCTCGATATCATATAATTGCTTCACTGACAATCAACGATAGCAGCATTTTAGAATCAGTCATATACTGTAATAACACTATTGGCATCCAGTGTTTTTCAGAGATGTTTCTACCAATCCAAACATAACAACAGGGATAAAGTCCTTTAGCCAATTCAAATGATATCACACGAGCAAATCCAGTTAAATCAAAATCAGGTAGTGGTCCATTAATCGCAACACGAGTCATTTCATGTGTGGGATGTCCAAATCGTTTAAAATACACAGCACATTCTCCGTACCCGAGAAAACTCCCTGGATAACACGCAACCATATCAACTGAAATAATACTTTCAGAGGTGTATTTTGTATTCCATAATCCACCATGGTTATATTCGATACAGCTTGATTTGATATCTGATAGAAATTCAGCTCTTGTTGGTTTCCACATATTTTTCTTTCTCGCAAAATGAGCTGCAACCGACGGAATTGTAAAACAGTTTGTTAATAATTGTTCGTTATCTTCTGTTGAAAAACCACTAGCTAGTTTTTTCATCTCGTTGTGGAGGGCTTCAGTACGGTATAATTCTCCGTTTGGTCTTACAAATTGATCGAATTTAGTCTCTTCGTCTTCAAAACTGTAAAGTAACCACACTGACACAGGACAGTTTTTACTTAACTGATAAATAAAATCAAATAAATTTCACGTGTAATATTTTATTGTTCTATCCCGTGGAAATATTGTTACCGCAGGTGTCCACGCGTGTTCATTATGGTCAATAATTTTGATTGGAGATCCTTTTGATTTATATTTTGATTCGTGTAATATTTCTCCTGTTATCGTCATTATGGTTATTGGAAATCTTAATGATGTTTCTAATTTGGTTATATCTTGAATTGATGCTCCGTTCTTCCTAACTGTTAATTCCCATTCATTTATTTTTTTACGTCTTAGATCCGTCAATTTGTTTCCACGCAACGCATTTGTGAAGTGTTCTATTATTCGGTCTGCTACGCAATTTATCCTTGGCGAATATTTTATTGGTTTTAATTTTTCAATACTCGGTTTATAATTTAACGAATATACCACGTAAATAACTGCTGTTACAGGATAAGATCTTTCATAGTACGGTTTGTCAATCCCAGTTAGCAATCCTGGTTTGGAATCATGACTCAAGGTGATAGTTCTTTTATCTTTCAAGATTGCTTCAAATTTGTCTCGAATAATCCAATTTCCCATTTCTGAACGGATAATGAATTTCACTCTAAAAAAGTACTTTTTCTTGTCAAGATGCGAGATTATAAGTGCTGCTCTTTCATTGTTCATGGTAGCATCAAACAATCGAGGATTTTACCTATCATGCTTCTATCACTTATTAGACCCTTTGGTACATCTACGGAGACTCTATCGAGATTGAATTTAATATTTTTTCAAGGCTTAATTTTCGATAATCTCTCGAACTCATTCATATTATAATTAAAACAAGTTTTTAAAAAAAGAATTTATTATATAATGAACCATTGCAAATTGCTTATGATAGGATCAGTACCGCATGTAACAAATCATGCAGAAATGGATTATGTGGATATCATATGCAAAGTTTTCGTAACGGAAGTTTTGGGCCCTTACCTTGCATACAATGTGGGGTAGGTGTGAGAGGAAAATCGCAATTTTGTCTTAGTTGCGGTGGTAATCGATACAGAGAGTTGAAGCATTATTATGATAAACGAATTAAGAATTCCATCAATGACTCTGACTATGTCAATGACAAAATCATAAGAACACCTCAAGACTATATTGAAAGATTTCCAAATAATGTAATAATTAAACCAAGCAATCAATTAGACAAATAGTATTATATATAAATGGAGCAAACATTTCAACCGCATCCCGTGATCAGCGATTATGAAGCTTCTCGTGACGGTATTGTCAGAAACCGTAGACTGAAGAAACCAGTTGGATTTGTGAATAATCTAGGATATTTTATGTTTACTTTTGGAGGAGGGAAGAAGAGCTATTATTGTCACAGAGTTGCGTTTGAATGTTTTAACGGATTGGTCAAGGATGGTCTTGTTATTGATGATATTGATGGATGTCCTCAAAATAATAAATTGGATAATTTACGAGCTATTACACAGAGTGAGAATACTGTTGGGAAAAGTGGTACTTGTAAGTCAATTGGGAAGAGACCTGTAAAATCATTTAATACAGCAACTAATGAAGAAAAAATATTCCAATCTATGAATGAAGCCGGTAGATATTTTGATATTTGTATACCCTCAGTACTAAAAGTAGCAAAGGGAATTTATCGATCTTCGATTTCCAAGAGAACCGGACATAGAATTCAATTTACATATGTCTGAATTCTATTTTGTATTATGTGTATAACACCAAGGTTGACAACTCGTGCGGGTATATGTACGGCTTATGAAAGAGTTACCCTCAATGGGCTTTTCCATTAAATTCCATTGGTTTTATGTCAGGCAAACTTTGACTCAATTCGTACCCCTTCCCTCTCGCTATGGGTTTAACACTAATGATTTAGGATGAAAATCATTTTTTACGATAAGATTTGCTACGATGAAAGTCTTTAGGACGAAAATCATTGTTGAAATTCAAAGAATTTTCACGAATTTACAAACAGACTAATTTGTAAAACCTCACCTCGTAAATCAATTAGATTATTGGACTGGTCAGTGGGTCTGAAATTAATTCACGTTAACGAATTATTATGACATCGCATATAGACTGGATTAGTGGGATCCTCAATGATTAGAAACCCTGAAGGAGCTGTTGGTGCAAATGCATATACAATATATCCCTGCTGAGCTTGATTTGACCTTTCAAGATTTATTTGATAACTTCCTTCGATAACATCACATACTAAATTCAATGCCATCACCGAGGATATATTTACGTTGAACGGAGCGATATGTCTACCAACGCCGTCTGGGTCATTATCATGTTTGAGGATAATTGTTTGTGATAGTTTTTTCCATGCGGCAAGGATTCGTGGAAAGTACTCATCAAGGAGATCATTGGTTGATTTTTTTAATTGATCTACATTATACCCGGGGAGTTTAAATGCTGAATAATTCTCTATGTTTATATTATATGTTTTTGCAAATTCTGTTCTTGATTTAGGATTTACAGCATTTAAGATTGTTTGAATAATCCATGAATTAAATGCTTCCATATCAGCGATAATTTGGTTACATATTTCTATGTATTTGATGATCTCATCTCGCGGTGATCCTTTGGAATGTTTTTCTCGCAATATATTTCTATATTTTTCAAATTCATTATTTATTTTAATAAGGTGTTCATTATTTTTTTCTTTGAATTGGTTGAAACCATCCAACCACGCTTAGTCCTTCTTGTAACTGCCAAATAATGAAAACTAAAACCCTAAAATTTGTATCGTACGATATCATTGCATCTTGATATGATTTCTTATCAGAATTATAGTCGGATTTTTGTGGTTCTGGTGGTATTTGTAAGGATGTCCGAGGTGGGTTTTCAGGCCAACCCAATATTATTCTTATAGAACTCTGATAGATATCTACGACATAACTGGGTGAGTTTATCTCAATGGCAGATGATAACGTTGGCTCATGAACTGTTATAGCGATTTTCAGTTCTGTTTTAGTAATGGATTTTATTCTGCGTTGAAATTTATTATTGATTTGTTCGATTTGGTATGACCCAGATGGTATTGAAACAACGTTCCAGTCTGGAGTTCCGTCTTCTCGATTCTTATTCGCAAACACCAAGGAATTATATGGTTGTTGACCGCCAAATGATTTTGATCTAATGTTAGACCAACTGTGATATACTCGTAGTTTTGCTAACGCTATCTCAATAACGAGGATCGGAGTAGGGAAATTCACACTGAATTCAGGATTGGTTGAGGTTATTGAGATCATGCTTGTTTTCAGCGGGTTGGTATTTTCCGTAATTCGTTGAAGTAGCTCTTGCGACGACATTGACGTTGTCATTGTTGTTGTTATTATACTCATCTTGTCGCTCAAATTTTGACATCGCGGAATCATAAACACGTACCATCGCGCTGAATTCACTATCTGATATTGATGTATCATCGAGTGACGACGATATCATCGAGGATAATTGTGAGTACGCGGTTGACACAATATGGAATTTAATTATGTAATCTTGCAGTTTGCGTTTGATGATATTTGTTTTGTTGTTATTGAAATAATTCCAGCGATTGTTTTTGCCGCTGCTATACAAATTGGAACAGCTATCGGAGCAATCATTTTCACCGAGGAGAGTATTATACCAGCTCCGGTGATTACACCACTTACCGAGTACACGGTAACATCAACTGCGGTGATTCTTCGTCGGTATTTTTTTATTTTTACTTGATACCCCTCAGTGAGTGCTTTGAGTTTAGTTTGAAATTCTCTGACTTGATCATAGCGATATTGCTGTGACGACATTTTATTTATTACAACAGATTTCAATTGAAACCACTAGTGGTTTAATTGTTTACTTAAATCCGCTACGAATTCCATATACCATGTTACTGAAACCCTAGCTAGATTATTATCAGTCGTTGTTATCACGAATATTTCAATTGTTCCTTTGTCGATGATCGTTGATATTATATTGCTGACCCCAGATGAACTCGCTGATGAAATATTAAAATGAGTCGGTGATACTAGTGTTAATCGATAAATACCCTTGACGGTTGCAGTGATATTTAATATATTGTTTGTAGGTGTCCAAGTAAATGATCCGTGTTGGATCGCGTACACATTATTTATTATATTTATTTGTTCTTGAGGGAGTTTTATTTTTTCAATGATTGCTATCATCCTCGTTGCATCATTTTTGATTGCCTCGATGAAGGTTTTCATATCTTCGATGAATTTTTTAATATCAGGGAGTTTTATGTCAATTTTATCCAGTGTGGTTGTAAAAAATTTATAAATGATATTTTTACGAAATGATGTAAACTTTTTAACGTGATCTTCATATCTGGATTGAAATGTTGCAAACTCCAACATAGAAGTTTTTATCTCTGTGAGCTTCGGTGTGGTCACTGGAGGATTACCAAAAAATTCTAACACGGATTTATCAATATTGTTCATGATGGATTTTGTAAACTAGTAAATTCATTAAATGCATTCAAATGATCTTCATACTCTTTAACATGATCCGCGTATTCATTTTTAAACGTTACAAACTCTGATATAGAACTTTTTATCTCTGCAAGACTTGGTGCGGTCACTGGAGGGTGTCCAAAAAATTCTAACAGTGGTTTATCAATATTGATCATGATGAATTTTTGCAAACTAGCAAATTTATTAAATGTATTTATATGATCGTCATACTTATCATTGAGTGATTTCAATGAATTCGTCGAGGATATATAATTGTTATCGAGTGTTAATATTTATCTGTGATTGTTGAAACATGTGCGCCTGGTTTGAGTTTACCCTGATTGGAAAACAACGCGATAGTATCTTCTACTGCGTTGCGTTGTTTAACTAAAATATCATCCAGAGAAACATTACTCGTTTTCAATTGACCCTGACAATCTTGAAAAACAACTATTTCATTGGGTTCAACAATTGCTAAGTTCAACATCTTAGCTATTTCATCTTCGATTATTTATTTTTACATCACCGGTTGCAGTGACATCAGGTTCGAGTTTATTTAGCGCTGATAAAGATCTCCCCCAAATATCGACCATTGTTATTGTAAAAATCTTTGATTTTCTAATTACTTCGTTGACGACTTCGTCGTTGCCAGCGACTACTAGTATATTCATTTACGACTTGATGAAGAGGTTATCTCGATGATTAAATAGCGTCAAGGACATTTAATACTTCGTTGCCGCATATTGTTGGGTCATTCATTTGTTGTGTTGGTAGAGTTGAGTACCAAGTCTTCATTTTTAGAAAATCTTATATTTTTGGAAAAGTATTTAATTGTTGTATATGACGCATGAATTATTTAGGTGGCGCTAAATCATATGAATCGAAATAAACAATTGCACGTGGATCAATCGCGTATGCAACCCAGTGAGTTCCTGGTCCGGTGCTGTTATCGAGATTGAAGATATCGGTTTCAACGCTGTTTGGTTGTGCCGGCAACTGATCTTTCATAAAGACACCTCTGAAGTTTTTAATCGAAAGTTTTTAATCGGAATAGAGTAAATCAAAATTTGACATGGGAATCGAAGATTCCACAATCGAAGGTTTGGCAATCAAAGATTTCTGAGTTAATAAACTGTTCCTGGTATTCTCAGGCCGCTTCCTTTGTACCATGAATACGGGGTTCCTGGTAATCTTAGACCCTTTCCCTTTTTTTGTTTCCTTTCCCGGTACCTTTCTTTAGTGCCATTCCTGCCGCAGTACCAACGTCTCCTAACGCTGCCGCTTTAGCTACCGCTGGGGCTGCTACTGACATCGACGCTGCTAACGCAGCTAACAACGGAAATATACCACCTGATTTTATCATGTTTTTGATCGCAGCTGCAGAGAGATTGATCTGAACACCTTTTTTTATCTTTAAAAGCATCATTGAAATGTTTTATTAGATGAGTTGTCAATGATAATTTATTCTGACCACAAGACATCTGATTGTATTTCAGCGTTATCGTGGTTCCACATTTTTTAGCTGATTCTGATTGCAATTTTTTAATTTGACCAGGAGTTAACGTAACACTAATATGACTATATGACATTATTAAAACTACTAGTAGTTTAAAAAACAGATTGATCTAATTGTTACATTACATGTTTTTGAAAATATTACATGTTTTCCACTGGTGCATCGATTACTCTCATTCGTCCACCAACACCTTCGAGTAGCATTGATTTATCACTGAGAATGACAGCAACCGCTCTATAACCACCAGCAGGAGGATTGGTTACACGAGCTCTAAACTAACAGCAGAAGGGGCGAATCAGACTTCTCTAATTGGGGTAGATTTTAAGCAAAACATTTTAAGTCTCCATTTGCCAAATGGAGCCTTAACAATTTTAGTGCCTTATTTGTCAAATTAAGGGGAACAGAGAGGGGTGCAAAAACCTCTAAAAAAATCGTCATCGTTCGCCCCTTCTGCTGCTATGGGTTAACCAAATATTTTATCAAGTCCGATACGATATCGCGTCCGAGGGTCTGATAAATTTATCGTCACAAATCCGTGTGGGATTGACTGAGCGCGACTAAAGAAATTTCTAAATGGATTATGATCCATATCACCGCAGCACCAAGTTTGCCAAGTATTTCGTAGCGTATGAGTATCAACTCCGTTAAATACACACAATAAATTGCATTTATCTCTGATCACTTTTGGTATTTGACTGTATCGTTGAGTAACATATATCACATCAGTATTTTTGTGTCTGCCTTTGGAAAATATCCTTGCGGGATTCTTTTGATTGTCTAACATCACATCGTCATATACGACCAAATTGTTAATACCTCCATTAATATCATCAATGCTCGGTGTTTCATCGATATCGGTTATAAACTCAATAATACCCTCGCCTGATTCTTCTACCGCGCTGTCGTTAAAATCCTTTAACACATTGTAACATCGCTGATCGTCTACACTAGGAGCTATCAAATACAACTTGTCCCATTTTGTCCATCTCGTTATTAAATTAAGTTACAATTGTGTCTTGCCACTTCCAGATGGTCCGATTATAATCATTCTAATTGAATTCGGCAACATCGCATGGTGTTTAATAGGTTCTCGTCGTCGGGTAGCTGAATAATCAATTACATTCATGTTGTTATATATAAATAATGGATCTATATTGTGTGAAGTGTAAGGCGCGTACTGGCACAGATGACTTGACGATGATTACAACTAAAATAACCGATCGGCATTTTCTGGTAGGTGTGTATAATGCAGTTCAAAGAAATTTATATTCGTTTCTATGAGATCTGCAGGAAATGCTAGCATTTCTGATGATTTAAAAAAAAACGAGGAGGTGATATCGCAGCCATGCTAACTAAACTCCCGGGAACACCATGGGCGAAGGATCCAGGAGAAAAACACCTTCCAGGGTATAGTTATTGTGGACCCGGGACTAGACTCGATATTAGACTCGACGATCAAAACAAACCCAAACCCGGTGAAAAACCAATAAACACTATTGATAAAACGTGTCATGCTCATGAGATTGCTTACAAAAGCAGTAATTTGCAACACAGACATATCGCAGATGTGAAATTGATTCACGCGTTGAATTCTATCATTGATAAATCCTTCAAATAAAAATTGGCTTCATGGTTAAAAATCTGCGATGAAAGGTAAATTAGTGTTAGGTGCAGGTAATTAATAACAACATGGAATCTATTTACACTTCTCCAAAAGGATACTGGAGGGGTAAAGCAGCAATTGGTAAACTCGCTAGTTCAGCGTCGGTGAAATATACCACTGCAGCGGATTGCTTATCCAAACAGGCGATATGGCAAATTTATCTACCGGCGCCTAAACAAATTAACTACTCGCATTTTGATGTGACCGTTCCTAATGAAGTTCATCAAGCTGATATACTATTTCTGCCGCATGATGGTGGTTACAAATACACGTTAACTGTAGTTGATGTTGCAAATCGATACAAACAAGCAGAACCGTTAAAAACAAAGTCGGCCACTGAAGTAGCTTCTGCATTTGAAAGGATTTATCGAAGGGGTCCTCTGCGCAGGCCAAATCTGTTACAAGTTGATCCTGGCAAGGAATTTCAGGGTGCGGTTCTATCAATGATGAAACATCATAATGTCACCATCAGACGAGGGCATACTGCACTATATCGCGATCAGGCAATTGTTGAACGGTTTAATCGTACACTTACTGAGCGGTTTTTTGGATATCAATACGCAAAAGAATTCATTGAGGATAAACGATCCCGTGAATGGGTCAAGAGATTACCAGCTGTGATTACTGCGCTGAATAATGAGATTACTCGAACAATCAACATGAAACCTAACAACGCGATAAAAAAGAAATATATACCACAATCACGAAACGCTAGCGTTTCCCAGCCAATACTCGGTAATGTCACTGTTAGGTATTTATACGAACCAGGAGAGCTCGAAGGTGGCAAAAAAGGGCTACTGATCCTATTTGGAGTGTCACCGCGCATAAAATATCCGGCATAACACGATCTGCGGGTAGACCAGCAATCTATAGACTGGATTCAAGTGCTCCTCAGCGTGGATTTACTCGACAACAACTGCAAGTGATACCCGAGGATACCCAATTACCACCGCGTGGTCTTAACTAATATCATTATCGTCTAAAACAACTCTACGAAGTTGATTTATTCTTCGTACTCTGGATACTGCGAGATGAACTAAATTTGACCACTCGATGTGATTATCCACAATCCAAACAGTTGTATCCTATATAGTCAATCCCTGTGAAGAAAGTATCGTCGCTGCGTAACCTAGCGTCCATGGGGATTTATCAGCACGCAATGCATCTTCGACGACGAGTTCTATGGATATCATATGCAATGTGTTCGAAGTGGAAACTTTGGTCATATTCCTTGTATTCGATGTGGGGTAGGGGTGCGTGGTAAATCACAATTGTGTCTTAGTTGCGGTGGCAAACGATACAGAGAGTTGAAGAGTTATTATGACAAAATAATCAAAGATTCCGTTAAAAAGTCCATAAAAGAATCCATCAATGACTCTGACGGAGTCAAGGACCCTGACCTTGACAGCGTCCCTGACAAAGTCCTTGACTCTGTCCCTGACAAATTCAGTATCAACGACAAAATCATAAGAACACCCCAAGACTACATCGAAAGATTTCCTTGTGTAATCATTCGATCAAAGAATGAATTAAACAAAATGTATTTGTATACAAATGAACCAAGAATTTCGACCACATCCTGTGATCACAAACTATGAGGCTTCCCCTGTTGGTATTATCAGAAACCGTAGACTGAAGAAGCCAGTTGGTTTTGACAATGGTGTGGGGTATTTGATGTTTAGCGCTGGAGGGAAGAATTATTACTGCCATCGTTTCGTGTATGAATGTTTCCATGGATTGATCAAGGATGGTTTTGTTATCGATCATATTGATTCCAATCCTAAGAATAACAAATTGGCTAATCTAGAAGTTGTTACACAGAGTGAGAATACCAAACGAGGAGGAACTAGTACTTATAAATCAATTGGGAAAAGACCCGTAAGATTTTTTTAACACAACGAATAACGAAGAAATAGTATTTCAATAAATTAATGAAGCCGGTAGATATTTCGATATTTGTCCACCTTCTGTACAAAAAGTTGCAGAGGGAATTTATCGATCTGCGATTTCAAAAAAGACCAGACAAAAAAATTCAATTTGCTTATATAACAATTAGAAATATATAATTATTAGTAATATGAATTCTCAAAATATCAATGATGTGATAACAAAATTTTTAAATTTGAAATCTCAACGGATTTATATATCAGATAATTTAGACTGCGATCAAATTATGTCTGACTTCCAGGATATTGAATACTGCGCTAACAATAACAAATACGTGTTACCCAAACCATATGCACTAATCAAAAGAATTCAGAATTCTATCCGTAACCCTTTGTTATGCTGTGACGACGTCAGTAAGTTTGTCCCGTTATTTACTACCGTGGAGAGAATAAGAAAACAATTAGGGAAACAGTATGAAGTAAAAAGAACAATTAATTCAAAAATCAGAAATATTAGATTGTTAATTGAACAAAATAAAAAGCCCCTTTCGGATAATTGTTAGTAAAATACTTACTACAAACATGTATCGGTATCATAAGTATTTTACTAGGAAGTTGTAAAATTTCATAGTAAAACTATTTTTTCTTACTGAAATAAATTTTCATAGTAAATATTTTTTTCATAGTAAAATATTTTTTTTGGTCGTTATTGACTGATTTTGGCTATTTTTTGACTGATTTTGTCTATTTAATGACTGTTTCAGTTGAAAATCTCTTTGAGAGTTTAGGGTCAACTGGTCGATTTTGCATGGGATTTCTCGTAGACTTTTTCACGAAAATCATTTTTTATGATGTTTTAGGTCAAAAACTGACAAAAATCGAACAAAAATGTACAAAAAACGACCAAAAATGACTGGGTTTTTTCAGTTGAAAATCTCTTTGACATTTTAAGGTCAAACGGTCGATTTTGCATGGAATTTCTCGTAGACTTTTTCACTTAAGTGAAAAATCACTGAATGTAGATTGAAATCTCCTAGAGATTCAAATTGAAAAATTGTTTACAATTGGAAAATTGTTTACAATTTTAAATAATAGTTAATGAAGCATTAACGACCCGATTGGCTCGTGAGAGACTGGTTGCGATCAAAAAATTTATACCAATCCGCGACTCCATAAGGAATAAACTGCAAGCTAGACAGAGTTTACAAACGGATTTTGCTGTGGGATCTGAAGAATTGTTTAAACCAATAACCACAGCAACGAAGGGGGTAGAGCGTGCTACATAGGGAGATGTTCCCGAGACTACGGGAAAACCTCTTATTGTTGAACTTGAAAAAATAGCAGCGGAAACTGAACAAACAAAACAAGCTGTACAAAAAACTCCACGGTGATATGGAAATTAAACGATTAGGTGATATTGTATCTAAAACACCTGAATCAAAAAGAACAGTTGATGACCTACGCGCGAGATTTAACGAGGAAGTGTTAGCAGTAATTGATAAGGCCGATCCAGTAAAAATTCCTGCGTTTGTTGTTGAGACTTATAAAAACAGAAAAAAAGATGTTGAAACCAGAACATCATAAATACGTTAGAAGTATAACTCACTGGGCTGATATATTCTACAAAATCAAAACTAAAACAAGTCAAATTGACACGAGAAGTGCATCATATATTGAATATATCAAGATGGTGGATAACGTGTATAATCAATATGAAGAGTTTAAACAACAACAAAAACCGCAAAAATTGCAAGGAAAGCGACAGCAGCCTGCAAAGAAAATATCTTTCACACCTAAAAAACTAAAACAACCTTCGCCACCATTGGATGATACTCTTGATTATGAACATAGTACGGATTTAGAAAAACTGGATACTAGTATCGGGAAGGGATTGCCAGTGGGACCCCAAGTGGGGTATCAATTCAATGTCCTGGTAATATTCTCAGCGATATAGCACGATTAGAAGTTCTCATCGGAAGGAAACGAGCTAGAAATAACTCACCGGAAGCAATTAATGATGCAGCTGATATCTGCAGGCGGTTATTTGCCTGCGGTATCATGGATATTGCAACATACCAAAATTTCATTGGCGAGTTAGTGGTTTTATCACAGCGACTGAAAATCCCTAGGTGAAAATTCGTAGAATTTTCCATTTTCGTCATCGGCGATGAATCACTGATTAGATAAATAACAATTGAAAACACTAGTGTTTTAATAATAAGAATGATCATACACTACAACCATGACAAACCAGCCAGAATCTATGTAGTTAATTCACGGTTTCCAGATTATAGCGCGTACTATGGTGATGGTTTCGATGATACCATTGAGGGGTTATTTGCAAGAATAGCTCCAAAAGTGGCGCCGCTAGTAATATAATTATCGATGAAATATATTGATGATATTCGTGACAAGGGTATTAGTGCTGTTGGAGATCTTGCCGTGAAAGCGTTTTCAGCCGCGAAGGATAAATTAACAGCGCTAGTTCGGCGGAGAAAATCCAAAGGAGGACTACTACCGTCTACAACACAGATGCCTGCGAGTGTTAGTACAATTATAAATAACGCAGTAGATAAAAAACTAGCGTCGCTGGTGACTCCCGACCAAAGCAACATCGCAAATATGATATCGGAGAGTGGCTTACAACCACGACGGGGAAAATCCTACGGATTTTCACGCTATCGTGAAAATCGTTTACGATGAAAATCGCGATTTAGACTTTGATAAATAGAATAAAATGTTTAAACGGTCACCTGATCCAGCGTTTGATAAAGACGCCCCAGTCCCCAAGGATGATTCTGTACGCGATTATCAATATTACGCCTATCATGCAATAGACTCAAATAGTCGATCAAGAATTGAACTTCAAGTTCATGATACCAGTAAATACTTTCTACCCGCTGAAGCGTTTACTGAAGTAGAAGGAGAACATGTAACAGTTGCTGATACTCCTGCTGTACCAGCACCGTATCCAGTTGGTACTCTAGTCGGGTTTGTCAATAATGGTATCATGGCGCTATTTGAGAGTGCAAGATACCTCATCGATAGAAAAGAGATAGAGTCGATAGATCGCGATGTTGATGTGGCTACAACAATAATCGGGCTAGCAAGATATTCTGATGATTATACAAGATCCGCGGGTCCTTCTATGATGTTTGCAAAGGATCTTAAAAATACCGCTGGAGGAAATCAATTTGTTGTAAGACGACCACAGAATAATGCTGGTAATGCTAAGGTTGATGTCGAGAATATGATTATAAACAATGATCCTAATTTCAATCTAGGAGGTGCAACACGTATATCAATGTTGGGAGGAGAGCGTATATCATTTTCATGCGCGATTCCACTACATCATATATTTGGATTCTGTAGAAATGTTCGAAAAGTTATCTACGGAGCAAAGCATACAGTAGCACTCGTGCGAAAGAGTGATGACAATGACGCAATTTGGAGGATTTCAGCAGATGCTGCAAATCCAGATGCTGATGCTGGTAAAGTCATTTTAACAAAACTATCATTGTGGATGCCAGTGTTGACTAAATCAATCACCTCAGAAGAACAATTACTATCATTTATGGACCAAGGAGGAAAATCATTACTAAGTTGGCTAACGGTAAGTACAGATGTTAAACAATCAAATATTAACGGGTTATTCACGTGGAACCTAGCATCAAAACAAGGTGTTGCTGCGCCACGTCATATATTTATTGCGTTACAGGATAACACACGAGTTGGCGATCAACGTTTCAGCCATATGATATTTGATCAATTAGGTGTTAATGACGTCTCACTGAGAATAAACGGCCAGCAGGAACCATCCGAAGATGTGCAACTTGATTACGGTCAAAATCATATTGCTCGCGTGTATCACCGGTTGTTGTCATTTATGGCACGCGATCAAAATGTCGATACAGGTCTGCAAATATCACAATTGGATTTTAAGAATTTATACCCGGTCTATTATTTTTCGTTGGAACATCTTGATTTAACAAGACAATCCGTCGTTGATATACACTTTAGAGCTAATGTGACTCGTGGTGCTATTGCTAATTATAGAGCTGTTGCTGTCATTCTCAGCGACAACCCAATGCTACTCGAAGGTGTTGGTAGAAGAATGAAAATGGTAGATGCGCCAGTGGGAAATCTTTGAAAATTCTACGAATTTTTATTGAAAATCCTTGTTGAAATCGTAAACGATTTTCTCGATTTTTCCATTGAATCGGCGATTTGGAATTAGTCTGTTATTGTATAATGTCATACAGTCATATCAGTGTTGCGTTAACTCCCGGTCAACTCAAGAAATTGCAATCAGAATCGGCTAAGCGATGTGGAACCACAATCACGTTGAAACACAATCAGATGATTGGCGGGGCGAATAAGTTGTCGCTGACAACTCGTCAAGTAAAACACTTCAATGATGCTTTCAAGGATAAAAAAGGCGTTCAGATCACTCTCTCTGTGGCTGCTATCAAAAACATGATTAAAACAGGCGGTATATTCCCGTTGTTAGCTGCAGAAAGCAATTGGGAAGGGATATAAAAAAGGGAAAGGGTCTAAGACTACCAGGAACCCCATATTCATAGTACAAAGGAAGCGGCCTGAGAATCCCAGGAACGGTTTACTAACTCGGGAAACTTTGATTGAGGAATCTATGGTTGTGGAATCTTCGATTCTTATGTCCAATTTTGATTTACTCGATGCTGCTAAAAAATTGGCGATTAAAAACTTCAGAGGTGTCTTAATGAAAGATCAGTTACTGGCACAACCAAACAGTGTTGAAACCGGTATCATTAACCTCGATAACAGCACCGGACCTGGAACTCACTGGGTAGCATACGCGATTGAATCACGCGGGATTGTTTATTTCGATTCATATGGATTAGCGCCACCGAAGGAATTTATGCGTTATATAAACCGCTTAAAAACTCCTCACAAAGTGAGGCGTTGGTATTCTACGCTACCAACACAACAAATGAATGACCCACAAATATGCGGCAGCGAAGTATTAAATGTCCTTGACGCTATTTCAACATCTGGAAAACCACCACATGTTTTCGTAAATGAATACACTAGTAATCGCTTTTTAGAGAAAGATGTATAAAATAATATTATTGATATTTGGGGGAGATCTTTATCAACGATGAAGAAACCAACCACAAAAAATGTCTGCAACCGGTGATATAAAGAGAATAATCGAAGATGAAATAGCCGAGACGTTGAATCTAGCAAATGTTGACCCCGGGAAAATAGTTGTATTTCAAGATCGTCAGGGTAAATTGAAAACTAGTAATGTTTCTCTGGATGATATTTCGGTTAAACAACGAAACGCAATCAAGGATACTATCGCGTTATTTTCCGATCAGGGTAAACTCAAACCAGGTGTACTTTTTTCGACGATTACAGATAGATTAAAAACTCTCAACGATGAGTTAAAAAAGTATGTGTTGGAACTAGCAACACTTCAATCTAGAATTGAAGAACACGGAAAACAGCTTTCAATTTTTCGTAAAAATATCATCGAGAAATTTATTGGAACCTCGTTGGATAAGATTGAAATAAAACTCCCTGATATTAAAAAATCAATCGATGAGACAAAAAAAATCATCGAAGCAATCCCGAGGATGATAACAATCATTGAAAAAACAAAAATTCCTCATGAGAAAACAAACAGCTTAGTATACACGATCCAACACGGATCATTTGCGTGGACACCTACAGACAATATACAAAGTATCACCGCAAACGTCAAGGGTATTTATCGATTAACACTAATGACACCGACTCAATTTAATATTTCATCGTCGAGTTCATCCGGGGTCAACAATACGATTTCAACGATCATCGACAAGGATACAACTGAAAAGTTCACGATAACATCTACTGATAAAAATTTGGTTAGGGTTTCAACAACGTGGTATTTGGAATTCGTAGCGGATTTAAGTAAATAACGGTTTCAATTGAAATCGTAAACTGATTTGGGAATAAAATGACTTCGTCATCAACGTTTCCTTCGGTCTCTCAATATCGCTATGATCAGGCCAGAGAGTTTCAGACTAAACTCAAAGCGTTCACTGAAGAGTATGCAATGAAAATTAAAAAATACCAACGAAGAATCACCGCAGTTGACGTTACCATGTACTCTGTGAGTGGTGTAATCACCGGAGCTGGTATAATACTATCCTCTGCGACAATGATTGCTCCGATAGCTGTTCCAATTTGTATATCCGCGGCGACAACAATCGCGAAAATAATTTCGATAATAACAAAAAAATATCATCATGCTTCCAGAGTAAACTGCAAGACTACGTGATTAAATTTCATGTTGTATCCACTGCGTACTCGCAATTATCCTCGTTGATATCGTCGTCGCTCGATGATACATTTATATCCGATAGTGAGTTCTCAGCGATGCTAGATATTTATGATTCCGCGATGTCAAAATTAGAAATACAACATGAGTATAATAACAATGACAACACCGCAGGAATTACTTCAACGAATAGTCGAGAACACAAATCCAGTACAAACCAGAATGATCTCAATAACATCAACGAATCCTGAATTCAGTGTGAATTTCCCTATTCCGATTCCCGTGAAGGAGATAGCGCTAGCAAAACTACGAGTGTATCACAGTTGTCCCAATATTAGGTCAGCACCATTTGGCGGTCAACAACCGAATAACAGTTTAGTATTTGCGAATAAGAATCGCGAAGACGGGACTCCGTACTAGAACGTTGTTTCAATACCAACCGGATCATACCAAATCGAACAAATCAATGCTGAATTTCAGCGTAGAATAAAATCAATTACTGGAACAGAATCGAAAATCGCTATAACGGTTGATGAGCCGACGCTATCATCCGCGATTGAGATAAACTCACCAAATTATGTCGTAAGAACAATACTAAGATGGCCTGAATTACCACCCTGGGGAGAAACCGTTAATTTACCACCTGAACCACACACATCTGATTATGTCACAGACAGGATAAAATCTGATAATCCAGTAAAAAACTATTGCGGTTACAAAAAATTGAGTCTTTTCACTGGAGTAATAGAAGGTCGCAACCCAATATATTACACAATTCGAGAAAAGGAAATCACTAAAAATTTCACAGCGATGAATAATGACTTTTCACTGTTGTTAATATCACTTAAATCCGGTACTCTCACCCGAGATGAATTTATCAGCGTCGTAGAAACATGTAACAAAATTATCAATGACATGGAAATATTTCATTTGCAGATCATTCAAGATGTATTAGGTGAAGATAATCCTAAAACAAGAACAGAATTTGCAACGAAGTATAGTATACGCGTAGAAGATATTCCAACATTCAAACTACCAGGGTATAATATCTTAGAACTACAAAAATCTCTCAATGATGACATCGATGAAGGTTTCAAAAAAATCCATGACGAATGGAAAAAAATCCATGACGCATGGAAAAAAACAGCACCACAACCACAAACAACTATCCTGACACATAATAATGACCCAGATGGCGGCGGCAGGTATATTGCTCCTCAAAATGTGAATATTTCATCGGTGATAGCGCTCAATTTATCGAAGGAAGCTATCAAATAAATCTCGAACGATCAAATCAAGCTCAGCAGGGATATATTCTGTATTTATTTGCACCAACAGCTACTCCAGGATTTCTAATTATTGAGTCTCCGGTTAATCCAGTCTATATGCGGTGTCATAATAATTCATTAACGAGAATCAACTTCAAACTCATTGACCAGTCTAATAATCTGATTGATCTACAAGATGAGGTTCTACAAGTTAGTCTGTTTGTGAAATCGTGAAAATTCTTCGAATTTCAACAATGATTTTCATTGTTAACCCATAGAAGCAGAGGGCGGCGACAATGGCGTCTTCGAGGAATTTGCCTCGTCGACGCTTTTTTTTACGCTTCATTGGCAAGGTACTTATCCCTAAGAGGTTTTGAGAAACCCCTAATTTGACAAATAGGGCTTTAAAATCGTTCAGGCTCCATTTGGCAAAAGGAGACTTAAAATGTTTTGCTTAAAATCTACCCCAATTAGTGAAGTCTGATTCGACCCCTCTGCTGCTAAACTGTAAATCAAGATGTTCAAGCGAAAAGTAGTAGATGGGATATAAACTTTTAAATTCCAACTGTGATATTTGCAGACCAGTATCTACATTTTGATCGTGTCCCATATATGACAACAGACGATGATACACACGTGCTATTTGGTTGGTATTGTAATCAAGTAGTATGTCCTCGGATGGTTCCTGTTTTCCGTTTATTCTCAGCGAGACTTCATTAACACCTATCTTATCAAATATCATATAGCTGCGTTCCTGAGAGAGAAATCGCTCTCTATTCTGTAGCGCAACAAATATATGACGTGGGGCTGAAATACCTTGTTTTGATGCCAGGTGCCATGTAAATGTACCATTAATATTAGAATCCATGGTATCTGTGGTCACTGATAACCAACTTAGCAATGATTTTTCTCCATGATCCATAAATGATACTAATCGTTCTTCTGTTGTGATTGATGGAGTCATTACTGGCATCCACAATGATAGTTTTGTTAAAATGACTTTACCCTCGGGAACACCAGCACCACGCCAGATTGCATCATTATCATTACCCTTTCTCACAAGAACTACTGTATGCTTCGCTCCATAGATAACTTTTCGGACATTTCTACAGAATCCAAATATATGATGCAGTGGAATCGCTCATGAAAATTGTCAACGTGGTCTTTTCAACATTGATAGACGTGTTGCAAATCCTAGGTTGTAATTAAGTTCAGTACTTTTTATAATATCAAAGGCAGCACCTGGTCTTGGTTCGTGTTCAAAAGTATCATCTGGTTGATCAGCAACTTCAGTAGCTACTGGTGTCCGTAATTTAATATACTGAATGTGTCAGCGTTATCGGTAATATCCTTAGAAAACATCAAAGATGGGCCTGCCGATTTTGTATAATCATCAGAATATCTTGCTAACCCCACTATTGTTGTGGCAACATCAACCTCACGCTCAATAAATTAAATTTCTCTTCCATCAATCATATATCTTGCACTTTCAAATAGCGCCATAATACCATTATTAACAAAACCAACTCGGATATTTGGGTCATCTGCGTATGCTGTATTGGCTGCAACATTTGTTGCAAGTTCTAATTCCACTTCAATAAATGCTTCAGCGGGTAGAAAGTATTTACTGGTATCATGAACTTGAAGTTCAATTCTTGATCGAAGATCCGGTTGTACTGCATGATAAGAATAAAATTGGTAAATGCGTACAGAATCATCTTTACGCACTGGGGCTTCCATACCATACGCTGGATCAAGTGTCTGTTTGAACATTTTATTATATATTCCTTGATCTAAATCGTGGTTTTCGTCGTGGTTTTAAGCCACTTCCCGCTATCATATTTGCGGTAGTATTATCTTGGTTGCTTGCCGCAAACGACGGAGTCGTTAATGATGCTAATTTCTGATCTACTGCGTTATTTATTATTTCGCTAACATTTGCAGGCATCACTGTTGTAGATGGTAACTCCAATGACGAAGTCATCGATTTCTTTCTTCGTCGAACTAGCGACATTAGTTTATCCTTTGCAGCGGAAAACGCTTTCCCGGCAAGATCTCCAACAGCACTAATACCCTTATCATGAATGACATCAATTGCTTTCATTGATAATTGTTTTGCTAGCGGTGCCACTTTTGGTGCCATTCTTGCAAATAACCCTGTAATGTTATTGCCGAGACCATCACCATAGTACGCTTTGCATACAGGCAATCGTGAATTTACTACACAGACGCTGGTTGGTTTATCATGGTTGTAGTGTATGATCATCTTAATATAAAAACACTAGTGTTTTCTAAATGAATATTTATCTTATTGCGAAATCGTACTTATTTTCATAGCTAGTGAAATTCAAAGAATTTCCATTTCGGTGATTTAGTCACTATGATAACCGTGAAAATCCCTTTGATGCTCAACTAACTCGTCAATGAAATCTCGATATATTTCAATATTCATAATGCCGCCTTAAAATAACCGCATACAGATATCAGCTGCTTCGTTAATTATTTCCGGTGAGTTTTTTCCAGCTCGTTTACCCCCAATGAGAACCTCTAATCGTGATATATCGCTGAGAATATTATTAGGACAACGAACAAGACCACTACCTTAATTTCCACTAGAAATTGCCGGCAATTTCTGGGAAAATCTTTGATTTTCAGAAAATCCTTTCCCACTACTATAACCAGTTGCACCTTGTGCATCATCATCTTCGTCTCGATCATATAGTGGACGAACACTCTTTGATCTGTTTATTTTATCCAAATACGAAATAAAATTATTATTATCTTTTGAGGTTCTAAATCCACCGTGTTTTGCCAAATATATTTTTCTATACCAGATGTACGCGGTTTTTATAGTTTCTTCATATTCATCATTTATATATTTTTCCCTTTTTTCCTTTTTAAAATTTTTAACAGAAAAATCAGCTAATTCATCATCCGTGAAAGTTTTAAATTTATTTATTGCTTCTTTCGTAAATATATCTTCAGGTAAATGTATTCTCTCTCTCAAAATTTCATCCTTTTCTTCTTCATGTTGTTCTCGTTGTTCTTGTTTGATTTCTTCAAATGGTTCAGGTGGTGGAGAGCTAACAACATCACCTAGTTGCTCTTGTTGTTGTTCAAGTCGTTCTTGCTCTTGTTGTTTTACAGCAGTTATTATATCACCAGGAAGTGTTTTTAAAGATTTGTTTGTTTGTTTGGATCTTTTTGCTATTTTTTCAAGAACAGGAAGAAGAGGAGCTTCTTTCCTTTCTCCTTCCTTGGGGATATCTCAGTATATGGCCCTTTCAGTGGCTCATTTTACATCTTTTGTTGCCGTGGTTATTAGTTTAAACAGATCTTCTGTTCCTGTTATAAATCAGTCTAAAGACTCCGTCTAGCTTGTAGTTTTTCTCTAACAGAACCACGGATTGGTATAAATTTCTTAATTGTAGAAAATCTTTCACGCGCTAATCTAGTCGTTAGTGCTTCGTTTACCATTATATAGAACGACAGATTGTCTTGTTAAATGTACGATAGAACGACAGATTGTCTTGTTAAATGCAGCGAAAAATGACCAAAAATCAATGAAAAATGACCCAAAATTAAATAAAATATACAAACAGCTCTATCAATGATGGAGAAACTTCCGATTTCCTTAATAAATAATAATTATTGAAGTATTGTATATGTCAATGGTGACTTTGTCACTGGTGACTTTGTCACTGGTGAATTTGTCACTATGGTTAGAACTTCTTCTGTAGAGGTAACCAAAGTAGGGTTTTCGGTTTGGCGGATAATATCTCTTATTGTTTTAACCATCAAAATAATTGTGCGTTTGATTTCATATTGCTGCCCAAATTCTTTTCTGATTTTTTCGACAACAGTGAATAACGGGATAAACTTATTGACGTCGTTACAAAATACAAGGGAGTCGAGAATAGTATTCTGAATTTTTTTTACAGAAGCGTACCTTTTTGGTAAGACGTATTTATTATTCATAGCGCTGTATTCAATATCTTTAAAATCAGAAAGAATCTGATCAGAATTTAATTTATCTGATTATTGAAATCCTTGATTTTTCAAGTTTGAAATCTCAGTTATGATCTCATCGATATTTTCAGAAATAATATATATCTCTAATTTGAAAAATTGATATTTTCAGAATTCATATTATATATAATAATATATATTTCTAATTTAAAAAATAGATATTTTCAGAATTCATATTATATATAATAATATATTTCTAATTTGAATAATTGATATTGATATATTTATCAAAAATATATTATTTGAAATATTGATATTGATATATTTATCAAAAATATATAATAGCGATGATGAGCGGTTAACATTCACACTGGGTAGCCTTTGTGTCTTTCATAGGGTTCATTATGAATTAACCTGTGATGGTTACCCTAGTGTGTGACGTAGAGCTTTAGCATCCATGCTCTTACATATTTTGGGGGCGCCCATAGACATATCTCCAGGTCAATTTTCTAAGGGAAACGAAATGTTAGAATATTCTGAAGACTATCTATTAATTTCCCGGAGGTGTACTGAAGTACCTTTGGGCTGGCGCCCTCAATCATATAGAAAAAACCTCTAAATCGGTACCGCCGACAGTGTGTCTGTTGCGAGAATCGAACTATGGGCCTCAGGACGGTACCGCAATGTGTTCCGAATAGGCTAAATTCGATATCTACAAGTAAATGCTTTTGAATATTATATATCTCTATCAAGCCGAGTACTTGAAAAAAAAGAATACAACTATTTGTAATACTACATATTTGATTCGTTTTCTTACAGATATATCTCTATTGAGAATCATGACAGTTTAAACAGTAAAATATGGTTAAACTGTCTTCCCTTCCTAAGCTCTATCTTTCTCATTAAACAACGAGTCTTATTATAGTGAATAGAGAGACAGTCTGACGGAAGGAGACAAACAGACAGACAGATAGATCACGGGTCAACATTAGATGGTTACAAGCAATAATTAAATACTGTAGACGAGATCTGGAAGCTACAAAATGACGAAAGATATATAAAGTCTGTTTGAATGATGTATTTATATTGATCCCCAGCTAACTGACAGACATATTATTATTGTCTGCGGGATTGCAAATCGATGAAAGGCATGGCCGTAGCTAACGTTACTGGGACATCGAAAGCCTTATCGACTTGCCTTAGAACAGGCGCAGGGCTCGGAAATAGACAGGGTTATTTAGAATAAACACGTAAATTATGAAAAATACTTGTATTGTTTGATTTGGAAACGCTAGCGTTTCTACAACAAGTTCAAAGTACCATTGTTTAAAAAAATTGTTAAAACCATAGCAGCAGCAAGGGGGGGGGGAGACAACAATTCTGGCATCTTTTTTATTGCCCATAAGCCTCTATAAAGCATTGACAAGGAAGTCTTAGTTTGCCAAATTAACGCTTTTTTGATTTTGTAAGAAGCGTTGGTTTGAGAAATTGACGCCTGTAAAAAGTTGTCAGATTCGCCCCTGCTGCTGCTCATGTTGTTTACGAATGCCTGAGGCATTCATGTCAGTAGTACTTATGTTGCTGGCCATAATTTACCTTTTATGCAAATTTTACTCTTAAATCTATGACAGTCTTCTAGGGACCCCTTTGGTCATTACTCCAGAACAAAATTGACGCAGGCTGACGTTCATTATGGCCACTGTGGCAGCCATCTAGAACATCTTTTAATAGCTATTCCTCCAGAATTGGTAGTCATATCGACATAGGGATTTCACCCAAAGACTCTTTATGATATAATGTTGGTCCTAAAAAAAATGGCACCTTGCAGACATACATGTACATGTATGGTATGGTTGCCAGCATGAATATCTTAACCATAATTTTTATGTCATATTGGTTTCCACTGAAAGTCTTCTAATGCTCCCTAGTTTGTTCTAAATGAAAACAATGCTGATCTTACATCTAATATGACTAATCTCCCATGGCGTATTTAAAATATAATTGATATAGTCTATCCAAGATGGTTTCAGCACTCAGCAGTTAAAAATGAAGAAACGATCTTATGATCTTTTCTTTGAATTCCCAGAAATTCTTTTAGATAGTGGAGTATCTAATCCTTATGGGATTCTTATTATAAGCTTTTTTATATGCTATGACAGCATTAAAAAATTACGACTGCATATAAAATGCTGAGGTATTCAAACTTTTGTAGAAAGGCTGGTAACATTACAGCACTAAGGAGACAAGAAAGAATGCATTTGATTACAGTTTGTTTTGCGCTTCTATGAAATGCAGTAAATGTGCATGTATCGACAGCTGATGCTTCCCCAGTGGCCTCCTCAAAGATTATCTGAGTCAAGCCAACATTTGAAAGTACCATAAGTTGTTAGAGCTTGTTGTTCAATTTACGTTTAATAATAATAATATTAAAAAAAATAATAGTAATAATAATAGTAATAATAACATTAATAATAATGATAGCAATATAAATAATAATAATAATAAAAATAATAATAATAATAATAATAATAATAATAATAATAATAATAATCATACGCTTAAATATATTGTCATTAGAAAACGAAATTACAGATATTTGTACAGAAAACTTGCAAAAGTATTATTTCAGAACAGCGATATTATACGTTTCAAACATTTAAAAATGTCCACCATATCAGTGATGGGGAATTATAGTGACTTCTATGTCTTTTTCATTCATCCTGTCCCATCTTGTCCATCCCATCACATCTTGTCATATCACCAATTTTGTTTATGCTCAATAATTTTTGAGAATTAAATTGAAATTCTGAATAAGGCTTTCATTAAGAAGATTTATTTCAATTCTGTTTTTGTATCTTCAAGAAAAATGGCACGGAGTTAAGACATCCAATATATTTGGCTTCAATTTTGTTTTGGTACAAGAAATGTTAAAGTTCTTCATATAATAAAATGAAAGGTAATATAAGGTATTACATGAAGAAAATCTTGGTGAAGTTTTTTGTCTTTCAGCAAAATAGTACAGATTTATAACCCCTTGTTTCACTTGATTTTTCATACCACATCCTTTCAACAGACGAAAGTCATGTTGACCTATATTTGATACTTTACAGCATTAGATCAAGTTTTGCATGTAGCTCATAACCACATTGGTTATTGCTCCCTGTGTACATATTGGTATGTATGGAATAATTAAATTAGATGGGGTGATGCATCATGACATGTGGGCGGATTAGCTGTGAGTGGTCGAGTGGTCTAAAGCGCTCACCGTTACAGATCACTGCCATCTCACCTCTGTCTGCCTGGGTTCGAGTCTCGGGCTCAGTCAATGTGGGTATAGTTAAAGCTTGCTGGTAGCTTTTCATGGGTAGGTGGTTCTTTCCGTGGTTTTCCTGTGTTCTTTCTTCACCATTATTACTGTCCATCATGTGTAGTCTATCATGTGCTGAAACATGGTGTTAAATCTTATAACAAAAACAACAGCACCATAATGAGTACTGCAACCTTAGCAAATATAGGTCACTGTTTCACAACTCATGCATCACTGTAATGTTTTTAAATTTGCATTTTAAGTTTTTGAATCATTATATTATTAATTAAAAAATCTTTACTAGTATCACTCTTGTACAAATAAACATGGTCACATTTCACTTACAAGATCAAGTTAAAGCATTTAGGTTATGACTAAGTATAATTTTTGTGTGCCCTGTCTAGATACTTGTATACCTTTGAATGATACAAGTATTTGAGAGGATAATTTCTACACTCACATACAAAATTTAATTTCTATGATCTGTATTTGATGCATCACTATCTTTTGTGTGATGAAGTGTAGCTCATGTGATTTTACTAAACCCCATGCAAGATGGTTGTCGACTTAATATTGTAAATTTTTTCTCCACCTTTATGCTCCACAGTGAGATAAAATACCTACAAATCACCATCACACAATTCCCGGTTGTACATTTTCCGAAGTTTACTTGAAAATGTTACCAAAAAACCTTAGACGTCTGAAGTTTTCCCAAGATTTTGCTACGAAGACCTTGGAAAAACCTTGGATGTCCAAGGTTTTGTTGATATTTTGTCCGAGGTTTCATAAACAACCTTGGACATGATCTCGTACATTATAAAGACACAGAGGAAATACCTTGGACAAAACCTTGGACATGAGAACTTTATAAAATTTCAGCTCGGAAAAACCTAAGAAATAAGAACTTAGTCATTGTTTATCTCGGACAAAGCTCAGAACTGTGGACTGACACTTTTCAGCTTGGATATGGACTTGGTGTGTTTTAACTGTGTACTTAGAGATTTCTGAATATTTATTCAGAATATTTTTTACAGTTTATTTTAATGAATGATGTTTGTCATCCCAAAACCAAATCGTACACACATGCTGGAGTACCAAATTTAAATAAATTCTACCCAATCATAGACTTTTAATCACTTCACTAACAATTATGAATTGCCAACGTTACACTGGTTATTACACAGAGACCTCATGGTATGGGAAGAGGCATCAGACCACCACAACCACCATACCTACTCGACTATCACACCTTGATTTGAACCTGCCGTGTGGGTCCAGACAAGGAAAGGGGTCTCAGAGTTAAAGACCTTCACCATATTAGCATTGTAACATTTATTTCAAGAGTTCAGGGAAACTCTGCTTAGAGTCTTCATTACAAAAGCAGCTGTCTTGATTTGATGATACATTTTCTATCAAATTTCTCTTATACCGCTGAACATTGTAAGGAAGAAATAGCAAGAACAAAAAATGTAAGAGTCACTTGTCCATGTGTATTATTAGATTTTAACAAATGTGCATTGAAGCTTGAGTTCAAGAAGAGCTCAAACAAGTTTTTGATGAAAACATTATTTTAACAGCTTTTAGACAAATGGCATTTGTTGATCTTAGAATCAACACAGAATTTTTTCAGCAAACTACAAATTTTCTTTGGAGTGTAGTTATTACTCTAGATCAAGAAACCAAAACCTTGAATAACACTTTTTGTTTTGTTGCTTACTGATTTGTGTGACAACTGCTTTTGTATTGGTAATTTTATTATCGCTAAGTGAGCCATCTCAGTACATTTTAAACTCTTGTTATGCATGAAAGATTAATTTTGTGAAATATTCTTTTAAATGAAGATACTAAGTTAGTAATAAATAGGCAGTTGAGATATGGGCAAGATTTGATATATCAAATAGTTGTTCTAAAATAATAGGACAATTTGAATTGTGTTATACAATGTTGTATGCATTTTTTTTCAGGATTATGAAAAGTATAATTTGATTATAAATCCCCTTTTGTACCCTCTACTGATTTAAATAATGAAAACGTTTAATGTGATATAAAATTCACAGAACTTAGTCAATTGAATCATGGAATATAATTTCTAAACTGTGACCAGAACGGCACCAAATTGGTATCCCCTGCACCTGTTATACTTTCCATACTAACACATGCCATATTAAATACTCTATGGGCTAGTTCATTTCCATCAGACAGCATAATGACATAGTTCATCCTATTTGGTAAATTACAAAAATGTTGAGAATTTGGGACTACAGTATATACTCGCTTATAAGCCCGTTGGCGTATAAGCCGACCCCAAACACTGAATTGGTAAAACTGTTATAAAGTGCATGACCTATGTATAAGCCGACCCATAATTTCTAGACTACCGGTACATCACAAGTTTGTTTGATTGTTTGATTAGGATTTTTAACGTAGCTTTAACAATTTTTCAGTCATATCGCTACGATGTCTGCAGTGAGGCAGTTTATAGTGATGTCTAGCACTGAGCCATCATGCCGCAGACATGTAGCATGATGTCTCACCCAGTCACATTATCCTGACACCAGGCCGACCAGTCCTAACACTAACCTCTTAATGCTGAGCGTCAAGCGAGGCAGCTGTTAGTACCATTTTTGTAAGTCTTTGGTATGACTCGGCCGGGGATCGAACCGACGACCTCCCGCTTCCGGAGCGGACGCTCTAACCACTAGGCCACCGGAGCGGTTAGGTACATCACAAGATGCACAAAGTGAGTTCTGAATAAGTTCATTTAAGCAAATCACATTATTAAATAAAATGAAAGTAAGAAAGCTAATTTATATGTTAAACTGAAAACGATTCTAAAGTGTTAAGTCTTAATGGAAATTTAATTAATTCTCTTTCTAAAATCATGAATTATAAAAATTCAATCACGTTAAAAATCCTTCAAAATCGGGCTCAGTATCAGACTTGTTAAACAGTTCACGAAACTTGGCTTCTGTTACGGCCATGCTTTCATCATATACGTCCTCATTGTCAAGTATTGTTACAGTTTATAACTTTGAGCAGAAACCATGTCCACTACCATATCTCATCAAACAATACATCTGAGAGTCGGCATGTAATAGTAAATTCATTGGCATTGTGCAACAAAACAAACCTATTATCCCAAGGTATTTACCACAGATTAAAGGCATACAACCTAAGTAAAAACGAATGAAATTATATATTTATTTTTTCAGTTCACGATTACTTAATTAGATGAATAATTACGATTCAGGCTGTTTCTGAGGCCGAAATCAGGCTAATATCGGAAATTTTGTGATAAAAAACGCGATTCTGAATTATTGTCTGAAGACAAAAATTCGCTGTTTGCCACGCCTATATTCATGTAACCTCTGTGTTGACCTCTCCCGAAGATTAAAAATTTAGCCATGCGCAAACACGTGTTTACAAAAATAATGGCGTCTTCACAACTAGATCGAAAACCAAAACTTAGATTCTGAAAGGAGGGGGAAAAAAGCTCTTTGGACAAATTATGGCAGCACACGCATATGTATTGGTGACCAGCATGAACGATGGAATAAAAAAAGTCCAATTTTGAGCCTGGAAACTAATCCAGAGGTCGCCAAATTCTTGCTGGATACTGGTGTCATGGTGAGTCTCAATTTTGCAATGAAGTCAAGTTTTTATACCGCTATTTTATATCTGTATTGTTAACTCGTATTCAAAACTCTTAAAATAACATATTTAATATAAACTGGCATTTTTCCATTTAGCTTGAAATAAAATGTCACAGCCTTGCAACAATATCGCTGAAAACCGCATGTACGTTTTCCACTGCTGCTATTTTTGAGGCCATCAAAGGGGTATTATTGATCATCATTTTCGCTCGTACCAATAAGACTTTATTTAGAGGCAAGCTGTCACTTCTGTTTTGTTTTTTTTTTTTTGTTTTTAAATAAAAAAAATTATATATAATGGAAATGGTGATGGCTGTAAATGAAAGTATTGCAATACAGTTAAGTATTTATTATGCATATTATTATTTGTAAAGTATATAATATTATTGTGTCTAATAAAACATTTATTTTCCCTTGCTAATAGCAGTGCAAGGAAAACATCAGAAAAATGTCACAGAAGACATGGCCACAACTTCTACACCTGAGCCAACAATTCATAGGATAAAAATTCCTGCTGTGTCTGATATAACCACATCATAATCAGATATGGCATCTGTGTAAGTATTACTACATTTTTTAAAAATTGTATGTATATTTTCTTGTTTACGAATATTTTGGTAGATGCACATCTAAGGATTTACCTGGAAATGTATCATTCTATATTAGTTTAATAGTTTGCAGTTGGTAAAGATTGTACATTTTGTTAAATCTGGTTTGTTTTATTTATAATAATATTTTTGTTGTAAATTGTTTGTTGGCATATGTCTATTTTTTGTTATTGATATGTTCCTCATCATGCTGTATGTATTTTAGTTAAAGGACCTCAAGGGACAATAGTCTTTGACTAAATTAGTCACCCCTTTAAATAAGTTATTATTATTATTTCTTGAAGCATTATCATTCAGGTCTTAATAACCAAGATAAATGATAATTTCTTTTGATACAAAACTAAAGATTCCCAAGTTCAACATTAGTATTTACACATTTCAAAATTTTATTTTAAGGGATTCAGTCTTGTCTGAAGTTGATGGAAAAGTCTAAAAGATTCATCAACCCATTTGAGAAAGTATACTAACAAAAAAACTTGTGATACATACATAAAAGGGAATATTTGAGTTAAGTATCCTAAAAAAACAAACATTATGATACATGCATGATATATGTAACTAAACTAAAAGTAATGTATAGTATTGTATTGGTATTTGTGGATGGTATTTGTGTATGAAACAGAAAGTTGCTCCCACAAAAGCTGTCTTTTCTGTGTATTATCAAAAAAGTAAAAATTGTGTATTTAAAATTTATCTTAAATATAGTATCAATGCATAATTGAAATAATGAAGACATACTGGTAGATCAGAGAAAGAAAATGAATACATTGTATTATAAATACAAACCACACTGAGGCCATAGTTATGGTTTGTCCATTTAATACACATGGAGAGTACAAGGGGGGTTTACCCAAATGCATATGCTTGTGTATGGGGGTGGGTGGTCTACTGATAATATACGTACACATATACCTCGATAGTAATTTGTCTAATAAGTAACCTGCTTGACTGGGTTCAGTTGGTGTTTGAGTTTTAGTGGACAATAGACAAACATTTTAAAGTTATGCTGCTTATTTCTTTGATGCAGCCAGACATTCAACATTGGTGGACTATCTGTTACATTAAATACTTATTATTGTTAATCCTTGATCTTTTCTGTGTGGATTAAATATTGGCTGTTCTACAGAATGGGGAGGGCAATCGCATGTATGCAGATGGTGTGTGTGTAAATAAAAAGTATGCATGTGTACAGGGAGGGAGGGGTCAAGCTTTGCCCGATTTTTGCACACATGTCCATAGTTGGAATCAGATTTTGTTTCTGGACTTTTTACTTTTTTGCTTGCAATCTAATTCACACCGGTCTGAGTTATACACATACAGGTGAACAATTGCAAAAGTAGGATAAATTGGGGATGGAAGTAAAAAGTGGCCAGGAGGAAAATGATGGGTCAGAAGAAGGAAAAACTCCCACTTTTACCCTTATGCCGAATGATGTTTCTAGCACACCTAGGTGTATATCTAATCAAATCTCTTGGAAACAGATGTACTTCAATATATTCAAAATTAGCCCACAAATGCGCTCCCTACCCCCAGGTGACAAGGAAAAAAAAATAGTATGGATGGAATGAGTTGATTATTCTCTGCCTGTATAATGCTACTGTACATTGGCATTTTCATCGAAACAGATTAATGGGGATTTATAAATATTAATAGTTTTCTGCATCTGAATCGATTTATTTATTTAGTCATTTTACTTTGTTTCAGAAGTACAGCAGAACTGGAGAATTTCCAGAAGTTTGATTTTATTGTATGCCTCCAAAAGACATTCATATAAGCCATCAGCTTTCAGAGCTAGGAATCTGTTGGCAGCTCTTGATTATAACAATCATATTGACAGAGATGTGATTGTAAACACAGATGGAACAATAAGGTAATAAACTTTATTTTTGTTAACGTAATAATTCATCTTTGTTAAAATATTAATGCTTTACCTGAAAGTTGATAAACCATCTGTTTGTGGTACAATTTTATCTTTTACAGAAGACATTTTTTAAAATAAATTTCAAAAACCAATTTTGGTTAGAATTAGTCTAATGTAATTAGAAAATTTTGTAAAGAATCTAAACATTTTTATGATATATGGGTAAGATACAGATTTGCTATTTTGATATTTTCATCTGTAGCAAAATGGTTTGTTACATGTAATTGTATACAGTTTTTATTTGGACTTTTGAGAATTAAAAAAATATAAAATGACATTGTCAGTGAAATGTTTGCATTTTCTTGTCAGATACCAAAGGTCATTCAACAAAAAAGTGAGAGATGGTTTGCATACCCAAAGAAAGCTGATCAACAGTACCTGTATATTCCAAAAATAAATATGAAAATATTGAAATGAGGTTAGATGGTAGAGTTGGCATGAACCAGCCAGTTGTTTTGGACATAAATGATCCTAGCTGAATATCTGATGTGCTTGCTCAAATATCACCACCACCTACAGAAGAGATTGCTACAAAGCAGAAATCTCATTTTAAGTTCAAATGATTTAGGCTTTTTAGTCAGGTAATACCTGTTGATATCAAATTGTTATGGAGAGACAATTCTAGTGATTGTATGGTAAGAAATGTTCCCTACCATGGACCCATATAGACTTTGACTAAGTCTTTTTTGAAATGTCTACCATGAGCTGAAGTCCAGCATCTGTTTGATTTCCAAGTAGCAGTATATCTTCAGACCACTGTTGATTATGTTCTTAAAGCTTTTAAAAAAAAAACATGCATTTTAACAACAAGATGTAAGACCTTTTCTAACTTTTCATACCCACTGCATTTATACTTGTCTTATATGTATGTTTAGATTGAGGTAAATGCAGTGTATTTTGGCCATATGATGTATAAAAAAGCACAGCAGAGGCTATACATTGTAGATCATTTAATCTTATAGAAGTAACAAGATTAAAATCATGTAATTACAACTCTGTATTATTGCATAATAAAGTACTTTTTAAAAATTTAATGTTTTGTGTAAAATTGCAGTCAGAAAGATTTCTAGTATACTTTGAAAAAGAAAAAAATGTACCTTGGAGCAAATGACTTTAATCCATACTCTTCATCTTGATTTAATTGCTCCCGCTAAACATGCCATTAAAGGTTCACATACAGTTTTAAACTGATTTGATAAAGAAAATAATGCTGTTAAATTCTGTCCTTTTTTAATTCAAAAAATAAATAAATTAGAAATGATATTCACCGACTATATTTGTTAACAAATTGCTATTTATATACTGGTGTTGACCGTTCCAGTGGCCTAGTGTTAAGAGCATCCACCTCATATGCAAGAGGTTGGAGTCCTTGATCCCTGGCCAAGTCATACCAAACACATAAAAATGGTATTAACAGCTGCCTCATTTGGTGCTCAGCATTAAGAGGTTAGTGTATGGACTGGTCGTCCTACTGTCAGGATAATGTAACTGGGTGGGATGTCATGCTACATGTCTGTGGCATCATCACACACACTGTTAAAAGTTTGAAACAGAATTTGGCATATTGCCATCACTGTATAGTAGGCCCAATTTCATGAACTTGAGCAGTGATATATTGTTGCAAACAGGGTTAATGGTCAGTTAGCAATTAAAACACCTCTGTGAATGTGTAAGATTTTGTTTGTCTGTGTAGGCTAATTAGTATCAACACTGGTAGCATGAACCCTGCATTCCTGAATTTGATATGTATAGCTGAGCCAGTTTTGCATTGTACTTCGTACATTATATATACTAATCAGTGTGTGTGTGTGTGTGTGTGTGTGTGTGTGTGTGTGCCTAGCTACCCTAATTTTAAAAGAAATGCAATAGGAAACACACATGGGGGGTGAGGGCATGGGCTTAATTTCAATATTTGTTTCTCTGCAGTAGTTTGTTTAGGTGATGCACTAAAGTTTGGCATTGAGTAAATGGTAATCACCTTTGTCAAAAGTATAAAAAACAAGCACAAGATACTAAAACATCAATGTAAATTCTATAGAACTGTCTAGTATTTTGGAATGGGATGTCTGTAATCAATCTGTTATAGTAATGGTACACTAGTTTCTCATATAAAATGTCTCTGAGACAAAGAGAAAGGTAGAACGGAGGCAGACATTAGACGGACTGGAGGCAATTGGACTACCAGTCCAGAGAAAGATCATACATACAGATGAATAGGAACACAGGACAGGAGGAGAATCAATTACAGTCAGATAATAAAATAGGCCATAACTTGGTCGAGTTAAAGACGAGTGATAGGGTTTTAATTTGATTTTCATTTGAGAGATGACTGTTATTTAATGATATTAAATTGTTGTTTATTTGACTTTCACATTTTGTGTATTCATTAATTTAACTGTCGGCACCACTGACTGGGAGCTCTGAGCATTGCATCTCTCTATCACTACTTCAATTCCTCATAAAACCAAGCCGGGAGGTCTTTTGTAATAATTTAAATAATATTGGGAGCACCCCTCCCAACCTAAATAACACGGAAAATCTCTATATATTATATGTAATAATTATTCTTAGATGATATCCTTCATTTTTATGCCTGGCTGTACTCTTGAATTAAAGTTATGTCTGTACATGCACATTTGTACATATATAAGTTTAGTACATTACATAATATATAACAGTTTTACAGTGTATGCAGCTGTGTACATTCATCTGGGTATTTATATTATTTCTATGGTAAATGAACACATTTAAAAAACTGAAAATTTGATGCATTTAATTGGTGTCAAGTATATTTGATTTAGTTGTAATAAGACGGCTGATGATGCACATATTATGTGATATAAGCATTCAATGTTGCTTTTGATGAACTAGTATTTAAGTCTTAAAATCCTTATTCTGTTCCCAGAGCCAATTTTTTTCACATGTAATTGAAATTAATGAGCATCATCTGGATAGAATAGTATCCTAGTGTTTGTAGTTCTGTTGATATTTACAAGCCAATCTTTATTCATGAAACACTGCAACAAGTTTTGCTTTCTCAACTCATGACTATGCGTTATTTATCATTTAACTTAATGTGTTACTGTATATGCACAATTAAAATCATGTTCACCAGTGTACTTTCGTTGTTTACATCCTTTGCATCCCATGACAATGCTAGTCAACTTCAATTCATGTTTTTAATAAGCAGTCTCCTCACAGTTGCTTTCAAAACATATTGTTTTACAATTATTCACGCTGACTCGTATATTACACTGTTATTTCCCCTTCCTAAACGTGCGCGCAACAAACACCTATTGAGTCAATTGCTATTGTTTTTTCAAGACTATCGTACATGTATTTCTACTCTCAATCGTAATTTTTGTCATATATACATTTAGTATCGTAATTAGTTTTAGTAGATTTTTTTATATTTACACTGAATTAAGCTAGCGTGGATTTGTATGATACCGTAGAGTTTAATGATTACTGATTAGCTGAGGGTTAAATACTTGACTAGAGATTACTAATATGGTGGTTCTTTTGGAAAATACAAGTACCACGGTGGCTCAAATAGCACGTATGGCTGCATTTTCTGGTGGATGGATATCTGTCAAATAAACGTTAAGTACATTGAAACATATTTTTCATTCATTATATTACCACTTAAGTTAGAAAATAAAATATTCGTTTCACTTCACGACAGCACACATTTTATGACTTATCTTCAGTGATTAACAGAAACAATAAATTCTGGAAATCAAGGGGAAAAAGCGTTAAAACTTTCAGACTTGGACCTTAGCCCGCAGATAAGATGAATCCCCTTCTACCATGCCTTATTTAGTTCCTAAATGTTTTGGCTTATACGCGAGTATATATGCTATATCACTTTGCATACATGAACATAGAAATTAAACCACTTTTTAAATCTACGTGAAAGGCAATTTTCTTGTTTTCATTCTTTTTTTTTTGCTTAATTCGACTATGTAAATACCGGAAGCAAATGCATATGACTTGTACATCTGTAGTACTACAAACACACAACACCTTTGCTAAACAATGGTCGTGTCCAGAAACTGGGGATGGATCTCAAGCATGTTTGTTTATTGAAAATTTATGTTAAGCATGAAACGTACAGAGGATGATGGTGTTATAGCCACTCTACTCACAGTTAGGTTAGAAATTATAAATCAGTAAATGAATTGACTAACGTTCATTGCACTTTTTATCACATTAAAGATTTCCATTATTGAAATTGGAAAGGGGTTACAAACAAATGTGTTGGTATTGTCTGACTATGATTTTAGCAACATTGTTGTGATCATAAATGTCCTTGTTCATTGTCATAATTCTCTTATTCTACAACTATCTATACCCACATTAATGTTTTCTTTACTACATGTTGTAGGTGAAATAGTATTGCTGTCTAGCATTTTTTTGCACTTGATATAGCAGTGTTTGAATGTCTCCTGATTCTGTTACCCAATCTATTCACAGTTCAGGATGAAATATTCTAGTTCTAAATTCACATTAGAAACTTCTTTCGGCTCAATAACAGCTAAAAGGAGATCAATAATGTCTATATTCTATACCTATGTTATTGACTTGTCATGTTTGACCATATATGTATTAAATGACAGAAGATGAAAAACCTTGTTTTTAAACCCATTGAACAACATAACATTTCTCTCTTGATGGCTTTTGAACCTGATGAGATGGAGATTGTTGAGCTTCCATTATCCATCTTGATTATTAGATTTGACTCAAAAGATGACAAATGTATTCTATACCTGTTAAAACTGTATTCTTTTATACCAAACGTTGTTCACAAATAATATGACATGTTACTTTGTTTCTCAAGTTGTATGCAGGATAGTATCATGGTAGTGATCAGCATCTTCAGCAACATTAATTTGATGATAAGCATCCTTATTCACATTTAGGTACTGGTTTGAATTAAACACAAGTTCTTTTCATCGTAACTAACAGCAGTCAGTGAGCAATGTGTGTGTCTGATATGGATTTTTAAGGTTGCTTTAACAATTTTGCAGTCATATAGCTACAATGTCTGCAATGTTGCATTTTATATTGATGTCTAGAGCCAGGGTATCATGCCACAGACACGTATCATGATGTCCCGCACACTCATATTATCCTGACAACAGGAAATCCAGTCCTAACACTAACCTCTTAATACTGATCCCTTAGCTAGGCAGCTGTTAGTACCATATTTATAAGTTTTTGGTATGACTTAGCCTAGGTTCGCACAATCAAACTCATGAATTTGACATTAATGTCCTAACCACTAGGCCACCTGAGCTCTCCAAAATGTGCAATTTCTGTAAATCATCATTTAGGACAAAGGCAGACCAAATATAATTTTTGCATATCTGTTTAAATGTGTGTGTTTGTGTAATGTGATGGACATGCATTCTGTCTATTTGCAGAGGTTGATTTAGGTTCCAATTGTAGCAACGTGACAGATGAGCAAGTCTGTAAGGATGCTAATGCTGTGTGCAGTAATGGCACTTGTGCATGTGGTTCTAACTACTATGATGATCATGGTGCTACATCTAATGGAACTTGTCAGCCGAATAAGTTCACATCAGCATTGTCTTGTATACATTAGTCTGGTGATGTCTTATTTAGTGCTTCACATAAATGTCTTATTACATGTGACTATTTAATACTCTATTATCCACATTTAGTATCAGATTTAGGCCATGTTGTTTTAATAAGCATTTTCTTATTTTCACCCGAAAGAATTCAAGTTATTTGTACGTTGTGTATATAACTTTCAGACTTAAAACATTTAGTGGGTTAGCATTCATGAAGCAAATACATAAGCTTGTGAATAATTTACCTTCCACTTTTCTTTAAAGCTTTGAATCTTATTTGCAATGAAACTTAATCGTGACATTGACACAGAACCTTGATAATGGGTATATTCTATACATATTTAAAAGACATAGATAATCGTAACATCCTGATTGCTAATGTACAGCCTTGTGAAGACACAAGCTTCAACATTTATTTCAAGAGTTGAAGACAGCTGGCTGTGATCGTCATTTCAACAGTTACTGTCTTGATGAAAATATTTGTATCCTTTTTCTGTCAAAACATCTTCGACGTGATAAGATCAAAATTATAATTGGAGTGCTTCATTTCAAGAAAAGTTCTAATGAGTTTGATAATGAAAAAAGTTGACAAATATTACTGAGATCTTGTAGGAGTTAGGTATCTTTTAACTGAAACAGAATCTTGTCAGTACACTAGAGACAACACATTTTTATTTGAGTTACAGCAGATTTTGTCATAAATATTTTCTTAAAGAATTGGAGAAAAGTTGAACAATAAGCACGTGTTGCATAATTTTCTACAAGTTGCCACCTTTGTTAGTTTCTGAATAATCATACATATGGGTTGTAATTGCTCATGTATTTACAATGTTTTAATTTCATGAAAGTTAAATGTAAACATTTGCTTCAGCTAGGTCTCCAATGAGGTTAATAATGGCTATATTTTTCCTGATTCTTCCATAGTTGTATCTTGATCAGTGTAAAAATGGTATACCAATGGTTTAGAAACAATTTTTATTTGAGATTATATTGTGGTCAAGCAAGTGATCCATCTCAAAACCATTTAGACTCTTGTTATGCATGAAAGATTAATTTGTAAAATAGTCTTTAGATCGAAGATACTAAGTTGGTAATAAAAAGGCAATTAAGATATGGGCTAGATCTGTTTTCTTATATCAAGTGGTGGATGTGATATAATGGACAATTTGAATTGTGTTGAATTAATGTTTTTGTATTTTGGTTTCATGTAGTGACTATTACTTTTAGCAACATTGCTGTGATCATAAATGTCCTTGTTTACTGTTACTTTTTTAATTTATATTACACCTTTGAGGTATGATTTTGAAAGAGTAATGATGTGTAGCATTTACTTTTGTTGGTGATATAACTGTCCTTGAAAGTTTGCTTATTGTGTTACCAAGACTAAATATGTTTCTTCATCACAAATGCATTCTTTCTATTTGCAGAGGTTGATTTAGGATCCAATTGTAGCAACGTGACAGGTGTGCAAGTCTGTAAGGATGCTAATGCTGTGTGCAGCAATGACACTTGTGCATGTGGCTCCAACTACTATGATGATAATGGTGCACCTAATAGAATGTGTCAGCCGAGTAAGTTGAAATCAACTTTGTCTTGTATTCATTAGTCTGGAGATATCTTCTTGTGTGCATCATAATAATGTCTTTGTACATGTGACTATTGACCACACAAGAATCAAATTTAGTATGAAATTGTACCCATGTTTTTCTTATAAGCATTTTGTTATTTGCACCGAAAATGAGATAAGTTATTTTTTTTCATTCTTTACATAATTTATAGCGTTACAATCTTTTCAGTGTGTTAGCATTCATGAAGCGAATACAAAAGCTTGTGAGTAATTTACCTTCCACTTTTCTTTATAGCTTTGAATCTTATTTGCAATGAAACTTAATCTTGACATTGACACAAATCCTTGATAATGGGTATATTCTGTACATATGTGAAAGACCTTGATAAATCCTAACATCCCGATTGCTAATGTACAGCCTTGGGAAGATGCAAGCTTGAACATTTATTTCAAGAGTTGAAGACAGTTGGCTGCGATCGTCAATGCAAAAGTTACTGTCTTGATGAAAATATTTGTATCCCATTTCTGTCAAAACATCTTCGACATGATACGATATGGATTATAATTGGAGTGCTTCATTTTATGAAAAGTTCTAATGAGTTTGATGATGAAATAAGTTGACGATATTACTGAGATCTTGCAGGAGTTGGGTATCTTTTAACTGAAATAGAATCTTGTCAGTACACTAGAGACAACACATTTTTATTTGAGTTACAGCAGATTTTGTCATAAATATTGTTTTTGAAGAATTGGAGAAACGTTGAACATAAAGCAGTCTTTGCATAATTTTATACAAGTTGCCACATTTGATTCCCTCTAAAGTCATCCATATGGGTTGTAATTGCTCATGTATTTACAATGTTTTAATTTAAACATTTGCTTCAGCTAGGTCTCCAGTGAGCTTAATAATGGCTGTATTTTTCCTGGTTCTTCCATAGTTGTATCTTGATCAGTGTACAAATGGTATACAAATGGTTTAGAAACAATTTTTATTTGAGATTATATTGTGGTCAAGCAAGTGATCCATCTCAAAACCATTTAGACCCTTGTTATGCATGAAAGATTAATTTGTGAAATAGTCATTAGAACGAAGACACTAAGTTGGTAATAAAAAGGCAATTAAGATATGGGCTAGATCTGTTCTTTTATATTAAGTGGTTGATCGGATATAAGGGACAATTTGAATTGTGTTGAATTAATTAGTTTGTATTTTGGTTTCATGTAGTGACTATTGTTTTTAGCAACATTGCTGTGATCACAAAAGGTCCTTGTTCACTGTCATAATTCACTTATTCTACAGTTTGTTATAAGCAGGTTACTTTTTTAATTTATATTACACATTTGAGGTATGAGTTTGAAAGAGTAATGATGTGAAGCATTTACTTTTGTTGGTGATATAACTGTCCTTGAATGTTTGTTTATTGTGTTACCAAGACTAAATATGTTTCTTGATCACAGATGCATTCTTTCTATTTGCAGAGGTTGATTTAGGATCCAATTGTAGCAACGTGACAGGTGTGCAAGTCTGTAAGGATGCTAATGCTGTGTGCAGCAATGACACTTGTGCATGTGGCTCCAACTACTATGATGATAATGGTGCACCTAATAGAATTTGTCAGCCGAGTAAGTTGAAATCAACTTTGTATTGTATTCATTAGTCTGGATATATCTTCTTGTGTGCATCATAATAATGTCTATGTACATGTGACTATTGGCCACACAAGAACCAAATTTAGTATCAAATTGTACCCATGTTTTTCTTATAAGCATTTTTTTATTTGCACCGAAAATGAGATAAGTTATTTTTTTCATTCTTTACATCATTTTTAGCCTTACAATCATTTAGTGTGTTAGCATTCATGAAGCAAATACATTAGCTTGTGAATAATTTACCTTCCACTTTTCTTTAAAGCTTTGAATCTTATTTGCAATGAAACTTAATCTTGACATTGACACAGAACCTTGATAATGGGTATATTCTGTACATATTTGAAAGACCTTGATAATCGTAACATCCTGATTGCTAATGTACAGCCTTGTGAAGACACAAGCTTCAACATTTATTTCAAGAGTTGAAGACAGTTGGCTGTGATCGTCATTTCAACAGTTACTGTCTTGATGAAAATATTTGTATCCTTTTTCTGTCAAAACATCTTCGACATGATAAGATATGGATTATAAATGGAGTGCTTCATTTCAAGAAAAGTTCTAATGAGTTTGATAATGTAAAAAGTTGACAAATATTGCTGAGATCTTGGAGGAGTTGGGTATCTTTTAACTGAAACAGAATCTTGTCAGTACACTAGAGACAACACATTTTTATTTGAGTTACAGCAGATTTTGTCATAAATATTTTCTTGAAGAATTCGAGAAAAGTTGAACAATAAGCACATTTTGCATAATTTTCTACAAGTTGCCACCTTTGTTTGTCTCTGAATAGTCATCCATATGGGTTGTAATTGCTCATGTATTTACAATGTTTTAATTTCATGAAAGTTAAGTGTGAACATTTCCTTCAGCTAGGTCTCTAATGAGCTTAATAATGGCTGTATTTGTTCTGATTCTCCCATAGTTGTATCTTGATCAGTGTAAAAATGGTATACCAATGGTTTAGAAACAATTTTTTTTTGAGATTATATTGTGGTCAAGCAAGTGATCCATCTCAGAACCATTTAGCCCCTTATTATGCATGAAAGATTAATTTGAGAAAGTCTTTAGCTCGAAGATACTAAGTTGGTAATAAGTAGGCAATTAAGATATGGGCTAGATCTGTTTTCTTATATCAAGTGGTTGATGTGATATAAGGACAATTTGAATTGTGTTGAATTAAGTTGTTTGCATTTTGGTATCATGTAGTGACTATTACTTTTAGAAACATTGCTGTGATCACAAAAGGTCCTTGTTCACTGTCATAATTCACTTATTCTACATTTTGTTATAAGCAGGTTACTTTTTAAATTTATATTACACCTTTGAGGTATAAGTTTGAAAGAGTAACGCTGTGTAGCATTTACTTTTGTTGGTGATATAACTGTCCTTGAATGTTTGTTTATTGTGTTACCAAGACTAAATATATTTCTTGATCACAAATGCATTCTTTCTATTTGCAGAGGTTGATTTAGGATCCAATTGTAGCAACGTGACTGGTGTGCAAGTCTGTAAGGATGCTAATGCTGTGTGCAGTAATGGCACTTGCGCATGTGGTTCTAACTACTATGATGATAATAGTGCAAATAATGGAACTTGTCAGCCGAGTAAGTTGACATCAACTTTGTCTTGTATTCATTAGTCTGGAGATATCTTCTTGTGTGCATCATAATAATGTCTTTGTACATGTGACTATTGACCACACAAGAATCAAATTTAGTATCAAATTGTACCCATGTTTTTCTTATAAGCATTTTGTTATTTGCACCGAAAATGAGATAAGTTATTTTTTCATTCTTTACATAATTTATAGCGTTACAATTTTTTTACAAAAGCTTGTGAGTAGTTTACCTTCCACTTTTCTTTATAGCTTTGAATCTTATTTGCAATGAAACTTAATCTTGACATTGACACAAATCCTTGATAATGGGTATATTCTGTACATATTTGAAAGATCTTGATAAATCCTAACATCCACATTGCTAGTGTACAGCCATGGGAAGATACAAGCTTGAACATTTATTTATTTCAAGAGTTGAAGACAGTTGGCTGCGATCGTCATTTCGACAGTTACTGACTTGATGAACATATTTGTATCCCATTTCTGTCAAAACATCTTCTACATGATAAGATATTGATTATAATTGTAGTGCTTCATTTCAAGAAAAGTTCTAATGAGTTTGAAGATGAAATAAGTTGACAATATTACTGAGATCTTGAAGGAGTTGGGTATCTTTTAACTGAAACAGAATCTTGTCAGTACACTTGAGACAACACATTTTTATTTGAGTTACAGAAGATTTTGTCATAAATCAATTTCTTGAAGAATTGGAGAAAAGTTAAACAATAAAGCTACACATCAGTACTCTTTCAAACTCATACCTCAAAAGTATTTTAGTAAGAAAAATGTAAAATGCCCCCCTCATGACAGGCCACTTTTGATTCTTCAAATGTATCCAGAACCAATATATAATTCAAATCTTGACGTAAGGTAAGCAATTTTGATTATCTCTATCGTAGATACATGTCTCTGAGTGTCAAAAGCGGTTAAAATTGTCGACTAAAGATTTATAGTATATCATTATCTATAAATTTGATGTTTACAGGTATTAACACCTATGTCAAGTTCTTCTCTTTGATGATTATAACCAACCGTAATTGTTACAATCATAACAAGGTCAGCAGAGAACCTTGAGGAAAAACTGGGTACCAGACAAAGACTGGAAAAATCATGTGACAACACATTATCGCTTTCTTTACGAAGACTGTATTTCGTACACTCGACACATGTTTTATCTGCATAAATAAATCTCATTCAGTCAGCAACAACCGAATAAATCATTACTAAACATTAAAATGTCATCACGTTAATGGATACATTATTTTAGAAGAAAGTCGGGTATTTTCTCAACAACGTCGATGGGGGGGGGGAGGAATGGCCGAACAATTTTATGTAGAAAAGGTTCAAATAAAAAATGTTTATGTTCAAATAATTTGAATAAACAAAATCAGAACCGATAAGATTATTCAGCAGCAGTGGGAAAATGGAGAAAATGGAAGGATAATAATGTATATACCTAGATGTAAATGACGCTTTTGAATCCATTTGCAATGTGCATGACTGCAATATCCGCTCGCAAATCACACTTACGGCAAGAAAGAAAAAATAGTAACATATGTTCAGTTGAAATAAATTTGTTATTATAACAAAAAGAACCTTTAAATGATTAATGTTACATTTAGATAAAGATATTTAATGTTTTGAAGTATGTAGCTTTCTTACTACGTACATTATTTATACTTCTCATAATAAATTTAGCCCCCCTCTGGAAAGGCCACCTGCCTTATAAGGGCACTTTCCCCGTGCAAAAGGGGTGGCCGTATAAGAGGGGGACTACTGTATATCAGAACAACCACTGTCCGCACTCTAGCAACATTTTCTCCTTCTATTTCCTTCCCCAATCACATTTCGTATGGAATTTTAGCCCGTTACCTCACAAATTCGTCTTTTCAGTAAAAAAAAAATTCATTTCTCCCTGTTTATGTCAATAAATAAAGTATGGAAGTTTATCATTTTTTCTTTATACAATGCATACACTGTTTCTAATATGCAGTGTCCATAATACAGTTGTCATTGGAAGTCTTGGCTTCTGTTTTAGTTACATATACTGATTTAACAATTTATGCTAATCTTAGTTTTGTTTCTCTTGTGTTATTTCAGCAAGAATGTTTAATAATGAATGAAATACATGATTACAATGATCGTCCTTTTGTCATTAAAGGGAGGGAAGAAAGAATAAATCAAGGAAGATAGCCTTTAATTTGTTGATGGTGATACTGATTAAATAGTATTCACCAATTTTAGGCAGCCACTTGGATTAAGTCCCCCACATGTTCAAGCATGGCATTCAGGCCAAGGATTCATGCCAGATCTGTTGGATCCAACTCTTAATACTGTTTTGCCGTTACCGGCCCTCCAGCCTTCACCGACCGTCTTGTCAACACCAACTATACAGCTGTCCCAGAATGGTAACCAGTTGGGCCACAAAGCACAGTGCATGTGATGGAATTCCTTCTAATCTACCATCATTCACATCTTAGATTTTACCATGGAACAGACTGAAGTTAGCTTTCAAACTGCCATTTAAAACAATTTATATTATTAGGTACTGGCTACTTCAGATAGCACCCTCCTTAACCATTGCTTCAAAGAGTTGGTAGATCATTTTGAGGAGGAAGAAACGGATTTATGGCAGCAGAAATCTTCTGAACCAATCTCCTAGAACTTGACAAGAAGAGCTCACTGGACTTCCCTATTCCCTCAGGAGTGGGGTGGAGTGCTTTAACCAGATGACACAGAGGATACCTCAGATTTCATTCATCAACAATCCTTTCTCCCCTCTTCTCAAATATATCATCATATCGGAGGACAGATGCCTTTCTACAACAGAAGATATGGGAATTGAAGCTTTTTTTTACAAAGACACTAGAGCATGTACAAATGCAATAATCCCCAGAATTTTATTTAAGGTTGTTTCTTTTCAGTCATCGATTAGAGTCACCTAGTCCAATTCAAGATGGAGATGGTGAGTTCAATCCACCTCTTTATCAAGGTCTTTCACTTCTGGGAAAATAAACTCTCTGGCAAGATATTCCTCATCATGGAATTGTCTCTCCATCCATTGGTCTTCACTCAGATATGTGCCCTTGGGGACACCTGATGATCAATCATTTTGCAACTTGGTGGAATCACAAGTTACCCACTTTTATCTCTTCTATTCCAGACACAGACGCTTGGGCTGTGGATGCACTGTCAATCAGTAGGGAGGTGTTGCAATCCTTTTCCTACCCTCCCACAGTGATGATCCCAAAAATTATCGAGATGTTATGGTGTCAGAATTGCAAGATGATTCTGATTCCTCCTCTCATATGGGACAAATCCAGGTTTACTGGTGACAGATCTACCCAGGAACATCCTGGCGAATCCAAATCTCCTTATTTAGTCATGGCCGATGGTGTTCCATCTCTCTCTGGACCCCCTCTGCGGGTTTGGGGTTGTAGAATTGGCTCAACGTGCCTCACTACGTGTCGTAAGAGGTGACTAAGTAGACGCAACTTGTTTGCCATGGGGGAGGAAATAATCCTGGTTGTTGAGCAGAGGCTTTTCCAATGCAATACGCTGCTTTGGCCTCTACTTCTACTAGACGGGTTGTCGGGATGGACCTGGTCACGCAGCGCCCAGGGACTTCTTTATTTACTTGCTCACCTTCTCTATCTTTCAGGTATCTCTCTTAAAAAAACAAACAGAAGGTGTTTTTTAGTATCCAAACACGATATTAAAGCCTGGCGACAAGATCAAGTAATTGTTGTATAAAGTCCAGATGGTAACTGGCTGCTATCCGACATAAATGATTAGGCAGGAAAATTAAAGCCTAGCAGCAAGATCACCGAATTGTTGAACAAAGTATGAGTTGGAACTGGCATTTTGTGAACATAAATGAATAGAGAACAATGTATTTGTTCAAGCTGAAACCAAGAGCTTATGTCGACATGTACGTTTATTTTTCTGTCTCGACATCGACATAAGCATGACAATTTTGGTAGTAATAGTAGACTAAGGGACTGAGACTTTGCTTTTTTGTCAACATAGGTGGCTTGTAGGCATACGTGATGTTGATATAAGTGGGTAGGACTGAAATAATTTTTGTAGTAATAAATTTTTTATTTACTTATATGACTAGATAACAATTTTTTTAAAGGGTGACAATTTGACATCATGAAAATCTTGTTATTGCTACTCATTTTGAATGTATGGTCGTATCAGCAGAGAGAATGTTGTGCAAGTTACAATATCTTACTTAAAGCTGAAAAACTTTGTCAGTACATTTTTGATTTGACCCCATGACATGAAGGTTTTTTTAAACCATAATTTTTACTCCTGGGGGATACACTGATTATGTCTATAGATTGTTATCCTATACCAAAGAAGTGTCTTTGAAGATGTGCCAATATGAAAATTGCAGGTAAAATGATGCATTTAAGCAACTTCATATTCCAGATGAAATATAAGTGCAAAATGTATCTTGCTCCTGGAATAAATTTTAATAGATTATATGTCTCTTGTAAGCCAACTTATCTTCAAATGTGTTATGGAGCAAGCTTGTGCTGGTGACTAAAGATTCACAAGTTTTACTGTCAATTTTCACTGTTAGGACATCAGTCTCTGCTGTGTATAATGAATACTGCATAACTTTGCCCTATTTTCTGGTGACAGCATAATGCTGAGTTTTTGGACTTGAAAACCTGATATGGTTATAATAAAACATTGTTAATCCCAAACACATATAGTAACATTACTCTATATCAGTCTATGGTAACAATCTAACATTGAATTTGTCATTTAAAAACATATGATGTAGTAAGATTATTACAGCTATGACTGACACTGCCTCCACAATACAAAAGAAAATTTAGTGTTGCCCTTTAGAATTTTAACTTTGTATTTAATATTAAATATTATTTCTTGCAAATGCCTTCTTCATAAGGTTGTAATATTACCATTCCAGTGGCTTAAGTGGTTAGAGCATCTGTCTGAGATGCAGGAGGTCACAGGTTCAAACCCTGGTTGAGTCATATCAAAAAAATTTATAAAAACAGTACTAACAACTGTCCTACTAAAACAAAATAGTTTTAAATTCAACTTTGAGCTAGAATTGATTTAAACTTCAGAAGCAATGGCTGAGAATAAACATTTTTTTAAAACAAAAAACAATTGCAACAGCTTTTCACTCAAAATTGGACTATGGAAGCTGTTCCTAAAGCTAAGTCAATCAGTGTGAAACATGTTCAATTTAGAATGTTTAACTTTATTATTGCGAAGAAAAAAATCATTTGATGATGCAAACAAGGAAGTATTCGATATGTTTGTGTGCACTATGCTTCCTTTAAATTGTAAAAATATTCAGAAGTCATGATAAAGGTCAGGTTGAAGAATGAACAAGCGATTTTACTCTGGTGTTCTGTAGTGGAAAATACAACCATACACATATGAATGTAATAATAATACTATATTGCCTAGTTGGGATCAGCTTAAGAAACTTTGTTAGTATGCGTTTAATTTAAAATCAGAATACATTCTTCATCATGGGATCAGCCCAGAGTATGGTTGAATGCTTTGACATGACTTTTATCTGTCTCACAATAATATTACTGAATGTAGATCTCCAAAACTCACTTGAACAAGATTATTACACAGCATATATGTTCTTCCTCCACCATTAATATTGGCCAACTTGTACATGAATCTATGCGTGAGTGTCAACTGAACAACAGGTAACAATTCATTACTGCCTTTTACCTTTATTACGTGTCCAAAGCAGTTGTTCATTGACTTTGTTATCACAATAATAAAACATTAAAAATATATCAGTACATTTTCATACATAGTAAAAAGCATGTAGCATGTGTGGAAATGTTTGCAACCTGTCACACTTAATTAATTAAGTTACTACATGCATACATGTACATATCATTTCATAATTGCTGATATGAACACTTAAATGCGACTAGTTATAGACTTTATTTTGAAATGACATCTGGATACAAAAAAGATGTTATCTGTACGTACATCAAGTGTATCATACTCAATACTATGAAAAGCCTTCTCTGCATGATCAAAACAGAGAGAGATACCTGGCGAGCATTGTGACACTTGAAACTGAATATTGTACATTTCCATTGACACTATTGGTTACCATAGTGAGATCCAGTCTTTGTAAAGAGACAAACTATCGCAAGTGTCAAAATACTGTCTTGACAAAATATAACAAAATAATATGTACATTATTCCCTGATTTATAATTTTTGCAATAAAGATTGAAAAAGTTTTTAAATGTTACTCAAAAATTGTTTTGATGTCTTGTAAGACTCAAACTGTCCAAAGGAAAGTAAATCTCACATATGTTACAGTAATTTGCTTTGTGTCATATGCTTGATAGCCATTTTGCTGAGTATTGTGTCACATGTCAGTTGTCATTTATGGGCAATTCATAATGCTATTTGCCTCTTTTTTAAAAATAATTTCAGTTTCAAGTTTCTCTATGTTATTTTTTTTTTTATAAAAATTATACCTCTTGTAATATGTCCAGAAAATATGCATACCACACAAGCTATATGTATCATCTTCATGTCTTTTTTCATCGAGATTCATTGCCATTTTGGTGTTATTGTATACGTGTATCAAGTCATTGTTTTGCACTTTTCCTGTTGGTTCTTTACAAAAAGTACAGATGGTCTCTTCTGAAGAAATGCCCAGATAAAATTTGTTGTTATACTTAACCCGAGGTAAGTCTTGATCCCTTTACTTCCCATAATGAAACAGAAAATACAAATTTATTACTACTATTATAAAAACCAATTGCAATCCGACTGTGAGGATGAAATAATCAAGCATTTAACTTCTGAGAAACATACATTTTAAAGCATATAGGACAGGTTAAATTGTCACTTAAAACACATTTTAATAATACATCTGAAGATTCTCTTATACAGACAAAATACCAGAAAACAGCTTACATATGTATAATAGTATAGTACATATATTCTTAACAGAATATGTTTCATTGAGATTTAATAATAGCATGCATAGTCAGTAGAATTATCAGAGAATGTTGGAAACAATTAGATTTCTGCTTTATGGGGCAACATGACGGAAAATTTAATTGTGACATTTCCAACACTAATCCACCAGTTTTCCAAGAACGTACTTAAAAACAGTTTCTACCAGAGTTGTGCCTTTGAAAAAATAACTATGAAATTTAAAAAAACCTATTAAATTCAATTGTTTCTGATATCTTAACGTTGAAAACATACCAGTCACATGTTGTGTGACTACTGCTGCACATATATGTTGTGTCTTCTTTTCTGAAATTAAAAAAAAGAGATGCTTTGGGAAACAAAAAATTGTCTTTAATCATCCAGTAATGTAGCAGCAGAGAGGGTGAATCAGACAACTTTTCCAGGCGTCAATTTAGCAAACTGAGGCTTCCCGAAATTGTTTATATAGACCTCAATTTAGTAAACTGAGGCTTCCTTGAAAAATACTTAATGAAATTTTTCATTAAATTTAGCAAAATTATGAAAAAATTTTAGTAAAAAAACGACGCCATATATTTGGCGTTCACCCTCTCTGCTGCTATACGTTAACTAAATATTTGATCAAGTCCGACACGATATCTTGTCCGAGGGTCTGATAAATTTATCGTCACAAATCCATGTGGGATTGACTGGGCGCGGCTAAAGAAATTTTTAAATTGATTATGATCCATATCACCACCGCACCAAGTTTGTCAAATATTTCTAATAGTATGTGTATCAACTCCGTTAAACACGCATAACAAATTGCAGCTATCTCTGATCACTTTTGGTATTTGTGTATAACGTTGAATTACGTATATCACGTCGGTGTTTTTATGTCTGCCTCTGGAAAATATTCTAGCAGGATTTTTTTGATTATCTAACATGATATCATCATATACGACTAAATTGTTAATACTTCCGTCGATGGAGTCAATGCTAGGTGCTTACTCGATATCGGTTATAAACTCAATAACATTATCGCCGTTAATTTCTAGCGCGGCTTCGTTAAAATCCTTTAACACTTCATAACATCGCTGATCATCTACACTCGGAGCAATCATATACAACTTATCCCACTTCATCCATCTCGTTATCAAATTAAGTAGCAATTGTGTTTTACCACTTCCAGATGGTCCGATGATAATCGCGCGAATAGAATTTGGTAACATTGCATGGTGTTTAATAGGTTCCCGTCATCTTGTAGCTGAATAATCAATTACATTCATGCCGTTATATATAAATTATGGATCTATATTGTGTGAAATGTAAAACGCGTACTGGCACAAATGACTTGACGACGATTACAACGAAAAATAATCGATCAGCGCTTTCTGATAAGTGCGTACAATGTAGTACGAAAAAATTTAGATTTACTTCCTCGAAACCTTAAAAAAAAAACGAGGAGGTGATATTGCAGCCAAGTTAGCAAAACTCCCAGGAACACCGTGGGCAAAATATTCAGAAGAAAAGCACCTTCCAGGATATAGCTACTGTGGACCGGGAACACGATTAGATATCAGACTTGATGATCAAAGCCAACTCCGACCTGGTGAATATCCAATAAACGCTATTGATAAGGCGTGTCATGTTCATGATGTTGCTTATAAAAGCAGCAATCTTCAACACAGACATCTTGCGGATGTGAAATTAATTCATGCGTTAAATGCTATTCCTGATAAATCCCTCAAAGAAAAATTGGCTTCGTGGTTGGTAAAATCAGCTATGAAAGGCAAATTGATGTTAGGTGCGGATAATTAATAATATGGAATCTATTTATTATTCTCCGAGAGGATACTGGAGGGGTAAGGCAGCAATCAGTAAACTCGCTAGTAAAGCAGCGGTGAAAAATACTACAGCGGCGGATTGGTTATCCAAACAGGCGATATGGCAAATTTATCTACCAGCGCCTAAACAAATTAACTTCTCACATTTTGATGTGACTGTCCCTAATGAAGTTCATCAAGCTGTTATATTAATTCTGCCGCATGATCGCGGTTACAAATACGCGTTGACGTTAGTTGATGTTGCGAGTCGATACAAACAAGCAGAACCCTAAGGACAAAATCATCTACTGAAGTAGCTTCTGCATTTAAAAGGATTTATCGACGAGGTCTTCTGCGTTGGCCAAATCTGTTACAAGTTGATCCTGGCAAGGAATTTCAAGGCGCTGTTTTAACAACGATGAAACATCATAATGTCGCCATCAGACGAGGACACACTGCGCTACATCGCGATCAGGCAATTGTTGAACGATTTAATCGGACACTTGCTGAGCGGTTATTTGGATATCAATACGCGAAAGAATTTATCCAACATGAACGATCCCGTGAATGGGTTAAGAGATTACCAGGTGTAGTTATCGCAATCAATAATGAGATTACTCGAACAATTAACATGAAACCTAACAACGCTTTTTAAAAGAAGTATATACCCGTACAACCACAAAAAGATTTTTCAAAGGAACCAATTCTTGGTAGTAATGTCATTGTAAGGTATTTATACGAACCAGGAGAGCTTGAGGGTGGTAAAAAAAGAGCTACCGATCCTATTTGGAAAGTCACCGTACATAAGATATCCGGTATAACACGATCAACTGGTGGAAACGCTAGCGTTTCTAGACCAGCAATCTATAGACTGGATTCAGCTGCTCCTCAGCGAGGATTTACTCGACAACAACTGCAAGTGATCCCCGAGGATACTCAATTACCACCGCGTGGTCTTAACTAGCGCCGTTGCGTCTGTTGCACCCAAGACAAGTCAACCTCACGTTGTCGTTGGTATGACCGAGACTGTTATTTTTTCTGTCTACGGTAAATTGGCGAGGATCTTTATCCAAATAACGCTAACGCATTATACAATTGCAACTCGCGCAGTGATTATTCTGTTGTTGTTTCAGCGTAATTATTAATTCAGCATCAATGTCAAATTCTCGTTGTTTTTTTTTTGTCTTGTTGTTTGTAACCGGAGAGTTTTTTATCAATAATTTTAACATCAACGATGCTAGCATCATCCATTGTGGTGTCATCATCGCCTGACTCTGTCAAGACAATTCTTCGAAGCTGATTATTTTTCGTACTCTAGACACTGCAAGATAGACTAAATTTGACCATTCGATGCGATTATCTACCATCCAAACAATTGTATCCGATATAGTTAATCCCTGTGAAGAATGTATTGTTGCTGAGTATCCTAGCGTCCATGGGGATTTATCAGCGCGTAATGCATCTTCAACGACGCTGATATCAACCAGAATAATATCATTTAATACTAAATTCTGCTTTTGTTGTTGTCCAGGAATGTCAACTTCTATATTTTGTCGCCGTGTATCCGAAGGTCTATAACACAACGGCACTGGAAGTGTTGCAAATTTACATTTATGCGTTTCAAATAACTTCATCTGAAGTGTGTCTCTGACTATTTTTCTACTCGCGATTATCAAATCATTCGGTCTCCACGTTTCCCAAAAATCATTCATGGGAGTTTCTGAAATTATTTCACGCGCTATTTCACATTGGATTTTATCCGGTTGTAATCTAATTAGCGCTTTGAACTCTCGTAATTGTTCATCAAGTGATCTATAGTCGGTATTAATTTCTTCATAATAATCTACAAAACCCTTTAGCCATTCATGTGGAGATCCACCAACAAATGGCGGTGGTTGGCCGTGATCACCGCACATGACGACCTTTGTAGTTTTCAATAACAACCATTCAAGAAATGTCTGTAATATTCTCAACGATACAGTGCATATTTCATCCCAGATTATGATTTCAGGAATGAATTTATCTCCCATTCGATCAGGAGTCCATGTATCGCCTTTCCATCGAAAGAAGCTGTGATAAGTACAGGCTTTCACCCCCCGCGCTATCATCTCTCTGGCGAGTCTGTGAGTTGGTGTTAATACAATCATGGTTGACCGACGAAATAATTCAATTGCACGAGTTGTCTTTCCTGACCCACCACAGCCGTTTAAATAAACTGTCTTGTATCTACATACGGGATCAGATACCGGTGGTGCTTTAGAAAATTCTGATTGAATTTCAATACGGTTGCAACAAAGATATTTATCGTCGTTGGCAACGTCTGCGGATTCACAATACTCATGTAGTGTTTCCTTTTTAAATCGCCAACATCCCCAATTTTCCTCGAGATCTGTGAATGCCGTTACATCCGATTTGTATTTGTTGTGTATATACATCGAATCAGTAGCTACTCTATCCGCGGTATTAGGAAATCTATTTATCATCGAAAATAGATTAATACAAGCATAGGCTAGCATAGAACTTCTCAAATGTGTGTACTGGGGACTATATCCATCACAATAGGTAACAACCGTACCTGATTTCTCACCATTGGATAAAAAAGCATCCTTACGGGATACAAGTTTTCCTTGTTTCGTTAAATCCGCTATGATAAAATCGTATTCTGCGTCGTCTATGATCAACCTCGAAGAGTATTTTGCATTGTCGTATCTTTCACCTTGAGTGAATTTACCAATTATTCTTCGTCCGAAATCTTTGGCTGTTTTGTTTTTAATTTCAAATAACTCCTTAGACAATTTCATGATTTCTTCTTCATTTAAAATCTTCGATTTTCCATCTGGAACATGCTCTTGGTGTTCGCGTATTATACGATCTAGATCAGGTTTTGGTAACCAAACATCCCTCTGTGCGTGATAGCATATAATAGCTTCACCGACAATCAACGATTGTAACATCTCACAATCAATCATATACCTCAATAACACAATTGGCATCCAATGTTTCACAGACATATGTCTACCAAGCCAAACATAACTACACGGATGTAACCCTGCAGCAAATTCAAATGATATCACACGAGCGAATCCGGTTAAATCAAAATCAGGCAAACGACCATTAATCGCAACACGAGTCATTTCATGCGTGGGGTGTCCAAATCGTTTAAAATACTCAGAGCATTCTCCATACCCAAGAAAACTTCCAGGATAACACGCGGATATATCAATTGAAATCATACCATCACGTGAGTATTTTGTATTCCACAATCCTCCATGACCAAATTCGACGCAACTCAATTTAACGTCCTCGAGAAAATCACTTCGTGTTGGACGCCATGAGTTTTTTTCTCTTGCAAAATGAGCTACCACTGATGGAATAGTAAAACTATTCCTGAGTAGTTTTTCATGGAAACTCTCCGGTGAAAATTCATTAGCGATTTTTCTCATTCTGTTATCTAATTCTTCAACGCGATATAATTCTCCATTCGGTCTTACAAACTGATCAAATCCTGATTCGGAATCTTCAGCGCTGCGAAGTAACCACATTGACACAGGATCATCTTTACACAACGCAACAATTGCATCGAATAACCTCTCTTCGTGGAAAACATCCTTACAAAATTCCCCGGGGATATATCTCACGATTCGTTCTCTTGGAAATACATTTACTGCAGCCGTCCACGCGTGTTTGTTATGATCAATAATTTGTATTGGCGCTCCTTGTGATTGATATTTCGGTTCGTATAATACTTCTCCGGTTATCGTCGCTACCGATATTGGGAATCTTAATGATGTTTCTAATTTGGTTATATCTTGAATTGTTGCCCCGCGCTGTTTCACTGTCAGTTCCCATTCGGTTATTTTTTTTCGTCGCAGATCAGTTAGTTTATTTCCTCGGGATGCATTTGTGAAGTGTTCCATTAACCGTGTTGCTACACAATTGAGCCTTGACGCCGTTTTCATAGGTGCTAGTTTTGCGATACTTGGCTTATCATTTATCGGATATATTCCGTACACAACCACTGTGTCAGGATAATCCTTCTCGTAGTATGGTTTGTCAATTCCAGTTAGAATTCCTGGTTTGGAATCTCTACTCACAATGACAAATTTTTTATCCTTGAGGATTGGTTCAAATTTATCCCTGATAATCCATTCACCTTCGTCCTCGATAATGAATTTTATTCTAAAAAAGTACCTCCTAGGAAATCCCTTGGATTTCCAGGCCTTTGGCCCACCAAGGTGTGAAATTATCTCAGCTGCTCTTGTATCGTTCATGGTAGCATCGATTACGGGAACATTGACATCTTCATTGATAATTCGAAATGTCGACCACGCATGAGATGCTCCATCGCGCTTAAACTCATTAAAACAGTCACTGATTTTACTCAACAGGGTTTTGTCATCTATTAGACTTTTTGGTATATCAGAGATTCTATCGAGATTAAATCTAGCATTTTTCCAAGGCGCAATTTTCGATAATCTATTGAATTCTTTCATATCAGAGATTCTATCGAGATCGAATTTAGTATCCCGATTAAATCCGGGATTAATTTTTGATAATCTCTTGAACTCCTTCATGCTATCGTCCTTTATACGTTTTGGTTTAACAGAAACTCTATCTCGATTAAATCCGGGATTAATTTTCGATAATCTCTTGAACTCCTTCATGCTATCGTCGTTTAGACGTTTCGGTTTAGCATTTTTCAAAGGCTTAATTTTCGATAATCTCTTTAACTCTTTCATATTATAATTAAAACAAGTATTTAAAAAAAAGTTTTTTTTATAATGAATCATTGCAAATGGCTTATGATTGGATCAAAGACTCCGTGTAACAAATCATGCAGAAATGAATTCTGTGGGTATCATATGCAAAGTTTTCGTCGGGGGAGTAATGGTCCTCTTCCGTACCTGTATTGTAAGGTAGGTGTAAGAGGCAAATCGCAGTTATGCATTAATTGCGGGGGTAGGCGTTATAGAGAGTTGAAGCGTTATTATGACAAGCGAAAAATCAAAACTCCTGACGCTGTCAATGACGTCAATGACGTTGCCAACGGCAAAATCATAAAAACTGCTCAGGACTACATAGACAGATTTGCCAATGTTATATCTCAACCAAATAATGATTTAGACAAATAGATATATTAGTATACAAATGAACCAAGAATTTCAAAGACATCAAGTGATCACCAACTACGAAGCCTCTCGTGATGGTGTTGTTAGACACTGTATACTCAAGAAGCCAATTGGTGTTGTGAATAATCAAGGGTATTTGGTGTTTAGATTTGGAGGAAAAATATATCTCAATCATTGTTTCATATATGAAGTATATAACGGATTGATCAAGGATGGGTTTGTTATTGATCATATTGATCGCATTAAGACTAATAATTCTTTATCGAATCTACAAGCTATTTCACAACGTAAAAACACAAAACGAGGAGGAACTGGAAAATACTCGAAAAAAGCTAAGCCTGTAAAGTCGTTTAATACTGAAAATAACACGGAGATAGTATTTCAATCTTTGTATTCAGCTGGTAAGTATTTCGATATTTGTATATCATCAGTACGATTTGTTGCAGAGGGAATAACCAAAACCGCTTTTTCAAAACGTTTTAAAAACAGCATTCAGTTTACTTATGTATAAGTCATAATCTTGCATTGGAAATTGCTTTGCAATTTCACAAGGGGAATAACTCCGTTAGGTAACGCGCGTGTGATAAATCACCAATGACACAGTTACGGATCTTAAACACTGTCATTGATTTTGATTGGTTGGTTTCGCTGTTATGAATTTCAACAACATACAATCAATTTTGTCTTTTTGTAGATCACTAACAGAACTGTTTTATATACACGTCGTATTTAAATATTTTTTTAGTGTGTTTTTTAAGTATTATGTGTTATTTCAACGTTGTCAGTGATCGCTATTAAACACAACAAGGAATAAAATCACCACACTGCGCTGTGCTGTTAGTCGTTAACAGCGGCGTAAATACGTTAAAACCGTCTTATACTATTGGGGGTTTTCGCGTTCGAAAATCATACATGTGATCATTATACAGCCCATACACGCCTGGTGTATGGGTACTTTTTGGTATTCATACAACCTAGGTTTTGTAAAGGTTGTATAATGATCACGAATGAATGTAGAACCACCCCCGTCATCCATTGTCATTGAATCAATTCATTGTACATACCATTGTCATTGTTCATTCATTGCAATTGTAAATACCATAATCGTTTGTTGTGCCGTCGTCTTTCATTGCATTTGTATATAGCCGCTATCATTGAATCAATTCATTGTATTATACCATTGTCATTGCATTTGTATATAGCCGCTATCATTGAATCAATTCATTGTATTATACCACAATGCATCTGTATATAACCATAATCGTTATAATCTATTTGTTGTACCGTCGTATACAAACGCCTACCACACTAGATCATTGGGTTGTGCCGTATGTGCCGTCCTATGTGTATATACAAGCGCCTACACACTAGATAATGGGGTTGATGTGCCATCGTATATGTATTAATACAACCGCCGTCCACACTAGATCAGCGGGGTTGATGTGCCGTCGTATATGTATTAATACAAGCGCCTACACACTAGATAATGGGGTTGATGTGCCGTCGTCATCCATTGTATATAACCATCATCATCGCATTAAGCTTCTGGACATGCTAAGATGACCAACACCGTAGCGTGTCCAGAATTCATTTTGTGGATTTTCAATCAATTCAACAAATATACTTTTTCATATATATGAATTCTGAAAATCTCAAATGTATTATTGTTGAAATCATCAAGCTTAAAGATCAAAATGTAAAACTATGTTCAGGGTTAGATTGTGATCAAATCATGACCGATTTCGAGGACATACAATTTGCACAGCAGAATGGAAAATATGTACTCGCTAAGAAATATTATTTAATTAAGCACATACAAAAACTTATCAGCGAAAGTTTAGTTAATACCGAAGACGTTAATGTGTTTGTACCATTATGTAAGATAGTCGAACATGTACGGAGGAAATTTAGTTCAGAGTATGAACAAAGGAAACTTATCAATTGCAAGGTGAGACAGATAAAAACGTTAATGGAGCAAGATGAGCCCCACGCGTAGAGAGCCTCCTTTGTTGTATAACCGGTACACAGGTAATTGTATGACATGTATATCACTACCTGTGCAAGTTTGTAACGAGGAAGTAAAATTGTGTGTGTGTGAATAACCCCGTACAACAACAGGGAAGTATAATGGGTTGGTGTATAATCTAGTGATTTCTTTTTTTTTACTTGGTGAATTGCAATGAAAATCTTTGATTGGAAATTGCAAACAATTTGACAATACTGATACTCTTTCAATAATGGTAGGACAATCATTGACCACACGGAACGCAAAAGAGCGACTTAGCGCTCTTAATAAACTACTACCCCTTCGTGATCGTATATGCGAAAAACTTCAACAGCGACAATTACTTCAGACTGATTTTAAAGAGGGTTCTGAACAACTTTTTAAACCGATTGTTGCTGCAACTACAGATGTGAAAACAGCTACTGAACGAGCTATTTACGGAGATGTCCCTGAACAAGGGAAACGAGTAGAGAGACCTCTTCTTGGTGAACTTGAAAAAATAGCAATCGAAACTGGACAAACAAAACAGGCTATACAAAAACTTTCAGGTGATATGGCAACTCAGATGGAGATACAACGACAAAGTGGTATTGATGTCGGTGATGAATCTCGAAGAGATTTCCCTGAAGAATTGCCACTTGAATCAGAAAGAACAGTAGAGGGTTTACGGGAGAGATTTAACGAGGAAGGGATAGCAGCAATTGATAACACTAAACCAGCAGATATTCCTGCGCTTGTTGTTACGACTTATGAAAACAGAAAAAAAATGTTGAAACCAGAGCAACATGGATATATTATAAATATACAACATTACGCTGATGTGATTTACAAAATTAAAACTGGAAAAAATCAAATTAAACCAAAGGAAGATGCATCATACATTGAATACATGAAAATAGTGGGTGACGTATACAATCAATATGAAGAACTGCGACAACAACAAAAACCACAAAAATTGCAGCGGCGGAAACAATCTTCGAAGAAAATATCCTTCTCACCTAAAAAATCAAAACACGGTTCAGAAATAGATACACAAGGTGTAATTGGTGACAAAGATGAGGAATCTTCCTCCGTTGAGACGTTTGGGAGTGGGATATCAGTGAAATTGCCTGCAATTTCATGCCCTGGCTATATTCTCGGTGATATAGCACGATTAGAAGTACTCGTAGGAGGAAAACGAGCCGGGAATAACTCACCAGAAATATTCAATGAAGCAGCTGATATCTGTAGGAGGTTATTTCAAGGTGGTATCATGGATATTGCAACATATTGAGATTTTATTGACGAATTAGTGGACGGTTATCATAGTGATTAATCACCACGATTAGATAAATATCAATTGAATAGAGAATGATCATACACTACAACCATGATAAACCAACTAACGTCTACGTGGTAAACTCACGATTGCCAAAATACCGAGCATACTATGGAGATGGTCTCGGTAATACTATAATGGGATTATTTTCAAGAATGGCTCCAAAAGTAGCGCCGCTAGTAAAACAACTATCAATGAAAGCCATTGATGTTATCAGGGATAAGGGTATTAGCGCTGTTGGTGATCTTGCCGGGAAGGCGTTTTCAGCCGCGAAAGATAAACTAACAGCGCTAGTTCGACGGGGAAAATCAAAGAAACCATTGCCGTTGCCATCTACTGCGGTTATGTCTGCAAGTGTTAGTAAAATAATAAATAACGCAGTAGATGAAAAACTACAGTCGTTGATTTCATCATCGTTGATGACTCCGTCATACACTAACGCCCAGGATAACATAACAGCAAATATGATAGCGGGAAGTGGCCTTGGAAATTCAAAGAATTTCTACAAACGTCAAAGACAACGACAAAGTCGTCATCGATGAAAATTGCTTTGCAAATTATTATAAAAAAAATAATTTTTGTATAAAAATCTTCGATTTTCAATTCTGTATTTTTCACTAGTTTTGGGGTGTTTTTTGACTGATTTTTGGAGATTTTTCATCGTGAAATCACATTGTTTGTGATTTTATTGATGATTTTCGTGAGAATTAGAAGAAATTCGTGAAAATGTCTTTGAGATTTTTCGGGTAAAGTGGTCGCATTTGCATGGGATTTTCCATAGGAAAAAGCTGTTAGGAATTTTTTTTATTGTTTTCAAAGCAAAAATGATCAAAACTAATCAAAAAATCAGCAATAAAATCACAAAAATGTGATTTCACGATAAAAAATCCAGAAAAATCCGGAATTATTCCGTGAAAATCTCTTTGAGATTTTTCGGGTAAAGTGGTCGAATTTGCATGGGATTTTCCATAGGAAAGAGCTGTTAGGAATTATTTTAAAATAATTGAAAATTTTCACGATTTCGCCTCCAATTTAGACCAGCGGGTATATAATGAAAAATGTTCAAACAGAACCCTGATAGTGCATTTGACATGGACGTTCCAGTGCTCAAGGATGATTCTGTACGCGATTATCAATTTTTTGCTTATCACGCAGTACAACCTGATCTTCGGGGGAGAATCGAACTTCAAGTTCATGATACCAGTAAATACTTTTTACCCGCTGAAGCCTTTATTGAAGTCGAAGGTGAACTCGTAACAGATGTTGCAGCTAATACACCATATGCAAATGACCCAACTATCCGAGTTGGTTTTGTTAACAATGGCATCATGGCGTTATTTTAAAGTGCAAGATATCTCATTGATGGAAGAGAAATCGAATCTATTGAACGCGAGGTTGATATTGCTACCGGAATAATCGGGTTAGCGAGATATTCTGATGACTATACAAGATCGGCTGGCCCGTCTATGATGTTCGCAAAGGATATTACTGATAACGCTGAGCACGTCCAATATTCTAGAGTAAAAGCAACACGAGCTACTGTAGTTGATCCAGCACCAGCCGGATATACAAGACCAGCTGCTGAATTTGATGTCATAAATAATATTCCCGGTTACAACCTAGGATTTGCAACACAAGTATCAACGTTACAGGGACAGCATCGACGGTTTTCATGTGCGATTCCGTTGCATCACATATTTGGATTTTGTAGAAACGTCAGAAAAGTTATCTATGGAGCAAAGCATACTATAGCGCTAATGAGAAGGGGTACTGATAATTATGCAATCTGGCGCGGTACTGGCGCTCCCGCCGGTAAGGTCGTTTTATCAAAACTAACACTGTGGATGCCAGTGTTGACTCCGTCGTTGTCAATAGAACCGCGGTTACTATCATTTATGGATCAGGGGGGAAAGAGATTATTAAGTTGGTTGACAACGTCCACAGATACCATGGATTCTAATATTGATGGTACACTTACATGGCATCTAGCATCAAAACAGGGTATTTCAGCTCCACGGCATATTTTTGTTGCGCTACAGAATACTGCGCGATTAAACGATCAAGAACGTTCCCATATGATATTTGATCAAATTCGGTGTAATGAAGTCTCGCTGAGAATAAACGGACAACAAGAACCATCAGAGGATATATAACTTAACTATGAAAACAATCATATTGCACGAGTTTATCATAACCTGTTGTCGTATATGGGGCGCGATCAAAATGTCGATACTGGTCTACAAATATCACAGTTGGATTTTAAAAGTTAGTATCCGATTTATTACTTTTCGTTGGAACATCTTGACTTGATGAGACAGTCCGTCGTTGATATACATTTCCGAGCTATTGTAACCCGTCCTGGTGGTATTGCTAATTATAGAGCGGTTGCTGTCATTCTCAGTGATAAATCAATGCTACTCGAAGGTGTTGGTGGACAAATGAGAATCGTCGATGCACCAGTGGAAAATATGTAACTGATTACTTCGTGGAAAATTCGAAGAATTTTCATTGATTTTTCATTGAATCACTTGCGATTTATAATCAATCTGTTTTGTATAATGTCGTATAGTAATATCATTGTCACGTTGACACCCGGTCAGCTAAAAAATTACAATCCAAATCAGCTAAGCAATGTGGAACCACAATAACACTGAAACCTAATCAAATGAATGGCGGGGCGAATAAACTATCGCTGACGAAGACTCAGATTAATCATTTTAATAGCGCGCTTAAAGAAAAAAAAGGAGTTCAGATTACTCTTTCTACGAGCGCGATTAAAAACATGGAAAAGACTGGTGGTATATTCCCACTGTTAGGGTTGATTCCAGGGTTGATTGCCGCAGCGGCCCCAGCGGTAGCTAAAGCGGCAGCGTTAGGAGCCGTTGGTACCGCGGCAGGAATGGCACTAAAGAAAGCAACAGGTGGATCCATCCGTGGATCTGGTAAAAAAAAAGGAAAAGATCTAAGACTACGAACCCCGTATTCGTGGTACAGCGGAAGCGGCCTGAGACTAGGACCGGTTTACTAACTCAGAAATCTTCAGATTTCACACTTATGTCCAATTTTGACTTAATTGATGCCGCTAAAAAACTCGCGATTAAAAACTTCAGAGGCGTTTTTATGAAAGATCAGTTACCGACACAACCAAATGATGTTGAAACCGGTATTATTAATCTAGATAACAGCGATGGACCTGGAACTCACTGGGTTGCATACGCGATTGATCCACGTGGGATTATTTATTTTGACTCATATGGACTAGCGCCTCCGAAGGAATTTAACCGCTATGTAAGTAAATTAAAAATACCCCATTGGTATTCCACGTTACCAACACAAACAATGCTCGACCCACCAATATGTGGCAATGAAGTATTAAACGTACTTGATGCTATTTCACGGGAATCTTTGATGAAATTGCAAAGTAATTTACAATCAACCCCCCCCCCATGTAGTAGTGAATGAGTATACTAGCAGTCGTTGGATTGAAAATCCATTAGATTGAAAATCTTTTAGATTTTAGACAGAGAAAAGATTTGTATGATAACAATGATTGATATTTGGGGACGACCTTTATCAACGCTGAAGAAACCCGATACTGGTGGAGTTGAAATCAAGGGTGTTAAAAAACTAATCGAAGATGAAATAGCCTAAACGTTGAACCTAGCAAGTGTTGATCCTGGTGAAATAGTTGTATTTCAGGATCGTCAGGGTAAATTAAAAACTAGTAATGTCTCCCTCGATGATATTTTAGTTAAACGACGAGACGAAGCAGAGAATACTATCGCGTTATTTTCCAATCAGGGTAAACTCAAACCAGGTGTACTTGTTTCAACAATTACGGATAAATTAGCAGCATTCGATAACACGGCGAATTCATTGAAATCGCTCAATGATAAGTATGACGATCATATAAATACATTTAATCAGTTTTCTGAATTACAAAGAAATATAATTGACAACATTGATAAACCCATGTTAGAATTTTTTGGAAATCCACCAGTGACCACACCAAACTCACCTCGATAAAAGATTCTATTTTGGAACTAGCAACTCTTCAATCCGAATATGAAAAACACGTGAAACAGTTTTCAACGTTTCGTAAAAACATCATTGATAAGTTTATTGGAACCCCATTTGATAAAATTGAAATAACCCTTCCTGATATTAAAAAAGCCATCGATGATCTAAAAATATTCAACGATGTAATGAAGGATGATGCAACGAGGATGATAAGCGTCACTGAAAAAATAAAAATTTCTCATAAGAGCACCAACAATATCATATACACGATTCAATACGGATCATTTGCGTGGACTCCCACAAACAACATTTTACACATAACCGCAACAGTCAAGGGTATTTATCGATTAACAATAGTATCACCGACTCAATTCAATATATCATCAAGTAGTTCATCTGGAGTCAATAATACGATATCAACGATCATCGACAAGGATGTATCTGAACAATTCACGATAACGACCACAGATAGAAATCTAGTCAGAGTTTCAGTAACGTGGTACGTAGAATTCGTAGTGGATTTAAGTAAACAATTAAACTGAAAGGGAAATCTTTGAAATTACAAAGCAATTTACGATTTCACAATTGAAAATGCTAGCACCTTTAAAATAAAATGACGATCCCTTCAGTGTATCAGTATCGCTATGATCAGGTCAGAGAATTTCAAACTAAACTCAGCTCTCGCTGTGAGGAGTATCAAATAAAAATCAAAAAATACCAACGAAGAATAACCGCAGTTGATATAACCGTGTAGTCGGTGTCGGGTGTAATCACTGCTGCTGGGATAATACTATCTTCAGTTACAATGATTGCTCCGGTCGTAGTTCCACTCGCTATTTCTGCAGTGGCTACAATTGCGGGTATATTAACCGGGATCACAAAAAAACTATCATCGTGTAGCCAGAGTAAACTACACGATTATGTAATTAAATTTCACGTTGCATCTACCGCATACTCGCAATTGTCCTCGTTGATATCATCGTCACTCGACGACACAACAATATCAGATAGCGAATTCTCAACGATGGCTCAGTTGTATAAATCAACAATGCTAAAATTAGAGCAGAATAATAATAATAACAATGTCGTCGCAAGAACTACTTCAACAAATAGTAAAAAATACAACACCGGTGAAAACAAGCATGATATCAGTAACCTCAACGCGTCCTGAATTCAGTGTGAATTTCCCGATTCCCGTTCCAGTGAGCGAGATTGCGCTAGCAAAACTACGAGTGTATCATAGCTGGCCTAATATCAGATCCGTAGCATTTGGTGGTCAACAACCAAATAATTCCTTGGTGTTCGCGTGGAAAAATAATGAAGATGGAACCCCAGACTGGAACGTTGTCTCGTTACCAACGGGGTCATATCAAATCGAACAAATCAATAATGAATTACAACGAAGAATAAAATCTATCACTGGAAAAGAATCGAAAATTGCTATAACGGTTCATGAGCCGACGTTATCATCTGCGATCGATATTAATTCCCCTGGGTATGTAGTAGATATTTATCAGAGTTCTATAAGATCAGTGTTAGGATGGCCCGAATTACCACCTCGACAGAAAGAAACCGTTGATATACCAGAACCAAAAAAATCTGATTATATATCCGACAAGATAAAACCTGATAATGTAATAAAAACTTATAAAAATTTTGGCGAGTTGGAACCTTTTAAGATTCGAACAGTGATGGATACTTCTTCAACAGAGGGGTCTCATTGGGTTATGGATAAAGTACTTTATTCATATGGCACAATTGAAACAAATATAGTTATTCAAAATTTTGAAAAAATGAATAACGATCTATCACTGCTATTAATTTCCCTAAAATCCGGTACTCTCACCAGAGATGAATTTATCAGCGTAGTAGAAACATGTAATAAAATCATCGATGACATGGATGTATTAAATATACGAATTATTCAAGTGATATTAAACTCCACACCTGAAACGAGAACTGGAGTTGCATCACAATTCAATATCCGCGTCGAAGATATTCCAACATTCAAACTACCCGGATATAACGTACCAGAACTAAAAAAAATTCTCAGTGAAGCCATCGATATCGGGTTTAAGAAAATTCACGATGAATGGAAAAAAACAAAATCACCGGAAATAAAAACCCTTAAACACAATAACGACCCAGATGGCGGCGGTAGACATATCGCTCCTCAAAATGTAAATATATCCTATGTGATTGCGTTAAATTTAGTATGTGATATCATCGAAGGAAGCTATCAAATAAATCTCGAGCAATCAAATCAAGCTCAGCAGGGATATATTTTATATTCATTTGCACCAACGGATCCTCCAGGATTTCTAATAATTGAAGACCCAACTAACCCAGTCTTTATGCGATGTCATAATAATTCTTTAACGAGAATTAATTTCAAACTCACTGACCAATCTAATAATTTGATTGATCTGCGAGGTGAAGTTTTGCAAATTAGTCTGTTTGTGAAATTGTGAAAGGATTTTCATCATAAATGATTTTCATCGTAAAAAAAAATTGTTAACGTATAGCAGCAGAGAGGGTGAACGCCAAATATATGGCGTCGTTTTTTTACTAAAATTTTTTCATAATTTTGCTAAATTTAATGAAAAATTTAATTAAGTATTTTTCAAGGAAGCCTCAGTTTACTAAATTGAGGTCTATATAAACAATTTCGGGAAGCCTCAGTTTGCTAAATTGACACCTGGAAAAGTTGTCTGATTCACCCCCTCTGCTGCTAATGTTTTGGTTCCATTTTGCTCTACATTCTCACTTTTCTTTTACTCAGCTGTACATATTCCGATTTTTCCTAGAAAACCATGGACAAATTCCTAGAAAAATGTTTGAAGTATTGGTTGCCTATTTTCCGAGGTAATAGTCCAAGGATAAATTCTTAAAACCACTGTCCAAGGTTTTATTGCTTGTTTTCCGCCTGGTGGCAAAACATAATTAATCCATCATTGTGCTTTAGTGTACAATTGAAAATTCCATCCTTGGGATTACAAATCTGCATTAAATACTCAGCATATCCTTGGATATAGCGCTTGAATTTCCAATTTTCCACAAGTCATATGACGGGTTCTATCATAACTACATTGGGCATGGGGATCAGCAATGTTGACTTGGGTAGGTAATCACCATTGGTGATCACTATTGCAATATTGCTATGTGTGTGATTGGGATTTGTAATGTAGATTTTACAATTTTACAGTCATATCTCAATGATGTCTGTGTGGCAGTTTGTAGTATTATCACAGACATGTAACATGATGTCCCACCCAGTCACCTTTATCCTGACACCACTTGTAATATTGTTACTACATCAGGTCTTGGAGCTCAAAATATCAGTACCTGTTAAAAGGTAATATTAGTACATGGTTTGAGGGACAGCTACGCAATATTGATACTACATTATGTTTTGTAGATCACAAAATCAGTGCTTAGAAAAAGGGTAATGCTATTACATGGGTTTAAAGAATTGGCGGATGCTTCTCAATGTGACTCAGTTGCTTTTAGACCGCTGATCGAAGTGCGTTGGTTATCTAGACATTTTGCACTTCAAACAATAATTCGAAATTATGGTGTTTTATTAAAATACTTTGAAGAAGAGAAGGATAATGACATTGATGATCCTATTTCAAAGTACTGTTTTAAAAAGCTAAATAGTCAGCAATTCCACATAACACTGGAGTTTTGAATGATGTGTTATCTGAACTAGCTTCTTTAACAATGGCATTTCAAAAACAAGGATAGACACCAGTGGAAGAATATCATCTTGCACAAGGTAAACTGAACAAAATGCGAATGCAGTACTTGGGTTACACAGTGAAATGGAGCGATAATGTTAACATCCTTCCTGACAAAATCTCTGGAGAAGTTTCAGTGAATGCTATCTCCATATTAACTTTCAGTAATATGCTGTGTTTGCATTTGGGGGAAAGATTTCCAGAAAATGAAATGGAGGAATGGTCTGCGTTTGACTTGACTGCAATAGCACAATGCAATTATAAATTTGGAATTGAACACATCAGTTCACTTTGTTCAAAGTACAAACAATTTCTTCACGATATACAAGTTGTTATTCAGCAGTACAATGACTTCAAGTTCTTAGTCTCAGAAAAAAATCAAAGGCAAACTGATAAACAGCTTTCTAGATATGGTGACTTTGGCATTTCAGAATGATTACTTTGCAGAGTTAGCGAAATTGATGGATATTGGTGGAACATTTTTAGCTTCCAGTGCAGATTTCGAGCGTGGTTTCAGACTGATGAACAGTTTGAAAATCAAATTAAGGTATCGTCTACAGTTAGAACATTTGGAAATGCTGATGCGTGTTAAGAGTCACCTTCACGATGGAAGATCAATAGATCTTGATTAGATTTATGCAGACTGGGTAAATTTGATAGATCGCAGAGAAAACTTTGAGAATGATAACTGATATGATGCCTGATGAGTGGCTAAATCTCTCCTTCTAGGCTTCTATACATATTACATGAAAAAGCAGACTATTTCAATGAATAAATTAATTGACATTAGTAACAGTGTTTGTTAATTATTGTAAATATTAAAAATTAACCATTTTGTTTAGTAGGCCTATATACCGTTATGTGGCGCACAAAAAATTAAATTTTCTTCCAAACTTGCACAGCCAATATCTTTTGGCACACACAGCCTTCAGAAAATTAGAGAGAACATTGACTGGGGGGCTGTAACCAGATGATTCGGAAGGGCTTCAGGTTTCATTCATCAAAAATGCTCTTTTCCCTCTTCTCAAATTTATCTTCAGATTGAAGGACAGATGCCTTTCTAAAGCAGGAGATATGGGCACTCATAAAGCAAAATTACAAAGGCATTAGAGCATGTACAAAGGCCACAATCTCCAGCACTTTACTCAAGGCTGTTTCTTTTTTAGTCATTATTTAGAGTCACCATACCCAATTCAAGATGAAGATGGTGAGTTCAGTCCACCTCTTTATCAAGGTCTTTCACTTCTGGGAACTCTCTGGCAAATATTCCTCATCATGGAATGGTCACTCAATCCATTGGTCTTCACTCAGATATGTGCCCTTGGGGATGCCTGATGATCGATCTTTTTAATATGGTGATATCACAAGTTACCCACTTTTGTCTTTCCAGTTCCAGACCCAGACACTTGGGCTGGGGATGTACTGTAAATCAGTATGGAGGGATTACAAGCCTTTTCCTACCCTACTACAGTGCTGATGCCAAAATTAATCCAGATGTTATGGAGTCAGAATTGCCAGATGATTCTAATCGCTTCTCCCATGTGGGACAAATCTTGGGTTACTGAGGTACTTGATCTAGTGATAGATCTACCCAGGAAGATCCTTCCCAATCCAAATCTCCTTATTTAGCCATGGCCGAAGGTGTTCTATCTCTCACTGGACCATCTTCTACACATTTGACTCTTATTACGACAGCCTTGAAAGACAAAGAATTTAAACCTTCAATTGTGGAGAGAATCCCAAGAGCAAGAAGGACATCCACTCTGAAGACTTATGAGGTAATGTGGCACATGTTTAGGAATGGTTCCAGATCCATTACATCATCCCTTTGAGTGCCACAAAATTTATGGCTGATTCTTCTTTGATTCTTTAAGGAGAAACTGTTGGTCCTCAATTGCTACCAAAGGCTTCCACCCCATGATATTGGATCCATTCCAGCATCATGGCAAACACGTTCTTGTCTGGGATAGAGACCTACTGGATATTTTAGGTCTCATTTGACTAGTATCCTTCATTTGTCGCCAAATGGATCCAATCCTGGGGTTTAACATTGCTCAATTAGGATCGCTTCAAACTTCTAGCCTACATTTGGCAAAAGCCACTACAATACATATCATGTGTCCTGATAGCGTTTGCTTCAGAATGAAGGGTAATGTCCCCTTTTTGTAGACTCATATACCCTTAGTTCAGATCAGAGGTTTCTGTGGTTCTCATGACATCATTGGGCTTTGTAGCCCCAAATATGTTACTGTTGCTTGCTTTTTTCTATAGCCAAGCTGAGGACAGCAGCCATGCTAGATCCTGTTTGCACTCTCAAGCACTAATTCTTCTTCTTCCAGTGTAGGCTGAAACATAAGATATCACCCTGCAAGTTATTTTGTCTCGGCTGAAATGGGTCATACACTTGGTATACTTTGATGTCTCACCAGATCAATTACTTCGTATAGCTTACTGCTCCATAGTTTCACTGTTAGCTAGAACATAGGATACCCTTTCTTTGTGGTTGAAGTGGGTTGTACTGACCAGATCAGAGTTGCCTTACATAGATCACAAAACCTCTGTAAGCCTTGTGTTCGAATGCAACGTTCCAACCTGAGGTATAAGTGTTTGGCTGGCAGGGAGAGTCAACCTTGAGTCACATATGATGTTTTGGTCTTTTCAGATGCGGTCATCATTCCTTTAATATTCAAATATCAATATGTTCAACTTCCATTGTTAATGACTGGATCATAATTTGACCCACGTTTTAAGTGCAATGTGCCAAGTCATTTATATGATAAAAACGCACTTTTCCCAAGCTGAAATTGACATCTGTTGATGCTAACATTTTATAATTGTTTACATTGGTCACTGCTTTAATTTCTACTGAACATCTGCAAAATTTTAGTCTTTATTAGGGAGAGAAAATATAAGTTTCTAAAAGCAGGGAAGGGGTAAATGCTTGAAAACTATTGTCTTATTCTGAGTTGTGGTATAAAAATGTACATTCTTTACTTAAACTTATCTTATGAGGAATGAAATAATAAAACATTACAGTCAGATATAATAATTTAGCCCCATAAAGTTAAATGCCCAGTTTCTAACAGTACACATGCATTCAGAATTGAAGTAGTTGATAGCTGTGTACTGATATATATTGTCTAACCAGAATTCGCCTCGGACATTCGCTTCGGCCGATATTCAGTTTTTCGATACTATTCGGAAGTGTTCGACTTGGCAAATAATACACGCACAAATGGTTACAAGTAAAATAATTCAATAAATATCGAACTTTAAATTTTAAAAAAGTTTTTTAATATATAATAATTTTAGTTAATAAAGAATTTTATCTTATAGGGGATGTATACGGTACACGCAAAGTTTAAGCTTCGCATACAATAATGAAACAAACAGTACTCTCCGGAGTCGCACCTACTACTCGGTTCATGACTGGATCTGGTAGATAGACATCCAAATACTCTGATTCAGTACTCGGCGAAAATTATCTTCTCGGTTAGGTCCTACTGCTATATTGAAGCTCGTAACTGTACCATTACTTCGTAATGACTAAACATGTGGTTTGCATTTAAGTTTATATTCAGTGGGGGGGGGAGGTATTTTTAAACAGAAACTGCTGCTATCTGCAATTTAATTGTCCTTGCCTTACATAATTACTTTTCATTTTTGAACAGTAGAATAAATTTACATTCTTGTGGTCCTAGATGAACAAAGAATGAGCTTCCATTGGTTTATAAAAATAGAGGGGATTACATCCACACCACCATGTGTGGTGTTCTGAAAATACATGTAAGCTGTACTGTAATGTTACATTCTTATTATGCTTTTCATATTTTTCTCAAATGTATTAGGAATTCATTTTGTTTCATAGTTTTTGTAATTTTGATGCTATTTAAGAGATTGATATTTTTTTCTCTATTTTCAGTTACAAATTTACGAGTTACTTTTCTTGACTATGGTAATATCACTGAGAACACGATTCCAATATCCTGGACTCCACCAAATGATACAGCTGCAGTGTCTTACTATCGTGTGGCATATGGGCCAGCAGATAACACAACAGTTGTTAATCAAACAAATGTTGGTAACCAGACCTCATTTGATCTCAACAGCCTTGATCCAGGAAAAAAATACTCCATATCAGTTTTCTCTGTCAACACGCAAACGGACTTAACTGAACGAAGTACATCAGTGACAAAAAACCAAACTACAAGTATGTATTGGTAAAAATAATTCAATCAATTGTTAGTGTAATATGTAGGTTTATTAATTCAGTAATGCATTGGAATAGTACAGATTCATTTATATTTTCTTGTTGTGTGTGTGTGAGAGAGAGAGAGAGAGAGAGAGAGAAAGAGAGGATTGTGTGTTTCAATCATATGGTGAATTCAGAAAAAACACTTTTCATACAGTAAGAATGTTTGTTTGTCATTTATAATAACTAGACTCTTACTGTAAGGATGAATGCTTGTGAAATATTGAAATTTAAACTTTTTACACAAATTTATATACTATAACTCACTATGAAATAATGATGTCATATTGATGATATTATACGGTAAAAAACACATAATTTGGAGCTGCAATGCATGCATTGATGCCAGGGTCATTAATACAATATCTGTTACTATTGCCTTATTAGCTCTTTTCCTAGTGAGTGGTGCAAGGTGAATAAGCCTTTCTCCAATTAATAATTGGAGGTCTAGAACAAAAACAAGACTATTTTAGTATCTTTCCTTAGATGCTTGTTATTTTGAATATCAAACATTTATAACTGGGACATAGTTTTTTTGGCATATGTAAAGTCAATCATATACATTTTTGTATTTTAATTGATCTTTAATCACCGGTCTTGGTTTAAATTTAGGGGCCTGAGCAATCCTACTAGACTGATTTAGCAAAGAAAAACCTGTCCATCTTTCAAATAATGAGGTTACCAGAAGGTCCATGGGAGGAATGTCTGTTAAGCCCCTCAAGTCTGATCCTCTTACTCCTGACATCCCATTAGGTCCAAGACTTGTCTTGTTTTCAGAGGCTTGATCAGACCTTACAGGCAATTCAAATTTTAGTTTACTGACTTTGATTGTGGGACCTTGCATCTCTTTCAAGGATCCCTATTTTACCAATATCCCAGAGGAATGAGGTGTACACAGTTGTAAAGGACAGACAGTCTAGGATGTTATTTCCAGATCTCTGGTTTCTCAGTATATTTCAAATAAAAGGAGGAAAGTTTCACCTCTTGATGAATGAAGTATACACAATTCTAAGAAGAGACAGTTATAATCCAGGATGTTATTTCCAGTTCTCCCTGATTTAAATAAAAGGCAGACAATGAGCTATTGATTTATATTCCCCATTCAACAAGTTTTCTCTGAAATAACATTTCAGTATGTTGGCTGCTGTTGGTATCAGTTATCAAAGGGTACTCATCCCCCATTTTACTTGGAGGTCTATATCGTCTTTTATTGGATAGTTTCTATGGAGAACACTCTCAATAGTATGCCACATTTTTGAAAAGAGAAATAACATGGAAGACAGCCACACAGAACTTATTTCAACTGGGGACAGAGAGTCAATTTAGACCTACATGCTATGATATTGAATAACGAGCTTACTCATTATGTGTCCTCCTAAGTGGTGGATACTTTCAATCTGAGGTTAGATTGTCTGAATGCCTACATCATCTCACCTTTGAGAATGATGCCTTAACAGAATTAGGACATAGAAGTTACATCTCCCGTCCTGATAGCTCACCTGTTACCCAAGTACTCATGATTCAGTGTCTCCTTCTACTTCTGGTATGCAACCACTGGGATCTGTTGTCAGAGCACAGTGGTTTCCTCATGTACAACAATTCAGATTCTCACTTTAATGCCTGATTCATATTAACAATCTCTCCTTCCCATTTTAACTGAACTTGCAGGTTTCCTTTGTTTTAGAGAAAAAGAATATTAAGTATCCTCTCTAATGGCATTTAATCAACCCTCTCCAATACACTTAAGTTCTTTTAAGCTTCCACGAATTTTATGGGTTTAGGCAGACCCTTATCTTTCAGAAATTAACTTAACCTTTTAATGCACAATTATGACTTTTGCCTACTGATGAAACCAATTAAAATTCTCAGTATCGTTAAAATAAAAGCTTTACAAAATGAATCTGGAAAGTAAATAATAAATCAAGTATATATTTAATTAAAATATTAAAGCAGTAGTGCAGTAGAAAAGCGCAGTAGAAAATATGTCCATTCGTTCAATACAACAGCATTTCTGCCATTTGTTCAGCATCCCACAGTTGTAGCATGAAGTCATTTGAAAAGTTTAATGCTACAACTAAATGAATACTGATATAATATTTGTCAGTATGTTATGTAGCACAACAAATTATGTTCCATGTTTAGTGTTGCTTATTGCCATAAGAGAGAGAGTTTGTCTTTTGAGAAAGTGTTTCATACTTCTTGATTTTATTTCAGAACAAATATTACGTATAATTATAAGTACTATACAGTGGTCCCTTATTTATATGGCCACTACTTCTGAACCGGGAAAGTGGCCATATAAGAGGGGGACTATATTTTTATGACAAGTATGTGTACGTAGTAAGAAAGCTACAAATAACTTCAAAACATTTAATATCTTCATTTAAACGTAGCATTAATTATTAAAAGTTTCTTCTTGTCTTTTCATTAATTTTTAATCCACAGAATTTACATTTAGCATATGCTAGTCATATTATGATCTAGACAATTCCATCCAGTCAAAATTTTAAAAAAGTCCATCTGATGTGTGATGCCCAAAACTTTATCACAACATTGTTGACCCAATTACCTTTAAACATTGGCATTAATGGTATAATATTAAACTTAGTTGTACATGTACTTTAGCCAACTCTTCTTCCAGTAATGACAATCTGAGCTTGAGAAACAGACATTTGTTAAGATAATTAGTTTACTTACCATACCAAATAAATTAAATATTTGTTCTGGACATATATTCAAATAAAATATGGCATCATGTGAGTTATACATTTTACATTTTAGCACAAATATGCTGGTTTCTAGTCACATTGGAAGGGTTGCCTTTCTTGAGAGGTACTATTAAATTCAAACTCTTCGGTTCCAAAGGATTCTGTCCATCAAAAATGGGTGACTGCTGGTCATGGGGATCATTCATAATGAGGACCACTGTATCTAATTTAATAAGTTGAATTTCACTAGACAATTGATGTACAGTATAGATATGTAATGATTTATTTTGATATTGGATTTTCAAAAAAGATAATACTACATAAAGATAAAAAGGTGTAGGACGCATTATTATTGTGTTTAATGGAAATGAGTACTGCTTTATAACACATGCACTAAAAATAGCATGACTTTTTGTGCTGGTATAAACCAATTTGATATAACAGTACTGTTGGGGGTATTACATTGTGAACCATCAATGGTGCAGTTATAGACATTTATAAAGATTCAACAATAGGCTATCAGTTTTATAATCTTTAGTTCAGTGGTGAATTTCCATTGATTTATGACAAAGAAAATTGGGCAAAAATGTTCATTTAAAGCTCTTCTTCCTTCTCTCTCTCTCTCCTATATAATGGACTAAATGTGTTTAAATATGTAGAGCGAGAGAGAAAAGAGACTTGGCTTGATGAAATCTTGGAAACTGAATTAAACTAAGTAACCTGCAGGAACATTAGACGTCATAACGGTATATAGGGCCCCAAATGGTCTCAAGCGCTCTCCATTACGGTTCATTGCCATCTCACATCTGTCTACGTGGGTTCGAGTCTAAGATTCGGCTAATCATAATGTAGTTATGTAAGAAAGCTTGCCAGTAGCTTCTCGTGGGTTGTGGTTCTTTCTGGGGGGTTTCCTGGTTTACTTAGAAGTGGTCTTGATTACTCTAACAAACATCAAGTGTACATACTCATCCGTTTGATTGTGAAAACAGGTATGAATATATCATTTTAACAGTTAAGCTTTTCATATACGAAAACTTTAAAGGTATGAGTACTTTAATTAAATTCAAGGTAAATTCTTATGTGCATCAAGATGGCCTGCCCTTGTCTAGTATCTTCACTACAAGTTAGCAACATAATTTCATTTGGTTTCATCATGTATGAGGTGATTGTCTATATTCAGAGATCATGATTGCAAATTTGCAAGGAGCAAGCTGGGAGGAGACTTTACTTTAATCTCATCTTTGCTGTCCCCCCTTCAATCTGCAATAAAAAACCTCTTTAGCAGTTGTAATTGCAAATGTTTGTTGATTTTTGGGGTTTCTCCCCACCCCAAACACACCTTTAGATCATCCAGCCCACCAATTGCACGTGTGCATGCATATTGTCCTACGAGTATTCCTATACGATAAAACCTTGAAACTTTTATATGCAATTTTGATGAGTATTAGAGATGCATGACATTTTCAGAGTTTGATCGATTCCTTATGGATAAAGCATGGGGTCTGAAGACACTGATGCATAAGTACAACAACGGTTACTGATAACTGAGCAAGGCCAGGGAGACTGCAGGTTTGCTTCTGACTTCTGGTCAAGAGTCTTCTCATTTCTTGTTAATAATTATTGTTTTTAAGTCTACAATACCCACTTTTGATCAAACTGTTGTTAATATCCTATTTTACAGAGCCTTGTGTTCCAGGAGCCCTTTTTCAGGACATGGGTTTAGATGCAAGTTCTGGCAGCATCCTTCTGCAGTGGAATAGCTCTATAGGTGTAGTGACTGGATATAATGGCTCCCTAGAAAACACCACTGCCTTGTTCATATACAACAAGACATTCAACATATCAGGGACCAATTCGTCTCAGACATTTTCAGAACTGAAAAGCGGAACATGGTACACATTTACTGTGCAGGCAGTCATTGGATATGCTGATACGAAGACATTATACAGTAACATCCATACACAGCTCATCAAAACGAAAGTTCAAGGTATGGTTTTAGGATTTCAGCTGACAGACATAATTTATTTTTTTGTGTTAACAATGGTAACGGCATTATTTATGCATTGGTTGTATCATTTTATTTATTCAGCTGTCCATCACTGTATTGTGTTCAGGACCTATGAGAATTATCCATAATATAGGTAAGTGTCCACTTTTATTAAAGAGTGTTCAATATCAAACTTATATTTTTGTCACAGTAGAGATCCATGAAATGTTTTATAGTGAGGTGTAAAAATTTACTGATGCCATATAGTGCAGTACAGCTCGATTCTGAGACATGGTGTGAAACTGCCTATACTGATGTGCTTTATTGGGAGGTACCCTTGTAATGAGGGATATTTATGTACTGAGTTACTCAATAGTGAGAGTAATAATAAACTGAGGTGCCTTATAATGAGGAACATCACTATATTTAGTTATGCTATAGTGAGTGATAATAAAATGGGGTGTCTTATTATGAGGAACATCACTATACTGAGTTACTATATAGTGAGAGCAATAGTAAACTGAGATGCTTTACAATGAGGGACATCACTATCCTGAGTTGCTCTATAGTGAGAGTGATAATAAAATAGTGTACCCTTATAATGATGGACATCGCTATACTGAGTTAATCTTTTGTGAGAGTAATATAATAAACTGATGTGCCTAATAACGAGGGACATCACTATACTGAGTTATGCTAATGTTAGAGTAATAAAATGACCCTTATAATGAGGGAAATCACTATACTGAGTTACTATATAATGAGAGTAATAGTAAACTGGTGTGCTTTATAATGAGGGACATCACTATCCTGAGTTACTCTATAGTAAGAGTAATAATAATATGGACCCTTATAATGGGGACATCACTATACTGAGTTACTATATAGTGAGAGTAATAGTAAACTGGTGTGCTTTATAATGAGGGACATCACTATCCTGAGTTACTCTATAGTAAGAGTAATAATAATATGGACCCTTATAATGGGGACATCACTATACTGAGTTACTATATAGTTAGAGTAATAGTAAACTGGTGTGCTTTATAATAGGGGACATCACTATACCGAGTTACTCTATAGTAAGAGTAATAATAATATGTACCCTTATAATGGGGGACATCACTATACTGAGTTATTCTATAGGTGCATAAAATGAGGTGCCTTATAATGAGGGACATCACTTTACTGATGACTCTTATAGGATGACATTATAATGATGGTTTATATTGATGGACAAAAACTAATCTGTTTTCTGATTAGATTTTGATAAAACTTGTTATACATTCTGACATTATGAAGATGATAAAGGAGGTATATTATAAGCAAACAAGAAACATCCTACTTAGATAATCTTATACATGATTGCCTAAACTTGTTACACTCTGAGGACCCTTTTACCACTTGGATTTCACCCCACAATGTTTTAATTATTGGTTAGCACATTATTAGCAGGATAATGCTAACAAAATGTGAGCTAAGTGACTTTCCAAGGAAATGACTGAGATAACCCATCTAGACTGGTCAGGGTAAGTACTAAATCCATTACTTTTGGATTATGACTCCGACAATCAAAATCAACTTAAGTTTCATAAATAGTTTACGTAACTATTTGTAAAATACTACATAAGTCAGCTTAATGAAATGGTCAGATGTTAGGTTTAGTAATTAAGGTAAGCAGATACAGTCTGTACTTGATTTTGGTAATGTCACCCAGCACATGTATTGACAGAAGGGAGTACAGAATATGATGCTTCGAAAAAGCTTTGTTTGATTAAAGTAAGTATTTTGCTTCGTTATTTGGATTGTATAATTGTTTTTTCTAGAGATTGTCAGATTCAAGCAAAGAAAACTTTGCATTGTTTTTGTATTCATATATTGCCTTCGAGTTTGATTGGTTGCACATGTAAATGTGATCCATTTTCTTATTAGTGTCAAACTATATAATTTAACAAATTAAGAACATAATATGAACTCAGTTCAGAATCAGTAAGAGTGACAATAAAATAGAAATTAACTTTTTCTAAAGCAGCATCATTTTTTTTTATGTTAAGCAATTAATATGACATTTTTAAAAAAGTAATCTTGTACTATATATTGCATTGTTTAATTTAAATTTAACAAATTGTTAATTTTGATTTACACCACTCCCTCGATTACTCATGCCCCGATAATTTGCAAACCCACTTGTAACACTGGATCACAAATGGATCTCACTTTTTAAAACAGAAAGTACCTGACACACACCCCAAATCATCCCCATTTGTTGAACCTGAAGAAAATTGCGATTAAAATTGATAACTGAAATGTTGATATATTGCTCATTTATGGTTGAAATTGTAGATAGGACCTGGAAATTTTAATCAACATTTTGAAACAATCAACTTTTAAGTAGAAGTCATAAAATTGGTTACATTTTCTTTCCAAAGTACGTTCTTAGTACTCTGTAATTAAAGAAATTCAAGGAAATTTTGATCTGTGAAAGTATCATTTATATGTAATGTAGGCTGTACATTAATATTTAAATGCCAGTTAAATAATTTTGTTAATTGAACTTTGTGTTTTATTTCCATCCTTTAGTTTCTCTTGAGTCTAACAGTCATAAATGCAATCTGTATTTAACCATAAAATGTTAATATGCCGTAACAACTGTGTCTGCATACTGTTTCTCTGAAAACTTAAGTACGAACCGTGCTTTAATTACTGACTTAGTGAAGTATTTGTCGTATTTATGCACTGAATTAAAAGCTGGCCTCCTTTGTATTATCACAATAATTGTGATGTTTTTAATCAAAATAAAGGTGGTGGAATAAAAGAAAAGTTAAAAGGCATGAAAATCCTACATAAAATCTAGCAGCCAACATTAAATTGCCTTAAACTAATTGATTCATTCATAACCTTGGTCAAAGATAGCAAAGCTACCAAGCGAAATGAATACTTTGTTAAATAAAGATTTTTACAGATACAGACCATTGTGGGAAATCAAGTTTCAGAGAATGTCCTGAATTGGCACTTAGAGATATCTTCAAGGATTATAAGTTGTTTCACTATTACTTCCAATGATAATTGTCATATCAGTATTGTACTAAAAAGACTATCCAAATACTGAGTTTCAGCGTAGATGGTTGTCTCACAAAATAAATGTTGCTAGTTTTTGGAGAAAAAGAAACAATCTTGTGTGGTGGTATATCTATGGTTAGCCTAGCTCCCTGCTACTTTGACTCCTGATTTGGCACTTTATTATTAAATACCACTCTATGAACCAGACTAATCACAAAACAAAAAGCAGTTAAACATCTTTCACATGTTGGATATTTTGAAATAAATGTTATTTTTCAAAATATCAAACAACTTCATTAGATAAAGCATGTTATTAACAATTATTATTAATTGGATTGTAAAATGAGGATTCAGGCATTAAACAGACCAGTTCACAATCTTCCCTTCCTTGCAATTTTCTCGCTTAGTGGATGTTTTCAATTTTTCGAGGACCCTCAGTGACTCATGCCTCATTTACAATGTGTTCTACATTTGTGGACCCCGCTGTCCTTGAGTTATCAAGAGAGAGGTGTAGTGTAATGAATTATAAGTGGATAAAAGCATGAGATATTTTTGCACCCTTACATATATTTATAAAAGACCTTGATGTTACTCTTGTAAATCTAGAGAAAAACGATTCAAATTTTCAATCCATCATGGTTGACTATCAGGGAGAAAATATATAAGTAGCTGCAGACAGTGAGATATTTTCAAAAGAAAATTTAGTCACAGTATTTCTATTACTACACATCCAGAGGTCCGTCATCTAATATGTTACCTAGAGATTTGACATTTAATTGAAAAAGCAGTATGGAGCTCATGAAATGGTTGCTGCAAATTTCAGTAATCACCAGTTAAATCTGAGAAACCTTCTTTAATTGTTTGTTCTGATAAATGTTAGCATTTACTTCATTGTGTTATCTCCATTTCATCACATAATTTTAGCAGGATAAAAGGAATGGAAATACAAGATTTTATAGTATATCTTTAACTAATTTTTTCTTTCTAGCTCCCAATCCTCCAACAAACCTCAGCTGCTTCAATGCCACAGACAGGGCAATCACTTTAAAATGGATACAGCCACTGCTTCCCAATGGAGATATTATTTCATATATTATTGATACTCAACAGACCCAGCCTAGCAAGGAGCCATACAATATTACATCGGAAGGAACACATGTTGAGTATACTGTTAATGGGCTGACAGCAGGTAATCTTGTTGGGGAAAAAACAATATCAACTGCTTTTTATCTTACACTAATTTGTATTTTTAAAAGATATTTGTTTCATTTTTTCTCATGATTGTTCATATTGTAATTGTGAAATTGATGCATATGTATCTCTGTCACAATGTTACCACACAAGAGACTCATTTTGACCTATATTTCAACTTTGACATTTTTTAATCTCCCTTATGACCACATAAAATTTTAGTATGTTATACATTTTTTCCTCTTTCAAAACTAGAAACTCATAAGACAATCAATCTGATTAATTTCTCACCAATGCAACAGAGAAATCTACCTGTTTTACTAACCTTACTTTTCTTATCTCAGTCTTGTTATCTCAGACCAGTTGATTCACTCATTGTATCCATTCTCTAGGGACTAGTCTAGTCTATCAAGGGAAGCAAGCATTCTGTTTGGCATGATGGAGTTGTTTTCCAATCAAGCAAACACCAACACTTAAGCAAATTTACCAGAAAATAATTGGAGGAAAGAAACAACTAACTTGCAAAGAAAAGATTTATAAAAAATTATAAGAATTAGACAAATAGAAAATGAACTACAAGCTAGGGAACATCTTGACTCTTAAATATAGGAGAGGAAATATAATAAATGTTTACCCATTATGCCCCAATTGAATCAATCATGTAACTGCAATCTTTAAAATTACAAACAATGCACTAACCAGTCAATATGAATCATTTATCCCTCCAGATATTATCCCACAAGCACATTTCCCTAGCATACATCCTTCACTAATAGAAATGCTTGCCATATTTCAAAAACAAAAAATATAAGTTTTTTTAAAAAAACCATGAACTTTAAAGTTTAGCACATGGTTATTCGGTTGTGTCTGTATTTGGAGTTCACATAAACTGGGGTAATTTTGCAATCAGTATTAATTACAGAACATGTATGTCACAAAGAGTTTCAGCACCTCCAAAGAAAAGGACAGTTATATGCAGCAGTGATAGATCTCTAATTACCCATGAATGACCCAACCCCGCAATGTCGCTTATTAAATAATATGTTACTCTTTTGTTATTGCCTGTATACTACAGTAAAGCTGTGTACCTAGTATCATTACAATATGTCTTTAATTAAAACTGATAAAAATCAAACATTTTGTTGTAATAAATTTAATTAGTTATTGGTAATTTCATATGATATTCATATATTAAATATGACAATGCCTCAGTACTATGCAACGTCTAAAGTGCTTAATGTTGTGGATCACTGCCATCTCACCTCTGTCTGCGTATGTTCTAGTCTCAGGCTTGGCCAATAAGGGTATGTGAGAAAGCTTGCCAGTAGCTTATCGTTGGTTGGTTGTTCTATCCAGGATTTTTTAGCATTTTTCCTCCACCATTTATACTGTCCGCACAAATAATGCCTATTTTTTGCTTCAAAAATGGCATTAAACCCTACAACAACATGTTCATCATAGCAGGTTATCTTTGTATTGTAGGTGTGAATGAGTATAGAAATTAGGTTAGTGGATTGTGCTTTTTTTCATGTGTGACATAACCAGTTGTTAATTATGCAGTGTAATTACTTATGCATGAACTATGCACTGTACCATGCTAATGTTTTCATATTTTCATTGTTTAAACAGCATCATTTCATGATAGTCCATTTAGAAAATCTGCCTTTATTTGAATGATAAATAAAGAAATCAGCTTTCTGACAGGTTTTGCTTTCCTCAAAGAAAAGATAACATCATCATTGGCTCATCATCCTTGTCTATCTTCAGCAATCATAACATTTGAGACATACACTGCTTGGAACAAGAGCCACTAACTAAACTAGTGAAAATTTAAAGTCTTGCATATTATTTTTGCATATGCTTTAATATTAACTAGCTTCCTTTTATCTAAACTGTCTATTAATACCGAATTAGAAAATTAAACAAATTCTGTAATTGTTTGCTTGTAAAATCTAATTCATTGAACTTGCATATTCTATATTATTGTTTAGAGATAAGATTGTGGTAGGTTTGATATTGTTTTGCTCAATTTGTCAAAATTGATAATTAATAACAGTATTTACTGAGTGAAAAACATAAATATTTAAATTTACATGAATGGTGTTTCTGTTTCAATTGTCTCCCTTTAACATCTGTAGTTTGATATCTGTTTTTGGCTACTAGGGGACATGACATGAAACTTGTTAGGCACCAACAAGAACCACCGAGCCACATGAAGTTATTGGCAAGCTTTCTCACATACTCACATTGGCCGAATCTGAGACTCAAACCCACACAGACAGAGGTGAGATGGATGTGATCCAAAACGGAGACTGCTCTCAACCATTTGGGGCCCCCAAGTGTATGGTTGTTAAAATTTTGTATGCATATATTTTAGCGTATACATTTAAACATAATCTGTTTAAATTATTAGGGTCTTACAAGTTAAATATATAATTAAAAATCTGTGCAAAGGTCTCTCTGGTAACATTGTGAAAAGTTTGAATTCACCATGGGCTAAATGTTACTGTATGTTTTTGTTATTGAAATTGGGCCAACAGTTTAAATTGAATTCACCATGAGCTAAATGTTACTGTATGTTTTTGTTATTGAAAATTGGGCTGACAGTTTTAATTGAAAGCACCATGGGCTAAATGTTACTGTATGTTTTTGTTATTGAAAATTGGACCAACAGTTTAAATTGAATTCACCATGGGCTAAATGTTACTGTATGTTTTTGTTATTGGAAATTGGGCTGACAGTTTAAATTGAATTCACCATGGGCTAAATGTTACTGTATGTTTTTGTTATTGAAAATTGGGCTGAAAGTTTAAATTGAATTCACCATGGGCTAAATGTTACTGTGTTTTTGTTATTGAAAATTGGGCAGACAGTTTAAGTTGTATTACCATATGCTTATCAGTCCGAAATTTATTGTCTGAGTGTTATATCGTGCTTCAGTAATCTGATATCAAGGTTTCTCTTTGCTTTACCAGGTTCCTTTTATACTTTCCAAGTCTACACCAGGAATGAAAATTATACAAGTAACTCATCTGCACAAGTAACATCATGTGCAACAAAACCCCAGAGTGAGTATAATTTTGATAATTCTTTTATGTGGCTTAATGCATAGAGTACAAGAAACCTATTTTTTGCAGTAAAGTGATTCTGTCATATACATGCAAATCTTTTGCTCAAGTTGGTTTATCTGGTATGTTTAGATATATCCCATTGCTGATGTCACTCACTGAAATCTCCCGCATAAAATTATTGATCACCAATTTGTTTTCTTCCATTTTATCAAATTTTAGTTCCAGTACAGGATATTGACAGTATATCTTTGATTATGTGACTGTAAACTAACTTAAGCAAAGCACGGCAATTAATATGCTAATTTTAGCCTTTGATTATGTCCCTATATTTAGCTGCTTTCATTGATTGAAGTTTGTCAAGGTGAATTATACTGTGTGTGGGTGGAAGTAATTCTGAATGGATTAAAGACATTAATTGATTTTAGTTGGATTACATAAGATCCTAGTCAGCATATAAACAGTAAATATGACTTTGATCTCTCAACAAGATATATTATGTTTTAAAGTTGTCGAGATGGATTAGGGTCTGTATCGTGTATAATCGAAAATAATTTGGACAAGATTAAAGATGTTACTGATAATAGTCTGATTACTTAAGAGCTCAAGTTGCATCAATTTGAAATTGGTTTGACTCAAGTGTTTAAAATTTTATCAATATGTCTAAGTGTGTGCCGAATTATTTAAGTTCAAGCAACATGAAATATTTCACGAATTCAATGATGGATGGAAATGGAATTCCAGCAGCTGAAGTCGCATTCTAAAGTGGCATGAATATGCATTCTGCTCTCCCTGTCAAGCTGAATTTAAATCTGTTATGGTGGCAAGAATAACACACATCATGAAGAAACCTTATCTCATAAAAGCATATTAACTGGAACGATAAATATGCCATCAATGATGGACATATTCACAGAGTCTGCATCAAGATTTAGACAATGTTACTGTGCTGAGACACTATCTGAAATTTTTATTTCTAAACATAATCTTCCATTGCAGATATCAGGGGCTTTTTTTCATCAGATCTAATCAAAAACTGTTGCTAAACTCATATAAATATTCTCTTGTAAATTGACAACACCTATTCAGTTGAGCAGCAGAGAGGGTGGACAGACCGAAACTATTTCAAGCAAACCGAAACTATTTCAAACAAAATCCTATGGATTTCAAACCGAAACTATTTCAGACAAAACTAAAATATTTCACACAAAATCCTAAAGGATTTCAAACCGAAACCAATTCAGGCAGACAAAAAAAACCAGAAATGGTTTCGGCTTGTCACGCTATTGAGACTCTGTCTCCAGACAGACTCGACGCTGATGTCGCTGCGGAGACAAATTGTTATTGTAAAACTCTTTAGGATTTCATAAACAGACTAATTTGTAAAACCTCGTAAATCAATTAGATTATTGGACTGGTCAGTGAGTTTGAAATTAATTCTCGTTAATGAATTATTATGACATCGCATATACACTGGATTAGTTGGATCCTCAATGATTAAAAATCCGGGTGGAGCTGTTGGTGCAAATGAATATAAAATATATCCCTGCTGGGCTTGATTTGATCTTTTGAGATTTATTTGGTAACTTCCTTCAATGACATCACATACTAAATTCACTGCAGTCACTGAGAATATATTGACGTTTTGAGGAGCAATATGCCTACCACCACCGTCTGGATCATTATTATGTTTGAGGATAGTTGTTTGTGGTGGTGGTATTTTTTTCCATGCGGCAAGTATTTGTGGGAAGTACTCATCGAGGAGATCATTGGTTGATTTTTTTTGGTTCGTCTAAATCATAGCGGGGAATCTTAAATTCAGAAATCTACTCTACACGTATTTGATACTTTTTTGCAAATTCTACTATCTCTAGCATTTAATTCAGCTTGAATAAGTCGTAAGTTAAAAAGTTCCATATCATTTGTGATCTGATTTAGTATTTCCATATATTTGATGATTGAGGTTTTGGATGATAAATCGATAATATGTTCTTGCAAACTCTGCCATAATTTATTTAGATATCTTTGTGGTTTTTATAAAGAGAAGCAAAAAAGTCTGAGATTGCAGGGGTTATTGCTAAAGAACCCACCCCTATCTCCAAAAACCAATTTATGTTATTGCAACTAACAGGATTTGTCAAAAATTCTCATTTATTAAATCCAGGTATTTACAAGGGAGATATCTAAAGATATACGAGGTGGATTTTCAGGCCAACCCAATATTGTTCTTATCTAGCTGTTATAGATGTCTATGGCATACCCGGGTGAGTTTATTTCAATCGCCGATGATAGTGTTGGTTCATGAACTGTTATAGCGATTTTTTATTCTTTTCCAGTAATGTATTTTATTCTACGCTGAAATTCGTTATTGATTTGTTCGATTTGGTAAGACCCAGATGGTAGCGAAACAACGTTTTTGTCTGTAGTCCATCTTGTTAATTTTTACTCGCAAACACCAGGGAATTATTTGGTTGCTGACCACCAAATGATTTTGATCTAATATTTGGCCAACTGTGATATACTCGTAATTTTGCTAGCCATTTCTCCTTCACTGGAATCGCAGTGGGGAAATTGACACTGAATTCAGGATCGGTTGAGGTCATTGAGATCAGGATTGTCTATTGCGGTGTTGTGATTGTCGCTATTTGTCGAAGTAACTCCGTTGTCGCTATTGACATTGTTATTATATTCATGTTGTTTTTCTAATTTTGACATCGCGGAATCATAAATACGCACCATCGCTGAAAACTTGCTATCGGATATTAATGTGACATCAAGGGAGGACAATATCATAGAGGATAATTGGGAGTATACGGTTGACACAACATGGAACTTCACTATGTAATCTTGTTGTTTGCGCTGGCTACACGATATTTTTTTTGGTTAAAATTGAAATTATTCCTGCGATTGTTGCTGCAGTGGATATGCAAATTGGAACAGCTATCGGGGCAATCATTGTTACCGAAGATAGTATAATACCAGCTCCAGTGATTGCACCTGATACAGAGTACACAGTAACATCAACTGCGGTAATTCTTCGTCGGCATTTTTTTATTTTTACTTGATACGCCTCAGTGAGTGTTTTGAGTTTAGTTTGAAATTCTCTGACCTAATCATAACGATACTGCTGTGACATTGCCAATGATGACATTTTAGTTATTACAATAGATTTCAAATTGCTAGCAATAAAATCTCTGGTGTTTTCAATTAAGCTGTTTACTTAAATCCGCTATGAATTCCACATACCATGTTACTGAAACCCTAGCCAAATTATTATCGGTGGATATTATTGTGAATTGTTCAGTTGTTTCCTTGTCGATGATCGTTGATATCATATTGTTGACCCCAGATGAACTCGTTGATGAAATATTAAATTGAGTCGGTGACACTAGTGTTAATCGATAAATACCTTTGATAGACGCGGTGATATTTAAAATGTCATTTTGTGGTGTCCATGTAAATGATCCGCATTGAATCGTATATACTACGTTGTTGGTTTTCTCATGAGGAATTTTTGTTTTTTCAATGATTTTTATCAACCTTGACGCATCATCTCTGATTGCCTCGATGGTGTTTTTCATCTGTCGATGGATTTTCTAATATCCAGGCGTTTTATGTCGAGTTTATCAAATGAGACTCCAAGAAATTTACCGACGAAGTTTTTACAAAAAGTTGAAAACTGTTTTATGTGTTCTTCATATCTGGATTGAAGTGTTGCAAATTCTAACATAGTCGTTTTTATCTCTGTGAGATTCGGTGTGGTCATTGGTGGAATCCCATAGAAATTAGCGACACCTCAGTGACAGATTTTTTTAAACCCGCAAATTGATTTATGTGAGTGTCATATTTATCTAGAGTTTTTAATGATTCTGCAGTTGATACGTAATTATCACTGAGTGATGTTAATTTATCTGTGAGCGTCGAAACAAGTACACCCAGACTGAGTTTACCCATTTTGGAAGACAACACGATAGTATCTTCGACTGCGTTTAACTAAGATATCATCAAGGGAAACATTACTCATTTTTAATTTACCCTGACGATCCTGAAATACAACTATTTCACTGGGATCAACACTTGTGAGGTTTTACATCTCGGATATTTCATCTTCGATTATTTTTTTTACATGACCAGTTGCAGATATTTCCAAAGAGGGTTTATTCAACCCTGAGAGGGATCTTCCCCAAATATCAATCATGTTATTTTATATAATTCCTCTCAAAAAAGCGATTACTCATATATTCGTTTACGGTTTTATGGGGTGGTTTTCCCGATGATAAAATAGCATTGAGGACATTTAATACTTCTATGCCGCATATTGGTGGGTCATTCATTTCCTGTGTTGGTAGCGTCGAATACCAGATAGGAGTTTTTAAGCGGTTTATATAACGCATATATTCTTTAGGCAGCACTAACCCATATAAATCGAAATAAGCAATTGCACGCGGATAAATCGCATATGCAACCCAGTGAGTTCTGGGTCCGGTGCTGTTATTGAGATTAATGATGTTTCAGTGTTGTTTGGTTGTTGTGGTAATTGATCTCTCATAAAGACACCTCTAAAGTTTTTTATCGCTAGTTTTTTAGCAGCATCAAGTAAATCAATATCTAACATCAGCGACAATGCCCTTTCCCCTGTACCATGAATACGGAGTTCCTGGTAGTCTTAGACCCTTTCCTGATCGTTTCTTTTTTTTGTACCCCTTTCAAGCTGCTTTCTTTAGTGCCAACACAGCTGCTGTACCAACGGCTCCTAGCACGGCAGCTTTCGCCACCGCTGTTGCCGCTGTCGCAATCAACGCTGGTAACGCAGTGAAAAGTGGAAATATACCACCTGATTTTATCATGTTTTTGATCGCAGCTGAAGAAAGAGTGATCTGAACACCTTTTTATCTTTGATAGCATTTTTGAAGTGTTTAATCTGACGAGTTGTCAATGACAATTTATTTTGACCACCAGACATCTGATTGTGCTTCAGCGATATCATAGTTCCACATTTTTTAGCTGATTCCGATTGCAATTTTTTAATTTGACCAGGAGTTAACGTAACACTAACATGACTATATGACATTTTATTTAATACGAGATTGATCTAATTGTCTACGTATTTTCCTCTGGTGCATCAACTACTCTCACTCGTCCACCAATACCTTCAAGTAGCATTGATTTGTCGCTGAGAATAACAGCAACTGCTCTTTAATTCGGGATAGTGACAACACCACTTGCAACCAGAAAAGATACACGAGCTCAGAAGTGTATATCAATGAAGGACTGTCTTGTTATGTCAAGATGTTCCATCGAAAAGTACTAGATGAGATATAGGTTTTTAAAATCTCACTGTGATATTTGCAGACCAGTATCCACATTATTATCGCGTCCCATAAATGTCAGCAGCCGATGATACGCGTGTGCTATTTGGTTTTGTCCATAATTAAGTAAAATATCCTCAGATGGTTCCAGCTGGCCGTTTATCCTCAACGAGACTTCATTAACACCAAATTGATCAAATTCCATATGGCTGCATGTTTGGTCATTTAATCGCATTTTATCCTGTAACACAATAAATATATGCAGCGGCGCTGAAACACCTTGTTTTGATGCCAGGTGCCATGTAATTACACCATTAACAGAGGGCTGCAAGGTATCTGTCGTTGTTGTTAGCCATGATATCAATGATTTTCCTCCATGATCCATAAATGATAGTAATCGTTCTTCTGCGATGATTGATGGAGTCATTACTGGCATCCACAGTGATAGTTTTGTTATATTCACCTTGCTAGGGTCAACCTCTGGATATGCAGGATCTGCTGGAGTCCTCCAGATTGCATCATTATCATCACTTTTTTGCACTAAGACTACTTTATGCTTCGCTCCATAGATAACTTTTCTAACATTTCTGCAGAATCCAAATATATGAGATAGTGGAATCGCGCAGGAAAAAAATCTACGCTGTCCTTCCAACATTGATACGCATGTTGCAGCTCCTAGGTTGTAATCAGGATCATTATTTATAATATTTTCAATATCAGCATCAACAGCAGAAGCAGCACGATCCTTTGGTCGTCTTATAATAAATGGAGTCTTTCCAGCGCGATCATTAACATCCTTAGCAAACATCATAGATGGACCTCATCGGAATATCTTGCTAACCCCACTATTGTTGTGGCAACATCAACCTCGTGCTCTGTGGATTCAATCTCTCTTCCATCAATCATATATCTAGCATTCTCAAATAGTGCCATGATATCATTATTGACAAAACTTAATTTGACACCAAGTGCATTTGGTGTATCAGCTGCAACATTTGTTACGAGTTCTCCTTCTACTTCAATAAACGCTTCAGTGGGTAGAAAGTATTTGCTGGTATCATGGACTTGAAGTTCGATTATTGACCGAATATTTGGTTGCACTGCATGATAGGAATAGAATTGATAATCGCGTACAGAATCATTCTTGGGTACTGGGGCATCTAAATCAAACGCTGGGTTAGGAGCCGATTTGAACATATTATTATATATTTTTCTTGATCTAAATCGCGAACTTGCTCGCGATTTCAAACCACTTCCCGCTGTCATATTTGCAGTAATATTTCCCTGAGTGTCATATCCGTCATTGTTCAGTGTTGTTTATTATTTTGCTAATACTCGCAGGCATAATTTCCATAGATGGCAGTGGCCACATTGATTTTATCGGCAGTGGTTTCTTTCGTCGCCGAACTAACGCTAGTAGTTTTTCCTTAGCCGCTGAAAATGCTTTGTCAGCAACATCACCAGCAGCGCTAATATCATGAATAATATCAGTAGCTTTCATTGATAATTGTTTTGCGATTGGTGCTATTTTTGGAGCCATTCTTGCAAATAACTCTGCAATGGTACTGCCGTGACCGTCTCCATAGTACGCTCTATAAACTGGCAATCGTGAGTTAACTATGTAAGTCATGGTTGGTTTATTGTGGTTGTAGTGTATGATCATCTTATTTAAATGACATTTATCAAATCGCGATTTTCTTTTGATTTTCAATATAATGTCACAGACAAAGTCATCAAATTAATCACTGTGGTAACCGTCCGCTAGCTCATCAATAAATTCTCGGTATAGACTAATATCTATGATACCACCCTCAAATAGTCGTCTGCAGATATCATTAATTATTTCCGGTGAGTTATTTCGAGCTCGTCTCTCTTACGAAAATTTCTGATCGTGATATATCCCCGAGAATACTATTAGGACAACGAACTAGACCACTACCTGAAACACCTCTTGGGGTTCCACATTGAGTAAAACCCTTACTGGTAGTACCAGTTGCACCCTGAATATCATCATCAGGTGGTTGTGACTCATCAGGTGGTGGTTGTTGTTGAGATAAAGATATTTTCTTTGAAGATTTTCGTTGTTTCTCTTCTTCTTTTCATTGTTTTTTTTCTTCTTTCATTGTTTTTCAAGTAGTTTTCATTGTTTTTCTTCCTCTTTTTGTTATTTTTCCTTTTTTCATTGTTCTTTCTCTTCTGGTTATAGTTCTCACAACCTTTCTTCTCGTATAAGTAGCAATTTCTCTTCCATTTCTGTATTCCGATTAGATATTTTAAATACATCTTTGATATATCTAGCATTTGATGAATCCTTTTTTTTATTAATTTGATTTGGTTTTTTTTTAACTTTATAAAGTATATCCTTCCAAGATCCTAGATTTTTAGGGTTTCAGAAAATCATTTTTATCTTCGTACCGTGTAGCAACAAAATTATGGAACTCTCCCTCTGTAATCTTATCGATGTTTGCTAAGAATTCAGGAGAAAATCTATCACGTAAAGTGTTGATTTTTTTCTGATCAATGGAGGGTTTTTGTAGCAGTTTTGATGTTTGTTCGGTTTCCCTTGCTATTTTTTCCTGTACAGGAAGAAGGGCTGTTTTTCCTATCTGTTCCTCAATTATATCCCCTAATATAACTTTGTTAGTGGTCGATGTAATTTCCTTAGTAGCAGTGGTTACTGGTTTAAATAATTGTTTGTTGCGGAGTCGGTTTGAAATTCCTGTCTTGCTTTTAGTACAAGTTGGTTCACAGCCCATGACGAGCTGTATGATCATTGCAAGCTCGTGCGTGCTAGGTGGTTGACAGAGCCTCACGAGCTTGCGTGCTTATTGCTAGCTGGTGCGAGCGAAATTTCATCGAGCTTGCCAAATGCATGCATTGAGCACCTTTAATGCTCGTACGAGCCTGCCATGACTTCATAATCATTCCAAATCCGACCTCTAATTGCAATACAGTGAAGTCGTGGGCTCGCACGTGCGAAGTTGCAGCGAGCTCATATACTGTCTTGAAATAAGCTCGTGATTTTTATAAGGGTTTTTATGGAATGGCCTGTAAATTATATATATATATATATATATATATATATATATATATATATATATATATATATATATATATATATATATATATATATATATATATATATATATCCCTCTGAAGATACAAAGAAAGTTGTAGATCTAGAAGTCAAAGTCACTGATCTAACAGGTAAAGTAGGTTATTTTTTAGGGCAAAATGACTCCAGTTCCATTACACATATCACCAAACTTTGTTAATGAACTGCCCTTAATATAAAGGGTTGTAATTTGTTATATTGTTATGCAATTATTGTACAATATCATTATTTTCTTTCCTGCCCTTGTTTGTCTGATAAATCAGGTAACTTTCCTGTCTCATTGTTTTTCAACGGGGGCCAAATATTAAAAGATAATAAAACAGTTCAGAAACGAATTCTCATTACAGTGGCAGAAGCACCAGAGGATATTCTTATTAAGAATGTGACAAGTCGTTCTGGACTAGTGACCTGGAATAAGCCAAGTAGTTTAAATGGTACACTGTATGGCTACAGCCTACAAATTCTTAATGATTCATGTTGTGTCAGAGAATTGATTTGGAAGTGCACTGACTGTCAAGGAGCCTTTCCAGTGAGTAACTGTTCACATTTGTTGTATACATTATATATATATGTAGCTTTTACAATATTTTTCAGATGTAAAATTTTATAATAAAACAAGAACATTTGTTTAAAATGAAAACTTTTTTAAGTCAATGGGTGTGTTTAGGTTTCCATGAAACTTTAATTTAAGTTACATAAAGTATCTGATAGGAAGCTAAAAGAACAAAAATGATATAACGAGTTCCCATATGCATACAAAAAAACTCCCGTATTACCTAAGTGGTTAGAGTGTGTACCTCAGATGCAGGAGGTTGCAGATTCAAACCCTGGCCAAATCTTACCAAAAACTTTTAAAAATTATACTAGCAGCTTCCTCGCTTAGTGCTCAGAATTAAGAGTCAGTGTTAGGAATAGCTGACCTGGTGTGAGAGTAACATGACTACCAGTGCTAGACATCACAATAAATTGACACACTGCAGACATCATAGCCATATGATTGAAAAATCGTTAAAGCTATATTATAAAAACCACATCACATTATACTTTACATTCAAAAGTAACATTAGATGAGGTTTTACAGCATATTACATCCAAGAGTAAAATAATTCATTAGTTAGATGCTTACCTTTCTTTATTTTGAAATATTAATCACTTGCCTGTCCTAAATGATTAGTTACCTTTATCAAGTCAGTATACTTTATAAATAAAAAATTGTTCACCATATACAGTTACCAAACTTTATGAAAGACTTATCAGTTTTAGGGTCAAAGGTTAAGGTCACTTTGGCTAAAAGAAGGAAGAATTATCTCAAGTTGTGGGTTAAAATGTCACTGCTCAACTCTAACATACAGCACTGACAGTGACAGAGGCAGCATACAAATCACAAAAACAAGTCTGACAACCAGAATCAGTGAATTGTAAAGATGTTAGTAACTAGACAATCAAGATGGGTCAGTCTTATCCATGATGACATACTATTTCATTGCCAAGAACAATTTCCTTTTCATGAGTAACTAAACCCTATGTCTCATATGGACATATCAACTATTGGCCACCTGCAAGACTCGGGTGATACTGTAAGAAGAACAAAGCTGTTGTGGAGAGGGAGACCACACCTCTTTCTGCATGTCGTAAATGGACAATGAGATAATCCTTGCTCAATGATTTTATTATACACTTCGGCTTACGAGGTTTGAGCAGTTGCCACCAACTTAGCTTCTGACTGGAACTTTTAACAAACCAACATCATGCAGGCTGTGGTATGAAGATCAAAGTCCACATTTGCCAGCTGTTATCTCCGAAATATTTAATCCCAGAGGGTCCAATTAAGTCTGGTAGGATCTATATCAGCAGCTCAATGGGTCAACCTTACCGATCTATTAAGTTTCTTAAGACAGATGGAGTCCCCACCAATCAGGTTGCCTAGAAGCTGTCTCATATACCTTAAGTGACCGGCGATAGTATCTCAGTGGTAAGGCAATGTTCTTCCCTCCACCTCTTACCTATTCTCCATAGGTATTATGAATGGGTAATGTTATTTGAAGAAGAAGCCAAATTTGTTCTAGTGAAATGTTTCAGAATACTTACCCAATCATAATACAAAAACACTGTATATGCTTTCATGCAGTTACATTGGTAGAGAGCATGCCTTCCACCCAGTAGTAACTAATAGGTTCTTAGGCTTTGCCACCGAGTCTTATTTTATGAGGAGATTACTCTGCGCAACCACCACATAGGTCAGGAGACATTTTTTAAATCCCTTTAGCTAAAATAGGATCTGGGACGGCTGGATTGCGTAATATTATGATTGGGTAAGTATTCTAAAAAAACTGAGAAAAATTGCCAGTGGCTTCTCATGGGTCGGGGGTTCTTTCCGGGGTTTTCCCGGGTTCTTCCTCCACCTTTATTACTGGCTGCCATATATAGCCTATCTTGTGCTGAAAATGGCGTTAAACCCTTCAACAACAACAAACACTTTAATAAAAATAAAAATAGTAAAAATAATGATAATAAAATACTTTTATACTTTGATTTATCATCATGCTTTATTTTTTTCTCCAGGATTGCATAGCAACAGTGATATATTCTGCGTTAATGCAGAAAGTATGATGTAGTCTATTCATTAGCATCGTAATTGATGAGAGTACAGACATTTCAAATACCAAGAAGCTGATAATTTACGCCAGAATCATTGAACCAATAAAGTTTGTTTCTACAGCTCATTTTCTTGGTAATGTGATTGGAAGACCAGTCACACACTGCTGAAGTTCTTTTCAAAGAAGTTGTCTAGTTCTCGAAAATGTTTTGATTTTGGAAGTGTTGGGGCATCAGTGATGACAGGTTGCAAAAGTGGTACAGCAACATGGTTCAAAGAAAAAAGCCCTCGCTTGATCAGCATTCATTGTATGGCTCATAGATTGAATTTGTGTATCTCATCAAAAACATTCTGTACCTAAAGGAAACTTTTGAAGGCACAGTTAAAGACTTATACTATTTTTTTAAAAATAAATCTGCCAGCTGAATTGAAGGAAATCCAGAACGTTTTGGACAGTCCTCAACTGAAAGTCAGAGATGTGCATGAAATAAGATAACTGGCATTTTATGATGAACTATATGCAATTTTTCAACACTGAAGGGTTCTCATTGAGATATTTTAAAAAAAAGAACATGACAAAAGAGTGTCGCTTGTTGAATAAACTCATGACTACAGATTTGTGGTATGAATATTATCATGGAAATAAGACCTCACTTAGCACAGCTAAAAATATGCTTTTTCAGAAATCTGACTTGGATATAGCAGTTATGTTAATGCCACTTGATATTTTGTATTTCACCTTACAGAAAGCAGACACAGGAAAATCCTTTCCCCAGATCTGTATGTCTTCCAAGTTGTTGGAATCATCTAAGGATGAGACAAAACTAAAATCACTTACTATGGTGTTAAACTCAAGTTACACAGAAGCACATTTAAAAAGGTTTCAGATGATGTGTCTAACTTTTGCCACGAGTTTGTTACAAATTTGCAGGCAGAGATGGCTGCAAGATTTTCAAAGAGTAGCACATAGGTGGCAACAGCATTTGAGGTTCTTGGTCTACGTAACCTCACATTCTTATCTTCTGAAGAACAAGAAATGTATGGTTATGACCAGATAAAAATTCTCTGTGCTCATTTTGGTCAGAAGATGAAATCAAAAGAAGCTATCAATCAACCTTTGTGTGACCCCAAACATGTTTTGACAGAGTGGTCTCTTGATAAGACTATCAATAAAAGAAAAATGTACCCTAGAGACAGAATGTGTTGACTCTGGCAGAGTATACATTAACATCAAGCAGATGCACTTCCAAATCTTTTTCAATTAGCATCAGTGGCCATGATTATGCCATTCCAAACTGTGGACTATGAGAGGTTATTTATCAATCAAAATTGAACCAAAACCGCAAGAAGAAGCCATCTGGAAAAAGGGTTTTCAACAGACTCATGATGATCTCAATTGAAGGGCCTCCTCTAAGAGACTTCAACTTTTACAACGCATTGGTATAGTGGAGGATGAGGAAGGACAGTATTCTATTTAGGAAATAGTGATCATATTTGCAGAATAATGCAGTCACAATTAAAGTCAGTCTGGATGCAGATCTGAGTTGTATAAATGTTCCAGTTAGGAATTAACCTTTATAGAAACTGTATATATACTTTTCCTAATTCATTTTGAGCTTTGGACTTTTTTCTTAAAAATTATGTTTTTGACATCCATGAAAGGAAAGTATGAGTATGCGTGTAGACAGAATATTGTTATTAGAAAACATAAGACTTTGATTTCAGTTTTAAGTGTTATACTATAATATAGGGAAGACATGATATGAATTTAATGCACTTGTTATACTTGCTATTGCTCTTTTGAATACATTAAGGGTTTTTTTATACATCCAACTGGTATGTACCCCATTTTCAGATTCAGTGGGGGCAAGTGCCCACATTTTTATCAAGTCCTAGATGCAACCCTGTATCAGTAGAATCTTGTTTTCACTTGATTTCCAAAGCTAGAGTTCCATGCAGATGATACTGTTTGTGAGATTGTGACAGTCATTTCTCTTCTGTCATTACTGACTGGGGTATATTTTTTAAAAACATTTCCAGCTGCAGCATAGGTTACTCCTTGCAGTTTGCCAGTGTTTATTGCCCTGAGATTTAGCTGGTATGGGTCTTAAGTGTGCCAGATAATGTAATGGTTTGGGTTTGACTGCTTTAAATATAAACTCTCTGATTTGCTAAAAGCTTTTTAATTTGATTTTACTTGATAAGTCCACCAATTACATTCAGAAGTTACAAGTGTCCATGGTACCATATAGATGGTACGTTTTATTGGGGTATTAACATTGTTGGGGGGGGGGACCCAGTGGTCTAAAGCACTCTTCGTTACAGATCACTTCCATCTCACCTCTGTCTGCGTGGGTTCAAGTCTAGGATTCGGCCAATGTGGGTATGTGAGAAAGCTTGCCAGTAGCTTCTCGTGGTTCAGTGGTTCTTCCTCCACCATTTATGCTTGCTGCCATGTATAGCCTATCTGTGCTTCAAAATGGTGTTAAACCTGATAACAACAACAGCAACAACATGCAGACCAATTATTGACATCTCATCTTTTCACAAATCTTGAGTTGCAGTATCAAAGGGGTTTACTGTATCACTAATTTTTGTGGTTCTCAATATGCATTGGATATGGATACTGGCCACCATGTATAGCCTATCTAGTGCTGAAAAATGACATTAAACCCTACAACAACAACAACACATTGTCAGGTGCTCTGAGTGGCTAAGTTGTCTAAAGCTTCCCGTCCAGAAAAATCTCACCAATTCACATGAGCTTCTCATAAGCTGCACATGAGAACCATGTTAGAAACGTATGCAAATTGGGTAGTTTTTGCAAGCTCATGTGTGCAGTTTGTTAGATCTTGTGAGCCATGGAAAAACTAATCAAATTCTCACACGTGCGGAGTTTGCTCAAGTGAGAATTTGAATCTTCACATGAGAAAGTTTAACTTAGAAAACATTCTTTTCCATTACATCTGACCATGTTTCAAAATAAAGCAGAGTTCTAATTTCTCATGTGAGTTATCACGTGAGAAATTTGGACTTTGATTCTGATCAAAGTATCGTCAAATAGACATCGTTTCTGTTTTGCAAATCTTGTTACTTTGTTGTTTTCATATATAAAAAATCTGTCAATTTATTTAATGACAGTGCGTTTGACTCTTTACCTTGACCCAAGAATCATCTCTTTTGGACTGCAAAAGTATGTAAACGTTGAAGCATGAAGATGTGGTCTTAAAAATAAAAATAAACTCGTAACGGTTAACCGAAAAGTAAAATTTTGATGCATGCCAGATACCGGAAAACATATTTTTGTGAGAGCTTTGTCTCGCACATGCATAGTTTTACTCAAATTAAGCAATGACCAGATATCTTATAATTTTCTGACATTGTTTATACAAGTATCAAGGAATTTGTTTGAACATTGTTTATACAAGTATCAAGGAATTTGTTTGAACATATTAATGTACGTATCACTATTCATAAAATAAAAGACTCTTTAAAACAAACTTGGCATTGAAGTCTCGTATAACCGATTACGGGATAACTCGGCCCATAGCAGAGTCGGCACACTAACGTTCTCGACCCATAACGAACTCGGCCCACCCAAATCGGCCCATAACGTACTCGGCACATTTACGTACTCGGCCCCATTACGTACTCGGCCCCATTACATACTCGGTCCACGATTTATATAATAGTAATGTTGATGTAATCTTTTATTTTTCAACAGTCATTTCATTTGTCTTTTAATCTTTGTATGTTTCTTTATGCTTAGTGCATCTGTGTATGATTTGTAAACTTTAATTAACTTCACCTTTAAACTGTACTGTACTGGTAGTAACTTTTTCTCTGTTCAAGACGTTGTCACATTGTTGACAAAACATACGATTGTCTTCTGACAACAATAGCAACCCATAGTATGTAAAGACGAAACTCAGTAGAATAAATATAAAAAGCTTCATTTTGCTAACCATTGATGCCGGATAATATTGTTGATGCTGGTGTGAAACTTAATCTCACACTGACAACCTATCTGATTACATGATGAAAGGATGGGCTTTTTGGAACCAATTAGAGTGTCCTGTGGGGCATGGATCATCCCATTCTACTGTATGTACATCAAAAATGAACTACAGCAATATTAACTAACTTACGAAAGACACAAATTCTATTATATAGGCCAGTTGTTAAGAAATATCTGATAACGAAAATACAATTTATTTGATTTATAAAGTTAAGTCATACTTGAGTGAATATGTATACAAAGGCACGTAAAACAAAAAGTTTACGAACAGTCCGCCCTCTTTGGCGCCTCAAACGAACTCGACGGATGCTGCTCGCTGGCCTGTAGTGTACATGTAGAAGAGTACATTTGAACCAAGAGACTGAATTTCGCGCGCGGGCAACGTTTAGCAAGGACCACGCTGCTTAGAAAGAAAGTCACTTATTGTTCTCCTGCAACATGTTCGCTGTTATATATTTCTATGACGACAAGAGTGTAGACATTGTTAACAAAAATAAAATAAAATCAACCTCTAGTGATTTCCACGTCGGTACTGATGTTAAAGTCCAGTACGAAACAGAAGACATCGATAAAAGTGGGAAGGATATTAGAAGATTTCAGGATTATGAAGGACTGGTTCTTTGCCTTGAAAAAGGTAAGTGACGTTTACTCATTTCGTTCTACTATTTTCACATATGTTATGCTCAGTGTGTGGAAAAGGGATACGATTAAATCAGAATAATTCATGCTCTCAGACCCTATATTTTACAGACGTACATACTTTATAAATTTAAAGCTATTCGCCATCAAAAAAGCTAATAGAAAACAAACCCAAAAACTTCTTTGAAATTTGATACATGTATATTATGGTCATCATCTAAAGCTGCACATAATGACACATCTTTGTGTTCTCATGGATTTTGTAAGAGTTTACCTTTAGAACCTTTGGAACTTGCATGGTATAAGGATACATAACTTAATGCATGACGGCTAGAATTTCGTGAATGCAGCTAACTCTCGCCGTTATATACCTTGCTGTGAAACTTGGCACATCATACTGACAAATGTTTATACTCGCACAGCCCTCAAAACATTATGCACTCTTGTTTTCTTTACTATAGATTAATCATATCTCGGTCATTGGGTAGGGGTAGGATACGCGGAAGAGGGGTGGGTATATTTAGGAAGTGTGTATTCCCTCGGTCACCGTGTATCAACTTTTGGAAAAACTATTCGCACGGCCGCCGCGTGCCTGCAATAGAAAAGACTATATGCACGGCGACCGATCAATGCATTAGGGACGAGTCCAAAATATTCCGAATGATGTAGACTCTGCTAAACATAACATATATACCCATCAATACCATTACAAGTTTGGAGGCTGATTTATCGGACTACAAAATACCACGACCATAAAAAAAGGTTCCTTGGTATCTATTTTGTATGGCGGCAAAGTACTATATTTTACAATGACTTTTCTCAGGTTTGACGTTCGCTAGTTCGCTAACAATATTCGCCCTGCGACCAACGTCTGTCTCAGTTTGGATTACAATAATTATGATATGGTGTGCAATTAACAATTAAAGGCTAGTCCGTGAATTAGCGGTTTTCCCATGAGAAAAAATGTTGATAATTCGATTTTACTGTAACATTGCAGAATTTTGATTTAAATAGCCAAAACATAAGTCTAGAAATATCACCACCAACATATCAGTCACAGCAGATGAAACATGATGCAGATATATCATGCAAAAGATTCAAGATCGAATACCACTCAAATTGTTTTTTATTTTTTTTCATTTTTAGTAAATATGTACAAAGGCTTCTTGAATTGAGAAAGAATTATGTTACTCGGATTTACTTTGTGAATGTACATTTTCAGGCCACAAAAAAGTAAATACATGTTTCCAGTTGGCCGACGTTCCCTGTTTCTCGTTGCTGACCCAAGCACTTTTCCATACCCCCACCCCCAATTTTTTTTTTAGTTAAAAAAAATCACATTGCCGAAATTGATTTGTGCATCTAATTAGCCGGTTCTGCCCAGTACTTTCAAGCGCTTGAATTATTATTTGATTTATATATAACATTTACAAAAGAAAAAAAATATTTTAAATTTAATTTCAAAACCAGTGCGGGGGGGGGGCTTCAGTGTATGCTTTTGTTATCTTGAAGTAAGAAAGAATTGTTACTTAAATTTACTTTGCAAAATGTACACAAAACACTGCAGAACATAAATGGTAGATAACTGACATTACCAAAGAAATCTGCTAGTTGCAAACTCTTAATACACTTTAGACAACTGACATTACCGAAGAAATCTGCTAGTTGCAAACTCTTAATACACTTTAGCTAGCAAACTCGTTTAAGCATAAAATAAAAATAAAACGTGTTTGTTCTGAGTGAATGACGGAAATGTTGATCGATTGGGTACCCTAGCACTTTTTCCCTGCTCACTCCACCCACTCACCCCAAAACAAACTTGCACTAAGTTTTTCATTTCAATTTCAGATTTTATTTTTCAACAGTTCAAGACAGACCCAGCTAACCTAAATTCAATGGTAAACAGGTAGTGCCTCGATTCAAAGAGAAAAATTTCCAAATGAATACTTTTGCAGACTGGCATGTGACTGTGTGTACATGATGAAAGACTCGGAAGAAGTATTGTTAATTACACGCTTCGTTTGCATTAAATTTTCTGGAACATTGAATAAGGGTCTTCATGTGAAGCCATGAATTTCATACAGATTTGGAACTTTAACTTGTATAGTGTGCTTGCTAAAATATGTTTATTTGCAGTATGTTTAATGATGACCTTTAAGAACTTTGATTATTTAATGCATGTGATACGACAATTACAATAATTGAAAATTTTATATGCATATATATATATATATATATATATATATATATATATATATATATATATATATATATATATACACACACACACACACACACACACACACACACACACACACACACTAGTTTTCTTTTTGCTCATGCGAGAAACCTGGCTAAAACATCCATAACTGAACTCAAAGATGCTCATCCTTGTTAGATTTAAATATGACCTTGAAAGTCTCTAATGCTATTAAAATGCAAGTTTTATGATAGTAAACTTTGTTCTTTTTTAACTTTTGTCAAAAATGTACGTATTAAATACTAGTTGTTTTGGAGATTTTTTGCTTATTTGAGCAAACTCTTGCTCACGTGAGGAAAATTGTGCTCATATTAATTTCAGATCCTGCAATTTTCATGTGAGCAAAATCTTGCTCACGTGAGCAACATCTTGCTCACGTGAGCAACATATTAACAATTCCTGCTCATGTTATTTTCAGATTTTGTTAGATTCAATTTCTCACGTGAGTTCTACCTAATTTGCATGTTAAAATACACATGAGACTAACCTGTGTTAGATTTTACGTGAGAATCTCATGTCCAGAAGGGTAGGCAATTTTGGTGTGGGTTTCTCCATTATGGATCACTGCCATCTCACCTCTGTCTGTGTGGGTTTGAGTCTCAGATTCAACCAATGTGGGTATGCAAGAAAGCTTGCCAGTAGCTTCTCGTGGGTCATGGTTCTTTCCAGTGGTTTTCCCGGGTTCTTGCTCCACCATTAATACTGGCTGCTATACTGTCTCTAAGCGTGCACCACTGAAAGTACATCGAGTAAAGAATGAAATCCAACCTAATTGACTTACTGCTGAAATTCTAGATGCTATGAAAACACAAGACCAGTTCAAGTCTATGGAAAACAATGCATAATATTAAGTATGGAGAAATATAATAACAAGTATGAATAAAAAGTTATAAAAGACTTGTCAATTATTACTTGGAACCACAAAGAACAACACAAACACCATTTGGAAAGTCTTCAATGAACTAATTGAAGGACACAAAAATGATCAGATAAATAAAATCCACTCACATCTGATTAATGACACCATAGTCACTGATGACACTGACATTACAAATGTTTTCAGTGAGTTTTTTTACCATCATTACCACAACATTAAAAGTATCAGTGAGAGAATACAACTTTAATGAACTGAAAAAGTTCTGCTGCAGCAAAATCTAAAACGAAATATGTTTCTCTATCCCACCAGTATCAAACAGTTTTGTTAAAAATGTCTCAATGAACTTGATACCAAAAAATCTACAGGACTTGACCACAACTCATTCAATCTTCTCACTCTGCTATTTTAGAAATTTAAGTATTGCAACTCATCTGTCCCCAAAATATGGAGAACTACAAAAGTAAATCCTTTTTACAAATCTGGTTATAAGGATGATGCTGATTACTACTGGCCAATTTCAATACTACCAAATTTGCCAAATTCAATTGAATAACATGTCCAAGTCATTCATGTAATATTTAATCAAACACTTGCTGTTTACATGCTAATCAATCAAACTTTAGACAGAAATATTTACGTAAGACTGCCTGGACCTCCCCAACTGATAAATGGCTTCAAGCACTTGATCAAGGTAGAATAATAATAATAATCAAACAGAAAGTGTTTTCTCTGTGCTATGTTTCACTGACAGACTCCAGTTCAAAATCTGGCCTCACCCATGTGTAGATACCAGAAAGATACTTACGCTCCTCTTCTGACAATCGTATACTCATTATTCCCACTATGAAATGAAGTCATATGGACAATGTTCTTTTGCATGCCCGGGCCCCGCTATGTGGAATGAATTGCCCATTGGACTTTGACACAATGATCCCTTTCAAGAGTGCTCTTAAACCTCATCTTTTTTTCACTGCAAGAAGAAACTTAAAGACCTAATATTTCCTACCTTAAATATTTTCAGCATTTTTTTTGTTTTCCAAATTCATGGTGTTTGTTGTTTTTAATTTCCACCTGGCATATTTCTTATAAAAATGCCATGTAATCAGTTGTCACCTGTATTTCATGGTCAGCAACAATGTTTTTCTTAATCAGGCAGTGGTTTCACCCTACCTTCTGCAGTCAATTGCCATGTATTTCTGCAGTGGTTTCATCCAATCTGACAAGTTCACCTGCCATATGTTTCTTAATCATGATAGGGTTGCACCCTGCCTTATACAGTCACTGGATCATATAAGCAGTTACCACCCCAATTATGCATCGACTTCTTTTGTTTGATAAGCAAGATATGGTAAATAAAAACATATTTTTTAACTACTGAATGATATAGCAATTCTATCCTATTGATACTCAGATTTACATATTTAAAAACTGTCCTTTGCAAATATTTCATTTATTAAAATTTTTGGTGGTGTGTTAATACCTTTCCATAAGATTTTTAATCTTGAAATAAAAGAGAGAAGTCATAGTATGTATTCAACCATGCCTCATTCTTCCCCCTATGCCATTGTTACCAGGGACATAATTGAGTGGGGGTGGCGTTTGCATGTGCTGTAAAATTGCTGTAGCCTATATATGTTGACATCCCCCAATCAAGTCTCCCCCCCCCCATTAACAATTTAAATGATTGTTACCATTTGCACTTAAACACTGAGATTGAGAAAAAACTTGAAAACTGTAGAGACAGTTCTACTGTTGTATATGCACATGTTCTTCTAGTTATAACACTTTACAATTTACTTGATTTATTAAATTGGTTGCAGGCAGTATCCATATCCTATTAGCACTTACTTGGGGGTTTTGTTAGTCTTTTCCTCAAAATAGAAGTGTTTGTTTTCTCTTTTATAGAACTTGACTAACCCATGCATAAACATATCTCAACTGACTGCAAACTCAACAGCATTGCTAGGTCCCCAGTATTATGCAGCAGTGGCTCTGTTTCCTGACACTAACTACACAGTGACAGTAGCAGCTATAACAGGAACTGGGATTGGACACCCAGCTAGTACACATCTTCCCACAGAAGAAGAAGGTTAGTTTTTTATGCCAAAATTGCAAGCATAGTGGTTACAGCTTTATTTCTTCATGCCAAGCCATGATTTGATTTGTCTTGGTATAGCATATTAGTGTTAGTGGTATGTAGAAGACATGTGACATAGGCAAACTGAACAATCATCATAATTTTATACATAAGCATAATGTCATGGTTTGGTTTTTAATGCCATTTAAATGATATTTGGTTCATTTTTATATTCTTTTTAATTATTTTAACATAACCATACTAATTATAGAGTTCATACTCATAGATAAGTCACTTCTATCGTCCTGTTCGATAATTTGTTATCATCCTTAAAAATCATACACCCCTTTCAAGAGCTCTTTGATGAATTGAAATCAGGAATCTTGTGCACTGATTTACTATTTGCTGTTTCTGGATAGAAAAACACAATGAATCCACTCAAATGCCTAAATCACCAAGAAAAAGAGACATTATTGCACTGTCTATTCCAATTATCATGGAAAATATGTTGATAAAAAAATTGTATAATTCTCAACAAGTTTCTTAAAGGTTGATAAAATCATGGATAAGGTGTATTAAAAGTGTGAAACCCCTTCAACAACTTATACATGTAACAGAATTGTTACCGAGTGGATGGTGGATTAAATATACAACACAAACACAATGTGTGAAAGATAACGTAAATTTATGAAATAAATTATTAATGAAAAATAATGATGTATCAACACAATAACTCATGCGTTCAACCCACAATTACACTCACAACCATTCACAATACACGAATAAATTAAATATTAATACAAAAAAAAACACAGATACAAAGGAATCTCTTGGACTATACACAGATCCAAGGAACCTTTACAAAAGTTATATTAACGCAAGTATAAATTGCGATAAATAAATACAAACATCAAACTATACTATCGCACGTATGGATTGCGACAACTAGCATGAACATATACATGTATTTAATCAAGTTGCTAACTTTTATTGAGATTCATGTAATCCCTTGAAATACTACTGTGATTTGAAGTAACTATGTAAATATAACAATTTATTCAATTGTACTACAATTGCAACACACACATGTGTCTCGACCCTGTATAACCGTACGATTCACCAACTGTTGAATCGCCGCCCAGTTTCCCCGAATACCTAGGGTTGACCAATACTTTTATCGGCCGTTTGCCCTTCACGGATCCACCACAGTTATACGTACAGACAGCATACAGCATCTACTAGAACCATCGGTCCCAAATACCTAGATGCCACCCCGGATGTTTGCACTTCTAGACAGCTCCGACACTCAGACTTCTAGATTTCCGGATATTTACACATCCCGACAGATGTAGACGGACAGACAATCCGACAGACAGACAGTCAGATACCTCAATTTGATCTCACAATCAAATGGCTCAATTAATCACATTCAGCTACAATTCAGAGACATTCAGAGACTTTCAGCTACAATCAGATACGTTCAGAGACTTTGAGCTACAATCAGATATGTTCCGCAACAAATCAGCTACGATATCAACTACAATAAAGAGACTAAACTAATAATAGTTTTTTTCTAAAACAATCTACAACTTAGATTATACTGTTACATTTAAAGTCTAATAGTGACTAGTAATTTCAAATATTCCACATTTAAATCTGCGTTGTAATAAAGGCATCATTACATGAAATGATAAACGGAATAAAATTCACCATAAAACGAAATATAAATTTAACACTCACCCCTTTGGCTGGAGATAGAATGACGAGTTATCTTTCCTGTGATAAGATACTTTTGGTCCCGTAATATTTATCAGAAATATTCTGCCTTATATATCCTCAAATAGGTGAGCAGAATTAACGGCAAAATTACCGTGCACCCCGTGATTCTTGGTGTTCCTGACTTCAAGTGATACGAAGTCAGGCACATGCAAATCGTTACATGCCGCTTACCTTGGAGAAAACCAATTATTCACCCCAGATAACGCATGTACGACGAGATTAGTTTGTAATTCAAGAAAGAAAATAAATTCAATTTTCTCCTAATTATGTGACAATACACTTGTATGTAATACATTTGAAATCAAGTTATATATGAAACAAACATTTGTTAAAAATATATCAATCAAAATAGAATAAGCACTGTTCATTCACATATGTATTCTTTTCTTGACGTATTTCATGTTTTTATATCATTTTAGAACTGGTTTTCTAATTTGTTTGTTTTTTGCAAAGTCTTTTATATTTCTCAGCTGTATAAACTTCAAATCCTCAATATCTTGAATTTCTGGCTACATCAGCCTCTTGATCTGTGGTTTTTCTTTTGGTGCCTCGAAAAACGTTAATACAACAAGTATACGGAGCACTATGCATGTCCTTTTATTTTCTAGATTTGTGCATTTTTGTCAGCATCTGCATCAAAACCAGTTGCCTGATATAGTTAATTTTTCCTCATTTTTCTTAAACTGTGCAAAGTTGATACTAGGGTCAAACAATGACCATGAAAACTCTTTCTGGTTATTTCTGAATAAAGTTTTGTTGCAAAGTTTTCAGCTGATAGATGTTTAGTTAGAATTTGGTGATAATCTCAATCGGACAATTTGATGAACTACATAGACACGCACAACTCATCAGGTATTAGCAGTAACCATAACTTTATATCTGTGGTTAACTTTGGATTTCCCACAAGTTCAAAAAAGTGTTTTATATCAACACTGACAAGAATTATTATCGGAAGTTCACATACCAAGAGTGTCAATGTTCAACCTGTACTGCAGCATTGTTTTGATAAATCTGCTTGCAAAAATCTGTTCTCATTCTCCACGCATGACACTATAAGTACCTGTGAAATTTGTATTAAACGAATCACATTCTGGTTTTATCATTTCATTTCAAAAAAGCTAGTCAGTAATTCACACTTCACGCATAACATTATAAGTACCTGTGAAACTTTTATCAAAAGAATTGCGTTCTGGTATTACCATTTCATTGGAACTAGGTTTGACAGTAATTTAGTTGTTGACAGTCCTCTATAATCATATTAAATAATGTATTTGAGAATCCCCACTTTTTACTTAATTGGCACTGATGACTTAATTAAAGTGTCCTCATGATCATAATCAAGTGCATAGTTAGTAAGTAGTTTGATCAGCAGAATCATGCAAAGTAACAGTTTGATAACAAAATGATTGGTTTTAAGATGAAAACAGTACATTGCTTCAGATAATTGATCTTAACTGCTCCTTGGACAGCCTTCTTAAGTCATACAATGATTGTACAGTGCCTACATAAATACATAAGATAATCTTGGCTTGACCCATGCAGCAAATAAAAAATAAAAATTGAATTTTCTTTATGAATATTGGCAAGCCAAATATAGTTTTTGAAGGTAGTGTAGTTAGATACATCTAGTGATCATTATTACATTGGCAACGTACACCAGAACTCTTGTGTTAATTGATAGCATCAAACTGCATCAATGCACATGCAAATTTCACTGCTGACCATTTCTGTTGTTGAAAGGAAATACTATGAGCAAAAGTAGGTCACATTAACATACTTTTCAAGTTTAAGTAAGCACAGACATTTTGTTAAGTATATTACAAAAATAGTTGCTCTTACTTAACCATAATAATACAGTAATAAGTCATAACATTTTTTGTTTTTTTCTCCACATTTTGATATCATGACAGGAAGAAGGTACATGTAGGTGGAAAGTAAGATCCATGTACAATCCATTCTCCATTAATACAGTAATAAGTCATAAGTTCATAACATTTTATGGGTTTGTTCCACATTTTGATATCATCACAGTAAGAAGGTACATGTAGTTATAAGTGAGATGCATGTACAATCCATTCTCAATTCAATATTATCATACTTTGCATTTACATGTAGCTCAGTTTGTTTCCTAAACATTTTTGCATGTATGAGTATGACATTTTATGTGTGCATTCATTTTTATCACTCAATGAGCAGGCTGAAACAAGCAAATTGTGGTTGTAATGGCCTCTTTCTCTTGCTAAACTCACCATGCTAAAGTTATTGATGGAGCAGATAAAACGTATTACCTATGTTGGTTCATTTTTAGCACAAACCATCAAATTTTTTATCATTTCTGTGCTTGAAAGAAGTGAAAAAAAACTAGAATTTAGATTGATCTAATCAATAAAAAACAGAGTAATGACTCCCATCTTTTTTAATATTTCACTTGCATTCTGTTTAAACTTTTCCAATGTACCAATTGTATTCTTGTTGCATCAAGTCCTTTCAGCATAAGAAAATGGTGGTATGCTAAAAAAAAAAATTATGTGAAGAGTTTGTGGCAAAAATGAATATGTTAAGTAGTGGACATTACAAAGAATGGAATAGTTCTTTGTTTAAATATTTAATTAGTTTTATTCATAAGGAGTGGTGGCCTTGTTACATACTCTGTGAATTGACCATGACGACCTGTTAACCTCCAACAAAGATGATGTATTTGGCATCGAAATATGTTTCACTTTAAGTGATATGTTTACTAAAAGTGGTTTGTATTATTCTTAAAAATGTAAAATTTCAAAGTTGCATCAAGTTTATTGCGTTAGACAATATTTATATTTTAAGTTCAGATTGTAATGTAATGACCAAAGTGTTTTATTTCATTAAATGATAAAAAGCAGTTTTAAAGCTGCTTGCAAATGTATTCATGTAAATGGAAAGTCACTCCAAAAATGTATTTATATAACCTTTTCCTTATTATTTTATCTGGCTATGTTTTTGCTGCCTTGGAAGCAAAAAACTTAAACAGTAGTGACAAAATTAATTAATTACTATGGTATTTAGAAGTATTCTGTTGTAAATATAAATATAAATTTTAAAGTTGAACTGTCTTCATGGAATTTTGATCAATGATGTCTGTTGAATTAATATATTGGAAGATACTTAACTGATATGATTGGTTTTGTATTTCTTTATTATTAATTACATTTGTATATCGCCATTCCTGCTTCAGCAAATTGAGAAAGAAAGAGTCATTCAAGTGTCTGAAAGATAGAGACGATACATTATTATTTTTGGGGACAAGCCAACATTCTAGTGTAAATTTTCAAACTTAAAATAATGAGGTCAGTTGTTCAGTGATTCCTATACAAGCAAAATGCATTAAAGCCTTAAGTTAAAGGGTTCTCCACCCATATTCTAGAAATTTTTCTATAATTCAAACAAACATAATTTCCATCAATTTTATCAATATTCAGCTGATGTAAACATGACCACAAGCCTTTATCCATCGAAGCTTCGTCTGTATTGGGAAAGGAATAAATCAAATTCCTCTATTTGACTGCCAGAATTACAAGGATTACATTGACTCCTTTTCAACATTATTGATCAAGAAATCATCAAATCATTGCAAAATTTGTAAATACTTATTCTAAGTCATTCATAATTGCCACAAGCAGCTCATTGGATGAAAATGATCTACATAAGTAATGTCTGTAATTACATCTAGTTTATGCTTACTGATTTGTTTATTCATCAGTGTGATTGACAAGTGGTGATATTATTATGAATTTACATAACAACTCATGGTAGTGACATTCAGGTAATTGATTTTCTTATATTTTCACAGCTCCTTCAAAGCCATCGAATGTGTCAGCTAGGAATGTAACTGTTGAGTGGAACATGGATGAAGTACGTCCAGGACAGACAAATTACACTATCATTGCAACAGGAATCAGTCCAGCTGTGACGAGGACACATTCACTTTCTGGTAAATATAGTGTCTAACCTAAAATGAAATTCTTAGATCCTAGTTTTAATTCAGACATGAATACATTTCTTTTTTTTTTTGGTTTCCAATATAAGGAGAAAAACAGGTATTTATCTTAAAAAGTATATACTTTTGGAACACACCTCACCAAAAGCAACACTCAATATTATTCAATGTTCAGATCTAGTTAAAGATGCCCTTAGACTGTAGTAAAGTATGGAGGTGGCTGGTACACTGTTAATTTACATGTAGTAGCTGTGGGGGCCAATTGGTATATGATTACAGATTGAAGCCCCACATCCAGATAGAAGCCCACATTATCTAGTATTTAGGTAAAAAGAGCAATTGGAGTAAACAAATCAGTTTTGTCAGAATCAGTTGACATCTCATGGATGATAACCAGTTGCCCAAAAAAAATATACCTTTTCACTGGTACACTGTCAATTTAGATGTATTAGCTGTGTGGGCCAATTGTTACATCATTAGAGATTGAAGCGGGCTGCATGTGCATTATCTAGTACCGAGGTAACAAGAGCAATTGGAGTAAACAAAGCAGTTGATCTCTCAAAATGAGCTTTAAATCCCATATTGCTTAAAATAATTGACTAAAGACAATTCAAGGAAGTGGGATATCTTCTTTATGGCTCCAGCAGCCATCAAGTTTAATAGAAAAGATAACATCGTATCTGCACTGCCCATTCATCCATAACATGTTCCGTTCTACTCTTTATCCTTGAAGACTGCTCAGATGGGCTAGTGGTTAGAGAATCTGCTTCAGATGTGGGAGGTCACAGGTTCAAACCCTGACCGAATCATACCACAAAGACACAAAAATGGTACTAGCAGCTGTCTCGATTGGTGCTCATCATTTAAAGGTTATTTTTAGGAGTGGTCAGCCTGGTGTCAGGATAATATGACTGGGTCGGGACATATTGCTACATATCTGTTTCATGTTGCTCCAGTGCCAGGCATCACTATAAACTGTCACACTTTACCTTTTAAACCAATTGAGATTTCAGGATGACACTGGCATGCTTGTAAATCATCATTAGAAGATGTGTTGTGTATCATATTGGGAGTCCTGTTTTCAAGATCAAGGTCACAGTATGTTTGAATTTCCATAATATTTTCCCTACGTTCAGTAATACTTTTGAGATTAAGGAATGAATTTACATATATCTATATACACTATCACTAGAGGACCTCTCCAGTGGCCTAGTGGTCAGAACATCTGCCGCAAGAGTAGGAGGTTGTGGGTTCAATCCCCAGCTGTGTCATAGCTAAGACTTACAAAAATAGTATTAAGAGTTGCCTCGCTTGGTGCTCAGCATTATAAGGTTAGTGTTAGGATTGGTCGGCCTGGTGTCAGGATAATGTGACTGGGTAGGACATCATGCTACATGTCTGCAGCATGATGCCCCAGTGCTAGACATCACTATAAACTGCCTCACTGCAGGCATCAAAGCAATGTGACTGAAAAATTTAAAAAGTTACGTTAAAAATCCTAATCAAATAAACGAATAAACAAACAGTAATACTTTTGAGATTAAGGAATGAATTTTTGGTATACATATACACTATCACAAGAATGTGTGTTGCCTAAAACATTGGGATTGCAGTCATTAAGGTCAAAGTCTGTCAAGGCAAGCTAAGACACAATAATAGAGCCAGCATGTAGGTTAGTATTGTCTCCAAAACAATTCATGTTGTCAAAACGTTTAGGAATTTCAAAGTAAATAACTAATATCCTACATTCAAATAAAAGTAAAAATGTTTACTTTCTGTGACAGTGATCGGAATATTTCATCTTACAGAAATATTAGCTATGTATTATGTTTGCAAATTCAATGTCACTGGTCAGGTACTCCATTATCTTGATTTGCGGAAAAGGTACAAAGTACATCAGCTGCTATACCTATCATGTAATCATCAAGGAATGCCAACAAGCAATATAAATTATTTATACATAAAACCTCCCCAAATAAGAAAAGGAAAGATTTATACAATAAAGCTTTATTTTAAATATTAGTCAAATATAAATATAATTAAATTTATATGAGATCATGTCTTATGAATGACACAAAATGAACATGTAGCAATAAAATATCTGTATATCTGTGAATGCACATTTTCAATTGGATTATCATTTTCCTATGTACCTGATGTCAATATCTTATTCCTGTGACATCAAACTCTACTTTAATAATTTCTGACTTGTTATTTCATTTTGCCAATGAAAGTAAGGAGGCTGTGATTAATGAATACAATAAGAAGGAACTAAGGAATAATTTCTCTGATCTTATTTTTAGTGTTTTTAGAAAATTGACACTGGATGATCAACATCTATTTTGTCTTCTTAAATCAATACACCCTCAACCCCTACATCAGATGCATCAACAGACATTTTAAATGATTGACTGAGATATGGAGCTCAAGGAACTGGTTCACTCTTAAGTATGTCCTTTAACTTATCAATAGCCTCCTGACATGTTTCAGACATAGGAAACTTGGTTTTCTTACTCAACAAATTGGTCAGGGGTTCAGCAATTATTGAGCAAAAATGTCTGATAATATCCAGTCATACTCCAAGAATTGCATTACGGTAGTTGCTTTGTACTGATGGGCATAGGGGAATTCAGAGATACCTTTGACCTTAACATCTATAGGTTTAACTGGACTGTGTCACATGATATGTCCTAGAAAAGTAAAACAAGCAAGCCAATACTCACTTGTGCCTAAATTGATTGTTAAATTTGCATCATTCAATATATCAAAGAATAATTTTAATTGGTTTCCAAGTGATGTTTCTAGGTGGCATTGGAGATGATTTCACTCATGTAAGCATCACATTTGTCTTGTTCAATAAACATCAGAAACTACCAGATAAACTAGATGCTGTTACAAATGCTGAAATTCCCTTAGCCTTTCCATGAGTTGAATTTGCCTGAATCCTTTCAAAGATCAAACTTGGTAACATATGTTGTATTTCCAATTTTGTTGATGCAGTCATCCATTCTTGGCAATGGAAATCAACCTGTTTCAGTCACACTGTTCCATTGTTGGTGCATATGTGGAAAGTGTTATCTGGTTTAAGCACATCGTTACATGGTGAACTCCAGTAAAGTTTGCTTGGTTTGTTAAAATCATTCTCTAGCAAATACTGAATTCTTTTTTCAAACATTTCTGTTTGAAAGAATTCATGCTGTATTTATGTTGTTTCCTGTTATTGAAATTTGAGTGTGTTTGAGGAAAAGTTATGTAAATGTTTAGCTGATGTGTATGACCATAGTAAACTGCTGGCAAGGATGACTCCAAGGATATAATATGACAACTAGATCAGCACATTCCCCCAGTTTCCATGTTGTAGTTATTGGTTAAATTGAGAAGAAGTGATAGTCTGCAAAGTAAGAGAAAAACAGAAGCTTATATTCAGATAAATACTTGTAAAAATGTTTACACTGATGGTTCTAATTAGAATTCGCGTGAAGTTTTTGAGATACTGTATTACCTTTTCACAAGTAAAGAGATGTCCATAAGTTGAACGGAAAGTTGGATATATGTTACTGCATATACAAGAGCTTGAAATGAATTGCAAATTCTGTTGTGAGTTATGAAGCATTGTTTAAACTATAAATGTAAATAATATGTCACAGTTGACCTATCATCTTGGCACTATACTCATTAAGATAATATATTATTTAAAAAAAATTATTTTGTTGTAAAAGTGTATGCTATATACATGCCTACAGTGCTGATTTACTATAAATTTTTATTCCAAAAACTGTACAAAAGCATATACAAGTTATAGCAGATGAATATATATATGTTATTTAGGCAGAAGTGCCCTGGCATTTTTTTCTTCTTTTTTTAATAAAATTTGACTGACTTGGTGCCTATATATCAGCTACACAGTGTTTAGCATCTCGGATTATTACCAATTTTGTATACATCTGTTGCATTTGATAGATCATAGAGGTTATCTAGATGTCAAGATACAGTTTAAGGTTTTATAAGGTAATTCTAGTTAAACGTTTCACATACTGAAGTCAGTAGATCAAGACATTATACTCATATATATTATAATGCCATGAACGCTGGGCTGGCATGTTATCGTCATTTGATGTTTTAGCAATTGATAGTGAAAAACAAAGATTTGAAATATTGCTATTTACTGATATGCTTTAATACAGTCTGTATATTTTAAAAAATGGTTAATCATTTGTTTGTGTCCCAGAGTTATCATCTGTCATTATCCAGACTACATCTTAGTTTGGTAGAAAACATTATTTTCCATCTACAGGTGAATCCCAGCAGAGGTAATACTAATTAAGTACACCTGTTCCCATCTCATGGAAGCTGTAGGAATTGGAGGCTTTCACAAAGTTCTATCCCATTCTGATTGCCCAATTACAACCAATCTTAATTACAATTTGGCATATGGCCTTTTTTTGAATGAGATCTTGACTAAGATTGATTGCCAGCTGTCATCTGCATCAATTAGACAAGTTAGGGTTCTGGATTGCCACCCTTCTAACATCGGTATTACAGTCAATTTTATACTGATAAAACCGTCAGTAATGTTCAGTTCTATCATAACTCGACATGATTTCCAGAAGTTGTGGCTGATGGTTATCCTTTATATTGGCATTCATTACTATAGCAATGTTCACTTTTGAGTTACAGCATGATATTGATGAAATCTTAAATAAGTTTCATTTTCAATATTCCATAGCATCATGCGTTATGACCCCTGTATGTGCATGACCCTAACTTTGATCGCACAACACTAGTACCTCTGTTATAGTGAGGTGATATGTTGTGATATAGTCATTGTTAAAACCTCTGTTTGATAGCTACTTGTCAAAGTCAAGAAGTTCTGATATGATGGCCTTTTTTCCAGTGTCTTAGCATTGCTAATATCTTACCCCATGAGCCCCTCATGCCAGGTTTGTTAAATGATATTGTACCCTTCATCCAAGTTTTATAACATCAATACTGCAAGAAAGAAGACATGTTTCTCTGAATGATACCAAATAATCTAGTATTTTTCTACTCACATTACAAAATACAGTGAGAAAAGCAAAACTGCTGAGACCCTGTTTTTTTAGGCCAAAAATTGTCAGGTGTTGGAATTGGAGTTTGTGTCCAGATTTGTGATTTTTTGGCTTGTGATCAAAAGTTTGAGCTGTGCATATATATAGACACATAGACAGTGGGTTCTTAAGTGGAGAAGTTTTGATTTGGAGTAAAGCATGTCCAGGACATGAAGAAATCCAGTTTGTCCCCTTTGCACATCCTTGCATGAAATAGCCATTCCAAAATGTCTTTAATAAAACTAGACATTAAGCCAAATGAAAATCTCTCAGTAGTAGATGTATTTGAATGTATTTAATAGTAGCCTCAAAAATACATTTCCCATCCCATTTCAGGTGCAAATGACAAGAATTATCTTCAGTTTATAGAGTTAAGTGCAAGGAAGATTGTGACCAAATTATACAGACAAAATTATCGCAAGGTCATGTGATGCTAAATGAATATGATACCCCTTGGATATTCGATATGATGACCACAGCAGCTATTTTAAAAATCTGTTTTAAATTTGCTACTTATAAATGGATGCTCTTGCTGACATGGGATTTTTCACTGAAACACTCCTAAATGAACACAGTACTGATTATGGAAAAAAAAATTATGACTGCTCCACATAAAGCTGCAAATTGAATTGGGATGAAGATATTAACAAAAGTATTCATCCTAATTTAATATGATACTGATAATACATCCTTTCCTTACTACCATGGTATCCATCCTTTCCTGGCTACCACGGTATCCAACCTTTCCTGGCCACCATGGTATCCATCCTTTCCTGGCTACCATGATATCCGTCCTTTCCTGGCTACCATGATATCCATCCTTTCCTGTCTACCATGGTATCCATCCTTTCCTGGCCACCATGATATCCATCCTTCCCTGGCTACCATGGTATCCATTTGAAAATCTTTCTGAAGTTCATGGTTGAAGTATCTTTAAACTGGCAAGATGTCTTAATCTTTATGGAATTGAAGGGGATCAGGTTACATTTTATTTGTCATTCATATAAATTTTCTATCCATTTGCAGGATTTTATAACAGAAAGTATGAATTTAATGACCTTGAGGAATATTGGAACTATAGTGTGATTGTGGAAGCCACTACCAGCATTGGCAGTAATCAGTCTGATCCTTACAACTTTACTACATCGGCTGGACGTACGTATGAAATATACAAATTACATCTTTGTTTATTACCTTTATTACATGAATTCTAATAGATATTGAAGGAGACTTCATGGTCAGGCAGTGTTTACATGACATAAACAAGCAATTACTAGCTTGACTGTTTCAGACATTTACATATCTGCCATATTTGCAGACAGTATAGGGTTGGTGTCTATCCCAAAGAACGTGTTTTGAGGTTTCAAGCAGTGTCAGTGCATGTGACCAAAAAAGTGATATAATCCAATTGAGCAAACATATATTTTTTCATCTTAGCGTACATGTGAAAGAACCAGGATCTCAAACTTTTGAACTTGTAATATTTTGTAGCCAGTGATTTCTTAGCATTGAGAGATAGCAAATGCTTTCATAGGCATTTACCATATATACTCGCGTATAAGCCGACAAATTTAGGACAAAAATAAGGCCTGAAAGAAGGGGGGTCAGCTTATCTGTGGGTCAAGATCAAAGTCTGAAATTTATGATGCTTTTTCACTCTATTTCCAGTATTTATTGTTTCTGTTGATCGCCGAATATGAGTTCAGATGCCTAATGATGCCACATGGCTGGTAAGATTTGTCTTGTCGTGAAGCAAAACAAATATTTTTTTCTAACTAAAGTGGTAGGAAAATGAATAAAAAACATGTTTTAACGTACTTGGCGTCTATTTGATAGATGTCCATCCACCAGAAAATACAGCCATATGTGTTATTTGAACCACGAAAATATATGTATTTTCCAAAAGAACAGTCATATTAGTAATCTCTGGTCAAGTATTTAACCCTCAGCTAATCAGTAATCATTAAACTCTAATAGCATAACCGACTTTTGATCCGGAAATCGGATTCCACCGGATAGTATGAACTTCAGATTAATCGGAGTCAGACAAGGCAGGAACGACCGATTCGGATAATAAAAATAATAAAGTTGAATTTCTATAGCACCGTGTCTAACACTGCGTGTCATTCGATAGTTCGTTAATAAAGTTAAATAAGAAGTCAGAAAAGTCCAATATGGTCAACAAAACCACGCTGTGAGACAATCTATTTAAACTGGCGGGTGAAAACCGGAAATGAAACCGGATATGGTAAAGTACTAAGTAGCATGCTAGACACGGCAAAACCAGATACCAGAAACCCGGAAACGGAGGATGAAATTTTTTAGAAACAAAATACGGATTTAGCATTTCCGATTAATTGAATCATATCCGGAATCGGAAAAATTTCATGCCCAAAATCCGTAATCGGAAATCGGTAGAAAAATGCTAATCAGTTATGCCCTAAACTCTATGGTTTCGTAGTAATGCATGATAGTTTATTTCAGTGTAAATATGAAAAGAATCTACATAAAAAAATAAAAGAATTACGATACTGAAGGTATACAGCCATACGTGTTATTTAAACCACGGAAATACGTGTATTTTCCGAAAGAACCGCCATATTAGTGATCTCTAGTCAAGTATTTAACCCTCAACTAATCAGTAATCATTGAACTATACAGTTTCGTAGAAATGTACGCTAGCTTATTTCAGTGTAAATATGAAAAGAATCTACGTAAACAAATAATAAAATTATGATACTGAAGGTATATACGACAAAAATTTTGATCGAGAGTAGAAATACATGTACGATAGTCTTAAAGAAACAATAGCGAGTGGCTCCATAGGGATTTATTGCATGCACGCTTAGGAAGGGTAAATAACATTGCAATATACGAGTGAGTGTGAATAATTGTAAAACAATATAATGTGTTGGATTTCTTTGATAGGTGTTTTAGACGTAATAGGCAGTCACAGTTTATATACTACTGTTGATTGGTTGTTTGTAAAGCAAAGTGGTTTTTCAGCGGTAGAGTGTTATACAATAGCTACCATATGCTTAATCTGTGGTAAATGCCTCAGGGATAATAGCTTTTTTTTTTGTTGTTGCACTATGCCAATGACTTTACTAAAATATGCCGACTCTCAGATGTATCATTTACTGAGATATGGTAGTGGAAATGGTTTCTGCTCAAAGTTATAAACTGTCACAATACTTGAATCATGTCCACGCTGAAACCAGTCATATTTTGATCAATTGAATCACACTACCAGTATTTGTTTAAAAAACACAAAATAAACAGCAATGATAAATATTTATCAAATACAAATTGATAATCAACTGTGGAAATAAGTACGGGATAAGGTATATAAATAGTACACTACCACTATAAGAAATTATTTCAGTTTAATCTCTCTAGAAGTTTATATTCAATTCAATCAGATAAAATGAGTAGTTTAGAAAGTAAAAGAAAGCGTTCTGCGTATGATGAAGCATTCAAGCTTAACGTTATTGAATATGCAGAAGCAAATAACAACTGTACTGCAGCATTCGAATTTTGTGAACGAGAAGCAAGTACGGAAATGACGGCAATTCGTCTACGTGCTATGCGGATGACGAAAAATAATAAATATAAGTTGGCAGATTAAAAATTGGTTGCATCAGCCAGCTGGTGTTTTCGTTTTATGAACCGGACTATCGGATGACCATGAGACAATGACAACGTATTTGATAAAAGCGCGCCCGTAACAGAAGGCGAGTTTCGTGAACTGTTTGGCGAGTCTGATACAGAGCCCAATTTTGAAGGATTGTAAAAGTGATTGAACTTTTATAATTCATGATTTTAGAATGAGGAATAATTAAATTTCCATTAAGACTTAACACCTTAGAATTTTTTTTTTTCAATATATAAATTAGCTTTCTTACTTTAATTTCATTTAATAATGTGATTTGCCTAAATAAACATATTCAGAAATCACTTTGTGCATCTTGTGATGTACCGGTAGTTTAGAAATTATGGGTCGGCTTATATGCAGGTCATGCACTTTATAACAGTTTTACCGATTCAGTTGGGGGGGGGGGGTCGGCTTATACGCGAACGGGCTTATATGCGAGTATATACGGTAGTTATAAATCAAGCAAGAAAGCCATCATTAACAATAACAACTTTACATGACAGAAAATCAAAATACGTTTGTGTGTCAACCAGCATAATTTATCATGCTCAATCTTATCTCCCTTCCAGCTAAAGATACCTGATTTTCATCAAAAGAAGGCTCAGAAGACCTCATGACCACCTTTGTTCCTTATATTAACACCTAAACAATCATCCTGCATTTAGCCTTAACTTTCCCATATTTTGGCTTTAAGGTAATCAGTTGAGATCTTGTTGTACACATACATCAACTGTTCTTGATCAGTGGATTAGCCATGCATTGTCACACTGCATCAAGATCCTTGTACTGGTGGAACATTTCTGGACCCCATTAAACTCGTTCTGGCTGGTTTCTCTAATGTGTTGATTGAACAAATGAAAATAAATTTAAAATTCACATCAGATAATTTAGAAAATTATCAATTAACCTTTTTAACTTTTGGAATTTATGGATGCTTTAAACAAGGCCTATGATACATTCACCTTGCCTGATGAAATGCATTACAAGTTATTTTGATTCCTGCAAGAACACTCTTAATTGCACTTTTGAAAATTTTCATTGCTTTATGGACTACTGGTAATATATGTATAACTTGGAAAGAGGCTATAGTAACCATCTATTCCCAAACCAGGTAAGGAAAGCACAGATACTGTTAAATACTATTCCATTGCTTTTATGAGCTATATCTGTAAAACGATGGATCAATGCAAGGCTATTTGGTATATGCAAGCTAACAATTTAAATTCTCTTTCCAAAGTGGCTTCCATTATGGCCATAGTACGAATGATAATATGGTTAGACTTAAAATATTATCAAGAAAAAACATTCAGTAGTTGTTTTCTTCAATTTTAAAAAGGTCAGTGGTACAACATGGAAGTAAGAATAACTAATGACTGCACAGTCTGGGTCAAATTTTCTATAAAAAAATTAGAATTCAAGGTATGAGTGGGCTCCACCTTGTCTGATATTTATGAGCAAGTGATGAGTGTTCCTCAGGGCAGTATTTTAACTTTTGAGCTTTTTGATATCAAAACTAAAAACATTACAAAGTGTTTGGCTTCTAGTGTGAATTCCTTCTTATATGTTGATGATTTGCATTGATGATTTGCTAATATGCTATTAATCAAACCACATGCATACAATTGAAAGACAATTGCAAGCTAATATAAACAAGATTCATAATTGGACTACTGCCAATGATTTCAAATTCTCAAAACAAAAGAAAACAAAAATAATATGCATGCATCTGTGTCAGCTCATGATCATCATAAACTCGTGTTTGATGGAACACCTATACAGGTTGATGAGGCAGGAAAGTCTTTAGGTTTTGTCTTTGATAGACAACTCACCGTTATTTGAGATGTTAATAAATTGAAAACTAAATCTTCTTAATTTACTCAAAGTAGTGTCACACACTGACTGGGGTGGGGTGCTAAAAGAAACCTTGTTATTCACTTGTATATAACTTCTATTGGATAGTTGTCTTGATTATGGTTCAACAAGAAAGTCATATTTAAAGATGCTTGATTTGGTTCCCCATCATGCAATATGATTCACTTTGGGACCATTTAGGATATCACATATGACAGCATTTCGGCTGAAGCAGTGGAAACACCTCTATCACATCATAGAAAAGCAGCTTTACAATATGCCCTCAAATTAAAATCAAACGCTTTAAACCCTGATTTCAATTTCTTTTTCAAACCAGATACATGCCTGCCAACCATGACACTTTTGACGTAATCATTAGGTTTCTTTTGCACCAAATCATTAGTTTTTGCTTCCATGTACAGTAAAACTGCTATAAGCGACCACCTGTCATTTCCGACCACAATCATAATGCACAGATCTATTTTTTAAAAATATAAACACTCTATTATGAGTGACCACCTGCTGAACGCAACCAGCGAGCATGATATCTTGGTAAAACATGCATTTTGACACCACTATGAACGACTGCATCGCAGAAACAAGAATAAACTCTTATCGACCTTTATTTAATCCTACTAAATTATGACCGCTCATACCCTTCTAAATTTAAAATAAACACTTTAAAAATAAGTTGGTTACCGAATTGTTTAGCTATGCCTATAGTGTTTTATAGCTTATGGCTTAAATCAGACTAAAGTGTATGTAGACTATTTACTAAATCTGGTTCCCTGCTTCATATGCTCCATGCATTCTTCTTTGATATTCATACAGGGGTGACCAACGCAAGAATCATAAACTCAGGGAACCAGACTAACTATTCAAGCACTTAGCCTACTTCATGGCCTTACTGTAGGACGCGGCATCCTGTGTCGCAAGATCAGACACCACTGACCTATATGTACTCAATTGATACAGCGACTGCTTAATTAATAATTATGATTATTCTGATAAAAAAACAAGCATAAAAGGAATATTTAATAAAAGAATGGTTGTTATCGGTGATAGATACTGTGGTAGCTTGGCGATTTTACGCCCTCCAATGCTGACTGTCCCAAGGTGGTTTTCCAGGGCTTCGTTCATGATGCGTTCTAAGTAGATATTGAAAAGAGTGGGCGACCGGAGACAGCCTTGCGGTAATCCAACAGCTGTCTTGAACCAGTCCCCCACAGAACCTTGAGCAATTACTGATCGAATATTTGTTCCGTTGTGCTTCTTCCACTCCGGAACCCTGCCTGTTCTTCAGCGATTATTTCTTCTACTTGTGGGTTCAGTCTGTTCAAGATCTTCAGCATCACCTTACTAGCATGGCTGATCAAATTGATAGTTCTGTAAATTTGGCATAACTGGATATTGTGTTTTGGGGGGAGTGTTATAATCAGTGAATGGGTCCACTGTGTAGGCCATTCACCTGTCTGCCAGATCTTGTTGCAGATTTTTGTTAGTAGCTCTATAACTGATTGCCCGCCATTCTTGATAAGTTCAGCTGGGATGTTGTCTATTTCAGCTGCCTTTCCTTTCTTCAGTGCTCTTATTGCTGACTCCACCTCTTCTTTGAGAATGGAGATGATTCTGCTTGATATGGGGCGACAGTCGAACACAGATCCCTTGATAGCTTTATTTACAAGGAAATCTAATCCATTTATTTACTTGTCCAACTCTCCACTATAGTATAATATATGCCCATCTTCAGTTTAGTGTTCTCCTAGGGCTTACCATCTTACTTCACAGAGTCCCAGAATGTGCCATGTGTAGTGTTCCATCTCATGTGTCAACTCTTGGAGTCTTCCAGTTAGCACCCGAATTCTAATGTTCCAGGTGGCAATGGCAACAGTCTCTTGCTCTGATTTTATTCAAAGTAGCAGAAGCACACTTGTCACCTCCGTCCTGGTGGACAACGGCAGGCGCGGTCCTTGTTGATCCAAGTGATGACCAATCCAGTATGGTAACTTCAGATTTGTCCAGCATTATCAGTGTGTCTTGCGTAAAACTCGTTTGGCGGAGCCCATCCCTCTCCAGACCAAGGAGTTTCAAGAAGGGGATGTAGTACATTGTCCAACTGCCTTAGGGTCTCCACTCCGGATTTTCTCTTAGGGTACACTTAATTAGCCTTTGGCTAACCAAAGCCGACCTGCAAGGCAGCAGGAGACTCTTGTATGGGCAGGTTTGTCCATTTCCCGAGCAGATAAAGCATCTGCCACTGCCCATTATTGCATCAACAACTTCATATAATTGTAGAACATTCACTGAGACTGAAATTTCTTCATTTGCTTTCGGCTAAAACACGGTACTGGTGCTGAGAGTAGTCTCACTCACTTAAAAAATTGAAATGTTTGATAGAACATTTCAATGAAGCTCATTATATACCCTAGGGTGTCCCCATGTCCGATCAAGTTAGATTTAGCTTGAACATGCATGCGATTTTGTTTAACTATTATTTCAATTCTGTGGTATAACAACAGTTACAGACACTACACTTGGTGTATAAAATGCAAGAAAAACAGCATGAAAACTTTAAAACTTTATTTTTTTTCACAGTAACATCAGTAAAAGGATATCAACATTTAAAGTAAACAACATAACTGGAAGTGGTAAACAACTTAATAACAAAATCAAAACATCTATGACAAAGGTATCACTTAGAAAAAAACCTAACCATGAAACTTTTGCATAACAAACATAAAAGACATAGAATAATCTTTTTTAGGCATTTATCTAACACCAAGAAGAATATTTAAACAAACAAAATCATTAATACTGGCCAAAAGTATTGCAAACTTCCATAAGAGTCAAAAGTACATTGTCCATAAAATTGGTTACAGACACTACAAAACTATAGCATTTCAATACAGCTGCAGAACCATACATATCTCCATAAAATTCACTTCAAAAATAATTCAACATGAACACATTGACTAGAATTATTCATTAAATGAATGTTGATTAGTTAATAAAATGATAAAACCACATTGTAACAGGTATATGTCCAATACTTGTGTTAAAATTATGAACTGGTAAATAGCACTTGAAAGTTTAATACTAAATAGTGTTTGTAAGAGTAAAATATTGAAGTATAATGAATGTTCAATAAATCATAGTCACTAAAGTATTGTTCAACCCAAGGTGCTGACTCAAACACAGACCCATATGTGATTGATCTTAAGGTTACAGACACTACACATTAAACCTTGACTTTATATTGTCATTTCAAATAGAAGTGCTTATGATTTTTTTCCAGATTTGACTTGAGCTTAGACAATTCAGCTGCATTAAACTTGAAATGACCCCTTTCATTGACTATTTGTGGAGCTTTTACCCTGTACAAGATAGCATCTAGAGCCTCTTGTGAATAATCATCTTTTTCAGGCCAAACATACATGTTGCCAGACTTTCTCATGTATTTAAGTCTAACTTCGTTATGAAGAATGTCTATTACTTCTGCTAAGTATACATCTAGAGGTCCCTTCTTTGGCGTAAGTCCTACAGCAACAAATTCTCCAGGGTGGTATTTCTCTATTGGTTTCTCTGTGTTGGTTGGTGCTTTTTTGTCAACTTTGATCTTCTTTGTCACAATGTTTTGTCTTTCTGTTGACTTCCGTTTCTTATTAGGCTTTTCGCTTGTTGCTGAGTTATGATCTTTCTGGTTACTTCCATGTTTTCTTTTCTTGTCATTATTTTCTATTGTTGATGGATTCTTGTCTTTAAGTTGTTTTCCTTTCTGACTTAAATTATCTTTATTGAGTACTAACTTTCTCATTTCCCAGGCATTAACATTTTCGCTGAAGTTGCATCTCCCGTCAACCTTCATGCATTGCTCACAATAACAGCTCAGATTTCTTATGCTCAGTTCATAATCATTGCTTCCTGATTTTACAGCATGTAATTTTCTTGTACCTTGCAGTGTTTGCACATCAGTTTCTTCTCTATTTCTCTCAACATCTTTAACAAGGATGAACTCCCTTCTCGAAACTGTTTTAGCTTCATTATCTGTATTTTCCATTTTCAGTTTCTCTGTACAGAATACATCTTCTGCACAACCTATCACCTTTCTGTTGCTGAGTACAGCTCTGTAGCAAGCATTCTTGACTGTCGCACCAAGACCATCGCAAACACTCTTTCATATGTGATGTTTCGAAATAATTTCGTGTTACAGATGGCTTTTTTCTCAGACTTATGTCAGCAAAGGCTTTCTTCCCCTTATACTGGGTTGCACAGCCATCTGTCCACTCATAAATCTCCTCTACTTTCACACCTTTCTTCTTCAGAATTTCTATAGCTTTGTTCTCAAAAGTGATAGCTAAGTCTGCATCATGTTTGGTTTCTTCACTGATGCCAATAATGGCATGCTTTATCTTGAATTCTTTTTCTCCCTGTTTTTCTGTATAGTAACACATGATTGGATGTATTGTAACTTGGTTCCTGTCAAAGAATCCAGATTGTTCTTCACTTTGAAAAACACACCCATAGTTCTCACTAAAGTCCATGACCATAGCAATAGAACCCTCACCAATTCTATCAACACAAATTCTCATCTGCTGCTGTTGCCATTTGGCCCTGAAAACGTGCTCTGGATACTCTTGCATGTCAGTTTCTAAGCATGTAATTAATGTTTTTATGTATGTTTCTTTAGGCACACAGGAGACGCAACGCTTTACTTTATCATCTTTTGCTATTTCTATACTTTCCCATTGATGCCATGATATCTGCCTGTCACTATACTTTTCAACAAATGGTTTAAGGTAACTCTGCAAACATTTCACACCGCATTGTGTGCATTCTCTTCTTAAACATTTAATAGCTGGATTGGTGTCGTATTTACAAAAAGTAGCATCGCTTAAGCTTTTCTTATCTACTGAAATTTCATCCAAATCTCCATTTTCTTTCACTGCTTTTTTCACACTTGTTAGTGCCTCACTTTTCAGGGCCACGTTACAGCACTTTTGGCATAAGCATGATCTTCTGCTTGTTTCAGACACCTTTTTAACATTCACTGGTTTCAATTTAGAAAATGAAGTTAATCCTATTTTGTGACTAGGGTTCCTTAACTTGTACTCTTTGAAGGCTTCTTCTAATGTCATAGTCATCACATGTTTTTGAAGTATTTCTTTTTGACCACCTTTTCTTACTTTCACAGTTTCACGTTTATTAGGCACTTCCCTACTGATTTCTGGACCTAGAAAAAAATCTTTCACAGATTTCTTTAATGGAGAGTTAAGTGCATCCCTTCTTCTTTTTCTTTGTTTCGTCTCCCACCATGTAGAACTAGGTTTTTGCCCTTTCACTGATACTTTGAAATACTTTTTTAGTCTGTGTCTTTTATATTTCTTCAGTAATGCGTCACAAATGATGTTGTATGCATGTTTCTTTGCACCCCCTTTCACTGAAAATGTTACAAATTGCAGACAGACAATATGTCAAAATTTAGCCTTACACATCAATACTGTAATAGGAAACATAATTTGGCTTCATTTTTTAAAAAAAACAGGGATAAAGTCATAGACAGTATAAAAAGGGGATATTGGTTACAGACACTACAATTTAAGAGTGTGGTTTACCAATTCAATACAAATTTACCAGAGTTGTTCCCAGAGGTTTGCTTTTGTAGTCTTTCCATGTCTTAGGGATGTACCATGGTAAAGAACAGAAAAAGTAATTAGGCAGCTTCTTCTAGGATAAGAAATTCAGGTTACATTGTCTTGTAGTAAATTACTCAAACAGACAGTGCTGCAAGAATGATGCAATATTCAATCAAAAGAGTTATTGCATCACTTTTTTGCTCTTGGCTGCAGAGGTAAATAGATGATGCAACATTACATCACATAAGATGGAACTTTCTATTGAGAAAAACAATGTTTTAATGACAAGTAGAACAATACTTTTATCTTTCATTTTTATACCTGTTTGTGTAGTGTCTGTAACTTTTTTTATTGAGTTGCTGTTTTTTAATGGTACAATACAGCACCACCAATTTTGGCCAACTTGAACATCACATGGCTACACATGAGCCTTTGTAGGATTTATACTTTTCCATAATGAAACAACAAAATTATTGCCATATAAACTTGTAAAGGTTACAGACACTACAAAATTTAGAACTGGAACGTTTGACAAAGAACAAGCTCTCATTCGAATATCTTGGCTAGCCATGTGATTTGAATGGTTTTACTACATATTATAATATAAAGTCGAGTTCTAGATGTCAATAAAAGTTATAATGAATGTTATTTTGTACAAAATATTGGCATATAACAACAGATTAGTGTTTGAATTTCAGTGTTGAAACAAAACTTCTAATGACGGTATTTTGCTTATAAAATCCATAATATTTTACCGATTTCTTTAATTCAAGAAGCAATATTTGCAGGATAGAATTCCACATAAAACCAGACCAATAAATGCATAATTTCAGTATGATATTTAGAGAATTCTCTATTTTATATTCAAGCTTTTTTCGAGTGAGATTACATAACGCTCAAAAATGGCTATTTTTAGAGCTTGTTTCCATGCATATCTCAACAATGGGTTACACTAACCTCTTGAAATTTTCAGGAAAGTAAGAGAGGTATATGCCAGGCTTACCAATCTTTAAAATTGGTTCATAACTTGTTTAATTTTTCTATTTCATGCATATAACATGAATATTTCTTTATCAGCACCAATACCGTGTTTTAGCCATTTGTATTTATTCAGATTGATTGGTGCTTCAAAGTTAATCAATTTCCTTTGAAGTTTCAGCAAAGCTGTATTTTGGGGTACATTTTAAAAACAAAAAGAATTAGCCACTATTTGGTTGATTGTAGCAGGGACTTTTCCTGCCTTCAAACGTTGGCTAGTCCTGCTAGCATAAGGAAACCAACTTGGAGTAGATCTCAGTATTTTATTTTTATTTCTTTGCATATTTGCTGATGGAGTGATGCAGCCTTCTGACCATGCATCAGAAATTTTATTAAGAAAGGGCCAATAGACAATGAATACACAAGTGTTCTGTTCTGTTCAGTTCTGACAGGGGTTAGCCTACTACAGAAAGTATGAGTGCTCCTAAGAATTTAATTCTATGAGTGCAAAGAAGAGGAATTTTACTTACTATCCACATACAGAGGTCCGTCAAAATATATTACTTACTATCAAGTGTCCGACAATCCGACACTGTTTGGCCTAAAAGAGCTGTTGTGAGATAGTGCCTTGTCTGGTTGATTTCCACTACCAGAAATGTTAAAAAAAGAGAAAAAAAGCAGAGATCTCACAGCATTATCAATCTCAGGCCAGATGTCAGAATAAGTGGATTATAATATAACACTGCCCTGTTAACAAAGAATTTGTTTGTCTAACAATAGATACATTCTAGTGTACTTTATATCAAGTTTGAAACTTCATTTCATGATGCCTCTGAATTTATTTACGCCAAACCCAAGGTTGTATATACAAGTTAAAAAAGTCAATAATTTCAGTTTTGAAAAACTTCCAACCGGTATAATTTGTCACTGATTTGCGACATCTTTTTCATACCTTCAGGAAGAAAAATAACTGTTTGAGTATGAAAAAAGTACATGTATATGAAATAGCAGGAGCCATGCCATGATCGTCTTCTATTAGGATTCATACACAATTACTTCCCCCAAAAATCATAATAAACTTTTTACACATTCCTTGTTGTTTTTTTTTAAGAAGAAAAAAATTGTTTATGAAAAAAGCACATGAATATGAAATTCGGGAGCCACGCAGTTGTGTTTTATCCTAATTCATGTTATAACAGAGCGTGCTATAATTTGTTCACACTGTTTTTGTTTTTTATTACAGCTGCAGGCCCAGTTATCAGGTTTATTGTTAACCAAGGATTGGGAGATGATATGTATGTGAAAGCCAGAGTTTCGTGGATACTGCCAGATGAATTGAACAGAAATGGTCCCATCAACAGCTTTTATGTACGGCAAACACGAAATGATGCCAATGGTACTTCATTCGAGGTACCCAATATACCTCTCTCTCTCTCTCTCTTTGATTCTTCATAATAAGCCTCTATTTTATGCACAACTGAAAATAATAAACACATGTTAATATCTCAAACAACATTTGAAAATAATGTTAATAATGTATGATTTGTATTTGCCTTTGAAAAAGACTCATTAAGAGTCAAAAGCACTTTGGCTAGTTAGATACTAGTTTTGAACTGTTCGTTATCAGTTTATTGCACACACACACAGATATAAATTTTGTACAGTGGTGATTGACAGTTAAAGATATTACAAATCAGGTCATTTTTATTGCATGGACATGTGTAGGTTTTTTACAGTGGTGATTGATAGTTAAAGATATTACAAATCAGGTTATTTTTATTGCATGGACATGTGTAGGTTTTGTACAGTGGTGATTGACAGTAAAAGATATTACAAATCATATTATTTTTATTGCATGAACATATGTAGGTTTGGTACAGTGGTGATTGACAGTAAAATACATTACAAATCAGGTTATATTTTTGCCTGGACATATGTAGGTTAGGTACAGTGGTGATTGACAGTAAAAGATATTACAAATCAGGTTGATTTTTTTTGCATGGACATATGTAAGTTTGGTACAGTGGTGATTGACAGTTAAAGATATTACAAATCAGGTCAATTTTATTGCATGGACATGTGTAGGTTTTGTACAGTGGTGATTGACAGTAAAAGACATTACAAATCAGGTCATTTTTATTGCATGGACATGTGTAGGTTTTTTACAGTGGTGATTGATAGTTAAAGATATTACAAATCAGGTTATTTTTATTGCATGGACATGTGTAGGTTTGTACAGTGGTGATTGACAGTAAAAGATATTACAAATCATATTATTTTTATTGCATGAACATATGTAGGTTTGGTACAGTGGTGATTGACAGTAAAATACATTACAAATCAGGTTATATTTTTGCCTGGACATATGTAGGTTTGGTACAGTGGTGATTGACAGTAAAAGATATTACAAATCAGGTTGATTTTTTTTTGCATGGACATATGTAAGTTTGGTACAGTGGTGATTGACAGTTAAAGATATTACAAATCAGGTCAATTGTATTGCATGGACATGTGTAGGTTTTGTACAGTGGTGATTGACAGTAAAAGACATTACAAATCATGTTATTTTTATTGCATGGACATGTGTAGGTTTTATACAGTGATGATTAACAGTAAATGGTATTACAAATCATGTTATTTTTATTGCATGGACATGTGTAGGTTTTATACAGTGATGATTGACAGTAAAAGATATTACAAATCACGTTATTTTTATTGCATGGACATGTGTAGGTTTTATACAGTGATGATTGACATTTAAAGATATTACAAATCAGGTTATTTTTATTGCATTGACATGTGTTGGTTTGGTACAGTGGTGATTTACATATTCTGTGCTGCATCTTGGTCTTTACCAAGAAGAATATTTTAGAAAGTTTGTTTTGCAGTCTGAATTTGCAATAACTTCATGTTTGTGAATATTTTGTGATGTACAGTGAGTTAATGTATTCTTTGGTTTCTAAAAAGAAATTTACTTTGTTTCTACATTATAAATAATTGCACAATACTTTATTTCAGGTCACGGGAACCAACATTACAAGGGAAATTAATGATACATTCACCTACTATGTTACATTTGATGTAGATCCTGAAGCAAATTACACATTTATGGTAAGTATATGGTTTAATCAACAGTTATCATTATCCAGACATTATTATGCTATTATTACTTAATTTAATCTTACAAATTTGAAAACTATCCCCCATCCCACCAAGACAAAAATATCTTAAGTTGATAGCATTTCATTAAAACCAAGAAAGAATTATTTCACATTGGAGATCAGATGATCATTTGCCTTCACAACAAATGCTAATGTTGCATGATACACATAAGTTACCTGACTCTTGTTCTTATTTTATTCCTCAGATGTAATGAAGTGTATTTTGATTACATGTTCAGTAGAAGCAGTGCTGACATGTTAGTGGACTGGGGCTGGAGTTTCTAATAATTTGATACTTGCAAAATATATACTTCTTTTAAGTTTTGTAATTTTTTTACCCTATACTTATTTTTTTAAACATTCTGTTCATAAAAATCATGTTTTAATGTATCATAATTTTTGCCTACATAACATTTCATAGCTTTCATCGAAATCCTTTACATCTTCGTGCTAAAATCAATTAGAAGATTTAGATTTGCAAAAAGATCGTAATATTGCAGAATTCTTTGACAAAAAAATCAAGAAATTTAGATCTGGTACAGTTAAGACAGTGTTTTGTCCTTGTTATCTTTGTGTTATTTTCAGTTTTAATCAATTAGAGAAACATTAAAATGGATTAAAAAAGCATGACATACAGTTTATATACTTAAGAAGCAAATCTACTGTGTGCTTAGTATATATGAAAACATTGATCAGATTTTTATTTAATGCATAATATAAGGAAAATTTTAAATTAAGAAATGAAGGAAATAATCAGCATTTATAAACTTGTACTGAAGCTTTTGACCCTCTTCTTTTCAAAGGGTAATTGTTTTAATAATTGAGAGTCAACTCTTTGCTTTTAGAATCACCTTTCTATTATCTTGATTGACAAGAATGAACAATTGATTTTTCTGATCGCATTATCTATTGCTTTTCATTAACAATTGGACAGTGATACATTATCCTTCAACAATATCCTTAATATGTGCCCTTTTTTTACATGGATCACCGTCACTGTCATTTGGAAAAAACATTGTAAGCCATTTGACATGTTCTTGTCCAGTAAAATGATATATCAATACATGTTAGTGACGACAAATTTAAATATATTCATTTTTCCTTCTGCTACTAGTCTGATCTTGTCTATGGACCTCTTGCAACAGTCTGGCCTTGACTAGAATTACCTGGACAGTAAATTCGCTGACAAGGCCATTGATAATATTTATGGTTTTATTCCTTAAACATTATCCTTATTGAATACCTTTTAGTGACCCTGACCATTAATCTTTCACTTTGGTGGAGGGGTGAGGACTGGCATTTTATTCTTTAAAATAAGTTACCCAGACATAATACCTAGGAGAACTACTGCTACCTTTAAAATCCAGCCCTCCCAGCCTATAAACTTACAGCTAAAAAGCTAAAACTTATCTGCCCATGTAGGATGTCATCAGAGTGATATCCCCTTAATACTGTGAGTGATGCGAAATCCCATGAAATCATCAGTTACTACTTCTGCTTTTGTCAAGTAGCATGCTCTTTACAGAGACAGAGGCCTTGCAAAATCCATACAAGCAGTTTATAAATTTTCTACCTTAAAACAAGTTGGAAGGAGTTTCATCTTTGAAGGGAAGTGTGCTCTATCTATAAATGTCCAATGTTTGTGTTCTTACTCTCTCTCTGATTGTAAAGTTTCCTAACTTTATATGTTATCACTTTGCCGTCTTAACACAGTTAGCTGCCTTTGATACATAGCTGCATGGGTCACAATGGCGTCCCCTCACATTTTTATAGTCATAATAATAAAAACATGCCAGGTGTGTGACACAGGAAACTCATTTTAATAATGCGTCACAGTGGCGTCCCCTCACATTTTTATAGTCATAATAATAAAAACATGCCAGGCGTGTGACACAGGAAACTCATTTTAATAATGCGTCACAGTGGCGTCCCTCACATTTTTCTATTTATGATAATAAAAACATGCCAGGTGTGTGACACAGGAGACTCATTTTATTAATGCGTCACAATGGCATCCCCTAATATTTTTATAGTTTTGATAATTAAAACATGCAAGGTGTGTGATACAGGAGAATCATTTTAATAATGCTGTATAATTTCCAATGACCAGAATACATATAGTTTAGCTTCTATATTATCTCTTCTTGGCATCTAATTCATAGTTGTTTATGTGATGCTTTACTGATTTTACCTATATAGAATTTGATTTGGCCTTTTCCAACAGGAAAACTTTTTTCAAAATGGATATTGTAAGGTCTACTTCATAAGGATCAATAATAATGCTTCAATTCCTTTTTATGTGCAGGCTTTGTGTGTAATATTAGAAAACTCTTATTACTGTATAGCTTTAGCAATTGGTGAATAAATTGAGGCAAGTTTTCTATACATGGTTTAATTAATAGCATTCAGAGCATAAAGGTTACTACAAACAATGCTTCAATAATTTTACCTGTATAGGTAATACAGAATTGGCTTTACTGTGGGTAAGCTGTTACTAGATTTAATTATTTGCAATCCACTTTAGACATTTAATTATTGTAATTGATGCTTTATTTAGACATTTAATTATTGTAAGTGATGCTTTAGTGCATTTACCTGTATAAACAGTCAAAATATTTGCCTTCCTATGAGTAAGTTGTTATTAGATTTGATTATTTGCCTTACATTTTGTATTTGTAGTTACTATCTGTGATGCTTCTGTGACCTTACCTTTATAGGCAGTCAAAGTGACCACCTACAGATTATTTGTGACTTAAATTGATTGATTAGCATCTGCTTTCTAATTGTTGATCGCAGTGCTCTAATTCTCTACATGTATAAAGCATGTGGATCCTTTGACAAGAAATTTATCATAATGGTTTAACTGTGCTCAGATACAAGTTCAGTTAGGCAGGACACTCACTATACAATGTGTATATATGGTCTGCTTTATTTTGTCCAAAATATTTAGACCATAGATGAGACCATTCTGACAACGACTAAACATGTCTAGTTTTTTTTCAGGTTGTCTTTTTTGAACTCATGTCAGACTTGCATATTATAGACAAAAATCAATGGGTAGAAATTCTTTGCATACTAAGAAGGCAAAGAGGCATACCTTGAGGGATGAAAACAACAGCTTGCACACAAGGTTTCTAAACTATATCTTTTACTGAGAGCAACAACAACCTCAGTCTCACATATCAGATTTAAAGATATTGGTCGAATCCTGTACACTGTCTCAACCTCAAGAACTGGACATCATGCCAGCAATGATGGCTATGTTCCATCAAGACCAAATTCAGCCATATTACTCAGATTGGTCGAATCCTGTACACTGTCTCAACCTCAAGAACTGGACATCATGCCAGCAATGATGGCCATGTTCCATCAAGACCAGATTCAGCCATATTACTCAGATCACATTGGGCCAAAACCACAATTGGTCATACAATATCAGCCAATCAGCCACCAGAAAGCAAACTTATCCAGTAGTTTAATGGTTAGAATGTCTGCCTCAGATGCAGGAGGTCGTGTGATTAGAAAGCCAGTTCCATTGAGGGACTCTTGTTCAGAATGTATTAAATTATTGAGCACTTTTTGTTCTGATAAGCGTATATGTCATACATGATTTACAAACACAAGTTAAGTTGTATACATAAGCTTTCTGTGATTTTTAAATATAGATTTTTACAAGTATCCTTTTTGGAAAATTACAGAGCAATCTCTTTTCCTTACTCCCAGGTGAGAGCTGATACTGGAAGTCTTACAGGAGAGGAAAATGTCATAAATTATACAGCACCAGCAGGACGTAAGTTTTCCAATACTTTCTCATATCCTTTGCGCAAAAAGTAAACATGAAATAAAAATGACAAAATTCTTTAATTTCAAACAAGTACAAGAAGATTTTTTAAACTTTAATCAATTTGATATTGATATTTAATTTATGGCCATAGAATAAAATATTTAAATATGAAATGATCCTGGCTGTGGATTTCCATGATTTTACAAGAAAACCCATTAGAAACCATAAAGAATTTGGACTAATATTCCAGGCTCCTTCCATGGCCTTTAAAAGCCTGGGAATAGATATGGAAAAACAAAGAATATTGGCAAGGAAAACCCTTGAAAATTCTAGCATAGATAAGCCGTATCACTAAGATTCTTTTCCAGTTCCTAAAATTGATTACTGTATTGATAGAATTAGAAATGCTAAATATGTCACAAAATTTGACTTTTGAAGGAATTTTGGCAAATTCTTATGATAGGTAGAAAAAATGAAAGTTCAGCATTCATGAATGCAGACGGACATTACAAACACAATGTCATGTCATTTGGAATAAAGGGTTCAACAAGTTCTTTCCAGCATTTGATGAATATGATATCTGGAATAGGAAATTGTGATGCGTACCTCAATGACATTATCAACTACAATGACACCTGGAAGGACCACATGGAAACAATCCAGAATTTTTCTAAAAGACTCAGCCAAACAAATCTGACAAAACCCATGGGAAACCATAGAGAATTTGGACTAATATTCCAGGCTCCTTCCATGGCCATTAAAAGCCTGGGAATAGATATGGAAAAACAAAGAATATTGGCAAGGAAAACCCTTGAAAATTCTAGCATAGATAAGCCATGTCACTAAGATTCTTTTCCAGTTTCTAAAATTAATTACTGTATTGATAGAATTAGAAATGCTAAATATGTCACAAAATTTGACTTTTGATTGAATTTTGGCAAATTCTTATGATAGGTAGAAAAAATGAAAGTTCAGCATTCATGAATGCAGATGGACATTACAAACACAATGTCATGCCATTTGGAATAAAGGGTTCAACAAGTTCTTTCCAGTCTTTGATGAATATGATATCTGGAATAGGAAATTGTGATGCGTACCTCAATGACATTATCAACTACAATGACACCTGGAAAGACCACATGGAAACAATCCAGAATTTTTTTAAAAGACTCAGCAAAACAAATCTGACAAAACATGAGTAAAATGTGCTGCTATTACTCATTTAGGACATGGTCAAACAAAACATAGAAGTTAAGGTTGAGGCTATTTCAGAATTTGCCATGCCTTTCAATAAGAAGCAACTGATGCAATTTTTGGGGGTATTACTAATTATTATGAGAAATTGTGCTCTAATTTCTCAATGATTGCTATTACCCATCACCTGTTCGCTGAATAAGAAGTTCAATTTTCACTGATCAGACAATTGTTAGGAGGCTTTTGATAAGCTTAAAGTTCTATCAGCTTCAGATCACACTAAATCATTCAAAATGGATGTAGATGCAACTGACAAAGTATAGGTTGAATACTGTTACAGAAAGATAGCAATTGTGTGGATAATTCATTGTACTAGTTTTCAAGGAAATTTAATAAGCACCAGAGAAATTATTCCATAATAGAAAAGAAGTGTTTGTTTTTTATAATGGCCTTGCAGAACTTTGAGGTGTATGTTAATGCAGCTCTTTCTCCAACTATTGTTGTCAACAATCACAACCCCCTCACTTTCATTAATTAAATGAATAATGATACGAATCAAAGATTGTTACAATGGACTGTGATGTTAACATTGATGTCAGGCACATTAAGGGAAAAGAAAGCTTGTTTGCATTTTTCATTCATGTATGTTTGATATTAGAAGAAAGATTTATGGTATAAATCTTTCGAGATTTAAGGAGGAAGGTGTTAGGGAAATATGTATGATCATTTTAGTTTACGATATAATTCTTATTTAGTCATTTGAGACCAGGACGTTATATATTTAAATCCTTTTAATTCAGTTTTTAGTACTATAGTAAAAGTACATGTATACTTCATCATAAGAGTTCCATTCATGACAATTAGGCCAATTGCTAAGGGGCTAAAGTGAAATCAATAACTATGATGGTCAAGAATGACATGCAAATATGAATGTGGGTATTGTAAACAAAGAGTGTGATTAAAAGTGCAATTTCCCTCTGTTGAACTGACATGTGTTTTCTAGCATTTGTTTGCTTCATTGAGATTTGATGGTCAGAATAGGGCTGTTTGTGTATATTGACAACCAAGCTATTGTTGAAGAGAACAATACGATTCAGATTGTTGTAGAAAATACAGTGATTCAGAATTTGTTATTTGAAATGCAAATAGACACTATAGAATTAATATGTGCATCACTCATATAATTCTTATAACAGCTGTTCTATAGTGTTCATATGAATCATTGAGAGGAAAATAGTGATTTACACTTATATGTTCATTAGATTAAGCTAAATGGATAATCATTGATTTAAACAGTTAGTACTTTGGAATTTTGTAATTTTTATTCAAGGACTTGAATATACAACTAATTACTTTGGATTATGTGAAACTTTGGGACCTCTTTGATATTATTCATTCTAGAGATTTCACTGAAGTAAAATAATTTGAATTATTAACTTTGGTAAATTTAGTTTTCTTATCATGGTAGCACTTAAGTATTCTAGTAGCTTCCTTCAGAATACCTTAAAACAGTTTCCAGATTAGTGAAAAATTGATGGTACAATTAGTACCATTAGGATTACATTCTCGTAAGTAGTACACTGTAAATTATAATATATATATATATATATATATATATATATATATATATATATATATATATATATATATATATATATATATATATATATATATATATATATATACTTCTTTTGCTTTGTTTGATTTTACACTTAATTTAAATAAATTTTTATTTTGGAATTCTTGAATGCTTGTTTGACCTTTTTACTTTTATATAAGCTTGTTTTTTAAGATAAACTCCTAGACAGAACAATTTTTTAAATTGTATTAGATATTACAAAATTCTTCCCGAAGTCAAACTGTGTGTTAGGTCAGATATTTTTTTAAAAATAATATTATTAATTGAGATATGAATTACCTTACATGTTACTGTTTTAATATGTTTGCATGTCTTAACATTGATAAGAAAAAGGGAACAGTCCTTTTAAACCAGAAAAAGTTGCTGGCTGGGCTTATTATCATAGTGAGATTCCAAGTAAATATTTGTGAAAAGTTTGTTAAAATGGATATGATCTTATCATCAAGTATGAGTTTCTTCTTTAAATGCAATAATGATGATGCAATTTCTGTCTAACCCATAAATCTGGGAAAGTGAGACATAAATGCAGTAGCATCAACATTTTCATAGGTTAAGTTTTTTCATTTGCATGTGTTTACTAAAACTCATGATGGATTTCATACTTGGCATGAATCCGTATAAAGCTAAGACAACTCCTTCAAAACTGCCATTATAAAGCATCTGCTGAAGAAACCAACATTTGACCATAATGATTTAAAGAACTGCTGCCCAGTTTTTAATCTCCCATTCATATAATAAATCTTTTAAAAAGTTGTTCTAACCAAACTTGTATCTCATTTGAATTCAAACAGTCTTTTTAGCAATGTACAGTCTGCATATCACCCTTGATACAGTAATGAAACTACTCTTTTTAATGACATTCTCTCTGTTTTGGATAGTGCAAAGATTACAGTCATCACCCTCCTTTATTTGTCTGCAGCATTTGACACAATAGACCATGATATATTATTTCACCATCTCCAAAATGTATTTGGCATTCAGAATACAGCCTTACAGTGGTTCAAGTCCTACTAAGTCAACAGGACATAAATTGCGTCTGCACATGGAATACACTCCAGCCCATTTGATCTATGTTGTGGTGTTCCACAGCGGTATGTTCTTGAACCTGTTCTCATCATTCTGTACACTCAGCCGCTCTCAAGTGTTATAGATAATCACCCAGTGTCTCACAAATTATACACTGATGACATCCAAATATGCCAGTCTAGTCACCCAACTGAAGTTGATGCTACCATCCATGGAATAGAGAGGTGCATTTCTAATGTGAAATCATGGATGACATGTAACAAACTGCAGATGAATGATGATATAACTGAGACCATTCTGATCACAACAAAAAGACTTTCTCATTCACATCCTTTACCTCAAACAATAAATATCAGTAACACCAACATAAAAGTCACACAGTCAATATGAAACCAAGGTGTTACTCTAGACAATACTCTCACATTGCACCAGCATGTCATGAACATTTACAAGGCTGCATATCTTGAGCTGAGATGCATTTGTTCCATTCGCAAATTTCCTTCAGTTGATGCCTCAAAAACACTTGTGTGTTCATTAGTAATTTCAAGACTGGACTATTGTAACTCAATTCTGTCTGGTTCGTCACAATATCTATTCTAAAAGTTCAAAACACAGCTGCTTGGATCATCTTTAGAGTACCTCGATCAGAGCACACCTTACCACTGCTCTGTACCCTACACTGGCTATCAATTTGATACAGAATCAAACACAAAATTTGTTCACTGTGGTATGTTTCACTGACAGACTCCAGTCCAACATATATATCCGGCCTCACCTATACACCAGCAAGATACTTGTGCTCCTCATCTAACAATCATATACTCATTGTTACCACTATGAAAACAAAGTCATATGGACAACGTTATTTTTGCATACCAGGGCCCGGCGATGTGGAATGAATTGCCAATTGAAATTAGACACAAAGACACAGCGGTCCTTTTTAAGAGAGCTCTTAAAACTCACCTTTTTTTACTCCAGGAACAAACTTAGAGACCAAATAATGTTTTGTACCTTATATGTTTTCAGCATGTTTTTAAGTTTTCCAATTTCATGGTTTTAATTTTTTGTTTTTCTTTTGTGTAGTCATATTATTATAGATGTTGTAAAGTGCTTAGAGTTTCTAAAGATTAGGCACTATACAAAGTCCCCATTATAATTATTATTATTTATTATATTATTGTTTTATCGTTTGACCTTGTGGTCAAGGTTACTGTTATAGATAGTTTGTGCAAATCATTTTGATATGCTCACATCTCTTAACCTTATATGGATTCTGTTCATAATTAGAATGGATCATTAGACAGCAAAGACAAAATTAATTTTTCAACATACTTGTTGTTTTTAACTTGCAGTGAAGGTCATATAGACAGTTTGCATTAAGTTTTTGATCAAGTTTTCATTTGCTTGTATTTTATAAACCCCTTTTTAGACTATGTTATTACTTAAGTCATTATGAAGCACGTTTTTTCGTTCTGGAAAATTTGCTTTACTTTTTTACCTTAGGGTCTAACTCCAATGTTCTCATGGGCACCACATACAGGCCAATTTGTGTTCAGTGCTGCAATCAAGGTGTACTGACTTTGCTTGGAAAGTAAACAGTCATCTACACTGCAAAATACATGTACACATGTACCAGTCTCAGTATCATCAATCTTGGAAGTTCACATCTCATAGTTTTCCAAACCATGTCAAGACTTGTAATGATAATGCAGTTTTTGTCAAACCTTTGTTTTGTGAGCAATGATACATAACTGCAGTCACGTTTCCAGCAAGTTAAGTTAAACATGAGCTCATGTTGTAAGCTCTTGAAAACTTTGATACGTTTATAATTCATTTTTTTTAATTTTTTTCATCCAGCACCTGTAAATATAGAAAACCCAGGATATAGTGTGATTCCAGCTGATAAGGCTTCTGCTCACTCAAAAACATCATTCCGTGTAGAAGTCGACAGGAATTTCTTTACAAGTTCAAAAAATGGAGCAATTCAAGATAAAGGTCTGATCTGCTGCAAGGACCCTATCTGCATGAATGGTAAGCCAAAAGTGTTTCTAATTAAATGATTATTTCAAGGTAGACTGCTGTTTATCTTGAATTTTCTATTCCGCATACTCACATAAAATAATAATGTTGTTGTTGTTTCAAAGGTACCTTAAGAACAGTTTTCTTTCCAAAGCAATGTATATAAATAGTGACAGACATTTTTGTACCCCACCCTTACTGAAAAGCTTATGAATATGGCATTCACATTTCTGTCTAGCCATCAGGACTGATGGAAATCCTTTTACCTTTTGCTTCCAACTTTCAACGTTTTAAATTTTTTCTGAGAGGAAATTTTGATTCATTGTTTTAGAAAAATAGATAATTAGGTGTTCTTTTTATGTGCATAATCTCATATCAGAAAGTCCTTTCAGCATATCAAATTGTATACATAGAATAACCTATTTAGGTACCAGATTACTTTACATTATTAGTTTTAAAAAATTGAAATTTTCAAATATTAAGTCAACTATTCTTAATTTCATTCATGACACACCTGAATATAATGGGCAAGCTGGACATAATGTCATATGTCCAATTTCCTGATTGTCATATTCAGATGCTTATGTCAACACTGAGCTTGGGCTCTGCAAGTAAAACTTTGAAAGAATGCAACTGAACATGTGTTTATTGTGCGGCAAGATCACCGGTAGTTCAGATAACCACCTTCTGTTACTTGTCGCTGAGTAAATGTCAGACTGTACTCCAGTAAAGCAATGTCCTGTGGGAAAACAAAGAGGGTGCTGTATTTACGAGCTAAGGAATTACAGTCAAACATTCACTGGAAAATAAAAAAAAATCTACATGGCATTGAACAAGTAAATTTATTAATTAATGTCAACCATCTTCAAAATCTTGTTATTGGTAGCCCTCTGGAATGGATAATAATAATGACATGGAGTTTTCATTAGAAAACTGCTTACATTGTCTAGTTATCATAAATGTAAATGGTTCTTTATGCCACAATAGTAGCCATACTGAAAATATTTTTTACTACTCATAAATTGATGGTCCTGTCACCATGGTGTTTTCAGAGAAAAAGATTTTGTAAAACATTAAAAATCTAGTCACTAACTCTCCTCCATGGATTGGCACATCAGAAAAGAGTTTTCACTTTCATTCTCCAATTTTGTCATAAATAAAACTATTTTTTATCTTATATTTAAAAACTTCCATAAGCAGTTAAAGAGGATAATCTGAAAATCTTGTCACTCAGGAGTATCAGAAATGGGTTCAACTCTCATCAGTTACAAAGAAGAAATGGTATTATCTTAAATTGCTGGAAATTCTTAGAGTATCATCCCTTCATGTGACTTTTGTTCCAGTTCTTGAAGCTGTAATTATAATTTGCCATAAATTCACTGCTATGTGTGAAAATGTTTATAATTTACTTTGAACATTAATATAGACTTTTGGTAGGCTAAGCTGTATTCATATTTTAGCAATTTTGTTTTTGAGAATAGTTTTATGGATTATGTGTCAAATCATAAATTTAGGATAAATCTTTGATGGCCACTTTTCAAATTTGTGGATTATTTCTGTATTACTATCAGCTGTAATTATCCAAATTGTACATCAGTAGTCCAAAACAGAAAGAATGAAGGAGCCATTTGTAATTTTACGTGATTAGGCTCGAATAAACAGTAACATAGAAAGAGTGAAAATAACAAGCTTGTAAAAACTTAATAAATAATTTATTGAGCACAAATATTTTCCAGAAAAGAAAAATAAACTTATGGTTTTAAGAATAAATTCCAAAATTAATCCAAAAATAATTCAAAGTATAATCCACTAGTGAAATTGCAAATGTTCTGGTAATAAAATGTCCTTATAATTCCCAGTTTGAGTCTTAGTGAAGCATCCAAGATGGAAGAAGATGTCACATGATGCAGTCAGTTCTGGTCTTGTGAAATTCAATGAGCACAATTATTTTCCAAATAAATAACAAAATAAATCCTCTTGATCCAAATGAATTGAAATAATTTTCAGTAATTTAAAATAACTCAAAACAATACAACTTAATATTCTAACAGCCCAACTTCTACTAAATAGTTTGCTCTAAAGCATCATTTATATACCTGTTTTTACGTAAACAAGGAAGGGGTCACATGATCTTCTAGAATCTTTTAGAACAAATTTACATTCAAAAAATCTCGTACACACCATATGACCCAACTAATGATAGAAAGATGTTTATAACAAAGCTCCATAATGTCCTTGGAATCAACCAATCATTTTAAAAGCTTGTTTACAACTCTGAAGCCAGGTCAGAAATGAGGTCAACATCTGGTGTTTATTTGTAAAGTACAAGTCATCCCACTTTTTAAAAAAAATATCTCCCAATGAATGAATCTTAAACTTAAAATGTCAAATTTGAATCTGACAAACAAACAATCAAAATAAAAATAAATGACTTAAATCAAATATATGTAACACTAAGTAATGTAAACAGGAATATTTATTGGAGATATTCTATCAGATTAAAGTTGTTAGTAATTTTTCTACAAATTGTTGGCTTCATTAACAAACATTTTAAAATCCTTTTTCACTCCCTACAAAAATTGTAGGATAATCTTCAACTGAATCGTATTAAATTAACCATTCATTTTCCATACGAAAATATATTCCCCACCATTAGTTGTGTAATGTAAGTCATCTCAGAGAGATCAAGCAGTTTTTTACTTGTATACAAATATTGATAGATAATAGATATGCACACATAATATAGTCCTACCCTCTCTTGCAGATAATTCTACAATTAGAAACTCTGTTGACATGAAAAGTATGAATACATATGCACAGGCAAAACAGAATGGTTCCAATAAATATAGACTTCCCGATATGAACACTACAAGGGAACAAGGTAATGAACACATTTACTACATTAAATTAAAATCTTACTTACCGGACTTGATTATAATACAAATTTATGAAGCTGAAAACTTGAATGTATATTCAGTTTTTAGAAAGATTTTTCACTGAACCTAAAGCTCTGGAAATTTTCAAGTAGTATTTGATATTAGTATGGCTGTAGTTCTTGAGTTTTTATGCAGTAATCATTATATATCTTTTGATTTTCTGTATACATTAAATAGACCTTGTCATAATAAATATAATATTAAACATGATAGTGACATAAAGCCGACCTTCTCATGAACAATTAGTATATCTCCATTTAGTTTTTAAATACAGGGCTTCTTCCAAATTACATGTATACAGTGGGTATGGATACAGTCGATATATAATTTGTAGATTAGCTTGAAGGAGATTTCCAGATTATTGCACTTCTTTTATAGCCAAATTTTAGAGTCTGATCGAGATTTGAGTCTCTACAAAATAATCATTATTATATTCTGTTAACCAATGTTGAGGAAAGTCCACACAAAAATTAGTAACCATGGATAGTTACCTGTATGAATTACATATATCTATTAGCTTATCAAACTTTACATTACAGGCATGCAAAGCAAATATGCTAATCTCTGATATTCAGGCCACTAACAATTTTAATTGGATTAAGGATTAGCAATCACATATATTTCTATGGAATGTCCTTTTTATGCAGTGTCTGGTAGAAGAAAGCGTGCTTACAATCCATATGTGTATGATGTTGGGATAGAGTCATGTGATGGCCTACCTATTGAGAAATATTGTAATGGACCTCTGGATCCAGGTAGTACATACAGGTGAGTTCATAGTGTGATGAGTCTTACTGGCTTTTAGCCCTATTGGTCATTGGCCAGAAGAGCTTGGTATGTAGTGGCCTTGGATGCAGCTAATGTTATTACAATTGTTTGCTACTGATACTAAAATACTGGGAGGTTGCATTATGGCCACCATCTTGAAAACGTTATGACTACTCTTCTTGTGTGCATTGTTGTATAAACATGGTTTTTTGCTACAGTTTGTTAGGAATATCAGAAAGGGTTCAATACTCTGCAGTTAATAAGAACAAAAGGGCTGAAGAAATGGACTTAGCCTTGCATTCCTGGAAATAAATATGGACATCAGAATATCAGTTCCCTTGAGATATTCTCGTTTAACCTAACTCTTTGAAGTACAGGTAAGCTATTGTAATGTTTAGAGTGTGCTTCATAGCATCTCCCCTTGGTGATTGTACATAAATATTCATGGTCAGCAGTATAAAAAGCCATTGCCCATGAACCCAGAACAACTAAAACAAAAATACCAGGCAAACATTGTTTCCCAGTGTAAAAGCCCATTTGACCAACAGCAAAATATCAAAAACTGATCAAGTTACAAATTTTAATGAAAATTTATATATTTTCCAGCAACAAACATTAAATCATGGTTCCATAGTTCATGGATCAATTATAAGATTAACACTTATGACCTGATGTATGTATTTAAACAATAAATTAAGATCAAAGTTCTCAAAAGGACCAACCGTTTGTTCAGATTTCTAATGTTTATTTCAGCACAAAACTTAAGCAGTTGGTGAAAATTTAAAATTTCAGAGCCATGCCACAATTTTTTTCTATTCAGATTCATATACAATCCCTTCCCCAAAATGATAATAAACGTTTTACACAATATTGTTCGTACTTTTAATCAGTAACTATTTTTACATGCATGAGAATAATACATGTATATGAAAATTCAGGAGCTGAGCCACAAACTTATATTTTAAATTTATGTGACCACTTCCGTAAAATTAAAAAGAAATATTTGTTTTCTATGTAAGAGACTAAAATACATGTACTATGTGAAATTTTGGAAGCCATGCCATGATTGTCATATATTTGAATTCATACGCAATCTCTTCCTCAAAATGGTAGCAAACTTTTTCACATTATTTTTTGGGCTGTTCCTTTTCTCAGGGTACTTTGATCTTACAAAGTTCATATTAAAATGATAAGAAATTTATAAATTGTATCAATGGGTGATCCTATTGAAAAGTGCCTGAGGTTTCAGTTTCAAAACTTAACACTATTATATATGGTTGATTCTGGTTGAAAATTGTCAGTTTGACTTCCTAACATTTAAAAAAAAATTGTAATATATAATTTTACTGAATATGTGACCAGGCCATCATGAAAAAGAAGAGGAAAAGCTTCTTTTATCCAACATACATCACCATGTCGGCTAATTCGACGTGTCGGTTAATTCTGCGCAACGATACGTGATTTCTGTAAACATTGAATCACATGTTACTTTTGTTCAAAAATCCTTTTTGTATTAAGAAAGAATGATCATACTTTAATTAGGGAAAGTGATATCCACAAAATTATCCTGCATTTCAACTTGAAATGCTTAGGAAATTGTGATTTCTAAATGTCAAAATGAAGACCCACTACATGACCATCTTGAACCGGTAACCCCGAAAATCTGATTTCTATGTATCTTTTAGAATTGTACAAATAAATACCTTTTATAAAAGATGCAAATGTATACCTTAAATAAATACTGCATTTTAATCCAAGTTTCCAATTTTGCAAGAAGTTGTCCCACGTATACAAATCGTCTGCAACCCAACGTGTCAACTTGCCGCTAGAACATAAATTTTCAATACATTCCCCAGCTTATAGCTTGTTTCTAAATTCTTTAATCTTCCCCATCAACATGACATTCTAAACACATTACATCTATTCATTGTTCTTTCTCTTCCACACAATAGCTTTTTAAAATAAAATGTTGAACTTTGCTAATTTTTTACAATGTTGGCTTAGTTTGCTTATTATCTCTTGCCAGTTTTTGGCATTTTTATGTTGAATTTTGTAAACTTAGCTATTAACCTGACCTAACTACTTGACTAAACTGCTAACAGAAACAGTCCAAAGTAATGTACTTCATTTCTATAGCCCAATAGATCAACATTACATCTTTTCAAAGCTGTGTGCAGAATAGGTAGACATATCAGGAGTCAGAAAAACATGGAAACGGTATCCTCTGTGTCCAATATTAATATTATTTTGAACAGAATATTCTGTTAACGGTATCCTCTGTGTCCAAGATTAATATTATTATGAACAGAATATTCTGTTAGCGGTATCCTCTGTGTCCAAGATTAATATTATTTTGAACAGAATATTCTGTTGACAGTTGCTTCTTTTCAAATGGTAAGCATTGCTGTATTTTATTTTCGTCAATTGCTCAAATTCAGTATGTGGTTTGTTGCAACATTGGAGAAGGATAACTTAAGTGCGCAGAAATGCCTGACAGCATTTTATATTAAAATGTTGCTGATCAGACCTCCAAAATGGCTGCCTTGATGACCATTCTGATCATATGGTCATATTGAAATGGGGGTTTTCACTGCAACACTGCTATGGCAATTTATAGTTCATTCTGGATGAAAATGGTGTTGATCTGACCTCAAACACAGCACCACTGTGATCATCAGAAAAATCTTGTTGTCACTTTCTCTACTTGTATCGCATTGAGACACAGTTTGCACTAAAACATTTCTTAAAGTATTGAGTTGGTTCTGAATGAAAATGGTTTAGACCTGACCACCACCTTATGTGTACTTTTGTGCAATAGACAGACCCTGTGGTCAAGTTAAAGGTCATTGCTTCCATTTTTGTATTTCATTTAGCTTATGAACTCAATGACTTGCGTGTGTGTGTGTGTGTGTGTGTGTGTGTGTGTATATATATACACACACACAAGTGAATTTCGACCTGACTTTGTATTTGGTTGCATTCCTATGATGCCGCTTAAATGTATTTAGTTCAGGAACAGTTTGAATGATCGATTTAACCAGACAATTGTTTGTGGGGTATATCTCTACATTGTTTGAGACAAGGTTACTAATTTTCTATCAGTATTAGATTCAAGGTCATTGGCCATACCAAGGAATTTTGTCAAACACTTACAGGTTTCTAGTGAACTCTGATATGTAAGAAAATATTTTTGTCACCAGATATGGTGTATTGCAGTTTCTCAAGAAATCTTAAAGTATTTTCAGTGTTGTATGTTTTGTTAAGTCTTTAGTAAGTCAGGTGTATATATATAAGCAGGATGTTAATGGCAGATTCATATGGTAACACGATGAACTTTCAACTAGAAAAGTCAGTATGCATGACCTTGAAAACCGTATGTGACCTTGAAGTTAAGTTATCATCTTACATTTTTGTCCTTGACTGAGGCTGTGATAATGGTGGCTTGCACATATACAAAACAGATGTTAACTTTAAACTTAGTATTTACAGTACAATTGTTGGTAAGAAAACATACAATGAATTTGCAGTTAGTACAAAGTGACTTTGCATTCCTGTTAGAACATAATGAACACATAATAAAATGGATGTAATAAATTATGTAATTTGTATGGGGTCTCCAAAGGTCCTTTCTAAATAAGATTTAATATTGCTGTTTTTTGTTTAACATTGATTTCAGTATACAAAGTTTGATTCAGGGTAAAATGTTTTAAGTGCAATGTTTTAGCTGTGCTGGCAGTTACTCAGCAGTTACAATTAATCAAAGGAAGAAACACAATTACTTATCTTTGATGTCTATAAATTCATAACGGACAGTAGAGCATCATCTTGTTTAAATTCTTAGTTTTTTTAATGAGTCAAATCTGACCTTTGTAATCTGTGCCTTGACTACACACAAAATTTTAAACAGGGTAGCCACATAATGTAATGTCCATGATACACTTGTTAAAATTATATTGTTCTAAATTTCTTTTCTCATTAAACGTTTGTACAGTATTTGTCTGCAACAGATTATCATGAAGTAATTGTTTAAGTGAGCTGATAAAGGAATTGCCACAAAAAGTGGTATTTTAGCAAATCCATAACAAAAGCCTAACATGTTCATTGAAACCTATTCAGGTCCCGAGTTCTGAAAACATTAATTTTGAGCAAATTATTCCAACTGTATTATAGTCTCTATATTTATTTTTCTTGCAGAATCATAGCTTTTGTCTGCACAAGTACCTGGTGCACATTGTCAAAAAGTTATGGCCCTTTTAGAACACTTTCAGGTATTTCCACTTTTACTCGCATGTATACACACATATACATGCACATACAGTATCACTCAAGACAATTAAATACTCTTTTATAATTATGTACTTTTTTCAATTAAAGATAATTACTTTTTTAAGTTCATTCTTTCGGGTATGTATGAAAAAATTATCGATAGTATAGAATATATAAACCATCATCTGTTCAGGATAATTTTAAGAGCAATAAATTGTACAACATTTACAATATTTTGCAGAATTATCAGAACTTTGTTAAATTATTATAGCTACTGTTTAATGCTGTGGGTGCACTGAACCCTCTCTAAAAAATTTCAATTATTGTTCAAAAATGCTTATTCGATAAAAACCAGAATAGCTTTAGAGCATTTAATCACCAGTAATGCCTTTCTTTTATCTAGATATTTCTGAACCGAAATTTCCTGTTGGAGCAGTGGTTGGAGGCATTATAGGGGGTCTGGCAGTATTAGCATTCATCGTAGTTTTGATTGTCTTACTACGATACAGAAGTAACAGGGGGTAAGTTGAAGATACATTGATACCTTGTATGAATATGCTTGATCTAGTTTTTCAAATGTACAAAGTGTTAATTGATTACTGTAAATGCAGTGCAATTCATGCAGGACACTAAAGGACAACATAATGTAGTTCTTTATGGACAATTGCAGTTTTATGTATAGTTTTAAGAAAAGGTGTTCATGAATTAGGGTTTTTATGAGCAGGTGTATTTTAAATTGATGTTTCCATGAAGGAAGTTTTCATTTCATGTTTAAGAGTTATTTTCCCTTGATTTATCATTTCTACATTTAAATGTAAAATAATGACTCAATGGCATTACCATCCTTGACAATTAACTATTGATTCTTATCCCTGAGGCTGTCAGGAATATTTTTTATTACCAGTTATAATATGCATGACATAATAAAAATAATAATAATAATAATAGTGAGGAGTTTATATAGTGCCGAATCTTTAGAGGCTCTAAGTGCTTTACAACATATATAATGATATGACTACCAAAAAAATAACAAACAAACACCATGAAATTAGAAAACATAGAAATATGATGAAAATATTTAAGGTAGGAAACATTATTAGGCCTTTAAGTTTGTTCTTGCAGTTAAAAAAGAGCAATCTTGAAAGGGACCACTGTGTCTTTGTGTCTAATTTCAATTGGCAATTCATTCAACGTCGCCGGGCCCTGGTGTGCAAACAAACGTTGCTCATATGACTTTGTTTACACCTTGGGAACAATGAGTATACGATTATCAGAAGAAGAGCATAAGGATCTATCTGGTGTATTCACATGGGTGAGGCCAGATAGGTATGTTGGACTGGAGTCTGTCATTGAATATTTGCACAGAGAACAAATTTTGTGTTTGATTCTGTATCAAATGGATAGCCAGTGTAGGGTAGAGAGCCGAGATGAATTGTGCTCTGATCGTGGCACTCTAAGGTTGATCCAAACCGCTGTGCTTTGAACCTGTTGAAGTTTCTGAAGTAGATATTGAGACAAACCAGACAGAATTGAGTTACAATAGTCCAGTCTTGAAAGTACTAATGAACACACAAGTGTTTTAGTGGCATCAACTGAAAGATATTTGTGAATGGATTTGATGCGTCTCAGCTCAAGATATGCACCTTGCATATGTTAATGACATGCTGGTGGAATGTGCTGAGCTGCTTTCATATATAACTCAAAATCAGAACAAATTTTATATTACTTCTCAAAAAGTGCTAAACAGAATTTCAGCAAATTGAGAGAATGTACGATGAGCATTTTCATTTGTACAACTAGTGCTAATCTACCCATATATTTGGCCACAATCATGAAACATTTAGTACACTTTAGTGACTTCTCAAAAACTGCTAAACGGGATTTAGCCATGTCTGACAGAAAGCATCCTGGCATAAAAGGCATTCAGGTTTGTACTAGTGAAGCTGACCTAAAATTAAATATGGTGCAGATTACTAGAAATAGAAAAATCATTTGAGCAATTTCTTTCTAAAACTACTTAATTAGAGTTTGGCAAGTATCCTAGCATTAAGATCTTTTCTATTTTAATAAATGATGCTGAACTACTATCCAATATGGATTGTATTACCAGAAATAGAAACAACTTTAAATGACTACACAAAATACATTGCAAAGAATTTTATTTAAAGTATATACTGGTATGAAGATTTTTAAAATTTTATAAATTGTTTCCAGTCCACTTACAAAATATGACTTCCATTAAAACAAATAGAAATACCTTTCAACGACTTCACCAAAACTATAAACGATTTGACCAGACTTGACAGCTGGGCATTACTAAATTTAGAGAGATATTCAACAACATTTTCTTCAAACCTGTTCAGTAGAATTCAACCAAACTTGATAGAAAGCATGTTTGTAAGAAGACATTTCAAAGTTTTACAAATGACACCAATCTATCATTCAATATTGTTAATAAAGATGTAAAATACTAGCACTATTTCATGAAGAACAATTACTAATGAAACACTATGTATGCTTTCATTACTAAGTATTGAAAATGAACACTTTGCTGTTTTCCGAGCTTTTAATCAACATCTTTGTATATTCTGCTGATGCACACACTTTTACCAGGAAAATAATCCTGAATTTGTTGTCTTAATGAAAGTCCAGTATTCTCAGACATAAATATGTCCAATCATTCACATGTTATCATGTGCGGCACAATTGTTCATTAAATTTGAACTGGTTTCATTGATGACATTTAAGTAAAGTCTAGTGCTTGAAGCTGTTCATGCATGAGTTAGGCTCAAACAGAAGAGTGATTCCATTGTTTTCAGTTTAGTTGGCATATTCACACTTTGACTGGCTCTGAACACTAAAATTGTTGATACTGCTTGCTAACTGCATTGAACAAGGAGCAGGTGGTCACATGCTTGGTTCACATGTGAAATGATGACATTATCTAAACTGACAGGGATCTTTTAAGTTGAAATTTATCTGCCTTAAATCACTGTGCTGACCCCATGGTCATCAGAAAATAATTAATGGTGCAACTTTAGAATGTATGCTTATTGGAAGAGATCAATCAAATGTTCTTTAATAACCAATTAGCTTAGCTATGTTGGCTGCATTGGTTCCCTTTGATAAATGTATCAAATGTTGACACTCTTTGATAATGGCATTGATCAAAGCTGAGCTAGTCACGAGTCTGATTCATGTGTATGGATGACACAATCAGAATCGACAGGGATATAAACTGTGTGTCACCGCTTTTGAGTGTATTAATGCCATCATCATCAGAAGGTAAATAATGGTGTACCTTTATGAGCAGGGTGTTACTGAAAAGATTGTACATGTACACGGAGACCTTAGCAACTGTTTGTCCAAGCTGCATAGGCTCCCTTTGATGTTACATGCATATTGAGAATCAACCCCTTTGATACTGTAACTTGAGATTTGTGAAAAATTGAGATGTCAATAATTGGTCTGCATGTTGTTGCTGTTGTTGTTATTAGGTTTAACACCATTATTAAGCACAAGATAGGCTATACATGGCAGACAGCATATATGGTGGAAGAAAAACCCAGGAATATCCAGGAAAGAACCACCAACCCACGAGAAGCTACCCGCAAGCTTTCCCACATTCCCACATTCAACGTTCCCTCTAAGCTGCACGTGTGCGCAGGCAGGATGCTCAGGCATCCCCACGCACCTGAATTGTCAATTTTTGCTCAATCCAATGTTGAATTTTGCTTGTCTCCATAATGCTTGCACAGTGCAGCGAGCACTGCGCGCACATCTACCATTCGCTTAGAGGGAATGTTGCCAACATTGCGGTCTACATGTAAATTGATTAATTGCATGGTTTTATGACTAAGTGAGACCCCAAACCACCATTATACTTTACGTATTACTGGTCAAGCCCAATGGTAGAAATATAACTTTTCTTATCAGAGTCCATTGCCTTAAACTACCAAGCAGAGATGTGTCTTCCATTGTAACAAAGTTGAAAAACTATTCTTGACTTCTTCACCAGAATGGTTCAGGCAGTTTTGATTAAACTTGTTAGGACTGGACTGTTTCTTAGGATATGCTGTGCCAAACGTATGTTCAGAGTGGCTTCCCCATACCAGTGTGATTTCTAGAGCAGCCATTGGTATAACCTACAGATGATGCTCATTTTCCTTCAATTTTTACTTTATTTATGACTTTCTCATTAAAACTGCCCACATCAGACCATTTGATTCACGGGGTGGGGAAACTGCTCCAGTGGCCTAGTTGTTAAAGCATTTGCCGCAGGAGCTTGTGGATTTGATCCCCAGCCGAGTCACACCAAAAAATTACAAAAATGGTTGCAACAGCAGCCTGCCTCGCTTGACACTCAGTATTAAGAGGTTAGTGTTAGGACTCGTTGACCTGGTGTCAGGATAATGTGAATGGGTGGGACATCATGCTACATGTCTGCAGCATGATGCCCCAGTGCTAGACATCAATATAAACTGCCTCACTGCAGACATCGTAGCGATATGACTGATTTTTTTAAAAGTTACGTTAAAAATCAATTATCAAATCCTGGGGTGGGGATACATAAGACATTTTACATTCATACATCCAGCTGTGGTTACTCAAAGTAGAAACATACTTAACGTTATGTCCAATAAATACATGCCGGAAAGAATGTAGAAAATTGTCATAATATGGATGTCTTTAGATTCTAAGGCACATGTGCTATTACCACCACTAGATTTACCTTTAGACGAATGTATCATCAGGTGAGCAATATTGATGGTACTTTGACCACTTGTTATTATTGTTAATTGTTTTGGAGTTTTGTTTAGTATTTTATTCCTTCAATGTGCCTACTTTAAAAGGCTTAAATCTCAAGTTCAGTTTTTACAGTAATATTCCTTTCTTGACTTTTATCAAATATTTTAGATACAATTTTAGATTTAGTCATAATTAAGTGATTGCTTTCCATTCTTCGTTGATTCAGTTCAACAAAATGATATTCTGGTGCTGAGAAATGCCTATAATATGGAAAATGAAAAGTTATATCATCCTAATTTTCTTAGTGATGACCTGCAGTGTATAATTATTTTTAAGGAAAAGGGCCAGGAGGGCACTGGATGATGGTAATGATCCTTCTCACATGGAGAATTTTGTTAAAATAAAGAAGCAGAGGTAAGAAATTGTTTTCATTGTACGCTTAAAGATGGAGGGAAAGGCTATAAAATTCAAATTAACTCAAATATAGTTTTCAGAATCGCCACCACCACCAAACAAATGCTTATGATTTTGTCAGTTCTCATTAGCTTATTGCTCAGTAGATTGTTAAAAGTCCTAATACAATCATTATGTAAAATTATGATTTACAGACGTGTGAAGGGAACTAAACAAAACTGACCCAGTTTCTGACTGAAATTTACTTGTTTTGTGCACAAGGATGGATATTAATGATATGTTTCAAAATTGCAACAGATGCTGCTGCAGATGTTGAATTGCTTTTGGTTAAATTAATGATAATGTTAGAAATTACATACCATGGATAGTATTATGTGTCATTATGATTGATTAGTGTTAAGACAAATTGCATCACCTCAAATAGACCAGTCCAAATGGGAATAAGGACAAAGTCTGTCCAAAACAATTTTATTTTGAAGCAATAACCAAAACATTTTGAAAATATTTGTACATTGCAAGGTCGGTTGCTTTTGATGCAATTTTTCTATTCTCAGGCCGATCAGACTAGCCAACTTTGCCGAATATGTTGCTGATTACCACAAAGACAGCAACCTCAAGTTTTCTGAAGAGTATGACGTAAGTAATACAAATTAAATTGTATAGTCTGTAATATTTTGTTATTATTAGTTGGACTTAACATTAGAAAGCATGGTCGTTATGTACAGATGACACTGCCAGCAAAATCCACTGAATATTAGAAGAGGTTGATTAATATTTATTTTAATAATTAATTTAGTAATTACCATGAAAACACTACACTAAGGAGACATACAATTCACTTAGATTTTGTAACAGCCCATGTAGAAAAAGTAAACTTTATGGTAAGGTATTTTCCAGTGATATGTATGAAAGCGCTGTCATGGTATATTTCTATTCATAGAGTTAATGATGATTTATTTCATAAATTCACACAGACAGTTAATGAGTCACACAAACAGTTAATGATTCACACAAGCAGTTAATGATTCACACAAACAGTTAATGATTTGCACAGACAATTAATGATTCACAGAGATGGTTAATGATTCACACAAACAGTAAATGATTCACACAGACAGTTAATGATTCCCACAGACAATTAATGATTCACACAATCAATTAATGATTCACACAAACAGTTAATGATTCACACAGACAGTTAATGATTCACACAAACAATTAATGATTCACTCAAACAGTTAATGATTCACACAGACAGTTAATAATTCACACAGACAATTAATGATTCACACAAACAGTTAATGATTCACACAGACAGTTAATGATTCACACAAACAATTAATGATTCACACAAACAGTTAATGATTCACACAGACAGTTAATGATTCACACAGACAATTAATGATTCACACAAACAATTAATGATTCACACAGATAGTTAATGATGTATTTAAAGTAAAAACTGTATTTGATATTTGATATAAAGCAGAGAATTTTATGTCCATCCATACATCTGTGATTGGCCAATTTTAATTCTGTACAATAGCTCACATTCTCCACCATTTACAAACAACAGAGCCAGTAGAAGGCCTACACTTAGGTAAGGAAGGTAGGGTCAAAATTCAAAGTTCAAAGTCTCTTTGACCAATAGAAGAAGTATCATTTCCTTATAGTACTACATTAGTGCTACATCACAAACTTGATCCAAACCATAGGGATCGCTTGCACTTGTGTCAGATGTCAAAGTGAATGAAAGAAAAAAATCTTTACAACAATTTCAGTTATCAGCAGGGTACATTCAACAAGGTAATGTGAATCACTTACATATTGGGGAAAATAGAAGACCATTGATTTGGGGTTAAAAAAAGTCAAAGATCAGGGTCACTTGGACGACAAGTATTTGTTTGCATTATAACTTTACTTACAGACCATGTACCATGACCATTGTTTTTGGATGGCTTGGGTTTAAGGTACGGAAGATGCCCATTAATATAGTGTTATATATATTTAATTTGTATTGTTTACTGGCATTTCTCCATGATTATATGTTATGTATATCTAGATTGTGTGATTGACCTTGGTCAGTAATAGAGTTAAGGGTCTACCTGACTAGTGTCATTCATTTAGTAAACAACATAATTCATAGCTAGTATTTCTCTGTAATTATAGATTAAATATTAAGATCATTAGATATGTAGGTAAAAATGTTTACTTCTGACTGAGTTTAGGACATTAGTTTTTCACTTGGAAATTTTTCTTGATCTTGCTGACAACTTAGCATGTTCTAGAAGTTGATCATCCCCATCCTATGGCTCTGATATTGTATCGTAGCTATTTTGTTATTGTTTGTTTATTTCAAACTTACTCATCAAACTTACTCATTCTTGCCTTAATATTCAAAGTGAAATTGATCTTATTGTTGTGTAAAGTTGTTAATTTAGACGATTTATTTAAATTGTTCAATGGAATTACAAGGTTCTCATTAATGCTTCTTGGACTACCGGTAAATCACTATTTTGGGATGATTGTGAATTAATTCAAGGACATTTTGGATTATATCATTTGATACATCAAGACTGTTTGCACATTAGCACATTTGAGACTACCGGCAAGCAATTTCAGTATTGGGATTCATTCGGATCACCACTAGAATTCATTTTGGAACTCATATACTGTATGTCAAATTCTTCATTGTTATTTTGGGATTTAGTTCACATTAATACTCTTAAGTTCTATTTAATTTTCACTTCTTTTGTATTCTTTGGAAATAAATTGTTTGTTTAATTTTATAAAAACATGTTGCTTTTCTGTTACTTAGTTTAAATCCCTAGAATCATAACAATATAGGGTTCCAAAAGTCAAGGTCATTATGCTAAAATAAACATAGAGATTTCACAAAAAAGCCTTTGTTATAGAGCAAGCTCCTTAACCAGACTTTGAAGTTAAGTTTAGTTCCATTTCTTAACCAATGATTGAAATAACAGTTTTTTAAAACTTTTTCTGCACCCAGAGAATAACACAGCTTCTTACATATTTCTTTTTAAAGATGTATAAAACTATCTCTTTTTTGTTGAACAGACACTTGTCGCCTTCAGTTGTTGAAAAAGTTTGAGTAAACTCTCTTTCACTTTTCTTCTCTGGTTCTGTGTTGGACATGCAACCATTAAATAAAACAAGGAATGAAAATATGCAATACTGTTAACACTAAACACCCCCCCCCCAAATACCAAGCAAGAAGCAGGCACTCATGCTCGCTCTAATTTTTTTTTTATTAAATTTTTTTTTGTTTTCTGTTAATAAAAGTAAACTTTATAAATTGCACTATGCTAGAAATTATCTGATTGTTTTTCATCTAATAAATTCTGTTACATTTAAACGCTCTTCCTTCCCAACAGGGACTATGCCTTTCAAATATTATGCACCTGTCCTATTGTAGAGAAAAAAACTGAAGAAAAACTTCCACCAAATAATACTGTACATTGTTTATTTTTGGGAAGATCTAGTCTGTGTTCATTACAGTCTTTCTGATTCTTTTATTTGAAACGCAGAACCCTCATTTGACTGAAAATCTGCAGAGGAACCCTTTGTTCTCCTTTTGCAAACACAGTTTAACAGTAAAAGAAAATATTTGCATTTAATTTTAGTGAAATTTTTAATGCAGATGCTTACCAACTTAAATTTAGATTAACATATCTGGAAATACGTAAAAAGCCATTCAGATTAACTATACTTATTGAATATACCTGTAAGCAATTTACTTTAAGTAGACTGTGTCATGTAATATTCATTATCGTTCCTAAATTATAGCTTATAAGCACTGTACATAGTGCTTAATATGTGTTAGACCAATTACTGGTCAGCATAGGTGGTCTGAACAGTCAAGGTCATTATTATGTATGTGTTCATGAGAAGATTCTTTGGTCTGGTGTCCAGTTTTAACAACAGAATAGTATTCCCTCCTTACAGTGGTACGCATTGGAATCATAAAAAGACTTGGATTTTGAATGAGGTCACTCGTACCATTATACTTCACTAAGAATAATGGCATTTAATAATGGACACAATATTATAATGGTTTTAAAATGCCAAGAGGTAAAATTGAATTAAATGACTTGGGGTTATTTGTGGGGTTTTTTTGGGGGGGGGGATTTTTTTTGTTATTATTCCCTCAAATGAAATTCGAGATGTCTTATGAGAACTGTAGCAGTATTCTGTAGGAAACTTAACAATCGGGATTGTGTTTTATAATCCTGTTTTTCTTTGATCTTCCATAAAGGATCTAAAGACTCTGAGTCCACAGCATTCCCATGAAGCAGCTGACATGGAGGACAACCGTCTGAAGAACCGCTTTGTCAACATTCTGCCATGTAAGTTTCACTGTTCTATAGGTTTGTTCAATATCGGTTGTTACATCCCTTGACGTATTAATTCCCCTAATGCAATGCTCATCTGGCAAGCAAATCTATATGTTGTGATGGAGGCCATCTAAGAATAGAAATAAAACTTTCCAACAGTGTGTATGTATCTTATTAATCACGTCTTCATTTTATATCAGTTTATTAGGTTATCATCAGTCTAAATCAATCTATGCCAATAAAAATGTATTGAAAAGCAAAATAATTATTTTTACATTTTTTAATCAGTATCACATGAAAATTTACCGATTTTCATATCCTTGCAACATGCCTCTACCAATGCCTTTTTGTGATGGTATAACATATTTTGACGCTAATACAAAAGCATAAAATTCAAGTTATACAACAGTATATAATATGTGTATGTATCTTTTTAAGGACATCTTCATTTGTCTGTCCGTGCACCTAATGCCTACCTTTTCAAACATTTTCTGTATAGGCAAATAAGTCATACCAATCGTATATAACACCTGAACTTAACAAATTTGATATCAATTGATAAGGTTCTCCACTATAAATCAGTATATGACAATAGAAATATGTGAAAATGCAAAATAACAAAGTTGGTATTTTTTTACTCAGTATCGTTTAGGGTTAGCGAATTTACCAATCTACTAATCCATGCTAAGTGCTTCTACCCTTGCCCTGTTGCCATGGTGCCACATATTTTTTATGCTAATGCTATAGATTTCAAACATAGATTTCAAGCTATTCAACAGTATATAATATGTGTTTGTAACTGATTAAATTCATCTTCATTTGTCCATCCGTGTGACTAATGCATTCCTAAACAAACATTTTCTTTATAGGCAAGTAAGTCATACTAATTGTATACATCCACTGATTATGATAAATTGTATATGAATTTATATTGTTCTCATCAAGGTAACTCTATTTATGCCAAGATAAATTTGCAAAACTGCTTAATAAAATAGTTGGTATTTTTTACTTAATATTGTGAAGGGTTAGTGAATTTGCCAATCTACTTATCCATGCTAAATGCCTCTAACATTGCCTTGTTGAATGATGCCACATGTGTCAATGCTAATACAATAGATTTAAAGCATAGAATCCAAGCTATCCAACAGTATATAATATGTGTATGTATTTTATTAAATACGACTTCATTTGTCTGTCCGTGCGACTAATGCCTTCTTATGCAAATGTTTTCCTTATAGACAAACAGGTCATACTGATCATAAACAGTCACCAACTTTGACAAATATGATATCAATATTCAATATATATATATATATATATATATATATATATATATATATATATATATATATATATATATATATACACCGCTCCCTCGATAACTCGCGCCCTGATAACTCGCGAACCCACTTATAACGCGGTGTCCGGCGTGGATCCCGTTTTTTTTTAAAGAAAATATTTTTTTAAAAATGAAGAAAATCGTGATCAGAACTGGTGAATGAAACCTTGATATATCGCCCGTTTTATCGTCGAAAATTACGGTTAGTGCCCGAAAAGTTAGAATTAAAATCGTGAAATTTTCAGGTTTTAATAAGGAATCACATATCTTGTTAGATTTTATCGTGAAATTTTCAGGTTTTAATAAGGAATCACATATCTTGTTAGATTTTATCGGAAAAAATATTTTCTCAGTTCACTGTAAATAATAATACTGTTTATGTATACGGGAAATTAGTGTTTTAATCTTTTCATTGTGTTACAGTGTAAGCAGTATAATCGTTGCATGTTCTCTTCTATTCAAACATGAAAAGAGTCAATTGACCGTCACATCAATGCCCGCGAGCACATCTGTGAGAACCTAATTAACTGCCGGCTGCGTTTTGATCGACGACTTGGGGAAGTGTTTGTTGCATTGTAAAACTCAATTAAAATAGACCTGCTTTGTTTTATAAGGCGGTCTTTTGTATCAAATCAGGTAAAAGACGCACAATACAAAAGTTCAAAGGAATGCAAATCCTACATGCATAAACTCTTGTGGTCAATATCGTGTCTCAACATCGATCAAATTAGTTGGACCAATCGAACATGGTTTCAAATGGTATGTACTTATTGTCATTTAAGTATATATTAATCAGTAATTTATCCTAATCATTTGTAAATGTGATCATGGAGAGCAAGGGAATCAAGCGAAAGGCGTACTCGGTGAATGAAAAGCTTACTGTCATAAAGAGGGTTCGTAATGGTGAATCAAGATCAAAAGTTTGTAGTGAACTTAAACTTGCCGAGTCGACACTCAGAGGTTGGCTCAAGGATGAGCAGAAATTTCGGGATTATTTGCATGAAGTTGATTCTGATGATGAATTTAAACGGAAACGGGCACGCACTGCAAACGACACAGAATTAGACGATGCTGTGTACACCTTGTTCACACAACAACGTAAACAAAGTGTTCAGATTTCGGGAACAATTCTCAAGGTCCAGGCAGAGAAAATGGCAAAAACTATGGATACTGAATCAGATTTCATGGCAAGCCATGGATGGCTTTGGAGATTCAAGCGCCGACATGGAATAAAACAAAATTCTTTGTCGGGAGAGATACGCTCAGCAAATCAGGCGGCCGCATCTAGTTATCCCAACCAACTCCGAGAGATACTGACCCGTGATGGATATACAGACGACCAAGTTTATAATTGTGATGAGGCTGGTCTATGCTATCGGATGATTTAAATATTTTTTATATATTTTTTTTACATGTCTGACGTTTAGACCCATTAAATTCATGGTTGGTAATGGTTTATCTTTGTAATGTTTTTTTTTTTTTACATTTTACTTTATCTATCTATCTAATCAATCTATCTATGTATCTATTTAGTGATAGCAGAATTTTACGTTTTAGATCAACACAAGTTTCGACGTTGTCGTTTTTCGATATGAATGTAATCATTTTTGATAAAATAAATCTTGATTCATTTTGAACAAACAATAAAACTAGAATGTATCCAAATCAATACACAAAGCAGTGACGTAATACACAATGTGTTTAGCGATACACATGTTAAAAGTACTGATACCTCGTGGAATAATGTTTGTTTTACGCTCTTTTCAAGATATTTTATCCAGAAATTAAAGGTAATTTATAAAGAAAAACGAACAACACCTTTATAAAGAAATATTTTTTCAGTTATTTTCAGCACGATTATAAAACAAGTATTTAACAATGCACCCCCCCCCCCTTTCGCCTATCTGTCGATCTCCCATCTCTTTATTAGTTTTTTTTATAGGTCCCTCGGTAACTCGCGCCCTCGCTTATAGTGCGGTCGATGTTTTTGGACCCCGTTGTGCGCGAGTTATCGAGGGAGCGGTATATATATATATATATATATATATATATATATATATATATATATATATATATATATGTTTCTCATCAGCCTAAATTGATCTGTGTCAGTTGGTATATTTTTATTCAATATCACTTATGGTTAGCAACTTTACCGATCTACATATCTGTGCCATGTGCATCTATCCATGCCATTTTGCAATGGCACCACATATTCTGATGCTAATACTATTGATTTCATTTGACATCACGTCTCTCCCAGTGACATTATCCTGACACCAGTTGGACCAGTCCTAACACAAACCACTTAATGCTGTGTGCCAAGAGAGGCAGCTGTTTGTGCCATTTTTTAACAAGTCTTTGGTACGACTCATCCTTAGGCCACCAGAGCAATTTAAATTGATATTTGCATTCAGGACAGTTATTGCACAAAAATTATCAGATTTTATGTGACATATAATTATTACAGTCACAAGATAGAACTCAGTGTGTACCATAGACACGGGAATGCACATAATCTTTCAAATACTTCGCTTAGACTTGATGTAAAGCATTCTCTTATGTGTAACCTTTATAAATTTTAAACAGCCAAGACTTGAAAACAATATGTCATGCTCAGTTGTATATTTGAACCATCTGCAATATAAAAAGCTGATGCCATTTTCTGTTTATGTGTTAAAGTTGACCACAGCCGTGTCAGGTTGCTGCCAATTGATGATGTACCTGGATCTGACTACATAAATGCCAATTATCTCCCAGTAAGTGCCCCATGATGTCTCTCTCTCTCTCTCTCTCTCTCTCTCTCTCTCTCTCTCTCTCTCTCTCTCTCTCTCTCTCTCTCTCTGCAAATACAGTTTTGAAAAATTAAAGTGATTGTTTTTGTTATTATCCTCTTGATCCAACCAATATTTGAACAGATTCCAATTGGTTCTTTAATTGATGCAAAGCACTTGAAATTATGTATACCAGGAAATAAACATGTTAGTATTATCAGCTTCTTCACAAATGCTCGTTCACTATCTGTGCCTTTTTTTTTTTGCCCCCACCACAACTATAAAACTGCCATATTGTTACCCATGGCTGTCTGTCATGTTATTTAATGTCAGACGACATTTCAGATTTTATTTCTGCTCAGTAACTTTTGAAGGGCTTAATGGATTCAAACAATGGTATGAGGCTTTTCATTAAAGTCATACTCAAGTGACCATCTTCCAAAAAAAATGTATTAAAGTTATGGCCAATGTGAAACTTTGCCGTTATACATTACATTGTAATTTTGTTTCAGCTCAGTAACTTTTAAAAGATTTCATTGATTCCATCCAAATTTGTTACTTTTAGAAGATCTATCCAAGTAGATCGGGTTCAGTTTTCATCATTTTCCAACAAGATTAAATTGAGTTCTGCCCCATATTTTACTTTTTACTCATTACTTAAAACAAAGAGTTTCATGGATGCAAGCCAAATGTTTGATATGAGGTTTCACATAAAGAATACCTAGGTCAGGTTTAGATTTTAAACATTTCCACAAAATTTAAGAGTAATTGCTATAATTTAACAGAACTTTGCCTTTCATCTGCATCAAAATTTTGTTTCTGCTCAGTCCAAGGATTTCATGTACTGAAACCAAATTTAACTGAAGCAGTTACAGCTGTCAGCATCCATTTTCTTGCTCTTAGTACCTTGCTGTGATTCAGATATGGTATTTTCATTTTAATTGTAACAATACAAGATATTAGGTGCAATTATTGACATTGTATGGCTGTGTGATACGTTCTGCTGCTGCTAAATCAAATTTATTTGTATAAAATTAGAATTTAATTTTTAGTGTTAGAAAAACCACTAATTGATGGCCAAAATGCATGCTTTTGAACATCCAGAAAATGGGTTTCTTCTATCACTCCTGTTGCTCACTCAAATCTCCTGTGTATGCAAAATTATTGAAAATTTATTTCCATCTTTTTCGCACAATTCTTCCACTGTAGTATATTTACAGTGATATGCAATGTAATCATATGTCTGTGAACTAGATTAAACAAGGCAAGAATGTTTAGTTGCCATAAAACATCCCATTGATTCTTTCAGCAAGGTCAGCTGGCTTCAGTGTTTGAAGCTTGTCAACATAATTATGCTTATTTATGATCAGAAGTAAGTATAAAAGGATCAAAGTTGGTAGAGATGTCTAAGCATTTGGTACATCCCAAATCTGTAGTGCCAAAACCTTAGCAGCCAAAATATCATGTGAAAGTCAATGATGGATGGAACTAGGAATTGTAGGGGTTTTAATAAAATTTAAAGGACATGAATGTATTTCCTGTAATTCTGCTACAATGACATTATGTATCATAAAGAAACACCATATCATGAAAGCATATTAAATATAATTATTAGTTTATAGTCACTGAAATTTGTAATCAGTTAATTTGCTTCGGGTGTGGGTGAAAATATATTCTTTCAAGACACTATTTGCCAGCTTTATAGCTGAGCATAATCTCCCATTTATGATGGTATTTCATTTTTCAGATTTAGTCAAAACAACATTCGCTGACTTGAAAAGTGTCCATCTTATATAAACATACGAAAACTATTCATATACTAACCCATGTTTTAGTCCCCCATTGGGATTTGAAAGTCTAAAACGTGGTCTGCAATGAAAAATTTGCCCTTCGTATTAAAATTATCCCTCTTTTAAAGTCATATTTAGCAAATCTCCAGATTTGTCCTAAGCAGATTTCTCTGTTCTGTGACATGTTTGTAGATGGGGTTGGGCGAAGTGATGTAATCATCCATTTTCTGATATTAAAGCTGTGATATTTTGTGCAGTGATATACATGTACTGTATCAGTATATTTACCACTACTGGAGGGTTGAAATACATATTGCATCATGACTGTGACAATACTTTGCTGTAGTAACACTTAAAGATGATATATCACCATATACTTCACTTAAAAGTTGAGAAAAAGAAAGTGACAAAAGTCTTGAGTAAGCTAGTACTTTTAGATTCTGGAACAAATGCATCATTTTGACTTGCTTTTAAGAATAAAGCTCATTTTTAGTCAGATATGATTATGTATTTTAATAAATGGATCATTTTGAACAGTTCTACTTTCTGAATACAAATTCACTTATGAAAACAAATTCAGGATTTAATGCCAATACAAAACAGTAATTTTTGATCCCATTATCCTTTGTTTTAAGACTAAATTGGCAGTCAGATTCCTAAATGAGAACAGTTGAACTGCATGTAGGGTTTAGATATGGGAATATTTAACATTTCAGGGGTCGAATGCTTACAAAGGCATATAATAACAAGACTTTATGCAGAATCTGAAAAAAACAGCCATGATATAGCTTGATAATACTAATAAACATATCACTTTTTACAATGCCAACACAAAAATAACAAGGAATTGTATGCAAAAACAAATCAATATAGAAGGAGTCTGTATCATGATACATATTGTGTTGTTACTACTGTACTGCAGTATATATTGTATCACCTACTAATTGTATGAGGTTTATTGTAATATATATTTTATCAGAACACAAGTAATTATCATGATGCAGTATTATCATATTACAACCAAGGACACAATGCGGTGTTGAGCAACTTGATAATCTTTAGATTAATTAAATAAAGAACAGTGTGGAATTATTAAGCAATTTCAATTTGTACTCGGATCTGAAAAAGGGTAGACAATGTTATGGGGATGAAGTGGGGACTACCGAAACTTTAGCTAGATCAGCTAATCACAGTTGTCCTGTGTCAAACTATTGCTTCATTCCAATTTTTTGTTCATCAGGGTTTCACAAAGACCCGAGAGTATATTGCCTGTCAAGGACCCATTCCTGCAACCATTGACGATCACTGGAGATTGATCTGGGAACAAAATGTACGAGTTATCGTGATGTTGACACAATACAAGGAAGAAAACAGGGTGAGTCTTTTTGACAAAGTGTGAGTAATGCTATACAAAATATTTTGCTCAAGTTTACATTAGTCCAAAAGCAGAGCATAACCTCAATTTTCAGACAAGACTGACATCACATTAATCAAGGTTCAAGTTCATTCATATTATTTAAAAGTCAAATATAACTGGAGATATATCATTGCAAAGATGCCATTGATATACTGAATCCTAAAGAACTTAGTTTGTTTGTGTGTGTGTGGCCATAACCTTCAAATTTAGAATGTACATTTGTAATATGTGAGACAGTAATATTATGACGTGAATAAAATATTTGATCTTCAGAGAATTTTTCATTATTCATATCACGCAATGTTGATTTCAGCCCATATCTTTCATTCAGAAATGTAAATAAAATAATTCTTCATTATGAATCGGTGATCAGCATGAAAATTCCACCATGTGGATCAGATGTTTGGCAAACCTCATATCTAATTCAGAATTCTGACCCTTGTATGGAAGTTTCCAATCTTAAATTGATGCGTATGAAGGTTTTCATTATGGTACACTAAACAGACTATATGTGATTACGGCTGGATTTCATACAAAACATGTTATGAGGGGGTATTTTTAAGCCAAATAATGGAATCCATCACCCTATCTATCAGTGACTGCATTATGTTGAGTTGATTCGTTGTGAATAACCATGTGTCTTTGAAGTATTATTACAAATTATCAAGCTACACCAGGTTTAATTCACATGTTCTGTATGTCAAAGTCTTCAGGATCACTAACTAACGTCATTTTGAAATTGAAAATTACCAAACATTTGGCAAATAAGTTGTTAACACCTGAGAGGTGAATATTATTTTTGCCAGTGCCCTGGGGTCCAGATGAAGGAGTGAAGGACCAAATACATAAAAATAGCAGTTACAATGACTTTTTGAGAAAACCTCTTACCAAACTTAAAACACATTAACTTAAATTGCTACTGAATTGTGGCCTATGACAGTCATAGGCTTGAGAGATGAAGGTTAATATTATGAAAGAAAAATATATGAAACTTGTCATGGCAAGACATGAAATTAGCTCTAGTTACATTATTGCAATGTAATCATAGCATATGAGCAGCATGTACATAACTAACTCTCCAGATTCCAATTTTTTGCTTATAATAATCAATCTAGCAGACCATATAATGCATAATTTAGTCTTTTCAGGACTTTACTTTTATGCATGTTAAGAAGTTAAATATACATAATTATCACCTTTACTCTTAAAGTTTTACCAGGTATATTATTTAAAACAAATACAATTATTTTTAGTTTTCCATGGTTTGAAAGTGCAGCTTTTGTTGCTATTAATTTGTTCCCATATGATAATAGGAGCACTGTTCTCTTACATCCATTCAAGGAACAGTTTACATCCTGTGGAGTCTGAGAATGGTTAGATAGTTTTTCTATACAAGTTCAGTATGTTCTATTTTGCTGTATACTTGTATTTTGTAGAGATTTCTATGTTAATGTGTAAGCATGGTTATCTCATGTTCCACAGTTTATAAATGCCATCCATTTTGTTTTAATTCACTTACAGGTGAAGTGTGAGCCATACATGCCACTAGATCTCAAGGATCCAAAACAGTATGGTGACCTTGTTGTTGAGTGCTTGACATACTCCTCAATGAATTCTTTTGAGTATAGGACCTTGAAAATAAGACTGGTAAGTCATCTTTTGGAGACTCACATGTGTTTTTCTCTCACTATTTAAACAGGTAGAAAGGGTTACACATATAAGAATGCCATGTAGGATACACATCTGAAATGAGTGCCTTAATCTACTGCCATCCTAATGTAATTTCAATATGTAATATATTGGGGCAATTTGAATTGCAAGTATTTGCCCCTTTATTAGCAGCAGACTCCATTTTACAACAGTCTTTTGTCAGCATATTATGTTGCCTTTATCCTAGCAGTAAATTCCTATTTATTCAATAAATAATATGGCCAGCATGTGTGATTCACTATCAGTCAACTCTTGTTTGTGAATATTATAGACTCTTTTTTTTTTGAAGTGGTATGGAAGCTTATATATTGTGAATTTCATTACGAGTGATTGACTCTTAAAGTGGTGAGCTAGTGTTAGATTTGCTGAATGCCTTAAAGGCCATAATTTAAATGTTGATTAGATTTGGCATGTCATTATGATCTCAGATGATTTAGATTATAAGCAGGAGCCACTTATATTAATGAAGTGATCGTGCATCTTAATGGTTTAGCATGTAAACACTTAAAAGGCTATATTTCTTGTCAGATTTAATCTGGCAGGCAGGTGTGTGCGTGTGTGTGTATTAAAAGCAGGTGCAAAAATATATGTTTTGATTAAATGAAGACAAAAAACAAGTCTGAAAAACACTTGTCTATAGACATCTTACATTTGTGTAGTATAATACATAATCTGTGGGGCCCAGAGTGGTCTAAAGCGCTGTCCATTACAGAGCACTGCCGTCTCACCTCTGTCTGCGTGGGTTCGAGTCTAAGATTCGGCTTATGTAGTTATGTGAGAACGCTTGCCAGTAGCTTCTCGTGGGTCGGTGGTTCTTTCCGGGGCGTTTCCCCCGTTCTTCCTCCACCAATAATACTGGCCGCCATGTATAGCCTATCGTGTGCTGAAAATGGGCGTTAAACCATAAAAAAACAAAACAAAGAAAAACATAATCCATTAAGTACTGTACTTGTATGTAATAAATCCATGAATTCGAGTATCACATGTTATGAACATTATATTTGACTCACATCCCATATTAAAAAAACACAAATGAAAAATATGGTTGTCCTCATTTTGATCTATATGTCACTTAACAATTCACTATATTTGTCACAAGTAGCACATGGCTAAGGCTGTTTACATGCTACATGTACATATTCTTACTTGGCCTAAATTGTGTTCAGCTGGAGACAGCAACCTCTTGCCAGGGCTACACAGGAGATGACCCTATTGATAGTGAAAGGAAAAAAAGTTTTACAAACATCTTTGTAAGATAGACCATCTTGAGCTAACATGTATGTGCAAGATCGACCATCTTTAGCTAACATGTATGTGTAAGATGGCCCATCTTTAGCTAACATGTATGTGTTAGATCGACCATATTTAGTTAACATGTGTAAGATAGCCCATTTTTAGCTAACATGTATCTGTAAGATATCCCATCTTTAGCTAACATGTATGTGTAAGATATCCCATCTTTAGCTAACATGTATGTGTAAGATCGACCATCTTTAGTTAACATGTATGTGTTAGATTGACCATCTTTAGCTAACATGTATGTGTAAGATAGCCCATCCTTAGCTAACATTATGTGTAAGATAGCCCATCTTTAGTTAACATGTATGTGTAAGATAGCCCATCTTTAGCTAACATTATGTGTTAGATCGACCATCTTTAGCTAACATATATGTGCAAGATAGCCAATTTTTAGCTAACATGTATGTGTAAGATATCCCATCTTTAGTTAACATGTATGTGTAAGATATTCCATCTTTAGCTAACATGTATGAGAAAGATAGCTCATTTTTAGCTAACATGACGGCTATATGTATATGATTTCTAGAGACTTTCATGGTACAACAAATGTCTTCCAGTCACTTTGGAAAATGCAACATAATATCAGATTCGATTGTTTTTATTTAACTTAGTGCCGACTTCCTTTGATAAAAGGTTATTTGTTTTATTGAAGATTGTAGTCAGTTTTCTTTAATGCAGTTACGGGTAAAAGATAGCTTTGGAGGACCAAATATGTCAGCAAAACTATTTTTGTTCTGGGTTTATTTTAAAAACAAAAGTAATTAGCCATGGTTTGGTCAATTGAAGCAGTCTTTTTCCTACTTTCAAACGTTGGTCCATTGTGGCTAGTCCTGGTAGCACAGACAGACAAACAAGTAGATCTCAAGTTTGTTTGTTGAAAGGGAGGGAGTGACTTTTCTGTGTCAGAGTGATGTTGCTTTCAATGTGTCATAAGTTTTTTAAGAAGGTCAACTGACGATGAATAATACAGAAGAAAATAAATGTGTTATAAAGATTTGATTCCATTAAAAAAGAAGAGGAATTTTACTTACCTGATCCAGATACAGAGGTCAGTCAAAATAAATAGATTAATTTTACAAGCAAGCAGCCGATAATCTGATATTTCATCTGAAAGATCCAAAACAAGATAGTACCTAATTCATTTGATCACCATATGTTCTGGGACGGGAAAAAAGATTATTTTATCGTGTTCTAACATATACGGTAAATATAGTAACAATGCACTGTTGAGGTGGTTAGTCAATATAAACAATAAATTTGTTTTTCAAACAAATTATAAATCTCCAGTTCATTTTATATCAAGTTTGCAGCTTCCTTAGTAGGTCCCTCTGAATTTCTTCAATCCAAAACCAAGTTTAAATACTTAAATAGTCAGCAATCTTTGATGGGTAATCACCAGATGGTATATCATGTCACCTGTAATAAAAATAAATCACAATTTTCGACATTGGCAAAGCCAAGTGTGATCTCTGAATAAACTTTGTATACATTATTTTTGTACTTTTAAGAAAAAAAAACCTTTTTATGTATGAGGTAAAAACATGTAATATGAAAATTGCAGGAGCCACTCCAAGATAATCTTGTATTAGAATTGTCTCTTCCCCAAAAGTGATAATACACTTTTACACATTAGTTTTCATACTTTAAAAAAAAATTATATATGGGAAAAGTATATGTATATAATTCCAATTTTTATGAATTAAACGAATTTCCTGTAATATGATTGGATGTAAACGATCACGTGATGGTGATCAGGAATTGTTTACACTTCGATAAATTCTGGGACTACTTTCGGTTTTTTAAACATAAATAAACATTGCAGACACGTTATTGTGAAACGATTTTGTCATCTGTAAAATATATAATTCTGCAAATAAATAGAACTTTTACACTTTTTATACTTTTTCCAATATTCTTTGATTCAAAATGCATAGTTTACTATACAATTTAGCATTCGTCTGCTACAACGTAACTGTGACAGTAGTCACATTTCATTTCTCACTAGATCACCGAGTGGGTCTGGTTAAGTATTAACGCTGCTGCGAATGACATAAAATGTTACTCTTGTATAGAATTTATTTCATTGTTACCTTTATATAGTAAGGAATAGCATCATCTTGTTCATATTTCCATAAAAATTGTAAGTATTCACTGAAAAAAATCCATAATGATTTCAGGTTTGATTGAAATTTAATTTAGCACACTTGTTAAGTCGGTATCAGTTGTTATTATGTAAGGTCATGGTCATCTGACGTAACAGATGGCACTGACTAAAATTGAACAAGAATGTTGACAGTAAACAAAATGTGTTAAAAACCACGTTAACCATTGCCTATGATGTAAAAGATGAAGTTTATGAATAAACGTAACTGTGGCTGTAGTCAATTTCTTCGTGTGATTCTGTACAGGTTATGTATTACGGGGCGGTGTGAAACGCCGAATGAAAGGTAACTACGCGCTACGTAAATTCGAATGCATTATTGATGGAATAAGTTAATTTGAAGATAGAAATGATAAAATTGGAATTATAAGGATTAAATGATCATGGTTGGGTATTTAAGGACTTTGTTTACTTTGTGAGTGATTAGGTAAAATTTGCACATCAATAAATACCCAACCATGATCATTTAATCCTATAATGAAATGTTGAGAGCCATGCCACAACCATGTTATATCCAAATTTGTGTTATAATGGAGCATGCAATAGCGGCGTCACACTATAAGTTTAAGTATATTTACTTTTAGAATGGAATTAGGATCAGTTTTCAAGTTTGGAAAAGACTGTTTGAAAACACAAGATTTTCTTTTCATTTACTGAAATATACAGAATTAATTTAGTGCTATTGTGTAATATACAGAGCACATTATATGCTCTAACCCCTATAAAAATCGCGAGCTTATTTCAAGACAGTATACGAGCTCGCTGCAACTTTGTGAGCCCACGACTTTGCTGTATTGCACGTAGAGTTCGGATTTGAAACGATTACGAAGTTGTGGCAGGATCGTACAAGCATTAAACGCGCTCAAGCTCGCTGAATTTTTTTGGCTAGAGTCAGCTAGCAATAAGCACGCAAGCTCGTGAGGCACTGTCAGCCACCTAGCACGAGCGAGCTCACAATGAGCAAAGAAGCTCGTCACGGGCTGTGAACCAGCTTGTACTAGCTGGTTGATAGCATTAACGAGCTTGTATTCTCACTGCATGTTTAGCACGAGCTCGTACATGCAAAGTAGCAAGCTCGCAATGAATTGTAACAAGTTCAATACAAGCTTGTGGTTAGCTAGTCACACTTACATTGAGACCTTTATACAGCAAACTTTGCAGTCCCTGGCAGATCAATGGGGAAGATCAAGCTTCATATAAATAAATACAGTGAACTCTCACCAAATGCAACGCAATACAAATTATGAAACAAAACTAAAATCTTACAGCTAATGGATTTTTTTCTTAAATGCACCAAAATATATTTGTTTTCCTCATTGGTGCTTTAGTTTTGATATATCTCTTTGTAAAAGTAATTATAACAAGAACTATCATAAATGGAAAGTGAGATTTCTATTTATTTCAATAATTATAAAAAACAAAAACATAAGATTTAGAATCTAATACAATAATTAAAACCAACAAACTGACTAGAAAAATTAATATTAGATGATATTTTACAATTTAATAAATCAAAAAAATTCCCGTTAGGGGCCATCCATTTAGTACGTACACATGGAGGGGGGTAACCAAATGCATACGCTTGCGTATAGTTTGCGTTTTTACTGATAATGTACGTATACAAAAGAAACAGGGTGGATGGGTGCATGAAATCTCTATAATGATTTGACTAATATGTACCCTGATAGACTGGCTTTAGTCTAAGTTTGAATTTTAGCGGACACTAGACAAACTTTTGTTTGGCATCAAGAGTATGTAACAGGTGGGGCAGGTCTTAATAAGTATGCATGGGGGGGGGAAGGGGGCCATTCTGCCAGATTTGTGCATATGTACTAAATGGATGGTCAATTTATTTTGGGAACATCTGGCAGTCCACACTTGCTGTTGATGATATTCATTCATAGCTGGTGATGCCTATCTCTATCCACAGTGCTCAATGAACCAACCTCTCTAAAAGTAATTGTCATAAATGGAAAATGAAACTTCAATGCTTTATGATTGTGTTAAAAATAACAAAATTAGTTTTTTGAATATAATACAATTAAAATAAACGAATGGACTACAAACTTAAGATCACATGACTTTTTAAATATCTTAATAAATCCAACTCGTAAGCCGTTTTGAAGTAAAATGTCTAAAATCAGCACATTTCATTTAGGTAACGTCTAGCTGTGCCACATTTGCTGTTGATTATACTGTTGAACTCCTTCAAAGTTTCTGATGCCTCACTCTCTTCACAGTGATCCTTGATGAAATCTGTTGAAAAACACCAGATGAAGCAGCAAGCTGATGTTTATTAGGTTTTTCATGCTCTTGTATTGCATGCCCAGTAACGAAATCACATTACACAATTTGCAAAATGTAGTTTTCTCCTTTACCAGATTATTTCACAAATCTAAACAGGATGGCACAAGTGTCATTCCAGCTCTGTTTTCTTGTCTTTCATGAAGAAAATTCTGAATTATTCTACTTTCCTATTCAACATGATTAGAAGTTGCATATTACGAAGATGAGATACAGTGACAGCGGTAACTGTTTGCAAAATCCAATATGGCGGGTAAATACAGGCATGGTAGCCTCGATTTCGAATGAACCAATCATATTGAAGAACTGTATTTCTATATACATGCGATACATTGCTTTTATAATGGAACAGAGTGCATATACTAAACTGAATATTTCAATGAATTTTTTAAAATTATTTTTAAATTAAAAAAACATTTTTTGCACAAAAAAAACGTACACCGGTAATCTGGTTCAAAATATCAAGAAAAAAAACAATATTGGTGTTATAGGCAGTCGAGTAATACACAGACTTTCAGATGAACAGCTCAACCTTTTAACTTCAATCCTTGGCATTAATGAACCTAAAAAAGTGCTTTGTTTATACAGGATGTATAAAGATGGAATTATGTTTCAATCTTTACAGTATTCTGCAGTTTCAGAACGAAACTCGTACAATGTTATTTTCTACGAAAATGATTAATCAATAAAATTTGGCCATGTTGAGAAATATATTGAAGTTTATACAGTGTCACAGAAATTGTAGAATTGATTCTTTGTGTCAAGTACAATATTATGCAGTCATAAAGGAACTGAGAAATAATACTGAAGTTTCAATTAAAAATGGCGTGATTGATGAAAATCTTGTAAATATAATCCCTTTGAAATCTAAGTATGTGCAGTACAAAATAGTTCCAATTACAAATGTCAAAGACTTGTGTGTGTATATCCAATTAAATGATGGCAAGAACACTGCATTTACTTGTGTGCCCCCCCCCCCCAATTCTGTTGAATATGATTGATAAATATACATTCATTTTGTAAGCCTGGACCATGCAGACATGTACATCAAAATAGAAGACATAAACCATATATATATATATATATATATATATATATATATATATATATATATATAAAATATTTTACACATTTTCACTACTACTCTTTGTACGAACCCAGTATGCACTTATCCTTAAAGCTTTGTACATATTTTATTTTTGCAATAGATCAATTATCTAGTTTTTATAGCATTTGTTGTCTAAGACACCTCATCTTGTAAAAATCTGTGCATCATATATATATATATATATATATATATATATATATATATATATATATATATATATATATATATATATATATATATATATATATATATATACATGTTCAAATGTAAATGTAGAGGGAAGGCCTAACCAAATGAGGTTCTTTTAATAAAGTCATTATTCTTATTATTTTACCAGGGGTGGCCAACTAGACGACCTAGCAAATAACTATTAGAAGTGGAATTTCAATACCTTTTTAAAAACAAGTCAAGATTATTTTTTTATATGCAAATTCATGATTTTATAAACAAAATGTTACATTTTCTAGTAATTTAATTTTTCAGGATATCCATTTAATAGATAATTAATTTATCTGCAGGGTTTGCTAGCAAGATCGTACGAGCAACTTTACTCGAATGTAGCCAAATTACTTCTACGAGCTCCTATGAGCTCAGTGCGAGCTCCCATGTAGTCTTCGAGCTACAGTTAAGATCGTAAAAAGCATGTTACGAGCTATCACAAACTCGCGCAAGCTTGATTTAGGATTGCATTTTTATACAGGAAGTGTTATACTATAACATACAGAACACATGTATTTAGTGTTCAACTGAAATACAAAGAACACATGATTTTCATTTGATGTTAAACTAAAATATACAAAAGGCATGATTGGTCACTGAAACATACAGAATATATTAAAGGTATGCAGAACACATGGTATGCACTAGGTGTTATACTGCAATATACAGAACACATGATATGCACTAGGTGTAATACTACAATATACAGAACACATGATGGGCATCAGGTTTTATACTGTAATATACAGAAAACATTATATGCACTAGGTGTTATACTGTAATATACAGAAAACATTATATGCACTAGGTGTTATACTGAAATATACAGAACATATGATATGTATGTAATATACTTGTTAAACTTGCTATGGCTGTTTGAATCTGTTGATGTTTATGTTTTTAACACCTTACTGGGATGTCCTCTTATCACTACATTGGAATTGTCATTGGATTCTAGTTTGAAAAAAATTATACTGATTCAAATGCTGTACATAAGGAAAAAACTTAGTTGGACTTACATTTTCTTTTCCACAATTATGGAAATTTAATGGCTTGTTTTTTCATGACAGGGAGAAAAGGAACGAACGATCAAACATTTTCACTTCCTAAGCTGGCGGGACTACTCAGCCAATGTTCAGTTTGATACAATGATCGATTTCATCAAAAAGGTTCGCAGCTTCATGCAACCACCTGATGTAGAAGGACCAATGATCGTTCATTGCAGGTGAGTAGTAGAAATCTCATTTATTGATATAAAAGCACATTAAGAATTAAATTTTCTTTCACTGAAAACCTGTCAGTGTTAATTTAAATTTTAGTTCAGTTTGTTTGTGTACCTGGTGGGAGTCCAGTAGTATGGTTTTAATCATAATATTATACTACCAATCATTGCTTCCATTGGGGGCGGAGGTAGTCCATCATGGGAAAGCTAGCATTGTAAGGAAAACTGTAAAGAAATAAAATTTCAAGTTATAGCAGATAAAAGGGACTAAGAGAGGTGGCATGTTTCTTTCATATCCGTCTATGCCTGGGGTGAACCTAGCAGGTTAATATCATACAAATATACATTCAAGGAGGAGGTAACATGATTTGCAGATTTATCTAGGGAGACAGAGAAGGTAGGTGTTCTGCAGACTGTTGACAGTTTGCATCAATTTTTGATTAACAACTAACATGAAACCATCATGAATTTTGTGATGTGGTGCATTCTAGTGTTGACTGTCAAAATGTCTAGGTGAGCAGAATGAACTGCACATTACCTTTTATGGAACTGTTATTGCTCTTTCTTCTTGTGCTATTCCTGAATCCGTAAAGGAGGGGGCTCCAAGTGGCCAAGTTGTCTAAAGCACCCTCCGTTATGGATCACTGCCATCTCACCTCTGTCTGCTTGGGTTAGAGTCTCAGATTCGGCAATTGTGGTTATGTGAGAAATCTTTCCAGTAGCTTCTCATGGGTTGGTGGTTCATTCCAGAGGTTCTCCTGGGTTCTTCCTCCACCATTAATACTGGCTGCCATGTATAGCCTATCGCATGCTGAAAAATGGCATTAAACCCTAGATTAGCAACAATCCTTAAAGAGAATGTCTGATAACGTTAAGTGAACTATCGTATAGTTAGGAAATGTTTAGTGCAAACTCTACAGAGATTTGAAGCCTGGGTCAGCAGGTTATGACACCCATCACCTCGCCTGCATATAACCAAATCCTGTACCTCCATTAATTAACCAGTAATGTTTTCTACTGCAAACTCATGCTTGTTGGCAAGATGTCTACCATTTTTTGCAACTAATTTCCATAAGGAAGGTTATTTCTAGGACCACACATACCCCGTTTATTGTGTACATTAGCCTGTTCAGATGTTGGTATATCATTTTCAGAAGCAGTGACAGTGTTAAGATAAGGTTTCTTAAACTCTTAAATAGACTGTCTTCATGGCTGGATTTTGACATTATAAAAGAAAAAGACATTTTTGAACTAGAAATAAAATGTCATCAAAATTAAATATAGCAATTCAATAGTTACTCTGTTTAATGCAATTTCAAGGTAATCAGTAATTTTATTAAATACAGTAAAACTGTTATGAGCGACCTCTGCTACAAGTGACCTCCTGTAATTTCCAACCACAATCGTAATGCTCAGATCAATCTTATTATATAAATGCTTTTTTGTGAGCAACCACCAGGTTGATGCTACCATTGACTATGATGTCTTGACAAAATATGCATTTTGACACTGCTATAAACGACAACATTGCAAAAACGGCAATAATCTCTACTGACCTGTATTTAATCCAATAAAAGAGGCAGGCTAACGGCATCTGCAATTTTGTAGTGTTTCATATTTTCAATTGTAAATAAGACAAAAGTACATGTAGAGAATTCCAGCACTTAGTTTGATTCCCAGCCTTATTCTATCAAGTCCATCATAGCTACCACCGATATGTATAAGTAGAACCCAGTATTCAACTCTATGAATGATCATATCACGATAACAGAGACATACACCACTGACCTTTATGTAATCATTTGTAAAGTGATCATTTTAATAGTAAACAGTTCTGATCAAAAATATGAATGAAAAGAACAAAAAATGGATTCTGGTGTCTGGTTTATATACAGTGACAAATGGTACAGTCAGTAAACCAGGTTAAGTACATGTCACTAATGTGTCATTGTAGTGCTGAAATTAAGGTAGTGTCCGCATATATTGTTTATATATATATATATATATATATATATATATATATATATATATATATATATATATATATATATTGTTTTTATAGGTAAAATATTGCCTGGAGGTAAATAAGGTCTTTGTCTCTGAAAGTGAGAATCAGTTGAGGGATTCGATTGATAGTATTAAAGGCTTGTGATATTTATTGTTTGGGCTTGTTTTTTTCTTCAATGTTAGAGTGATTACATCTCAGTCATCAAGCTGTCATCTATTCAAGTTTGTGTGACCAGGTTGCAAACTTGTTTATAGAGCTAATCCCAGTATGACTTCTTTGAATTAAGCCACTTAATTTTTGTCTCTGAGTAAATGATTTTGTTTCTGGATGAGATAATTGTTTCTTTTTTATTTCGTTGTTATTGTTTTTGTAGGGTTTAACGCCATTTTTCAGAACACGATAGGCTATACATGGCGGCCAGCATTATTGGTGGAGGAAGAACCTAGGAAAACCCCCGGAAATAACCACGACCCACTAGAAGCTACTGGCAAGCTTTCTCACATAACTACATAGGCCGAATCTTAGACTCGAACCCACGCAGACAGGGGTGAAATGGTAGTGATCCATAACGGAGAGTGCTTTAGACCACTCGGTCACTCGGGGGCCCTTTTTTCATTAGTTGTTAAATATGAAATGCACATGTATAGTTTTGTCATATTTTCCCAAAGCCTAGTCAAAACCATCTTGACAGTCAATATTGCAGCTTAGCACTAACAATGTTAACACCTAGTACCTTAATAGCAATGGAAGAACTTCCAGCTAAACAAGATAAATTTTAATTATTGTAACTGAAAGAAGTGAAAAAGAGCAGACCACGCAAAGAGTAATGTTTTAAATGTAGGTAAAACAAATTAAGGCACCATGTTATAAAGAAAAAGAAGTAAATCAAAAATTAATTTATATGCTAATGTACATGTGATCTTCAAATGTAAATGTGATTTCATGTTTATTGATAAAAGTATACCATTATTGCTATATAAATTTGTTTTCAAATGAATGCATACAATATTTTAGTAAGAACTATTAAGATAGATTGAATAGAATATATGTACATTGATTGCGGTTATTATTCTTTAAATTGTTCTGAAACTGGACATTGGAAACTGATCTTTTTGTATAAACCTTTTATGGGAGACCACCTGTCTTGAGAGACCCTTTTTTTGCAGATTGGGCAGTCTCTCATAATAGCTTTACTGTTCTGGAAATTGGTTTAAGATAGATTTCAAAACTATATGTCACACCACAATCAGATTGAAGTAACTTGTAAATCTACTTGCTTAGATAATTATTTAAGATTTAAAAGAAATTTTAAGGTTATATGTACCTGTTCGAATTTGTTAAAATATTCCATTCTACTTTAGAATCACCCAATGTATTATATATGCCATTCACAGATATGCATACTATTTATTAGGTTTATTTCAATTGACCTTTACCTGCTTTGCATATATTATATGTTGCAGTGACACAACTGGTTGTATGAGAAGGCTTTATACTTGGAAAATCAATGAAATCAAAGAAATTAAACTAGGGGCCATAGTTTTTTATCCTTGATTACTTGTTTTGCTGGATGTAGCTGCTTAAATCCATGAAAACTGTCAATAACATTGAGACATTGGTTAATCTTTTACATGATGCACTTGTATATATCAGGATACTCTAAAATACCGACAAGACCAGGATCATGTGATTCAGTCTGTTGCAGAATTGAAACAGAGTGGATATTGGATTAAATGAGTAACTCAAATACAATGTGTGTAAGACGAAAATGTATTAACTTAATTAGTATAGAAAAATGTATGATGTAAAAATACAATGATTCTCACATGCTCTCAACATACAATTGATCCAATCACTCTATACTAACATTCACACATTGAAAATAAACCAATAATATTATATTTCTCTGATATACAGCTTTAAGAAATGAAAGTTTCAAATAATAGTACACACTAAGATATTCACATAATTTCATGTATAGACTAGGCTTGGGATTCAAGCAATCTTTTCAAATATGTTTCAAATGTTCTGCACTGCAGTAAGATTAACAAATCTCCTGGAATTCAACTATGATTCAAAATAATGTCATGTAAATACAAATATACCAATTGAAACAACAATAGGAGTAAACATATGCTTCTTGACCCTTGTACAGTCATACGATTCATACATCGATAAACCGCACAGTTTCACCACGTCCTTTAGGTTAGCCTACTCTCGTGTATAAGCTGCTCGCACCTTCATGGATCCACTACATGTACAGTCAGTCATACATATACACAAAAAGACAGTACACAGCACCCTTGTATTAGCTACATCTACAGTCGTTGCTCCACCACATGTACAGACATACGTACATACATATAGATGTCTAGATAGCTCTATTTGTTAGCTAAACTCATCAGTCTAGTTACATCCATTAAACTAGTTAGACTTTTGGCCTCATTAGCCTCATAAGCTACAATAAAACCAAACTGGTAATAATAATGAATTCTGGAAAATACAAATACATTAAACTTTTAATAACAACTTGAAATTCACAATTCACAACGTTTCAAATCCGCGTTGTAATAAATGAATCATTGCAATTTATGACAGTACAAACTCAATAAACTTCGCATATCAAATAAAATATAAATTTAACACTCACCCCAATGGCTTATAGAAATACCACGTGTGCTCTCCTCAATAGATTCAAAGTGACCAGTCTCACTTATACCTTAATCTTGCTTAAATTCATAGGACAGTGAGTAATATTCAGGGTAAAATACCCATGCATATTGTGATTACCGGTATGATGTCCGTAGCCACAAGTAGTTTACGGCAGCGAGACATATGTTGGTTCCGTCACTTGTCTGATAAAACACCTGTTCATCCTAGATAGCGTTGTATGCATGCACAACACAGTCAAATATTTCTCAGGCGTAACAAATTTTTTTTTCTAATTCTGTGACACAGTCTACCTGATCTCTTGACAGTTTTAGCTTGAGGTAATTACCTACCAATTTACTTGTACAAAAATATTTAAAATTTAGTCAGTTCCTGATCTGAACTGAATATCAGACAATTTGTTGTTATTGTTTTAGATCAAATTTGTTATGCTGTTAGTATACAAATATTGACTACAAACCATGGAAATAGTAATGTGTTTGCCATAGTATGTGTAACGTCAAAACTCACCTTATTGACTAGTGCCTAACTTGATAGGGTAACGTAATTGGATTTCAACACTACAGTAAAATATATGTTTCTGTGGAGAATAATTATTAGGATAAAATTGAACATTGCATCTAATACCAGAAATTTTACTCATAAACAGCATTAAATTTATTGAAAGTTAGATTAACTTTAAAAAATATATCCGTTCTTCCAGTGCTGGAGTTGGTCGGACAGGAACCTACATCACTATAGACTATGCGATTCAGCTCATTGATAAGTATGGGCATGACTACACCATAGACATCTTCAACTTTGTCCTGAAGATGAGAGAGAACAGAACCACTATGGTACAGACAGAGGTTAGTAAGATTTGCCACATTGTTCCTAATTGTTCCAATTATCAGCCCTAAATTTCTCTATTATACGTGACTATATGTAATATGAGCCTTGTTCTTCTTTTTCCCAAGAAATATATATTTTGACCATTGGGCACAATGTACACTCCAGCATGTCATAAAGGTGAGTAATGGATTAAATGTTTACCCAGGGATGTGTCCTATAATGAAGTTCCAGCAGAGCGGTCCAGACATTTTAAAAGCATGCAGTTTATATCAAGAATTTGAGCTTGTATTTTAAAACTAATCTTTTACCCTGAAATGTTTCTCTTGATATATATATCATAATTATTTGTAAACATATAATAATTGTTTTTATACATATCATAATAATTATTTTTATACATACCATAATAATTATTTTTATACATACCATAATAATTATTTTCATACATACCATAATAATTAATTTTATACATATCATAATAATGTTTTGTATGCATATCATAATAATTATTTTTATGCATACCATAATAATTATTGTTATACATATCATAATAATTTTTTTTATACATATTATAATTATTATTTTTATACATATCACAAGATGTTTTGTATGCATATCATAATGATTATTTTTATACATAATACCATAATAATTTTTTTTATACATACCATAATAATTAATTTTATACATATCATAATATTGTTTTGTATGCATATTATAATAATTATTTGTATACATACCATAATAATTATTGTTATACATATCATAATAATTATTTTTATACATATTATAATTATTATTTTTATACATATCATAAGATGTTTTGTATGCATATCATAATAATTATTTTTATACATACCATAATAATTAATTTTATACATATCATAATAATGTTTTGTATGCATATCATAATAATTATTTTTATACATATCATAATAATTACTTTTATACATATCATAATAATTATTTTTATACATATCATAATAATTATTTTATTCATATCATAATAATTATTTTTATACATACCATAATAATTATTTTTATACAGATCATAATAATTATTTTTATACATATCACAATAATGTTTTGTATGCATATCATAATAATCATTTTTATACATATCATAATTATTTTTATTCATATAATATTTTTATACATATAATAATTATTTTTTGTACATATCATATTTATTTTTATACATATCAATTATTTGTATCCATAATAATTTTTTTTATACATATCATAATTATTTTTATACATATAATTGTTTTTATACATATCATAATAATTACTTTTATACATACCATAATAATTATTTTTATACATATTATAATTATTATTTTTATACATATCATAAGATGTTTTGTATGCATATCATAATAATTAGATTTATACATACCATAATAATGTTTTGTATGCATATCATAATTATTATTTTTATACATGCCATTATAATTATTATTATCCATATCATAATAATTATTTTCATACATACCATAATAATTATTTTTATACATATCATAATAATTATTTTTATACATACCATAATAATTATTTGTATACATATCATAATAATTATTTTTATATATACCATATTAATTATTTTTATACATACTATAATAATGTTTTGTATGCATATCATAATAATTATTTTATACATATCATAATTATTTTTATATGTATAATAATTTTTTTATACATATCATACTTATTTTTATTCATATAATATTTTTATACACATAACAATTATTTTTTTACATACCAAAATAATTTTTTTTTACATATCATAATAATTATTTTTATACATATCATAATAATGTTTTGTATGCATATCATAATAATTATTTTTATGCATACCATAATAATTATTTTTATACATATCATAATAATTATTTTTATACATATCATAATTTTTATTTTTATACATATACCATTTGAATGCATATCATTATAATTATTTTTATACATATCATAATAATTATTTTATACATTTCATAATAATTTTTTTTACATGGTATGTATCCCAGTAGTGCCAAATATAAATTGAAAGTTACACAGCTGAGTATATATTTTTAAGTAAGCATAGCTTGTCTTGTGGCAGTTTGAAACCTGCCCCATCGCTCATTTATGCAAATAATTTAATTTATTCCATCAGCACCTTCATTCACTGGGTAAATTTTTTTGCATATAAAAGAGAAATTTCAAATGTGTTTCCCATGTACAAGTTAAGGAGAGATGATGAAAGGACTTTATCGTCAGGGAGACCTCCCTTTTCTTTATATCATAAAGGTCTCCATTAAGATAATGCCCTGTCATCATCTCTGCTTAACTTATCTGAACTTAAGTATCTGTCTCATTTTCTTACTGCTCCACATTCTAATAGCTCTATTGAAATCAACATCTTTAACTCTCTGATGTCACTTCTAGTTGTATAAGCATTAATCTGTTAATTTATTCTGAGCATACTCTGCTCCTTTTCTTTGTATCAATATTGTTCTGTGCTTCTCTCTGAAGGGGCATTTACATAGCTAGCTTTGTCAGCTTGAATATGTTGGAAAACTGATCTTTATGGTTGTTATGTACAATTTTCCATAGAGCACAGATATTATATTTTGGATACATCTGATCCCAAATAGGATTTTTCACTAACATAAACTTCCTTGTTAAATCAATAGTTTACTGACTACTATGCCAAATTTCTTATATGTACCAAGGGTATTTAGTCCATAAATACTTATGCACACATCAATATTTTGTACTTTTTAACTGCATTTTTTAATCATTATTTTATTCAGTTTACATTAACGGTTTCCCAGCTGCAATATTCTGATATACTTCATAACTTTAAAAATTATTGTTATCATCACTATCATCATCATCTAGTATTTGCCGAACGAAATCAGTTTGAACCATGTCAGAAATCAGACATTTTAGTTTTCAATTTTGCCTCTGTTTTAAACATGCATTTGCAAAACATTTCTTCATGAATGGTTCAAACTGTGCCATAATTGATATTGTAATTATGGATCCAAAGATATTGAATAGCACAGATCTTAAATTTCTTCTTTAAATGTTCTGTTCTTAAAATGCGGAAAAGGCATTAATTGGGGAATATACTGTATGTTAGTTTGGAAATTAGTGCCTTAATTAGCACTTCATAAAACTTACTGTCCTGAAGTGATCTTATATTACAAAGTGCTTGCATTGTCATGTTTACAATTTGGTGGAATCTGTTGACAGATAAGCATATCTCAGATTCAAAATGGAATGGAAATCTGTTGCTCTTGACCTGATATTGAATATGCTAAAGCCAAAATAACTGGAAAAATTAAGGTGTGTTTTAGTTGACATTTGAGTATAAGGTGTTGTTCCTTTAAATATTTAGTGAAAGGGTCAACTTTTAATGAATGCCATGAAAAGCATATTTACATTCTATATATATATTTTCTAGAATATCTACATGTATATCTGTAAAGGTTTTCTTATGAATCAATTTTTTATTTGATAAATATTGATCTTCTTATGCATACCCAGCTACTTAGATTTCCTTTCTATTTACTATATTTTATGCCTAACAATCAGTACTATAAGATATAGTACTGGTTTGCAAATCTGTATTTTTCATATTTCCTCTCTAACCTTTCCAGTTCTTAATATGGCAAGTACTGTATATAATACACATCACAAGCAAATCTCAGATTCAGAATGGAATGTAAATCTGTTGCTCATGACCTGTAGTCTGATATTGAATATGCTATTTTTTAAGCCATAGAACTGGAAACATTAAGGTGTTTTTTTTCTCTAATTGATCTTTGAGTACAAACTGTTACTTATTAATTTAAATATTCATTGAAAGAGTGCCATGAAAAACATTTAAGAGCTATATTTGCATTCTATAAACATATTTGCTAGAATATGTACATGTTATAATTTTCATTTTTCTCTAAAGGTTTACTTATGAAGAAATTTTTTATTTGATAAATATTGATCTTCATTTGCATACCAGCTACTGGGATTTTCTTTCTGTTTAATATTTTGTATGCCCAACAAACAGTCCTATAAGATATGGGACTTGTTTGCAAATCATATTTCCTCTCTAACCCTTCCAGTTCCAAATGTAGCAATTTTTTTTGGAAAGTATAGACATGGGCCTATAATACATCAATACCAATCTTTCTTACTTCCTATGGACAATTTTCTGCTGGGAAATGGCATTAAACGCCAAGAAAACAACTTCCCCATGGAGTATTTTTTATTGGTTACAGAGAAAAAAATGCACTTTATATTGCACGCTATTTATTCTGTCATTTCAAATCATACTGCATATAATATTGAATAAGTGACAGATGAACATTACATCTAACTAGTTCTGTATGGCAGCTGATGCAGACCATCAATACAGTATTGTATATACCCAAGTTAATAACTTGTTTCTTCTCTATGTGAACCAGCAACAGCTACCTCAGTAATTAAATACTAATTGGAATAATGCATTTGTTAAGGAATACTTTTCCATAATATGTCCGATAAAAGTGATGATAAACCATGCTGGTTATAGAAAAAGGTAATCTACAAATCAACACCTCCCATGATTATTTCATCTATTGATATTTTCCATAATTTATAAAGAATATACATCTGATAAAACGTAAAATAAAATTATCTTTAAATTGCATAATGTCTTGTAACTTTTTTTAAAAAAATGTTTGTTGCAGTAATGGCATTGATATTGCTATTTACTGTATAATGCATTGAGAATATGTAGCTGATCAGATATTAGATAAGTTATAAAGATGAAGATTAAGTTTGGTGCACATTTTCTGGCATGTTGGAAATAATATTAGTTGTCCATAGGAACAGTAAATTATATATACCGTAGTAGACAATTTTAATACTGATTTTACACATCAGATTAAGCAATGCATCAATGCTTGTTGATCATATGTACCTACATGAGAAACCAACTATTTGTTTTAAAATTAATATAGCTTGCATGCTGTAGACAACATAGATTTCAGCTTATTAGATTCATAAACGGTTTTTGAACGTATCATTTCTCAAGACTCAGGTGAACAATTTCCAAGCTAATGAAATTTCTACATTCAACCAAGCTGTTGATGACATAATCATATGCAATAAATGTCTTTACAGAATACATGAAACAGTTGGTCTTTTAAAGAAAAATACAAAATTTGGGACATTTTTGAGGCTATTACAGAGATCTCAATACTGCCTTCCTTTGTATATTTCACTTGTTTGAGACAGACTTTGCTTGAAACCATGGAAATAATATCACAAAAAGTATTTGTAAAATATAATATAATTGGCTACCAATATGTAATTTTTGGTGGTTAAAATCGTGGTAATTTTTATTTAAATTTGTCTCAATATTTCTTTATATTTACAGCAACAGTACATCTTCATTCATGACTGCATTAAGGAGTACCTGGATCGATTCCAAACATATGAAAACCAAGCTTTCAGTAAGTTATTTCTTCTTTTTTGTCAAAAATGTTGATTTATTATTCATTGTTGGGGCTTTTTAAGATCTCACTTGCTGTAATGCATTGCCTGGTATCTGTCAACATTTGCTATATTTGATTTTTCTCTGGGAAAACAAGACATTGCACCGATTTAAACAAATATTTTACATGGTTTGTTCAGGATGGTTTACAAGTTTGTTTTGTTTTTAAATTAAATCCTTTAGTGAAAGTGTACATGGGAATTGTAAATTATATTTTCCTTTTGTAGGATAAATTATATTTTCCTTTTATAGGGTGGGTGGGCAGAAATGAGCTTTTATGGTGCAATTTAATGAGGATTTGATCAGGGAGAGGAGTTTATGTGGGTTGTATGTTTAATTAAAAGTTAATTGAATATCAAGATCTCATTCAAACAGGTTTAAAATCTTGTACCCCATGGTTTAGTTTAAAGGTTTAACCCATTATTTTTTCCGTGTTATTTACTCCAGCTGTTAGAGAATTTGTACAAGCCAATGAATATTTAAATTACTGGACTTCAAATTGACATATTGACAACTGTCAATCACTAATTATCTGTAAATCTACCAAACTACCAGCCAATAATATAACAAGCTAATTGTGGACCATCACTTTATAACCACCAAACATAGCCACATAGCCATGAAACTCAGCACAAGTTTAAAAACAACAAAACAAAAATATGTATTCTTTAGTAATCACACAAATATAGGGATTAACTACTTGATTGAGAATCCTGGACCCACTGTGAACTTGGCCTGTTTCAACAATACTGCTAGACTTGAAGCATGGTTATGATATTTTAATTTTTCTTGTCCATTTGTTAATCAAAAATTATTTCCTTAGCTTCTTGACTTCAGGGAATTTTTTTACTTTTGTGTAAGAAAAAGAATTGATATGTCTAAAGACTTTTGGCTATGCAATTACACAAATTTAATTTGGAATATTTTCATTAAATACCTATAAAAAAATACATATACTGTTAAGAAAGACGCATTTTAACCATTAACCATTTGATCTGTTAAGATAATTTCAATAGCTAATGAGTAGTAACTTGGATGACATTATATCAGCTTGTATTAATGACTCAAGTTCATTTGTAAAATATAACTGTATGTTATATGTATGTTTCTTTGTTTATAATTGGTTTTACTGATGTATTTCTTCCGGTAGGTTCTGAGGAAGAAAATTTGTACCAGAACACGGCAGAGACAATGGACTTGTACCAGAATGTTAGTTTCAACTCCACCCAGAAAACCGAACTTTAAACACCATTAAAATGAGAAAGAAGCATTAAATCACAGAAAATTAGTTGAATCAGTCTGCAGGAAATTGCATACAATAAGTAAATATAAAATTATGTGACATTTAACTTATGATCTAACCTATGCATCAGATCACACACACACACACACACACACACACACACACACACACACACACTATTCTGAATAATATGAATTGTGAAATGATTTGAATCGTTTTATAGTAAAACAAAATGTTATATCAACCATTAAGCATCCAGCATGTCTCACTATGCAACTGATCTCTCATGCAAAAAGCATGGACATAAACAGATAAGTTGGTTTTGAATAATGGACATTTTAAATGTATCCAATTAAATAATCACCGGTGTTCTCTTCATGAAATATTAAGCAGTTTTTGCTGAACAATGAAAAATGTCAATAATCTAGAGTCAGTGCTATCATATTATTATTTTTTATGTCAACCAATAAATAAAGCATAATTGTTTTAAATGACCTTTTGACCATACTGTATTAATACATAAATGGCCATGCAGTTCTTCAGGTTTGTACTGGTAAATTAACCAGATGTACAAAACATGGAAGATGCTAATTTGTTTTAACTACAGAAGAATATTTTTATAGAGGTCCGGTTATTTTTGATAATTTAGACCTAAACAGATTATACAAATATTTGATAAAAAGTTATTTCATGAAATCTGAAATCATTTAAAGTGATCAGAGTTAAAGAGATGACTAAAAGTGACATTTTGTAAAATTGGTGGCAATTTTTTTGTTTTGATTTTGTATATTGTCAATAACAAGTCTTTCACATCATTATCTCTATGGTAAATGTATATTCAGTATGTATCGAAGTCTGTAACAGCCATCAGAATTACAAGATATATAGATATATAGTTTCATTTAAGTTTGAATCTTGGCAAATTATTTCATACACCAAATAGCTTCCAGTTGTTCCCAACTGAACCTTGTTGTGGACTTTGATATAAATATTGATATAAATAGTATGTAAATGTAATTGATTTTTATGTGTAAATTAGGTTACTGATGTATATTTGTTACTATATCGTATTCTTTATCAGAGCTTTAAGTACATCAAACTGTATTGTCTCAATCTGTCTCCTAAAGTAGTTTTCGCATTTATATTGTTTATCTTTTCATATTTTAAGTTTTATTTTGTTAACCAAGCTTTATTTGAATGTAAATTGCTTTTTATTAATGTGCTTATACATTTGCATCTGTTGTCAGTCTTCAATAACAATATTTGGTGGCCACACATACAAAACTTTGTTCAAAAGAGATGTTTTTATAAGAGAATTTTTCATGTTTTAAATACATTTTCAATTTTTTTTATTAAGGAGAGCAAGCAATCCATAACTCCAAAGACATTTCTGATATTAATGAATAGTTCAGTATATAAAATACTGCATATTTTAATGTTTAGAGTTAGCATTTATGGGTGCAAGCAAGAGGTGGAGAAATTAGCCCCTTTACTGCAAGAATTGCTGGTGCATTACAATATTGAAAACAAAGCATCTTTTTAATAATTTTATCAAGTTTATAAATGATTGACATCTAAAATAAATTTTACATTAGTCCCTCTCTGTGGTGAAACTTGCTGTTATGACACATTGGATATTAAGAACACTACATTCAGACCAACATAAAAACCACATGCAAAGTGGTAAATGTTTTTCGCAGTAGTGATTACCTCATCTTGAATCCATATCAAGTAATTCATTTTAGAAAGGATCCACTTTAATACAGTAGATAAGTGCTAATACTGCTTTTGAATGGGGATATATGCAATACATTTTTATATTGTACGTAAAAAGTACATTTAATTAGAATGGCACAAGTTCATCAATGACACAGTTTTGCATTCCAAATAATTGTGTGCTTTTGTAACTGTTATTATTATTATATTGTTTGTACTGCATTTTCTAATATAAACAATGGTATATGTTTGTATAAAAAAGGACAATATTTTATATTATTTTATTTACTGTATTTGAAAAATAACTTGTACTATATTTTTTGTATCTTGATGCAGTTACATATTTTTATGTAATATGAGTGACTATTGACTTCTCATATCTTAGAATAGCAGCTAGAAAATTTTTTTTATTTTATAATCCTTTCTCAAACAGTCGTCATGTTCTTGACAAAAATTGTACAAAGCAGATATCATCATTAAGAATTTATTTATTTCAGTGTCAGCAAAGTGAAATGTTCAAGAAGTTATGAAAGAGCTTTAGATATGCACATCTTGTTCCAAATTGAAACAATTTATTTTAGAATATTTTTCAGGACTTTTCTTCATCAGAATAAGTCACCTCACAATAGAATTTTAATCTAAATCTCAAATGTACAAATTTACTGCTGATCCAAAACCAAATCTCTTGTCTCCAAATTTTTAACCCTATAACTTTAACATATTTACATGTGATAATGTGCAGCTGGAAATTCCCTAAGAGAGTTTAGATTGTTAGACTTTTTCTCTCCTTTCTTTCTACTTCGTTTTGTTGTGTAATGATTATTTTGTTTTTCTAAATAAGTCTTTTTTACATTTTACCATAGACATTCCATATGTTCTTCATTTTGATTGTAAAAATCCTTCTTTGTCACTAGCTATGCAAAATAACATTAAGTCAAATCTGTGTATAAAAACCACACAAAATGGGTTGATTTCAAGGAAATAATCAAGCACTGATCATTAGATGTACAAAGATTTAGACTGTTAGATGAAAGAGAACAGAAAGTTACTGAGTAAACAATCTTAACTTGTAACCACTGGTTACTTATAGGCAGTCACTGTACTGAAAAATGTTGGTCGCTGGATGCATCAACACAGATATGCAGGTAAAATATATAGGAATAGTCAAAGGAACTCTATATGATGTCCTTCAAGGGCAAGTGGTCATTGATGCAGGTAGTTGCTAGGTCAGGTTTGACTTTATATTGATGAGTGAAATGCATGTTGCTAGGAACATTCCTGTTTTACTTTTCAAGTGTGTGAGTGTACATGTGTGTGTAATATATGTATATATATATATATATATATATATATATATATATATATATATATATATATATATATATATATATATATATATAATTTTATTTACATTTTGATTGGTTTTTTTCCATTATAATTTGTTAGACTGTAATTAGCTCACAGAAGGTTGTTATTATACGTTAGATATGTTTTTGTATAGTTAATTATTCTATTTTACAACATAGAATTTTAAGAACTAAATCATAATACAATCATATTTGTCTCTTTTATTTGATTTAAGGCACACAATCTTAAATCATATATTTTGTAAAGTTTCAAAATTCAGTTTGGTCCTAATTTTTAATAGTGATCAATCAAACATCACGCAAATAATTATCACCTTTTTAATTATCACTTGAAATGATTATCATGTGTAAAAAGAAATTAATTTTGCTGGTTTGGTTTAGTTCTGTTTTATAGCATAACAGCATATGTAGCGCCAAAGCAATTGTAGTAAAATGTCACAGATAACACCACGTTAGCCGAAGTAGGCTGGTTGATCAATATCAAAATCTGAGTCGTTATTCTCTCAGTTGTAAGCCCACCAACAAATAGCTCCCGAGGAAACACCTGCAAATTGAGAATCATTTAATGTTATTTAAATGATAAATATTGTGGTTTGTATCAGACAGCATGTTGTTGAAGGGGTTTTATAATAAGTGGGGTAAATGTTCGATGAAAATAATCCCAATTATTGCTTTGAGTGTATTCCAATTTTGCAACTTAAATATGTTTACTCCTACTTTCTACTACAGAGTGTAGTCTGATGAAAAAAGCACATGCATTTATTGTTTTTTAAAAATAAATTATGTTGATTACACTTAACAATAGTGAAATGTATTACAAAACTTATTAAGTTTTCATCATCAGGCATCTTTTTTTTTTATTTACATTTGTCAGAAAATTGGAAAAACTTGAATCAAAATAAGATGGTGAATTCATTAAAAAAGGAAAAATTCAAGCAAGTCATGTGGTGAAATGTTAATATTAAACAATGGTTGCCATAATAACAATATGTTTTGGAATTTGTTTTTCTTACAAACATGCACTTTTGTATGCTACAAGAAATAATGGATTTACTTTACTTGATGTACCTATTCTCTCTCTATATACTTATTTTCTATAAATATATTTATTTTCAAATAAGCTTTGCAGCTGCTTATCCAAATTTTAAAGATGAATAAAGCATTAGTTCCATTCAGATCAAGAGATGACAATTTATAAATGATCCATGCATAAGAATATATTTCAAAGCTGAAATTTTTCATCCATTTTAGTAGTTTATATTTATTAGAATGGCAGATATTCCATTTAATTCCATTAATATGAAAGCTGTAATGCCAGGGTTTTTAAATTCATATATAACTTTAATGGCAGTGGGCAAAGGGGATGGAGGTGGGCACCAAATAACAACAAAATAGAGAACAGTAAGAACATTGTGCTTAAGGAACTTTGATATAAAATGAAAACTTTTTGAGTACCCAGTTGCAATGGTGATGATTTTTTTAATAAATGGAACAGTGTTTCAATAAGAAGGTCCCAACAGTAATTAAAATTGATTTTTGTTACTTAACAGTATATACTATGTACATGTATGTTATGTAAAAGTAATCTACTATGCAATTCTTTTGTACTCAGATCTCATCAACTGCTTTAAGAATATCAAAATGTTCTACTAACATGATAAATTTATTGAATGCATGTCATAAAGAACACAAGAATTTCATGCTGTCCTAGTGTTTCCCATGTCCTTTCGTTATGTCTACTTATCATTTAATTGCTAATTTTGTTTCTGCTTATTAAGTTTTCAAGAACTTTATGGATCTGATTCATGTGCTCACTTATTTTGTTACTGCTCTGTAACGTTTCCGTCTGACTTGCTGATTTATATTAAGAAGACCTAAGTTGGTTTCACATTTTACAAAATTCTTACAGAGTTATTGCCCTTGTTTGACATACAATTTTCTAGCCTCTTACAAATGTAGATTTTCTGTATCTATTGAGTGAGATCAAAGTAGAGATTTAAACTTTTAAAATCAAGGCCCATCTTGAAAAACAAATCTAAACTTCAAGTAGATTCAGATTTCTTGACTTGATTTGATGAACTGTTCAGCAGATCCGTTGAATGATGTGCACATTTTAAGGCTGGAACATCATCCTAGGTCATATAATTAAAAGACTACCTCGTTCATAAAATGTCATAAAGAAATAAAAGTTTGAGTACAACCCATGTCAGGAAGTTTTATGACAGCATGGCTAGATTAAAAAAAAGCTTTGAATCAACAGCTGTCAGATCCTATAGTTATATTTAGGAGGTGCTGATGCTGGAGCAACCCAAATTTAGCTAAAATTAAAAATTAAAGTACACCAAACTATTCTGAAAAATTGTCTAAACAATGTATTTTTGTTTGAATTTTTCATCTTCATTTTTGCTATAACTGGCAAATCTAGTTAATTTGCTGGATCATTTCATTTGTTTTATTAAAGCAGCAGATCTAAAGATGTATCAATATCAGAACCTTAGTTAAGATTTGAAGCTGAGTCTAGTTTTATTGATGGGTGGTTACTTTCAATTTTTTTAAAATCATAAAACACCAAATGATTAAGACAGTCCTTTTGAATTAACTCTTCCTTCATATCGTGTGTGTGTGTGTATGCATATTTTTTTTAATTCCCAAATTATGTTTGTGCAGCACATAATCATCAAGCCAGTCATTGTGAAGTTGACAGTAATGTGAGCTCTTACCCAGAAAGCAACGTTTTGTGAACAAATGCCACAATGAAAAACGTGTATGTTATTTGATATAAAATCTTGACCAGTGATTTTCATTCCCTTTGGAAAAATACCAAGACAGACATATTACTACATTATGTAAAACCTAGTTCATTTGCTAAAATAAGACAGGTGCCAATTCCGATGGCAGTTTTGATTGGAAAATTTCACAAACGTATATTGCTTGCCACTTGTTATATAATTTTGCAGAGGGTGATGGGGATTCATATTCACTGAAATATTTTGAATGTCAAATAACTAATTTGTTATCATCTATTTATACTATTTTCATACCAGGTGGGTGTCTTTACTATCATGTGAACATGGATTATCTTCTTAATTTTGCATATAAAATATTTGCCATTTCAAATATGATAGCAAAGCAGTATTAATAATGTAAATTAAAGCAGTCTCTAAAGAGTAGATATAATTCTTGTTGGTTATGTTTCAAAACACATTAATTTTTTCTGCTGAAAGGATGCCACAGTGCAGTGATTTTTTTATGCTAACCACTTTGAGTCTATTGCATTCACAGTTTCAATATAATATTTACATGGATTGCATATGCCAGAAAGAAAGAAGAGAAGAAAAAAATAATAGTATGAAAATTCAGATAATACTGTGGTTTTTAAAAAGTAATGAACACAAGAAACATAGTATATATAGGAAACTGAGATTTAAACAACTTCAAGGCTTGGTTTCTATGTGTACTGAATAATGTGTTTGGTTTTATTTATAACATTCCTCTGAAATTGATTATGTCCAAAAATAATTATTATTCAATGTTCCTATTACTTGGAGAGGTTTTTCCCTTTGCATCAGCTCCATGCCATATTTTGGGGGCTTGGTCAACATTTGATATTGCCTGTTATGGGATTTTATTTTAAAGTCTACTTTTTAATGTAACAGAAATGTAAAATCATTACTTCAGCAGCAATTTGAAATAAAAATTGTGCTTTGTAAATTAAACAGAACAGCTCAAAATACATTTTTAACAAATAACCATGACCTTGTTTATCAATACATAATGGTTGTATAAGGCGGACTTGAGCAAGAGAAAAGTAACCAGTTTTGAAAAATGCTATTCAGAGACTATTGTATATGCAAGAAGATAATATATTTCATTTTATTATTTTAAGTTTTTTTAATAAAATTTCCAAACAAGGTTACAATCAGATCTTACAAGGTCAGATTTTAACTGCAGGAGACATCATATTCATTTCATTATAGTTGGTTGAATAGATTGTTTGGTTGATTTATTTAACAGCACTTTCAGGACTATCTTGATTACATCATGCCAAGGAAATAACAGCCAAGTGACCATAGTCACAACAAGGCAGCTGACCTTAGTGAGCATCAAACCTGTAACCCATGGATTACAAATTCAATGCTGTTACCATTTGTGCTATAACCGCATCCAGTAAAATTGGTACCATAATAAGGTTTACTGCAGAGGGTATCAAAAATCTGTAGTGATTATAGTTGGGATGAATTGATATCTCTGAAAAAATGTTATGAAATCTGCAGAAACAAAACTACACATTGTATAAAATCTAATGATGACAGATAACTGAATTTGTAAACGTTTAGCAAACCATAAGTGAAATTTTGGGCTAAATTGCCCCTTAAAACTTAGAAATTTTAGCACCCCACTTTTAAATTAATTTTGTCAAATATATATATATATATATATATATATATATATATATATATATATATATATATATATATATAAGCTATTATTTATATTATATTGATTTATGTACAAAAGTGACTAAAAAGTCACAGTTTCATTGCTCCCATAATGACCTCCATATTCTAACATATTGATAAATGTAGATCAAATAATCTGACTGCCATTGAAAATAGAAAGAAATCATTTACACTTGAACATAGTCTATTTTTATAACACTACATCTGTTTTTGTTGATTTTTATATACCCATGTCATAATTTGTACTTATGTAATGTGTAATATTACCCATGACATCACAAATAATATAACATGGTACAAAAATGTCCATAACAGGTGACACGTCCAAATTTATTTTAAAGTAATTTAACTGCACTATTCACAGTGTCATAAAATGAAAGAATTTGTAATGTAGTTAATATAATTGTCCTGAACAACAAAGTTTATGCAACTTGTAAAAATATTTCAATCATTTGCTCAGCAAGATTAACAAAAGATTTAAATTCTTCAACTTATTTTGTACCTTTGATTTGAAAGGAACCTTGATGTTAGATCCTTTAATTGTAATTATATGAGTTGTGAATGAGCTTGCCCATTTTGTAAGGCCCCACATTATTGTTTAATTGGATTTGATTCACAAATTTTGTCAAAAGATTGCTTTCTTATGAACTAAATCAAAACAATAATTTTAACGTTTGATGTACATATGTGATTTAAAAAAGTAACATATTGCAATCCAGATATTTCAATACATAATATATACCTAGATACACTGCTGAGTTTGGCTTTTGTGTTGCAGAAAACAACTTATTAATAGCAATCTCCATTGCTGACATCACTACATGCATCAAGACAATTGTTATACAGGTGTTGAGAAACAATTTTCATATCAATAAATATATCTAGCTTTGACTGCTGTTGCTTTTTTTCTTTTAGGTTATAATATTAGATACAGATGTTTTTTGTTTTACCTATGAAAACATTCTTATACATAGGTATCATTTTTCAACTGGCAATGATGTCAGTGTTGAAGTTATGTATTACAATTTTTGCAAGTCATATACAGAAGCAGGGAGATAACTGCATGGATGTTGATGAGACAGTTCTATGGAATACTGACTAGGTATATGTAGGTCACGCCAGTTAGCATAAAATTATATCTGCAGTAAAATGGGGGAAAATATCAGTTAACTAAAATTTAATTTTTCGAAAGTAAAATCCTTTAAAAATTTCTTTCATTTAAGTAATTTGTCATTACTTGAAAGAAAAGATTATTTTCCTTTTAAAACTTCACAAAAGTAAAAATAATTGCATTGAGTAAAAAGAATTTCCTTTCAGTGGTTTTGTCCCTTGAGTGAATTTATAAATCGGATGTGTAAGAAAAGAAAACAACCATCCAGAACTACAATTATCCATTCCCAGTGCCCCACTCCTGTTCCAATTACCACCAGACAAGGAATAGAAAAGGACAGTAAAGGGCCTTTCAGTTCAAGGCTGAAACTGTTGTTAATACACATTTGTTTCATTGTTCCTGTGATGAAATAATGAGTGAATGTCTATTATATATTTATTTTCAGACTTTTATGGTAGAGAGACCTATGTAATTTTGTTTAGCAATAATGATTTTTTACACAGATTGGTATATCTTGTACCTTAATCTTTATCTCTCACCATCAAAACTAGACTATACTAATTATGTAAACGATATTATCTAATTCTTAATATCTTGACACATAGGCATCCTAGCGGTTATTCAAGAGGTTTGCGAACAGCCCAAACATATACAAAAGCACAAATAAATCTGGCTTCTCTCTGTGAGCAACTCACTTGAAGAAAATGAAATTGTTCTAAGAGTAGTTGATTCCAGCCTTACTATGCCATTTAGTTTAATGTTCAAATTTGTTGAAAAAAATCATGCATCATAACAAAATGTGTCATACTAAATACACTATTTTACAGTAATTTAAAAACAAAACAATGAATGAGCAGTTTGCATTTGGTGAAGGGATGAGCTTCCAGATAAATGAAAACATTATGCTAGTATTTATATGATAGCCCTGCAGAACAATGCAGCCTCCTGTGCTGGCTTCACCTTTAGTGGTAATTTGGCAGTGCTGATGGCACCTTGTCACTCATGCTGTCAAGAACATCTAGCAAGTAAAGTTCAAGGTGGGTGGAACCACAGTTGACCTCACCCCTCTATATCATGCATCGAAGCTGCTCATTGTAATATCTCCAAAAATGACCACTTGTGAATAATAAAAAAGAACAAGGATAACTTGGTTGATAATCATGAAAATTTTGGGGGAAAGAAAATTAAAAATTACATGGATCCCATAATATGTAAACCCGACTGGCTTGCCAGAAACAAATCCAAAAGGATCAAGCACGGGACCTGGCCCAGTGTTTACATTCTGACAGACACTACGGCCGTTTAAAAAAACAAAGGAACAGGTACAGGATCTGGCCTGTTATCTCCCTTTGTGCGCAGATACAACTGAGTGGGATTAGTACAAGAACTAGCCAACACAAGTTATCGTTTAATATGTATGCGATATTTTATTAAATACATTGAGAAGAGCTCCCCGACGTGACATATAGGTGCCACTGTATTTAGACATCCTTTCTATGTTACAGCACATAGTTTTGTTGTTTTAACGGACTGCTTCATTTATATGGTTCTGTATTCCCGCGACCAAAACTTGATGTAACGTTGCCGGGAATCTAGGCATGAGCTGACAAACAAAAACATATTAAACGCAGTATTTCCTATATAAATGAATAGCAAATGCATCATATTGGGTGCAATTACCTCTGGCAATCTATCGGCGTTTATACCGTTGTCCCATATAAGTAGAATTACAATGTTGCACTTTCTTAATCGCCCTTCGTTCATATCACGCGCAAGGGCTTGTCATTTGTACGCCCTCCGACCCCCTTCTTGTTTACATTGCAGACTTCAGCTATGTTGAAAGACTGAACGATTCATTGATCCGTCACGAACATCAAATACCAATCTATTCATTTAAAAAGAAAATTAAACATCAAAAGTTCATTTGTCGTCTTTCTGAGAGAGAAAAAGGTGGCTCGGTACAAAATAAAAATCTACTCACCTTCACTTTTGCGGAGTGCGAGCAAGAAAAGAATCCTTACAATTATCAGGAATAATAGTGCAAAAAAAACAGGAACAAGTAAAGAGATCGAAAGAAAGATAGAAGAAAATTGTAATTAAAAAAAGACTATATGCAACCCGTATGTCGAAGAATTCTGTTGCAAGTAACGCTAAAAATGATGGCCCAGATATTCATGCTCCACAAGCTAGATTCCATTTTCTATTCTTCTTGCTTATGTAAGCATTAGAATGTTTTATTGGTACTTACAACATCCAAAGTTCTGATCACCACTACAAACACACCTAAAGAAAAATCATCTATAAGATCTGTCATTGTTATCTGAAGGTCTCGAAATAAATCGTTCCTTTGATCTTAGATAGTTAATCAGCCATCATGACCACATTATAAGATTCATCGTCATCTGGTTAACAAAAATTCCAAAATGCTCAAAATAGTTGTTACTTCTTCTTCGAGGTGGAGGGGGTTTATCCATACTGGTCTGATATGTCTATTGTTGAATGTCACTGCACCTTTGTTAGGAGCAATCGTGATGACCTTTAGGAAGAGTGATGACGTGAACATCAATAGGCCTTTCTTAGAAGAAATCACACTTGCACACATGGCTCTTAAACAAAAGGAAGGACAATAAGTTTATTTCCTTACAAACACTGGAGAAAAAATAAAAGCATCACTGCACTCACCTTCAAAAAATGCCCAATGTTTATATTTTATTGTGAACCCTTTTTCATATAAAAAATTGCACAATCTTTTCAAACTTAAACGTGTGCATGCCTTATGATTTCCAACAAGTATGATACTGCTGGGCGGCCTGATGAATGACCATCAACAAATGGAGGACCTGATCGTAGTTGTACATGAGTGTTTGGGACTGAATCGTAGTTGTGCATGAGCATTGGTGACCGAATCATAGTTGTGCATTAGCATTTGGGTGATGGAATGTAAATATTTAAACATTGTTGTTGTAGCAAGAACGGTGTATATTTACATAACACTGAACACACTAAAATAATATATAAAATTTGAGTCAGAAAAGACTTTTCATAGATTTATTTTAAAAATACAATTAACTAAAGAAAATTATGCGCCATACAAATTAAATAGTCATAGAAAAATGTGACTTTAAAGATCTCATTTGTTTTAGATCACCTGGAATTTAAGGCTAAAACATTAATACACCAATGCAATTTGTTATGTATTATGATGATCGCTTTTGATAGACAATTTATTTTGTGGAAGTGTGATCTCTCCATTCAAGGGTTTTTGTATGTTTTTGGTAAAGCTTATACGGCAAAATAAAACTTGCACACTTTTACTTAACAAGTTCAAATAATAGGAAAGGTAATATAAATTAAATTAAAGATTTTGTTTTATTCAGCAAGCACATTTTATTCTAAGACAGAAATTACGTACAATTTAAATTGTTTTCTCCCATCCATATTCTAGCAGACTTGTTCCAGTTCCAATTAATTTTTCATATTACTGACAAATATTTGAATATGTTTTATATTGACTCTCTGAACAAATATACAGTAATGGCTCTGTTTCAATAAAAGAAAGGCCTGACTTCTTTCCACCAATTCATCGTTAAATTTTAGCTTTTTAGTGCCACTCTGAAAAGAGAGCTGACCATTTCATTTTCTTTCTACTTCTTCCTCATCGTCTTCATAAATATTGGTATGTCACAGTACCTCAGTGTTACTGAAGAACTAACAATCTCATGCTCCACTACAGATGGGTTTTTTTATAAAGTGATTTGTAAGTTTCGTTTTGTATTTAAACTGTAGTGGGGCATTCATGTTCCATGAACACATTTCTATTTATTATCTTTTCTATCATTGCATAGCATATCTGATACTTGCATATAAAACTTTTAAATGATTGCCTATTTAAAATCTAAACATATACCATAAGTATTATTTCATAACATGCGTATCAAAGTTGGCATTACTATAGTAGATCACATTTACTGGTTCAGTTCATATTTTGAGGAGATTTTGTCTCCTGCCATGTGCTAAAATTCAGCTTGCTCTGGAAATGGTATTGGAAACTGACCTTACACGAAATGATAGAAGGCTCTGCCTTCTAAATTAGATGACATGACGACCTGCTAACCTCTGACATACGTGCAATATTTGGCAAAGAAATAATTTCAGCTTAAGTGATATGTTCATTGAAAATGATTTTGTAATATTCTTAAAATGTAAAATTTTAAAGTTGCATAAATTATACTGCAGTAGACAATATTTATATTTGTAGATCAAGTTCCTACAATAATAATAAAACTGTGTTATTTCATTAAATAATAAAAATCAGACAATCGGGATATTGACAGTCAGAATTGTAAAGGTTCCACTGCCATTTTTTATCCTTATTGATCAAGAAGCCAATAAATCATTGCAAAAATTGTAAATACTTATCATAATCAATTAATTATTGCCACAAGCAGCTTTTCAAAAAAAATGTCGGATATAAGCAATGTCTGTAGGTTTGTCTAATTTACCCTCAGTGACTGGTTAATTGATCAGCATGATTAACAAGATTTCATAGATCAATTTATTTTATTTGATGTATATATATATATATATATATATATATAAATTCCATGTTGCATAATTTTTTTTTTGCTTTTTTGTGGGAAATATGAAAGACAAATCTGGTGAGTATTTGAGCAATTTTTATATGGATTATTCTGGATTATATATTGATGGTTCATTTATAGTTTCTGATCAATACCATTAGATTAGTGTACTTAAATTATACATACTCTTTATTGTCAAAAATGTTTAAACCACTTTTATGCTACTGGTGGCTGCAGTTTGTTAGAGTTTTAGTTCAAGTTTCTGATTGCATTCATTATCAACCCATTTATAGATTGTCATCATTCTTATCATAATGCTTATGAAACAAAGGAAGTTCATTTTGCACATAGATGCTCTCCCATACAACTTTGGTGTCAAGGTCACAGTCATCGAAAATTTTCATTTTGGTTTTGGTTAAAGGTTTCTGTTTATTTTGCTTATATTTTCTAAACCCATGAATGGTTGTTGTTGCTGTAGTGTTTAATACCATTTTTCAGCACACAATATGCTATACATGGCAGCCAGTATTAATGGTGCAGAACGAACCCGGCAAAACCCACTGTACTAACCACAGACCAACGATAAGCTGCTGGCAAACTTTCTCACATACCCAAATTGGCCGAATTTCGGTCTTGAACCCACGCAGACAGATAAGATCGTATTGATCCGTAATCATTGTGTTTTGGACCACTCGGCTACTCGGGGCCTCCAACCCCTAGAATGTCGGTATAAATCTTTATTGAAGTTATTCACGATAAATTGTTATTGAATCTAAGACAGTTCATTCTGTGGGATGCTCACTTGCCCTTTTAATCTTTAGGTCAAGGACACAATCATGCAAAATTTGGCATTAGAGTTTGGGTTTTGGCAATGATCTTTTCATTTGCATATCTTTCCTAATACTTGTCATAAATATTGCTCACACTTACAAAGTGAAGTTATAACAATTATTATGTTATGCTCTGTCTCAAGTTTGATGTTGGCATCAAGGTTACACATTTTTCATCAATGGTTTTATTGGCTTGTAGACAAAGGCCTTGTTCTTTCATATGTTCTATAAAGTCTTGCATGTGACAGAGGTTATTACAAAAGTATGTGTTTTACAAAATTCTTTATGAAAGATGGACAAGTAGCCAAAGGCTACAAGTCACTTATATATTTCACCCCTATCTATGCAAGTTTGAATCTTAGCTCAACCAGTATGGGTATGTGAGAATGCATGACAGTACTTTCCTGTGAGCTGCTGATTCTTCCTGTGGTTTTCAAGGTTCATACACTAGAAATACTGGCTGCCATGTATAGCATAAAATGCTGAACAGTGGTGCAAATCTCCGTAAAGCCAAATCAAAACACTTTGAAAGGGCAGTTCAATATAAGTAAAAAATTATGAAACAATTGAAAAATCTTCTACAAAACATATAAGCAAAAAGAAAGGATTTAATTTATTGTTATCAATTAATTATTCACCTATTTCTCTAAAATTTTCTTTGATTTTTATGCTCATTGGATAATTATTGTAGTGGATTGCCCTTTTATCATATGCTTCCAAAATAGGAACAGAATTACATGTTTCTCCATGCAGTACAAGATAAACCATGATATAATTTTGGTATCATAGCAAACTAAAGAAATGTGATAAAAATAAATGTTTATAATAAATAGTATAATTTAGTAATATTTTTAAAATCAGTGATAATATTTAGAAATATGACTTAAAAATGAAACGTTCTAGTTAATAATGTTAGTATTACTTTAATAATAATAATAATAATAATAATAATAATAATATGGTAGTTTTAATGGTAGTACAAGTAATTGTAGTACTTGTTTCTGGTGCTGCAACCAATGTAATGCATAATTGTATAATTATTTTTGTCTTTTTATTTTTAGACTAGGGTGAGAAAATGTATTTTGATTCTTGTCAAATTAATGGCTAAAATATGCATAGTTACTTGATATTATTTCATCCTAGTATTTCATATATTTGTCTCAGTACACAATTATGAATCAGCCAGCACTTCTAATTTTAAGTCTCCCACTACGATGTCCCTGCTTTGATCAACATTCTCTTTTCAATTGTCTCAAGAGCAGTTGCAGTAATGCATTTATACCTAGTTCACATCAAAATACTTCTGCACTCCATTATTTTCTACAAATGAATGGTTCGTTTTTATCTTTTTTATATCACAGCAAAAATGCTGTTATAATAATGTTATGTCCTTCTGCCCATCAACCCATCCATTTACATCTGTGTATCTGGCCTTCTATTATTTTTTTATTTGGGGTAAAGGAACTCACATACCTTATTTACTGTATATATTGGGACATAATAAAAATATAAAACTTTCCTGTCCCAGAACTTATGGTGAAACTTTTCTCATCATAGTATTTGTCCCAAGACTTAAGAAACAAAATAATTTTGTGTTGAATTTGTTCCCGTTCCCCCAACGCACAGTAAAATAAAATAGATAACAAATATATTATTTAAAATTATAATGAAATAAGTTAACCTTGCATTTCATCATTTTTTCCTTCTTTTTTTCATCATGCAAAATTTAGTAAAGACAAATATATATATCAATGAATTCTTTATATGTAGCAGATGTTGGCTGGTGTATGCATCCCTACTGTAGTGTGAATTGCTTATGTCAGATAAAAAATTTGTAAATGAGACGGGAATATCACCTGCCATACACACACGATATGTTATAAAGTGCAAATTGACCAAGATTGTATTGTTTCAAGGTTAGCTATAATGATGTCTTGCAAATAAAAATCATTATTTGAAAATACGTTTACTGTGAGTGCAAATGTTATTCTTTTGGCTAGCATGGCTTACAAAAATATTATTGAAGAAAGTTATTGCTGTGTATACTATTTACCCTTTTATACCTCAATGATTGTTTGTATCACCTATAATTACATATAGCAGCTATGATTACATATAGCAAACAATATAAAATTGGGTGATATATTTACACAACTGGCAGCAAGCAGTCAACTGATTGCTTAATTGACCAAAGGATATCAAATACAAAGGTCATTTTATTCCAATGCACGCCAACCCCAGAAACTGGATTTAGATTCTTTTAAGTATGCTGATGTTTTTTTCAATGAAATTGACCTACATTAGGAAGCCAACTTTGGTTCCTTTTGATTCTTTAAAGTGCGATTTTTTTTTGTTTTAAAAAGTCGGTTGACATAGGAAGCCATCGGAAGCGATCATTGATTCCTTTTAACTGTATTGACAAGAATTTTGAAAATAAATTGAAACAATGGAACACTTTTAAAAAAAGAAACAATCTAGCGTGTCTTGCATGCATATCGATAGAAGGCAGAGCAGTAAATTAGTTTTCAATAGTTTCATCTAAATGTTCCCTATCCATAGTTTATAGTGGGGTTTTTTTCAACCACAAGAAGTATGTGCTTCGTCTTGTGGGGATAAATGTACATCATGTTTGGTTGGCATCCTCTGTAGGTGGGAAATCATGGCTAAAGGCAAGTAACAGCATTGTCTTTCGAGTACTTAAATTATTATTTCCTCTTTACACTTGATATTTTTTTTCTGTGCGTATAACTGCTTTCCATCATGTAATCCAAATCTGATGTAAAAATAAAAATGTTAGAGTATGGCCGTTGACCTTACATGTAAATGTTTTATTATATAACTTGTTAAATATTTGCCACTAGTTTTAACTATACAAATCTTGTAGAATATGATTATTTGCAATGAAAATGAAAACGTAAGTCTTCCACCTAACTTGTTATTTCCAAAGAATTCATCTTTACGAAGTTTTAATATTCTGTGGATAATTCATGTTTCATGCAGTAATGGATTTCCAAATTCTTCAATTAATTGACACTCATAAAATAGGAGTTAAGTATTTTCAACTTCTTAATTTTCAAAACTTGATTTGTTTCAATAATTCTGTGCATCAATTTAAACTGAAAAGCAATTAAGTTTATATTATTGGTGCACTTCGTTGCTAAAGGTAGAGATTTTTTTCCAGATTTGATTATTTAACTGGCACCTAAATTGTCTTGACCAGGCTTTGTTTTCCATAAGGTATATCTTCTGTTTTATTCCTTACTAAATTGCTATTTACAGATCTTAAATTCTTAAACGATAAGAATAAAGAGTGTTGTCCTGGTTAGTATAATTCTTTATTTGTCTCTTCTAGTAAGCAATTTTTTTTAAAATAATTTTTTTAAAACAAAATGAAATTTGTTTTGCAAACTTTTCGACATAATTATTCAAAGTATTCAAATTATATTGATGATGTTTTGTTATCAAAATGATTTTTCACACATTATTCTGTTTGATCATCATTATTATTTTGGAATCAAAGTTATTAATATAAACAAATGTTTGAGTGTCCTGCGACAAATGTTCTTTCACTTATGAGTCCTAATTTTCCCCACCTTGCTAAGGCAAGGATATCAACGTACCAAAATATATTGCTAATAAATTTACTAAATTCTTTTAATTTTATCTCCTCTAATGTTAATATCTGAAAGCCTCCAAATTTCCTTTGAACCTGTTTTGTAACCAAATTCTGCCAAAGTCTTTCTTCATCTGCACTAAGGCATTTAATCCAATTGATCTTGATATATTGAATAAACAAGTGAACATATAACATGCCTAGACCACCATATGTAGCTGAGACTATCTGAATATCTGTTTTAACCCATTTGCATGGGCTTACGTTTTCTTTGGAGAATTAGTTCCTTGCTATCCAAAAAGCTTTCAATTTTAATATATTGCAGTGTAGACCAGAGATTGATGCAAAATCAAAGTGTTTTGATGGTAGACCTGAAAGACTGAAGAGAGTAATCCAAAAGTAAAAAGGCATCATCCACATACTGACCCAGTTTAAACTCTCTGTTTCTTTCTAAGTCACACCAAAAGACTTACAAAAATGGTAACAGATGCCTCACTTGGCGCTCATCATTAAAAGGTTAATGTTATAATGACAGGTTACCCTGGTGTCAGGATAATGTGACTCAGTGGGACATCATGCTACATGTCTGCGGCATCATACCCCAGTGCTAGACATCACTATAAACTATCACACTGCAGTCATCGTAGCGATATGACTGAAATTTAAAGCTACGTTAAAAATGTATTACACACAAAATCTTTGTTGATATAAAGGACTTCTATTATTCACTTAGAACAAGGAAGTGAAGTACTTTTCCTATCATGAATCAGTATGGTTCTAGTAAGTCAACATGATGACACTCTCTCACTAAATGAAGAACTGCGACAGATGATCATTTTTAATGACACTGTTATTTGGGCCATTTGCAAAATACTGGCATTGACTAACTTTCATGGATACTGTTACATGTTTAGGCTCTAATAAATCGTAACACAGAAAAACGTTAAGACAACAACCTTTGTAAAATTTAACAAATAATTTATTTCCCTGGATAAAGATTGTATAAATGAAAAAGGAATGTTCAGTTTTAAAAATGAAATCCAAACATATTCCAAGAATAATCCACGAATGAGATAACAAAAGTCCTAGTAAGGAAATGTTCCAATGAATTCAACTTTTGATTCCTAATGGAAAATCCATAGATGTACGGCGATGACAAATGCTGTAGTCAGTGTGTTTTATCTACAGCACTTTGGATAAACACAAGAAATAACACTCCGGTGTTGGAAATCTCAATAAAATTTGATAAACAGTCTTCTCAAAGAATTCTGTATGAGCACATACAATATTTCCACAGAAATGAATTAATCTTTTTAAATTAAAATGATCTGATGCAAAATCAACTAGAACTCTAAAAATGGGTACAAACAGATACTTTCCAGTGTAAAAAAGCACAAACTGAAGTATTTCTTTATAAACAAAGTCTAGAGCCTAAACTAAGTTGCAGTTTTGGAAAACCGTTAGGGTCATGTGATTGTGTTTACATCATGTACACTGAGTATTGCCTAAGTTTCACTCTTTATGAAACCCGCATAAATAACGAATTTTTACAACATTGTTTATGTTTTAAATTACATATTTCCATCATGACCTTGACAACAACCAATCATTTTATAATAAAAGTATAACTGGTTTATGTGGCTGCAATGTTTTCTTAATAAAGGTCAGGATCAATGTCAACATTAGGTGTTTATGAAAAGAATGATTCAGGTGAACTGATTTGGGGGAAAATATCCCCAGTGAATAAATTTATATTAAAATCGCATGTAATGAAGAATAAATACAAATGTAAACTGACCAACAATTAAATTCAGATAAATATATCTTAAATAAGATATATGTAACACTTCCCCCGCCCCCAAATAAAAAGGAAGATTTATATGATAAAGCTTTCTATTTACCGTTGATTAATTATACATGAGGTTTAAGAAAAACGTAAAAAGTACTCTTATGAATTACAAACAGTGTACATGAAATAATACATTTCTATACACGGAAAATTTCGTCTGCTATTGAATTATATTTTCCATTGATGTGTCTGTTGTCAAGATTATGTTCCTGTCACAACAAACTCACTGTTTGTAGTCTTTGACTTTTATTTTCATCTTGCCGATGACAGTAAGGGGGTTGTTTCACTTAACACAATATTCAAAGAAGGAGCTGAACTAAAGTAAACCTTAAAAATTTGTAATACCAGTAACAGAGCCAAACATTCCTTCTCGCTTGTTGAATAATTTATTTGATGCTTATTTAACTTTTTAGAAAAATAACACATTGGATGATCAATACCGTTTAGTCTTCTTGAATCAAAACTACTTGAAACCCATCATAACTTGAATCAACAGATAATTTAAATGACTGGTTGAATTTCGAACGGTAAGAACTGGCACACTTTAAGTATAGCTTTTAACTTATCAAAACTGGAACAAATTTTACAACAGTTTCCAGCCATATCTAAAAATCGTATCAGTTGCTTTTCATTAACAGGCACAGGGAATTCAGAGATAATGTCGACCTTGGCATCTATAGGTTTAACTTTTCCATGTCGCATATTATGTCTTAGAACCGTTACACTAGCACGGCAGAACTCACTTTTAGATAAATTAATTGTCAAATTTGCATCGATAAATCTGTCAAAGAATTTCCGAATTGTTGCTTTGAAGGTGTTGTTGTAGATGATATATCATCAATGTAAGCATCACATTTATCAAGAGCAGATGTGATCCTATTCATGAAGCGTTGACATGTACTTGGCAACCCTTTCATCCCAAATGGCATTACTTTATATTGGTAAAGTCCATCTGGAGCCATGAATCCTGAAATTTTCTATGCTCTCTCTCTCTCTGCTAGTGGAATTTGCCAAAATCCTTTCAGAAGGTCATATTCGATGACATACTTGGCATTTCTGATCTTATCAATATAGTCATTGATTCTTGCTTATCGAAATGAATCTGTTTTGTTACACTATTCACCTTCCTATAATCTTTGCACAAACAGAAAGTAATGTCTGGTTTTCGAACAATTATGCATGGTGAACTCACTTTTTTAAAAGAAGATCACTGTTATCAATCATTTCTGCTTGATCCAAACAAAGAGTGAAAGTGACCTTATCAAAAGTCTGAACAAAACATGTGTCAGCTACAGGAATACTTTCCTTACCAACTTCATTCTTTGCCATAGCTCGTGTAAGTGCACAAGCTGGGAGTAAATCAGAGAATTTTTTCTGATCCAAACAAGGTTAGTCAGTTACAAGTGGATTATCCACAACCTTGTCTCCAGCTAGGTCATTGCCTAGTAGTAAATGAATGCCCTCTATGGGTAAAACAGAGAATGTTCCAACCATCACAGGTCCTGAGACTAACTCTAATGACAAATTTACACAAAGCCGCACTCTATTCCCTGAAAAACACCTTTTAGAAAAAGGCAAAGTACCTGACGAAAATAAATGGCTTATACTTTCTGCAAGAAATAAAGAGATTTGATTTTTCTGTCAAGAGAGCAAAGGTCAGGGTCACTGTCTTAAAGAATAAACATGCTTTTAATTCACATTTTAACTTATACTGAACCATTTACCTTCAACAAAGTTTGTGGAGTGCTTGTATTTGCACTTAGAAAGAGGGTTGTTGTTGGGGCTTAAAAGAGCAAAGCTCAGAAACATGAGAATCAAATTCAAATAGGTTTTGCTGAATAATATTTGTTGTGTACCTTGAGCAAACCTGGTGGATGGCTTACACTTCAGGAAAGAAAACAACTAGTATATTTTGGTGGTCTGAGGTCAAGGTCGCGGTAAGTCTTAAGAAAATATTGCATACTGTGACCGAAGGTCCAGGCCATCAAGACCTGTTAATCAGTAGTCACCAGAATCAACCTTATCCTACTGGTGACTACACAGAGAACTACTGAACATGGGATCTTCTGACCAGAATTATAACTTGTTGACTTTAAAAAAAAATTTTTTTATCAATGCATAAGAAAGATTTTTCATCATTTACCTTTAATTACTTTTAATATTAGAAAGGTGTGAAGCTTTTACCTATTTAGTGAATACTGCTGTTAAAGTTTCTCTGCAAATTTTCGTAATATTAAAATATATTCTAGTTCTTCTGATTATTATATTGTATCTAACTTAAATGTGCAAGAACTTATAAGTGGAAGGTAGAAATCCAGAATGAACGAATTGTTGACATTTTCTTGTCATATGCGGACAAAATATATGACAAACTTGATTTTAATTAATATAAGATTGCAAAGTTTCCATATTATTTGTAGATTATAGAAATCAGAGCTTGACAGTACATAGCCTCCAGGAGTATTGGATTTACCAGTTTACTCTGTATGCCAGTACCTCAAAGGGTTCCAGTTTTCCTGTCCATTCTGACAATGTCACAACAGAAGAAGCAGGTAAGAACCGATGTTAATTGGTAAAATACAAAAACGAGAATGCGAAATATTGGAAAAGTGTGGTAAACTATGTGTTAAATGATTTAAATAGTCTGTTCATTTCATCACTCTACAACAATCCAGGTTTGTGAAAATTTGACCGTGGGGTAACTAGGGTTGTACACGTTTTTCATGCTGTAATGTGTACTCGGTTACCAATTAAAGGAGAAAACGGGTACCCAAGTGAAATTTTCCATGGTTTTTGACAGCCCTACTTTTTATGTAGAATCATCTTACATGATGATTACATGCATCACTGAATAACACACCTTTAAAAAAATAGTGGGTCACTGTGACCAGTATTTCATATTTTATTGTATTTGGTTACGTTTTGCAATTAGCTCTTGACCATATTTTGGTTTCGTGTCATGCATGCATCCTATTTTTGCATCATATATACATCCTATTACATCTGGAATCATAAACGTAGGGCACTCATGTCTGAGTGGTCTTAAAAATTTTACATATCTCGTGCCTTTTTAATTTATTCCCAGATGTAAATCTCCTGTTTTGATTCAGTGGGATGTAATTATTCTATGCTCGTTATTCCATAGAAAAAAATTAAAGAACTAATGTACAAGATATTTCTTTTCTTTCTTAAAAAGGCCTTATTTGTCAGTTGTCTATTGTCAGCATATCTTGTATACAATTTATTGGACTCTGAGTCACTATCATAAGAATTACCATCAGTGAAAACGGAAGGAAATTTATTGTAATTTAGATTTACCTAAACATTTCTCAAGACTTGATCAAAAACGTTTTATATCAGCATGTGGGAGATCATCGCTCATGATTTTTGCAAGTACATACCATTTTTTTGTGTAAGCGGATGCATCTTGCAACCATTATGCCTTTACACACCTAATTACGTTTTACACTGACCTGTATATGAATTATACTTTTCTGAAACAAGAAATTAGGCAACAAAATGTTTTACTTGTCATTTTCATTATCATCTCTTTAATCTCGTTTATAATATAAATTGAAGAATATTCTAAAATAAAAGAAGACTACTGCATAAAAATAGCATAAGAGGACATTTTTCCATCCTCGACTTTGTACCGGTATGTGATTTCCCTATTATATTTATTGCATCTGTATACGACACATTGCCAAGAAAACTATGTCCTAAGAGTCCTTGCTCTTATCTTTATATAAATTCTTCAGAAACATTTTTTTTATATTCAATATCCAGAATGTACATATAATTATGCATGCAACATCTGTAATGAGTTGTATTTTAACTTAATAAATAAAATGAGAGCAAAACATGTATACAAACTACGACCACATATACAATTTTCTTTTGTGAATTACATGGTTCACATATTACATGGTTGATACATGGTATCAATTTGATTACGTCTTGTTAACATCCTTTTCTTTTCTCAAATATTGATTAATGTAGACTCTTTTTTTCAAGTTAGAAAGACATGCATGTAGATTTGTATTTTAAATTTCAGAACCTTTTTTTCGAATAATGAACTTTATAAGCAAAAAGTGCAGTGTGGAATTTTTTCAGACTTGAGAAAAGGAAAAGTAGTGGCAAAATTGAAGAATGTTGTTCCATATGCAAGAAGTAAAACACAGACTACAAATTGCAGTGAGATTTTTATTTGCTGATAATTGCACAACTCCCAGGCTTTGATAAAGGTTTTGAAGTCTTACAAAGTAATATCTCTTTGAGGTGATATATTTTCAAGTAGTAAATGCTAAATTGATTATTTAATTCTTTTTATAAAGCGTTAATGTATTGCAGTATGTGTGTGGTATATCACAACATGTCACAATGAAGTTTTAAGCATATCATTACAGCCCTAATAATTATACTCATACCACTATCAGGTTTGGCAGTTATGAACTTGATGAGCACAAATCTCCCATTTCATTAAAGTGGGTCATTATGGCACATATATTATGCTTCTCATCCAAGGTTTGACCGCTCTAGTGACCTAGTGGTTAGAGCATCAATCACGGTAGCGGGAGGTTCTTGGGTTCGAATCTCAGAAGAGTCCAACCAAAGACTTACACAAGTGGTACTTACAGCTACCTTACTAGATGCTCAGTGTTAAAAGGATAGTGTTAATACTAGTCGACCTGATGTCAGGATAATGTAACTGAGTGGGATATCGTGCTACATGTCTGTGGCATGATGCCCCAGTGTTATACATCACTATAAACTGCCCCATTGCATGCATCGTAGAGATATGACTGAAAAAGTTTTAAAGCTAAGTTAAAAATCCTAATCACATCACATCTTATGCAAGAGTTACATTTTGTGTATGATGTCCATGTCTGATAAACTGTTCATTATAATTATTAAACATGATAATGATCTCAGTGAGGACCACATGATTGCAATGAAAATATCACCATCTTTTGCTGACTTTCATTACGTTTTTGCATTTATTGTATTATGTGTTTTGGGTAATCGACATGCATACTGGATACCTTGACTCGTGAAACATGGGGAGCGATGCATCTTGAGTACTGCACATGTATTGCAAAAAGAGGTATATATGGCCTGTAGTTCATGCTACAGTGAATTTATTAAAAGTTTAAGTTTTGATGAAATTTGTTAGGTACTATTTACATGGCTTCTGGTGGTCGACAAAGATAATAGCTTCTGAAACTCATACATATTATATACAACGATTTAATGGAAAAACAAACAATTAGTCTTTTGCATTTTTTTTACATTCATTATGGTACCGTTGCACCGATATTATAGTGTATAATGGTCTTTTTGTAATCAATTTATATTGTTTATGTGCTGTCACAGGGACTGACATTTTGTAGGTCATGTCACATTATTTTGTATTTTTTTAATTTAATACCTGATCATGTTTACGGTTGTATTTGTAGACTACCGAAAGCTTTGTAGAGATGAGCTTTGTGATCACTGATAATTTTCTGCTTTTTATAGCTCCTGAAGCATCGATTGATCTTAATGTGATTTACTATAATGGCAGCAATTGTAATGCTGCAATGGTGAACGTTACGTGGAAAGACCCAAAACTTGAGGACAGAAATGGAAAAATTGTAGCATACATAATAGAAATAACCGTAAGACAATTTTTAATGATTCAACAGTGTTGCAAAAAGAGTGCAGGCTCACAGCAATGGTTGATTCTATGTCCCACATACTTTGACCCTGTGCACCCATCTGAGCAATGCTTTTCATCAGAAAAAGAATTGGAAAAAATGCCTACAAATATTTTTGGTTTGATATCCACCCGTTTCACTGTTGGAGTCAACAATGTTGAAAGGGCGATAACACTGTATAATGACAATGAGTATCTATTCTATGACAAGATTTGTTGTATCAAGGAACCTAAAAATAAACGATTAAATGCATGTTGCTATTTAATTTTAAATATTGTTGCATCTTTAATGAAGATCTGGTACATGGTGACTACATATTCATTTTTCTAGACCACAATGCATTTTATGCATACAGATTTATGCAGACTTATACATACTGTTTAAGTGTTGATAGGGCTTTTTATTTATTATTTTTACTTATGATAAATGCAGTCTGCTTTCCAAACAGACATGAGCATTGTTTAAAAGCAGAATTTGATTTTCCACAGCATGAGCAGTATGTAAGAAGACCTAACCATGATCTTGATTCCCAAACTATTATTATGCAGCAAACAATGATATAAATTGTTGAATGAATAGTTTTCTTTACTATTACAAATTGTAGTACAATTTGTTTTCAATTAATATTTTCTGATAAATATAATGAGTAAATTTTCCAAGAGGCCATTTTAGGCAGTTTACTGTAAACCCACTTATTCTACTTGCAGTTTATTCTATGCTCAGTTTTCTTATTTTTCAATCACTTTACTAGGCGTTTCATTGGGCAATTTGTCATTGATGGGATATCTTCTCCACGTTTCTTCATAACAACCAAGCACCAAATCTTATTTGGCTTGAACTTCATTCTAGCCCATGAGACTATCATCTAAGACTGCTGGAATCCGTTGTACCTTATTATGAATTTATGTTCTAACAGTCATTTCATTCATAAAACCCAATTGAATGAGAGATGGATTATGGACATAGTTTTTGAAAACTGGGATTATCTTTCTGCTATTTTGTTAAGATTTTTTTTCATAACAAATAATATAGCATAAAGTTTACAACCCTTGACGCTACAGACCATGTAAGTAGGTTACTACCTGATGCCCTGTAAAGTAATCGGTAGGGGTTAATGTGTTAAGATTTATTTCATTAACAAAGAATATAGCGGAAATTTTTCAACTCATGACAATTCCCTTCTCAAGTCTTTTCCATGCAGTTGTGAATCTATCTGTTGAGAACCTCATGTAATTTATCACAAACTTGGGACAGGTATATGGTAGTGTTTCAGGGCCACTTCAATCAGATGATGCAGGATGTAGTCATGTTTTCGCTAGATTCAACACACTACTGACATATCTCCTTTGTAGATCCTGGCCTTGTGCAAAAGTTAGATGATGGCACCTAATAAAACAAATATATTAACTATGAACTTATCACTGTTCGTTTGTGTTCATATCATAGATAAGCTGCAAATTAAGCTTAATTGGTGATAAGTTTTTAATTATGAAGGTCATTTGTTTCATCATATTTTGTTTATAACCATGCATAATTAGTTACATAGAGAGCTTGGATAAAGTCAAAGTAGACTGTAATAAATGATTCCTTATAGTTTAGAGCAAACTATTTGATAACAATTAATTGTAATATACATTCTACATTAATATCCAATCCTCATGGTCATAAAATAAAGACTTCACACAGCCAGATGAACAATTAGCAAAATGGGAGATAAGTGCTCTATTATGTTTCTCATATTAACCGTGATTATACAATTCATTTTTTTTTCTTCAATAAAGACATATTGGTCCTCTCTGCCATTTCATAACAAGCATGAGACATATTTCAACATTCAGTCACACACATACACATCCTTACTGAATACAAATTGACTGGGAAAAGTAAAACTGTACTATCTACTTGTACCTTGAGAATAAATCTGAGTGCATATTCAACCCTTAACTAGAATTAAAGTTCAACATTGCTTAAAATAAAGCATGCAACTGTTTTAAATAATGTTTGCCAAATGTATCTGTTAGTAAGCATAGAACATGCCACAAATGGAAGATGTCAGCAATTAGTATGCAGGTACTTTTCACAATAAACATCTTGCCCATGTACATTAAAAATAAGTATTTTAAGTGTCTCAGCTGATTCCCACTTGTATATTTCTAAAACAAATAATCTCAAGACAATATATGATTAGTCTAAATTTAATTGTGTTAATGACCTTACAATATTCCAGTTCTTTTGGCTAATTAGTAATCAGGCTGTTATGGCACAGATGGGTAGCCTGTCTAGAATGGAGGCTTGACCAAAATGAATCATTTAGCATGAAAGGTGGTGGAATTTGGACGTTTGTAATTCTTATTTCAGATGCAAGTTACTGAAATATTTTATGTGCAAAGTAATTAGATTCTTATATACATATCTACTGAAATCATTACTCTGTCATGACAATATGTTAAAAAAGCTGGACAGTCTTGCAATTATGTGATCTGGGGCAAGCATAACAATGTCTGACCAGACAAAAATCATAACATTCTAAAACTTGAAAAGTACAGTACTCAGAATAAAAATCAACTGTGAAATGACACCAGAACATTATAATTTACAAACAGCAGTAACATGTCAAGTACATGGCTTTATTCTGAAATGAAAACAATTATGGTATTTAATGGCTGTAAAATATATATTCATAACATCCTTGCATGATCACAAGTAATATTTGTTAAATTTAAAATGTCATTTTATCAATCAATATACCACATAAAATACAGGTTTCATTTTCATTTGTGAAGACTAGAGAAAGTCTGCTCATTTAAATACAGATTTCTCCTTAAGAAAGGTATATTTATCCAGTATATACACAAGAAAACAATTTTCTTTTCGTTATAGAACAAACTTGTTCCTGGATCAAAGCTTAAAAGATTAAACTCACCTTGTTTGTAAATTAACCACATTTAATTGATGGATAATAAATACATCTGCATCCTTAGAGAGTGGTAGGAATAGGGTGACTTCATCCATCACAGTTCTTCTTTGATATTTTGTGTATTATTTTACTCAATGATCACAAATTAAATGTGATTTAGCAAATAATACATCACAGCTGGTTTATTAGTGTTGTCAAGGTAGTAAAGAGTGATATGGCATTGAGTCAGATATCCACATCACAAAATAATTTCTTTGTCTGAAAGGTAAGGCAATAAATTTACGTATTTGTTTTAGCTCACAAAGTACTCCGTTTTCTTTATATGGGTGTAACTTTTATAGGCAAACACATTGATTTTTCAAATGGCATAATGGAAAATCTTGTATTTTCACATGTGAAAATATGGGAATGAAAGTGTGAAACTTTGGATTTTAAAAACAATTATCTTTATTGTGAAAAAGCCTTGAATACCTGACATTTCTAACATTCCACATAATTTACAGGTTTCATCTTTCCTAACATTTCTAATATTTAACATATTATACAGGTTTCATATTTCCTGAAATTTCTCATAATTCACATAATGTACAGGATTCATATTTCTTGATTGCCCATCCACATAACTTTTATTTTGAGCAGGATAATTTTACCTGTAATTTTTGTAGCTTGGCATGCAGTCCATTTATTTTATTGTTTTTTGATGATTTATTGAAAGCGTTTGATTTTTAGCATTCAGTGACATCATTTTTAAATGGGTTATTGCCCCCAGTTTGCCTGCTGACTTTTTTCCACATCATGACTTGGCCATGAATGAGTTTGATCTGTTGTGTTTGGTGACATTCCTTACCATAGTTATATCCCCCGATCATTCTACTGACAATTTTCATTAATATCTAGTTATTAATAGTATTTTACCTGCTGAGTTTGCAAGATTGTGCATTGGTGAATATTTTGGCATTTTGTGGTAATGACTCTGCTGTTAAATATAGTTTTGGCATCCTGTGGAAATGATTCTGCTGTTAAATGTGCTTTTGGCATTCTATGGTAATGACTCTGCTGTTAAATGTGGTTTTGACATTCTGTGGTAATGACTCCGCTGTTAAATGTGGTTTTGGCATCCCGTGGAAATGACTCTGCTGTTAAATGTGTTTTTGACATTTTGTGGTAATGACTCTGCTGTTAAATGTGGTTTTGACATTCTGTGGTAATGACTCTGCTGTTAAGTGTGGTTTTGGCATTCTGTGGTAATGAGACTGCTGTTCAATGTTGTTTTAAAGAACATCACATTGTGCCAATGTCATAAAACATGATCACTGCTAATATGCTGATAATGGAGATAAACAACTTGAACAGTTGTCATAAAAACGTATTTAACATGCAATTTTCTTGAATTATAATGTTCTTAAAAAAACACTGTCGAGACAATTGAAAAAGGATTTTAGCCTCTTCCTCCTCTCTTTGATTATACTCTTGTGGAAATCACTACATCTTAAACATCTTTCTATGGCTACTCTTCCTGAACAGTTTGTGATATATAGATGTGGTTTTCCCTCTAACACTTATTATGGTGATCAACTAGCCACAAACTCAGCTATCTTGAAAATCAGGTTATCTCTTTTCTTCGGAACATATTGTGATATGACATGATTGGCATTCTTTTCTAAACATTGTACAATTTGTAGTTGTCCATAATGAATACAAGTTGGATCTGGCCTCCAAAATGTTTTGTTTATATTCAGACTGTGGCTAATCCCTACTTATGCCAAAATATGACTTTATTTTATTAAGAATATTCACGCATCTAATGATATTTTTTCATATTACAGAAAGGCTTTGTACAAACATACAGAAAGAACATCACTGATCCGGATCCATATTCTAACTGGTCCCAAACCTGGTGGGAAATTTTAGAGATTTTACCTGATCTAGAGTATGATTTACAGGTAGATAACAATGAAACATGCCTAAGCTGACAAAAGACACTTTAGCAAACCCATTTTCTTTAGAAAAACATTACCGTTGAAGTTCTATAAGGTTGCACTCTTTGATTGTTAAGTACTTCTGAAAAATGGAAACGTATAAGGTGAAGTTGTGTGCATTTGAAACAAGCATCGATATCCACATCACAAAATAATTTCTTTTTGTGAAAGGTAATACAATAAATTCATAGTCGGCATAACTCCATGCTATTTTCATGTACTGTGATAGACACCTCTTTATATGTTTTATGAGGTTAACAACATGCTGCCAAAACAGAAAGCTGATCAAATTGCTGTTCTATATGATTAAGAACCATACATGAACTAATATGAGGTACACTTACTTTAGAAGTTATTAAATTAGGCCACGCTATGTAATCAGAACCATTTGCTAAGTTTCTCATGGCCTAACATTGTTTAACACAGCTTGTGAGGCTGTGAGCTGGCCAACTCTAAATAATTGACTTGACAAATTGTTTTGATAAATGTTACTGTAAAGTGTTAATGTTTATTAATATCACTGGTGAGATTTCATTGACAATGCTTGACAATAAAAATTACATGTCTCTAAGGATTGTAACCACCTTGAGGAATTGTTTCTGAATATGATCGATGTATAAAATAAATAGCATCCACAAGTGATTTTTGTGATCAGTTGTTTCAGATGATAATTACAAATACTGTAGTGATACAAAGTGCATGACAAACAAATGGATTAAATAACTATTCTTGATGATAAAGGTTGGCTCATCAAATAGTTTGATATTTATCAATGAATTCAAGATGACTAAAAGATCAATTTTATAAAAATGAGTGTTCAAAAATCCGTCGGTCATAAGTATGAATATACCATTATAAACAGCCCAGTCTTAAGTTCCCATTATTGTTGATGTACTTGATGAGTTGAGTAATTAGTTGACCGTAATTCGTTGTATTACCTGTAGTAAAACTGTTTCACATTCTGATTAAGAAAATAATGATTAAGAGTTCACTTAAAATCATCTCCAATATATGAAAATCCCTCAAAGTCTTCATCTTCTGTATCGGAATTAAAAATGGTGGCAAAAAAGATTGATAACACCGCATAATCATTTTCTTTTTACAACAAAATTATTTGTTACTATAGTGAATGATGCATAAGCTCTCTTATTGTCATTACAAGACCTACTGGTGTTTATTAAACAATGGACAAAGTACTTCACAGACCATACTTTTAAATATTATCGTTAATTAGTTAACCTTATAAAGTCAGTCACCATATTACTGGCAGTTGTGAAATTGCATCACCCATGCTAACATGTTTGTGATTTAAAAATGAGTTTTGATGTTTTCTTATACAACAAAAATTACATCTTAGTACATGCTAATAGTGAAGACCACATACCCTTGGTCAACTAGTTGTGTTGTTTCATTATAGTCATACAAATATAATATATAAAAATCTTGTCATTTTCTATAGTAAATTTGAAAGTTACTGACTGTTAAATCAATTCGTATATATACGCATACTATCGTTTAAGTGTTCTTTTTTTTTACTTGGATATAATTAATATTGTATTGCAATCTATTCGACGATATATCCCTCTCTGATCTTTATTAGTGAGTTCGAATAACAATATGTATGTCCTTATAACAATTTCTGTATGGACAACAGCTTCAACCGCACATTGACAGATTTTCATTTCCCTAAAGAAAGCCTCATTTCCTACCGTCAGCCTTGCTGATTTGACCTATTCTGTCGATTCTTGCCCTCAATCTGGTTTCAACCAAAATAACTTTGAGCGCTACGCATGTTTAATTACTGTGTAAATAACATTGCATAGCCATGTGGTTTTTGTGACAATGTACATCGTAATTAAAACAAGAAAATGAATTTTTGATTTAGCTGTGTTTATTCATAATGGAATATAGTAGGGTTGTAATACATGAGGATTATCACAATCATCAGGTAACATAAAATAGGTTTTTTTACTCTTTGCAAAAGCTACAAAATAAAAAGCATCCTAAATAGATACGTTCTTGTACACTGCCAATTTTTTTCTTCCTCTTTTTCTCTCGCGTGCACATATGGACACACGAGCTTAATGTGTTTGTCCATCGAGGTCGATGAAGACCATTCAATGTCATCAATTCATTGAGGGTGGGTCCGGAGATGGCTGATCAGTCCGATCCGGGCCCGGAATAGTCTGTCGCAGTGGGGACATGGATATGCAGGTTGTTGACTGTGAATTGCAGAACTGCTGTTCCTGGATTTGCGCAGATCACGTTTCTCAGCTGCGTCCACCAGTCTTTTGTGCTCAAAGGCTGCCGCACCGGCATTAACTTGACTGCGCCAAGCAGATCGATCAGCAGCGACACTCTCCCAGCTGTTAGGATCAATGCATAGGTTCTTTAGCGATGCCTTGAGGGTGTCCTTGTACCTCTTTTTTTGACCTCCATGAGATCTCTTGCCCTGCTGCAGTTCTCCATAGAAGATTTTCTTGGGTAGGCGTTCTGTCGGCATGCGGACGACATGGCCAGCCCATCGGAGTTGTGCCTTGCACAACATGGTGTGGATGCTTGTCATGCCAGTCTGCTTGAGTACCTCTGTGTCCGGCACCCTGTTCTGCCATCTAATTTTCAATAGTTTTCTCAGGGAGCTCATGTGGAATTGGTTCAGTTTCTTAACATGGCGGCTATACACAGTCCAGGTCTCGCAAGCATAGAGGTGGGTGGGGAGAACAACCGCTGCGTAGACTTTTAGTTTGGTTGCAAGCCTGATTCCTCTCCTGTCCCAGACATTAGAGCGGAGTCTGCCAAAAGCTACACTGGCTTTGGCAATCCTTGTATTGACCTCGTCATCAATGTGAACTGCTTGTGAGAGAGTGCTGCCGAGGTATGTGAACCTGTCTACATTTCTGAGCTTTTGGCCATTGACAGTGATAGATGGTTCCAGGTAATCTTCTCCAGGGGCTGGCTGATGCAGAACTTCAGTCTTGCTGGTAGAGATGGTGAGTCCGAAGTTAGTGCACGCTGTGGAAAACAGGTCCATGTTCTGTTGCATGCCTGCCTCCGTATTGGAATTGAGGGCGCAGTCATCTGCAAACAGGAGGTCGCAAATGTTCGCAATTTGGACTTTGGATTTGGTTTGAAGCCGCCTCAGGTTGAATAACTTCCCATCCATACGGTAACAGAGACCTACTCCCACATTACTGTCCTTGAAAGCATCCATCAACATTGCGGAGAACATGAGGCTGAAGAGAGTGGGGGCTAAAACGCATCCTTGTTTCACAGCATTCGTGACTGCAAAGGGTTCGGAGTAGTTGCCCTAGTCCTGAACTCTGGCAAGCATGCCGTCATGAAAATGTCTCACCATTTTAATGAAGACCTCTGGACATCCAAATTTGGCCATAATTTTCCAAAGGCCTTCCCTGCTGACAGTGTCGAATGCCTTAGTCAGGTCTACGAAGGTGGTGTATAGTTTGACATTTTGCTCAAGACACTTTTCTTGCAACTGCCTAGCAGCAAAGATCATGTCGATGGTGCCTCTCTCCTTTCTAAAGCCACACTGACTTTCTGGTAGTAGGCCATGATCAAGGTGCTCTGTGAGTCTGTTCAGCAGTAGCCTGGCCAGGATCTTACCTGCGATGCAGAGTAGAGCAATTCCTCTATGGTTGTCGCAGGATTGGCGATTGCCTTTGCGTTTGTAAATATGGACGATGTATGCATCTTTGAATTCCTGTGGTATGCGTTTCTGCTTCCACATCCCACAGAACATCTCTGTTAGTCTTTCCACTAGCTTAGGCCCACCAGACTTGTAGATCTCAGCTGGGATGGAGTCTGCTCCTGGAGCTTTTCCACTAGACAGGAGCTCAATGGCTTTATGAGTTCCCATCACTGTTGGAGGGTCAGCCAGTCTCTCGTTGATCTCCACCTGTGGTAGACTGTTGATAGCTTCCTCATTGATGGAAGAGGGTCTGTTGAGGACACCGTCAAAGTGTTCCGCCCAGCGTTCCAGTATCTTCTCCTTCTCGGTTATCAGAGTGCTGCCATCTGTGCTCAATAGAGGGGCTGTGCCTGCTGTTACTGGGCCATAAACATCACGAAGAGCGCTATAGAAATTCTTCATGTCGTGTCTGTCGGCAAAGGATTGGATATCATCAGCCTTTCGGCTCAGCCATGTGTCCTGCATCTCGCGCAGTTTTTTCTGCACAGATTGGCGGACCCTGCTGAATGCATCTTTCTTTGCAGCGGACTTGGGGTCGATGGTGTACGCTCGATGGAGACGATGCTTCTCCTCTAGCAGGGACTGTATTTCTTCACAGTTCTCGTCAAACCAGTCTTGGTGCTTTCGCGCAGTTATGCCAAGGGTTTCAGATGCGGTAGAGTACACCAGATGTTTGAAGGTCGCCCAACATTCCTCTAGATCGTTGGTGTCAGAGTATGTGGTTTCTAGCTGGCTTTGTATAGCTGCAGACAGAGCTTGCTCAGTGTTGCATAATTTCAACCTGGAGATATTGAGCCGCTTTGGGACTTTGATTCCCTGTGGACGTCTGGGAGGTTTAATTCTGAGATTCATCTTGGAAATCAGTAGCCTTTGGTCTGTCCAGCACTCAGCACCACACATGGCTTTAGTCACCCGGACATCCTGCCTGTCAGTCCCACGTACTAAGATGTAGTCGATCATATGCCAATGCTTAGACCGTGGGTATATCCAAGTTGTTTTATTACGGTTCTGCAGACGGAATACAGTGTTTGTGATCAGAAGATCGTAAGTTGCACACAACCTCAAGAGAAGAAGTCCGTTGCTGTTGCAGTTGCCAATACCATGTCTACCAATAACTCCCTTCCACGAGATATGGTCCGCGCCAACTCTGGCGTTGAAATCACCAAGAATGATTAGTTTGGTACCGCAGCAATTTGGGCTTCCAGATCGTCGTAGAACTTGTCTTTTGCCTCCTCCGAGCTTGTCATGGTTGGTGCATAAGCACTAATGAGTGTGGCTTGCTTTTTTCCATGTAATGGTAGCCTCATTATTATTAATCTGTCATTAATCCCCTTTGGTAAGGTAGAGATCTTATTCACCAAGCTCGACTTGACTGCGAAACCAACTCCAGCCTCACGACGTTCATCAGTGCCACGTCCACTCCAGAAAAAGGTGTAACCAGCTCCAACTTCAGTCAGCTGGCCCTCGTCGGCCAAGCGAGTTTCACTCAGTGCTGCTTTCTCAATCTTGTAGCGGGCAAGTTCTCTTGCAATCAGGGCAGTTCTTCTCTCCGGTCTGTCAGCTTCTGCACGATCCAGTAGAGTGCGTTTGTTCCACGCACCAAGAGTGAGTGGAACCTTTTGGGTTTTCTTTGTGTTTCGACCGCAAGAATGGGATTCCCTCCAGCCGTGGTAAGCTGGTCGGGGTGGTTGAAGCAGGCTTTTTTAGGGGCACCTTTTCTAGCCCCTTCCTCAGGCTATGGAGGTAAGCAGCGCTATCCTAAAAAGGTCTGCTTAGTCGCTCAGACGGCTGCCGAGATCCATTTCTGCTTCAGGTCAATGGAAGACGACCCTATGGCCTGAGCCGCCTGCGTGCAGGTCCGCCACTACGGCTGCCAGTGCATCCACACCTGCCGTGTCGCAGCTCGCCCATCGCCACAGGACTTGGAACAGATGATGATGATGACGACATGAATGACTTGCGCGAGAATTGGATTAAAGTGAGGGAGAGTTGCGCTAAGTCAGCCTCACTCTCTCGTCAAGGCTCCATTTTCTCCAGTGGCATGACATAGTCAAGACGGCCGGAATGGGGACTGGATGCAGTGGATGACCAAGGCGTCCTACGTGTCTTGCCGTGCTCTTAGCGCTCCACATCGCTTTGCTGGGTCCGTCTTTCTGCCCGTTGACCAGCTGGTGGTTCCTCCGCGCAGTCCGCCGGGTCCAGTCTTCACATGCGAGGGGTGACAATCCCTGACTCACCGAAGGTTTGAGACCTGCCGGTTACCCTCAACCTGGTTTAGCCGGCCAGTCGAAGCCGTTGCCCGTGGTGTGGCCGCTGTGCATGCTACAGATTCTTGGAGCCACAGGTGAGAGCTGGGTGCCAAGTGAGGACCAAAGGTGGACTAGCTACCCCCAAAAGGATACGACTGCTACTCCCACCAGAGGTGCTACCCCACAATGAGCACCCCTTACACCACACACACGAGCTTACGCACTATAACTAAAACAAGATTTTTTTGTTGCAATTTGATAATGAGATTATTGCAAGTTGCACTTAGTTTCTTGACAATGTGTACTCGTGTCATTGCATCCAATTGACCCATAAATAATACCATTAACTAATACATGTACAAACCATTTTAATCATTTTGCTAGTCCTACATAAAAGACCTTGACACTAAAACAGGATGGCATGTGATCCTTATTACATGTAGGACTAGCATTTTGCCTGCATAACACAACATAACAGCTACATATGCTTTAAATGAAAATGAGCTTTCACACTGAGATATAATACTCTCTCTCTCTCTCTCTCTCTCTCTCTCTCTCTCTCTCTCTCTCTCTCTCTCTCTCTCTCTCTCTCTCTCTCTCTCTCTCTGAGTACTTTTATTTTTTATTCTAATTAGATAGGGAAGTCATTTGGGGAAGACGGAGAGGAGCATTTGCCTGAATTTGCATGTGCTGTAAAATTGCTGTAGCCTATTTACAAACATTAACAAGCCCGTCAAGTCCCCACCCCATAAAAAATGAAATGATGTCCCTGTATTTAGATTCTTGAGTGGAGAGCAGAATGAGACAGAAAAGATACGTTTACTTTGTATGTTTGTACTGTTAGGTTGTCGATTATCATGTTTTCCATATAATTTGTTTAGATATGATCCTTTTATTTTTCGTACATGCTCAGAATGACAACATGATAATTATTTATTTTACATATAATTATTTGTACATTGAAATTAATAATCATTTTGTCATTGACGGAAAAAAATTACATGAAATAAGATAGTTTAGTTTAAACCATATTTTTGGAGACACTTTGTCAAATAGAATTTTAAAAAGATGACTTTTAGGGGATTCAGTAGTAAGCATAAGCTAGGATATTATAGAAATACAAATCTGAGTTATTATGGAATACATCCCTGATCAATTAAAAACCTCTACCATTAATCGTTACATGTGTCCAACAGTATCCTGGAAAAACAAATATTAGTGGACCAGGTGATGAAATGTAATCAGGAGGAATGAGGTAAGGTTAAAAAGGATGAATAAAAGAAATTATTTCGTATCTTTCTTTAGGTACCAACATTATGTTTTTAATTAGTACTGTAACAGTACACTATAGAGTATAGACCGTAAGTGTTCTTTGCGGCCTGGTGATTTTATTACCGGTAATTGTTTCATTTTATTTCATAGTTGAGAAATAAGAAAAACTGCAGAATACAAAACAAAAAATGACTAAACTTATAAATATAAATGCAGTCAAATTAGTTTTAAACAATTTATTAACATAGTAATATAACAGGAAGTTGTACTTGTATGTGACTTGTTTTCAATTATGCTGATTATAGAGCTATAATTTTAGTAGCATACTGGCTAACATAATTCATTCATGAGTCGATGCTATTTTAATGACATAATACATATAAGTCGATTTGGATTATAAGACGAAGAACTGACTTTAAATCAAAAAGCATTGACTTATAGGCCAGAAAATATGGTACTGTCATATCTGTGTAATGAATTCTGATGAACCGGATTCTGGTTCAAATATAAATAGTAATTTGTCCTAATCACTATTTATTTTTATTATTGTTTTATCAGAATTTGATTTGGATAAACTTAATTGATTCCAATGAATGTATCATAAATGGATATGTTGTAATTTATATTTATGCTAGAATTAACATAACTCAACTACCCAAGAAACCAAAAGAATCAATTCAAAGGATGAGCAGTTGGAGCTAATGAGGAAAGAGTTGGCATTAATCAGAAAATTTAAATTAGTAACATGCTGTTCATATCATTTCTGTTGAAATTTCAGTTTCAAGCTATAACAGAAACTAAGAAAGAGGGTATGAAGGCGAAAAAGGCAAACAAGTCAATAACATGCAGTAAGTTATAGGTCTTTTCCAACGCTTGTTTTGTGAATTTGTTTTTTTCAAGTAGATATGAATTTGTGTAGTTTTCCCAAGTACAATTACCTCTTCAACATTACAGTAAAATATGTATGCCTGTCATAAGAAAACAAGGTCAAATGTATTCACCAATGGATCATTATTTAATTTGTTTTTAAATGTATTATTAGTAACAAGCACAGAAGCCATTAAGATTGGTATTTCAAAATTTTAGCATTCTTAAAATAAATAGCTTTTATTTGTGCGCCTTTCATAATTGTGTTAATTCGGTTTGTTAGAGAGACCCTAATGACTCTTACACCACAACTACACTCTATCCTTGTACGATCTGGCCAGTTGTAGCTAATTTGGTGCGTGTGTTTACGTGATTTTAGCCATTTCTCTGTCCAGAGTTCTGAGACATCCTATGTGATTGGAAATACATTTCTGTTAAGCCCACGTTAATATAAAATTGAGACATGACAGTAATTTCTTGACAGTTATATTACTGTCATCAGTATTTGTTAAGGTTTTGGCTACAATTTTAATTTGCATATATTTTCCTAACCACTTGATGAACTCTTTTTTATGGTTGGGATGAATCATTATGAATCCAAGATAATTTTTTGTGGCACACTATACTTGCCCATGTGATCTTATGATCACGTTTGGAGTATCAGGAATATAAGTTAATTGTTTATGTTGCTTGTAAAGGTTTTAGAAAGTTTCAAAATGCTGCATCATTATCGTACTTTAGACTTTAAATACATTACTTTAAAAAAAATTAAGAAAACTGCTACTCCCTTTTAAAACCAGTCTTTCTTGATAATAAATTTAGCTAGAGAGACCTAACAATATTCTGCCAACCTAGCTAGTGGTTATACAGAGTGATCATTCCTTAGATTTTAGAACCCATGAACTTATGAGTTGTTGCTACCACTCATGCCAAATGTCACACATGCTCTCATTAAGAGAGACCTCGGAACAGCCATATGTGGAAGGTATATCATTTCAAGCCTGGAGTGTTTCTTTTCTGAAAGTACACTCCACCTATTTTCCAACCTTTTCTCTTCCTAAGTCGACACCTTTACGATTTTCTAGCAGCACTTTGTCCTGATCATACAGTTTGGTTCCTGCACGGGGAACCTACTTATTTTCACATTAAGTTTGGGCTGTAATTATTTTATGTACATTAAAGTATTCATTGGCCAAATATAGGACTAATCTCCTAACACCATCCTATCAAAGCCCTACCCAACGAAAAGTACGGTTCTAGTCAACCAAAGTGGATAAAGCACTGTGAGGGTCCTATCATTCATTCTAATAATTCAACTCATGACAGCCTCCTCCTTTCAAACAAGAACATCATATCCACTCCCATTTCCAAATTATCCGATTTAACGCTCCAATTCTTCACTGCTGAATGGGACAGGATTTGCTATAATGACCTATGGACTAGACATGTAATCATAAATATCCTATTTCAGTAGCATAAATGCCTTATTCCCATCTTGTTGTAGCCAAATTTAGGTACAGATTCAAAATAATAATTTTCCAGAGGTTTTCTTAATGTTTACTGTCTTTCCTAGAATCCCTGAATATCCATCCAGAATGTCTTTATCCAGAGCATTTGCGTTGTTTATCAGTATCTCTTTCTGCACTGCAATTTTCTAATGGTACTGTATATTCTTAATTACTTAATAACAGCGGGAAGCGAGCAATGTCCGTAATAATTATTTAGAATGATAAGACTAACCTAAAGCCGGTTTTGCATATGAATAATAGTACGGACATGCTTTGTCCTTATTATTAGAGCTTGATTTAGGGTCCACTTGCCCCGCATTAGCAAGTCTGTAAGGATGATAATGCTGCATGCAATAGTGTCATATGTGCATGTGTTCTAACTACTGTGATCATAATGGTGCTACATCTGGTAGAACTAATCCCATACGAAATCATACGTCTGTATCATATGAGTACTACTGGCACATTCTGAACCTAAAATATGGGTTATCCGGTTTATGATGTGTAATACTAGCGTATCTCTGGCATAATACTAGCGTATCTCTGGCATAATACTAAAGTACTTTAGGCATACACAGAAGTGAATTATTTAAATTAGTATGCCTCTATTTAAATACGCAATAGGGTGTATATTACAGGAGTAAATCACAGTTATAAAAGATATTAAGGTACAGGCATAAATCACAAGCATAAAACGTATAAAGTACAGTCGTATATAACAGACATAAACCATACCAAAGTACGGGCATAAGCAAACGCAAAATTACAGGTGTACTACATTGTCATAAACCAAACTTTGAGCATGGTCATATTTTATAAATTTCAAACAAAGATTATTATCCAAGATGCGTCCTTATTAAAAAATCTACAAATTACTCATGAAGCAATGGACACAGACAAATTAGATAAACAGTGTAGTTGATTTTTACAACTGCGTAACACAAATACAATTCTTGGCAGAATCATTCATGTCAATACAACCATGTTCTTTGTCAGCTGAACAAAGATGTTTTATTGTGATTCTTCACTCATCAAATTTTGTCTACATTTTCTCCTCGAATAACTAATGATTTCAGTCACAGCATCATTCAAATCAGTAATCAATGGGTTTGTTATTCCAAATTTACTACACCATACATTCACATTTTCTGAATTAAAGATAGATGTGGTAAGGAAATGAATATAATTCATTTAATGAAGACAGAAGAAATATTAATTTTTAATTTATGTATTAATAATAATTTGCAAGGAATACGTTATGAAAACTGATGGTTGATTTTGTTGTTTAATGGCACATTATACGTGTTATTGGCTATATTATGTCAAGAAAATGGGAGCTAAGTAATTTTCCCCCAGGATGCACCACGATAGCTGACCTAGTTGAGTACTGAACATGTGACTCGTGGATTACAAGAATGACACTCAACCATCATGCTACATTGGCTCACTTTTCAAAATTAAGTAATTTTTTAGCATATCAATTTTGACAAAGTTTTGGGGTTTAGTGGTTTTACATCACAGCAATGTGTTTAATGCTATAGTGTACTGAGGGAAAGGAAAGTGTTAAAGACACATACATGTGAATCAAAGATCCCACCAAAATGTCATGAGTCCAGCACCTTAACCAATAAGCCAGCATGGTACAAAACGACGAAATATAATCCGTTAAATCAGTTATTACTTTGAATATTATTATCATTTTCAGAGAGAAAGCATATATTATTGAATATATTAGTTGCATGCATAATTATATTTGCTGCAAAGGATTATTCACTGAATATGATCTTTTTCTAATACCAACAAAATAGAACTTGTAAAAGAAACTATTACAAATTGTGGATAAGGACGCTCATCAGTTATGCATCTCACCTTTACATGCAGATATGTGTGTTTTATCTAAGGGCAACCTTATATCTCCTTCCTTAGATTTCAGAAATCCTTGACCTCGGAAAAGAACCATTTCCTGCTCAGTAAACACCAGCGGTAGCAATTATATCATGACTGCATATCCTGGATGGCTTGCTTTCTTGGCATACCTCAAGGCATGCCTCAGTCTGATACTGTCCACTATGACATCATGAGAACTAAGGAGTTTATTTCTTCTGAAAATTCCAAAGAATTGTAGGAATATATTAATAATAAACTATTAATATAACTGATCAAACTTAAAACGTATGTTCTATTGTTTAAGCAACTATTTATACATAGATTACATATATTATTACGTAGGTGGCAAATAATATTGTGATATTGTACAATTGTAAAATATTCTATCATTCGTTTTAAAATAAAACATTGAAAGTTAAGTGGTCTTAGTGATTTAGTTTTGGTGAGTTATAAATTTTTCATCTAATGATGCTCCCAATTGTAAAAATGTGTTTTTAATTAAGACAGTTTAAAGTGTTACTGTCTACATTTTATGAGTTATCAATGAAATTATAAAAGGTACATATAAGGGCTTGATTGGGCTGTGACATCATTGCGACATCAGCATATTTAAATAGCGGACATTTGTGTGCTTCATTGCAGCAATATTCTTTTGTTTAAAATGGATCATTTCATAGTGTTTGGCATACAATTTATATAAACACGAGGGCCCTTGGTGCCTGAGTGATCTCAAGCAGTTGCCTTTATCGATCACTGCCGTTGCACCTCTGTCTCGATGAATTTGAATCTTGTGCTCAGTCTATGTGGTTACATGAAAAAGTTTGCCAGTAGCTACCCATGGGTCAGTGGTCCTTACAGGGGTTTTCCTCAGTTTTTTGTCAGCCACTTATACTAGCTACCATTTTTAGTCTATCCTACTGGCTTTAATTCTTCTGCAAACTTTAATACTAAGTTAAATATGTTTATCCCTACATTTAGAAAAAGCCATTGGACATGAATGAAAAACAACTGACCAAATACACGTGCTCTTTTAGATGGAGAAACATAAGTGTATCCCTGCCCATTTTGCAAAGTGGATTAAAATAATAGATACTTGGTGCCATCAGACATTATCATTCTTCTCACTCCGGAAGATGAAGTCTCCAAAGCTGGTGATTCTAGTGCAGCCATCTTTTGTGGTGACCTCCTTGGTGATGAATGGGTGGCATTTGCTGCTGTCGACACTATCGGTGTTGGTGGTGGCAGTAGGAGTTGCTGCTTCTCCTGGCTGCTGCTAACTGTGTGAGTTGTCATTTGACAACTGATCGTTTGCTCATAATTGCAGGAGCCTTGATGGAGGCTGATATCTTCATAATTCCTTTCCATCGTTGCATCATGGATTTACTTTGCATGTCTTACAGTAGATGGAGCATTTCCACTGGGAAAGTTTTGGGTGTTGTGTGATGCATTATGAAGTGATGGGGGAGCTTCTAGTGTGTAGTATGTTGGTTCCTCTGACACAAACAAATTATTTTCCCAAGGAGTTGACTGCTGTGTCTAGTTCTCTAGGGTATTATGTACCTTGAAATAGTAAAAAAATGGAATAAGTAGGTTCATTCCACCAAATAATCAAACATATATGGAAATCTGTTTTGGAAACCATATTTTAAAAGTTCTTATGAAGAACTGCCTGATCCATGTAATGTTCTGTTTACATTATGCATTCTATATTTGTTGACTGTATGTGTTACCTCACTCGATGAATTCTGGCAAAGTAATTCTTAAAATAGGTATCTTACTATACAAATATAATAAGACGAATTACATTGTTTCAAGTTTGAAGATGATCTTAAAGAAAGTGTCAATCAGTCTATATGAAATAGTGAATTTGCTCAAAATGCACAATGATTTATAGCTGTATACTTTATCATTTTACTGTTACATGCATCCATTTAAAATGGATAGATACACATAAAACATAAATAACCTTACAGAGAAAAGAAACTTGTATCATACCAAACGAAGGAAGTGCTTAATGTCTAATCTGATCTTGCTATGTACACTCTATAAACTGGCTTATATAGTTGAGCATTTGTTTCAGAGAAGAGGGGTTCAAGGTTTGAAACCTTGAACGTGTGAGTTGATGAGCTAAAAATATAATTTTGTTGATACTGTTAAAAATGTGTTCAAGTATATTATCCTGTCCATGTGTTTTAACTATACAAAATAGTGATTTAACTAGTATTTAGGTAGAACAGTATTATCTACAGTTCTGCTAGTGAAGTCACTCTTTTTTATAATTCACTTAGTACTTGTTTGTATCTACAGATCACATGCATTTGCAGCTGCTATATGACTGTACATTTCTTCATAATCTAGACTATTTTCTTATATCAGAAGACATGAAAACTCTAGAAACATCTGTGCCGCTCAAAATGGGCCTGCTTCTAATTTCAGTATTACTGAAAGTTCTTTCCATTTCTATATAATTTAAAAGAAACAATCGTTTGGCATTATCTGTCATTAACAGAAGAAACATTACATCAAAGCACTCTAAGTTTTCATGGTTACAGTTCCCTGGTCTATAATACTGAACCGGTGGGGTTATATTAAAAAGTGGAACAGCATCATGACATTTGTTGAAGGAACTGGAATATATATAAACTAAATATAAAGCAATACAAACACACACAAACATATATATATATATATATATATATATATATATATATATATATATATATATAAGTATATATGTTTTTGTTGACTCTCTTCTTACATAATATGGCATTTATATATACATATTACAGCATATATAGCTGTATTTGCATATAGAGTGATTACCCAGTATATTATATATTATTCATTTAATTTAAAAATGAATTTTAAAAAAAAATGTTTTTAAATGCATAAAATGGGAGTGATTACAATATTTATTAAGAGATATAACAAACCTTTTTAACTTTTTTCTGTCCGGATAAGAAGTTTTATTAATGTCTTGTTCTATGACCCTCCAAGTTTCTGTGAGTGGTGTATTCTATGCCGACTGTGGAAGGGCTGGAAAATTGGTTAATGAGTACTGTTTGGAGCATTTCTTGTCTGGTTTCACAGCTGTGAAAGCTTCTACTTTCTGCTTCTCAGCCTCATATCATGATGGTGTCACCTTTGTTTTCTTCTCATTACATCTTCATGCACTGCCTCTTTCTCTGTTTTACGTTCTCTCAGTTTCTCATTTTCTTTTCACTTCTTCTTTCCAGAAGAAAGGAAGATCTTTAGTGTTTTTGATATGTCAAGCTGAAACATATCCACTGGAATTTCTCTTTCATACTTAGGCTTCAAGGACGTGATGACAGATTTATCAGATATCTTGGCAAATTTCTTGATCAGTACTTCATTATCTGAAACAATTTATCTTTCATAACCAAGAAGTGATTATAAAGATTTGTATCTATATATATGAATCGATTAAAGCAAAGTGGCAAAAATATGTACATGCAGAAAAAAAAATAATTGTTTCAGCACCCATGCAGCAGTGTCAAATTATGACTGATCTGGTAAATCAGTAGTCATTGCACTGATCTGACTATTCTGATATTTAACAAGCACCACAAGGGTATTTCAAATAAAAAATTTCTTACTTTGTTCATACAATTTGAAGTTTCTCAGTCAACAATTTCTCACAATGAAATTTTCTTTACTTAGCTTAAAATGGCTGTTAACCTCAGTGCTGATGGTCTGACAGTTATTATATAAATATCTCATAATGGACAATGCTTAAGAATGTTTTTACTTGCTTATTTGCAACCTACACAGTTGTTTTATCTTCATGCCTTAATTAATATTCATGATAAAATTAAGTTAAAAAAGAAATCTAATATGCAACTAAGCTGGCATGACAACCACTAAATAGACTGATTATATGCAGAGTGTACTTAGACTTTTACTTACCACTTATTTTTACAACTCCACTGAAGTACTTGCAACCCCAATTCATCTCCATTGTTCTTTTATAGAGAATTCTGTCTTCATTTTCAAAGAAGGATTGCTTTTTGATACATCATTAAAGGTTTCATCTTCATGAAAGTAAATACAATCAAACATTGTGTATATATGGAAAATACTGGTCTTAGACTCTTAGAGATAAAACTAGTGATGATTTCCAATTTTGAAATAATGAGTCATTATGGGATTCATGGGGTCCTCCTGCAGGGTCTTGAGTATTAATAAACAAACTTTCATATTGTAGAATGGATTATGTGCTAGTCAAATGTTTAATCAATTTCTAGAATGTATGCAATGTCAATATCTGGCTATGAGGTAGTCATTGAGTATTTTCAATATCTTTATAAAAAAAAATTGTTGTTTAACAAGTTAATGTACCTCCTTCAAGTGACCTCACGCTCTGACCTTAATCTGGAGGGGAAGAAACTGCTGATACAGCATATACTGCTGATATTATGGTTGGATTTGTTAATAAAGGAATTATGGATGTTTTTATAATGCTACATATATGATTGGCCTAGCTATATATTCCGATGATTGCACAAGATCAGCTGGTCCGTTAATGTTGTTTGCTAAAGATACTTCTAATAATCCTGATAGTAGAAATGTAACTATTGGTAATGTAAGAATCGCTACAGGAGCTGCAGAAACACCTGCGGTACAATCAATCAATGATGATATTAACTTATTATTCCTTACAAATGTCGATCAATTTTAAAGAGTGATTATAGAAGATTTTAATGTGCAATATCACTGTCTCACATCTTAGGATTTTGAATGAGAAATGTTATTTCCCTGACGCAGAGGACAAGACCGAGTCGCAGAGGTAGAAAGAGAATATTATAACCGATGGATATCTATATAGAAAAAACCGAGTAAATGCCGACGGGAAGTGCATCCTGGAGGTGCTACGAACGTTATTGTAATGGACGAATTAAAGTGATCGCAGTGGACACAAGCGCTGTGCCTTCTGAGTATAATTATGCTCTAGATCCAGAAAGCAACAATGCAAAGAAGACCGTAGTAGAGATGAGTAGAATAGCAATGACCACCGTCGAGAGACCAAGGCAAATAATTCATCAAATCTCTCTCAGAATTTCGTTGCAGACCGCGAATATTTTGCCATCGTATACGGTTTGACAGAGAGCGATCGAACGACGGAGAAAGAAATAAAATAAAACTTCATTAAACGATTTTGCCCTTCCAGAATCTCAGCAAAACTCTACAAGAGACTCTAATTGTCTTCTGTGGAATTAGGGTGAGGATGAAGATGCTCTCATTCTGATGTTCGGAACGTCTAAAAATCTGACCCTTCTACAGCAAAATGATTACTGGTTTATCGATGGTACTTTTAAGATGTGCCGACACTATTTACTCAGCTATTCACTATCCATACTTTAATTAACAACTCGGCCTTTCCTCTAGTCTATGTTTTGATGCCGGAAAAAGATCCAACAGAGTATGGCTATGAACGTGTCATGCAGAAATTTCTCAAACTGCTTCCAAGTTTTAATCCTGCATGAATTATGGCCGATTTCGAGAAAGCCAGTCTAAACGCTTGTGCAACCATCTTCCCAGGAGCACTGTTAAGAGGATGCTTCTTCCATCTAGGACAAATATTTTGGGGCGCAAAGTACAAGAATGTCATTTAGCTGATTCTTACCGTGATGATGAAAATGTCCTCATGTACTTTTAAATGCTTTTAGCCCTCAGTTTTGTTTCAGCTGTGGATGTTCCAGACGCTTTTGATAACTTTGTGGAAAGCAGCCGTACGGAACTTACACCAATCAATGATTACTCAGAGGACAACTACGTGAGAAGATATAGAAAAAACCATTGAGAAAATCTGAGATTTCTTATTAATCTGTGGAACATGCGCGACGGCTTAAACGACAGTTTACGACGCATTTATACTTCGGTTGATGCATGGCATCGGTCATTTTAACCGGCAGTAGGCTCTCATCATCCGTCTGTCTACAAGCTGGGTGACGACTTTCGCAAGGAGCAAGATCATGCTGAGATTATGATTGAACGATATCGAACAGGATTTAGACAGCACGGGGCATCGAAATCAAAATACGTCAGACTTAATCAACGCCTGCTAGCTTTTTGGTTCCAACATACCACAACGTACCATTGATTGAATATCTGCGCGGTATTGCACATAACGTTGCTATCTGAAAAATGGTAGACATAATAAACTTTGTTAAACGATATGTATGAATCTTATTTATTAGACATATTAGCCTTTATCATTTTTGCATTCTGCGCTTTTAACGGAGCGCTTTTGTTTTGCGCGCCATTGTCGCTGCGCACATTCGTCTGCGCGCTTTCGACCTGCGCGCTAACGATGGGACAGCACATGTAACACCATCCACCATATGGAATGTGGCTAAACATGGGAAAACTTCATATCATTCACATATATATTCAAAATATCACACAAACACACACACATGGGTATAATCTTTTCCTCCAAATAAGGCTCTATCGCAAAGGCTGAACACGAATGTCTTGTGTTACAGTGTGAAAATTTGTTGATGATGATCATGGAAAATGTTCAACATAGATGTCGACAATTTTGCATTCAGACATTCCTTTCCATTTGTAATTTTTTTAAATTGAGATAATAAGAAAGGTCTTAAACTGTGGTCTTGCTTTGTAAGTTCAATGTACTTTATTATACACAAGTCAAGTAACGCCCTAGCACCCATTATATTAAAGTCTCAAGTATGTGAAAATTAATTCACTCACTGATTTTCTGTTTCTACGAGAGATTCTATTTGCATTTGGGCCTTCTAATAAACATAAATGCAACAACAACATTATTATTTCAATTTTTGACATCAGTTCAAAATAGCAGTCACCAGTTCTGGAGAACTACTCACTTACAATTTAAGTAAAATCAGTGATACATCTGTACTATATAACAATATTATTATATAGTACACGTATGAACTCAGTTGAACTGTATGTAACAATACAAGCCACTGTGATTGTAACTAAATATTGACTCCAAACTGCTGAAATATTGCAGCATACTAAACGGAAGAAAATGAGTCATTACTATTAACATAGTATTTTGTCATATCTTCACTACTTCAGCACCATCGCCCCACCAACCTGTAGTCTGTACTGCACTTACAATCAAAATTTAGGAAAGTTATCATCAAGGATAGAAAGAAAATAGCATTTACAAAATAAATTACCGAAAGTAAAAGTCCGGGAATGACTCCGACAGTTAATCTTGAATGTAGCATGGTGCCAGCCACATACCTTCCTGGTCCAGCCGGAACGATTCGTCTTGAAAAGAAGCCTATATAACGCTAGGTATAATGTTGGCCACCCGTAATATAGTCAATCATCCACACCTACCTTTTCAATGATATGGATAGATGCGTGAAAAGCAGCATTATTAGAAATGAGATGACTTTACATGTACAAGGACCTCCAAGTGTGTTCTTTTCATTTCCATTCAAACAGGTTTTCTCCTTCCTGGTCGGCGTACCGGTGAACAAGTATTATTTGATACTTTTCAACACTAACCCACCATGTTGGCCAATTCTGCGCACCGGGTGATTCTATACGTGATTGCTGTAAACATTGGATCACATCTTGTTTTGGACTAAACTGCAGTTCGTATCAAAATAAATCGATCGAACTTTAATTAAAGAAATTAATATTAATATTGTACAAAAACATTCCACATTTCTACTATAGGAAATACATTATTTAAAAGATGGAAATGATTACCATAGAACAATACCGATTTTTAATCCAAATCTAAGTGTTCAAGTTGTCCCCCATGTACATTATTGTCTGCTCTGCAAGTTGTCAGCTTGTCGCAATAAACGGAATTTTCAAGATATTTACTGGTGTATGGTCTCTTTCCGAATATTTTAGTATTTTTCCCCATAAACGAGACTTTGTAAACGCATTACATTCTATTTATTGCTGTTTCTCTTTCACAAACATCTAAGCTTTTTTAAATTATAAAATGTTTAACTTTTACTAGGTTTTGTACAAGATCAGTTTAGTTTGCTTAATATCTTTATTTAGTATGCAACCTTTTTCACTTTCCACTTGTAATTTACTCGACACAAACGTTATGCAGACACCAATTGAGATTTCGATCTGGCAAGTCCCTGCCAAACTTCCATGGTGATCTTCTCTTGCAATTCATTAGGTAATCCTTAACTATTATTTTTTACATGGGGTGTAAATAATTGTTTAGGTGGTGTCCAACATTTACCTCCTAGCCAGTCTGGTTTCTTAAGCGACATGGCATGTCCCTTCAATGACAAATGTCCCATAAAAGGAAGATAGTGAGACCATTAAGCATGTTACAGGCAAACAAAATCACTACAACAGTAGAATCTTCAGCTGCGGCAAATTCTTCGGCGGTAGGTCTGCAACTTATTTTAGCCATTTTCATTTGAAGTTTTCTAATCGACTTTCAAAGTTAAAATATTCAAGGAAACGAACAGGGAATACTCGTTTTAACAGATTCAATTCATTGAGGGCACGATGAAATTTGCAGGAGTTTATTTAGCGTTGCGTGACATCCGTAGGGAGGGGGTAAACGCATATCTCACGCAGAGTTGATATCCAGTAAAGAGTCTACGATAACGAGTGGCATCTCTTTCTCATCGATCTGGTTTGACACGCACAGCATCCCGTTGTATGGTAGGAATAGTAGTAGAATCGCTGATTTCACAGCGTACACCATCCATGCAATTGCATGGTACAACATCGCACTCCGATACGCATTATTAAAGCATGGACACTTACCGTTTTCCTCGGAAACTTCTGTTGCAATGCCTGGATCTAGTCACACGAGGAGAAGGTAACAAATTTGTTACATCCCAGTACTTGAATGATGCATTAAAAGCATTGATCTTTCTCGCTTGGTCTTTATAGTTACAGTGAACTATCGGTCTTGGACGTTTTTACCCTTTTTATATGCTGACCAATATTGACGTGACTGTACAGTAGAGCAAAGTGGTTGGGAAAGCGCAATCATTCTCTGGCACACGATTTGATAGACTTCTTCTATGGGTTGACGGATGATTTGGTGTGTGGGTAAACGTACAATAGTGTGCGGTTCATAAGTGGTCACTCTAATCTTTCGATCCTCTCCAGTCTGCAAGTCTTCTTTCAATACGCCAAAGTTCATATCTCGACTGGTGAGATAATAGAGAGTCAGTACCTAAAATGTAGACTCCGTGTGCATTTCACCTTGATCGTCTTGGTATTCGTGGCCGTAAGCTTTAGGACCCCTACTAGCAAAACTTAGAATCTTGTCGTCGGGGGTCTTGTCCGTACATGCTTTGAAACTGTCTGCTTTGATGTTAGTGTAAAAGTGACACAGTCAGTGGGTGTAGATGCAACTGTCCGTGTCAAAATACAAAATACGATCTCTCAACAGTTATTAAACTTCGTACAATTTTAATAGAGCATAGTCTTTCAAGTAAGCCACAGGTATGATATTTCCAAATTCGTCTTTTAGAAAGTCCAGTTTATTTTCGTAATTGATTAAGATCAAGTCCTCACGAATGATTTCCACGTGTTTCATGTATTTAGTTTTGTCGTGAATCATTGGAAGTAGCGGGAAGGTTCTGATAAATACTCTATATTTTGCCACTTTACCCCACAAGCAATGTAACATCACTTTGGCAAAGGATCGCATTCCTTCCTTTTTCTCCACTTGGTATAAATCGATATCTTCCTGCTCCCAGAATGTCTCTTTGTAATACATTTGGTCTTCGGGAGTGTGACACTAGGAAGGAAAGCCGCTGGCTACAGTTTCATAAAGTCATCCACATAATCTGCAAAAATTCCTTAATGTGTCTATTCGCCCTTGTGGTACTGTTTGTGTGCTGGTACAATGTTAAATTTCGTACACTTCTAACAGTTGGCATCCCAGGTCCAGAGGTTTAAATATTTCCACGCTGACCCATGTTCATGTCAAGGCAGTATTCTTCATGGGCGTGCTGACAAGAACGCTCTTCGTTGCACGTTTCAGCACAAGTATGCCACAAAGGAAACAGTTTTCCTTAGCAATGGTAGGGTAAATTGGGAGGGTACAGGTCCGTGGAAGGCAATACTTTGCACTTAATCTATCCTTCGTATTGTCGAATATTGTCCAGGACAATATGTTCGGTCAGCAATTGTGGGTGCCTTAAAGGAAAGTGACGATATTTGCACACGTAAGGATACAGCGAACACACGTCCAATTGTTTGATTACGTCTCCTCGTCGGCTAAGTACAGTAAACAGGTGTCACTCGTTCGTCCACCGTACAAACTATTCTGTGGGTTTAGTGGGTCCACTAGCTTGAAACTTTCCCAGATGCGTTTAAACTAGGGATCGGTTTTAAACGGTGATCGTATTCGTATTCCCATGTTTCACCACTTGGTAGTCTTGCTGTTCCAATTTAGACCGACGCTGACAGGTGGCCTCGTACAATTCTTCCATTTTCCGCTGTAGGAACTGGCTTGTGGTGTCACGTTGAGGGTAGAAGATGGAACATCCGTGAAATAATCACCCCGTTAAACTCGTACACGATTTGAGGGTCTTCGAAGTACCAGCCATCCACCGAATACGTTCCTATGGCCTTTTCGCCTCCACCGTCTCGGGCATGTTGAATTCATAATTTGTCTTCCTTGCACACAAGTAATGCATCCAGCGTAAGGCTTTGACTGAGTATTGACCTTTAACCAAGTTCGTTGTTTTTAGGGCTGATGGCAGCCAGGGTGTTTTCGGTTATGAATCTTTGCCCGTACACTTAGGAACAGGCTTTGGCGATGGTGTAAGCTTATTTCAAATGATAGATAACTCCCTGGTCATTGAATAATTATCGAAATTTTTCACAACAACGCCGTAAAATGTCCATATCCGAACGACAACATTTTAACATTTCTTCCTGAAAGTTGAAAGGGTCCGAAGCGTGAGCCTGGTACCAAGCGTAGAAGTATTCTTGTTGTTCGGTAAGCATGTTGTCGTGGTCTCAGTATGAACGTCATGCAAATGGGGTAAAACTACATGTTGATTGGCTTTCGGTATTGAAAAAGAACGGAGATAGCCTTAAGTCATTCTGGCATTCCAAACCTTTTAGGCTTTTGATATGGCCAAGTAACTCATCCGTTGAATATATTGACTGAACTTGTTCCACTTGCAAGAAAGTATTTTGGCTCCGTTCAAAGTCACTTTCGGATGTTCAGTACATTGTTCTGTATAGTATCTCATAATAAACTGACCATCGTATCCCGTGAAATTGTGAGCCATTACCGTGGCATAGCAATGGAAATCTTTGTAACGTTCCATGTCTTCTTGACTCCACGTCTCGTCGATGGGGTTAAAGTTCCAATGGGCGATATAAAGACAGCGTGTTCGACCCTCGAAAGACTTTTTTACGTCCTTCAAGAATCTTGCTACATTGTGGGCAATGACTAAAAATAGGCTCTTGGGTGTAATTATCGCACGCACGGTGAGCCACAGAAATATTAGGAATATGAATGCCGGTCTATTGTATTCATTGATACTAAACAGATGAAATTCCCGTTCTTCTGGTCATCATCTTTTTATACTTCATTACTAAAACGGGAAGTAGCATTTCTGTTCCTTGTCCACAATTTGGTGACAAATGTGACGTCGTTTCCTTTCTGGACATGGGTGAACCTTGGCACTATTCGCACGTATGACTTGTCAACATGTAGGGCACAATCTCAAGAGTTGATAAGCGCGTTTTCCGCTGTGAACCTTGCCACTTCAAATGCTGATTGTATAAGATTGGACTGACAAACGTTCGCTGACAAGCAGGGCAATGCACTATATATATATTTAAACTCTATGATCATCAAGCAGTTCCTCAGAATAATCTAAGAATGCTTGTAACAGCGTTGTGGCGATGACCAGACAAAACTTTGTAATTGGCCATGATCACATGATAAAACATTATTCGATAACCACTTAATAAACCTCAGTGTGAGAGACAAAACATTTTTGTTAAATTTATTATTGGTGTTAGAAAATATGTTATTTAACAAGTATCAGGTTTGACATTTATGTGTCAGTCTCCCTCGTCACCCCATTATTCATAAAATAGAGGGCAGCAGGGGTTGTTTTCTACCTAGTTCTACTATAAGTATGTGTATTGTGGTGGTCATTTATACTTGGCCGTTAATCTAGAAACACAAAGAGAATGAGATTGTTAATGCTAGGCATAGCATTGTTAAGAGAGTTCAAGCTGATGTTGCCTTACCATTCATATGTAGGCAACCGAGTGATTTATTCGTATGTATGGATGGAAGATCTGAGGCCAGGGTTGCAACTTTGCTGCGCCAACTCAGTGAAGGACCTGTGCCAGACATAGTTTTCGTTCAGATAGGTGAAAATGAAGTAGGGATAATGCATCCCATGGATATTGTTGGGCGGATTATGTACTTAAGTCGTGGTGTGAGATTTATGTTGGTGTAACAAGGCCACTTCCTTAAGTGACCCAATTGCTAGCGTTGGACAGACCAATTCCAGTTGTTTCATCTGCTTCTTTCTTCCCTGTCACGGAACTACCTTTTGAGGCTGATTTCCTTTCTGCTCTTGTTTTTGTTATTTAGTTTCTTCTTTTTTTCTTCTTTTTATCTTTCAAGTTGCTGTTTCATTTCTTCTTGTTCTTTGTTTCCTTTCTTGCATTGTTCATTCAATATAATTATCTACTGCTTGGCTAAAAATGTTAAACTGAGTAATATCTCCACCAGATTTGATATATGAAGTATTAGTAACAACGCGATATACATCCCAACCCATTTGGCAGATTGTAGAGCTTTAACATATCCGGGGTTTACACACCAATCTCTATCACGATATCCATACGCGGCAATTTTCAATAATTGATCTGTGTTTACGAGAGCGGCAATACTTTCCGGCATAGATTTATCTGTAATGTTGGCTCTAACTTTTGTCTCTGGTTGAACTTCAGGTTGTGGTTGAGGATGTTACCGGGTTGGTGATCAAGTTGCTCGAAGACGGCCAACAAAATCAACAGGCAATGTCTCAATTGGCGTAAGTAACTTTTATGTACCTTCTATAAATGACTCCCCAGACTCTTGACGCGCTTTAAGTTTTTGCTTGATAGAATAACGGACGGGAAGATATTTCTTAATTGCATGTAGTTCCTGTCGAACTAAAGTAGCTGTGCGAGATTCCATGTTTAATGCAAACTCGCTGGTTATTATTATTGTGATAAATTTTTTAATACACCACCTCACAACGCTTTTCCTTTACACACACAGGGTAACGACCAACATGTCGGTAAATAAATTATACATACAAGAAAAATACCCGGTTAGAGGCATCGGTTAAGCTTGTATGTTCATTTTCGCGGGAAGTTTTATTTTCAAAACAGACTGCTCTAAAAAGTGTTCTGTTCACTCTCCCCAATGTTTAACATTACTGACGCTTGTGTTTTCATTTTTGTAGGAAGCTTAATTTTTTAAAACAAACCCTCCTACAATTTAATTTGTTCACCCTCCTGCTGCTGAAACTCATAACTGTTTAACATTTTATATCAAAATAGGAAAGCTGCTCTCTCCTTGATAAACATTTGACTCATCGATTATGATGGCATAGCAAACTCTGATAAAAACAGACCACCAAAACCAAATGCGTTACGCTCTATGTCAATTAGCGAAACGATGTGCAAATTTCTACATATGAGCTACAACAGTCTTAAGTCTTGTTCTGAGGAAAACGGGTGGTTTACTCAGGTTTTAACCTCACCATTCCTTACAAGTGTTTAATTTGGACATTGTAAGAATTTCTCAAAAAAAATATTGGGAAATTTGGGGAATACGTTAAAACAAATATTTGGTTTTAAAACAAAATTAGCAGGATACAGATGCCTGATATGATGTGAGGTAGAAATTTTCAGTTACTTTAACTATACTTAATTATGATAATCTGAAAATTCACAGAGTAATTGACGCGGATGTTATTCGCAACGTAATTATATGCGAAACGATAATCATGCAATGGTAGCAGATTGCGGCAGCCATATCAAATATGTTCTGATCAGAAATTTCTTAACATTTGACTGCTACCTCGTTGTTGCGGTACATAACTCGACAATTGGACGACAGCATAATTTGTTAAACAGAAGTCACTTATCGAATTACCCGGCGCGCAAAATTGGTTAACATGTTAAGCAACCCCCCCCCCCTCCTTTTCTCACGGGGAAAATAATAAAATGTATCAAATAATACCTAATCACCGGTGAGCCGACCAGGAAGGAGAAAACCAGTTTGACGGAAAATAAATAGAACACACTTGGACGTTCTTGTGCATGTAAAGTCTTCTAATTTCTAATAATGCTCGAGAAATAGATTTCAATTTTGTAAAATTGTACTCTTAACGTTTTCACGTATGGGTTGGGTCGGGAATCCTGGCATTTTCTCACATCCGGGCATTTTCAGTGCATGGTTACGACCGCCGAGGTTAAAACAACCGCCATTGTTCTAGTTACTTGAGTAACGTGTGCCGTGTGGGGAACATTTACACATTTTAAGATATGCCTAAGATTTGCAGTGTTTTTGTTTGCACAAACCATCATATGCAAAAGAAAAATTTAAATAATTAAAAAAATTAAAAACTCTTCCGAAATTACCAAATACGTCTTTTCTCTCTCGCCAATAACTACATAAATATACAAGTGTCTATTATAGGTTTAAAATGAACAAATAAGCTACAAATTCTACCTTTAACCGCTCAGCTTTTCCGTCGTTTATATATTCTGCAGATTTAAATCGTACCGAACCACGCTTATTTCCATGACACTCCATCGTTCATATTTGCCGTTATAATGCAAACTCCAAACTAAATATATGTCATACGAGCCAACTATATGTGCCCACCCTGAATTGTTGATGTAAATGATTGACTACTCTGATTGTGTGCCTTTTCTTTAATCTCTTTTATCATGAGAACGACCAGGATACTGCAGTAAGTAGCAGGTTTTAATTAAATTCACATACACATAAAAACGGAAATTTAAAAACCGAAAACTGTCTTTTTTTAAACAGTCATATGTTGACTACTTTTAGACGTGAATGGGGTATTGGAATGATAAATTAAACAATGATAGCGTATTAAATGACAATCAGTTCATTTCACAAACCTACAGTATATTCAAAAATAATCTACATTAATTTATTCTCACTGAAGGTCGAAACACTGGCAAGATATAGTGTTATCAGCATTTATTAATGATTAGAATTAAAGATTTCTTGCCGCACACATGATCAAGTGAGCTCTTATCTATCTATCTATCTATCTATCTATCTATCTATCTATCTATCTATCTATCTATCTATCTATCTATCTATCTATCTATGGTTGTCTGTATGTCCGTCCGTCCATCCATCTATCCGACGAACCAACAAACCAACTACTTTTCGCCATGAAAGTTTAACAACATAATATGCTAATTAAAAATTTTATACAGAAGTATTTTGGCGCATGTTAAATTCCAGTCTACAGGCAAGCAAAAAAACGAATTGATTTGGCAAGTTTGTCAGGGTCGAAAAGCAGATTCTTGAGAGTTTGGAGAATCTAAAGTGATGGAGTCCAGTTTAAAAAATAATCTACATTCATTTTGTATTGAAATGAGTAGAAAAAAATTGCCGTCCTTCTTTGCATTTTCATATGTACGTTTTACATGTTTAAAACGACAGGAAATATGGGAGTATTTATATGGTCATTCGTAAAGCATTTCAAAATGAACGCAAGCATTAACGTTTGGGTACTTGAGTGAGTTCCCCCCCCCCCCCATTCTAGCTGAGGAGTAGGGGTAGGCCTAGCAAAATGAGATGTTGATGGTAAAGTTTAGTGAATTCTGGATATGGATAATATGCTTCTCTTTTTTTTCCTCTAAGTCGATTGTCATTATAATTCCCAGACAAGCAATAGGAGAAATACCAAAACAAATCCCGCAAAAGAACACCGTTTTTCTCTTGATAAGACAAAGCCGACGTAAAATATCATTTTCGTAACTATGTATAGAGTCTTTGGAATATAAGATCTACCGAAAGAACTGACAGCTTTTCTTTAAAGATATGACCTGCTAACTCGTAGTATTTTACGAATTTATAATCAGGACCTTGACTGTTAACATCTTATCACAGTAATAGAATCTGGTCAACGATATTGACCATGTATTGTACTCTACCATATAAAATGTAAATCAGATTGTGTAGTTTTGTCGCACTTGTTGGGGTGAAGGAGTATTGATAAGCGGACAGATGATGAATGTAGTCTGCAGTATATGGTGGTATCATTTCCCTAGTTAGATTTCCTTCCTACCTTATCAACCTAAACAATATTCGACAAACACACATATAAGGTTTTAAATCCTGCATGTACAAAAGACCATGTAACATTTCTGAACAGAAAACAGAAAAAAGAAACAAAATATAGGTAAACAAAAACGGTTTGTTATATCGAACATAACTAATGCTACCGTACTGTTACTAAGCGATTGTTTTCACCTCCGCAATATGGCGGAAAGTAGGTCGCTAAGCTCTTGACGTCATGCCGACCCAACCTATCTATCCAAATCAGTGAAAAACTAGGTGTGGATGATTGACTAAAGTACAGGTGGCCAACATTATACCTAGCGTGATAAAACGCCTCCTTTTCAGGACAAAGTTCTTCGGCTGGATTAGGAAGTTTTGTGTCTGGCACCATGCTACGTTCGAGGGTAACTAAAGGAATCATTCACGGACTTTTACTTTCGGTAATTTATTTTGTAAATGTTATTTTCTTTCTCCTCCAACCCCCTTAATGATAACTGTCCTAAATTTTGATCGTAAGGGCAGTTCATACTACAGATTGGTGGGGGCGATGGTACTGAAGTGGTGAAGATATGACAAAATACTTTGATAATAGTGATTTCGCATTTCGTTCAGCTTAGTATGATACCACCTTTTCAGCAGTATGGAGTTTGGATGCAGAAACATTATGAAATTGAATGGGAGTTTCATTTCTGCACATACTGTTTGCAAAGGAAATGGATTCTAGTCAGTCATAAACATCCTTGACATTAGTTCCTAAATAAGAGGTAGAAAGACCTATTTTTGCAATGATATAGTGTGATAGACAGGGTACTATGTCTGAATGGGTCATGGGGGTGATCAGAGGTAATCTTGTTACTTTGGTAATATTTTTTCAATATTAAAGTTCACCTGTGTCTGTAATAAGCATCAATTGATGATAAATTTAATGCAGTCTATTGTATTTCGGTAGTACTAATGAACCAGTTTGTAGTCAAAGACTTTATGACCATGCCCCAAAGCAGCTATCTGGAATATTTTCATATTCCCTATTAATGTCTGTCTGTACATTTATCTATTCTCCACAATTGGTAATTCAGTTGTATATACTGTATTAATTAGGAAAAAAGATTCTGTTTCTGGTTGTATCACACTGCCTGTTTCTAATTGCGACCCCTAGACATTTTTTCCACATGTATTAAAAACAAATCACACAAAAATGAAATTATATGTAGTTTTTTAAAAAAGCCTGCCTTTGCTAATTTTAAAACCAGTGCAGTAGGAAACATGCATTTTTATTTTCCCTTAATGAATTTTGAGTTTAAATCCAACCATTTTCATGGTATAAAAAATGGGTTTACAACAAAATGTATGACTTTAGTCTAAGATAGCCCCTTTACGTAGACCACCAGCCACACTAAGCTGTCTCCTTGTATCCTGCTTTCTAAAGCACCCATGTTTCTGCAAGATAAGTGCTGTAGCTATGGCAAGTAGTTTTCTTGATCTTCATACCGGTTTTATGAATAGACTGATGATACCGAAAGATTGGCAGGCTAATATTCACAGTTATCTCCTCCACTTATCTGTGTTCAGATCTTATACCACCATTTTCCTTGAACCACTGTTGCATGACCACCACTCTGATGTGGCATGCAGATTGTATTTTAGGCATAATAATATATAATTTACCCCTCACAAGTGGCTACTTTTTATCTGTGTCTAAAATTAATATTTAATTTGTATGTTAAAGTTAGTAACCTAATTATTGATGTCTGTTTCCCATTGTCACGTTTTTGATACTGAGAGTTGTGCTGACTAAAGTTCATTATAATGTCAATATTGTGTTATGTACAAATGCCAACATTTACAGGAAATGGGTTCAGCAATGTTGTAATAGTGTAATAATGTTGTAATGTTGTGGGCTACACATAGTTCTTGACTTCTTCTAGTTGATGATTTTAATCACAGCAGACCTATCAACTCTGACGATTTTGCCATAAGTCTTACGAAAATTGCTCTTAAAATACAGACTTACAACATACTAGCAAAAACTATGTAAAAGTGATCGCTGCTGAAAAATCTAAATAATTGATTCATCTGTGTTTTATTTTGGATTCAGGTTTCATCTTAGAATTAGTCAAATTATTCAGACTAACTTTACATCAGCACCCAGATGCTTAAAACTGCATATATTTGTTCATGTGAAGCATCTGCATGATCAAACAGTTGATTTTAGAATTTTTCAAAATCGCATGCAGAAAGAGATGTATGTTTAAGGCGAGCAGCAGAGGGGGTTAACAGACCGACTTTGCAGAGGCGTCAATTTGGCAAACCGAGGCTTCCTCCAAAATCCTTTATAGAAGTGTCAATTTGGTAAACCAGAATAAAACAAAAAAGACGCCAAAGTCGTTGTCCCACCCCCCTCCCTCTGCTGCTGTGGGTTTCAACTCTTTTTTTACGATGATGAATTAACGATATAATTTTTATACAAATGACAAACGTCGGAGAAGCACAAATAACTAGATTAACTAGAGAACGGTTGGCTGTGATCAAGAAATTTCTCCCGGTGAGAGATTCTTTCAGAGATCATTTGCAAGCTCGACAACCACAAAAGTTAGATTTTACCTCTGATACTGAACAGTTATTTAAGCCGATAACTACATCAACTGAAAAAGTTGTTGCCGCTACTGAAAACGTTGGTACAGAAACCGCAAAAGTTGGTACAGAAACCGCAAAGATAGCAAAAAGAACTAAAAAACTTAAAGAATCTTTAAAACCTCTTCCTGATGATATAGTAGCTGCACAACGTAAACCAGTAGATGAACAACCTAAATAAATCCAAGGGGAGAGGAGGATATATCGACCCGATGAAATATTTACAACAACAACGTTGGGTGAAATTGAAAATACATCTACAAATGATGAACTAGCTAGATATGCAGTTGACACATATAAGAAAAAAGAAAGATATATAAGGGTTAGTTTTGGCAAGAATATAGAATTTTACTAATGGTATAAAAAATGTATTTGGGAAAACATGGTGGAACTACAACTTCACAAAAAGACCTGATTTTGTCGCATATGAAAAAAAAGTACTAGAAGTATTAAAAGGTCTACAACCATATGAAGAACCTATTCTGGAGGAGATAGAACTAAAAGCTGAAGCTGATCTCATGCAGCATATACCTGAAAAAAGAAAAACTGGTACGGGGTATCACGGTGGTAATATACCATGTTCACGAACTATCCTTGATGATATATCACGACTAGAAGTCCTCATTGTAAATAATTCTCCGGAGATAATTAACGAAGCAGCTGAAATCTGTTAACGGTTATTTCAAGGTCGTGTAATGGATATGGGACTATATCGTAGTTTCATCGATGAACTCACTGATGATTATTACAGCGATTGATCATCGATTAGATAAATAGCATTTAAATAAAATGATAGTACATCGTAGTATGAACAGAGCAAGACCTGTTTACATCGTAAATTCACGATTGCCAGTGTACAAGGTGACATACGAGGATGGTATTGGCGATGTTGTCACTGGATTATTTACTCGAGTTGCTCCAAAGCTTTTACCGATCGGTAAAGAAATAGCGTCAAAAGCTATTGGGGTTCTCGGCGATAAGATTGGTACAGAAGTTGGTAGCAGGGCTAGTAATCTTGCTATTGCGCGTAGACTTGAGACTTGTACATGTACCTGTCCATTCAATTGGGATTGACATTTATGCATTTTGAAAAAAAAACTTTTTTTTTCTCGTCGTTCAATCTCTATTGCTATGATTAAAGCTGTAAAAAAATAAACATATTTTCATTACGCTTCAACCGAGATAAATTACAAGAACTTTTCACGTAGTGATACACTTTCGCACAATCAAAAAATGCAAACCAGTGCATAAGGTAGTAATGGAAGGATAACGAAGTTCTGAAATAGGCAGAGAACATTTATTTGAAAGCTGGGAACAGCACAAGTTAGTGGAAAAAATAAAAGATGTAAAAACAATTGATCAAACATTGATAGAATTTCTATTTAAGATAGTGAGATATCTATCATGCTTGCAGAATGTGAGCGGTCTGTCACATTTTCATGATCTACATCTGCCATCATTATTGACTGAACTATCCAGAAGTGAGTTGCAGTAAGACGCCATATGGTGTTTATAAGGGAAGATACTAAACATGAAGATCCATATACCCTGCAATGAGGTGCATGATAGGAGAAAACTTGGATAACTTGTGTGCTACATTCCCTAATATACTGTAATAATAATTAATAATTTTTTAGAAGGTAACTTTAAAATTATAAATAATGCTCAAAAGTAATCCTTATAAAATAGTGACATAAGGCAAGTGAAGTTTCTAAATGACAGAAATCCAATAAAAATTTAGGACTGCTAAAATGTTCTTAATTAATGTAGACATCCAATCAATCCAACTAAAGTAGTTTGTACTTGTAGCTGTTCTTGGTTTCCTGGCAGTGAGTTGAATGTTATGATGAAGTCAAAGGTGTTGCAGTCTCCTATCTTCTCCACATGCAATGAGACAATGTTGTGTAAAGACTCAAGCTGCTTCTTCATTTTCTCTGCGTCTAGGGTGATATTTATACCTGGAAACATTAAATTAATTGTAAATACAAAAAACAGACATATCAGTTATCCAAATAACCATCCTACATTTGTCGCAAATAGAGAACAATCTATGGAACACAAAATAATAAAGAATTTGAATAAAATGAGCAACTATTCTCTTCCTGCAACTAAGAAACCTTGAACTTGACCCATAATAACTTAGTTTACAATTTTGTTTTATGCCACAAAAAAATTTACAAGGTAATTCTAATATGAAGACCTATCCTAAGACTATGGTATCATTAACTTTTGTGAGGCTTAATTTTTTGTGGGTTTATTTTAAAAATGGTATTTCATGGGTACTTAATTTTGTGGTTTTGCTTGTCAAGTTTGCATACTGGAAGGTACATGTATTTATTTCATGGTTTAACCTCTACAACTACCCAAAATAAAGGAAACAAAAAAATAAAACTATGCTGACACAAAGAGCAGTCATATGAATGTTAAAAACAATAGAACATGTCTGAGCACAAAATCAAAGACCTGACAATTTCAGTACTTACACCATGTTTTAGTCTGATTGAATAATATCAATGGAAGCCACCACAGCCAAATACACTACAAAATACTACCACCTACATGAGCAAACAACTATCAAGATCAATGCGCTGTATTTTCATCTGAGTGCTCAACATCAAAGGATGATGATGTCACCAAAGTGCAAAGATGTTAACTAAACTGATTGACAGTGAAACCACTCCATTTTGTTTGTGCATGCCTAATGCTCTATTGATTCATTCTCAAGCCTATTGAAGACACCAGTAGATATTTATATAAACGTGTACAATGTAGTTACTTTACACACAAAAATGTTGCTAACTTACATATGAAAGAATTATTCTAAGTGTTTTCATTTAATCCCACAATCAAAACAGCTAATTTGTCAAGTCTTTTGGCTAATCTTATCTCTAACTCTAAGCCATTCTCTAAAAACTGAGATAGATTACTTTAAACAAAAGTTGGTGAAAATTGCGAAGATGTTTACAAATAATTTCAAATTTAAGTTAGCAACATTCTTCACATGAAAAGTAATTGCATATTAATAAAAAATATCTGTTGTTATCTTCACTTTGCTGTAAAATTATATCAATAAAGCTATATAAAAAACTTTCTTGAAAATAACAGCAACATTAGGTGAACTAATACCAATGTTTGACTAAATTAAAGTTCACAAAACTGTGGCATTTTATGGCTCTTAAAATCCCACATATCTCATTCATCCAAATGTGTGACAGCTCACTGAAAATCAAAACCTCACCACATTAAAATGTAACAAACATTACTGAAAAAATAAGGTCAATCAAGATGGTACTGCAGGTGAACCAGACTGGCACACAATATATTTACATACTGGCGCATATGACATCGAGGATATTAACGCGGAGATCATAAATGGCATTGAAGCAATCACAGGGAAAAATATAATAGTCGTCAAGGATGGGCCGGATAAATCTCCCATCGAAATAATAGGTCATGAACCATTATTGTGGACGACGTTAGAGATAAATTCACCTGACTACGCCGTATATATTACTTAAAAGATCTGCCACCGGAACCACAAAAATCTGACTATGTTACCACGAGGGAAGATTATCATGGTTATGATAAAATTTATCTTCCTGGAACTATTCTACCGATACCCATAAAATTATTTCCAAAACTAAGATTATATCGTTATGTATCATATTACACACCACTAGATCATCTTTTTGATCCGTATTTTACACGAAAAAGAACCGACGATCAAAAATATTATATCATAGATGAACCAGAGTTTACCAAACAGTTTACAGACATGAATACTAGTTTTGAGCGAATTAGAAATTTACTCATAACAGCAATTAGTACACTTCTGCCCAACAGAGAAGAGGTTATTAAATACCTGGAGATATGTAACAAAATTATCGCTGATGAATTTAATTTACGACTAGTTCAATATATTCTCGCTGAGGATAATCCTGAAACGAGAACAGAGTTTACAAAGAAAAATAATATACGCGTTGAAGATATTCCTACATTTAAGTTTCCAGGATATAACGTACCATGGTTACAAGGAAAACTCAATGACACCATCGATGAATTCTTTCCGTGGATCCACGAAGCATGATTGATAAATCTACCCTTGATTCATTTCCAATTACCTGAACCAAAGCGATCTGACTTTTTCATTGATGAAAAACCCACTCCAGAAATTAAGTTCGATTACGGATTTGATTTTGATTTTCTACTTGCCAGTAGTATCAATCAAATGTTCTCATATAATGTTTATGATGGGCAGGAAATTAATACACTTGAAAAATATGAGTATAACGAGTACGGCAATATAATATGGCGATTTGCTCTAGGTGCTCAAGGTACTTTTATTATTACATCAAAAAGTTTGCTTGTGATCTTCAACAATATGAAACAATTATTTCAAACTAAATTAATCAACTAAGAGATTATCTGCAAAGATCTCTGTTAATCTATTTAACAACTCCGCGAGGTAAAATTAAACAACAACAACAACTAAACCAAATTATCTCCGACATGACCTATCTCAGCGATAGTTTAATCTCATTTATCCAAGTAGATAAATCTAGCATTTCCAAGGTAAAGTTCAAAAGAGTATTTTTGCGCACCGACAACGATTTAGTTTACTATAAATTCCCAGGATGGTGTGTACCCGAGTTAATGAAATCACTAAAAGATCTCATCGACGAATTTTTTTCCACAGATTCACGCGCTATAGTTTAAAATAAATCCGCATGTGGAGATTTTACGGTCGAATAATTCAGTGTATAAAAACAATGAACACAGATCACCCGGCAACGTTGACATGTCGTCCACGATTGCAATACACGTTATTTGTGATGCAGTGTTAGGTAGTTATTCCACTAACACAGCAACGTCAACAAGGGTTGATCTCGGTTATATCTTATATACGTTTTCCCCAAATGTTTCCCCGGGAAGTTTAATCGTGTTGAATCCACCTCATTTAACATACTTGGAAACCACCTACAATCTTATATCAAAAATGAATTTTAGAATAGTCGACCAGAATTTTTCCTTGCTTGATCTCCGAGGGGAACAATTACAAATGACCCTAGATGTAATGTCATAGACTTTCAAAGTCGTAAATAGAAAATCTTTGATTAAAACACTAGTATTAGCAATAATGTATCAGCATACGCGAATAGTTATTTATGAGAAACATAGACTTGAAAACACAATCAGGAGAATTTTCAATGAATTGGAAATTCTGCGAATTTCCACGTTGATCTAATTATTGATAACCTTGGCGATGATGATAAATGTTTATTGACGGATGCAACAACTGCAGCAGGCAACTGCAACAGGATACTATAACGACGATTAGTTGTAATTATGATCAAATAATGCAATATGTCCATTCTTGTCTACGCGTGGATGAACTATTATGAATACTGAGCGGGTAAATTGCTTTGCATGTAAAACCTTTGATTAGAAATTCTTTGATTTTCTCTAAGTGATTTAATTAGAAGCCTTCGACTATTTGACCCGACGGTAAAACACAGGAATTTTTGTCAATTTTTGATGATTTTTGTCAATTTTTGACGATTGTTTCGTTTTTTTTAACCTGAAAATCATAAAATGATTTTTAATGAGAAAAACCTCTAATTGATTCATTTAGAGAACGTCGACTAATTTATCCGATTTTTCTGATAACAAATGCAACAAAAACAGTGAAAAATGCAATTAAAACAGTGATAAAATATTTAGAGATCGCAACGCTATTATAATAATGTATGAACACAAGAAAGTATTCTTCCACGGCAAATGTAAACTTCACAAAGCTGTCGCAGACGTTTTTAGAAGGAATCCTAAAGATAAAAAATTCAATGAACATTGTACTGTTGAACTCACCATAGATAGACACGGCGATGATGTATTTCCGCTCACTAATGAGCAACAATTACAACTAGCCCAGGATATTATAACAACGATTAAATGTAATAGCGATCAAATAATACAGTACGCTCATTGGTGTATTCATCCGGTCGAACTAAAAAATATCATAAGAAATAAGCATGAACCGTTCTCTGAGACTGTTGACTCCGGTAAAATCATAGCGGTAAATGAATAACGATTTTCATTGTTAACCACCCACCCAACAATTACTTCCGTGTAGTGACAAAGTCAACAGTAAAACAAAATACATTATCCTACCTGTCTTTACAAATTTGTTCTCGGTGAATAAGCGCATACCTGTCTATTTTATGCAGATAAAACCTGCCTTAGGGTATTATACATGTCGATCCATGGTGAGAATTTTTACAAGTGATGTATCACTGGTGAGGCGAAAAAAGGAGAATTCTCGGTTTGTTGGATAATCATTTTTATATTCTTGATCTTTGAATTAACTGCGCGTTTGATTTCATATTCATTTCCTATCTCTTTTCTGATTTTTTTCCACAACAGTAAATAACGGAACAAACTTGTTTACGTCATTTTCATATATGAACGAGTCATAAATCGCAAGTTGAATTAGTTTTATAAAAGCGTATGACTTCGGCAGTGTATATCTATTTCTTCGAATATTATCTTCAATATCTTGAAAATCGGAAAGGATTCTATCACAATTTAATTTATCTGACAATTGAATTTCTTGATTTTTTAAATTTGAAATTTCGGTTATAATCTCGTTGACATTTTTAGAATTCATATTATATAATATACTATATTTCTCATACAAAAACAAAAAAATAAACAGTAGTTATGATGAGCGATTATCATTCATTGGGTCGCTTTTTTGGCCTTTGTGTCTTTCATAGGGTTCTGTTTCATAGATTTGTTCTTTTCGTTTTTTTCTGTTATTTATAGCCAGAGCTTTTCTCTCTTCTTTTTGACCCTATGAACTCTTAGCCGATAATTCATTCTGAATAATCCTGTGGGGTTACCCTAATCTGACATAGAGTTTTTTTTCATCCATGCTACTGTTTATTTTTGACATCCATAGTCATGCCACGAATCATAGTCTCCAAGGGGAGATTTAACTCGCCAAATAGCGGATTAAAACTCCAAGAAGGTACGCTTAGGGGAATGGGCGTCACATGATATATGCATTATAAACAATTATTTACAGTGAATGACGTCAATGGCATTGTATTTACAATGAATGATAGGATGACAATGGTATGATACGATAGGATGACAATGACGGGGCGGGTCTACACTCAAACAGAAACCAATCATAAATCTACAAAATCAACCTGGTCTGAATGTAAAAAAACACATTCACACCACGTGACGGTGTGACCACTGATTGGTTTCATGTTTTGAGTTTCGCTAAATCCCAAATAATATAATAGACGGCATACTATATAACCTAACAAATACATGAAAGCCAATAACAGAGGTGTGGTATTTGTATTATTTTGAGTACTTAATAATGAGTATTGACATCATCTAAGCAAAATCAAATACCTGAAAAACATCAACAAAAAAAAACCTGTTTGTAAATACTGCGTATTTGATTCGTTTTCTTACAAAACAGATAATTGATTATCTCCATTGAGAATCATGGCACTTAAGCCAACACAGTAATCGGAAAACCCCATTGAGATCTGTAACTCTTTCATAAACCGTACACTTGCTTGCATAAGTTATCCCCCTTTGGTTTATATGTAAACGAATTGAATTATGTTTTTAAAACGATTTGAAAAAGCCGAATTTTGTATTTGTTCTGCAACAAATAGTACTAAGGTTCTACAATTATCAAAATATCTGCCAGCTTCATTAATTTATTGAAATATTATTTCCTCGTTTTTTTTTTCTATATTAAATGATTTTATAGGTCTAGCATTTTTCGAGTATTTTCCAGTTCCTCCTCGTTTGGAATTTTCACTCTGAGAAATAGCACGTAAATTATCCAATTTGTTAATTTGAGGATTGTAATCAATATGATCAACTACAAATCCGTCTTTGATCAAATCCTTGTGACATTCATATATTATTATATGATTAAGATACGATATTTTACCAGTATTATATATCAAATACCCTCGATTATTCACAACACCGACTTTTTTCATCAGTATGCGGTTTCTGACAATACCATCACGAGATGCTTCATAATTGATCACAGGATGCGGTTGAAATTCTTGGTTCATTTATATACTATACTATTATTTGTCTAATTCATTATTTGGTTTAATTATTAAATTACTTGGGAATCTTTCAATGTAGTCTTGAGGTGTTCTTATGATTTTATCCTTGACACAGTCAGGGTCAGAGTCATTGATGGAGTTTTTGATGGAGTTTTTGACTCGTTTATCATAATAGCGCTTTAGTGCCCTGTATCGTTAGCCACACCAACTGAGACACAACTGCGACTTATCATGCACGCCTACCCCACATCGGAGACAAGGAAGTGGTCCAAAACTCCCACGACGAACGCTCTGTGAATGATATCCACAGAAATCACTTCTGCATGATGTGTTACAAGCGGTTACTGATCCTATCATCAGCCATTTGCAATGATTCATTATATAATATTTTTTATTTAAATACTTGTTTTAATTATGATATGGAGGAGTTCGAGAGATTATCAAAAATTACGCCTTAGAATAATGTTAAATTCAATCTCGTTAGAGTCTCCACTGATACACCAAAGGGTCTAATATGTGATAAAAGCATGATAGGTAGAAACCGTGATGGATTTAATGAATTCAAGCGTGATGGAGTATCTCACTGTTGGTCAACATTTCGAATTGATGGTAGTGTTGATGCTACAATGAACGACAAAAGAGCAGCAAAGATAATCTCGCATCTTGACCAGAAAAAAGTATTTTTTTTTAGAGTGAAATTCATTATCAGCTCAGAAACTAGAAAGTGGATTATACGCGACAAATTTGTACCAATTTTGAAAGATAAGAGAACGGTCACTGTGAGTCATGATTCCAAACCAGGAATTCTGACTGGAATTGACAAACCGTACTACGAGAGATAATATCCCGTGACTGCAGTTGTTTATAGGATATATTCGTTAAATGATAAACCGAGTATTGAAAACTTAAAACCAATGAAACTGTCATCGTTGAATTGTGTAGCAGAACGAATAATAGAGCATTACAAATGCGATGCGTGGAAACAAATTGACTGATCTAAGACGCAAAAAAAAATAAATGAATGCGGACTAACAGTAAAGGAAAATGGAGCAACGATTCAAAATGTGGCAGAACTAGAACGAATACTAAAATTTCCAATATCAGTAACGACGATAACAGGAGAGGTATTATATGAACCGAAATATAAATCGAGAGGATCCCCAATCAAAATTATTGATCATAACGAACACGCATAGACACCTGCAGTAACAATATTTCCGCGAGATAGAACAATAAAATATCTACCCGCGGAGTTCTCACCAGAATTCTCTGAGAAGAAAGTATTTGATTTTATTTACGAGTTAAGTAAAAACGATCCTTTGTCAGTGTGATTACTTCACAGTTTAGAAAACGAAGAGGGCAAATTCGATAAATTTGTAAGACCCAACGGCGAATCATACCGTACTGAAGCACTGCACAACGAGATGAAAAAACTAGCTAGTGGTTTTTCAAAAGAACACGACGAACAATTATTAACAAATTGTTTTACAATTCCGTCGGTTGCAGCTCATTTTGCTAGAAAGAAAAATATGTGGAAACCAACAAGATCTGAATTTCTATTAGATATCAAATCAAGCTGCATCGAGTACAACCATGGTGGATTATGGAATACAAAATATGACCCTGAAAGTATTATTTCGGTTGATATGGTTGCATGTTATGCAGGGATTTGTCTTGGGTACGGAGAGTACTCTGAGTACTTTAAACGATTTGGACATCCCTCACATGAAATGACCCGTGTTGCAATTAATGGACCACTACCCGTTTTTAATTTAACTGGATTCGCTCGTGTGGTATCATTTGAAACCACAGAAGGACTTCATCCGTGCTGTTATGTTTGGATTAGTAGACACATGTCTGAAAAAACACTGGATGCCAATAGTGTTATTACGGTATATGATCAATCTCAAGTGCTGATATCGCTGATTATCAGTGAAGCGATTATATTATATCGAGTGCAGACTGAGGTCTGGTTACCACAACCAGATAGTCTAGATATATAATTAGCGAAAATAGAAAATAATTCCCCGAATTCGACGAAGAATATATCGTGAATTGGTCCAAACAGATATTTGAAGTCAGAAATAAACAAGCAAAAGATCTTGGTAGAAGAATAATTGGTAAATTCACTCAAGGTGGAAAAAAAATACGACAATAAACAATATTCTTCACAGTTGATTATAGATAGTGTTGAATACGATTTTATAATCGCGGATGTAGCATCTAAAGGTATATATGTAAATCGTTAAGACGCTTTCTTGTCCAATGGAACAAAATTCGGTACAATTGTTATTCACTACGATGGATACTATCTCAAGTATACACATTTGAGGGCGTCTATGCTGGCTTATGCTTCTATTAATTTTTTTTCAATGATAAATAGATTTCCTGACACCGCGGTTAGAGTAGCCACTGATTCTTTTTATATAGATGTGAAACATAGCGAAACAGTGTCTGAATTTACTAATTCTGACGAGAGTTGGGGATCATGGAGAATTAAAAAGGGAATACCGTGTGATTATTCAAAATCAGCAGATGTTACGATTGAAAACAATTACTTGAAAAATAATCAGATATCAGAACTATCTAATGCAAGGTCGTGTTCCGATCCAAAATGTAGATATAAAACCAATTACTTAAACGGCTGTGGTGAGTCAGGGAAAACGATTCGTGCGATTGAATTATTTCGAGGTAAATCAAATATGATTGTGCTAACACCGACCCACAGACTCGCAAGAGAGATGAAACAGCGAGGAATTAATGTTTGCACTTATCACAGTTTCTTTCAATGGAAAGGTGATGAATGAACTCCTGATCGAATGGGTGAAAAATGTATTACTGAAGTCATAATTTGGGATGAGATATGCACGGTGTCGTTAGATGCATTACAAAAGTTTCTCGATTGGTTATTACTAGCGAATACAAAAGTGGCGATTATGGTCAACCATCACCATTTGTCGGTTAGTCTCCACATAATTGGCTAAAGAATTGTGTAGACTATTATGAAGAAATTAATACTGATTATAGAGCACTTGAAGAACAATTACGCGAGTTCAAGAAACTAATTAGATTACAACCGGATATAATCCAAAATGAAATAGCGCGTGAAATAATTTCGGAAACACCATTAATTTTGGGAAGCGTGGAGACCTAACGATTTGATAGTGGCAAGTAGAACAATAGTCAGTGACACACTTCAGATGAAGTTATTTGACTTGCATAACAAAAAATTTGCTATACTTCCAGTGACGTTGTGTTATAGACCCAAGGATACACGAAAACAGAATATCGAAATTGATATTCCAGGCTTGATCGAAAAGCAAATTCTCGTATTAAATTATATTGTGCTGGTTGATATCAACGTCGTCGAAGATGCATTACGTGCTGATAAATCCCCATGGACGCTAGGTTACGCAGCGACAATACATTCTTCACAGGGATTGACTATATCCGATGTAATTGTTTGGATCATAGATAATCGCATCGAGTGGTCAAATTTAGTTTATCTTGCAGTGTCCAGAATACGAAAAATAAATCAACTTCGAAGAGTTGTTTTAGATTATAATGACACAACAATCAATGATATTGTCAGCGTTGACATAATCAGAAAATACTCTCTGCTTATAAACAACAGGATAAAAAGAATAATAGAGAATTTTACATTGATGCTGAATTAAAAATTACACTGAAACAACAACAGAATAATCACTGCGCGAGTTGCAATTGTTTAATGAGTTGGTGTTGGTCTGATAAGGACTCTCGACAATTTACCGTAGACAGAAAAAATAGCAGCGTTGGTCATACTAGAGATAATGTGATACTGACTTGTTTTGAGTGCAACAGACGCAGAGGTGCTAGTTAAGACCGCGCGGTGGTAATTGAGTATCCTCGGGTATCACTTGTAGTTGCTTACGAGTAAACCCACGTTGAGGAGCAGTTGAATCCAACCTATAGACTGGCGGTCTACCCGTAGATCGTGTTATACTAGATATTTTATGTGCAGTAACACTCCAAATAAGATCAGTAGCTCTTTTTTTGCTACCTTCGAGCTCTCCTGGTTCATATAAATATCTAACAATGACATTGCCGGGAATGGGTTGTTATGAAAAATCCTTTTGCGGTTGTACGGGTATATGTTTCTTTTTAATAGTGTTGTTAGGTTACATGTTGATTGTTCGAGAAATCTCATTATTTAGCGCGGTAATTACGCCTGGTAGTCTCTTGACCCATTCACGAGATCGTTTATCCTGGATGAATTCTTTCGCGTATTGATATCCAAATAACCGCTAAGCAAGTGTCCGATTAAATCGTTCAACAATTGCCTGATCGCGATGTAGTGCAGTATGCCCTCGTCTGATAGTGACATTTTGATGCTTCATTGTTCATAACACTGCACCCTGAAATTCCTTGCCAGGATCAACTTGTAATAGATTTGACCAATGCAGAGGGCCCATCCGATAAATCCTTTCAAACGCAGAAGCAACTTCAGTTGATGATTTTGTTTTTAATGGCTCTGCTTGTTTGTATCGACTCGCAACATCAACTACGGTTAGCGCATACTTGTAAACACCATCATGCGGCAGAAACAATATACTAGCCTGATGAACCTCATTAGGTGCGCTGACATCAAACTGCGAAAAGTTAATTTGTTTAGGCGGCGGTAGATAAATTTGCCATTTCGCCTGTTTGGATAACCATTCCGCTGCAGTGGTATTTTTCACCTTTGCGGCGCTAGCAAGTAAACTGATTGCTGCTTTACCCCTCCAGTATCCTCTTGGAAAATAATAAATAGATTCCATGATATTACTAATTACCAGCACCCAACATCAATTTACTTTTCATAGCCGAATTCATCAACCATGAAGCCACTTTTTCCTTTGAAGGATTTATCAGTAATAGAATTCAACGCATGAATCAATTTTACATATGCGAGATGAAGTTGTTTTAAATCACCGCTCCAGTAAGCTATGTCGTGTATCCGACACGCTTCGTCAATTGCATTTATTTGATTTTCTCCGGGGATTAGAATTATCTTGACTATCAAGTCTGATACCTAATCGTGTTCCCGGTCGACAAGAACTATATCCTGGAAGGTGTTTTTCGCCTGGATACTTTGCCCATGGTGTTCCTGGGAGTGTAGCTAGCTTGGCGGCGATATCACCACCGCTTTTTGTTTTACAAATCGATATTTTTTTTGTCCCGCATATTTTACTTTTGCCTGTGAACGCTTCTCTGTTATTTCTTGTGGTAAAAGTCGTTGGGTCAATAGTTGGTGTATACTTCTTACATTTCACACAATAGAAATCCATCATATTATTAAGTTATATCTAATGGAAGTAATTGACTTTTCCGCGCTAACGAAAAAACAACAAGTAAAACATCATCCAATGTTACCAAAACTCTATTCGAATGATTATCATCGGACCTTCAGGGAGAGGTAAAACTCAGTTGTTGTTAACGTTGATAATGAAATATTTAACATGGGACAAATTATATTTAGTTGCCCTGAGCGTCGACGATCAACATTGTTATCAAGATTTAAAAGATTACAACGAAAATGCTTCAGAAACTGCCGGCAAGCATTTTATTGAGTTTATTAAAGAGATTGATGAAGCGCCGTCCGTGGAAGACCTAGATGGAAACGTTAACAATCTTGTTGTGTACGATGATGTGATGTTAGATAAACAAAAAAAAAACAGCTAGAATATTTTCCCGAGGGCGTCACCAAAACATTGACATGATATACCTCACTCAACGCTATACACATATTTAACGGAGTTGATACTCATACGCTACGAACTATTTGGCAAACTTGGTCCTCCGATATGAATTATAATCAATTCCAAAATTTCTTCAGTGGTGTTCGAGCTACCACACATGGATTTGTAACGATACATATACAGAATCCTCGGACACGATATCGTATTGGATTAGACCGTATTTATAATTAATTCGGTTAGCCTCATAGCAGCAGAGAGGGGCGTGACAACGACTTTGGCCTCTTTTGTTTTTTCTTTTGATTCTGGTTTACCAAAATTGACGCTTCTATAATGAATTTTGGAGGAAGCCTCGGTTTGCCAAATTGACTCCTCTACAAAGTTGGTCTGTTCTCCCCCTCTGCTGCTAGGCGAAAGAGAAAATAAGCTTCTAGAAAAGTGTTAATAATCAACACAGGAGAATAAACGGGAATATTATGATTCTTGTGAAACAAAGTTGAAAAGGGCATAAGTTTAGTAGACATTACATACCAATTTGATTTTGTTTTTTGGTGGGAGATATAATTGGATTGTGATGTTAAATGGAAAAGATTTTCCAAGAATTATGTCAAGTTGAGAAATAGCAACAGGCCATTTAGCTGCATAGTGTTTGGAACTAGAGATTGTGCAACTGTACAAGTGGTAAATTAAGTCTTTGAATCCTATACAAACATTTTAGTTGAACATAATGTTTATTGTCACTGCATCAAACTTTTAATTCTTTTCAGCTTTACAATAGCATTTATTGATATTTTGTTACATCTAATGACAACTGCTCAATAATATGGAAAACAATCAAATACCTTACTCAGACAGACTCGTTTGGGTTGGCAGGTCTGTCACAGGTAATTTTAATGATCATACTATGCTGAGTAATGGCTAAAGAGAAATGGATTTTGAACAAATTAGGGTATTAGGTGAAGACTAAAAGTCATATCATAGTACATATTATTTTCTTTATAAACAACGCATATGTCCAGAAGGAAAATGTGGAATGTCCCAAGGATACGTCACAGGGAGAAATAGTGCATACTTTTTGAGAAGTTCATATCTGACTTGGAAGCATGGGTCTCTGAGAACACTTTAGATGTATTTGTTATCTTTGTATACCTGAACATAGGTTACAATACCTAATAGTTATCTTATAGTATTTTGTTTTCATCCTCTAGTATCTCATAGTTAAGTAAAGCATACACACACACATTTTATGGTATATTATAGGCATTGTTTTGTATCTTGCAGTTAATTTCAAGCATACTCAAGCACAACTTGAGCTATCTTGTAATTAGTTTTCTAGCATTTGACATTATATTTGAATAATCCTTGTTTTCCAGTCATGTTTTACGCCTCATCACTACCATATTGCAGCCTGTGATAAAGTAAAAAAGATAATGGTTTTAAGATTAGATGAATTTAAACTGATAGGTGTCCTAGTTGTTAAAATATTTGGATGTTGTGAATCCATCAACTACTCTTCTGTTAACTGAGATTGTACAAATGTGATGATGTTATTTCAGATTATATTTAAATAATAGAAGTCAGGATTGTTTCCAATTTGTCAATATTATATACAACTTTTCACAATGTACCACAGCTATCAATATTGAGACCTCTTTCACTTTTATTATATATAAATGATTTGCCTTAAGTGACCAGATATGTATGAAGAAAACACAGCATTGCACATTTCAATTAAGTAACCTTTGTCATTGAAACTGTTCTAAGTTCATTACTTAATATAGCTAAGTAATCCAACAAAGTTTTTTCACTTTTTAAATTTCAGATAGCCTTCCTTACATTTTCCATAATAATTAGCATCATAAACTACTGGATTTTGCTAGCATTTTTGAAGTCCTATGTTTTTTAAAGTCTCTTGCTATGTATTGGTCTGTTTGACTTTTAAAAACATTTCTGTCCAAATACTTAGTATTGCTTCCCTTTTATCATTTAACATGACTGAATCACTCAGGTAAGTTGTCATTTCACTGAGTAATTATATTAGCAATGCTTAGTGCACACATTACCTGCTTTTTGTATATCAAATCTTCTTTCAACTTAAAGGGGCCCAGAGTGGTCTAAAGCGCTCTCCAACACGGATCTCTGCCGTCTCACCTCTGTCTGCGTTGGTTCGAGTCTAAGATTTGGTTAATGTAGTTTTGTGAGAAAGCTTCCCAGTAGCTTCTCGTGGGTCGGTGGTTCTTTCCGGGATTTTCCTCAGGTTCTTCCTCCACCAATAATACTGGCCGCCATGTATTGCCTATCGTGTGCTGAAAAATGGCGTTAATCCCTAAAACAACAAAAAACAACTTTCAACTTAATTGCAGGAGCAATATCAATGCCTGTTGTGGGTAATTGTGGCAGCAGGTAACTTTAAAGAAATAAGAAAAAGACCTTGAACTCATACCGAAGTTGTTTTTAATTGTAATAGGATACAGTCCAGTCGTCTCACTATCAGCATGGGGTCCTTTGTGTTGAAATGGTCCAGTCAAATAGTTCATACCGGTATCTAGCCATCTTATCGGCATCTAAAACTGGTGTACCTATGATTTCAGTGAGCAATCTGTCTGCAGGAATAATCCTCTTTCTTTCTGAACTCATTTAGGCTTTTTATTGGACTGGGAAAAATCAGACTTCTGTCCATCCAAGAACTTTGTCTATGTGGATATGGAGTTCTTCACCAACCGGAATCTGGTGTGGCTGTCTCATCTTTACATTACCAGAATTGTTGATATCATTGAGCCTTTTTCTAACAAGACGAGAGAGAATTTTTTTTAACAACTCGAACTATTCAGTGCTGCAGCATATCTAAGACTGCTCAGCCACCTCTTTATGCGCTCCTTACTGTTGTAATTCCTGCATAAAAGTGGCACCTCTCACTCAATCAATCCATCCTGATCCCAAACTAGATTCAATAATTCTTAAATCACTGATGCAACTCAATATGGCCAAACATGGGAATTCCATTTGAGATGTCCGAAGCAAAACTAACAGTATTTTAGGCCAACCCAAATCTTCTTACACACCCATGTTCACGGGTGTTACATCCATGTCTGTGCTATCTTCTTCTGCATGATTGGCTCTTACCTGAGGACAACCTTTCAAGACTAATGATTTAAACCTTCAATTGTGGAGGGAATCTAGAGAGCAAGAAAACTCTCCACTCTGAAGGATTATGAGGGGAACTGGTGCATGTGTCTTGACTGGTGCAAGATCCGTCACATCATCCTTTTGAGTGCTTCAGTACCTCAATAGGTTAACATTTTTCTCTGCCTCGTTGAGGGGAAACACTGTCACTGTGAAAGGCTATCGCTCTTTGATAATGGACACATTCCGACATTATGGCAGATATGATGTTGCGCATGATAAAGATATTTCGGATCGTTGAGCCTGTTTTAATATTAATCTTGATCAATAATCCTCACCCTGTTTCCCAAATGGGATCTGTTCTGGGTTCTAACATGGCTCAACTCAACTAAGTTCAAGACTCTTTTCCATCCTCTGCTAAAGTGTATATAATACCAGACATGTTTCCTGATAGCTTTCACTGCACATAGGGTAAGTGAGCTGCATTCCCTTTCAGTTGACCCAAAATATCTTCACAACCAGATTTTGTAGCCAAACACCAGTTACTTTCCATGGGTAATCATAGACTAGTTGAGAGGAGCAGCCATGCAATATTCTGTCCATACTCTCAGGCACTGAATCAGATAAGTTGTGGCATGTGCAAATACTTCTTCCTCCCTGTGAAGGCTGGAAAAGAAACCATTCCTCAAGCCTTTTCTTCACATCTGGCATGGATTCTGCACTTTGTCTTGCGATCTCACAAGATCAGAGTCACTTCATGGAGATTACAGTTCATACATTTAAAGCCACCTCTTCTGACCTTGTGTTCAAACAACATTTTGATCTGAGATATTGTAGAAGCTATTGGTTGGCATGCAGTCAACCTTCTCAAGTGCTCTCTTAGATTTAGTGTCACAGAGGCAGACTTTGAATCTGGTAGAGCTGGTGGCTGCAGCACAGATGGCCACCAGACCCATTTTGAAGCAATCAACACTGTTAGTTTCGCTGCATTCACTAGTGAAACTTTTGTAGGTAAGAATATTTCAACTTCATCTTCTCAACCGTAGATAAGATTCCATGGTCAAGGAATCTCAGGTAGTATTGCTTGTTTCATTAATATAATGGGTTATCTCTCACATGGAGAATCCAGCTGTTCTTCCCCTGAATGATACCCGATGTAGAGGTCGGATCCTCAGCATCCCCTCTTCCTATTACGTTTTTGCCACATGTAACTTAATAGCCCTCCCAACCACCTCACCATGTGAATATCTGGAAACACCTAGCTGTATCATGGGGTGTTAATGGCCACGATTTACTGCCTTTTGTCTATGTAAGACAGGATAAGACGATTTTGATCTTTTACTAGGGCTGCATTCGTGAGGTGGCAGGTCAATATTCCTAATGTACAGTAGTGTGATTGGGTAAGTATTCAGAATCTGTCGGATTCTGAATTGGAGGAGATGTAGCTGAAGGAATGTGATAATCTTCCAGAGTTACAGCTTGGTATCTATGTTGTAGTTTGCAGTGACAGCATGTACTGGTGTTACCTAACATTATTTGGCAGCAGCCCATGTTTTTAACTGGCGCACCTCTCTCTGGTCTACTGAAACCAATAAAATACCCCCTACCTGTTTTGGTATGGTAACCATTTTCATTTTGAAAACTATTCTACTGGAAAGCATTACAAACCAACTTCACCAAGTTTCACAGTTTTTAAATTTCTTTTGAAAGATGATCTCCAAACAAGAATGTCAAGTTAGGGTGGTGAGACAAATACATTTTGGAAGTTGTCTGAGCACATACAAGTATCATGGTCTCAGTGAAATATTCAATTAATTCTGCACTAAAAACAGTAAAGGTAAAGTCTAGAGCAGTGTAAAACAAATGTTCAACATAAATTTGAACTATTTTACCATTTTGTAAATATTTGTTTTCTATTGATATGTGTAAGTTTGGAGTAAATCTGGTCTTTATGGCTGTATCCTTTTTTAATGGAGAATGCTTTCATATGCTTAAAATCTTGAAAAAAATTCATTCAGTCAGAAAAGTTATGTGACCACCTTTAACAGACATTTGAAAGCCTCTAAATTCACCAGTTGTTTTTTTTTTTAATACGTATCGCAAAATCTTTAGAATCACTCATTTTAAACATTTCAAACTAACACAGTTTTGAATTATAGTTTCTGATAGTTGAACTAATTTTAAAGTGTTTTATTAGTCACTATTCTTATCTTAAAATTATTTTGTTTAAATTCTAATTTTCATTCTCTCAGTTGTACCTCTTGGTCATCTACATCCCAGATGTTAAGGCCACTTTGGGAGGTGCATGCGATAACTGCACAGGAACAAATGAGACATGTACAGATAGGATTTGTGTATGTAAAGAAGGATACTTTGACAGTAATGGTACTGCTCCTGGAGGAACATGTGATCTAAGTGAGTATGAAACAAGCACATATTTTAATACCTTTCATTTATATAATTTAAAGTTCTTTGTTTTTCTATGTCCCCGTAGGTTACCAGTACGCTACCCTTTAGTGGTTAACGTACGTCCCTATTTGTTTTATATTCAAATGGTTATAGTTAAGTGTTTTGTGTTAAACATTAATGCAACATGGGCTCTTCTTCAGCTTAATAGGAATTTGTATTAACTTGTACAGTTTTAAATAATTGATTAAACATTATTTCAATACTTTTTTTCCATTTCATTATCATCTATTAATAGTGTTTTGTAAGACTCACATGATCATGTTATTGTGTGTCGGTCTAAAATTACATTGCCCCCAAAATATGAAAATTAAGCAAACTAAGTAACTTTAAAATAAACAAGAAAATCTGAAGAAAAAAAACAAACATATTTGTAAATTAGAAATATTAAAACTCTGACAATACTCAAATCAAATAAATGAGCCTTAAATGAAACAGACAAATGAGAAAAGAATCAGGCATAATGAGATCACTACTCCAATAAAAGAAATGAAGCACAGATGAAACAAATGTCAGAACCATTGGATAGTTATCATCACTTGAGACTTTCGTTGTGCCACAGAAAATATCTTCAGGCCTAATTAAGAAATATAGAGATAGAAGACTTGGTATGAAATCTTCAGCAACTCAGAGGGTTATATGTTCAGCACTATAATGAGATTTTAATTTGTAGTAATGAAATTTTCTTTTTGGCTAGTATGTGGAGTAAAACCTGAATCCAGTGGTAATCCATATAGATCTCTCTCTCTCTCTCTCTCTCTCTCTCTCTCTCTCTCTCTCTCTCTCTCTCTCTCTCTCTCTCTCTCTCTCTCTCTCTCTCTCTCTCTCTCTCTCTCTCTCTCAGTGGTAGTTTTTTCAGGTTCTAATTAATTGAACCAAATTGATTAGAAATATATTTTAAAAAGCATTTCACTTCCAATGAAGCACATTTACATTGGAAACACTTTGAAAAAACTATATGCATTAAATAATGTTGCATAGGGGTGATCTTGATCTAGATTCACACGTATTGGATTTTTTTATGGCATGTATCAACAAGCCAGCTGCTTCATATAACAGCATTGGTTATATCATTTTGTCTTGCCTGATGCAACATGCTCAAATGTTTTACCCTCTTGGCTCAATAGATGCAGTGTCTCCTTACAATGAAGCATTTTTTTCTGTTGTTTCATAAAATTAATCTTTAACACACTAACCCCTGGAGGTTTGTGCTGTTTTCGGAAATGCGAATAATAAACACATTTTGGGGACTATTTTTGAATACATCCTAATACATGACTTAGAAACAATGTGCTCTAGAAAATGTTTTTCATTGGTTAGTTTACTGGCTCATGAGCAGAAGGTAAATAGTTGGATTTTTTTTTTGTTGCTAAACGGACCCATACTTTTCGTATGGAAAAGACTCTTTATTCAAAATGTCCACCTTATCCTACTCTTTGCACTGGTTCACCTGTCTGTGTGCGCTTCTGACTGGTCTGCCGTAGATCTGAGGCCATAACGTTTAAAAATCTGGACACAAAATCTGATGTTGAGCATGGACGAATTTTGGGTGAAAATAAACGGGTCCTAAAACTTAGACTTTGCCCTCTGTATTTAGTAGTGCAACTAAAATGTCCAGATTGTTTGGTATCATTGTAGAGCTAAATTTGTCTTCCTTTCTATAATACCACCCACTTTAGTGTATCATGCATAACCTTGACACTACAAACCTTGGAAGTAGGCTACTACCTCATGTTCCATAAACTCGTCGCTAGGGGTTAATGTGTTAACAAGAATATAGAGAGAAAAAAATTGAAAATTGTCATGGAATGGTTAAATTTGTAATTCATGTGCAGAGTTGATGCACAAGTGATTAAATATGCAAGGAATATTCAAATTTTGTGGTATCATGAAAAGTGACTTCAACACATTTACCTCTGGAGGTTTGTGCTGTTTTCGCATGAAATGCGAGTAGGAAACACATTTGTGAACTATTTCTGAACACATCCTAATACATCAACTTCCAAGCAATATTCCATTAGAAAAATGGCTAGCTGTGCTAACCAAAATGGTGTTCATTGGTTAGTTTGCTGGCGCATGAGCAGAAGGTGAAAAGTCAAACTTATTTTTTTTTTGTTTTTTTTTTTTTTTTTTGCTAAACAGACCCTTAATTTTCGTATGGAGAAGACTCTTTATTCAAAGTGTCCACTTTATCCTACTTTTTGCACAGGTTCACCTATCTGTGTGCGCTTCAGACCAGTCTGCTATAGATCTGATGCCATTAAGTCTCAAATCTAGACATAAATTCGGATTCCGACCATGGGCAAATTTTGGGTGGGAAGAAAACGGGTCCAAAAACGTAGGTTTTTCCCTCTGTATTTTGTGTTGCAACTAAAATGTCCAGATTATTTGGTATAATTGGAGAGCTAAATCTGTCTATGCTTGGTATATTTAATTTGTATTGTGTAATTGACCTTTGTCCATAATTGAGGGTAGGAATTGTGCCTCCATGGCTAATGCATTGTAATTTAAGCAACATATCACATAGTTAATATTTGTCTATGCTTTTAGAATCTACTTTTAGGTTCATAATTACTTGGTGACTTATAGAGATTGATTTCTAGAAGTGGGTTATTTACTAATTTGATTCCAGAATGATCCTTATCCTTGTTTTCTTATTATAAAATAGCTGTTTACCTCGAAATGACTCATTCAATATCTTAACACATTGAAATCCATTTGAGTTAAAAGCGTTCAATGATATTTTGTAGACTGAGTCAATATTTTTGGATTAGTATGAATGAATTCAAGAGCATTTTAGATTATATCATTGTGATATATCAAGACGTAGCACATCAAAACTGTACCAGGGTATTGATATATCAGTAGTTTCAAAATTGGAAGTCATTATGAATACTTTATACTTTTGACCATTTCATAGAAGTTTTTGGATTATTTTGAATATAATTCACAATTCTGTCAGTTCTTTTTAAATTTTCACTTTGAATTGTATGGAATTGAAGTTTGAAAAATGAATGAATTTACAAACCTTATAGGTATTCACTCTATTTTCTTATTTATTTTAGTCCATCAAGTCATAACACATCTTATTTTTGAAAATACTTTGATTTCTTTTGGTATTGATTGTTTCAATTGTGCTTTGTTTGTTGGTTTCTTTTACTGTTTGTGTTTCGTTGTGACAATTATTTTATCTGAGTATTGATCTCATTGTCTGAGTTTAATGGTTTTTTTAATACAAGCAATCTTATTTTATTTAAGGTTTGCCTGGTTTCTTTAAAACGTTACTTATTTTATTTACATTTCATTGTGTTCGTGGTGATGGCTTTCCATATGTCTGCATTGCTATAATTTGTAAATAACAATTTAACAGTTGTATGCCTTTCTTAAAAAGAAACATCAGGAAATTCCTCGTACGTGGATCATTACCTTGTGAGATCAAACCAGCCACTGGTAATCTCATACCAAATGCCAATATTACACTGGTTATTACTCAGAGACCTTATGGTATGGGTCCATGTTCAGACAATGTTCTCCCATCTCCCCACTCGACTATCAGACCTTGTACGTGATTTTCTGCCCTGTGGGTCCAGACAATGAAAGGGGGTCTCAGAGTTAAAGGCCTTAACCAAATTAGCCTTGAAAAATTTATTTTAAGTGTTTAAGAGAAATTCTGCTTAGATGCTTCATTTCAAAAGTAGCTGTCTTGATTTGATGATGAAAATGTTTTTATCACATTTCACTTATATTGCTGAACTTTGTAAAGAAGAAATAATAAGAGCAAAAATTGTAAGCGTCAGGTGTCCATGTTTATTATTAGACTTCAACAAATGTGCATTGAAGCTTGAGTTCAAGAAGAGTTCAGACAAGTTTGTTGAATGAAACATTCTGCCAGTAGCTTTTAGACTTATGGCAATTGTTGATCTTAGAACCAACAAAGAATTTTTTCAGCAAACTACAATCAAATTTTCTTTGGAGTGTTTGGTTTTCTCCTGATTTTGATGTAGTTGAACTTACTTGATCAAAAAACCAAAACCTTTGGATAGCAAAGATTCAATAATTAACACTTTTTGATTGGCTGCTTACTGAGTAGTTGGACAACTACTCTTGTATTTGAGGATTATATTACGGTCACGAAAGTGATCCATCTCAGTACCATTTAGACTCTTGTTGTGGATGAAAGATTAATTTGTGAAATAATCTTTTGAATGAAGATATTAACTTATATCAAGTGGTTTTTCTAAAATAATAGGACAATTTGAATTGTGTTTAATAATGTTGTATGCGTTTTTGTTTCAGGATTATGAAAAGTAGAGTTTAACTATACATCCACTTTTGTACCCACCCCCCTACCAATTTCAATAATGAAAACCTATAATGTGATATAAAGTGCATAGAACTAAGCCAATTACATCATGGAATATAATTTCTAACCCGACTTTGACCAGAATGGCACCAGTGGCATCCGCTGTATCTTTCATGCTTAATATACGTTCCATACTAACACATGCCACATTGAATGTTCTATGGGCTAGTTTATTTTCATCAGACAGCATAATGACATAGTTCATCTTATTCGGTAACTGCTGGATAATTCTGTAAATTACAAAAACGTTGAGAGTTTCAATGTGTGTTGATTCTGTTACCCCAACCATATATGTTTCAGGATGCAATATTCTAAATCTAAATTCACATTAGAAACATCTTTCTGCTCAATAACAGCTTAAAGGAGATCAAGAATGTCTACATTCTGTACCTATTTTAATGACTTGTCTTGTTAGACCATACATGTATTAGCACTGATAGGAAATGAATAACCTAGTAAGCTATTGAACAACATAACATTTCTGTCTTGATAGCTTTTGAACCTGATGAGATAGAGATTGTTGAACTTCCATTATCCATCTTATTTATTGCATTTGATCCAGATGTGCTTAAAAGCTTCATCTAAAGGAGAGTTGTAATTAGCTTGATGATGACTGTATCCTGTACCTATTAAAACTGTATTCTTTAATTCCAAAAGTTGTTCTAAAATAAAATAACATTTTACATTTTTTGTCTCAAGTGGTATGTAGGATAGTATGATGGTAGTGATCAGCATTTCAGCAACATTTATGTGATGATAAGCATTCTTATTAACATTTAGGTACAGGTCTGAAATAAATATAGGTTCCTTTCTTCCTAATTAACAGCAGGAAGTGAGCAATGTGTGTGTCTGATATGTTTTTTAAGGTAGTTTTAACAATTTTGCAGTCATATAGCTACAATATCCATGGTGTGGCAGTTTATATTGATGTCTAGCACTGGGGTATCATGCCACATACATGATTATCCTAACATCCTGATTGCTAATGTTCAGCCTTGTGAAGGTGCAAGCTTGAGCATTTATTTCAAGAGTTGAAGAAAGTTGGCTGTGAAGCTTCCTTTCACCAGTTAATGTCTTGATGAAGATATTTGTATCCCATTTCTGTCAAAACAGCTTTGATATGATAAGATAGAGATTGTAAGTAGAGTGCTTTATTTCAAGAAAAGTTCTAATGAGTTTTATGATGAATAAAGGTTGGCGATATTAATGAGACCTTATTGCAATTGGGTATCTTTGAACTGATATAGAATCTTGTCAGTACACTAGAGACATCAAATTGTCATTTTAGTTACGGAAAATTGTTCAATTAAATTAAATGTTTTTTCAAAAAGAATTAGAGAAAAGTTGAACAGTAAGCAGTTTTTCCATAATTTTCTAAACGTTAACATCATTTATTGTCTTTGAACAGGCATCCATATGGGTTGTAATCGCTCATGCATTTACACAGTTAACTGTGAAGATTTGCCTCAGCTAGGTCTCCTATGAGCTAACAAAAATGCTGTATTTTTCCTGATTCTTCCATAGTTGTGGCTTGATCAATGCAAAAATGGTATACTAATGGTTTGTAAACATTTTTATTTGAGGATTATTGTTTGGTCAAGCAAGTAATCCATCTCAGATTCTCAGTACCATTTAGGCTCTTGTTATGCATGAAAGATTAATTTGTGAAATAGTTATTTGATCAAAGATACTAAATTGATAATAAATAGGCAATTGCGATATAGGCAAGATCTAGTCTGTTATATCAAATGTTTGTTCTGATATATCCGACTATTTGAATTGTGATTATATTTATTTGTATTTCATGTAGGGACTAGTATTTTTAGCAGTATTACTGTGATCATCAATGTCCTTGTTCACTGTCATAATTCATTTATTCTATATTTTGTCATATCCAGATCAGTTTTTAAAATCTGTATTACTTCTTTTAAGTACAAGTTTGAAAGGGTAAAGCTGTGCAGTTATCATGTATTTTTGTTATAGCTGTCCTTGAATGTCTCTTTATTCTGTTAATCATTCTAAATATGTTTCTCAATCACAAATACAGGTCCTGAATTCCTATTTTGTGATGATTCAAATATTCATATTCAGTATTAGATTGAAAATTACTTTCTCAGAAGCTTGTACTGAACATCTCCTTAAAGATCAAGCATGTCTACATTCAGTACATACTTTGTCAAGTCACAGTGCTTGGCCATTAGCTCTGGGACAAGATAAGTGTATCCCTGTGGACACTCTATGTTTAAGGTTTATTATTAGCTTGATATCTTTTTTGCCTAGAGTTTTGACAATGACTCAAAACATTGAGGTTGAGCATATTCTGTCCATATTTCAAGGATGATTGGCTCTTCGTCATCCTATCATCCTGATTGTTAATGCACTTCCATGTGAATACTCAACCCTCAACATTTATGTTAAGATGAGAAGAACATGTGTTTAAAGCTTCATTTCCACTGCAGATGCAATCAGTTGATGAAAATATGTATCTGACATTTCTGTCCTAGTAGCATTTGAACCTGACAGGGATTGTAATGTTAAACTCTGAACAGTGCATTGTCGATGTTTGTTATTAGATTTCCAACAGTTGTACTTTACACTACATCTTGAGAAGAAAAGCAATTCTCTCCAACACCTGAAAACAAACAATAACAATTTTAGTTTGAAACATGATATAGCAAATATTCTTGCAGACAGTTTCTCAAAGAACTCATCATGTAAATTATTTAGAAGCCTTCCAAAGATTAAAATCTCAACAAAAAAAATCACGCTTAAAATTCATATGCAACAACTCTGAAAGCTATAATCAGCTGTTTTCACTATTGAGCATAGGGAGGCTTTAGACAAGGCCCATGATACATCCACCGGGCCTGATTAAGTACATTATCAGTTCTTGAAACACCTCCCAGAATCGTCACTAACATCTCTGTTGAAAATCTTTAATGATTTATGGATTGCTGGTAATGTACCTAAGAGTTGGAAAAAAGCATCAGTAATACCAAATCCCAAACCAGGTAAAGATATCGAAGATCTTAACAGCTATCAGCCCATTGCACTGACTAGCTGTGTGTGCAAAACAATGGAACGAATGATTAATTCTCAGCTTGTATGGTACTTGGAAAGTAGTTTAATATCTCCTTTCCAAAGTGGCTTTCATTCTGATAGTAGTACCAACAATCATCTGGTTAGACTGGAAACATTATTCGCGATGCATTTATCAAGAAGGAACATTTAGTAGCAGTCTTCTTTGATTTAGAAAAGGCCTATGACACAACATGGAAGTACGGGATACTAAATGACCTGCACAATCTGGGTCTAAAAGGCCATCTGCCCTCTTTCAACTCAAATTTTCTCTCAGACAGAGAATTCAAAGTATGAGTGGGCTCTACCCTCTCAGATATGCACCAGCAAGAGATGTGTGTGTCACAGGGCAGTATTTTATATGTGAAACTTTCTAATACAAAAATCAATAGTATCACCAAGTGTTTAGCCCCCGGTGTGGATTGTTCATTATACATTGATGATTTTTTAATTTGTCATAGATCAAGGCACATGCATACAATTGAAAGACAACTGCAACAAAATACCAACAAGATCCAAAATCGGGCCAGTATTAACGGTTTCAAATTTTCAAAATCGAAAATAGTATGCATGCATTTCTGTCAGTTGTGAAGACATCGTGATGACTCTAAACTCACACTGGACGAAACAGTTATTCCAATTGTTGAGGAAACAAAGTTTTGGGGTATTATCTTCGACAGAAAACTGACTTTAATTCCACACATCAAGAATTTGAAACCTTTAGATCTTCTTAAAGTAGTTGTGCACACTGACTTGGGTGCTGATAAAAAAAAGTCATCCTCAATTTGTATAGAACATTTATCCAGTCCAAGCTAGACTATGGTTGCGTTGTTTATGGTTCAGCTAGAAAGTCATATTTGAAGATGCTTGACCCAATTCATCATCAGGGAATAAGACCCGCTCTGGGAACATTTAAGACATCTCCATGTAAAAGCCTTCTCGCAGAAGCGACTGAGCCACACCTTTATCACATCACAGAGAAATGTTTTCTGCACATTACGCTCTCAAATTAAGATCAAACCCGCTAAACCCTGCATTTTTGGATGTTTTTCAACCCAAATACAAAACTTTATATGAAAACAAACCAAATGCTATCCCTTCATTTGAAATCAGAATATCATCCAGCCTTGACAGTATCAAAATTAAGGTATCTATAGTTCAGAAAGCGTTTGTCTCGGAAACACCACCTTAGCTTAGAGCTGTACCGATGTCACTTTTTGCCGATTATGCCGATACCGCGTATAGCCGATTATTAAAACTGCTGATACCGATTATGAGACTGATTATTTCATTATCACAGTATATACTCACGTATAAGCTGAATAATTTAGGGAAAAAAACGGCCTGGAATAAGAGGGGGGTCTTTTTGTTGTTTTTGTTAACTACTGTAACGGATGTAAATCTTGGGACATGAAACAATCATTTTTTTCCGTGTCCTAAGACATAGGCAAGTTAAAAAGAAAATCTTTGGGTGACACGACAGTATTATACTGTTATAAAGTACTATCATTGATTTAAAAGAGAAAAGTTAATATTCGTCTGCAAAGACTGACGCATCATCAGTGAGTAGCTTTTACACTTTGTGAAAAATGGGAATATTGAGTACATGAAGAGAGAATCAGTGTGAAATACACTTGTATACAGTCCTACCCGTCTATGTCGACATCCTCGGGCCCGAGAAAATATTGTCGACATAGGCGGATGTCGAGATAAGTGTTTGGTGGGGAGGTTGAAAAAAGATAAAAGTTAAAATTCGATATTTAGTTTCCAGAGACTTAAATTAAATTTGCATTTTACACTGCTGTTGGTAGCATCGTAAATGTAAATGAAGTTAAATACAAAACTTTCACAGCAAAATAAACTTGTTTTAATCACCAATCACTTTCAAAGGTCTCGGAAAATAACGTAATCACACGTATTTGGACGCTTTTTATATCTGGGATTCGGACATTAACGTATACAGTAGTTCTCAGTACGCATCAATTTGCTGGACGGCAAATTTAAGGGCATGCTAGTCTTGCTTCGACCACCTGTTGAGTGGGAATATGTGTAGATCAGTTGATTATTTTAGCTGTTTACAATCAGACAATTCAGTGGCTGAAAGACCCACAGATGTACATGTCATTATAAGAGTACATCTGAAAAATATGACCCACAAGATAGGCGGCAAGATCAAAGACTTGAATAGCTGCAAAGTGGTGAGAAAATGTGCGATATGACTGATTTCAGAGGTAGAATGACCCATTGATGTACTTGTGTATAAGAAGAGTTCATCAAATGAATAACATTTGCCATCATTATTGTTTTTATTTCCAAGTGAAGCAATCTAAGTAATCTAAGTAGTGCTTGTGACCTCAATATCACGAAATGTTGAGAGTTAGACAAAATGCTGTTTGCAAATTTTAACAAGAAGGATTCAACGGCTAATTGGCGAATATTGTAATGAAATTCAACAGAGTGTTAGAAGCTGCTAGAACTGACATTTCACGTGGAACACTATTTATGATACCTAACTTAGTGTTTGGAATAAGACCGTATTTGACATGACAATTCACTCTCACTCTAATGGACAAACAAGGGCTAGATGTCAGTACTGTAAAAAAAATTAAACTCGATAGCAACCTCTGTTTCTACTCGTATGGAAATATAGAAATTTCAGGTATGCCCAATTTGCTTCTGGTAGGGAACTGCAACGTTTACTGGAGGCCAGCTTTATAAGGCCCAAACAAAAGTCTAGGGTGGTTGTTTTGTTTTTTTTATCCGTCGGCAACATTAAAGCCTGACGGCAAGATCAACTAATTGTTGATTTGTCCAAGGGCTTCTGTCGACATGTACGTTTATCTTTTATCTCGTCGTTGACATAAGCATGACAATTTGGTAGTAATAGTAGACCAAGGGACTGGGACTTTGTTTTTTTTTTGTTCAAATAGGCGGCTTGTCGATATAAGTGATGTCAAATATTAACGGGTAGGACTGTATTTAATTCTGATTTAAAATTCAAAGCTATGTAAAGATGAATGTTATGATTGAAGATATTTTGGAAATTTGTTACTTTTTATTATTTTTTTTACATCGGCACAGATTATTTTTGCCGATACCGATTATACCGATTGTTCTAATAATCGGCCCGAGTATGAGTACGGACGATTAATCCGTACAGCTTTACCTTAGCTCCTTACACAACCCAAAGTGCTTTTGTACGTTACAAGATGGGAAAAAATCTGAGACAAACCCTTCCATCCTCCAGAACTCTTATCATGAACTCCTCACCGAATTTAGAAACTTCACTAGACTTTATACTGATAGATGAAAGGATGAGGAAACAGCTGCTGCAGCCTTCGTTAGTGGCAAAGACATAACCAAAGTTTGTTTACTTAACGATGTATCCATTTTTTCATCAGAAATCAAAGCAATATACCCTTATTCTGAAATGTATCGAACAGAAATGTATTTTAAATAGCATTATAATATGTGACTCACTATCAGTGCTTCAGTCACTACACAATAGAAAACCAAAAAACCCATTATTAGTCAATCTCGTCGTCAAAAATACGGAGCTTAGTACCTCCTACAATATAGTATGCTGTTGGTTACCTAGAGATATTGGTATTAAAGGTAATGACGAAGCAGACCGTGCTGCTAAGATGGCCTTATCCCAAGTACCATCTGATTTTAAATTACTGTTTACTGATTTCAAACCTCGTATCAAAACGTACCTATGCCAGAATTGGCAGGCATCATGGAATGATGCAGTCAATAACAAACTTTATGCCATCAACCAACTCTGGGAGCATGGACTCCTTCCACCCACTCCAACATACTAAAAGGTGAAGATTCACCAGAGTGCGTTTCTTGCACTAAACCATTTATTGTTAAGCACTTTATGACCGAGTATTCTGACCTGCAACCTATGCGTGATAGTACTTTAACCCTTATAAAAATGCAATCCTAAATCAAGCTTGTGATAGCTCGTAGCACGCTACTTACAATCTTAACTGTAGCTCGCAGACTACATGGGAGCTCGCACTGAGCTTGTAGGTGGTCGTAGAAATAATTTAGCTACATTCAAGTAAAGTTGCTCGTACGATCTTGCTAGCAAACCCTGCAGATAAATTAATTATCAATAAAATGGATATGGTGAGAAATTAATTACTAGAAAATGTAAAATTTTGTATAAAAAATAATTAATTTTCATATCAAAACAATAATATTTACTTGTTTTGAAAAAAGTATTGAAATACCATTTCTAAAAGTTATTTGCTAGGTTGTCTTGTTGGCCACTCCTGGTAAAATAATAATAATAATCATAATGACTTTATGAAAAGAAGATCATTTGGTCAGGCCTTCCCTCTACAGTTACAATTGTACATTAAATATATATGATGCACAGATTTTTACTAGATGAGGTGTCTTTAGACAACAAATGATATTTAATTGATCTATTGCAACAATAAAATATGTACAAAACTTTAAGGATAAGTACATACAGGATTCATACAAAGAGTAGTAGTGAAAATGTGTAATATATATATATATATATATATATTATGTCTTCTATTTTGATGTACATGTCTGCCTGGTCCAGACTTACTACATAAATGTATATTTATCAATCATATTCAGCATAATTGGGGGGCACAAAAGCAGTGTCCTTGCCATCATTAAATTGGATATATCCACACAAGTCTTTGACATTTGTAATTGGAATGATTTTGTACTGCACATACTTAGATTTCAAAGGGACTATATTAACAGGATTATCATCAATCATTTTCAATTGAAACTTCAGTATTATTTCTCAGTTCCTTTATGACTTTATGATATTCGGCTTGACACAAACAATCAATGTTACAAATTCTGTGACACTGTGTATAAGCTTCAATATTTTTCTCAACATGGCCAAATTTTCTTGATTCATCATTTTCGTAGAAAATAACAGTGTACGAGTTTCGTTATGAAACTGCAGAATACTGTAAAGATTGAAACAGAACTCCATCTTTATACATCCTGTAAAAACAAAGCACTTTTTTAGGTTCGTTAATGCCAAGGATTGAAGTTAAAAGGTTGAGCTGTTCATCTGAGAGTCTGTGTATTACTCGCCTGCCTATAACACCAATACCGCTTTTGTCTTCCTAATTTGAACCAGATTACGGGTGTACGTTTTTTGTTAAAAAAATAATTTTTTCATTTTAAAAAAAATTTTAAAAAATTAATTGCAATATTCAGTTTAGAACGGGCACTCTGTTCCATTGGTCATTCGAAATCGAGACTACCATGCCTGTATTTACCCGCAATATTAGATTTTGCATCAGTTACCGCTGTCACTGTATCTCATCTTCGTAATATGCAACTTCTAAAACTGTTGAATAGGAACAAAGAATAATTCAGAATTTTCTCCATGAAAGACAAGAAAACAGAGCTGGAATAATAATTGTGCCGTCCTGTTTAGATTTGAAAAACAATCTGGTAAAGGAGAAAACTACGTTATGCATACGCTTTCGTATAGTGTGCATTTTTGGTAACACCCCCCCCCCCGCCTCCATGTGTACATACTAAATCGATGGCCACTAATGTGAATTTTTTAAATAACCTTAGATCGACCAGGGACTGCAAAATGTTTGCTGTATAAGGGTCTGACTGTAAGTGTGACTAGCTAATCAAAAGCTTGTATTGAACTTGTTACAATTCATTGCGAGCTTGCTACTTTGCACGTACAAGCTTGTGCTAAACCTACAATGAAAATACAAGCTCGTTACATGCTATCAACCAGCTAGTACAAGCTGGTTCACAGCTCGTGACGAGCTTGTATTCTCATTGCGAGCTTGTGCGTGCTAGGTGGTTGATAGTGCCTCACGAGCTTGTGTGCTTATTGCTAGATGGTGCAAGCAAACTTTCAACGAGCTTGCTATATGCACGCCTTGAGTGTGTTTAATGCTCGTACTAGCCTGCCATAACTTCGTAATTGTTCCAAATCCGACCTCTACGTGCAATACAGCGACGTAGTGGGCTCGCAGGTGCAGCAAGTTTGTATACAATCTTGAAAAAAGCTCGTAATTTTTATAAGGGAATGTACATGACATGAAAGAACTTTTTGATACTATACATATCACTTGTAGTTTAGATTTCCTGAAGGAAGTAAATCTTTTTTTAAACTATAACTTGTATGTCATCACCTACAGCGTTGTTGTCTAATGTAAATACTGCCCCTTATTTTCAACATCTATTAAACTGTACTCATCAACGTACACCATTTACATCTCCCATTGATTGGGTAGCTTCATATTTTACTGTTACTAACATCGTACCATTTTATGTTGAACTATTTGGTTTTTGATATCCCTTGTCAATACTGAACCTTTTAGTATTTTGAAACTTGTATAAATACAACCGATTCTATGTTGCTAAATAGCATAAAAGTGCAATACAAAGTACATATTTGAAAATTTTGATAATCCTAACATCCTGATAGCATTGTGAAGACGCAAGTTTGAAAATTTATTTCAAGACTTGAAGAAAGTTGCCTGTGATTGTCATTTCAGCAGCGACTGTCTCGATGAAAATATTTGTATCCCAATTCTGTCAAAATATCTTCGACATGATACGATAGAGATTATAATTGAAGTGCATCATTTCAAGAAAAGTTCTAACGAGTTTGATGACGAAAAATGTCTGACGTGGATTCTCTAACCACTCGGCAATCTAAACTGTCCCACTATGTGCAATTTCAGTAATTAGTATTTAGGATGATAACTACATTAGTAGGGGAGAAAAGCTTAAGGATTCTAAAGTTATATGCAGTGATGGCAAATGCGCAAGTAGTTTTACTACTATGACCATAAAGGTGCTTTAACAGCAGTAACTTGTCAGCTGAGAAAGTTCATATATCAATATTGCATACAACCGTCTGGATATATCTCTTAATCTGTTTCACAACAGAGCATACATGGTCTTGGAATACTCCAACATTCATATTATTATGGTTAGGTTATATTGTCTCAAAAGCTTTCTCTCTATAATAGTTTATCTATGTGTGTGAGTGTGTGCCTGTGCAATGTGAAAGACATGTTGGCAGAAATAAGGAAATAAGAGTGATGCAGAGGTCTTCTTAATTAATTTTGTCTTTCCTAGAATCCTTGAATGTCCATCCAGAATGTCATTACACAGAGCAGTTACATTTGATTATCATTAGCTCTATCTGCATTGCAATTTTTTACTGGTACTGTAACTTAACATTCGTTTATTCTAATTAACATCAGGAATTAAGCAATTTCTTTAAAAAATATTTAGGTTGATACGACTAACCAAATATATTTTTTTCTATATGGATAATAGGATTGACATGCTTTGTTCTTATTTTCAGAGCATGATTTAGGATCCAATTGCCCCACATTAGTAATGGAGAAAGGCTGTAAGGACCCTCATGCTATGTGCATTGCAGGCAAATGTGCATGTGTTTCTAACTACTATGATGATAATGGTGCTGCATCTGCTGGAACTTGTCAATTGAGTAAGTTCATATTTGAATATTGCATACAACTGTCTCGAGATATCTTTTTATCTGTTTACAAAATAGTATACATGGTCTTCTAATACTCTAACATTCATATTTATTATTATGGATAGGTTATATTGGTTCAAAAGCTCTTTCTCCTTAACAGGATATTTATATACAGTGGAGCCTCGTTAATCCGGACACATTCGTTTCCAGTGAATATGTCCGGAATAACGAATTTTCCTGATAATTGAATCATGCACATTTTTTATTTTACGATATGTTTACTCGTCTACGCTTGATTGATGGTGTCGCCATAATTTTATGTGAACAGTACAACGAATACAAACTGTTATCTCACAGTTAAATGAGTTATGGTAAAGTAAAAAAATGCAGACTTTTTTATAAGTTGTATTTTACAGTTGTTACAGTTGCTAATGATTGACGTCCCCATTTCATTCCGAAATGAAGCCCTATACTGTCTACAGCTTAAATTTGTCAACTGCATTTGTACCGTCATCAATAAACTGTGATTGTTACATACAATTGGTAAACAACAAAGAGGATAATGACAAGTTTAATTTATTTAACATATGTTATGTCAAACAGCGTGGACAATTTGATCCCAGTGTGTTTAATTAACTATTAGCGCACCCGTCGTCGATTAGCTAAAACAGACATTGTTTATACAATCGTTGGTTACAATATGGTTACGCCACTTAGTTATTGATAGTGGTCATATATTCTCAATGGCTTCATTATTGTGTTTTCTATGTTATTCTACTGACTGTATTTTCCTATATGATTTTTCGAATATACTTAATTTTGAACGGATTATATCCGCATTGTCGAGACAAGTTTTCATGTAATTTTACGATTTGGTACCCGGTTTAGATTTCCGGATCTGGCACGCAGATTTCATGATTAACGGAGCAAATTAACGTTTAGAAATTCCATTCCCGTTAAATTATGTCTTGATAGCGAGATTTCCGGATAAACGGAGTCCAGATTAACGAGGTTCCACTGTATAATGTGATAGACATGCTGGCAGAAATAAGGAAATAATAATGATGCAGAGGTCTTCTTAATTAATTTTGACTTTCCTAGAATCCTTGAATGTCCATCCAGAATGTCACTACACAGAGCAGTTACATTTGTTTATCATTAGCTCTTCTGCCTTGTAATTTTAATCTGCTACTGTAACTTACATTCGTTTATTCTAATTAACATCAGGAATTGAGCAATTTCTATAAAAAATATTTAGGATGATAAGACTAACCAAATATATTTTCTTTCCATATGGATAATAGGATTGACATGCTATTTTTCTTATTTTCAGAACATGATTTAGGATCCAATTGCCCCACATTAGTAATGGAGAAAGGCTGTAAGGACCCTAATGCTACGTGCATTGCAGGCAAATGTGCATGTTTTTCTAACTACTATGATGATAATGGTTCTGTACCTGCTGGAACTTGTCAGCTGAGTAAGTTCATATTTGAATATTGCATACAACTGTCGGAAGAAATCTCTTTATCTGTTCACAAGATAGTATACATGGTCTTCTAATACTTTAACATTCATATTTATTATTATGGTTAGGTTATATTGGTTCAAAAGCATTCTCTCCTTAACAGGATATTTATATACAGTGGAGCCTCGTTAATCCGGACACATTCGTTCCCAGTGAATATGTCCGGAATAACGAGCTTTCTTGATAATTGAATCATGCACATTTTGTTTTTACGATATGTCTACTCGTCTACGCTTGATTGATGGTGCCGCCATAATTTATGTAATATATATGAAAAGTACAACGACTACAAACTGTAATCTCAGTTAAATGCGTTATGGTAAAGGAAAAAAAATGCAGTCTTTTTTAAAAGTTGTATACTACAGTTGTTACAGTTGCTAATGATTGACGTCCCCATCTTATTCGAAAATGAAGCTCTATAGCTACAGCTTACATTTGTCAACTGCATATGTACAGACATCAATAAACTGTGATTGTTACATATAATTGGTAAACAACAAAAAGGCTTAAATACAAGTTTAATTTATAAACAATATATTATATCAAACAGCTTGGACAATTTGATCCCAGTGTGTTTATTTAACTATTAGCGCACCCGTCGTCGATTAGCTAAAACAGACGTTGTTTATACATTCGCAGGTTACAATATTATTACGCTACTTAGTTATTGATAGTGACCATACATATATTCTCAATGGCTTCATTATTGTGTTTTCTATGTTATTCTACTGACTGTATTTTCATATATGATTTTTTGAATTTACTTAATTTTGGACATATTATTTCCTGATTATCCAGACTAATTTTCGTGTAAGTTTACAATGTGGTCCAGGATTTTAATTTCTGCATCTGGTACTCAAATTTCATGATTAACGGAGCAAAGGAACCTTCAGGAATTCCATTCCGTTAAATAATGTCTGGGTAGCGAGGTTTCCGGATAAAAGGAGTCCAGATTAACGAGTGACCACTGTATAATGTGATAGACATGCTGGCAGAAATAAGGAAATAATAATGATGCAGAGGTCTTCTTAATAAATTTTGTCTTTACTAGAATCCTTGAATGTCCATCCAGAATGTCATTACACAGAGCAGGTACATTTGTGTATCATAAGCTCTTTCTGACTTGCAATTTTATTATGGTACTGTAACTTACATTCGTTTATTTTAATTAACATCAGGAATTGAGCAATTTATTTAAAAAACATTTAGAATAATACGACTAACCAAAAATATTTTTTTTCCATATGGATAATAGGATTGACATGCTTTGTTTTTTATTATTTTCAGAGCATGATTTAGGTTCCAATTGCCCCACATTAGTAATGGAGAAAGGCTGTAAGGACCCTAATGCTACGTGCATTGCAGGCAAATGTGCATGTTTTTCTAACTACTATGATGATAATGGTGCTGCATCTGCTGGAACGTGTCAGCTGAGTAAGTTCATATTTGAAAATTGCATACAACTGTCTGGAGAGATCTTTTTATCTGTTCACAAGATAGTATACATGGTCTTCTAATACTCTAACATTCATATTTATTATTATGGTTAGGATATATTGGTTCAAAAGCTCTTTCTCCTAAACAGGATATTTATATACAGTGGAGCCTCGTTAATCCGAACACATTCGTTTCCAGTTAATATGTCCGGAATAACAAGTTTTCCTGATAATTGAATCATGCACATTTTTTTTTCACGATATGTTTACTCTCTACACTTGATCTTTGGTGTCGCCATAATTTATGTAATATATGTGAAAAGTACAACAAATACAAACTGTTATCTCACAGTTAAATGAGTTATGATAAAGTAAAAAAATGCAGTCATTTTTAAATGTTGTATTTTACAGTTGTTACAGTTGCTAATGATTGACGTCCCCATTTTATTCGGAAATGAAGCCCTATACTGTCTACAGCTTTAATTTGTCAACTGCATTTGTACAGTCATCAATAAACTGTGATTGTTACATACAATTGGTAAACATCAATGAGGCTTAATAACAAGCTTAATTTATTTAACATATGTTATGTCAAACAGCGTGGACAATTTGATCCCAGTGTGTTTATTTAACTATTAGCTCATCCGTCGTCGATTAGCTAAAACAGACGTTGTTTATACAATCGTTGGTTACAATATGGATACTCCACTTAGTTATTGATAGTGGTCATATATTCTCAATGGCTTCATTATTGTGTTTTCTATGTTATTCTACTGACTGTATTTTCCTATATGATTTTTCGAATTTACTTAATTTTGGACAAATTATATCCTGATTGTAGAGGCAAGTTTTCATGTAATTTTACAATTTGGTACCCGATTTAGATTTCCGGATCTGGCACGCAGATTTCATGATTAACGGAGCAAATTAACGTTAAGGAATTCCATTCCCGTTAAATTATGTCTGGATTGCGAGATTTCCGGATAAACGGAGTCCAGATTAACGAGGTTCCACTGTATAATGTGATAGACATGCTGGCAAAAATAAGGAAATAATAATGATGCAGAGGTCTTCTTAATTAATTTTGTCTTTACTAGAATCCTTGAATGTCCATCCAGAATGTCATTACACAGAGCAGGTACATTTGTTTATCATAAGCTCTTTCTGCCTTGCAATTTTATTATGGTACTGTAACTTACATTCGTTTATTCTAATTAACATCAGAAATTGAGCAATTTCTTTAAAAAAATATTTAGGATGATACGACTAACCAAATATATTTTCTTTCCATATGGATAATAGGATTGAAATGCTTTGTTCTTTTTTTCAGAACATGATTTAGGATCCAATTGCCCCACATTAGTAAGGGAGAAAGGCTGTAAGGACCCTAATGCTACGTGCATTGCAGGCAAATGTGCATGTTTTTCTAACTACTATGATGATAATGGTTCTGTACCTGCTGGAACTTGTCAGCTGAGTAAGTTCATATTTGAATATTGCATACAACTGTCGGAAGATATCTTTTTATCTGTTTACAAAATAGTATACATGGTCTTCTAATACTCTAACATTCATATTTATTATTATGGATAGGTTATATTGGTTCAAAAGCATTCTCTCCTTAACAGGATATTTATATACAGTGGAGCCTCGTTAATCCGGACACATTCGTTCCCAGTGAATATATCCGGAATAACGAGCTTTCATGATAATTGAATCATGCACATTTTTTTTTTACGATATGTCTACTCGTCTACGCTTGATTGATGGTGTCGCCATAATTTATGTAATATATGTAAAAAGTACAACGACTACAAACTGTTATCTCACATTTAAATGCGTTATGGTGAAGTAAAATAAATGCAGTCTTTTTTATAAGTTGTATATTACAGTTGTGACTGTTGATAAGGATTGACGTCCCCATCTTATTCGAAAATGAAGCTCTATACTGTCTACAGCTTACATTTGTCAACTGCATTTGTACAGTCATCAATAAACTGTGATTGTTACATACAATTGGTAAACAACAAAAAGGCTTAAAGACAGGTTTAATTTATAAACCATATGTTATATCAAACAGCTTGGACAATTTGATCCCAGTGTGTTTATTTAACTATTAGCGCACCCGTCGTCGATTAGCTAAAACAGACGGGGTTTATACATTAGCAGGTTACAATATGATCACGCTGCTTAGTTATTGATAGTGACCATACATTTATTCACAATCGCTTCATTATTGTGTTTTCTTTATCATTCTACTGACTGTATTTTCATATATGATTTTTCGAATTTACTTAATTTTGGACAGATTATTTCCGGATTATCCAGACTAATTTTCGTGTAATTTTACAATCTGGTCCAGGATTTTAATTTCTGCATCTGGCATGCAAATTTCATGATTAACGGAGCAAAGGAACCTTCAGGAATTCCATTCCATTAAATAATGTCTGGGTAGCGAGGTTTCCGGATACACGGAGTCCAGATTAACGAGTGACCACTGTATAATGTGATAGACATGCTGGCAGAAATAAGGAAATAATATTGATGCAGAGGTCTTCTTAATTAATTTTGTCTTTACTAGAATCCTTGAATGTCCATCCAGAATGTCATTACATAGAGCAGGTACATTTGTTTATCATTAGCTCTTTCTGCCTAGCAATTTTATTATGGTACTGTAAGTTACATTCGTTTATTTAAATTAACATCAGGAATTGAGCAATTTCTTTAAAAAATATTTAGGATAATACGACTAACCAAATATATTTTTTTCCATATGGATAATAGGATTGACATGCTTTGTTCTTATTTTCAGAGCATGATTTAGGATCCAATTGCCCCACATTAGTCAGGGAGAAAGGCTGTAAGGATCCTCATGCTACGTGCATTGCAGGCAAATGTGCATGTGGTTATAACTACTATGATGATAATGGTGCTGCACCTGCTGGAACTTGTCAGCTGAGTAAGTTCATATTTGAAAATTGCATACAACTGTCTGGAGAGATCTTTTTATCTGTTCACAAGATAGTATACATGGTCTTCTAATACTCTAACTTTCATATTTATTATTATGGTTAGGTTATATTGGTTCAAAAGCTTTCTCTCCTTAACAGGATATTTATATACAGTGGAGCCTCGTTAATCTGGACACATTCGTTCCCAGTGAATATGTCCGGAATAACGAGCTTTCTTGATAATTGAATCATGCACATTTTTTCTTACGATATGTCTACTCGTCTACGCTTGATTGATGGTGTCGCCATAATTTATGTAATATATGTGAAAAGTACAACGAATACAAACTGTTATTGCACATTTAAATGCGTTATGGTAAAGTAAAAAAATGCAGTCTTTTTTATAAGTTGTATATTACAGTTGTTACTGTTGCTAATGATTGACGTCCCCATTTTATTCGGAAATGAAGCCCAATACTGTTTACAGCTTAAATTTGTCAGCTGCATTTGTACAGTCATCAATAAACTGTGATTGTTACATACAATTGGTAAACATCAAAAAGGCTTAAAGACAAGTTTAATTTATATACCATATGTTATATCAAACAGCGTGGACAATTTGATCCCAGTGTGTTTATTTAACTATTAGCGCACCCGTCGTGGATTAGCTAAAACAGACGTTGTTTATACATTCACAGGTTACAATATGATCACGCTGCATAGTTATTTTTAGTGACCATACATATATTCTCAATGGCTTCATTATTGTGTTTTCAATATCATTCTACTGGCTGTATTTTCCTATATGATTTTTCGAATTTACCTAATTTTGGACAGAGTATTTCCGGATTATCCAGACAAGTTTTCATGTAATTTTACAATCTAGTCCCCGATTTTGATTTCTGGATATGCCACGCAAAGTTCATGATTAACGGAGCAAAGGAACCTTCAGGAATTCCATTCCATTAAATAATGTCTGGGTAGCGAGGTTTCCGGATAAACGGAGTCCAGATTAACAAGGTTCCACTGTATAATGTGATAGACATGCTGTCAGAAATAAGGAAATAATAATGATGCAGAGGTCTTCTTAATTAATTTTGTCTTTCCTACAATCCTTGAATGTCCATCCAGAATGTCATTTGACATAGCAGGTACATTTGTTTATCATTAGCTCTTTCTGCCTTGCAATATTATTATGGTACTGTAACTTACATTCTTTTATTCTAATTAACATCATGAATTGAGCAATTTCTTTAAAAAATATTTAGGATGATACGACTAACCAAATATATTTTTTTTTCCATATGGATAATAGGATTGACATGCTTTGTTCTTATTTTCAGAGCATGATTTAGGATCCAATTGCCCCACATCAGTAAGGGAGAAAGGCTGTAAGGACCCTAATGCTATGTGCATTGCAGGCAAATGTGCATGTGTTTCTAACTACTATGATAATAATGGTGCTGCATCTGCTGGAACTTGTCAGCTGAGTAAGTTCATATTTGAATATTGCATACAACTGTCTGGAGATCTCTTTTTATCTGTTCACAAGATAGTATACATGGTCTTCTAATAATCTAACTTTCATATTTATTGTTATGGTTAGGTTATATTGGTTGAAAAGCTTTCCCTCCTTAACAGGATATTTATATACAGTGGAGCCTCGTTAATCCGGACACATTCTTTCCCAGTAAATACGTCCGGAATAACGAGCTTTCTTGACAATTGAATCATGCATATTTTTTCTTACGATATGTCTACTCGTCTACACTTGATTGATGGTGTCGCCATAATTTATGTAATATATGTGAAACGTACAACGAATACAACCTGTTATCTCAGTTAAATGAGTTATGGTAAAGGAAAAAAATGCAATCTTTTTTAAAAGTTGTATTTTACAGTTGTTACTGTTGTTAATGATTGACGTCACCATTTATTAGGAAATGAAGCCCTATACTGTCTACAGCTTAAATTTGTCAACTGCATTTGTACAGTCATCAATAAACTGTGATTGTTACATACAATTGGTAAACAACAAAGAGGCTTAATGACAAGTTTAATTTATATACCATATGCTATATCAAACAGCGTGGACAATTTGATCCCAGTGTGTTTATTTAACTATTAGCGCACCCGTCGTCGATTATCTAAAACAGACTTTTTTTTTCAATTGCTAGTTACAATATGGTCACGCTACTTAGTTAATGATAGTGGCCGTATATTCTCAATGACTTCATTATTGTGTTTTCTATATTATTCTACTGACTGTATATTCCTATATCAAATTTCGAATTTACTTAATTTTGGATAAGAATATTTCCAGATTACCGAGTCAAGTTTCAATGTTATTTTACACTTTGGTCCCCGATTTTCATTTCCGGATCTGGCATGCAGATTTCTTGATTAACGGAGCAAGTTAACGTTGAGGAATTCCATTCCATTAAATTATGCATGAATAGCGAGGTTTCCGGATAAATGGAGTCCGGATTAACCAGATTCCATATTAATATGCGTTTATGTGTGCCTGTGTGATGTGTTAGACATACTGGCAGAAATAAGGAAATAATAATGATGCAGAGGTCTAATTAATTATTTTGTCTTTCATAGAATCCTTGAATATCCATCCAGAATGTCATTTCACAGAGCAGTTACATTTGTTTATCATTAGCTCTTTCTTCATTGCAATTTTATAATGGTACTGTAATTTACATTCGTTTATTCTAATTAACATCAGGAATTGAGCAATTTCTTTAAAAAATATTTAGGATGATAAGACTAACCAAATATATTTTTTTTCCATATGGATAATAGGATTGACATGCTTTGTTCTTATTTTCAGAGCATGATTTAGGATCCAATTGCCCCACATTAGTAAGGGAGAAAAGCTGTAAGGACCCTAATGCTACGTGCATTGCAGGCAAATGTGCATGTGTTTCTAACTACTATGATGATAATGGTGCTGCATCTGCTGGAACTTGTCAGCTGAGTAAGTTCATATTTGAATATTGCATACAATTGGCTGGAGATATATTTTTATCTGTTCACAAGAAAGTATACATCGTCTTCTAATGCTCAAACATTCATATTTATTATGATGGTTAGGTTATATTGGTTCAAAAGCTTTCCCTGCTTAACAGAATATTTATATACAGTGGAGCCTCGTTAATCCGGACACATTCGTTCCCAGTGAATATGTCCGGAATAACGAGCTTTCTTGATAATTGAATCATGCACATTTTTTATTTTACGATATGTTTACTCGTCTACGCTTATGGATGGTGTCGCCATAATTTATGTAATATTTGTGAAAAGTACAACGAATACAAACTGTTATCTCACAGTTAAATGCGTTATGGTAAAGTAAAAAAATGCAGTCTTTTTTATCAGTTGTATTTTACAGTTGTTACTGTTGCTAATGATTGACGTCCCCATTTTATTCGGAAATAAAGACCTATACTGTCTACAGCTTAAATTTGTCAACTTCATTTGTACAGACATCAATAAACTGTGATTGCTACATACAATTGGAAAACAACAAAGAGGCTTAATGACAAGTTTAATTTATAAACCATATGTTATATCAAACAGCGTGGACAATTTGATCGCAGTGTGTTTATTTAACTATTAGCGCACCCGTCGTCGATTAGCTGAAACTAACGTTGTTTATACATTCGCAGGTTACAATATGATCACGCTGCTTAGTTATTGATAGTGAACACATATTCACAATTGCTTCATTATTGTGTTTTCTATATTATTCTACTGACTGTATTTTCCTATATGATTTTTCAACTTTACTTAATTTTGGACAGATTTTTTTCGGATTATCCAGACAAGTTTTCATGTAATTTTACAAGTTGGTCCCCGATTTTGATTTCCGGATCTGGCACGCAGATTTCATGATTAACGGAGCAAAATAACCTTTAGGAATTCCATTCCATTAAATAATGTCTGGATAGCGAGGTTTCCGGATAAACGAAGTCCAGATTAACGAGGTTCCACTGTATAATGTGATAGTCATGCTGGCAGAAATAAGGAGATAATAATGATCCAGAGGTCTTCTTAATTAATTTTGTCTTTCCTAGAATCCTTGATAGTCCATCCAGAATGTCATTACACAGATCTGTCACGGAATGATGTAGTTTTTATTCAGGAAATACATGTACTAGGGTTTTGTTTATCGTGTGCAACGATACCTGAGGGTGAATTATATATGGACAGTTGTGCTTCGGAATCGTGAGTACAATTCGCTATATGCCGCACGTGCAGGGTGTTCTCGATACAGAGAACGAAAATGTATAAATACTTTACTATATGTGAAGGGTCTTCACATTACAATGGGTTTTGTCAACAAGCGGCAGGTTTAAGGGACTGTAGCTGAAGGGCTATTGATCCGAGGGAGGGAGGATTGGCACAACTTTAGCTGTAGGGCTATTTTTACGAGAGTGTTAAACGTCCGGGGTGTCCGGAGCTGTCAAACGTCGGGAGCTGTGTTTAAATGCACTGGAGTGTCAAGAGCTGTTAAATGTGTCGGAGTGTCTCATGTCTGGCATCCGGAGTGTCTAATGTCAAGAGTGACAAGGGTGACCCAGCTGTAGAGTTGTCTAAATGAGCAGAGTGTCCGGAGGGTCTAATATTTGGAGGGTCTGAAGGGTCTAATGTTTCGTAGTATTCCGAGTGTCCGGAGTCTGTAGAAATTGTGAAGTTTAATTTTACTAGCCGTGGAGCTGTATACTAATAGTCGATTATATCTATTTTTTTGTAATTTGTTAGCCGTGGGCTAATATGGGGTTGCAGAACCCAGTATATCTTTTGGGACTGGAAAGATAAGTCGTTATGTGTCCATTTATTATTTTCAAATATAGTTTCGCTACTTGAGCGTATACATTTTTACTATATGAGTAATCCTGCATTGTTTACTACGTGAGTGAACTGTGTTCATCTTTTTGTATATTTCTCTGGGGGTTTTGTATCATTGAATCATTGATTTGTATAATTGTATCATTGATTTGTATCATTGTATAATTTGTTAGCATCTACGAGTCTGAGAGTAATTATGTTTAATTAAATCCAATATTTGGATTACACTACGCACGCATTTCATTGTTTTGCTTATATATATATATATATATATATATATATATATATATATATATATATATATATATATATATATATATATATATATATATATATTATATATATCGCCACATTAAACCATAACTTTTTATATCTGTATCATAAAACTTGTTCTGTTATCAATTCGAAATATCCATCCCGGTTATCTTGTTACAAATGGTGTCAGAAGTGGGATCATTTCGGATTTAACAGAGCACTGAAATTGTTTTGTAGGTTTTTTTGTGTTTTCAGACGCGCTTGATAAAGTACAGAGGGGTTAGGTATATACCTAATGTTACTTTATTTCTTTGTATTTATTTAATAATTGGGTTGCAATTTTGAGAAGGGAAATACGGTTTAGTGGTAATTGCGTGTTTTGTTAAGTCTGGACTTTAAGGTTAGTCACCGTCAAACTTCTGAAATGTCTTCTATGAAAGAACTGGTAGAATTGGGGAAACAGTTCGGTTATGAGGGGTAGTCCCTTAGAAATTTCGTTCGTGAGGAACAGTCAAGGGAGAGGGACCAAAGATTAAATGAGAGATTGAATTAGAAAAAGAAAAGATAGAACTAGAAAAACAGGCAGAAAAGGAAAGGATAGAATTAGAAAGGGAAACCAAGAGAGAAATGATAGAATTATAAAAACAAGCAGAAGAAAGGAGAATGGCTTTTGAAAAAGAAAAGATAGAACTAGAAAAACAGACAGAAAAGGAAAGGATAGAATGGGAAAGGGAAGCAAAGAGGGAGAAGATAGAAAGGGAAAAACAGGTAAGGTTGGAAACTTTGGAGATAGAGGATTGAAATAGGCAGAGGGAGTATCAAAGGAATTCTGAGTTATTGCAAGTTAAGAAAGAGGGGGAACATGATGTTAAACTGAGGGGTCCAAAATTGCCCCCGTTTGAAGACGATGAAGATAATATGGATAGTTATCTAAATAGGTTCAAGAGGTATGCTACGGTACAAAAATAGAAGCAAGACGATTGGCCGCTTCACCTTAGCGCGTTACTGAAAGGTAAAGCGTTAGACGTGTATTCGCGTTTATCCACGGCCGATTCGCTCAATTACCCCGTGTTGGAAGAGGAACTTCTCAAGAAATATGAACTAACTGAGCAAGGGTTTCGCAAGAAGTTTAAGTATAGCAAACCCGAGAGAGGCGAAACATTCACCCAGTTCTTCAGTAGGTCGTATAATTACTTGCAGCGATGGGTGGAATGTGGTAAAGTTGTCAATACATTTGAGGGTCTTGTTGATTTCTTGATTCGCGACCAATTGTTAACAACATGTGGCAAGGAGCTATATTTATTTTTGAAGGAAAGGTCCTTCAAAATGTACATGATATGGCCACACAGGCGGATTTTTCGCTGAAGCCCGTGGGGAGGTTCGCAGAATGTCGTCACGCGAGATATCCAAGGTGAGAATCAGGTCAAAGACAGAAAACCCAGGGAACCTGATAAATCTGGTCGGCGTTACCAGGGGAAGCATAGTGACGATAAATGTTTCATTTGCAAGGAAGTGGGTCACATCTCCCATTATTGTCCTAAGCGGAAGGGACCAGTCCAGAAAGTCGCGGTAGCCATTAGAGGCAGAAGGTCGGTAAACGGAAAACTCAATGTTTCCCAACAAGCTAAGCGGGAAGCAGTGCACGAACCGGTGACGCGTTTAGAAACCAATTGCGATGCAATCCAATCAATCGGTACATGTATTTTTCCAGAGGCACGGGTGCCGATCGCAAACGGCACTGTTAACGGACAAGAAGTCACAGTTCTACGAGACACTGGATGCACTACTGTAGTCGTGAAATGGAGCTTAGTCCGCGATGATCAATTGCTTGGGTTTAAATCCCCTTGCATTTTACTTGACCAGACAATCGGCCATTTTCTAGTTGCCAGGATAGTGATAGAAACACCTTTTTTTACAGGGACCGTGGAAGCTTTGTTCATAGCCAACCTGATCTATGAACTTACGATTGGCAATGTACCGGGTTCGAGACTTCCAACCATAGAAGATTTTAGATTTCCTATCATCCAAGCTGTACAAACTAGAGCTCAAATCAAGGAGCAAAATAAACCATTGCGTAAGTTGAAAGTACCAGAAGCCATTACTGATATCTTCCGCGAAGAATTTCGAAATGAGCAAAAACGTGACGAGTCTTTACGTGCAATCTCAGAAAAAACATTAAAGGGTACCGTGAAAAAGTGTAAGAACGGGGGTTCCTCTAAATTTCCTACTAGAAAGCGTTTAATGTACAGGGAATATTCTACATGAGACAGGAAGTTCCTGCAATTAGTGGTTTCCCAGAATTTGAGGTCACATGTACTCAAGGTTGCGCACGGGTCGAGTATGGCGGGTCATTTAGGCGTAAAAACAACAACGGATAGGGTATTAAGAGACTTGTATTGGCCTGGTGTCAACAGCGATGTAGCGCGGTTCTGTCGCTCGTGCGACATTTGCTAGAAGACCACCCCTAAAGGTAGGGTAACAAGAGTACCGTCGGGTCAGATACCGTTGATAGATACTCCGTTCAAAGGAGTAGCCATCGACATTGTAGGACCAATATTTCCACATGCAGATCGGAAAAACTGATACATTTTAACGCTGGTAGATTACGCTACCAGATATTCCGAAGCCACAGCTCTGCCATCAATTAAAACCGAACGTGTAGCTGACGCGCTCGTAGACATGTTCAGCAGGGTCGGAGTGCTCGAGGAGGTTTTTACAGATTGTGGAGTACAATTTACCGTTGATCTCATGGCAGAAATTAGTAGGTTGTTATCCCTTAAACAATTACGTACCACATCCTACCATCCTATGTGCAACGGGTTGGTCGAGAAATTCAACGGGACACTGAAGCAAATGTTGCAGAGGATGTGTGCGGAAAGACCGAAAGATTGGGATAGATATCTGAATGCCCTTCTGTTCGCATATCGTGAGGTTCCTCAGGAAAGCTTAGGTTTCTCCCCGTTTGAACTATTGTACGGTAGGACGGTAGGACAGTTCGTGGTCCTATGCGTATACTTCGCGAACTGTGGTCTGGCGAGGTCATGGACGAAGAGGTTAAGACCACTTACCAATATGTGGTTGATTTACGCGAAAGATTAGAAAGTACATGTCGGATGGCGCAAGACGAACTCGTGAAATCAAGTCATAGATACGTCAAGTATTACAACCGAGGAACGCGAAGTAAAAAGTTTGACGTAGGAAATCAAGTGTTGGTGCTTCTTCCAACGAATAACAAGCTGCTAGTTCAATGGAAGGGGCCATATGAAGTCAATCACGTGAAAGGCGAAATGAATTATATCGTTGATGTAGGGGGAAAATCCAAGACGTTTCACGCCAATATGCTTAAACGCTACGTAGCGAGACCTGGACAAATAATTGATAAAGGTATCTTGAATGTTGTATGCGTAGCGGTGATAGACGATGGGTCTAATGATGAAGGGGAATTAGTCTCCAGTAAAGGATTGCCATTTGAATACCCTATTGACGTAGGCAAAGAAAGTATTGACCAGATAAATATATGCCCTGATTGATCGGAAGATCAGCGTACACAGATTATGGAGGTTTTGTCTACATACCCAGAGGTGTTTACGGAGGGACTAGGCCAGTTGCAACCTCAACCAGATAAAATAGGAGCAATCAGGGATGCACCTAGACCAGAGACAAAAAAACAAGTGAGATCATTCCTAGGTCTAGTCGGGTTTTATAGGAAATTCGTCCCCAACCTTGCAGCTATTGCAAGCCCATTAACAGATTTGACTAGAAAGGGGGAACCGAATAAAGTTTCAAGGGGTGCATGCCAGGAAAACGCCTTTAACGCTTTAAAACATAAACTGGAGAGTGCACCAATTTTAAAGTTGCCGGACTTAGATAAACCTTTTGTACTGAGTACTGATGCGTCCGATACGGGTCTTTGGCTGTTTTGCTACAGGAGCAAGGCTGTGTGAAATTGCCCATTGCTAATGCAAGTAGGAAATTGCTCCCTATAGAGCAAAATTACACCGTGATTGAAAAGGAGTGCTTAGGCTTAGTATGGGGAATAGGAAAATTCCACACGTACCTTTTTGGGAGGGAGTTTACTTTGCAAACGGACCATCAGCCACTATTATATTTGAATAAGATTGATGCGTTGGGCGTTATCTTTGCAGCCGTATAGGTTCCGAATCGAGGCGATTCGAGGCTCAGAAATGTGGGGGCTGATTTTTTAAGTAGGGTGTTGTGGGCAGATCATTTCGTTCAGCTTACAAATTGAAGGATTTTATAATGGTTCATTTCTCACATTACGTGATTGTTTTAAAACAGTTTTTGTAAGGGGGAGGTATTGTCACGGAATGATGTAGTTTTTATTCAGGAAATACATGTACTCGGGTTTCGTTTATCGTGTGCAACGATACCTGAGGGTGATTTATATATATGGGCAGTTGTACTTCGGAATCGTGAGTACAATTCGCTCTATGCCGCACGTGCAGGGTGTTCTCGATACAGAGAACGAAAATGTATAAATACTTTACTATATGTGAAGGGTCTTCACATTACTAAGGGTTTTGTCAACAAGCGGCAGGTTTAAGGGACTGTAGTTGTAGGGCTATTGATCCGAGGGAGGGAGGATTGGCACAACTTTAGCTGTAGGGCTATTGGTACGAGGGTGTTAAACGTCCGGGGTGTCCGGAGCTGTCAAACGTCGGGAGCTGTGTTTAAATGCACTGGTGTGTCCAGAGCTGTTAAATGTGAAGGAGTGTCTCATGTCTAGCGTCCGGAGTGTCTAATGTCAAGAGTGACAATGGCGACCCAGCTGTAGAGCTGTCTAAATGACCAGAGTGTCCGGAGGATCTAATAATTGGAGGGTCTGAATTGTCTTATGTTTCGTAGTATTCCGAGTGTCCGGAGTCTGTAGAAATTGTGACGTTTAATTGTACCAGCTGTGGAGCTGTATACTAATAGTCGATTATATCTATTTATTTGTAATTTGTTAGCCGTGTTCTAATATGGGTTTGCAGAATACCAGTATATCTTTTGGGACTGGAAAGATAAGTCATTAAGCAGCAGAGGAGGCGAGCCGGACAACTTTTCAAACAAAAAATCGATAAAACCCTCAAAACAACAAATAGAGCCTTCCTACGAAATCTCGTGTTTTAACCAAAAAAAAAAAAGAAAGTCTCCATTTGGCAAATGGAGCCTTAGTGATTTTGTCTTGAACACGATCTTGCAGTGGTGAATCCATGCGTCGATGAGGCAAACTGAGTCTTCCTCAAAATGCCTCCATTGGGTAAAAAAACGATGGACACTCACCTATGTAGGATGAAAATCATTGTTGAAATTCGAAGAATTTTCACGACTTTACAAACAGACTAATTTCTAGAACCTCACCTTGTAGATCAATTAGATTATTGGACTGGTCAGTGAGTTTGAAATTAATTCTTGTTAGCGAATCATTATGACACCGCGTATAGACTGGATTAACCGGAGACTCAATAATTAGAAATCCTGGAGGATCTGTTGGTGCAAATGAATACAGAATATATCCCTGCTGAGCTTGATTTGATCGTTCGAGATGTTTTTGATAGCTTCCTTCGATAACATCACATACTAAATTGAGCGCAATCACCGATGAAATATTCACATTTTGAGGAGCGATATGACTGCCGCCACCGTCTAGGTCATTATTATGTGTCAGGATAGTTGTTTGTAGTGCTGTTTTTTTTTTCCATGCGTCGTGGATTTTTTTGAAACCTTCATCGATGGCATCATTGAGAGATTTTTTTAATTCTGGAACATTATAACCAGGAATTTTAAATTCTGGAATAGCTGTATCTATGATTGAGTATGTTAACATAAATGACGTTCTAATATCGTCGTTCATTAATGCTTCTTGAATAATTTTCGAATGAACTGTTTCCATGTCATCGATGATTTTGTTACCTGTTTCTACGACGCTGATAAATTCATCTCGGGTTAGAGTACTGGATTTAAGAGATGGCAACAACAATGAAAAATCATTATTCATCGCTGTGAAGTTTTCAGTGATTCTATCGCGTTGAATTCGATAGTATCTATTATCGCGGGATTCTATTATTCCTGTGAAAAGTTTCAACTTGGAGTATTCGTTATAACTCTTTACTTCATTGACGGGTTTTATCCTGTCGGTGATATAATCAGATTTTTGTGGTTCAGGCGGTATAACAATTTCTCGTCTAGGTGGTAATTCAGTCCAACCTAACACTAATCTGATTGAGCTGTTATAAATATCTACGACATAACTTGGTGAGTTTATCTGGATCGCAGATGATTGCGTCGGCTCGTGAACCGTTATAGCGATTTTCGATTCTGTTCCAGTAATTGATTTTATTCTACGCTGAAATTCAGCATTGATTTGTTCGATTTCGTACGACCCAGATAATATTGAAACAACGTTCCAGTCTGGAGTCCCGTCTTCGCGATTCTTTTTTGCAAATACTAAGATGTTATTTGTTGTTCACCGCCAAATAGTGCTGACCTAATATTAGGAAAACTGTGATACACTCGTAGTTTTGCTAGCGTTATCTCCTTCACGGGAATCGGAATAGGGAAATTCACACTGAATTCTGGATTCGTTGATGTTATTGATATCATGCTTGTTTGTACTGGATTTGTGTTCTCCACTATTCGTTGAAGTAATTCCTGCGGTGTTGTCCTTGTTATTATATTCATGATGTATTTCTAATTTTGACATCGCGGAATTATAAATATCTAGCATCGCTGAGAACTCACTATCGGATATAAATGTATCATCGAGCGACGACGATATCAACGAGGACAATTGCGAGAACGCGGTTGATACAACATGAAATTTAATTATGTAGTCTTGCAGTTTACTCTGGCTGCATGATGATATTTTTTTGTTATTATCGAAATTATTCCCGCGATTGTTGTTGCCGCTCATCTACAAATTGGAACAGCTATCGGGGCAATCATTGTCACCGAGGATAGTATAATACCAGCTCCGGTGATTACACCACTCACCGAGTATACGGTAACGTCAACTGCGGTGATTCTTCGTTGGTATTTTTTAATTTTCATTGCATGCTCTTCAGTGAAAGCCTTGAGTTTAGTCTGAAACTCTCTGGCCTTATCATAGCGATATTGAGATACCGAAGGTACCGTTGATGTTGCCATTTTATTTATTATAACAGATTTGAATTGAAACCGTTATTTACTTAAATCCGCTACGAATTCCAAACACCACGTTGTTGAAACCCTAACCAAATTTTTATCAGTAGATGCTATCGTGAACTTTTCAGTTGTATCCTTGTCGATGATCGTTGAATTCGTATTGTTGACCCCGGATGAAGTCGACGATGATATATTAAATTGAGTCGGTGTCACTAGTGTTAATCGATAAATACCTTTAACGGTTGCAGTGATACTTAGTATATTGTCTGTAGGTGTCCACGCAAATAATCCGTGTTGGATCGTGTATACTACGTTATTGGTTTTCTCATGAAGAATTTTTGTTTATTCAATGATTCTTATCATCCTCGGGATTGCTTCGAGGAATTTTTTCGTCTCATCGATGGATTTTTTAATATCAGGGAGTTTTATTTCAATTTTATCCAACGGGGTTCCAAGAAATTTATCCACGATGTTTCAACGAAAATTTGAAAACTGTTTTCCGTGTTCTTCAGTTTTAGATTGAAGTGTTGTTAGTTCCAACACAGAATTTTTCAATTCATCGTTGAGAGTTTTTAATCTATCTGTAATAGTCGAAAAAAGTACACCCGGTTTGAGTTTACCCTGATCGGAAAATAACACGATAGTATCCTCGATTGCGTTTCGTTGTTTAACCAAAATATCATCCAACGACACATTACTACTTTTCAATTTACCCTGACGATCTTGAAATACAACAATTTCCCCGGGGTCAACACTTGTTAGGTTCAACGTCTCAGCTATTTTATCTTCGATTATTCTCTTTATATCACCGATTGTAGGCATTTCTGTGGTTGGTTTCTTCAGCGTTGATAAAATTCTCCCCCAAATATCAATCATGTTATTTTATACATCTCTATAAAATCGTTTCGATTTCCAGTGATTACTGGTGTATTCATTTACGACAACATGTGGTGGTTTTCCAGATGTTGAAATAGCGTCAAGGACATTTAATAATTCGCTGCCACATATTGGTGGGTCATTCATTTGTTGTGTTGGTAGCGTGGAATACCAAGTCTTCATTGGAAATGTTTTTAAGCGGTTTATATAACGCATAAATTCCTTCTGTGGCGCTAATCCATATGAGTCAAAATAATCAATAGCGTATGCAACCCAGTGAGTTCCAGGTCCGGTGCTGTTATCGAGATTAATGATACCGGTTTCAACACTGTTTGGTTGTGTCGGCAGTTGATCTTTTATAAAGACGCCTTTGAAGTTTTTGATGGCCAATTTTTTAGTAGCATCGAGTAAATCAAAATTGGACATAGGAATCGAAGATTCCACAACCATAGGTTCCTCAATCGAAGATTCCTCATCTAGTAAACTGTTCCTGGGATTCTCAGACCTTTTCCGCTGTACCATGAATACGGGGTTCCTGGTAGTCTTAGACCCTTTCCCTTTTTTTTATACCCCTTCCCCGTTGCTTTCTTTAGTGTCATTCCTGCCGCGGTACCAACAGCCCCTAACGCTGCCGCTTTAGCCACCGCTGGGGCTGCTGCTGCAATCAACGCTGGAATCGCAGCTAACAACGGGAATATACCGCCGGTTTTAATCCTGTTTTTGATAGCAGCCGCAGAGAGAGTGATCTGAACGCCTTTTTTATGCTTGAAAGCATCATTGAAGTGTTTTACTTGACGAGTTGTCAGCGACAATGTATTCGCCCCGCCAGTCATCTGATTGTGTTTCAACGTGATTGTGGTTCCACATCGCTTAGCCGATTCTGATTGCAATTTCTTGAGTTGACCGGGAGTTAACGCAACACTGATATGACTATATGATATTATACAATAACAGATTGATTCTAATGGAAAAATCCGAAGGATCAATTATAGATTTTCCACTGGCGCATCTACCACTCTCATTCTTCCGCCAACTCCTTCGAGTAGCATTGATTTGTCGCTGAGAATGACAGCAACTGCTCTATAATTAGCAATAGCACCACGAAGCACATTAGCTCTAAAGTGTATATCAACGACGGATTGTCTTGTTAAATCAAGATGTTCCAGCGAAAAGTAATAAATCGGATATGAATTCCTAAAATCATATTGTGATATTTGCAGACCAGTATCGACATTTTGATCGCCTGCTATAAATGACAACAACCTATGATACACGCGAGCAATATTATTTTGACCGTAATCAAGTTGTACATCTTCAGATTCTTCCTGCTGGCCGTTTATTCTCAGTGAGACATCTTTAACACCTAATTGATCAAATATCATATGGCTGAAACGTTGATCGCCAACTCGTGTGTTATCCTGTAACGCAATAAATATATGACGTGGCGCAGCAATGCCTTGTTTTGATGCTAGGTTCCACGTGAATAACCCGTTAATATTTGATTGTTTAACATCTGTACTTACCGTTAGCCAACTTAGTAATGATTTTCCTCCTTGGTCCATAAATGATAGTAATCGTTCTTCTGCGGTGATTGATGGAGTCAACACTGCATCCACAATGATAGTTTTGTTAAAATAACTTTACCAGCATCAGCATCTGGATTTGCAGCATCTGCTGAAATCCTCCAAATTGCGTCATTATCATCACCCTTTCGCACGAGCGCTATTGTATGATTTGCTCCGTAGATAACTTTTCGAACATTTCTACAGAATATAATATATGATGTAGTGGAATCGCGCATGAAAATGATCTACGCGCTCCTCCCAACATTAATATACGTGTTGCAGCTCCTAGATTGAAATTAGGATCAGCATTTATTATCATATTCTCGACATCAACATTAGCATTACCAGCATTATTCTGTGGTCGTCCTACAACCAATTGATTTCCTCCAGAGGTATTTTTAACATCCATTGCAAACATCATAGAAGGTCCTGCTGATCTTGTATAATCATCAGAATATCTCGCTAACCGGATTATTGTTGTAGCCACATCAACATCGCGATCTATCGACTCAATTTCTTTTCCATCGATGAGGTATCTTGCACTCTCAAATAGCGCCATGATACCATTATTGACAAACCCGACTTGAGTACCAACTGGATACGGTGCTGGTACAGCAAGAGTATCAGCAGCTGTTACAAGTTCTCCTTCTACTTCAATAAACGCTTCAGCGGGTAGAAAGTATTTACTGGTATCATGAACATGAAGTTCAATTCTTGATCGACTATTTGAGTCTATTGCATGATAGGCGTAATATTGATAATCGCATACAGAATCATCCTTGTGCACTGGGGCGTCTATATCAAACGCTGGATCAGGTGACCGTTTAAACATTTATTCTATTTATCAGAGTCTAAATCGCGATTTTCATCGTAAATGATTTTCACACTAGCGTGAGAATCCGTAGGATTTTCCCCGTCGTGGTTGTAAGCCACTTCCTGCTATCATATTTGCGATGTTCCTTTGGTCGGGAGTCACCAGCGACGCTAGTTTTTGATCTACTGCGTTATTTATAATTTGACTAACACTCGCAGGCGTCTCTGCTGTAGACGGTAGTGGTACTCCTTTGGATTTTCTCCGCCGAACTAGCGCTGTTAATTTATCCTTCGCGGCTGAAAACGCTTTCCCGGCAAGATCTCCAACAGCACTAATACCCTTATCACGAATAACATCAATAGCTTTCATCGATAATTGTTTTACTAGCGGCGCTACTTTTGGAGCTATTCTTGCAAATAACCCCGCAATGGTATCACCGAAACCATCACCATAGTACGCGCTATAAACTGCAAACCGTGAATTAACTACATAGACGCTGGCTGGTTTGTCATGGTTGTAGTGTATGATCATTCTTATTCAATTGTTATTTATCTAATCAATGATTCATCGCCGATTACGAAATGGAAAATTCGTAGAATTTCCACCTAGGGATTTTCAGTCGCTGTGATAATCCTCCACTAACTCACCAATGAAATTTCGGTATGTTGCAATATCCATGATACCGCCGGCAAATAACCGTCTACAGATATCAGCTGCTTCATTAATTATTTCCGGTGAGTTATTTCCTGCTCGTTTCCCTCCGATGAGAACTTCTAATCGTGATATATCACTGAGAACATTACCAGGACATGAAACGCTATCGTTTCCAACTAGACCACTACCTGAAATTCCACTCCCCAGAGTCTCTCTCTGGGAAAATTCCTTCTCATCGTATGAGTCTTGTTTTTGCTGTCTTTTTTGGAGTTGAAATTTTTTCTTGAAGTCTCTGTATTCCTTCATCCTTCTATCTAAACTCCCAGTATTTATTTTATACACTATATCAGCCTATTCATTATGTGACATTCTGTAATCCGTATAATTGTCCGTGAAAAACTTCTCTTGTGAATCATAGCTGTTAGCAGCAAATTCACCTAAATTGTCTATATCCTCGTTGAGAATTCGTTGTTTAGCTCTATCGGTAAATAGATCCGCTAATTTCTTTGATTTAGGTGGTCCACTAACTAGTCGTTGTTGTTCTTCCTGAAATTCTTCAAATTTTCGTTCTGAAGCGGTTGATATGTCCTGAGGAAGTGTTTTTAATGATTTTTTTGTTTGTTTAGTTCTTTTTGCTATTTTTTCTAACACAAGGAGAAAAGACTCTTCTTGTTTAGAAATTGCTGATGTTACATCCTCAGTTGCGCTAATTAACGGATTAAATAACTGTTGTGTATCAGTAGGAAAGTCAGTCTGAAGACTCTGTCTAGCTTGTAGTTTATTCCTTACAGAGTCGCAAATTGGTAAAAATCTCTTAATTGCATCTAATCGCTCACTTGTCAATCTAGTTGTTAAGGCCTCGTTGACCATTATTTGAAGTTGCAAACAATTTTTCAATTTGAATTCCCGAAGAGATGTCATAACCCGACCTAACAGACAAAAACATTTTTCAGTTAATTTGAAATAAAAAATTATTGAAATTATAAATTGCAAATTGTATTTTTGACTGTTTTTGGTGGTTTGTTAGTGATCTTTGTCGGGTCAAATGGTCGATTTCCCGTAGCCTTTTTCGATTGATAATTGTTGGATTGATATTATTTTTTATAAACAGAAATTTTAGTTTTTATTCACTGTGAAATATTTTTTATAATCAGAAATTTTATTTTTTTTTACTGTTATTGACTTTTTTATGCATTTTTGCCTGTTTTCATTGATTTTAGGTGGTTTTTTCCACTGCTTTTCATTGATTTTTATCAATTTCAATAGGGTAAAGTAGTCGATTTTGCATGGAAATTCTCGTAGGGAAAAGCTGTTAGGATTCATTTTTGATGATTTTTGATCAATTTTCATTGATTTTTGTCTGTTTTCATTGATTTTTGTTGATTTTTTCATTGATTTGTGATAAAAGAAAAAAAACGTATGGTAAAGTAGTCGATTTTCAATGTTAATTTCCCATAGGATTTTCCATTTCAAAATCAATTCACCATCGTGATTGCTGCAACTAACAATAAAAATATTTTTCTCATAGAATTTTTATTGCTGTGAAATATTTTTATTTTTACTGATTTTTGTCGGTTTTTGATGCATTTTTTGCCTGTTTTCATTGATTTTTGGTGGGTTTTTTCACTGATTTTGATTAATTTCAATAGGGTAAAGTAGTCGATTTTGCATGCAAATTCTCGTAGGGAAAAGCTGTTAGGATTCATTTTTGATGATTTTTGACCAAAAAATCGATAATTTCAATTAAAAAAATGCCACAAAATTACAAAAACAACCAAAAATAACTCATAATTTCAGTCGGGTAAAGTATTCGATTTTGCATGCAAATTCTCGTAGGGAAAAGCTGTTAGGATTCATTTTTGATGATTTTTGACCAAAACATCGATAATTTCAATTTAAAAAATGCCACAAAATTACAAAACAACCAAAAATAACTAATAATTTCAGTCGGGTAAAGTATTCGATTTTGCATGGAAATTCTCGTAGGGAAAAGCTGTTAAAATCCAATTTTGACTGTTTGTCAAATCGTTAGTTGTTTTTTTTTTCATTTTTTTGATTAACGCTCGTATGTTTCTAATTTTAGAATTAACATCCTTTTTCAATTCATAATCCCTACCCAATTCTTTTCGTATTCCTTTAACGGTAGTAAATAACGGGACAAACACACTTACATCACTACAAAATGCAAGAGAGTCCCAAATAGAATTCTGAATTTTTTTGATTAACGCATATTTCTTTGGTAGCATATACTTGTTAGTCATAATACCGTATTCTATATCCTGAAAGTCAGACATAATTTGATCAGGATTTAAATTGTCAGATAGTTTAATATCCTGACTTTTCAATTTTGAAATTTCAGCTATAATTATATTCATATTTTCAGAATTCATATATGTAAATACATATTTCTAATACAAAAACTATTTTTCTCAAAGATGAATGACTCAGACATAAATGAATTGAATTTTTTGTTCGGTCCTTTTAGAAATCGCAGATCGATAGATTCCCTCTGCAACTTTTCGTACTGAGGGTTCACAAATATCGAAATACCTACCGGCTTCATTAATTGATTGGAATATTTTTTCTTCGTTAGTTATTGTATTAAATGATTTTACGGGTCTTTTCCCAATTGATTTATAAGTGCCAGTTCCTCTTCGTTTGGTATTCTCACTCTGTGTAACAACTTCTAGATTATCCAATTTGTTATTCTGAGGATTGGAATCAATGTGATTGATAACAAAACCATCCTTGATCAATCCATTAAACACCTCGAAGATGAAACGATGGCAGTAATATTTCTTCTTTCAAGCGCCAAACTTCAAATACCCCATACCATTGTCATCACCAACTGGTTTCTTCAATCTGCAGTGTCTGACAGTACCATCACTGGATGCTTCATAATTTGTAATCACAGGATGCAGTCTGAATTCTTTCTTCTTTTATATACTAATACTATTTGTCTAATTCATTGTTTGGTTTAATAATAACATCACTGGAGAATCTCCCAATGTAGTCTTGAGGAGTTCTTATGATTTTGTCAAGGACGCTGACACAGTCAGGGTCAGAGTTTTTGATTCTCTTATCATAGTAACGCTTCAACTCTCTGTATCGCTTACCACCACAATTCAGAAATAACTGCGATTTTCCTCTAACCCCAACCCCACATCGTATGCAAGGTAACGGACCAAGGCTTCCACGCCGAAAACTTTGCATATGATACCCACATAATTCATTTCTGCATGATTTGTTACACGGAGTCGTTGATCCAATCATGAGCCATTTGCAGTGATTCATTATATAAAATCCTTCTATTTAAATACTTATTATAATTATAGTATGGAGGAGTTCGAGAGATTATTGAAAATTGCGTCTTGGAAAAATGCTAAATTCAATCTTGATAGAGTTTCTGATAAACCAAAGAATAAAATTCTTGATAGAACCATGATAAGTAAAATCAGAGATTGTTTTAATGAATTCAAGCGTGATGGAGCATCTCAATGTTGGTCAACATTTCGAATTGATGACCGTGTTGACGCTACCATGAATGATGAAAAAGCAGCAGTGATAATCTCACATCTTGGGGAAAAAAGGTATTGTTTTAGAATAAAATTCATTACCCGTTCAGACACTGGAGATTGGATCATCAGGGATAAATACGAACCCATCTTGAAGGATAAAAAACTATCACTGTGAATCAAGATTCCAAACAAGGAATTTTGACTGGAATTGACAAACCATACTACGAGAGATCTTATCCTGTAACAGCAGTTGTTTATGGGATATATCCGTTAAATGACAAACCTGATATTGCAAAACTAGCACCAATGAAACTATCGTCGGATTCAACGTTGAATTGTGTAGTAGAACGAATAATAGAACACTTCACAAATGCATTGCGTGGAAATAAATTGACTGATCTAAGACGAAAAAAAATAAATGAATGGGAATTAACGGTGAAACAGCATGGGGCAACAATTCAGAATATAGTTAAATTAGAAACATCATTGAGATTTCCAATATCAGTAACGACAATAACCGGAGAAGTATTACACGAACCGAAATATCAATCAAAACAAGGAACGCCAATACAAATTATTGATCATAACGAACACGCGTGGTCATCTGCAGTAACAATATTTCCACGAACACGAACTGTAAAATATATACCCCAAACCCTGTTTGGACTTGGAGAGTGTTTTTTTGAGCAGAAATTATTTGATGCTATTTACAATTTGAGTAAAAAAGATCCTGTGTCAATGTGGCTATTTCACAGTGCTGCAGACGATGAATGTGGATTCGATCAGTTTGTAAGGCCCAACGGAGAATTGTACCGTACTGAAGCGCTGCATAATCAAATGAAAAAACTAGCTAGTGAGTTTTCTCTGGGGAAAGACAACGAACAATTACTAACAAACTGTTTTACACTTCCCTCGGTTGCAGCACATTTTGCTAGGAAGAAAAACGCGTGGAAACCAACGCGAAGTGAGTTTCTATCAGATGTCAGATTGAGCTGTCTTGAATACAGCCATGGTGGATTATGGAATACAAAATATGACACTGAAACCGTTATTTCCGTCGATATGATTGCGTGTTACCCCGGGAGTTTTCTCGGGTATGGAGAATGCGCTGAGTACTTCAAACGATTTGGACATCCCACACATGAAATAGCTTGTGTTGCGATTAATGGTCCGCTGCCACATTTTGATTTAACCGGATTCGCTCGTGTAGTATCATTTGAATTAGCTACAGGACTTCATCCCTGTAGTTATCTTTGGATTGGTAGACACATGTCTGAAAAACACTGGATGCCAATAGTGTTATTGAGATATATGATTGATTGTGGGATGTTACAATCGTTAATTGTCAGTGAAGCGATTATATCCTATCGATCACAGAAATCAGTCTGGTTACCACAACCTGATATTGAAAAAATAATTAGCGAACAGCGAAAACTGTTTCCAAATTTCAACGAAGAAGAAATTGTAAAATGGTCCAAACAGTTATTTGAAATCAGAAACAAAGAAGCAAAAGATCTCAGTAGAAGAATAATTGGTAAATTTACTCAGGGTGGCAAATACGACAATGCAAGATATTCTTCACCAATAGCAGTATTGGTCATACAAGAGATAATGTGATGCTAACATGTCTTGAGTGCAACAGGAGCCGGGGTGCCAGCACAATGCCTCTGGGGAGTGCTAGTTAAGACCCCGCGGTGGTAATTGAGTATCCTCGGGTATCACTTGCGGTTGTTGTCGAGTAAATCCTCGTTGAGGGGCAGTTGAATCCAGTCTATAGATTGCTAGATCAGAGACAAAAAAACAAGTGAGATCATTCCTAGGTCTAGTCGGGTTTTATAGGACCTTCGTCCCCAACTTTGCAGCTATTGCAAGCCCATTAACAGATTTGACTAGAAAGGGGGAACCGAATAAAGTTTCAAGGGGTGCATGCCAGGAAAACGCCTTTAACGCTTTAAAACATAAACTGGAGAGTGCACCAATTTTAAATTTTAAATAAACCTTTTGTACTGAGTACTGATGCGTCCGATACGGGTCTTTGGCTGTTTTGCTACAGGAGCAAGGGGGTGTCAACTTGCCCATTGTTAATGCAAGTAGGAAATTGCTCCCTAGAGATCAAAATTACTCCGTGATTGAAAAGGAGTGCTTAGGCTTAGTATGGGGAATAGGAAAATTCCACACGTTCCTTTTTGGGTTGGAGTTTACTTTGCAAACGGACCATCAGCCACTATTATATTTGAATAAAATGAAGGTTGCCAACGCAAGATTGATGCGTTGGGCGTTATCTTTGCAGCCGTATAGTTTCCGAATCGAGGCGATTCGAGGCTCAGAAAATGTGGGGGCTGATTTTTTAAGTAGGGTGTAGTGGGCAGATCATTTCGTTCAGCTTACAAATTGAAGGATTTTATAATGGTTCATTTCTCACATTACGTGATTGTTTTAAAACTGATACCACTTTTTTTAAGGGGGAGGTATTGTCACGGAATGATGTAGTTTTTATTCAGGAAATACATGTACTCGGGTTTCGTTTATCGTGTGCAACGATACCTGAGGGTGATTTATATATATGGGCAGTTGTACTTCGGAATCGTGAGTACAATTCGCTCAATGCCGCACGTGCAAGGTGTTCTCGATACAGAGAACGAAAATGTATAAATACTTTACTATATGTAAAGGGTCTTCACATTACAAAGGGTTTTGTCAACAAGCAGCAGGTTTAAGGGACTGTAGCTGTAGGGCTATTGATCCGAGGGAGGCAGGATTCGCACAAGTTTAGCTGTAGGGCTTTTGGTACGAGGGTGTTAAACGTCCGGGGTTTCCGAAGCTGTCAAACGTCGGGAGCTGTGTTTAAATGCACTGGTGTGTCCAGAGCTGTTAAATGTGAAGGAGTGTCTCATGTCTAGCGTCCGGAGTGTCTAATGTCAAGAGTGACAAGGGTGAGCCAGCTGTAGAGCTGTCTAAATAATCAGAGTGTCCGGAGGGTCTAATATTTGAAGGGTCTAATGTTTCGTAGTATTCCGAGTGTCCGGAGTCTGTAGAAATTGTGAAGTTTAATTGTACCAGCTGTAGAGCTGTATACTAATAGTGGATTATATCTATTTATTTGTAATTTGTTAGCCGTGGGCTAATATGGGTTTACAGAACCCAGTATATCTTTTGGGACTGGAAAGATAAGTCGTTATCTGTCCCTTTATTATTTTCAAATATAGTTTCTCTATTTGAGCGTATTCATTTTTAATATATGAGTAATCCTGCATTGTTTACTACGTGAGTGAACTGTGTTCATCTGTTTTGATATTTCTCTGGGGGTTTTGTATCATTGTATCATTGATTTGTATCATTGTATAATTTGTTAGCATCTTCGAGTCTGTGCGTAATTATGTTTAATTAAATCCAATATTTGGATTACACTACGCACGCATTGCATTGTTTTGCTTATATATATATATATATATATATATATATATATATATATATATATATATATATATATATATATATCGCCACATTAAACCATAATTTTTATATCTGTATCATAAAACATGTTCTGTTATCAATCCGAAAAATCAGTCAAGCTTATCTTGTTACAAGAGAAATTACATTTGTTTATAATTAGCTCTTTCTGCATTGCAATTTTATAATGTTACTGTAACTTACATTCGTTTATTCTAATTAACATCATGAATTGAGCAATTTCTTCTAAAAATATTAAGGATGATACGACTAACCAAATATATCTTTTTCCATATGGATAATAGGATTGACATGCTTTGTTCTTATTATCAGAGCATGATTTAGGATCAACTTGCCCCACATTAGTGAGGGAGAAAGGCTGTAAGGACCCTCATGCTACGTGCATTGATAGAAAATGTGCATGTGGTTCTAACTACTATGATGATAATGGTGCTGCATCTGCTAGAACTTGTCAGCTGAGTAAGTTCATATTTGAATATTGCATACAATTGTCTGGAGATATCTTTTTATCTGTTTCATAAGATAATATACATGGTCATCTAATACTCTAACATTCATATTTATTATTATGGTTAGGTTATATTGGTTCAAAAGCTTTCTCTCCTTAACAGGATATTAAGATACAGTGGAGCCTCGTTAATCCGGACACATTCATTTCCAGTGAATATGTCCGGAATAACGAATTTTCCAGATAATTGAATCATGCACATTTTTTATTTACGATATGCTTCATTGATGGTATCGCCATAATTTACGTAATATATGTGAAAAGTACAACGAATACAATCTGTTATCTCACATTTAAATGCGTTATGGTAAAGTAAAAAAATGCAGTCTTTTTTATAAGTTGTATTTTACATTTGTTACAGTCGCTAATGATTGACGTCCCCATTTTATTCCGAAATGAAGCCCTATACTGTCTACAGCTTAAATTTGTCAACTGCATTTGTACAGTCATCAATAGACTGTGATTGTTACATACAATTGGTAAACAACAAAGAGGTTTAATGACAAGTTTCATTTATTTACCATATGTTATGAAAAACAGCGTGGACAATTTGATCCCAGTGTGTTTATTTAACTATTAGCGTCCCCGTCGTCGATTAGCTAAAACAGACGTGTTTTATACAATCGATGGTTACAATATGGTCACGCTACTTAGTTATTCATAGTGGCCATATATTCTCAATGGCTTCATTATTGTGTTGTTTTCTATATCAGTCTACTGACTGTATTTTCCTATGTCATTTTTCGAATTTACTTAATTTGGAACAGATTATTTCCGGATTATCGAGAAAAGTTTTAATGTAATTTTACAATTTGGTCCCTGATTTTGATTTCCGGATCTGGCACGGAGATTTATTGATTAACGGAGCAAATTAACGATTAGGAAATCCATACCATTAAATTATGTCTGGATATCGAAGTTTCCAGATAAACAGAGACCGGATTAACGAGCTTTCACTGTATAATGTGATAGACATGCTGGCAGAAATAATGAAATAATAATGATGCAGATGTCTTAATTAATTTTGTCTTTCCCAGAATCCTGGAATGTCCATCCAGAATGTCATTAAACTCAGCAATTATATTTTCTGATCATTAGCTCTTCCTGCCTTGCAATTTTATAATGGTACTGTAACCTACATTCGTTTACTCTAATTAACATCAGGAATTGGGCAATTTCTTTGAAATTATTTAGGATGATACGACTAACCGAATATATTTTTTTCCATACGGATAATATGATTGACTTGCTTTGTTCTTTTTTTCAGAGCATGATTTAGGATCAACTTGCCCCACATTAGTAATGGAGAAAGGCTGTAAGGACCCTAACGCTACGTGCATTGAAGGCAAATGTGCATGTGTTTCTAACTATTATGATGATAATGGTGCTGCATCTGCTGGAACTTGTCAGCTGAGTAAGTTCATATTTGAATATTGCATACAACTGTCTCGAGATATTTTTTTATCTGTTTCACAAGATAGTATACATGGTCTTCTAATACTCTAACATTCATATTTATTATTATGGCTAGGTAATATTGGTTCAAATTCTATCTCTCCTTGACAGGATATTTATATAAAGTGGAGCCTCGTTAATCCGGACACATTCGCTCCCAGTGAATATGTCCGGAATAACGTGTTTTCCAGATAATTGAATCATGCACATTTTTTATTTACGATATGCTTCATTAATGGTGTCGCCATAATTTATGTAATACATGTGAAAAGAACAACGAATACAAACTGTTATCCCACATTTAAATGCATTATGGTAAAGAAAAAAAATGCATTCTTTTTTATAAGTTTCAATTTACATTTGTTACAGTTGCTAATGCTTGACGTACCCATTTTATTCCGAAATGAAGCCCTATACTGTCTACAGATTAAATCTGTCAACTGCATTTGTACAGTCATCAATAAACGGTGATTGATACATTCAATTGGTAAACAACAAAGAGGCTTAATGACAAGTTTCATTTATTTCCCTTATTTGATGTCAAACACCGTGGACAATTTGATACCAATGTGTTTATTTAACTATTAGCGCCCCCGTCGTCGATTAGCTAAAACAGACGTTTTTTATACAATCGATGGTTACAATATGGTCACGCTACTTAGTTATTCATAGTGGCCATATATTCTCAATGGCTTCATTATTGTGATGTTTTCTACATTATTCTACTGACTGTATTTTCCTATATCATTTCTCGAATTTACTTAATTTTGGACAGATTATTTCCGGATTAGCGAGACAAGTTTTAATGTAATTTTACACTTTGGTCCCCGATTTTGATTTCATGATCTGGCACGCAGATTTATTGATTAACGGAGCAAATTAACGTTCAGAAATTCCATTCCCGTTATATTCTGTCTGGATAGCGAGGTTTCCGGATAAACGGAGTCCGGATTAACAAGGTTCCACTGTATAATGTGATAGACATGCTGGCAGAAATAATGAAATAATAATGATGCAGAGGTCTTCTTAATTAATTTTGTCTTTCCTACAATCCTTGAATGTCCATCCAGAATGTCGTTAAACAGAGCAATTATATTTGTTTATCATTAGCTCTTTCTGCCTTGCAATTTTATAATCGTACTGTAACTTACACTCGTTTATTCTAATTAGCATCAGGAATTGAGCAATTTCTTAAAAAAATATTTAGGTTGATACGACTAACCAAATACATTTTTTTCCATATGGATAATAGGATTGACTTGCTTTGTTCTTATTTTCAGAGCATGATTTAGGATCCACTTGCCCCACATTAGTAATGGAGAAAGGCTGTAAGGACCCTGATGCTACGTGCATTGAAGGCAAATGTGCTTGTGGTTCTAACTACTATGATGATAATGGTGCTGCATCTGCCGGAACTTGTCAGCTGAGTAAGTTCATATTAGAATATTGCATACAACTGTCTCGAGATTTCTTTTTATCTGTTTCACAAGATAATATACATGGTCTTCTTATACTCTAACATTCATATTTATTATTAGGGTTAGGTTACATTGGTTCAAAAGCTTTCTATCCTTAACAGGATATTTATATACAGTGGAGCCTCGTTAATCCGGACATATTCTTTCCCAGTAAATATGTCCGGAATAACGAGTTTTACTGATAATTGAATCATGCACATTTTTTATTTACGATATGTCTACTCGTCTACGCTTGATTGACGGTGTCGCCATAATTTATGTAATATATGTTAAAAGTACAACGATTACAATCTGTTATCTCACAGTTTAATCCGTTATGGTAAAGTAAAAAAATGCAGTCTTTTTTATAAGTTGTATTTTACAGTTGTTACTGTTGCTAATGATTGACGTCCCCATTTTATTCCGAAATGAAGCCCTATACTGTCTACAGCTTAAATTTGTAAACTGCATTAGTAGTCATCAATAAACTGTGATTGTTACATACAATTGGTAAACAACAAAGAGTCTTAATGACAAGTTCAATTTATTTACCATATGTTATGTCAAACAGCGTGGACAATTTGATACCAGTGTGTTTATTTAACTATTAGCGCACCCGTCGTCGATTATCTCAACCACTTTTTTATACAATCGCTGGTTACAATATGGTCATGCTACTTAGTTATTGAAAGTGGCCATATATTCTCAATGGATTCATTATTGTTTTTTCTATATTATTCTACTGACTGAGTTTTCCTATATGATTTATCGAATTTACTTAATTTTGGACAGATTCTTTCCGGATTAGCGAGACAAGTTTTAATGTAATTTTACAATTTGGTCCCTGATTTTGATTTCCGGATCTGGCACGCAGATTTATTGATTAACGGAGCAAATTAACGTTTAGGAATTCCATTCCATTAAATTATGTCTGGATAGCGATGTTTCCGGATATACGGAGATCGGTTTAACGAGCTTTCACTGTATAATGTCATAGACATGCTGGCAGAAATAATGAAATAATAATGATGCAGAGGTCTTCTTAATTAATTTTGTCTTTCCCAGAATCCTTGAATGTCCATCCAGAAAGTCATTAAACTGAGCAATTATATTTTTTTATCATTAGCTCTTTCTGCCTTGCAATTTTATAATCGTACTGTAACTTACATTCGTTTACTCTAATTAACATCAGGAATTGAGCAATTTCTTTGAAAATTATTTAGGATGATACGACTAACCAAATATATTTTACTCCATATGGATAATAGGATTGACTTGCTTTGTTCTTATTTTCAGAGCATGATTTAGGATCAACTTGCCCCACATTAGTAATGGAGAAAGGCTGTAAGGACCCCAATGCTACGTGCATTGAAGGCAAATGTGCATGTGTTTCTAACTACTATGATGATAATGGTGCTGCATCTGCCGGAACTTGTCAGCTGAGTAAGTTCATATTTGAATATTGCATACAACTGTCTCGAGATATCTTTTTATCTGTTTCACAAGATAGTATACATGGTCTTCTAATACTCTAACATTCATATTTATTATTATGGCTAGGTAATATTGGTTCAAATTCTCTCTCCTTGACAGGATATTTATATAAAGTGGAGCCTCGTTAATCCGGACACATTCGCTCCCAGTGAATATGTCCGAAATAACGTGTTTCTCCTTTGAATACGTTCCCCAATCACATTACTTCAGGGATATTAGCCTGCTACCTCGCGAATCCAGCCCTACCAAAAGACGAAAATTCGTCTTTCCTGTCTATGTCATATAGACAAAGGGCAATAACTCTTGCCCATTACCTCCCCTTGCCGCCCGTTAGGTGTCGCTTCTTTAGTTTTTTTAGCTTCGCTGTTCGCGAAAACACGTACAATTAGACCTGCAATGAATCCAAGCCATCTTAGTGTAAATTCTGACCATCCGAAGTTAAATTTGGAATTACTGTGTTGGATAATCATTCCTCTACAGGTCGTATACATTATTTTACAATATTTTCCAATTTGAGTGACTTTGTCACCTTTTCTAGACTTCGGACCAGGTTGCAACGTGGTCAAAGCACGCTTATGGCGGTACTAGCATGTAATACATGTAGCACTCAATAATTTCGCTTATTCCGTATGTAACGTTTACGATATTAGCGACTAATAACGTGCTGCATTGATAATGTGTGCTTTATTTATCTTCTTTGACGTTTCAGTAGACTTCAAAAAAGTCTTTGAACGACCAATTTGCGACTTTAATGGCGGACTTCGTCTTGTAGTCACGAGTTCACGCAACACTTAATCATTTCGCTTCCTCCGTTAGTTACGGTTATGGAATAGCGACTAAATAGCGTACTGAATTGTTAATTTGTGCTTTGTTTATCTTTTTCTCCGTTTCAGTAGACTTCGTCTCTGAACGACCAGTTGCGACTATTAATGGCGGAATTTCGTGTTGTAGTCACAAGTTCACGCGACACTAAATCATTTCGCTTCCTCCGTTAGTTTCGGTTATGGTAATAGCGACTTAATAGCGTGCTGAATTGCTAATTGTGCTTTGTTTATCATCTTTTTCGTTTCAGTAGACTTCGTCTTGAACGAACCATTGCAACACGCTCACGGCGATAACTAGTGTTGTTATTAAGAGTTAACATGGCACGGAATAATTTGACTACTCCGTTAATAACGGTTATAGTATTATCGAATTAATAATATGCTGAATTTTTTTTAATTTGTGCTTTGGCGGAATTCATGTTGTAGTCATGAGTTCACGCGACACTAAATCATTTCGCTTCCTCCGTTAGTTACGGTTATGGTAATAGCGACTTAATAGCGTGCTGAATTGTTAATTGTGCTTTGTTTATCATCTTTTTCGTTTCAGTAGACTTCGTCTTGAACGAACCATTGCAACACGCTCACGGCGATAACTAGTGTTGTCATTAAGAGTTAACATGGCACGGAATAATTTGACTACTCCGTTAATAACGGTTATATTATTATCGAATTAATAATATGCTGAATTTTTTTTAATTTGTGCTTTGTTCTCTTCTTTTGTCGTTTCAGTAGCAAAGTCGACAACGAAGGCATGAATGGCAAAATGGGTGTTGGCAATGTGGAAATGGAGGAAATTATGTTGACATGGTTTAGGCTGCCCAGTGGGTGTAAATTTCACCACAGATCCGTGCATGGCTTTCGGGCCTGCAAGTCCGGACGCATGGAGTCTATGCTGGATCAATTGGATCCATTTTAATATGCACTTTCGCCGGCCTTCCAGCTGTCAGTCCAGCCGACACCGTCAGTTCAGCCGGCACTTCAGCAGGCAAACCGGCATTAGCCGTCCATCCGGCACCGTCCGTTCAGCCCAAATGGCACCGGACGGCCAGCCGACCTTCCAGCTTGCTTCAACAGGCACCGGCCGTTCAGCCCAAATGGCACCGGCCGGCCAGCCGACCTTCCAGCCTGCGTCGACAGGCACCGGCCGTCCATCCGGCAACGACCGTTCAGCCCAAATGGCACCGGTCGTCCAGCCGACCTTCCAGCCGGCATCAACCGGCACCGGCCGTCCATCCGGCAACGACCGTTCAGCCCAATTGGCACCGGTCGTCCAGCCGACCTTCCAGCCGGTATCAACCGGCACCGGCCGTCCATCCGGCAACGACCGTTCAGCCCAAATGGCACCGGTCGTCCAGCCAACCTTCCAGCCGGCATCAACCTGCACCGGCCGTCCATCCGGCAGCGACCGTTCAGCCCAAATGGCACCGGTCGTCCAGCCGACCTTCCAGCCGGCATCAACCGGCACCGGCCGACCATCCGGCAACGACCGTTAAGCCCAAATGGCACCGGTCTTCCAGCCGGCATCAACCTGCACCGGCTGTACATCGGATTTACGGAGATTATAGTGATGAACCCGTCAGTCAATCTACACTACTGGTTACATATCACTACCATGAGAGAAATGTTATAGATGAATCTCCGTCCAATCAGACCATTCGAGAGGCAGGTGCCGGTCATAGCCGGACCTTCGCCGACATTCCGGCCGACCATATACCAGACAAATTAGTCGGTATTGCCGGTGTACACCTCCCGTCATGTCAAATACGTGACGGTGTGATTTTAAAACAAGGGAGAATTAGTGACATTATCAGAGGTGACGGAATCGAGTTGTCTATGCCACTTGGTAGGCGCTACCCAGATATGACAGCTTTACCAGAACAGGTCTTTCAGGCCGACCATCCGCCAGTTCAATCAGCCGGCAGTGCCGGCCGTCCATATGTTCACGGCTTCTCCACAAGGGAGATTTATGGAAAGTGTCAATTATGACAGAATTGCGTCATCTAAGTCACCTGGTATGCTTTACAGATATGCAAGCTGTACCAGAACCAACATTCCCTCTGAACGAATGGTAGATGGGCGCGCAGTGCTGGCCGCACTACATAAGCATTATGTAATTGTTATTACCTTACAGTCGGCACCATCCGGCACCGGGCGTCCATCCGGCAATGACCGTTCAGCCCATATGGCACCGGTCATCCAGCAGACCTTCCAGCCGGCACTAACCGGCACCGGGCGATCCGGCAATGACCGTTCAGCCCATATGGCACCGGTCGTCCAGCCAAGCTTTCAGCCGACACTTGCCGGCACTGACCGTTCATCCGGCTCCGGCCGTCCAGCCCAACAGGCACCGGTCGTCCAACCGTATGGAGATTTTAGTCTTATACCAGTCCGTCCGACTATACCGCTGTACCAGCACGGGGACTTTTATCATACCGCAATCCGCACAAATCGGATTGACGAAGATTCTAATGATGTTTCCGTCTGTCAATCCGTACTACCGGTTACATATCACTACCATGACACAGATAGTTGGCGAGGAATCTCTCGATCCAACCCGACCATTCGAGCGGTCGGTGCCGGTCATAGCCGGCCCGTCGCAGTCATTCAGGCCAAACATATGCCAATCAATTCATTCGGCATTGCCGGCCGTCCATAGGCTAACAGCTCATCCACAAGGGAGAGTGAATGCTTTTATCAGAGATGACGGAATCGAGTCATCTATGCCACCTGGTATGCATTACCCCGATATGGATGCTTTACCAGAGCAAGATTATGCACATAGTGAGTGCGATGAGTCGCAGGCAAATCAGCTGTATGCAGATCCAACTATGGAACGGACTGAGTTCAGCTTCAAAGCCGCAGTGGAGGAAATTTATAGGGTGTTGGCCCCTTCAGAATGCCCTCCACCTCCTGCTGCCTTTACCGACTATAAGCTTAGAGCGTCGGTTGATCTGGATGAGGGGGAAGAGACTCTATCCTGCCACATCCTTCCCCAGTCGACAAAATTAAGGAAATTAATGACCGTCTGTCGACACGTATAGGGGATCCAGGAATTGCTAAGGTTTTTCTTTTCTGAAAGCCAAGTACCAGCGTCGTTTTCAGGTCGATGGTACAAAACTCACTCCGGTGCGTTCAGTACTGAGGTCCAGGCTCAGGATAAAAATATGGCAGCAGTCCATATGTCTGCTCCATTGTCTTATAAAGTGGACAAAACGGTGTTCAATGCCAATTCCAAGCTGGTTCGAAATGTAGTCGCTACGTCTTCACTGTTAGATCTAGCCTCCCTAGCCATTTTCAGGATCGCTGAAAAATCTGGCAATGAACATGCTTGGGATTCGACGGCCCGGTTAGCTAGGGTTCTTAACAGGGCAGCTCACCATTACATGGCCAATGCGCTGACTACTTCTGCCATACCTAGACCTGATACGTCGTGACGCATGTCTGAAGGGCACGTCGCTTAAACTCCATCATAAGCTGGCTAGATATGACCGACGCACATTACACGTCCCTATCCCACGAGTAGCGGACATTCTCCGTTGTGCTTGTCGGGACTAGGCTTATCAGTTCCATGTCATACCTTTTGGCCTAAATTTAAGCCCTTGGGCTAGTACCAAGGTTATGGATTACGTCGTCACCCTGTTCCGCTCGACTTCATCTATTGCGTCGGCAGTATATTTGGACGACATCCTCCAGAAACATGTCAAGTTCTACTCTGCTCAAAAGCAGAAACGATCTTATATCACTATACGTCATATAGGCTTTCTCGTGAACTGGATAAAGTCTGATCTCTGTCCAATCCGGATTTTGGTCCATCTGGGTGTGGAGTTTCTCCCGATCTGAATCTGGTAAGGCTTCCTCGAGTTTCCGATCATCCAAATAATTGCACTCGTAGAGTCCGTTTCCGACAGGATGCGCATTTTAGCGAGAGAGTTGCAGATCCTCGGATTATTCAATGCGGCAGCAGACTTGATCCCGCTCAGCCGTCCTTTTATGCGCCATTTACAAAGGACGTTGCTAGCGTAATTGCGGCCTTTTCAAGTCCCTTCGATCCCAGAAAACAGTCATGCTCACGCCAGAGATACGATCATTCTTGAGTTAATTGCACAACCCCTGTAGGCTGTCCACAGGGATTACTCTGGAGATACCCCAAGGGGATAACGGTATGTTCCGCCACTAATACCTACGGTTGGGGTGCCCACCTGTTGCCGGACTTAGATACTGTCAGCGGCACGTGGGTGCCAGGGGCGAGCCCTTTCCACATCAACCTTTCAGAAATAACGGCTGTCATCAATGCCTTTCATTTCGGGCAGGATCAACTCTTATTACAAACTGCCCTCATTATGTCAGACAACATTGTGGTGGTGCCTTGCCTCAAAACAAGGGGACACCAATCACCAGACCTGTGCAATCTGAACTGGCAGTTTCTACATTGGTTCGACAATCTCCACCTCAATGTACAATTCAGACACATTCTTGGCAGACTCAATGTCTTGGCTGACACTCTATCTAGTCATTCACACAGAATGGTCACTCCATCAATCGGACTTGCTTCCAATCGACACACTTTGGAGACGTCCGATGATTGATCTTTTGCAACAAGGTGGAATAGCAAATTCTCCACATTTCATCTCACAGGTTCCAGACCCAGAAGCTTGGGTCGTGGATGCTCGATCAATCACCTGGGAAGGGTTGTGGTCATTCTCCTACCCTCCCACGGTCTTGGTACTGGAATTAATCCAGAAGTTAAGGGGTCAGAATTGTCAGATGGTTCTGATTACCCCTCTCAGATGGAACAACTACTGGGTCTCCGATCTACTCAATCTAGGCGATAGATCTACCCAGGAAGATTACAGTCAGCACAAGTATTCACAAGCAACCGCGGCCAGGGGTGTTCCACCCCTGTCCGGACCGTCTTTATGTTCAAGCTTGGCTCTTGTCCAGACAGCCTTGCAAGACAAACAATTTAAATCTTTGATTGCGGAGAGAATCTCGAGAGCAAGAAGGCCCTCTACTCTGAAGGTTTACGAGGGCAAGTGGCATGTTTACAGAGACTGGTACCATATCATTCACATTGTTCCTCTGAGTGTCACAATCCCTCAACTGGACAACTTTTCTCTGGCTTTTCGAGGAGAAACATCTGGCTCCAGTTATTCTCAAATGTTACCGCTCCATGATATCAGACACATTCTGCCATTCTGGTACATGCGCTATCAGCCAGGACAAAGATTTGTCAGATCTTTTAGACATTTAAAAAAAAAAAAAAAAAAAAAAAAAAAAAATTCAATCGACTTATATCCCTCACCCTGTTTCCAAATGGAATCTGTCCTGGGTTTTAACATGACTCAATTCAGACAGTATTGAGTCTTTAACCCACGATTAGTTTAAGCTACTATCATACAAATTGGGTTTCTTGATAGCCTTAGCTTCAGCATGCAGGGTGAGCGAGTTACATGTCCTTTCTAGTGACCCGAACTCTCTTCCGTTCCGATCAGAGGGTTTGATGGTCCTCTTGACGCAGCCAGACTTCGTAGTCCAAAATAGATTACCATACATTGGCGATCAACGAGTCGTCATTAGCTCGCTTTCTTTATAGATAAGTCGGGATCAACAGCCATGTAAGATCCTGTTTGGGCACTCTAGCACCATTTCAATGCATAGAGGTGAGTCAGGTCACATACAAGCACCTCTTTCTTCTGGTGATAGCTGGGATATGAGATATCACCATTCAAGCCCTTGCTTCATGGCTGTAGTGGGTTATACGCTCGGCGTACTCTGAGAATTCGCAAATCAGTCACCTTATAGAAGCTGTTGGCTGACATGCAGAGTCAACCTTCTACAGTTTTATCTTCAAGTTTGTACTCGCAGAGGCAAACATTGATTCTAGTAGGTCCGGTGTTGGGCAGCCCAGACGCCCACCAGACCCATGTACAACAATCAGCACAGCCTATTAGCTTCGCTGGATTCGCCAGATAAATTTTCGTAGGTAAGAAGATTTCAATAACTATCTTCTTAACCGTATAAAAGGGTCACATATCACGTGACCCTGGGCTGTGTTGCTGATTGAAAATTAGGAGACCGGGTTATCATTCACATGGGGAATCCAACCATCATTCCCTAGAGGATACCCGGGGTGGAGGTCGGATGCTCCGCATTCCCTCCTCCTATTACTTATTCTCCTAAAGTAATGTGATTGGGGAACGTATTCAAAGGAGAAAGCAAATTTTTTAGTAAATTATGTTTCTCCGAGAATACTTACCCAATCACATTACTAAGAAACCCTCCCAACCACCCCGCCATGCGAGCATCCTCGTGTTTTATATATCGCTCAGCTTAAAAACTAAAGAAGCGACACCTAACGGGCGGCAAGGGGAGGTAATGGGCAAGAGTTATTGCCCTTTGTCTATATGACATAGACAGGAAAGACGAATTTTCGTCTTTTGGTAGGGCTGGATTCGCGAGGTAGCAGGCTAATATCCCTGAAGTAATGTGATTGGGTAAGTATTCTCGGAGAAACATAATTTACTCAAAAATTTGCTTTTCCAGATAATTGAATCGTGCACATTTTTTATTTACGATATGCTTCATTAATGGTGTCGCCATAATTTATGTAATACATGTGAAAAGAACAACGAATACAAACTGTTATCTCACATTTAAATGCATTATGGTAAAGAAAAAAATGCACTCTTTTTTATAAGTTTCAATTTACATTTGTTACAGTTGCTAATGCTTGACGTACCCATTTTATTCCGAAATGAAGCCCCATACTGTCTACAGATTAAATCTGTCAACTGCATTTGTACAGTCATCAATAAACGGTGATTGATACATTCAATTGGTAAACAACAAAGAGGCTTAATGACAAGTTTCATTTATTTCCCTTATTTGATGTCAAACACCGTGGACAATTTGATACCAATGTGTTTATTTAACTATTAGCGCCCCCGTCGTCGATTAGCTAAAACAGACGTTTTTTATACAATCGATGGTTACAATATGGTCACGCTACTTAGTTATTCATAGTGGCCATATATTCTCAATGGCTTCATTATTGTGATGTTTTCTACATTATTCTACTGACTGTATTTTCCTATATCATTTCTCGAATTTACTTAATTTTGGACAGATTATTTCCGGATTAGCGAGACAAGTTTTAATGTAATTTTACACTTTGGTCCCCGATTTTGATTTCATGATCTGGCACGCAGATTTATTGATTAACGGAGCAAATTAACGTTCAGAAATTCCATTCCCGTTATATTCTGTCTGGATAGCGAGGTTTCCGGATAAACGGAGTCCGGATTAACAAGGTTCCACTGTATAATGTGATAGACATGCTGGCAGAAATAATGAAATAATAATGATGCAGAGGTCTTCTTAATTAATTTTGTCTTTCCTACAATCCTTGAATGTCCATCCAGAATGTCGTTAAACAGAGCAATTATATTTGTTTATCATTAGCTCTTTCTGCCTTGCAATTTTATAATCGTACTGTAACTTACACTCGTTTATTCTAATTAGCATCAGGAATTGAGCAATTTCTTAAAAAAATATTTAGGTTGATACGACTAACCAAATACATTTTTTTCCATATGGATAATAGGATTGACTTGCTTTGTTCTTATTTTCAGAGCATGATTTAGGATCCACTTGCCCCACATTAGTAATGGAAAAAGGCTGTAAGGATCCTAATGCTACCTGCATTGAAGGCAAATGTGCTTGTGGTTCTAACTACTATGATGATAATGGTGCTGCATCTGCCGAAACTTGTCAGCTGAGTAAGTTCATATTAGAATATTGCATACAACTGTCTCGAGATTTCTTTTTATCTGTTTCACAAGATAATATACATGGTCTTCTTATACTCTAACATTCATATTTATTATTAGGGTTAGGTTACATTGGTTCAAAAGCTTTCTATCCTTAACAGGATATTTATATACAGTGGAGCCTCGTTAATCCGGACATATTCTTTCCCAGTAAATATGTCCGGAATAACGAGTTTTACTGATAATTGAATCATGCACATTTTTTATTTACGATATGTCTACTCGTCTACGCTTGATTGACGGTGTCGCCATAATTTATGTAATATATGTGAAAAGTACAACGATTACAATCTGTTATCTCACAGTTTAATCCGTTATGGTAAAGTAAAAAAATGCAGTCTTTTTTATAAGTTGTATTTTACAGTTGTTACTGTTGCTAATGATTGACGTCCCCATTTTATTCCGAAATGAAGCCCTATACTGTCTACAGCTTAAATTTGTAAACTGCATTAGTACAGTCATCAATAAACTGTGATTGTTACATACAATTGGTAAACAACAAAGAGTCTTAATGACAAGTTCAATTTATTTACCATATGCTATGTCAAACAGCGTGGACAATTTGATACCAGTGTGTTTATTTAACTATTAGCGCACCCGTCGTCGATTATCTCAACCACTTTTTTTTATACAATCGCTGGTTACAATATGGTCATGCTACTTAGTTATTGAAAGTGGCCATATATTCTCAATGGATTCATTATTGTTTTTTCTATATTATTCTACTGACTGAGTTTTCCTATATGATTTATCGAATTTACTTAATTTTGGACAGATTCTTTCCGGATTAGCGAGAAAAGTTTTAATGTAATTTTACAATTTGGTCCCCGATTTTGATTTCCGGATCTGGCACGCAGATTTATTGATTAACGGAGCAAATTAACGTTTAGGAATTCCATTCCATTAAATTATGTCTGGATAGCGATGTTTCCGGATATACGGAGATCGGTTTAACGAGCTTTCACTGTATAATGTGATAGACATGCTGGCAGAAATAATGAAATAATAATGATGCAGAGGTCTTCTTAATTTTGTCTTTCCCAGAATCCTTGAATGTCCATCCAGAAAGTCATTAAACTGAGCAATTATATTTTTTTATCATTAGCTCTTTCTGCCTTGCAATTTTATAATCGTACTGTAACTTACATTCGTTTATTCTAATTAACATCAGGAATTGAGCAATTTCTTTGAAAATTATTTCGGATGATACGACTAACCAAATATATTTTACTCCATATGGATAATAGGATTGACTTGCTTTGTTCTTATTTTCAGAGCATGATTTAGGATCAACTTGCCCCACATTAGTAATGGAGAAAGGCTGTAAGGACCCCAATGCTACGTGCATTGAAGGCAAATGTGCATGTGTTTCTAACTACTATGATGATAATGGTGCTGCATCTGCCGGAACTTGTCAGCTGAGTAAGTTCATATTTGAATATTGCATACAACTGTCTCGAGATATCTTTTTATCTGTTTCACAAGATAGTATACATGGTCTTCTAATACTCTAACATTCATATTTATTATTATGGCTAGGTAATATTGGTTCAAATTCTATCTCTCCTTGACAGGATATTTATATAAAGTGGAGCCTCGTTAATCCGGACACATTCGCTCCCAGTGAATATGTCCGAAATAACGTGTTTTCCAGATAATTGAATCATGCACATTTTTTATTTACGATATGCTTCATTAATGGTGTCGCCATAATTTATGTAATACATGTGAAAATAACAACGAATACAAACTGTTATCCCACATTTAAATGCATTATGGTAAAGAAAAAAAAATGCATTCTTTTTTATAAGTTTCAATTTACATTTGTTACAGTTGCTAATGCTTTACGTACCCATTTTATTCCGAAATGAAGCCCTATACTGTCTACAGATTAAATCTGTCAACTGCATTTGTACAGTCATCAATAAACTGTGATTGATACATTCAATTGGTAAACAACAAAGAGGCTTAATGACAAGTTTCATTTATTTCCCTTATTTGATGTCAAACACCGTGGACAATTTGATACCAATGTGTTTATTTAACTATTAGCGCCCCCGTCGTCGATTAGCTAAAACAGACGTTTTTTATACAATCGATGGTTACAATATGGTCACGCTACTTAGTTATTCATAGTGGCCATATATTCTCAATGGCTTCATTATTGTGATGTTTTCTACATTATTCTACTGACTGTATTTTCCTATATCATTTCTCGAATTTACTTAATTTTGGACAGATTATTTCCGGATTAGCGAGACAAGTTTTAATGTAATTTTACACTTTGGTCCCCGATTTTGATTTCATGATCTGGCACGCCGATTTATTGATTAACGGAGCAAATTAACGTTCAGAAATTCCATTCCCGTTATATTCTGTCTGGATAGCGAGGTTTACGGATAAACGGAGTCCGGATTAACAAGGTTCCACTGTATAATGTGATATACATGCTGGCAGAAATAATGAAATAATAATGATGCAGAGGTCTTCTTAATTAATTTTGTCTTTCCTACAATCCTTGAATGTCCATCCAGAATGTCGTTAAACAGAGCAATTATATTTGTTTATCATTAGCTCTTTCTGCCTTGCAATTTTATAATCGTACTGTAACTTACACTCGTTTATTCTAATTAGCATCAGGAATTGAGCAATTTCTTAAAAAAATATTTAGGTTGATACGACTAACCAAATACATTTTTTTCCATATGGATAATAGGATTGACTTGCTTTGTTCTTATTTTCAGAGCATGATTTAGGATCCACTTGCCCCACATTAGTAATGGAGAAAGGCTGTAAGGACCCTAATGCTACTTGCATTGAAGGCAAATGTGCTTGTGGTTCTAACTACTATGATGATAATGGTGCTGCATCTGCCGGAACTTGTCAGCTGAGTAAGTTCATATTAGAATATTGCATACAACTGTCTCGAGATTTCTTTTTATCTGTTTCACAAGATAATATACATGGTCTTCTTATACTCTAACATTCATATTTATTATTAGGGTTAGGTTACATTGGTTCAAAAGCTTTCTATCCTTAACAGGATATTTATATACAGTGGAGCCTCGTTAATCCGGACATATTCTTTCCCAGTAAATATGTCCGGAATAACGAGTTTTACTGATAATTGAATCATGCACATTTTTTATTTACGATATGTCTACTCGTCTACGCTTGATTGACGGTGTCGCCATAATTTATGTAATATATGTGAAAAGTACAACGATTACAATCTGTTATCTCACAGTTTAATCCGTTATGGTAAAGTAAAAAAATGCAGTCTTTTTTATAAGTTGTATTTTACAGTTGTTACTGTTGCTAATGATTGACGTCCCCATTTTATTCCGAAATGAAGCCCTATACTGTCTACAGCTTAAATTTGTAAACTGCATTAGTACAGTCATCAATAAACTGTGATTGTTACATACAATTGGTAAACAACAAAGAGTCTTAATGACAAGTTCAATTTATTTACCATATGTTATGTCAAACAGCGTGGACAATTTGATCCCAGTGTGTTTATTTAACTATTTGCGCACCCGTCGTCGATTATCTCAACCACTTTTTTTATACAATCGCTGGTTACACTATGGTCATGCTACTTAGTTATTGAAAGTGGCCATATATTCTCAATGGATTCATTATTGTTTTTTCTATATTATTCTACTGACTGAGTTTTCCTATGTGATTTATCGAATTTACTTAATTTTGGACAGATTCTTTCCGGATTAGCGAGACAAGTTTTAATGTAATTTTACAATTTGGTCCCTGATTTTGATTTCCGGATCTGGCACGCAGATTTATTGATTAACGGAGGAAAATAACGTTTAGGAATTCCATTCCATTAAATTATGTCTGGATAGCGATGTTTCCGGATATACGGAGATCGGTTTAACGAGCTTTTACTGTATAATGTGATAGACATGCTGGGATAAATAATGAAATAATAATGATGCAGAGGTCTTCTTAATTTTGTCTTTCCCAGAATCCTTGAATGTCCATCCAGAAAGTCATTAAACTGAGCAATTATATTTTTTTATCATTAGCTCTTTCTGCCTTGCAATTTTATAATCGTACTGTAACTTACATTCGTTTATTCTAATTAACATCAGGAATTGAGCAATTTTTTTGAAAATTATTTAGGATGATACGACTAACCAAATATATTTTACTCCATATGGATAATAGGATTGACTTGCTTTGTTCTTATTTTCAGAGCATGATTTAGGATCCACTTGCCCCACATTAGTAATGGAGAAAGGCTGTAAGGACCCCAATGCTACGTGCATTGAAGGCAAATGTGCATGTGTTTCTAACTACTATGATGATAATGGTGCTGCATCTGCCGGAACTTGTCAGCTGAGTAAGTTCATATTTGAATATTGCATACAACTGTCTCGAGATATCTTTTAACCTGTTTCACAAGATAGTATACATGGTCTTCTAATACTCTAACATTCATATTTATTATTATGGCTAGGTAATATTGGTTCAAATTCTATCTCTCCTTGACAGGATATTTATATAAAGTGGAGCCTCGTTAATCCGGACACATTCGCTCCCAGTGAATATGTCCGAAATAACGTGTTTTCCAGATAATTGAATCATGCACATTTTTTATTTACGATATGCTTCATTAATGGTGTCGCCATAATTTATGTAATACATGTGAAAAGAACAACGAATACAAACTGTTATCCCACATTTAAATGCATTATGGTAAAGAAAAAAAATGCATTCTTTTTTATAAGTTTCAATTTACATTTGTTACAGTTGCTAATGCTTGACGTACCCATTTTATTCCGAAATGAAGCCCTATACTGTCTACAGATTAAATCTGTCAACTGCATTTGTACAGTCATCAATAAACGGTGATTGATACATTCAATTGGTAAACAACAAAGAGGCTTAATGACAAGTTTCATTTATTTCCCTTATTTGATGTCAAACACCGTGGACAATTTGATACCAATGTGTTTATTTAACTATTAGCGCCCCCGTCGTCGATTAGCTAAAACAGACGTTTTTTATACAATCGATGGTTACAATATGGTCACGCTACTTAGTTATTCATAGTGGCCATATATTCTCAATGGCTTCATTATTGTGATGTTTTCTACATTATTCTACTGACTGTATTTTCCTATATCATTTCTCGAATTTACTTAATTTTGGACAGATTATTTCCGGATTAGCGAGTCAAGTTTTAATGTAATTTTACACTTTGGTCCCCGATTTTGATTTCATGATCTGGCACGCAGATTTATTGATTAACGGAGCAAATTAACGTTCAGAAATTCCATTCCCGTTATATTCTGTCTGGATAGCGAGGTTTCCGGATAAACGGAGTCCGGATTAACAAGGTTCCACTGTATAATGTGATATACATGCTGGCAGAAATAATGAAATAATAATGATGCAGAGGTCTTCTTAATTAATTTTGTCTTTCCTACAATCCTTGAATGTCCATCCAGAATGTCGTTAAACAGAGCAATTATATTTGTTTATCATTAGCTCTTTCTGCCTTGCAATTTTATAATCGTACTGTAACTTACACTCGTTTATTCTAATTAGCATCAGGAATTGAGCAATTTCTTAAAAAAATATTTAGGTTGATACGACTAACCAAATACATTTTTTTCCATATGGATAATAGGATTGACTTGCTTTGTTCTTATTTTCAGAGCATGATTTAGGATCCACTTGCCCCACATTAGTAATGGAGAAAGGCTGTAAGGACCCTAATGCTACGTGCATTGAAGGCAAATGTGCTTGTGGTTCTAACTACTATGATGATAATGGTGCTGCATCTGCCGGAACTTGTCAGCTGAGTAAGTTCATATTAGAATATTGCATACAACTGTCTCGAGATTTCTTTTTATCTGTTTCACAAGATAATATACATGGTCTTCTTATACTCTAACATTCATATTTATTATTAGGGTTAGGTTACATTGGTTCAAAAGCTTTCTATCCTTAACAGGATATTTATATACAGTGGAGCCTCGTTAATCCGGACATATTCTTTCCCAGTAAATATGTCCGGAATAACGAGTTTTACTGATAATTGAATCATGCACATTTTTTATTTACGATATGTCTACTCGTCTACGCTTGATTGACGGTGTCGCCATAATTTATGTAATATATGTGAAAAGTACAACGATTACAATCTGTTATCTCACAGTTTATCCGTTATGGTAAAGTAAAAAAATGCAGTCTTTTTTATAAGTTGTATTTTACAGTTGTTACTGTTGCTAATGATTGACGTCCCCATTTTATTCCGAAATGAAGCCCTATACTGTCTACAGCTTAAATTTGTAAACTGCATTAGTACAGTCATCAATAAACTGTGATTGTTACATACAATTGGTAAACAACAAAGAGTCTTAATGACAAGTTCAATTTATTTACCATATGTTATGTCAAACAGCGTGGACAATTTGATACCAGTGTGTTTATTTAACTATTAGCGCACCCGTCGTCGATTATCTCAACCACTTTTTTTTATACAATCGCTGGTTACAATATGGTCATGCTACTTAGTTATTGAAAGTGGCCATATATTCTCAATGGATTCATTATTGTTTTTTCTATATTATTCTACTGACTGAGTTTTCCTATATGATTTATCGAATTTACTTAATTTTGGACAGATTCTTTCCGGATTAGCGAGACAAGTTTTAATGTAATTTTACAATTTGGTCCCTGATTTAGATTTCCGGATCTGGCACGCAGTTTTATTGATTAACTGAGCAAATTAACGTTTAGAAATTCCATTCCATTAAATTATGTCTGGACAGCGATGTTTCCGGATATACGGAGATCGGTTTAACGAGCTTTCACTGTATAATGTGATAGACATGCTGGCAGAAATAATGAAATAATAATGATGCAGAGGTCTTCTTAATTAATTTTGTCTTTCCCAGAATCCTTGAATGTCCATCCAGAAAGTCATTAAACTGAGCAATTATATTTTTTTATCATTAGCTCTTTCTGCCTTGCAATTTTATAATCGTACTGTAACTTACATTCGTTTATTCTAATTAACATCAGGAATTGAGCAATTTCTTTGAAAATTATTTAGGATGATACGACTAACCAAATATATTTTACTCCATATGGATAATAGGATTGACTTGCTTTGTTCTTATTTTCAGAGCATGATTTAGGATCAACTTGCCCCACATTAGTAATGGAGAAAGGCTGTAAGGACCCCAATGCTACGTGCATTGAAGGCAAATGTGCATGTGTTTCTAACTACTATGATGATAATGGTGCTGCATGTGCCGGAACTTGTCAGCTGAGTAAGTTCATATTTGAATATTGCATACAACTGTCTCGAGATACCTTTTTATCTGTTTCACAAGATAGTATACATGGTCTTCTAATACTCTAACATTCATATTTATTATTATGGCTAGGTAATATTGGTTCAAATTCTATCTCTCCTTGACAGGATATTTATATAAAGTGGAGCCTCGTTAATCCGGACACATTCGCTCACAGTGAATATGTCCGAAATGACGTGTTTTCCAGATAATTGAATCATGCACATTTTTTATTTACGATATGCTTCATTAATGGTGTCGCCATAATTTATGTAATACATGTGAAAAGAACAACGAATACAAACTGTTATCTCACATTTAAATGCATTATGGTAAAGAAAAAAAATGCATTCCTTTTTATAAGTTTCAATTTACATTTGTTACAGTTGCTAATGCTTGACGTACCCATTTTATTCCGAAATGAAGCCCTATACTGTCTACAGATTAAATCTGTCAACTGCATTTGTACAGTCATCAATAAACGGTGATTGATACATTCAATTGGTAAACAACAAAGAGGCTTAATGACAAGTTTCATTTATTTCCCTTATTTGATGTCAAACACCGTGGACAATTTGATACCAATGTGTTTATTTAACTATTAGCGCCCCCGTCGTCGATTAGCTAAAACAGACGTTTTTTATACAATCGATGGTTACAATATGGTCACGCTACTTAGTTATTCATAGTGGCCATATATTCTCAATGGCTTCATTATTGTGATGTTTTCTACATTATTCTACTGACTGTATTTTCCTATATCATTTCTCGAATTTACTTAATTTTGGACAGATTATTTCCGGATTAGCGAGACAAGTTTTAATGTAATTTTACACTTTGGTCCCCGATTTTGATTTCATGATCTGGCACGCAGATTTATTGATTAACGGAGCAAATTAACGTTCAGAAATTCCATTCCCGTTATATTCTGTCTGGATAGCGAGGTTTCCGGATAAACGGAGTCCGGATTAACAAGGTTCCACTGTATAATGTGATAGACATGCTGGTAGAAATAATGAAATAATAATGATGCAGAGGTCTTCTTAATTAATTTTGTCTTTCCTACAATCCTTGAATGTCCATCCAGAATGTCGTTAAACAGAGCAATTATATTTGTTTATCATTAGCTCTTTCTGCCTTGCAATTTTATAATCGTACTGTAACTTACACTCGTTTATTCTAATTAGCATCAGGAATTGAGCAATTTCTTAAAAAAATATTTAGGTTGATACGACTAACCAAATACATTTTTTTCCATATGGATAATAGGATTGACTTGCTTTGTTCTTATTTTCAGAGCATGATTTAGGATCCACTTGCCCCACATTAGTAATGGAGAAAGGCTGTAAGGACCCTAATGCTACGTGCATTGAAGGCAAATGTGCTTGTGGTTCTAACTACTATGATGATAATGGTGCTGCATCTGCCGGAACTTGTCAGCTGAGTAAGTTCATATTAGAATATTACATACAACTGTCTCGAGATTTCTTTTTATCTGTTTCACAAGATAATATACATGGTCTTCTTATACTCTAACATTCATATTTATTATTAGGGTTAGGTTACATTGGTTCAAAAGCTTTCTATCCTTAACAGGATATTTATATACAGTGGAGCCTCGTTAATCCGGACATATTCTTTCCCAGTAAATATGTCCGGAATAACGAGTTTTACTGATAATTGAATCATGCACATTTTTTATTTACGATATGTCTACTCGTCTACGCTTGATTGACGGTGTCGCCATAATTTATGTAATATATGTGAAAAGTACAACGATTACAATCTGTTATCTCACAGTTTAATCCGTTATGGAAAAGTAAAAAAATGCAGTCTTTTTTATAAGTTGTATTTTACAGTTGTTACTGTTGCTAATGATTGACGTCCCCATTTTATTCCGAAATGAAGCCCTAAACTGTCTACAGCTTAAATTTGTAAACTGCATTAGTACAGTCATCAATAAACTGTGATTGTTACATACAATTGGTAAACAACAAAGAGTCTTAATGACAAGTTCAATTTATTTACCATATGTTATGTCAAACAGCGTGGACAATTTGATACCAGTGTGTTTATTTAACTATTAGCGCACCCGTCGTCGATTATCTCAACCACTTTTTTTATACAATCGCTGGTTACAATATGGTCATGCTACTTAGTTATTGAAAGTGGCCATATATTCTCAATGGATTCATTATTGTTTTTTCTATATTATTCTACTGACTGAGTTTTCCTATATGATTTATCGAATTTACTTAATTTTGGACAGATTCTTTCCGGATTAGCGAGACAAGTTTTAATGTAATTTTACAATTTGGTCCCTGATTTAGATTTCCGGATCTGGCACGCAGATTTATTGATTAACGTAGCAAATTAACGTTTAGGAATTCCATTCCATTAAATTATGTCTGGATAGCGATGTTTCCGGATATACGGAGATCGGTTTAACGAGCTTTCACTGTATAATGTGATAGACATGCTGGCAGAAATAATGAAATAATAATGATGCAGAGGTCTTCTTAATTAATTTTGTCTTTCCCAGAATCCTTGAATGTCCATCCAGAAAGTCATTAAACTGAGCAATTATATTTTTTTATCATTAGCTCTTTCTGCCTTGCAATTTTATAATCGTACTGTAACTTACATTCGTTTTTTCTAATTAACATCAGGAATTGAGCAATTTCTTTGAAAATTATTTAGGATGATACGACTAACCAAATATATTTTACTCCATATGGATAATAGGATTGACTTGCTTTGTTCTTATTTTCAGAGCATGATTTAGGATCAACTTGCCCCACATTAGTAATGGAGAAAGGCTGTAAGGACCCCAATGCTACGTGCATTGAAGGCAAATGTGCATGTGTTTCTAACTACTATGATGATAATGGTGCTGCATCTGCCGGAACTTGTCAGCTGAGTAAGTTCATATTTGAATATTGCATACAACTGTCTCGAGATATCTTTTTATCTGTTTCACAAGATAGTATACATGGTCTTCTAATACTCTAACATTCATATTTATTATCATGGCTAGGTAATATTTGTTCAAATTCTATCTCTCCTTGACAGGATATTTATATAAAGTGGAGCCTCGTTAATCCGGACACATTCGCTCCCAGTGAATATGTCCGAAATAACGTGTTTTCCAGATAATTGAATCATGCACATTTTTTATTTACGATATGCTTCATTAATGGTGTCGCCATAATTTATGTAATACATGTGAAAAGAACAACGAATACAAACTGTTATCTCACATTTAAATGCATTATGGTAAAGAAAAAAAAATGCATTCTTTTTTATAAGTTTCAATTTACATTTGTTACAGTTGCTAATGCTTGACGTACCCATTTTATTCCGAAATGAAGCCCTATACTGTCTACAGATTAAATCTGTCAACTGCATTTGTACAGTCATCAATAAACGGTGATTGATACATTCAATTGGTAAACAACAAAGAGGCTTAATGACAAGTTTCATTTATTTCCCTTATTTGATGTCAAACACCGTGGACAATTTGATACCAATGTGTTTATTTAACTATTAGCGCCCCCGTCGTCGATTAGCTAAAACAGACGTTTTTTTATACAATCGCTGGTTACAATATGGTCACGCTACTTAGCTATTGATAGTGGCCATATATTCTCAATGGCTTCATTATTGTGTTTTTTTCTATATTATTCTACTAAATGTATTTTACTATATCATTTCTCGAATTTACTTAATTTTGGACAGATTATTTCCGGCTTATCGAGAGAAGTTTTAATGCAATTTTACACTTTTGTCCCCGATTTTGATTTCCTGATCTGGCACGCAGATTTCTTGATTAACGGAGCAAATTAACGTTCAGAAATTCCATTCCGGTTAAATGATGTGACAAAAGATAGCGAGGTTTTTGGATAAACGGAGTCCGGATTAACGAGGTTCCACTGTATAATGTGATAGAAATGCTGGCAGAAATAATGAAATAATAATGATGCAGAGGTCTTATTAATTAATTTTGTCTTTCCTACAATCCTTAAATGTCCATCCAGAATGTCGTTAGACAGAGCAATTCTATTTGGTTATCATTATCTCTTTCTGCCTTGCAATTTTATAATCGTACTGTAACTTATACTCGTTTATTCTAATTAGCCTCTGGATTTGAGCAATTTCTTTACAAGATATTTAGGTTGATGCGACTAACCAAATATATTTTTTTTCCATATGGATAATAGGATTGACTTGCTTTGTTATTTTCAGAGCATGATTTAGGATCCACTTGCCCCACATTAGTAATGGAGAAAGGCTGTAAGGACCCTAATGCTACGTGCATTGAAGGCAAATGTGCATGTGTTTCTAACTACTATGATGATAATGGTGCTGCATCTGCCGGAACTTGTCAGCTGAGTAATTTCATATTTGAATATTGAATACAACTGTCTCGAGATATCTTTTAACCTGTTTCACAAGATAGTATACATGGTCTTCTTATACTCTAACATTCATATTTATTATTTTGGTTAGGTTATATTGGTTCAAAAGCTTTCTCTCCTTATCAGGATATTTATATACAGTGGAGCCTCGGTAATCCGGACACATTCTTTCCCAGTGAATATGTCCGGAATAACGAGTTTTGCTGATAATTGTATCATGCACATTTTTTATTTTCCAATATGTCTACTCGTCTACGCTTGATTGACGGTGTCGCCATAATTTATGTAATATATGTGAAAAGTACAACGGATACAATCTGTTATCTCACAGCTTAATCCGCTGTGGTAAAGTAAAAAAATGCAGTCTTTTTTATAAGTTGTATTTTACAGTTGTTACAGTTGATAATGATTGACGTCCCCATTTTATTCCGAAATGAAGCCCTATTCTGTCTACAGCTTAAGTTTGTCAACTGCATTTGTACAGTCATCAATAAACTGTGATTGTTACATACAATATTAAACAACAAAGAGTCTTAATGACAAGTTCAATTTATTTACCATATGTTATGTCAAACAGCGTGGATAATTTGATCCCAATGTGTTTATTTAACTATTAGCGCACCCGTCGTCGATTATCTCAACCACGTTTTTTATACAATCGCTGGTTACAATATGGTCATGCTACTTAGTTATCGAAAGTGGCCATATATTCTCAATGGATTCATTATTTTTTTTACTATATTATTCTACTGACTGAATTTTCCTATATGATTTATCGAATTTACTTAATTTTCGACAGATTCTTTCCGGATTATCGAGATAAGTTTTAATGTAATTTTACAATTTGGTCCCTGATTATGATTTCCTGATCTGGCACGCAGATTTCTTGATTAACGGAGCAAATTAACGTTTAGGAATTCCATTCCATTAAATTATGTCTGGATAGCGAAGTTTCCGGATATGCGGAGACCGGTTTAACGAGCTTTCACTGTATAATGTGATAGACATGCTGGCATAAATAATGAAATAATAATGATGCAGAGGTCTTCTTAATTAATTTGTCTTTCCTACAATCCTTGAATGTCCATCCAGAATGTCGTTAAACAGAGCAATTATATTTTTTTTATCATTAGCTCTTTCTGCCTTGCAATTTTATAATCGTACTGTAACTTACATTCGTTTACTCTAATTAACATCAGGAATTGAGCAATTTCTTTGAAAATTATTTAGGATGATACGATTAACCAAATATATCTTTCTCCATATGGATAATAGGATTGACTCGCTTTGTTCTTATTTTCAGAGCATGATTTAGGATCCACTTGCCCCACATTAGTAATGGAGAAAGGCTGTAAGGACCCTAATGCTACGTGCATTGAAGGCAAATGTGCTTGTGTTTCTAACTACTATGATGATAATGGTGCTGCATCTGCCGGAACTTGTCAGCTGAGTAATTTCATATTTGAATATTGAATACAACTGTCTCGAGATATCTTTTAACCTGTTTCACAAGATAGTATACATGGTCTTCTAATACTCTAACATTCATATTTATTATCATGGCTAGGTAATATTTGTTCAAATTCTATCTCTCCTTGACAGGATATTTATATAAAGTGGAGCCTCGTTAATCCGGACACATTCGCTCCCAGTGAATATGTCCGGAATAACGAGTTTTCCAGATAATTGAATCATGCAAATTTTTTATTTACGGTATGCTTCATTGATGGTGTCGCCATAATTTATGTAATATATGTGAAAAGTACAACGAATACAAACTGTTATCTCACATTTAAATGCATTATGGTAAAGTAAAAAAATGCAGTCTTTTTTATAAGTTTCATTTTACATTTGTTACAGTTGCTAATGATTGACGTCCCCATTTTGTTCCGAAATGAAGCCCTATACTGTCTACAGCTTAAATTTGTCAACTGCATTTGTACAGTCATCAATAAACGGTGATTGATACATACAATTGGTAAACAACAAAGAGTCTTAAAGACAAGTTACATTTATTTCCCTTATTTCACGTCAAACAGCGTGGACAATTTGATCCCATGTGTTTATTTAACTATTAGCACCCCCGTCGTCGATTAGCTAAAACAGACGTTTTTTATACAATCTCTGGCTACAATATTGTCACGCTACTTAGTTATTCATAGTGGCCATATATTCTCAATGGCTTCGTTTTCTATATTATTCTACTGACTGTATTTTCCTATATCATTTCTCGAATTTACTTAATTTTGGACAGATTATTTCCGGATTAGCGAGACAAGTTTTAATGTAATTTTACACTTTGGTCCCCGATTTTGATTTCATGATATTGCACGCAGATTTCTTGATTAACGGAGCAAATTAACGTTCAGAAATTCCATTCCCGTTAAATTCTGTCTGGATAGCGAGGTTTCCGGATAAACGGAGTCCGGATTAACAAGGTTCCACTGTATAATGTGATAGACATGCTGGCAGAAATAATGAAATAATAATGATGCAGAGGTCTTCTTAATTAATTTTGTCTTTCCTACAATACTTGAATGTCCATCCAGAATGTCGTTAAACAGAGCAATTATATTTGTTTATCATTAGCTCTTTCTGCCTTGCAATTTTATAATCGTACTGTAACTTACACTCGTTTATTCTAATTAGCATCACGAATTGAGCAATTTATTTAAAAAATATTTAGGTTGATACGACATACCAAATGTATTTTTTCCATATGGATAATAGGATTGACTTGCTTTGTTCTTATTTTCAGAGCATGATTTAGGATCCACTTGCCCCACATTAGTAATGGAGAAAGGCTGTAAGGACCCTAATGCTACGTGCATTGAAGGCAAATGTGCTTGTGGTTCTAACTACTATGATGATAATGGTGCTGCATCTGCCGGAACTTGTCAGCTGAGTAAGTTCATATTAGAATATTGCATACAACTGTCTGGAGATATCTTTTTATCTGTATCAAAAGATAATATACATGGTCTTCTAATACTCTAACATTCATATTTATTATTATGGCTAGGTTACATTGGTTCAAAAGCTATCTCTCCTTAACAGGATATTTATATACAGTGGAGCCTCATTAATCCGGACACATTCGTTTCCAGTGACTATGTCCGGAATAACGAATTTTACTGATAATTGAATCATGCACATTTTTTATTTACGATATGCTTCATTGATGGTGTCGCCATAATTTATGTAATATATGTTAAAAGTACAACGAATACAATCTGTTATCTCACATTTAAATGCGTTATGGTAAAGTAAAAAAATGCAGTCTTTTTATAAGTTACATTTTACATTTGTTGCAGTTGCTAATGATTGACGTCCCCATTTTATTCGGAGATGAAGCCCTAGAGTATCTACAGCTTAAATTTGTCAACTGCATTTGTACAGTCATCAATAAACTGTGATTGTTACATACAATTGGTAAACAACAAAGAGGCTTAATGACCAGTTTCATTTATTGATCATATGTTATGAAAAACGGCGTGGACAATTTGATCCCAGTGTGTTTATTTAACTATTAGCTCCCCCGTCGTCGATTAGCTAAAACAGACGTTTTTTATACAATCGCTGGTTACAATATGGTCACGCTACTTAGCTATTGATAGTGGCCATATATTCTCAATGGCTTCATTATTGTGTTGTTTTCTATATCATTCTACTAAATGTATTTTCCTATATCATTTCTCGAATTTACTTAATTTTGGACAGATTATTTCCGGCTTATCGAGAGAAGTTTTAATGCAATTTTACACTTTTGTCCCCGATTTTGATTTCCTGATCTGGCACGCAGATTTCTTGATTAACGGAGCAAATTAACGTTTAGAAATTCCATTCCGGTTAAATTATGTCTGGATAGCGAGGTGTTTGGATAAACGGAGTCCGGATTAACGAGGTTCCACTGTATAATGTGATAGACATGCTGGCAGAAATAATGAAATAATAATGATGCAGAGGTCTTATTAATTAATTTTGTCTTTCCTACAATCCTTAAATGTCCAACCCGAATGTCGTTAGACAGAGCAATTCTATTTGCTTATCATTAGCTCTTTCTGCCTTGCAATTTTATAATCGTACTGTGACTTATACTCGTTTATTCTACTTAGCCTCTGGATTTGAGCAATTTCTTTAAAAGATATTTAGGTTGATGCGACTAACCAAATACATTTTTTTTCCATATGGATAATAGGATTGTCTTGCTTTGTTATTTTCAGAGCATGATTTAGGATCCACTTGCCCCACATTAGTAATGGAGAAAGGCTGTAAGGACCCTAATGCTACGTGCATTGAAGGCAAATGTGCATGTGTTTCTAACTACTATGATGATAATGGTGCTGCATCTGCCGGAACTTGTCAGCTGAGTAATTTCATATTTGAATATTGAATACAACTGTCTCGAGATATCTTTTAACCTGTTTCACAAGATAGTATACATGGTCTTCTTATACTCTAACATTCATATTTATTATTTTTTTTTAGGTTATATTGGTTCAAAAGCTTTCTCTCCTTATCAGGATATTTATATACAGTGGATCCTCGGTAATCCGGACACATTCTTTCCCAGTGAATATGTCCGGAATAACGAGTTTTACTGATAATTGAATCATGCACATTATTTATTTTCCGATATGTCTACTCGTCTACGCTTGATTGACGGTGTCGCCATATATTTATGTAATATATGTGAAAAGTACAACGGATACAATCTGTTATCTCACAGTTTAATCCGTTATGGTAAAGTAAAAAAATGCAGTCTTTTTTTTAAGTTGTATTTTACAGTTGTTACAGTTGCTAATGATTGACGTCCCCATTTTATTCCGAAATGAAGCCCTATACTGTCTACAGCTTAAGTTTGTCAACTGCATTTGTACAGTCATCAACAAACTGTGATTGTTACATACAATTGGTAAACAACAAAGAGTCTTAATGACAAGTTCAATTTATTTACCATATGTTATGTCAAACAGCGTGGACAATTTGATCCCAGTGTGTTTATTTAACTATTAGCGCACCCGTCGTCGATTATCTAAACCACGTTTTCTATACAATCGCTGGTTACAATATATTCATGCTACTTAGTTATTGAAAGTGGCCATATATTCTCAATTGATTCATTATTGTCTTTTCTCCTTTGAATACGTTCCCCAATCACATTACTTTAGGATATTAGCTTGCTACCTCGCGAATCCAGCCCTACCAAAAGACGAAAATTCGTCTTTCCTGTCTATGTCATATAGACAAAGGGCAATAACTCTTGCCCATTACCTCCCCTTGCCGCCCGTTAGGTGTCGCTTCTTTAGTTTTTTTAGCTTCGCTTACGCGAAAACACGTACAATTAGACCTCCAATGAATCCAAGCCATCTTAGTGTAAATTCTGACCATCCGAAGTTAAATTTGGAATTACTGTGTTGGATAATCATTCCTCTACAGGTCGTATACATTATTTTACAATATTTTCCAATTTGAGTGACTTTGTCACCTTTTCTAGACTTCGGACCAGGTTGCAACGTGGTCAAAGCATGTAATACATGTAGCACTCAATAATTTCGCTTATTCCGTATGTAACGTTTACGATATTAGCGACTAATAACGTGCTGCATTGATAATGTGTGCTGTATTTATCTTCTTTGACGTTTCAGTAGACTTCAAAAAAGTCTTTGAACGACCAATTGCGACTATTTAATGGCGGACTTCGTGTTGTAGTCACGAATTCACGCGACACTTAATCATTTCGCTTCCTCCGTTAGTTACGGTTATGGAATAGCGACTTAATAGCGTACTGAATTGTTAATTTGTGCTTTGTTTATCTTCTTTCCGTTTCAGTAGACTTCGTCTCTGAACGACCAGTTGCGACAATTTAATGGCGGAATTTCGTGTTGTAGTCACGAATTCACGCGACACTTAATCATTTCGCTTCCTCCGTTAGTTACGGTTATGGAATAGCGACTTAATAGCGTACGTAGATTGTTAATTTGTGCTTTGTTTATCTTCTTTCCGTTTCAGTAGACTTCGTCTCTGAACGACCAGTTGCGACTATTTAATGGCGGAATTTCGTGTTGTAGTCACGAATTCACGCGACACTTAATCATTTCGCTTCCTTCGTTAGTTACGGTTATGGAATAGCGACTTAATAGCGTACTGAATTGTTAATTTGTGCTTTGTTTATCATCTTTTTCGTTTCAGTAGACTTCGTCTTGAACGACCTATTGCAACGTGCTCACGGTGATAACTAGTGTGGTCATTAAGAGTTAACATGGCACGGAATAATTTGACTACTCCGTTAATAACGGTTATAGTATTATCGAATTAATAATATGCTGAATTTTTTAATCTGTGCTTTGTTCTCTTCTTTTGTCGTTTCAGTAGCAAAGTCGACAACGAAGGCATGAATGGCAAAATGGGTGTTGACAATGTGGAAATGGAGGAAATTATGTTGACATGGTTTAGGCTGCCCAGTGGATGTAAATTTCACCGCAGGTCCGTGCATGGCTTTCGGGCCTGTAAGTCCGGACGCATGGAGTCTAGGCTGGATCAATTGGATCCATTTTATTATGCACTTTCGCCGGCCGTCCAGCCGTCCGTCCAGCCGACACCGTCAGTTCAGCCGGCACTTTAGCAGGCACCAACCGGCACTAGCCATACATCCGGCACCGTCCGTTCAGCCCAAATGGCACCGGACGGCCAGCCGACCTTCCAGCTGGCATCAACAGGCACCGGCCGTTCAGCCCAAATGGCACCGGCCGGCCAGCCGACCTTCCAGCCTGCATCAACAGGCACCGGCCGTCCACCCGGCAACGACCGTTCAGCCCAAATGGCACCGGTCGTCCAGCCGACCTTCCAGCCGGCATCAACCGGCACCGGCCGTCCATCCGACAACGACCGTTCAGCCCAAATGGCACCGGTCATCCAGCCGACCTTCCAGCCTGCATCAACAGGCACCGGCCGTCCACCCGGCAACGACCGTTCAGACCAAATGGTACCGGTCGTCCAGCCGACCTTCCAGCCGGCATCAACCGGCACCGGCCGTCCATCCGGCAACGACCGTTCAGCCCAAATGGCACCGGTCGTCCAGCCGACCTTCCAGCCGGCATCAACCTATGCAGGCCGTCCATCCGGCAACGACCGTTCAGCCCAAATGGCACCGGTCGTCCAGCCGACCTTCCAGCCGACCTTCCAGCCGGCATCAACCTGCACCGGCCGTCCATCCGGCAACGACCGTTCAGCCCAAATGGCACCGGTCGTGCAACCGACCTTCCAGCCGGCATCAACCTGCACCGGCCGTCCATCCGGCAACGACCGTTCAGCCCAAATGGCACCGGTCTTCCAGCCGACATCAACCTACACCGGCTGTACATTTGATTTACGGAGATTATAGTGATGTACCCGTCAGTCAATCTGTACTACTGGTTACATATCACTACCATGAGAGAGATGTTATAGATGTATCTCCGTCCAATCAGACCATTCGAGAGGCAGGTGCCGGTCATAACCGGACCTTCGCCGACATTCCGGCCGACCATATACCAGACAAATCAGTCGGTATCGCCGGTGTACACCTCCCGTCACGTCAAATACGTGTCGGTGTGATTTTAAAACAAGGGAGAATTAGTGACATTATCAGAGATGACGTAATTGAGTTATCTATGCCACTTGGTATGCGCTACCCAGATATGGCAGCTTTACCAGAACAGGACTTTCAGGCCGACCATTCGTCAGTTCAATCAGCCGTTAGTGCCGGCCGTCCATATGTTCACGGCTTCTCCACAAGGGAGATTTAGTGAAAGTGTCAATTATGACAGAATTGCGTCATCTAGGTCACCTGGTATGCTGTACAGATATGCAAGCTATACCAGAACCAACATTCCCTCTGAGCGAATGGTAGATGGGTGCACAGTGCTGGCCGCACTACATAAGCATTTTGTAATTATTATTACCTTCTAGCCGGCACCAACCGGCACCGGGCGTCCATCCGGCAATGACCGTTCAGCCATATGGCACCGGTCATCCAGCCGGCACTAACCGGCACCGGGCGTCGATCCGGCAATGACCGTTCAACCCAAATGGCACCGGTTGTCCAGCCAAGCTTCCAGCCGACACTTGCCGGCACTGACAGTCCATCCGGCACCGGTCGTCCAACCGTATGGAGATTTTAGTCATATACCAGTCCGTCCGACTGTACCGCTGTACCAGCACGGGGACTTTTATCATACCGCAATCCGCACAAATCGGATTGACGAAGATTCTAGTGATGTTTCCGTCTGTCAATCCGTACTACCGGTTACATATCACTACCATGACTCGGATGTTGGCGATGAATCTCTCGATCCAACCCGACCATTCGAGCGGTCGGTGCCGGTCATAGCCGGCCCGTCGCAGGCGTTCAGGCCAAACATATACCAATCAATTCATTCGGCATTGCCGGCCGTCCATAGGCTATCAGTTCATCCACAAGGGAGAGTGAATGCCTTTATTAGAGATGACGGAATCGAGTCATCTATGCCACCTGGTATGCATTACCCCGATATGGATGCTTTACCAGAGCAAGATTATGCACATAGTGAGTGCGATGAATCGCAGGCAAATCAGCTGTATGCAGATCCAACTATGGAACGGACTGAGTTCAGCTTCAAAGCCGTAGTGGAGGAAATTTTTAGGGTGTTAAGGCCCCTTCAGAATGCCCTCCACCTCCTGCTGCCATTACCGACTATAGGGTTAGTGCGTCGGTCGATCTGGATGAAGGGGAAGAGATTCTATCCTTCCGCCTCCTTCCCCAGTCGACAAAATTAAGGAAATTAATGACCGTCTGTCGACACGTATAGGGGATCCAGGAAATGCTAAGGCGTTCTTTTCTGAAAGCCAAGTACCAGCGTCGTTTTCAGGTCGATGGTATAAAACTCACTCCGATGCGTTCAATACTGAGGTCCTGGCTCGGGATAAAATAGGGCAGCAGTCCATATGTCTGCGGCATTGTCTTATAAAGTGGACAAAACTGTGTTCAATGCCACGTCCAAGCTGGTTCGAATGTAGTCGCTACGTCTTCACTGTTAGACCTAGCCTCCCTAGCCATTTTCAGGATCGCTGAAAAATCTGGCAATGAACATGCTTGGGATTCGACGGCCCGGTTAGCTAGGGTTCTTAACAGGGCAGCTCACCATTCCATGGCCAATGCGCTGACTGCTTCTGCCAACCTAGACCTGATACGTCGTGACGCATGTCTGAAGGGCACGTCGCTTAAACCCCATCATAAGCTGGCTAGATATGACCGACGCACATTTCACGTCCCTATCCCACGAGTAGCGGACATTCTCCGTTGTGCTTGTCGGGACTAGGCTTATCAGTTCCATGTCATACCTTTTGGCCTAAATTTAAGCACTTGGGCTAGTACCAAGGTTATGGGTTACGTCGTCACCCTGTTCCACTCGACTTCATCTATTGAGTCGGCGGTATATTTGGACGATATCCTCCAGAAACATCTGTCAAGTTCTACTCTGCTCAAAGGCAGAAACGATCTTATATCACTTTACGTCATATAGGCTTTCTCGTGAACTGGATAAAGTTTGATCTCTGTCCAATCCGGATTTTGGTCCATCTGGGTGTGGAGTTTCTCCCGATCTGAATCTGGTAAGGCTTCCTCGAGTTTGCGATTATCCAGATAATTGCACTCGTAGAGTCCGTTTCCGACAGGATGCGCATTTTAGCGAGAGAGTTGCAGATCCTCGGATTATTCAATGCGGCAGCAGACTTGATCCCGATCAGCCGTCCTTTTATGCGCCCTTTACAAAGGACGTTGCTAGCGTAATTGCGCTCTTTTCAAGTCCCTTCGATCCCAGAAAACAGTCATGCTCACGCCAGAGATACGATCATTCTTGAGTCAATGGCACAACCCTTGTAGGCTGTCCACAGGGATTACTCTGGAGATACCCCAAGGGGATAACGGTATGTTCCGCCACTAATACCTACGGTTGGGGTGCCCACCTGTTGCCGGACTTCGATACTGTCAGCAGCACGTGGGTGCCAGGGGCGAGCCCTTTCCACATCAACCTTTCAGAAATAACGGCTGTCATCAATGCCTTTCATTTCGGGCAGGATCAACTCTTATTACAAACTGCCCTCATTATGTCAGACAACATTGTGGTGGTGCCTTGCCTCAAAACAAGGGGACACCAATCACCAGACCTGTGCAATCTGAACTGGCAATTTCTACATTGGTTCGACAATCTCCACCTCAATGTACAATTCAGACACATTCTTGGCAGACTCAATGTCTTGGCTGACACTCTATCTAGTCATTCACACAGAATGGTCACTCCATCAATCGGACTTTCTTCCAATCGACACACTTTGGAGACGTCCGATGATTGATCTTTTGCAACAAGGTGGAATCGCAAGTTCTCCACCTTTCATCTCACAGGTTCCAGACCCAGAAGCTTGGGTCGTGGATGCTCGATCAATCACATGGGAAGGGTTGTGGGCATTCTCCTACCCTCCCACGGTCTTGGTACTGGAATTAATCCAGAAGTTAAGGGGTCAGAATTGTCAGATGGTTCTGATTACCCCTCTCAGATGGAACAACTCCTGGGTCTCCGATCTACTCAATCTAGGCGATAGATCTACCCAGGAAGATTACAGTCAGCACAAGTATTCACAAGCAACCGCGGCCAGGGGTGTTCCACCCCTGTCCGGACCGTCTTTATGTTCAAGCTTGGCTCTTGTCCAGACAGCCTTGCAAGACAAACAATTTAAATCTTTGATTGCGGAGAGAATCTCGAGAGCAAGAAGGCCCTCTACTCTGAAGGTTTACGAGGGCAAGTGGCATGTTTTCAGAGACTGGTACCATATCATTCACATTGTTCCTCTGAGTGTCACAATCCCTCAACTGGCCAACTTTTCTCTGGCTTTTCGAGGAGAAACATCTGGCTCCAGTTATTCTCAAATGTTACCGCTCCATGATATCAGACACATTCCGCCATTCTGGTACATGTGCTATCAGCCATGACAAAGATTTGTCAGATCTTTAGACATTTAAAAAAAAAAAAAAAAAAAAAAATTAATCGACTTATATCCCTCACCCTGTTTCCAAATGGAATCTGTCCTGGGTTTTAACATGACTCAATTCAGACAGTATTGAGTCTTTAACCCACGATTAGTTAAAGCTACTATCATACAAATTGGGTTTCTTGATAGCCTTAGCTTCAGCATGCAGGGTGAGCGAGTTACATGTCCTTTCTAGTGACCCGAACTCTCTTCCGTTTCGATCAGAGGGTTTGATGGTCCTCTTGACGCAGCCAGGCTTCGTAGTCCAAAATAGATTACCATACATTGGCGATCAACGAGTCGTCATTAGCTCGCTTTCTTTATAGATAAGTCAGGATCAACAGCCATGTAAGATCCTGTTTGGGCACTCTAGCACCATTTCAATGCATAGAGGTGAGTCAGGTCACATACTAGCACCTCTTTCTTCTGGTGATAGCTGGGATATGAGATATCACCATTCAAGCCCTTGCTTCATGGCTGTAGTGGGTTATACGCTCGGCGTACTCTGAGAATTCGGAAATCAGTCACCTTATAGAAGCTGTTGGCTGACATGCAGAGTCAACCTTCTACAGTTTTATCAAGTTTGTACTCGCAGAGGCAAACATTGATTCTAGTAGGTCCGGTGTTGGGCAGCCCAGACGCCCACCAGACCCATGTGCAACAACCAGCACAGCCTATTAGCTTCGCTGGATTCGCCAGATAAATTTTCGTAGGTAAGATTTCAATAACTATCTTCTTAACTGCATAAAAGGGTCACATATCACGTGACCCTGGGCTGTGTTGCTGATTGAAAATTAGGAGACCGGGTTATCATTCACATGGGGAATCCAACCATCATTCCCTAGAGGATACCCGGGGTGGAGGTCGGATGCTCCGCATTCCCTCCTCCTATTACTTATTCTCCTAAAGTAATGTGATTGGGGAACGTATTCAAAGGAGAAAGCAAATTTTTTAGTAAATTATGTTTCTCCGAGAATACTTACCCAATCACATTACTAAGAAACCCTCCCAACCACCCCGCCATGCGAGCATCCTCGTGTTTTATATATCGCTCAGCTTAAAAACTAAAGAAGCGACACCTAACGGGCGGCAAGGGGAGGTAATGGGCAAGAGTTATTGCCCTTTGTCTATATGACATAGACAGGAAACACGAATTTTCGTCTTTTGGTAGGGCTGGATTCGCGAGGTAGCAGGCTAATATCCTAAAGTAATGTGATTGGGTAAGTATTCTCGGAGAAACATAATTTACTAAAAAATTTGCTTTCTATATGATTCTACTGACTGAGTTTTCCTATATGATTTATCGAATTTACTTAATTTTCGACAGATTCTTTCCGGATTATCGAGTCAAGATTTAATGTAATTTTACAATTTGGTCCCTGATTTTGATTTCCGGATCTGGCACGCAGATTTATTGATTAACGGAGCAAATTAACGTTTAGGAATTCCATTCCATTAAATTATGTCTGGATAGCGAAGTTTCCAGATATACGGAGATCGGATTAACAAGCTTTCACTGTATAATGTGATAGACATGCTGGCAGAAATAATGAAATAATAATGATGCAGAGGTCTTCTTAATTATTTTTGTCTTTCCCAGAATCCTTGAATGTCCATCCAGAATGTCATTAAACTCAGCAATTATATTTTTTTATCATTAGCTTTTTCTGCCTTGCAATTTTATAATGGTACTGTAACTTACATTCGTTTACTCTAATTAACATCAGGAATTGAGCAATTTCTTTGAAAATTATTTAGGATGATACGACTAACCAAATCTATTTTTTTTCATATGGTTAATAGGATTGACTTGCTTTGTTCTTATTTTCAGAGCATGATTTAGGATCCACTTGCCCCACATTAGTAATGGAGAAAGGCTGTAAGGACCCTAATGCTACCTGTATTGAAGGCAAATGTGCATGTGTTTCTAACTACTATGATGATAATGGTGTTGCATCTGCTGGAACCTGTCAGCTGAGTTTGTTCATATTTGAATATTGCATACGACTGTCTCGAGATATCTTTTTATCTATTTCACAAGATAGTATACATGGTCTTCTAATACTCTTAACATTCATATTTATTATCATGGCTATGTAATATTGGTTCAAATGCTATCTCTCCTTGACAGGATATTTATTTAAAGTGGAGCCTCGTTAATCCGGACACATTCGCTCCCAGTGAATATATCCGGAATAACGAGTTTTCCAGATCATTGAATCATGCACATTTTTTATTTACGATATGCTTCATTGATGGTGTCGCCATAATTTATGTAATATATGTGAAAAGTACAACGAATACAAACTGTTATCTCACATTTAAATGCATTATGGTAAAGTAAAAAAATGCAGTCTTTTCTATAAGTTTCATTTTACATTTTTTACAGTTGCAACTGTCTCGAAATATCTTTTAATCTGTTTCACAATATAGTATACATGGTCTTCTAATACTCTAACATACATATTTATTATCATGACTAGGTAATATTCGTTCAAATGCTATCTCTCCTTGACAGTATATTTATATAAAGTGGAGCCTAGTTAATCCGGACACATTCGTTTCCAGTGAATATGTCCGGAATAACGAATTTTCCAGATAATTGAATCATGCACATTTTTTATTTACGATATTCTTCATTGATGGTGTCGCCATAATTTATGTAATATATGTGAAAAGTACAACGAATACAAACTGTTATCTCAAATTTAAATGCGTTATGGTAAAGTAAAAAAATGCATTCTTATTAATAAGTTGTATTTTACAGTTTTTACAGTTGCTAATGATTCACCTCCCCATTTTATTCGGAAATGAAGCCCAATACTGTCAACAGATAAAATTTGTCAACTGCATTTGTACAGTCATCAATAAACTGTGATTGTTACATACATTTGGTAAACAACAAAGAGGCTTAATGACAAGTTTAATTTATTTACCATTTGTTATGTCAAACAACGTGGACAATTTGATCCCAGTGTGTTTATTTAACTATTAGCGCCCCTGTTCTCGATTAGCTAAAACAGACGTTGTTTATACAATTGCAGTAATAATATGGTCAAGCAGCAGAGTTGGTGTACCCTATAATATTTGGAGGCGTCGTTTCGGCAAACTGAGGCTTCCTCGAAAAGCGTAAAAAAAGCATCGACGAGGCTAACCAATGCTTGTTCGAAGACAGCCATGGCTGTTGTCATTTACCCCCTCTTCTGCTATGGGTTAACCGATTATTTTATCAAGTCCGATACTATATCGCGTCCGGGGATCTGATAAATTTATCGTCACAAATCCGTGTGGGATTGACTGAGCGTGACTAAAGAAATTTCCAAATCGATTATGATCCATATCACCGCCGCACCAAGTTTGTCAAATATTTCGTAGTGTATGAGTATCAACTCCGTTAAACACACTTTTGGTATTTTAGTGTACCGTTGAGTGACATATTTCACGTCGGTGTTTTTATGCCTGTCTCTGGAAAATATCCTAGAGGGATTTTTTTGATTGTCTAACATCACATCATCATATACGACTAAGTTGTTAATACTTCCATCGATATCATCAATGCTCAGTGCTTCTTCGATATCGGTTATAAATTCAATAATACCTTCGCCATTGATTTTTATTGCTATATCGTTAGCATCCTTTAACACTTCATATCATCGTTGATCGTGTACACTCGGAGCGACCAAACATAACTTCTTCCAATTCATTAGTCTCGTTATCAAATTAAGTAGCAGTTGTGTCTTGCCGCTTCCAGATGGTCCGATTATAATCGCGCGAATAGAATTCGGCAACATCGCATGGTGTTTAATAGGTTCTCATCGTCGAGTAGCTGAATATTCAATTAAATTCATGGTATTATAAATACATTATGGATCTATATTGTGTGAAGTGTAAAGCACGTACTGGCACAAACGAATTGACTACGATTACAACTAGCAATAACAGATCAGCACTTTCTGGTAAGTGTGTACAATGTAGTACAAAAACTTTAAATTTGTTTCCCTTGATAAATCAAAGGGATTAAAAAAACGAGGAGGTGATATTGCAGCCAAGTTAGTAAAACTACCGGGAACACCATGGGCGAAGTATTCGGGAGAAAATCATCTTCCCGGGTATAGTTATTGCGGACCCGGAACCAGACTCTATATCAGACTCGATGATCAAAACCAACCCCGACCGGGTGAAAACCCAATAAACGCTATTGATAAGGCGTGTCATGCTCATGATATTGCTTATAAAAGCAGTGATCTGCAACACAGACATATCGCAGATGTGATATTAATTCATGCGTTGAATTCTATCACTGATAAATCCTTCAAAGAAAAGTTGGCTTCATGGTTAGTAAAATCTTCAATGAAAGGTAAATTGATGTTAGGTGCCGGTAATTAATAACAACATGGAATCTATTTATTATTCTCCAAAAGGGTACTGGAGGGGCAAAGAAGCAATCGGTAAACTCGCTAGCGCCGCGAAGGTCAAACATACCACTGCAGCGGACTGGTTATCTAAACAGGCGATATGGCAAATTTATCTTCCACCGCCTCAACAAATTAACTATTCGCATTTTGATGTGACTGTAGTTGATGTTGCTAGTCGATATAAGCAAGCAGAACTGTTAAAGACAAAATCATCAACTGAAGTAGCTTCTGCATTTGAAAGGATTTATCGAAGGGGTCCTATGCGCTGCCCAAATCTGTTACAAGTTTATCCTGGCAAGGAATTTCAGGGTGCGGTTCTATCAACAATGAAGCATCATAATGTCACCATCAGACGAGGGCATACTGCACTATATCGCGATCAGGCCATTGTTGAACGATTTAATCGGACGATTGCTGAGAGGTTATTTTGATATCAATAAGCGAAGGAATTCATCCAGGATAAACGATCTCGCGAATGGGTCAAGAGATTACCAGGTGTAATTACCGCGCTGAATAACGAGATTACTCGAACAATCAACATGAAACCTAACAACGCGATTAAAAAGAAGTATATACCCGTACAAACGCAAAAAGATTTTTCAAAACATCCAATACTCGATAGTGTTACTGTTAGGTATTTAAATGAACCAAGAGAGCTCGAAGGTCGTAAAAAAAAGCTACTGATCCTATTTGGAGTGTCATCGCACATAAGATATCTAGTATAACACAATCTACGGGTAGACCAGCAATCTATAGATTTGATTCAACTGCTCCTCAGCGAGGATTTACTCGACAACAACTGCAAGTGATACCCGAAGATACCCAATTACCGCCGCGTGGTCTTAACTAGCACCTCTTCGTCTGTTGCACTCAAGACAAGTCAGCATCACATTATCGCTGATATGACCGATGCTGCTATTCTTTCTATCCACGGTAAATTGGTCAGGATCTTTATCCGACCAGCACCAACGCATTATACAATTGCAACTCGCGCAGTGATTATTCTGTTGTTGTTTCAGCGTAATTATTAATTCGGCATAAATGTTAAATTCTCTATTAATTTTTTATCCTGTTGTCTATAACCAGATAGTTTTTTCTGATTATGTCCTTGACGCTGTCAAGACTGACAATATCACTAATTGTAGTGTTATTATTATCTAAAACAAGTCTTCGAAGCTGATTTATTCTTCGTACACTGGATACTGCGATATAAACTAAATTCGACCATTTGACGTGATTATCTATGATCCAAACAATTGTATCGGATATACTTAATCCCTGTGAAGAATGTATTGTCGCTGCGTAACCTAGCGTCCATGGGGATTTATCAGCGCGCAATGCATCTTCGACGACGTTGATATCAACCAGCACAATATCATTTAACACTAAATTCTGCTTTTCACTCTGTCCTGGAATATCAACTTCCATATTCTGTTTTCATGTATCCGAAGGCCTATAACACAACGGTGATGGAAGTGTTGCGAATTTTTCTTTATGTAATTCAAATAACTTCATCTGAAGTGTGTCTCTGACTATTTTTCTACTTGCCACTATCAAATCGTTTGGTCTCCGCGTTTCCCAGAAGTCATTTAATGGTGTTTCCGAAATTATTTCACGCGCTATCTCACATTGGATTCTATCAGGTTGTAATCTGATTAGTTTTTTTGAACTCGCGTAATTGTTAATCAAGTGCTCTATGATCAGTATTAATTTCTTCATAATAGTCTACAAAATTCCTTAGCCAATCATGTGGGGATAAACCGACAAATGGTTGTGGTTGGCCATTATCGCCGCACATTATTACTTTTGTGTTCGCGTGCAATAACCAATCGAGAAATGTTTGTAATACATGTAATGACACCGTGCATATCTCATCCCAAATTATGACTTCAGGAATTAATTTCTCACCCATTCGATCAGGAGCCCATTCGTCACCTTTCCATCGAAAGAAGCTGTGATAAGTGCTTGCATTAATTCCTCGTTGTTTCATCTCTCTGGCAAGTCTGTGTGTTGGTGTTAGTACAATCATGTTTGATTTGGAAACGCTAGCGTTTCTACGAAATAATTGAATCGCGCGAGTCGTCTTTCCGGACGCACCACAGCCGTTTAAATAAACTGTTTTATATCTACATTTTGGATCAGATATCTGCGGTACGTTAGATAGTTCTGATATCTGATTATTTTTCAAGTATTTATCTTCAATCGTAACATCTGCTGATTTGGAATAATCACACGGTATTTCCCGCTTAATTCTCCATGACCCCCAACTTTCGTCAGAATTAGTGAATTCAGCTACTGCGTTGCTGTGTTTCATGTCTATGTAAATTGAATCAGTGGCGACTCTAACTGCGGTGTTAGGAAATCTATTTATCATCGAAAATAAATTGATAGAAGCATAAGCTAGCATAGATGCCCTCAAATGTGTATACTGAAAACTGTATCCATCGTTGTAAGTAACAATTGTACCCAATTTGGTTCCATCGGACAAGAAATCGTCTTTACGATCGACATATATACCCTTAGATGTTACATCCGCGATTATAAAATCGTATTCAACGCTATCTATAATCAACCGTGACGAGTATCTTGTATTGTCGTATTTGCGACCTTGAGTGAATTTACCGATTATTCTTCTACCGAGATCTTTTGCGTCTTTGTTTCTGATTTCAAATACCTGTTTGGACCAATTTATGATATATTCTTCGTCAATATCAGGGAATTGTTTTTTGTTTTCGCTGATTATACTATCTAGATTGGGTTGTGGTAACCAGACCTCAGTCTGTGCTCGATATGATATAATTGCTTCACTGACAATCAGCGATATCAGCTTTCTACAATCAATCATATACCGTAACAGCACTATTGGCATCCAATGTTTCATAGACATGTGTCTACCTATCCAAATATAACAGCACGGATGAAGTCCTGTAGCCAATTCAAATGATACCACACGAGCGAATCCGGTTAAATCAAAATCGGGTAGAGGTCCATTAATAGCAACACGTGCCATCTCATGGGTGGGATGTCCAAATCGTTTGAAGTATTAAGCGCATTCTCCGTACCCGAGAAAACTTCCGGGATAACACGCGACTATATCAACTGAAATAATGGTTTCATGGTCATATTTTGTATTCCATAACCCTCCATGGTTATATTCAATGCAACTTAGTTTAATATCTGACAGGAATTCACTTCTTGTTGGTTTCCATATATTTTTCTTTCTCGGGAAGTGAGCTGCAACAGACGGAATTGTAAAACAATTTGTTAATAATTGTTCGTCATCGAAACTCTTCGAGTTCACTGTTGAAAAGCTATTAGCTAGTTTTTTCATAGAGTCATGGAGGGCTTCTGTGCGGTATAATTCACCATTGGGCCTTACAAATTGATCGAATCTACCCTCGGAGTTTTAAAAACTGTGAAGTAACCACACTGACACAGGATCGTTTTTACTCAACTGGTAAATAAAAAAATCAAATAATTGTTTCTCAGAGAATTCTGGAGAGAACTCCATGGGTATATACTTTATTGTTCTATTCCGGGGAAATATTGTTACTGCAGATGTCAACGTGTGTTCGTTATGATCAATAATTTTGATTGGAGCTCCATTTGATTTATATTTAGGTTCATATAATATCTCGCCGGGTATCGTCGCAACGGTTATTGGGAATCTTAATGATGTTTCTAATTTGGCTATATCCTGAATTGATGCTCCATTCTTCCTAACTGTTAATTCCCATTCATTTATTTTTTGCGTCTTAGATCGGTCAATATGTTTCCACGCAGCGCATTTGTGAAGTGTTCTATTATTCGTTCTTCTACACAATTCAACGATGATAGTTTCATGGGTTTTAGTTTTTCAATACTCGGTTTATCATTTAAAGGATATATCCCATAAACAACTGCTGTTACAGGATAAGATCTTTCGTAGTATGGTTTGTCAATTCCAGTCAGAATTCCTGGTTTGGAATTTTGACTCACAGTTACAGTTCTTTTATCCTTCAAGATGGATTCAAATTTATCTCTGTTAATCCAATCTCCAGTGTCTGAACGAATAATGAATTTTACTCTAAAAAATACTTTTTCGCCCAAGATGTGAGATTATCACTGCTTCGTTTTCGTCATTCGTGGTAGCATCAACGCTACCATCAACTCGAAATGTCGACCAATAGTGAGATGCCCCATCGTATTTGAATTCATTAAAACAATCACGAATTTTACTTATCATGGTTCTATCACCTATTAGACTCTTTGGTTTATCAGAGACTCTATCGAGATTAAATTTAGCATTTTTCCAAGACGTAATTTTCGATAATCTCTCGAACTCCTTCATATTATAATTAAAACAAGTATTTAAATAGAGAATTTATTATGTAATGAATCATTGCAAATGGCTTATGATTGGATCAGTAACCCCTTGTAACAAATCATGCAGAAAGGAGTTCTGTGGGTATCGTATGCAAAGCGTTCGCAACGGGAGTTATGGGCCTTTACCCTGCTTACGATGTGGGGTGGAGGCGAGTGGAATATCACAATTATGTCTCAGTTGTGTTGGTAAACGATACAAAGAGCTAAAGCGCTACTATGATAAACGAATTAAGATCTCCATCAATGACTCTACCTCTGACTGTGTGAAAATCATAAGAACTCCTCAAGACTACATTGATAAATTCCAAAGTAATACTTCAACCAAATAATGAATTAGACAAAGAATATTAAAGTATATAAATGGACCAAAAATTCAGACCACACCCTGTGATTGCAAATTATGAGGCATCCCGTGATTGTATTATCAGACACTGCAGACTGAAGAAACCAGTCGGTGTTGTGAATAAACTTGGATATTTGATGTTTGGTGCTGGGAAGAAACATTATTGTAGTCATCGTTTCGTATATGAAGTGTATAACGGATTGATCAAGGATGGTTTTGTTATCGATCACATTGATCCTAAGATTAAGTCTTTATCAAATCTACAAGCTGTTACACAAAGTGAGAATTTAAAACAAGGAAAGACTGGGAAAGACGTGAAAATGCAAAATTTATAAAATCCTTTGATATTGAAAATAACGAACAAAAAATATAGTTTAGACTATCTGATAATTGAAACTCCTGGCCTTTCAAACTTAAAATGTCAGCTCTAATATCATTGATATCTTTAGAATTCATGTCGTATATAATAAAAAATGTTTCTGATACGGCATTGATATATTTTTCAACAAAATTGGGTCAATTTTGACCGCTTTTTTATGATGATTATGATGATGACCTCATTGGTACTACTCAGGTGTGTTTTCATCGGAGAAGTCCAGAGGTTACATATATAAGACAATACATCTCGTAGGGTCCTCTTCAGGTGTGTTTTCATCTGATCGGGCCCAGAGTATATTACAAAACATAATCTCCTGAAAGGAGGCCTAACTCACCAAATAGCGGATTAGACCGCCAAGAAGATATGCATGGCAAATGACGTCATATTACAGATCTCCTGAAAGGAAGCCTAATTCGCCGAATAGCGGATTAGACCGCCAAGAAGATATGCTTGGCAAATGACGTCACATTACAGATCGAAACATGATCTCCTGAAAGGAGGCCTAACTCACCAAATAATGGATTAGACCACCAAGAAGATATGCTTGGCGAATGACGTCACCTTACATATATACGACAATGAATGGATTAATGAATGATGTCAACGGTGATATTATGACCCTCAATTTTTAAAAAGAATATATTATCTTATATTAGAAATAAATTTTTAATTATGTATAATAATGAATTTTGAAGATATCTATGAAATCATAGCTGAAATTTTAAGTTTGAAAAGCCAGGGATTTCAATTATCAAATAGTCTAAACTGTGAACAAATTAAGTTGGACTTTGAGGATATAGAACTCAGTGTTATGAATAACAAAAATGTCTTACCGAAACAATATGCCTTCATTAAAAGAATCCAGAACTCCATTCGTGAATCACTTGTATATTGTAGCGACGTCAGTAAATTTGTCCCGGTATTCCCTGTCGTAGAAAGGATCAGAAGACAACTGGGGCAACAATATGAATTGAAACGCGCACTTAATTAGAGAGATTAAAACGCTAATCAAACAAACCGAAAATCTCCCTTCGGCCGAGTAAATAATTCTCACTTTGTGTAATAATAAAGAATTGTTCTCGGGATTGAAATCACTTAGAAAAAACCTGAAATCGCTTAGAAAAAATTGAAAATATATGTATTCGCCATTATCCAACCCCTACTATGTCCTATAAGTCTACTGCGTGTTTATACAATGCTATAATGCGCGTCTATTGAACAGAATACAAACAGGTGTGATGCGCTCATACGATAAAAATTTCCCCAAAAATTATCGCATAGCTGCTGTGGACTAAATGTATGTATGTATGTATAATCAATAGATGCTGTTTGTTAGCGGTTTTAGTTAACAATCAATGAACGTGTATTATAAAAAAAGTTGTAGATTTCATAGTACTGAAACACTTTTTTTGATTGATTAAAGAGATTTTCTTATTAAAAGTTATTTATAGTGACTTCGTCATTACATTTAGATCGAAATCTCCGGTAAAACCCTAATTTTTTTATTCAAATTGGAAAAATGTAAACAATTTGAATAATGGTAAATGAAGCATTAACCACTCGATTGGCGAGAGAGAGATTAGCATCAATTAGAAAGTATATTCCCGTACGAAATTCAGTCAGAAATGAACTTCAGGCTAGGCAGAATCTTCAAACTGACTTTTCTGTGGGATCTGAAGAGTTATTTCGACCAATTACCAAAGCAACGAAATGGGTAGAGTGAGCTATATGGGGGGGATGACCCCGAGACTGGGGGGGGGGAGAAAAAAACTCTTATTGGTGAACTCGAAAAAGTAGCAGGGAATCTGAACAAACAAAACAAGCTGTACAAAAACTCCACGGTGATATATCAGCTCAGCAGGAACTTGAACGACTAGGTGATATTGATAGTAGTGAACTACCTAAACCACCTGAATCAAAAAGAACAGCAGATGATTTACGCGCGAGATTTAACGAGGAAGGGTAAGCAGCAATTGATAAGACTGATCCAGCAGAAATTCCTACGCTTGTTGTTACGACTTATGAAAACAGAAAAAAATGTTGAAACCAGAACATCATAAGTATAAGTATATTAGAAGTACAACTCATTGGACTGATGTATTTTACAAAATCAAAAGTAAGTCAAGTTGACACAACAAGTACATCATACATAGGATATATCAATGCGGTGGGAACAGTGCATAAACAATATGAAGAAATAAAACAACAACAAAATCGCAAAAATTGCAAAGATGAAGACAACAGCGTTCAAAGAAAATATCTTTCTCACCTAAAAAACAAGAAGAACCTCAACAACAACTATCACCTGAACCTTTGTATATACCATCTGATCAAGATGAAGATGATGAAGATGAACTTTTTAATTATTTACAAAGTCAAGAAACAGACACACAGGGTGCAACCGGGGAGGTATTTTCTAAATCTGAAAATCAAAGATTTTCCAGAGATTCAAGTGGAATTTCAGGTAGTGGTCTAATTCAATGTCCTGGTAATGTTTTTGGTGATATAGCACGATTAGAGGTTCTCATTGAAGGGAAACGAGCTGGAAATAACTCACCGGAAATAATTAATGAAGCAGCTGATATCTGCAGGCGGTTATTTCAAGGCGGTATCATGGATATCAAAACATATCGAGATTTCATTGATGAGTTAGTGGAAAATCCTACGGATTATCACCAACATGGTGATAACCATTGTGGTTATCATAGCGATTATCTGATGACTGAAAATCCCTTGGATTTTTTATCACCGCGTTAGATAAATATCATTTAAATAAGATAATCATACACTACAACCATGATAAACCAACCAGCGTCTATGTAGTAAACTCACGATTTCCTGTTTATAGAGCGTACTATGGTGATGGTCTCGGTGATACCATTGCAGGGTTATTTGCAAGAATGGCTCCAAAAAAAGCGCCGCTAGCAAAACAGTTTTCGATGAAAGCCATTGATGTTATTCGTGATAAGAGTATTAGCGCTCTTGGAGATGCTGCCGGGAAAGCGTTTTTAGCTGCGAAGGACAAACTAACAGCGCTAGTTCGACGGCGAAGGAAACCACAATTGGGACCACTACCATCTACAGCAGAGATGCCTGCGCGGGATAGTAAGATAATAAATAACGCAGTGGATCAGAAATTAGCGTCGATGGTGACCAACGACCAAAGCATCATCGCAAATATGATAGCGGGAAGTGGCTTATAAAAACCACGGCGAGGTCGTCAACGATGAAACTCCTACGGATTTTACGATTTAGATCAATAAATATATAATAAAATGTTCAAACGGTCACCTGATGCAGCGTTTGATATGGACGCCCCAGTGCGCAAGGATGATTCCGTACGTAATTATCAATACTATGCCTATCACGCAATACAACCAGATAGTCGATCAAGAATCGAACTTCAAGTTCATGATACCAGTAAATACTTTCTACCGTGTGAAGCGTTTATCGAAGTAGAAGGGGAACTTGTACAAAGAGATGGTACAGTACATCCAAATGACACTCAAGTCGGATTTGTCAATAATGGGATCATGGCGTTATTCGAGAGTTTAAAATATCTCATCGATGGAAAAGAGATTGAGGCGATAGATCGCGATGTTGATGTGGCAACAACAATAATAGAACTAGCAAGATATTCCGATGATTATACAAGATCTGCAGGCCCTTCTATGATGTTTGCAAAGGATAATAGGAATACGGCTGGAAAAATTCCATTTGTTTTCAGACAACCAAAGGATCGTGCTGCTAACCTTGCTGATGTTGCTAATATCGAGGACATGATTATAAGAGAGGATCCCGACTACAACCTAGGAGCTGCAACACGTATGTCAATGTTGCAAAGAGCGCGTAGATCATGCGCGATTCCACTGCATCATATATTTGGATTCTGCAGAAATGTTCGAAAAGTTATCTATGGAGCAAAGCACACAGTAGCACTTGTGCGAAAGGGTACTGACGATGATGCAATTTGGAGAATTCCAGCAAATTTACATCCAGATCATGTAGATGATGACGCCGGTAAAGTCGTTTTAACAAAACTATCATTGTGGATGCCAGTGTTGACTCAATCAATCACCGCAGAAGTACGATTACTATCATTTATGGATCTAGGAGGAAAATCATTGCTGAGTTGGCTAACAACGACTACAGATGTTAAGCAATCAGATATTAATGGGTTATTTACGTGGAACCTAGCATCAAAACAAGGCGTTTCAGCTCCACGTCATATATTTATTGCGTTACAGAATACCGCATGAACTGGTAATCAACGACGCAGCCATATGATATTTGATCAACTTGGTATTACTGACGTCTCACTGAGAATAAACGTCAGCAAGAACAATCCGAGGATATACAACTTAATTACTTTCACAACCATATTGCCCGTGTGTATCATCGGTTGCTATCGTATATGGCACGTGATCAAAATGTCGATACTGGTTTGCAAATATCACAATTGCATTTTAAGAATCAATATCCGATCTATTATTTTTCACTGGAACATCTTGATTTAACAAGACAGTCGTTGATATACACTTTAGAGCTAATGTACACCGCGTTGTTATTGGTGAGCATGCTATTCCCTACTACATAGCGGTTGCCGTCATACTCAGCAACAAATCAATGCTTCTTGAAGGTGTTGGTGGAAGAATGAGAGTCGTTTATGTACCAGTGGAAAGCATGTAACAATTAGATCAGTCTGTTATTGTATAATGTCATATAGTCATATTAGTGTTGCGTTAACTCCCGGTCAACTCAAGAAATAGCAATCGGAATCAGCTAAAAAATGTGGAACCACAATAACATTGAAACACAATCAGATGTCTGGCGGGGCGAATAAATTGTCGTTAACGACTCGCCAAATAAAACACTTAAATGATGCTTTTAAAGATAAAAAGGGAGTTCAGATCACTCTCTCTGCAGCTGCGATCAAAAAGATGATAACATCAGGTGATATATTTCCGTTGTTAGCTGCGATTCCAGCGTTGATTGCGGCAGCGGCCCCAGCGGTGACTAAAGCGGCGGCGTTAGGAGCCGTTGGTACCGCAGCTGGAATGGCATTAAAGAAAGCAACTGGGAAGGGATATAAAAAAAGAAGGGAAAGGGTCTAAGACTACCATGAACCCCGTATTCATGGTACAGCGGAAAGGGTCTAAGACTACCAAGAACGGTTTATTAACTCGGGAACCTTTGGTTCCTATGTCCAATTTTGATTGACTTGATGCTGCTAAAAAAACTAGCAATTAAAAACTTCAGAGGCGTCTTTATGAAAGATCAGTTGCCGACACAACCAAACAAAGCTGAAACCGGCATCATTAATCTCGATAACAGCACCGGACCCGGAACCCACTGGGTTGCATACGCGATTGATCCACGTGCAATTGTTTATTTCGATTCATATGGATCAGCACCGCCGAAGGAGTTTATGCGTTATATAAACCGCTTAAACACCCCTCGTTGGTATTCTACGCTACCAACACAACAAATGAATGACCCACCAATATGTGGCAGCGAAGTATTGAACGTCCTTCACGCTATTTCAACATCTGGAAATCCTCCACATGTTGTCGTAAATGAATACACTAGTAATCTATGGAAATCGAAGAGATTTTAGAGAGATATTATATAGAATAAGATGATTGATATTTGGGGGGAGATCTTTATCAGAGCTGAAGAAACCCAATGGTATTGCAACCGATGATATCAAAAAATAATCGAAGATGAAATAGCTGAGACATTGAACTTAGCAAGTGTTGATCCCAATGAAATAGTTGTATTTCAAGATCGTCAGGGTAAGTTGAAATCTAGTAATGTTTCCCTGGATGATATTTTAGTTAAACAAAGAGGCGTTACCGAAGGCACTATCACATTGTTTTCCGATCAGGGTAAACTCAAACCGGGTGTACTTATTTCAACTATCTTGGAACAAATTAACGATATTGATAAACCCGTACTAGAATTTTTTGGATATCCTCCAGTGATGACACCGAAGCTCACAACGATAAAAGATTCTATGTTGGAACTAGGAATACTTCAAGGCAAATATGGAGATCACGTTGACAAGTTTACATCATTTCGTAAAAATGTCATCGAGAAATTCTTTGCAACAACGCTGGATAAAATTGACATAAAACTCCCTGATATTAAAAAATCCATCGATGAGCTGAAAAACACCATCGAGGCAATCAAGAATGATGCAACGAGGATGATAGAAATCGTTGAAAAAACAAACATCCCTCATTCGAAAACCAACAACATAGTATACACGATCCAACACGGATCATTTGCGTGGACACCCACAAACAACAAATTAGATATCACTGCAACCGTCAAAGGCATTTATCGATTAATACTAGTGACACTGACTCAATTTAATATATCATCGTCGAGTTCATCTGGGGTCAACAATACGACATCAACGATCATCGATAATGATACAACTGAACAGTTCACGATAGCATCCACCGATAATAGTTTGGCTAGGGTTTCAGTATCATGGTATGTGGAATTCGTAGCGGATTTGAGTAAATAACTAAATTGAAATCGTAAACTGATTTGGAAATAAAATGTCGTCATCGACGGTACCTTCGGTATCTCAATATCGCTATGATAAGGTCAGAGAATTTCAAACTAAACTCAAAACGCTTACTGAGAAGTATCAAACAAAAATAAAGAAATACCGACTAAGAATCACCGCAATTGATGTTACCGTGTACTCGGTGAGTGGTGTAATCAACGGAGCCGGAATTATACTATCCTCGGTGACAATGATTGACCCGATAGCTGTTCCAATTTGTATATCAGCGGCGACAACAATTGCGGGAATAATTTCAATAATAACAAAAAATATATCATGTCGCCAGCGTAAACTACAAGATTACATTATTAAATTTCATGTTGTATCAACCGCGTACTCGCAATTATCCTTGTTAATATCGTCGTCGCTCGATGATACATTTATATCAGATAGTGAGTTCTCAGCGATGGTAAGTATTTATGATTCCGCGATGTCAAAATTAGAAATACAACATGAATATAATAACAATGACAACACCGCAAGAATTACTTAAACAAATAGGAAAAAATACCGAATCGATTCAACAAATAAGGGAAAATACCACACCGGTGAAGACCAGTATGATATCAATAACCTCAACGAATCCTGAATTCAGTGTAAATTTCCCCATTCCGATTCCCGTAAAGGAGATCGCGTTAGAGAAACTACGAATGTATCACAGTTGGCATAATATTAGGTCGGTAGCATTTGGCCGTCAACAACCGAATAATTCCTTTGTATTTGCAAATAAGAATCGCGAAGACGGAACTCCAGACTGGAACGTTGTTTCGATAACATCAGGATCCTACCAAATCGAACAAATCAATGCTGAATTTCAGCGTAGAATAAAATCCATTACTGGAGCAGAATAAAAAATCGCTATAACAGTTCATGAATCAACACTATCATCCGCGATTAAAATCAACTCGCCTAGTTATGTCGTCGATATCTATCAGAGTTCGATAAGAACAATACTGGGGTGACCTGAAAATCCACCTCGACAAGAAATCGTTAATATACCACCCGAACCGAAAAAATCTGATTATGTCACAGACAATAAATCATATCACGATTTTAACCTTAGAACAATCAGCGGTAATTATTCGAAAATTGTAACAAAGCCTGTTATTTACAATAATGGACAATTGTTTTTTGAACAAGGGGATAATAGTTGGGTCGAATTATCTTCAGATAGTATCTCGGAAAATTTTAATGTTTTTAAACGAGAACATAAGGATCATTTGGATAAATTACGGCAGTGTTTTCAAGAACATATTGTTAATTTATCGTCGAAAATGTCAATTATTAAATACATGGAAATATTAAATCAAATTGTACACTATATGGAATTGTTTAATATACGACTTATTCAAGGAGTATTAGATGCCAAGGACGGTTCTGAGAGGATACAATTTGCAAAGAAGCATAATATACGCGTTGAAGATATTCCGACATTTAAGATTCCTGAGTATAATGTTCCAGAACTAAAAAAAATCAACCAATAATCTCCTCGATGAGTACTTCCCCCCAATACTCGCCGCGTGGAAGAAATTGCAACCACCAACACCAACAAGACTCAAACATAATAACGACCCAGACGGCGGTGGTAGGAATATCGATCCTCAAAACGTCAATATATCTTCGGTGATTGCATTGAAATTAGTATGTGATGTTATCTAAGGAAGCTATCAAATAAATCTCGAGCAATCAAATCAAGCTCAGCAGGGATATATTTTATATTCATTTGCACCAATCACTCCACCCGGATTTCAAATCATTCAGGACCCAACTAATCCAGTCTATATGCGATGTCATAATGATTCACTAACGAGAATTAATTTTAAACTCTCTGACCAGTCCAATAACCTACTTGATTTACAAGGTGAGGTTTTACAAATTAGACTGTTTGTGAAATAGTAGCGATTTTCATCGTAGTGATTTTCATTGTTAACACCATAGCAGCAGAGGGGGTGGATGACAACAAGCATGGCGTCTTCGAACATGCGTTGGTTAGCTTCGTCGACGCTTTTTTTACTCTTTTCTAGGAAGCCTCAGTTTGCCGAATCGACGCCTCCTAATTCGTAGGGTTTACCCCCTCTGCTGCTGGTCACGCTACTTAGTTATTGATAGTGGCCATATATTCTTAATGGCTTCCTAATTTTGTTGTTTTCTATATTATTATATTGACCGTATTTTCCTATATGATTTTTCGAATTTACTTAATTTTGGACAGATTATTTCCGGATTATCGAGACAAGTTTTAATGTAATTTTACACTTTGATCCCCGATTTTGATTTCAAGATCTGACACGCAAACGTAGCAAATTAACATTTAGGAATTCCATTCTCGTTATTCTCTGTCTGGACAGCGAGGTTTCCGGATAAACGGAGTCTGGATTAACGAGGTTACACAGTATAATGTGATAGACATGCTGGCAGAAATAATGAAATAATAATGATGCAGAGGTCTTCGTAATTAATTTTGTCTTTCCTTGAATCCTTGAATGTATATCCAGAATGTCATTACACAGAGCAATAACATTTGTTTATCATTCGCTCTTTCTGCCTTTCAATTTCATTATGGTACTGTAATTTACATTCGTTTATTCTAATTAACATCAGGAATTGAGCAATTTCTTAAAAAAAATATTTAGGATGATAGGACTAACCAAATATATTTTTTTCCATATGGATAATAGGATTGACCTGCATTATTTTTATTTTCAGTGCTTGATTTAGGATCCACTTGCCCCACATTTGTAAGGGAGAAAGGCTGTAAGGATTCGAATGCTATATGCAGTGGTAGCAAATGTACATGTGGTTCTAACTACTATGATGATAATGGTGCTTTACTTGCTGGAACTTGTCAGCTGAGTAAGTTTATTTGAATATTGCATGCAACTGTCTGGAGATATCTTTTTATCTGTTTGAGATCATAGTGTTTGTTGTCTTGAAATACTCTAGCATTCATATTTGTTATCACAGTTACGTTATATTGGCTCAATATCTTTTCTATCAACAACTGCTTAAAGAAAAACAATTATCTCTACTGTTTTGTTTTACAGAGTAACATTCTTTGATGCATTGAGATAGCAAATAAATAACTTGTCATCAATATACATTCCACAGTTATTAATAGCTTTTACCTCCTTCTAACCATGAAATTTAATTTTAAGGAGAACAGTGAAGATTTGATGAGGAATTCATATTTCTTAATTAATGACTCTCGATCAACTTAATAATGTGATTGCTAAGGTTTAATGTGTAATAACTATTGATTCATGTTGCTCTGTTATTGCCTCTTGTCAGCACTCTAGCAACTTTGTCTCCTTCTAACGCATTCCCCAATCACATTTCATTGGGAGTAATTAGCCTGTTACCTCACAGATTCAGCCATACTAAAACATTAAATTACAATCTCTCCCTGTTTATGTCAATAGATAAAGCATGGAAGTTTACCATGGCTATTACTTTGATTACACAATGCATATACTGTCTCTAATATTCAGCGTCCGTAATACAGTTGTCAGTGGAAGTCTTGGCTTCTTTTTTAGTTACATAGTCATATACTTATTTGACAATTTCGCAAATTTTGCTTTCTTTCTCTTGTGTCATTTCAGGAAGAATATTTAATATATGAATGAAATGCATGATTACAGGGATCATCCTTTTGGCTTTGGTGGGAGGGAAGACAGAATAATTCAAGGAATATAACCTTAAATTTTGTTGTTGTTGATACTGATTCATTAAGTAGTATTCCCCAATTTTAGGCAGCCACTTGGCTTAAGTCTCCCCACATGTTTAAGCATTGCATTCAGAGCAGGCACATGGGGTTCATGTCAGATTTATTGGATCCAACTTTTAATACTTTTGCACCATTACCGGCCCTCCAGCTGTCACCTACGATCCTGACAACGCCAACACTGGCAGACCAGCTATCTCAGCATGGTGACATTTTTCTTGAAATGATCCAGCTAAATAGTTCATATACGGATATTAGTGATAGATCCATATGTCTAGCCATAGAATCAGTATCTTATCATTACTGTACTGGAGATTTCAGTGGGAAATCTGTCAGTTCAGGGAGACCTTTGGTGCGGCCAGTAATGGCTGGGCTATCTGATATGCATCCAGCATCCATGCCGACCATACGCCATTCACAACTGTCCAGCCTTTCCAACATGGGGACATTTTCATCGAATCAGTCCAGCTAACGATGATTTATGGGGATCTTAGTGAAAGATCAATTTATCGAACCATACTGTCAGCGACTTGCCATTCTATGACAGAGATTCCAGTGAGAAATCAGTCTGTCCTGCCAGACAATAAATCAGATGGTAAACGTGATAGCAGGACCATCTCCTATGCTGCCAGTTTCCATGCCAACCAGTCGCCAGGAAACCAGTCAGCATTGCCGTTACTGCTTGTCCACAAGAGAGAGCTAGTGATGTTTTACTGGGCATGGAATTGAGAACTCATAACAACTGATATGTCTTTTCTAGTGATGCAAGTAAAACCAGTTGGACCACAAAGCAGTCATGTGATGGAACTCCTTAAAATCTAAAATCCTTCACATCTTACTCAAATTCTACCATGAAACAGGCTTAAATTTTCTTTCAAACTGCCATTGAAAATAATTTCTTTTTTCAGGTATTGGCTACTTCAGAATGACCCCATCCTTACCGCTATCTAAAGAGTTGGTAGGTCTCATTGAGAGGGATGAAACTGACTTATGGCAGGCGCCTTTAGAACCAATCTCCTGGCATTTGACTAGATGAGATCACTGGACGTCCCTATTCCCTCAAGAGTGGGGGGGGGGTGTAACCAGATGATACAGAGCAGCTTCCCAGAGGACAGATGCTGTCTACAACAGGATATATGGGCACCCATCCAAACAAAAATTACAAAGGATCTAAAGCTTGTACAGAGGACACAATCCCTAGCATTTTATTCAATGATTTTTCTTTTTCAGTCATCAATTGGAGTCAACTCACCCAATTCAGGATGAAGCTTGTGAGGTCAATCCACCTCTTTACCAGATGTGGAGAGTATTCCGTCAGTCTCCATCAGACAGATACATACTTTCCTGTCCATTTATACTCCATTTCCCGCAGGTTTCTCTATTTTTCTTTACATGACACTATCGATTAACCTTTCTTTTCTTTAGCCTCAATATCAGCCCCTTGGCTTTCACTCCGATTATTGATTGCATTGTCTTCCTGTTCTGGTCGATGTCATTTACCGCAATGTCCGTAATGTACGAAGATGACATCCTTGCACAAACACATGGGTAAGTTCTATCCTGCTCCAAGGCAGGAACAGTCTTTAGCTCATCTAGGCATTCTAGTTAACTGAGTAAAATATAACCTCTTTCCATCGCAGAAATTTGTCAATCTGGGTAAGGAGTTCTTAACCAACCAGAATATGGTATGGCTTTTCGTGTTCTCATTACCAGAATCATCCAACCTGACAAGTCCTTTTCCAATAAGACTTGGATCTCAGTGAGAGAGTTTGCAATTCCTCAGTTTATTCAATGTGGCAGTGGACCTGATCCCACTTAGCTGACTTTTTATGTACCCCTTACAGTTTGTCATTGCTGACTCAGTCTCACCTTTATTCAAATCACTTTGACCAGGCCAGCCTGATCAAGTATGAGATTTGATCAGTCCTGGCTGACCAGGAAAATCCCCTGGAGAACCCCCAAGCAGAGATAATGGTATAATAATGCAATAAATATGGTTGGGGTGCCCACCTATTGCTGGACTTCACTATCGCTGGTGGCACGTGGGAGCCAGGGGAACAACCTCTTTACATAAACATCCTTGAAATGAAGGCTTTATCAAGTCTTTCACTTCTGGGAAAATCAACTCTCAGGCAAAATAGTCCTCATCATGGAATGGTCTCTTCACTCATTGGACTTTACTCAGTGTTACGTATATATGGTGGGTATGTGAGTTTAAGAACGTAATTTTTTTCTAAGAGATTCTAGAAGATCATGTGACCCATTTCTTGTTTACGTAAAAACAGATATATAAATTATGTTTTGAGAGCAAACTAAGGAGTAGAAATTGGGCTGTTAGAATATTAAGTTAAGTGTCGTTTTGAATTACCTTGTTTTGGAACGTATTTCAATTCGTTTGGATTCCAGAGGATTTATTTAGTTATTTATCTGGAAAAGATTTGTGCTCATATAATTTTATTAACAAGAACTGACTTCATCAATTGACACCGTCTTCCATCTTGGATACTTCGCTGAGATTCAAACTTGGAATTATATGGACATTTATTACCATGAAGTTTTCAATTTCTCTAGTGGATATTATTTTGAATTATTTTTGGATTAATTTTGGAATTAATTCTTAAAACCGTAAGTTTATTTTTTCTATTCTGGAAAATATTTGTGCTCAGTAAATTGTTTATTAAGTTTTTACAAGCTTGTCATTTTCACTCTTTCTATGTTACTGTTTATTCGAGCCTAAACACGTAACATAGAAATTGGGGCCTCGTCCGAAATTGGAATTTGACTAGAAATTTTTTCTGAACACTTTTGTTTTAAATATGAATTCCACTAGTTTTTGAAATGTTTTTACAATCTTTAGTGAGATTGACAGGTTTGTATTAAAATGACATCTAAAATAGAAATATTTCTTTCTAATCCCACTCAGGAGCAATTAGATCTTTTAAAAAATGATTAGTTGATTAAACTTGCCAGAAAATATGATCTTTCTGAAGTCGAGGCTTCTTTAATGAAATAAGATATCAAAAAGATTTTGGTCCAATATCTGGTAGAAAAGAATGTTTTGGTAAAAGTGCTTTGATTTCGGTCAGTAAGGCTGCATCAGACTCTGACACTAAAATAAAGGAATTAGAATTAAAATTCAAGATGGAATTAGAGTTGAAGAAGCTGGAATTTCAGGAAAGGGAGAGAGAGAGACAGGAAAGGGAGAAAGAAAAATAATTACAATATGACAAAGAGGAGAAAGAAAGACAATTTGAATTACAAAAGAGCAGATGCACATTCAGTTACAAGAAAATCAAATTGATAAAGAGAGAGAGAAGGGAGAAAGGGAATATGAATGTAAAATGAAAGAAATAGAGCTGGCAAGTGAAAAACACCTTCATACTTCAAATCCAAATTTAAGTTTTGATCTAGCAAGGAATATTTGATTAGTGCCCCCTTTCCGAGAAAAAGAAGTAGACAAATACTTCATTCGTTTTGAAAAAGTTGCAGAAAATTTAAAGTGGCCAAGGGAGCATTGAACTCAGTAATTGCAATATGTACTCACTGATAAGACTAGTGAGATTTACACTTCACTGTCTGTTCACCAAAGTGGTGACTATGATGTGGTTAAAGAATGCATTCTAAGGGGTTATAGTTAGTCCCTGAAGCTTATCGGCAAAAATTCACAAATTACAGAAAATAAGCTGGACAAACTCGTGGCAAATTTGCTAGAGAAAAAGAGCAGTTGTTTGATAGATGGTGCTTAGCCAAGAAAGTTGAACAAGATTATCAAAATTTCAAGCAAATGATATTAATTGAAGAATTCAAAAACTGTGTCCATAGTGACGTTAAAACTTATCTTGATTAGCATAGGATTGAAACCTTGGAGAATGCTGCTCGAGCTGCTGACGAATATTCTTTGACACATAAAGTTAATTTTGTTAATAAGACTTCTACTCAACAGTCTTCTGGCAGAAAAGTATTTCAGCCTAATACCAGCCCTTTTAAAACTCAAACTAGCACAACTTTCAAACATCAAACTTCAGAGAAGCTTGATTCTACATCCTTGTCTCTTCCGACGTGTACATATTGCAAGAAAAAAGGACACGTTATTTCTGATTGCTACAAATTTAAAAATAAGCATCAGAATCAAGACAGACCTGTTCCAAATGCTCTTATTTCTAAGAGGTCAAGGTCATTGTCATGTATTGAGAAGTCTTCTTCTAATGAAAGTGTTCTTATTCAAGGAGTAGAGTGCGGCTTTGTTAATGTTACTTTCCATTGTGTAAATTTGTCATCAGACTTAGTATCAAGACATGTAAAAGTCAAAACAGTCTCGGTTTTACCCGTTGAGGGCATTCATTTATTGCTAGGGAACGACTTGGCTGGAGACAAGGTTGTGGTTAATCCACTTGTAACTTACAAGCCTGATTTGGATCAGAAAGTTGATCCAATTGAAAAAGAATTCCCTGATATATTTAAAAGCTTGTGCAGTTACAAGAGCTATGGCAAAGAAAGCTCTTAAGAATGAAGTTGAAGAGGCAGTATTCCTTTAGCTGACACGTGTATAGGTCAGGCTTTTGATGAGGTCACTTTTACTCCTTGTTTGGATCAATCAGAAGGTATTGATCATAGTGATCCTCTTTTAACAACTCATTCTCTTTATTTTAATCAGGGTGATAAACGACAGTCACTTGTCGTCGAACAGGAAAAAGATCCTGAGATCTCCCTTTTGTTTCAAAGGGCCATAAGTGAGACTGAAAGCACTGAAGTTCCTGTCTGTTATTTCATTAAAAATGGAATTCTTATGAGAAAATGGAGACCTCCCGAGGAACCTGTTGATGATGAGTGGTCGGTGAACTATCAAATAGTAGTTCCAAAACCTTACAGACAGGAAATACAATAATCTGGCCCATGAAACTCCTTTGGCTGGTCATTTAGGGATTAATAAAACTTATCGCAAGATCTTGACTCACTTCTATTGGCCAAAAATCAAAAGTGATGTTGCCAAATACTGTAGATCTTGTCATACTTGTCAAATGGTAGGAAAAACCAATCAGAAGATACCTAAGGCTCATCTGCAACCTATTCCTGCCTTTGACGAACCATTTAGTAGAATTATGGTAGATTGTGTAGGTCCTTTACCCAAGACCAAGTCAGGTAACCAATACCTGTTGACCATTATGTGTGCGTCAACAAGGTTTCCAGAGGCAATTCCGTTAAGGAATATAAAGTCTAAAACGATGGTAAAAGCTTTGATAAAGTTTTTTTACTCAGTATGGCCTTCCAAAATCTGTTCAGTCTGATCAAGGTTCAAACTTCATGTCTGGAATTTTCCAACATGTTATGTATGAACTGGGCATTCAGCAATTCAAATCTTCTGCCTATCACCCTGAGAGCCAAGGGGCATTAGAAACATTCCATCAGACTTTGAAAAATATGATCCGATCATATTGTTTTGATACGAATAAAGATTGGGATGAAGGCATTCATTTATTATTGTTTGTTGTTAGAGAATCAGTTCAAGAATCTTTAGGCTTCAGTCGCTTTGAACTGGTTTTTGGACACACTGTGTGTGGACCATTGAAGTTATTGAAAGAGAAACATCTCTCGAATGAAGATACTGAGATCAATCTTCTTGATTATGTTTCCAATTTTAGATACAAGTTGGCAAAGGCTTGTGAGGTCGCAAGCGCAAATCTGCACTCTGATCAATATAAAATGAAATCAAGATATGATAAAACAAAATCGAAGGAAAGGAGCTTTCAGCCTGGTGATAGACTCCTGGCTCTCTTACCAATGCCACAAAATACTCTTCAGGCCAAATATTGTGGTCCCTACACAGTTGACAGTAAAATGAATGACTTAAATTACATCATAAATACTCCTGGGAGGCGCAAACAAAAGCAACTCTGCCATATAAGCATGCTGAAAGAGTATATTGAAAGAGATAGCCATGTTAAACCCGTAATTAATTTAGCTGTACCTGTCCCACTCAGTAAAGAAATATCATCAGATTATATTGATCTTGGAATGACGAATCTTTGTAATTCAGAAAGTATGAAAGATCTAGACCAGAAACTTTCACATTTACAAGTGCAAGAAAGAAATGAACTGAAACAGTTATTATTTGAATATAAGCACTTATTTCCAGCTGTTCCTTCAAGGACAAACAAACTTTTTCATGACGTTGAAATTGTAAATTCCAAACCTGTCAAACAACATCCATACACAATGAATCCACTCAAACATCAATACTTGAAAAAGGAAATTCAATATTTCCTGGCGAATGATTTTATTGAGCCCAGTAAAAGTGATTGGAGTTCACAATGCATAATTGTTCCAAAACTAGATAAAACTTTCCGTATGTGCACTGATTATAGGAAGGTGAACCGTGTGACAAAAACAGATTCATTTCATTACCAAGAATTGACAATTGTATTGATAAAACCGGGAATGCCAAATATGTCACCAAATTTTACCTTCTGAAAGGATTTTGGCAGATTCCACTAGCGGAAAGAGCAAAGGAAATCTTGGCATTTGTGACTCCAGATGGACTTTACCAATATAAAGTAATGCCATTCGGGATGAAAGGGTTACCAAGTACATTTCAATGTCTTATGAATATGATCACCTCTGCTTTAGAAAATTGTGATGCCTATATAGATGACGTCATCATCTACAACGACACCTGGATAAAACATCTAGCAACAATTCGAAAATTCTTTGACAGACTCACTGATGCATGTTTGACAGTTAATTTATCTAAAAGTGAGTTCTGCTGTGCTAGTGTGACTTTCTTAGGACATATTGTGGGACATGGACAAGTTAAACCAATAGATGTTAAGGTTGAGGCTTTTTCTAAATTCCCTGTGCCTGAAAATAGAAAGCACCTGATGCGGTTTTAAGGGATAGCTGGATACTATCGGAAATATTGTTCCAATTTTTATATAATTGCAGAACCCCTGACAAATTTATTAAAGAAGAAGAACAAGTTCTTTTGGACTGGAAAATGTCAGGAGGCTTTTGACAAGATAAAAGCCATACTTGAAACAGCAGCAGTTCTTGCAGCTCCAAATTTCAGTCAGTCTTTCAAATTATCTGTCGATGCAAGTGATGTTGGTGTTGAGCAGTTTTAATTCAAGAAGACAAAAATGGTATTGAACATCCAGTGAGCTATTTTTTAAAGAAATTAAATAAGCACCAGAAAAATTATTCAGCTATCGAGAAGGAATGTTTGGCATTGATTTTGGCTTTACAACATTTTGAAGTCTACCTTAGTTCAGCTCCTACATCGATTATAGTTTTTAGTGACCACAACCCTCTTTCTTTTATCGGCAAGATGAAAAATAAAACTCAAAGATTACTAAGGTGGAGTTTGTTATTGCAGGAATATAATCTTTACATCCGGCACATCAAGGGAATAGATAATTTAATAGCAGACATTCTTTCCCGTTTATAACAATATATTATATCATATACACTGTAATTTAAACGATTTCTTTTAACCTCTGGTGTAATTTGGTTTGTGGTAAAAAGAAAGTTTTCTCATATAACCTTTCTTTCTATTTTACGGGGGAAGGTGTTACGTATATTTGATAGAAGTCATTTATACTTATTTTTATTGTTTGTTTGTTAGATTTAAAATTGACATTTTAAGTTTTAAAATTCGTTGATTTGGGGTGAACTTACTTTACAGAATAAACACCAGGTGTTGACCTCATTTCTGACCTATCTTCAGAGTTGTAAGCAAGTTTTTAAAATGGTTGGTTAGTTCCAAGGACATTATGGAGCTTTGTATAAACATCAATCTATTTTAGTTGGGTCATATGGTGGGTACGTGAGTTTTTGAACGTAAACTTTTTCTAAGAGATTCTAGAAGATCATGTGACCCCTTTCTTGTATACGTAAAAACAGATATATAAATTATGTTTTGATAGCGAACTAAGGAGTAGAAATTGGGCTGTTAGAATATTAAGTTGTGTCGTTTTGAGTTACCTTGTATTGGAAATTATTTCAATTCGCTTGGATTCGAGAGGATTTATTTTGTTATTTATCTGGAAAAGAATTGTGCTTATAAAATTTTATTAACAAGAACTGACTTCATCGAATGACATCATCTTACATCTTGGATACTTCGCTGGGATTCGAACTTGGAACTATTTGAACATATTTTATTACCAGGACTTTTGCAATTTCTCTAGTGGATAATATTTTGAATTATTTTTGGATTAATTTTGGAATTGACTCTTAAAACCGAAAGTTTTTTTTTTCTTTTCTGGAAAATATTTGTGCTCAATAAATTGTTTATTAAGTTTTTACGAGCTTGTTATTTTCACTCTTTCTATGTTACTGTTTATTCGAGCCTAAGCACGTAACATCAGCTATGTGCCCTTTGGGTTACCGAGGTACTTGAACTGGTGAAAGATTTACCCAAAAATACCCTTATGTAGCCATGGCTGAGGGTGTTCCATCTCTGTATGGACCATTTACTTCTACACACTTGACTCTTACTAGGAAAGCCTTGAAAGACAGAGGATTTAAACTTTCAATTGTGAAGAGAATCTCAAGAGCATGAAGGCCCTCCACACTGAAGGTTCATGATATAATGTGTCATATGTTATCGGACTGGTGCCACGTCCATTCAATCATCCCTTTTAGTGCCACAATATCTCAGCTGGCTGAGTTTTCTTTGATACTTTGAGGAGAAACTGTTGGGCCCCAATTGTTACCAAAGTCTCCCACCCCATAATAATGGACACATTCCAGCATCATGGCAAACATGTTTTTGGCTGGGATAGAGACCTATTGGATCTTTTAGGTCTCATTTGACCAATATCCTTCATTTGTCTCCAATTGAATTCAATCCTGGGGTTTAACATTGCTGGATTAGAATCGCTTCAAACTTCTGTCCTACACTTGGCAAAAGCCACTGTGATACAGATCATGTTTTCTAATAGCATTTGCTTCTGTATGAAGGGTAATGTCCCCTTTTTGTAGACCCATATTCCCTTAGCTCAGATCAGAGGTTTCTGTGGTTCTCATGACATCATTGGGCTTTGTAGCCCCAAATAGGTTACCGTTGTTTGCTCTTTTCTGAGGACAGCAGCCCTGCAAGATCCTGTTTGCACTCAAGCACCGATTCTTCTTCCTTCCAGTGTGGGCTGAGACAAAAGATATCACCCTGCAAGTTATTTTGTCTCGGCTGAATTGGGTCATACACTTGGTATACTTTGATGTCTCACCAGATCAATTACCTCGTATAGCTTACTGCTCCATAGTTTCACTGTTAGCCAGAACATAGGATACCCTTTCGTTGTGGCTGAAGTGGGTTGTACTCTGACACCTGACCAGAACAGAGTTGCCTCACATAGATTACTGCTATGAAGTTTTACAAAACTTCTGTAAGCCTCATGTTCGAATGCAGCGTTCCAACCTGAGGTATACATCCCCACCGCCATGTGTGGTGTTCTGAAAATACATGTAAGCTGTACTGTAATGTTACATTCTTATTATGTTATTCATATTTTGCTCAAATATATTAGGAATTCATTACGTTTCATAGCTTTAGTAATTTTGATGCTATTTGTGCAAGTAGTATTTTTTTTTCTATTTTCAGCTACAAATTTACGAGTTACGTCTCTTGTCTATGGTACAATCACTGAGAACACAATTACAATATCCTGGACTCCCCCAAATGATAGAGCTGCAGTGTCTTACTATCGTGTGGCAAACGGGCCAGCAGATACTACAACAGTTGTTAATCAAACAAATGTTGGGAATCACACCTCATTTGATCTCAACAGCCTTGAGCCAGGAAAAAAATACTCCATATCAGTTTTCTCTGTCAACACGCAAACGGACTTAACTGAACGAAGTACATCAGTGTCACAAAACCAAACTACAAGTATGTATTGGTCAAAAAATTCAATCAATTGTCAGTGTAATATGTAGGTTTATTAATTCAGTAATACATTGGAATAGTACAGATTCATTTCTATTTTATTGATGTGTGTGTGTGTGTGTGTGTGTGTGTGTGTGTGAGAGAGAGAGAGAGTGAGAGAGAGAGAGAGAGAGAGAGAGAGAGAGAGAGAGAGAGAGAGAGAGAGAGAGAGAGAGAGAAGTGTGTTTCAATCATTTGGTGAATTCAGAAAATACACTTTTCATACAGTAAGAATGTTTTTGTCATTTATAAGAACTAGACTTTTACTGTAAGGATGATTGCTTGCGAAATATTGAAATTAAAATTTTAGACAAAAATTTATATACTATAACTCACTATGAAATAATGATGTCATATTGATGATATTATACTTTAATAAACACATAATTTGGAGCTGCAATGCATGCATTGATGTCAGTGTCATTAATACAATATCTGTTACTATTGCCTTATTATTAGCTCTTTTCCTAGTGAGTGGTGCAAGGTGAATAAGCCTTCCTCCAATTAATAATTGGCGGTTTAGAACAAAAACAAGACTATTTTAGTATCGTCCCTTAGATGCTTGTTATTTTGAATATCAAACATTTATAACGGAGACATAGTTTTTCTGGCATATGTAAAGTCAATCATATACATGTTTGCATTTTAATTGATCTTTTATCAAGAGTCTTGGTTTAAATTTAGGGGCCTGAGCAAACCCACAAGACTGATTTAACAAAGAAAAACCCGCCCATCTTTCAAATAATGAGGTTACCAGAAGGTCCATGGGAGGAATGTCTGTTAACCCTCTCAAGTCTGATCCTCTTACTCCTGACATCTCATTAGGTCCTAGACTTGTTTTGTTTTCAGAGGCTTGATCAGACCTTTCAGGAACTGCAAAATTTGGGTTACTGACTTTGATTGTGGGACCTTGCATCTCGTTCAAGGATCCCTATCTGACAAATATCCCAGAGGAATGAGGTGTACACAGTTGTAAAGGACAGACAGTCTAGGATGTTATTTCCATATCTCTGGTTTCTCAGTATATTTTAAATATAAGTAGGAAAGTTTCACCTCTTGATGAATGAAGTATAGACAATTCTAAGAAGAGACAGTCATAATCCAGGATGTTATTTCCAGTTCTCCCTGATTGAAATAAAAGGCAGAGAGTGAGCTATTGATTTATATTCCCCATTCAACAAATATATTTAAATGCTTGAATTACCTATTGTTATTTTGGTTAGTTTATAATCCCCAATAGTTTCAGGTTTCAGTATACTTCCCAGTAAGTAAATGGCTGTAAGTTCAGTGTTCAGTAAGTTCACCATGCCTAATGTTTGGTATTCTCTACACCATTTTAACTGTTTTTCATATTTAATTATTTATTTTCTATTATATTTATTAAAATAGTAACAATGAAAATAGACGCATAAAAATAAAGAAAAGAAGCAACTTATAAATTTGCAATACGAATTGTAAAACGCTAAAAAATCAAATCAGAAAGGTTCCACTTCTCATCCATTGAATTAGATTATAGCTAAATGCATTTATATTTGTACTTTCTCTAATTTCCTTTGGGATTCTGTTCCAAATTAGTGTTCTTACTATTTAAAACTTTTCTTAAGGAGTTCTTTATATGGTTTTGTGATCGATAGGTAGTTAGCTGAAATTGATCTTAAATTTGTATTATTTCATTGTTCCTAGCAGGAAATTGTTCATTGGGATATACTCAGTCATATTCTTTAAAGCTTTGTGCATAAGCCTAGCCTTTCTCAAGCACTTTTGTTCACTTACTATTAACATTTTCATATTATTGTATTTGAGATTTTTCAGCATTATCTTAGATATGTTTGAAAGCTTTTCTTTAGCAGAATAATTTGTAAATATTTCTGTCAGAAGTGTTCCAAGGTAACATTACATTGGTCAAGGTGTTTTTGTATATAGGATTTGTAATAAATTAATCTGAGTATGGTGGATAGATATGGCCTTATCTTGCTAAATAATCACAGACATTAATTGACCTTATGACACATGAATGGACTTCTAATCCAGAGGTCACAAAAATCCAGCCAGACCAGCCTGGGTTGGTTATATCATTGTGTTCTTGAAAAAGACATTTAGCTCCCATTTGCTCAGGATAATATCACCAATGAAGTGCTGGCCGTGCCATTTAGGACATTTAGAACACCAGTCAAGGGGTTACGATATTTGTTAATCTTGGTCCAAAACCCATTGTAGATTATTTTTCTCACCCAATATTTTCCTTTTAAGTAAAACAACTTCACTATGTGGCTCATGAATAAAAATACATTAATTAGTGCTGTGGTGTGACTGTTGCATCCAACGTATACAGTTTATATGTGTGAGCAAATAAAAATAACAACATAAAATGTTTCATAGTAATGAGGTGTAATCACATTTAATATATGGATGTTATATGACATTGGCAATAAATAATTATTATTTATTACAAGAAACTTTTTCATTTTCATCAATTACAATTTTGAAAGGTTATATTGTAAATAATGAAACGATACTTACTATTCAGCTCAGCTGTAGTTATTTTGTAATTAACTCGTTCTTTTCTTTGAAGAATAGAACACTGTTAGTGACATACTTGTGTTGTCCTTAAATATTGATTGTAAATTAACCCAGTTTATAAAAGACCCCAAAATACGGACCCTAGTGAATAACAATGTGCTAAACATTATACGTTAATAGATTCTTCCCCCCCCCAAAAAAAAAAAAAAAAAAAAAAAAAAAAATTCTTAGAAGTATCACAAGTGATACAGTGACATTCGTTTATGGATTAATGTTTTGATGGATAAATGATTACTTCTGGCTGGAAAGTACATTATTTGTCATTACGTATTTTAGGTATATTTTTTATTCAACTGGGACACGATGGAAATGCTTGAAAAAATTAGAATAAAGCATGTTTAAAATAACACATTTCTGGCTGTTACTAGGTTTTCAGTAGTTGTTGAGAGAGTTGGGAGTCTATAAAGAGTATAGGTCTATAGTCTATGTGCATGGATCAGTGTTTTCTGTCATAGTTCATTTCACACAGCATTGAGAATTTTATCCTATCCATAGCTTAGTCAATTTCCAGGTCAGCATAATTAAATATAATTAAATGTAGCTATCATTATTTATTTTGTTTCACACAAAGTATTTGAAACTAGTTGGGTAGCTTTAGTTACATTTAATGACTGATATGAAATGTACTGAACTAGGCCTCCAATTTTATAGTGTTTGTTTTTGTTTATTGTAGTCATATCATTATCGATTTTGTAAATTGCTTAGAGCTTCTACAGATTAGGTGCTTTACAAAGTCCTCATTATTATTTTTTAAAATTTGTTTGATGTGTAGATGCATGACATTTAGAGAATTTTATTGATTCCTTAATAGGTAAAGCATGATTTCTGAAGACACTAATGCATAAGTACAAAAGTTAGTGATAACTGAGAAAGGGAAGGGAGACTGCATGTTTGCTTCAGACTTCTGGTCATGTAGGGCAATGTGTTCTCAATAGTCTTCTCATTTTATGCTAATAATTAATGTTTCTAAGCCTACAATACCCACTCTTGAGCTAACTGTTGGTAATATTCTGTTTTACAGAGCCTGGTATTCCAGGAGCCCTTGTGAACAACATGGACATAGACGCAAGTTCTGGCATCATCACTCTTGAGTGGAATAGGTCTATAGGTGGTGTGACTGGATATCGTGGCTCCCTAGAAAACACCACCTTGTTCATATACCATAAGACATTCAACACATCAGGGATTACACCTAATCAGACATTTTCAGAACTGAAAAATGGAACATGGTACAATTTTACTGTACAGGCAGTTGTTGGATATGCTGATACGAAGACATTATACAGTGCGATCCATAGCCAGCTCATCAAAACGAAAGTTCAAGGTATAGTTTTAGGATTTAAGCAGACATTTAATTTTTGTGTTAACAATGGTAATGACATTATTTATGCATTGGTTATATCATTTTATTTATTCAGCTGTCCATCACTGTATTGTGTTCAGGACCTATGAGAATCATCCATAATATAGGTAAGTGTCCCCTTTTATTAAAGAGTGTTCAATATCAAACTTATATTTTTTTAAAAATAGAGATCCATGAAATGTTTTATAGTGAGGTGTAAGAATTTACTGATGAGCCTTATAGTGCAGGACAGCTCAAAACTGAGACATGGTTTGAAAATTACTATATTGATGTGCATTACTGTGAGGAACAGCACTATCCTGAGTTACTCTGTAGTGAGAGTAATAATAAACTTAGGTATCTTAGAATGAGGTATATCAAATACTGAGTTACTCTATAATGAGAGTAATAATAAAAGAATGTACCCTATAATGAAGGACATCGCAATACTGAGTTAATCTATAGTGAGAGTAATAGTAAACTGAGATTCTTTATATTGAGGGGCATCACTATACTGAGTTAATCTATAGTGAGTGATAATAACCTGAGGTGCCTTATAATGAGGAACATTACAATACTGATGACTCTCATGCGATGACGTTGTAATGATGGTTTATATTGATGGAAAAAAACTTTACTAATCTGTTTTCTGATCAGATTTTGATAAAAAAAACACTTGTTATATATTCTGACAATATGAAGAAGGCAAATGAGGTTTATTATGAGCAAACAATACACATCTTAATTAGTTAATCTTATATATGATTTGCTAAGCTTGTTACCACTCCGAGTACTCGTTACCACCTCGATTTTGCACCACAATGTTTTTTTAATTATTGGTTAGCACATTATTAGCTGGATTATGCTAACCAAATGGGAGCTAAGTGACTTTCCAAGGAACCCACTGGGATAATCCACCTAGAATGGTCACGATATATATTAAATCCATAACTTTTGGATTATGACTCCACCAATCAAAATCAACATAAGTTTCATAGAAATAGTTTCAATAACTATTTGTAAAATTCTATATAAGTCAACTTAATGAAATGGTCAATTGTTAGGTAATTCAGGTAAAGTAGAATCAGATACAGTCTGTACTCTTGTTTTTGTTGATTGCACCCAGCACAGGTATTGACAGAAGTGAGTATAGAATATGATGCTTCAAAATGCTTCCTTTGATTGAAGTAAGTATTTTGTTGGGTTTGTGGGTTTAGTTATTAGAACCATCAAATTGTTTTCTCTAGAGATTGCCAGATTCAAGCAAAGAAAACTTTGTATTATTTTTTTTCTTCATATATTGCCTTCAAGTTTGATTGGTTGTATGAAAGTACATGCAAATTTGATCAATTTTCTTATGTATCTCAAACTATATAATTTAATAAATTTAGAACATAATATGAACCCAGTTTAGAATCAGTAATAGAGTCAATAAAATAGCATAAAATAGAAATTAACTGTATCTAAACCAGAATAAAAAAATTTTTATGTTATGCAAATAATATGACATTTTTAAAAAAGGAATCTTGCTTTTGGTACTACGACAAAAAAGAGGAAAATAATAAGAAACAAGTACTATATATTGTATTCTTTAATTTAAATTTAGCAAATTGTTAATTTTGGTTTACATCACTCTCTTGTTAACTCATTCCTTGATAACTTGCAAACCCATTTATTACGCTGGGTCACAAAAGGATCTCAATTTTTAAACCAGAAACTACCCCCCAAAAATCATTCCCATTTGTTGAATCTGAAGAAAATTATGATTAAAAGTGAGAACTGAAATTTTGATAAATTGCTTATCTTATGGTTGAAATTGTAGTAAGGACCTGAACATTTTAATCAACATTTTGAAATAATCAACTTTTAAGTAGAAGTCATATAATTGGTTCCATTTTCGTTCGAAAGTACGTTCTTAGTACTCTGTAATTAAAGAAATTCAAGGACATTTTGATCTATGAAAATGTCAGTTATACGTAGTGAAGGCTGTACATTAATATTTAAATGCCAGTTAAATAATTTTATTAATTGAACTTTGTGTTTTATTTCTATCCTTTAGTTCCTCTTGAGTCTAATAGTCATAAATGCAATCTGTATTTAAACAAAAAATGTGTTAATGTGCCGTAACAACTGTGTCCGCATACTGGTTCTCTGGAAACTTAATTAAGTACAAACCGTGTTTTGATTACTGACTTAGTGAAGTATTTATTGCATTTATGCACTGAATTAAAAGCTGGCCTCCTTTGTATTATCACATTAATTGTGATGTTTTTAACCAAATAAAGGTGGTGGAATAAATGAAAATCCTACATACTTAAAATCTAGCAGCCAACATTAAACTACATTAAACTGATTCACTCAAAGATAGCAAGGTAATCAAGCGAAATGAATGTTTTGTAAAATAAAGACCTTTTGGTTTCACAGATACAGACCATTGTGGGAAAGCAAGTTTCAGAGAATTTCCTGAATTGGCACTTAGAGTTATCTTCAAGGATGATAAGACGTTTCACTATTACTTCCAGTGAAATTGTGATATCAGTATTGTACTAATTGAACTATCCAAAATTGAGTTTCAACGTAGAAGGTTGTCTCTCAAAATAAATGTTGCTTGTTTTTGGAGAACAAGAAAGAATCTTGTGTGGTGGTATATCTACGGTTAGCCTAGCTCCCTGCTACTTTGACTTCCGATTTGGCACTATATTATTAAATACCACTCTGGGAACCATACTAATCACAAAACAAAAAGTAGTTAAACATCTTTCACATGTTGGATAGTTTGAAATAAATGATATTTTTTTGCAGAATATCAAACAACTTCATTAGACAAAGCATGTTATTAACAATTATTATTAATAGGATTGTAAATGAGGATTCAGGCATTAAACAACCCAGTTTCCAATCTCCCCTGCCTTGCAATTTTCTTGCTAAGTGGATTTTTTCAATTTTTGGAAGACCCTCAGTGACTCATGCCTCATTTATTATGTGTTCTAAGTTTGAAGACCCAGCTGTCCTTGAGTTATCAAAAGAGAGGTGTAGTGTAATGAATTATAAGTGGATAAAAGCATGAGATATTTTTGTACCCTTACATATATCCATAAAAGACCTTGCATGTTATTCTTGTAAATCAAGAGACAATGGATTCAAATTTTCAATCCAGCGTGGTTGATTATCAGGGAGAAAATATATAAGTAGCTGCAGACAGTGAGATATTTTCAAAAGGAAATTCAGTCACAGTATTTCTATCACTCAAAATCCAGAGGTCCATCATCCAATATGTTACCTAGAGGTTTGACATTAAATTGAAAAAGCAATATGGAGCTCATGAAATGGTTGCTGCTAATTTCAGTAACCACCAGTTAAATCTGAGAAACCTTCTTTAATTGTTTGTTCTGGTAAATGTTCGCATTTACTTCATTATGTTATCTCCATTTCATCGCATAATTTTAGCAGGAGAAAAGGAATGGAAATACAAGATTTTATAGTATATCTTTAACTATTTTTTTCTTTCTAGCTCCCAATCCTCCAACAAACCTCAGCTGCTTCAATGCCACAGACAGGGCAATCCCTTTAAAATGGATACAGCCACTGCTTCCCAATGGAGATATTATTTCATATATTATTACTATTCAACAGACTCAGCCTAGCAAGGAGCCATACAATATTACATCACAAGGAACAAATGTACAGTATACTGTTAATGGCCTCACAGCAGGTAATCTTGTTGGGGGCAAAAACAATATCAACTGCTTTTTATCCTTCACTGATTTGGATTTTTAAAAGATAGTTGTTTCATGTTTTCTCATGATTGTTCATATTGTAATTGTGAAATTGATGCATATGCATCTCTGTCACAATGTTACCACACAAGAGACTCATTCTGACCTATATTTCAACTTTTACTGACTTAGACGTTTTTTCATCTCCCTTATGACCACATAAAATTTTAGTATGTTATACATTTTTTCCTCCCTCAAAATTAGAAACTCATAAGACAATCGATCTTCATAATTTCTCACCAATGCAACAGAAATCTACCTGTTTTACTAACCTTACTTTTCCTATCTCAGTTTTGTTATCTCAGACCAGTTGACTCACTCATTGTATTCATTCTCTAGGGACTAGTCTATCAAGGGAAGCAAGCATTCTGTTTGGCATGAGGAGTTGTTTTCCAATTAAAAAAAACACCAACACTTAAGCAAGTTTACAAGAAAATAATTTGGAGGAAAGAAACAACTAACTTGCAAAGAAAAGATTTATAAAACAAATTATAAGAATTAGACAAATATAAAATGGACGACAAGCTAGGGAACATCTTGACTTTTAAATATAGGAGAGGAAAAATAGTAAATGGTTAAATCATTATGCCCCAGTTGAATCAATAATGTAACTGCAATCTTTAAAATTACAAATAATGCACTTACCAGTTAGTAGGAATCATTTATTCCACCAGATATTATCCCACCAGCACATTTCCCTAGCATATATCCTTCACTAATAGAAATGCTTGCCATATTTCCAAAACAGAAAATATAAGTTTTTAAAGAAACCATGAACTTGAAAGTTTAGCACATGGTTATCCAGTTGTGTCTGTATTTGGAGTCTTTCATAAACTGGGGTAATTTTGCAATCAGTATTAATTATAGAACATGTATGTCACAAAGAGTTTCACCACCTCCAAAGAAAATGACAGTTATATGCAGTAGTGATAGATCTCTAATTACCCATGAATGAGCCAATCCCACAATGTCACTTATGAAATAATATGTTACTCTTTGTCATTGCCTATATACTACAGTAAAGCTGTGTACCTAGTATCGTTACAATACGTCTTTAATTAAAATTGATAAAAATCAAACATTTTGTTGTAATATTAATTAGTTATTGGTAATTTCATATAATAATTTCATATAATATTCATATATTAAATATGACAATGCCTCAGTACTATGCAACGTCTAAAGTGTTTACCGTTGTGAATCACTGCCATCTCACCTCTATCTGCGTGTGTTCTAGTCTCAGGCTTGGCCAATAAGGGTATGTGAGAAAACTTGCCAGTAGCTTATCGTTGGTTGGTGGTTCTATCCAAGATTTTCTAGCATTTTTCTTCCACCATTTATACTGTCCGTACATATAATGCCTATTTTGTGCTTAAAAATGACATTAAACCCTACAACAACATGTTCCTCAAAGCAGGTTATCTTTGTATTGTAGATGTGGATGAATATAGAAATTAGGTTAGTGGAGTGTGCATTCTTTCATGTGCGACATAACCAGTTGTTAATCATGCAGTGTAATTACTTATGCATGAACTATGCACTGCACCATGCTAATGTTTTCATGTTTTCAATATTTAAACAGCATCATTTCATGACAGTCCATTTACAAAATCTGCCTATATTTGAATGATAAATAAAGAAATCATCTTTCTGACAGGTTTTGCTTTCCTCAAGAAAAGATATCATCATTGGCTCATCATCCCTGTCTATCTTCAGCAATCATTTTATACTTGGGCATAACATATGAGACATACACTGCTTGGAACAAGAGTCACTAACTAAACTAGTGAAAATAAAAAGTCTTGCATATTATTTCTGCATAGGCTTTAATATTAACTAGCTTCTTTTTACCTAAACTGTCTATTAATACCCAATTAGAAAATTAAACTAATTCTGTAATTGTTTGCTTTGTAAAAATCTAATTCATTGAACTTGCATATTCTATATTATTGTTTAGAGATAAGATTGTGCTAGGTTCGATATTGTTTTGCTCAAATTACAAAATTGATAATTAATAACAGTATTGTTACGTATATTTGATTTAAGTTATTTATTTTTATTGCTTGTTTGTCAGATTCAAATTTGATATTTTAAGTTTAAGATTCATTCATTGGGAGATGACCTGTATTTTACAAATAAACCCCAGGTGTTGACCTAATTTCTGACCTGGCTTCGGAGTTGTAAACAAGCTTTTAAAATGATTGGTTGATTCTAAGGACATTATGCAGCTTTGTTATAAATATTTTTTCTATATTTAGTTGGGTCATACGGTGTGTACGAGATTTTTTGAACGTAAATTTGTTCTAAAAGATTCTAGAAGATCTCGTGACCCCTTTCTTGTATACGTAAAAACAGGTATATAAATTATGTTTTGGAGCAAACTATTTAGTAGAACGTGGGCTGTTAGAATATTACGTTGTGTCGTTTTGAGTTATTTTAAATTACCTTGTATTGGAAATTATTTCCATTCGTTTGGATCAAGAGGATTTATTTTGTCAGTTATCTGGAAAATAATTTTGCTCATTGAATTTCATTACCAAGAACTGACTTCATCTCGTGACATCGTCTTCCATCTTGGATACTTCACTAAGATTCGAACTGGGAATTATTTGGGCATTTTATTACCAGGACTTTTGCAATTTCTCTAGTGGATTATATTTTGTATTATTTTTGGATTAATTTTGGAATTGATTCTTAAAACCGTAAGTTTATTTTTCTTTTCTGGAAAATATTTGTGCTCAATAAATTGTTTATTAAGTTTTTACAAGGTTGTTATTTTCACTCTTTCTATATTACTGTTTATTCGAGCCTATGCACGTAACAGTATTTACTGAGTGAAAAACATATATATATATATATATATATATATATATATATATATATATATATATATATATATATATATATATATATTCAAAATTACATGAATGGTGTTTCTGTTTAATTGTTTCCCTTTAACATCAGTAGTTTGATATCTGTTTTTGGTTACTAGGGGACATGACATGAAACTTCTTAGGTACCAACAAGAACCACCGACCCACATGAATTTATTGGCAAGCTTTCTCACATACCCACATTGGCCGAATCTGACACTCAAGCCCACACAGACAGAGGTGAGATGGCAGTGATCCATAACAGAGAGTGCTCTCAACCACTTGGGGCCCCCAAGTGTATGGTTGTTAAAATTTTGTATGCATATAATTTAGCATATACATTTAAACATAATCTGTTTAAATTATTAATGTCTTAAAAGTTAAACATATAATTAAAGTTTGCGCAAAGGTCTCTCTGGTAACATTGTGAAAAGTTTGAATTCACCATGGGCTAAATGTTAATGTACGGTTTTTTTATTGAAAATTGGGCCAACAGTTTAAATTGAATTCACTATAGGCTGAATGTTACTGTATGTTTTTGTTATTGAAAATTGGGCCATCAGTTTAAATTGAATTCACCATGGGCTAAATGTTACTGTATGTTTTTGTTATTGAAAATAGGCTTACAGTTTAAATTTAATTCACCATGGTCTAAATGATACTGTATGTTTTTGTTATTGAAAATTGGGCCGACAGTTTAAGTTGTATTACCATATGCTTATCAGTCCGAAATGTATTGTCATGAAAGATAAATAGTTGTTTTGTCTGAGTGTTATATCGTGCTTCAGTAATCTGATATCAAGGTTTCTCTTTTCTTTACCAGGTTCCTTTTATACTTTCCAAGTCTACACCAGGAATGAAAATTATACAAGTAACGCAGCTGCACAAAACACATCATGCGCAACAAAAGCCCAGAGTGAGTATAATTTTTATAATTCTTTCATGTGGTTTAATGCATAGAGTACAAGACACCCATTTTTAGCAGTAAAGTGATTCTGTCATATACATGCAAATCTTTTGCTCAAGTTGGTTTATCTCGTATGTTTAGCTTTATATTCCATTGCTGATGTCACTCACTGAAATCTCACACATAAAATTATTAATCACCGATTTGTTTTCTTCCATTTTATCATATCTTGGTTCCAGTACAGGATATTGACAGTATATCTTTGATCATGTGACTGTAAACTAACTTAAGCAAAGCACGGCAATTTATATGCTAATTTTAGCCTTTGATAATGTCCCTATATTTAGCTGCTTTCATTGATTGAAGTTTGTCAAGGTGAATTATACTGTGTGTGGGTGGAAGTAATTCTGAATGGATTAAAGACATTAATTGACTTTAGTTGGATTACATAATAGCCCACTCAACATATAACCAGTAAATATGACTTTGATCTCTCAACAAGATATGTTATGTTTTAAAGTTGTCGAGATGGATTAGGGTCTGTATCGTGAATAATCAAAAATAATTTGGACAAGATTAAAGATGTTACTGATAATAGTCCGATTATCACTGGACAACAAATTTTACAAAAGTCATGTTACTGAAATAAAATTAGTCAATTCTTATCAATTTTTATGTGCTGAACACGAATATGACAGTCAAATTGCAAAATTGGCTCTAGTTTTTTTGTAATCTGCAAGAAATTAATGTTTACATAACGAAATGCATTCCAATAGTAAAAGGTCAACTGTAATAGCCTACCTATAAAAAATCAAGTCATTGACTACATCTTAGGTTTCTTCGCCTGTCTCTTGTACAGCTGTTCGGGAGCATCTCTGAGGAGTGTCCAGCAGTAGTCAGCCAGCATTGTAGTGGACCATTTTCCCTGGTATCTTTGTTCCATTGTTGTGATATCTTGATGAAAACGTTCGCCGTGTTCATCACTAACAATACCACAGTTGCTAGGAAAGAAATCCAAATGGGAATGAAGGAAGTGAATCTTTAGAGACATATTGCAGCCAAGTTTCTTATACTTCACCAACATGTTTTCTACTAGTTCCTTATAGTTTTCTGCCCTAACATTTCCGAGGAAGTTTGTAAAAACTAGGCGAAAAGCATTCCATGCTTGTTTCGCATCACCTTCCAGCAAGTTGTTGAACCGGTCATCTTTGAAAAGCTCTCGAATCTGAGGACCCACAAAAACTCCCTCTTTAATCTTTGCTTCGCTGAGTCGAGGGAATTTTTCATGCAGGTATTGGAATGCTGGCAAGGTCCGGTCAATGGCTTTCACGAAGTTCTTCATCAAACCTAGTTTGATGTGAAGGGGTGGTAGCAAGATTTTCTGAGCCTCAACCAGAGCTGGGTGTTGGATATTCTTCTCTCCAATGGCTACATTCTGCCTGTGAGTCCATTCCTTCCTCATGTAGTGCATTTCCCTTGCTCGGCTATCCCACTCGCATAAGAAACACATGTATTTTGTATATCCTTGCTGCAGTCCCATTAAAAGGGCAACTACCTTCAAATCACCACAGAGGTGCCAGCTGTACTTGTTATACTCAATGGAATTCAGTAGCTGCCTTAGGTTATTGTATGTCTCTTTCATGTGGACAGCATACGCTACTGGAATAGATGGAAGAATGTTTCCATTGTGCAAAAGCACAGCCTTGAGACTCAGTTTCGAAGAGTCCACAAATAGTCTCCATTCTTGTGGGTCATGAGTGATTTTTAAAGCATTCATGAGGCCCTCAATATCGGAACAGAATATCAGATTACTTTCCTTTCTGAAGAAAGGCTCCAATTGCTGGTGGCGCTTTCGATATGCAGTAATTGTGACATCTTCTTCTAGAAGATTCCATTGTTGGAGTCTTGATCCTAGCAATTCTGCCTTGTTCTTTGATAAGTCCAAATCACGAATCAGGTCATTTAGTTCTTCCTGTGTTATTCTGTGTGGGGTTGATGATGCACCACAGTGAAAATCTGGATCACTGCATGCTGATGGACCAGGAGAAGAACAGGTCGACTCACCTTTGTCTTCGTCAGATGAATCAAGAGAATATTCTGCTGGAGGTTCTGGAATAGGAAGTCCCTCACCATGTGGAACTGGTCTCAATGCAGACGGAATGTTTGGGTAGACTATTCACGACTTCTTTCGCTTCGTTATTCCGCCGGGAAGAGGAGGAACCAAGGAGAAGTAACAGTCATTTAGGTGGTTGCTTGGCTCTCTCCACACCATTGGGACTGCAAACGGCATTGATGACCTTTTGCAATTCAACCACTGTGAAAGCTGTGTTGTACATGTAGCACAGCATATATGCGGAGCCCAAGGCTTGTCTTGGTCACCAACCTTGCATCCGAAGTAAAGATGATATGCCTTCTTCACTTGAGAATTGATACTTTTCTTCTGGTTGGCAAATGTCACTTCCCCACAAATATAGCAAAAATTGTCCGCGGTATTAACACACTTTCGAGGCATTACTGTTCTTTATTGTACGTAAATGGATAAAATAATAAGTTTTATGTAACAGTAGCTTGAACTGTCTCGCACAACGTCTAAAATATTTTAAATGCTGAACCTATCTGATTGGGCTTTATATAGTACACTGCTTACGTCAGCTTCAGCAGCCGCCTGGCATTAGTATAATAGGCCTACACATGTATAGTACACTGCTGACGTCAACTTACTTCAGCAGCCGCATGGCATTAGTATTGCATTGCATCAGAAAATGATGCAATCAACTGTGGATGATGTGAGCATGATGGTATTATGCAATGTTACATCATTATTCCGGATGTTGCTGCAGTCCTACTGGAGAAATTTACACAGTGAAACATAGAAAATGAGGTATATGAATATCTTCAAAACGAGAGCCAATAAAAAATTTTCACGGTTATATTCACGTTCGGCACACCAAAATACTACAGATTAGAGCCTTTTCAAGTCAGTAATGATTTCACTGTTGACCAGTGTTACTTAAGAGCTCAAGTTGCATCAATTTGAAATTGGCTTGACTCGAGTGTTTAAAATTTTATCAATATGTCTAAGGGTGTGTCAAATTATTTAAGTTCAAGCAACATGAAATATGCTACGAAATTCAATGATGGATGGAAATGGAATTCCAGTAGCTGCAGTCACATTCTAAAGTGGCATGAATATGCATTCTGCTCTTCCTGTCAAGCTGAATTTAAAATCTGATATGGTGGCAAGAATAACACACATCATGAAGAAACCTTATCTCATAAAAGCATATAAACGCAAGAATAAATATACCATCACTGAAGGACATGTTTACAGAATCTGCATCAAGATTTAGATAATGTTACTGTGCTGAGACACTATCTGCCATTTTTATTGCCAAACATAATCTTCCACTGCAGATATCAGGATTTTGTTTCTTCAGATTTAATCAAAAAATGTTGCTAGACTCGTATAAATATTCTCTTGTAAATTGACAACACCTATTCAGTTGTGCAGCAGAGAGGGTGGACAGACTGAAACTATTTTAAACAAAATCCTAAGGATTTCAAACCGAAACTATTTCAAACAAAATCCTAAAGGATTTCAAACCAAAACCAATTCAGGCAGACAAAAAAAGAGAAATGGTTTCGGTTTGTCACGCTATTGAGACTCTGTCTCCAGACTGACCCGACGCTGATGTCGCTGCGGAGACGAATTATTGTAAAACTCTTTAGGATTTCACAAATAGACTAATTTGTAAAACCTCACCTCGTAAATCAATTAAATTATTGGACTGGTCAGTGAGTTTGAATTTAATTCTCGTTAATGAATCATTATGACATAGCATATACACTGGATTAGTTGAATCCTCAATGATTAAAAATCTGGGTGGAGCTGTTGGTGCAATTGAATATAAAATATATCTCTGCTGGGCTTGATTTGATCTTTCAAGATTTATTTGATAACTTTTTTCGATGATATCACATACTAAATTCACTGCAATCACTGAGGATATATTGACGTTTTGAGGAGCAAGATGCCTACCACCACCGTCTGGATCATTATTATTTTTGAGGATAGTTGTTTGTGGTGGTGGTATTTTTTTCCATGCAGCGAGTATATGTGGGAAGTACTCATCGAGGAGATCATTGGTTGATTTTTTTAGTTCGTCTACATCATACCGGGGAAGCTTAAATTAAGAAATATCCTCTACGCGTATTTGATACTTTTTTGCAAATTCTACTCTCTCAGAACCATCTCTGGCATTTAATACATCTTGAATAAGTCGTAAGTTAAATAGTTCCATATCATACTTGATCTGATTTAGTATTTCCGTATATTTGATGATTGAGGTTTTGGATGATAAATCGATAATATGTTCTTGCAAACTCTGCTGTAATTTATTTAGATACTCTTTGTGTTTTTTATAAAGAGAATCAAAAAAGTCTGAGATTGCATGGGGTTATTGCTAAAGAACCCACCCCTATCTCCAAAAACCAATTTCTGTTATTGCAACTTACAGGATTTGTCAAAAACTGTCGTTTATTAATCCAGGTATTTACAAGGGAGATATCATGATATGATTTTACGTCTGTGACATAATCACATTTTTTAGGTTCTGGTATTTGTAAAGATGTCCGAGGTGGATTTTCAGGCCAACCCAATATTGTTCTTATCAAGCTGTTATAGATGTCTACGGCATACCCGGGTCAGTTTATTTCAATCTCCGATGATAGTGTCGGTTCATGAACTGTTAGAGCGATTTTTGATTCTTTTCCAGTAATGGATTTTATTCTACGCTGAAATTCGTTCTTGATTTGTTCGATTTGGTAAGACCCAGATGGTAGCGAAACAACGTTCCAGTCTGGAGTTCCGTCTTTTTTATTTTTACTCGCAAACACCAGGGAATTATTTGGTTGCTGACCACCAAATGATTTTGAGCTAATATTTGGCAAAATGTGATAGACTCGTAATTTTGCTAACACTATCACCTTCACTGGAATCGCAGTGGGGAAATTGACACTGAATTCAGGATTGGTTGAGGTTATTGAGAGCATTGTTGTCTTTTTGTCGAAGTAATTCCGTTTTTGCTATAGACATTGTTATTATATTTATGTTGTTTTTCTAATTTTGACATCGCGGAATCATAAATACGCACCATCACAGAAAACTCGCTATCGGATATTAATGTGTCATCTAGGGAGGACGATATCATCGAGGATAATTGGGAGTATGCGGTTGACACAACATGGTACTTAACTACGTAATATTGTAGTTTGCGCTGGCTACACGATATTTTTTTTTGTTATAATTGAAATTATTCCCGCGATTGTTGTCGCCGCGGATATACAAGTTGGAACATCTATCGGGGCAATCATTGTTACCGAAGATAGTATTATACCAGCTCCGATAATTACACCTGATACCGAGTACACGGTAATATCAACTGCGGTAATTCTTCGTCGGTATTTTTTTTATTTTTACTTGATACTCCTCAGTGAGTTTTTGAGTTTAGTTTGAAATTCTCTGACCTGATCATAGCGATACTGCTGTGACGCTGCCAATGATGACATTTTATTTATAACAATAGATTTCAAATTGCTAGCAATAAAAACGCTGATGTTTTCAATTAAGCTGTTTACTTAAATCCGCTATGAATTCCACATACCATGTTACTTAAACCCTAGCCAAATTATTATCGGTGGATATTATCGTGAATTGTTCAATTGTTTCCTTGTCGATGATCGTTGATATCATATTGTTGACCCCAGATGAAATCGTTGACGAAATATTAAATTGAGTCGGAGACATTAGTGTTAATCGATAAATACCTTTGACATTCGCGGTGATATTTAATATGTTATTTTGTGGTGTCCACGTAAATGATCCGTGTTGAATCGTGTAAACTACGTTGTTGGTTTTCTCATGAGGAAATTTTATTTTTTCAATGATTTTTATCATCCTCGATGCATCATCTCTGATTGCCTTGATGGTGTTTTTCCTCTCTTCAATGGATTTTCTAATATCCGGGAGTTTTATGTCGAGTTTATCAAATGAGACTCCAAGAAATTTATCAACAAAGTTTTCACGAAAAGTTGAAAACTGTTTTATGTGTTATTCATATCTGGATTGAAGTGTTGCAAATTCTAACATAGTTGTTTTATCTCTGAGCTTCGGTGTGGTCACTGGTGGAACCCCAAAGAAATTAGCGACTGGGAGTTGAACCTCAGTGACGGATTTTTGTAAACCCGCAAATTGATTTACTTGAGTGTCATATTTATCGAGAGTTTTTAATGATTCTGTAGATGATACATAATTATCACCGATTGATGTTAATTTATCTGTGAGCGTCGAAACAAGTACAATTTTGAGTTTACCCTCCTTGGAAAACAACGCGATAGTATCTTCTATTGCGTCGCGTCGTTTAACTAAGATGTCATCAAGGGAAACATTACTCGTTTTCAATTTACTCTGATGATCTTGAAATACAACTATTTCATTGGGATCAACACTTGCGAGGTTTAACATCTCGGATATTTCATCTTCGATTATTTTTCTACATCACCAGTTGCAGATATTTCCGCGGAGGGTTTTTTCAACCCTGAGAGGGATCTTCCCCAAATATCAATCATATGATTTTATATAATTTCTCTCTAAAAAGCGATCACTCGTATATTCGTGTACGGTTTTATGGGGTGGTTTTCCCGATGACGAAATAGCGTTGAGAATATTTAATACTTCTATGCCGCATATTGGTGGGTCATTCATTTCCTGCGTTGGTAGCGTGGAATACCAGATAGGAGTTTTTAAGCGGTTTATATAACGTATAAATTCTTTAGGCGATGCTAACCCATATGAATCGAAATAAACAATCACGAGTGGATCAATCACGTATGCAACCTAGTGAGTTCCGTGTCGGGTGCTGTTATCGACATTAATGATACCGGTTTCAGTGTTTTTAGTTGTTGTGATAATTGATCTCTCATAAAGACACCTCTAAAGTTTTTTAACGCTAGTTTTATAGCAGCATCGAGTAAATGAAATTTAACATCGGCGACAATGTCTGTAATATTGTTGTTAGTAAACTGTTCCTAGTCTCAGGCCCTTTCCGCTGTACCATGAATACAGAGTTCCTGGTAGTCTTAGACCCTTTCCTGATCGTTTTTTGTTGTACCTCTTTCCAGTTGCTTTCTTTAGTGACATTCCTGCTGCTGTACCAACGGCTCCTAACGCGGCAGCTTTTGCCAACACTGGGGCCGCTGCCGAAATCAACGCTAGTAACGCAGCGAAAAGTGAAAATATACCACCTGATTTTATCATGTTTTTGATTGCAGCTGCAGAGAGAGAGTGATCTGAACACCTTCTTTATCTGTGATAGCATCATTGAAGTGTTTTATCTGACGAGTCGTCAATGACAATTTATTTTTACCACCAGACATCTGATTGTGCTTCAGCGATATCGTAGTTTCACAGTTTTTAGCTGATTCCGATTGCAATTTTTTACTTTTACTAGGAGTTAATGTAACACATGACTACATGACATTTTATTTAATACAAGATTGATCTAATTGTCTACATATTTTCCACTGGTGCATCAACTACCCTCATTCGTCCACCAATACCTTCGAGTAGCATTAATTTGTTGCTGAGAATAAAAGCAACTGCTCTGTAATTCGGGATAGTGACAACTCCACTTGCAACCGGAAGAGATACACGAGCTCGGAAGTGTATATCAACGAAGGACTGTCTTGTTAAGTCAAGATGTTCCAACGAAACGTAGTAGATGGGATATAGGTTTTTAAAATCCCACTGTGATATTTGCAGAACAGTATCCACATTATTATCGCCTCCCATAAATGTCAGCAACCGATGATACGTGTGTGCTATTTGGTTTTGTCCGTAATTAAGTAAAATATCCTCAGATGGTTCCTGCTGTCCGTTTATTCTCAACGAGACTTCTTTAACACCCAATTGATCAAATATCATATGGCTGCATGTTTGGTCATTTAATCGCATTTTATCCTATAACGCAATAAATATATGCCGCCGAGCTGAAACACCTTGTTTTGATGCCAGGTGCCATGTAAATACGCCATTAACAGAGGACTGCATGGTATCCGTCGTTGTCGTTAGCCATTATATCAATGATTTTCCTCCATGATCCATAAATGATAGTAATCTTTCTTCTGCGGTGATTGATGGAGTCATTACTGGCATCCACAGTGATAGTTTTGTTATATTCAGCTTGCCAGGGTCAACCTCTGGATGTTCAGGATCAGCTGGAATCCTCCAGATTGCATCATTATCATCACTTTTTTGCACTAAGACTACTGTATGCTTCGCTCCATAGATAACTTTTCTAACATTTCTGCAGAATCCAAATATATGAGATAGTAGCATCGCGTAGGAAAATAATCTACGCTGTCCTTCCAACATTGATACGCGTGTTGCAGCTCCTAGGTTGTAATCAGGATCATTATTTATAATCATATTTTCGATATCAGCATCAACAGCAGGTGCATCACGATCCTTTGGACGTCTTATAATAAATGGAGTCTTTTCAGCGCGATCATTAACATCCTTAGGGAACATCATAGATGGACCTGCCGATCTTATAAAATCATCGGAATATCTTTCTAACCCACTATTGTTGTGGCAACATCAACCTCGCGCTCTATGGATTCAATCTCTCTTCTATCAATCATATATCTAGCACTCTCAAATAGCGCCGTGATACCATTATTGACAAAATCGACTTTGGCACGAAGTGCATATGGTGTATCAGCTGCAACATTTGTTACGAGTTCTTCTTCTACTTCAATAAACGCTTCGGCGGGTAAAAAGTATTTGCTGGTATCATGGACTTGAAGTTCGATTCTTGATCGAATATTTAGTTGGTCTGCATGATAGGAATAGAATTGATAATCGCGTACAGATTCATTCTTGGGTACTGGGGCATCTCAATCAAACGCTGGGTCAGGATCCGATTTGAACATTTTATTATATATTTCTTGATCTAAATCGAGATCTCTCTTGCGATTTCAAACCACTTCCCGCCATCATATTTGCAGTAATATTTGCCTGAGTGTCATATCCATCATTGTTCAGTGTTGTTTATTATTTTGCTAATACTCGCAGGCATAATTTCTGTAGATGGTAGTGGCCTCATTGATTTTATCGCCAGTGGTTTCTTTCATCGCCGAACTAATGCTAGTAGTTTTTACTTAGCCGCGGAAAATGCTTTCCCGGCAACATCACCAACAGCGCTAATATCCTGATCACGAATAACATCAATAGCTTTCATTCATAACTGTTTTGCGATTGGTGCTATTTTTGGAGCCATTCTTGCAAATAACCCTGCAATGGTATTGCCGAGACCGTCTCCATAGTACGCTCTATAAACTGGCAATCGTGAGTTTACTACGTAAGTCATGGTTGGTTTATTGTGGTTGTAGTGTATGATCATCTTATTTAAATGACATTTATCTAATCGCGAAATTCAAATGTCATCAAATTAATCACTGTGGTAACCGTCCGCTAGCTCATCCATAAATTCTCGGTATACACTAATATCCATGATACCACCCTCAAATACTTATCTGCAGATATAAGCGGCTTCATTAATTATTTCCGGTGAGTTATTTCCAGCTCGTCTCCCTCATACAAGAATTTCTCATCGTGATATATCCCCGAGAATACTATTAGGACAACGAACTAGACCACTACTCGAAACACCTCTCTGGGTTCCACTTTGAGAAAAACCCTTACCGGTTGTACCAGTTGCACCCTGACTATCATCATCAGGTGGTTGTGAATCATCAGGTGGTGGTTGTTGTTGAGATGAAGATATTTTCTTTCAAGATTTCGTTGTTTTTCTTCCTCTTTTCGTTGTTTTTCAAGTAGTTTTCGTCGTTTTTCTTCCTCTTTTCATTGTTCTTCCTTTTTCTTTGTTCTTCCTCTTCTTCATATACTTCTCGCAACCTTTCTTCTCGTATAAGCCTCAATTTCTCTTCCATTTCTGTATTCAGATTAGATATTTCAAGTACATCTTTGATATATCTAGCGTATGATTAATCCTTTTTTTATTAATTTGATTTGGGTTGTTTTCTAACATTATAAAGTATATCCTTACAAGATCCTAGATTTTTAATAAATCCTCGTTGTTCGGGTTTCAGAAAATCATTTTTATCTTCGTACCGTGTATCAACAAAATTATGGAACTCTCCCTCTGTAATCTTATCGATGTGCGCTAAGAATTCAGGAGAAAATCTATCTCGTAAAAGGTGTTGACTTTTTTCTGATCAAGGGAGGGTTTTTGTAGCAGTTTTGATGTTTGTTCGGTTTCCCTTGCTATTTTTTCAAGTACAGAAAGAAGGGCTGTTTTTCCTATCTGTTCCTCAGTAATATCCCCTAATATAACTTTTTAGTGGTCGATGCGACTTCCTTAGTAGCAGTGGTTACTGGTTTAAATAATTGTTCAGTGTCTGTTGCAAAATTCGGTTTGAAAATCCTTTCTTGCTTTTAGTACAAGCTGGTTAACAGCCCGTGACGAGCTTGTATGCTCATTGCAAGCTCACGCGTGCTAGGTGGTTGACAGTGCCTCACGAGCTTGCATGCTTTTTGCTAGTTGGCGCGAGCAAACTTTCCGCGAGCTTGCTATATGCACGCATTAAGCGCGTTTAATGCTCGTACGAGCCTGCAACGACTTCGTAATCATTCCAAATCCGACCTCTACTTGCAATACAGCGCAGTCGTGGGCTCGCACGTGCGAAGTTGCAGCAAGCTCATATACTGTCTTGAAATAAGCTCGCGATTTTTATTAGGGTTTTTATGGAATGCCCTGTAAATTATATATATATATATATATATATATATATATATATATATATATATATATATATATATATATATATATCCCTTTGAAGATACAAAGAAGGTTGTAGATCTAGAAGTCAATGTCACTGATCTAACAAGTAAAGTAGGTTATTTTTTAGGGCAAAATGACTCAAGTTCTATTACACATATCACCAAACTTTGTTTATGAATTGCCCTTGATCTATAAAGGGTTGTAATTTGTTGTATTGTTGTGTATTTATTTTACCATATCATTATTTTCTTTTTTGCCCTTGTTTGTCTGATAAATCAGGTAACTTTCGTGTCTCATTGTTTTTCATTGAGTGCCAAATATTAAAAGATAATTAAACAGTTCAGAAACAAATTCTCATTACAGTGGCAGATCCACCAGAGGATCTTCTTATTAAGAATGTGACAAGTCGTTCTGGAACAGTGACCTGGAACAAGCCAAGTAGTTTAAATGGTACACTGTATGGCTACAGCCTACAAATTCTTAATGATTCAAGTTGTGTCAGAGAAGTGATTTGGAAGTGCACTGACTGTCAAGGAGCCTTTCCAGTGAGTAGTTCACATTTGTTGCATATATTATATATATGTAGCTTTTACAATTTCTATCAGATGTAAAATTTTAAAATTGAACAGCAACATTTGTTGGAAATGAAAACTTCTTTAAACCAATGGGTGTGTTTAGGTTTCCATGAAAATTTAATTTAGGTTACATAATATAGAAACATTGTCTATGCTTTCTTGCAGTTACATTGGTAGACAGCTTGCCTTCCACCCAGTAGTAACTAATAGGTTCTTAGGCTTTGCCACCAAGTCTTATTTTATGGGGAGATTACTCTGCCCAACCACCACATAGGTCAGGAGACAACTTTTAAATCCCTTTAGCTAAAATAGGATCTGGGATGACTGGATTGCATAATATTATGATTGGGTAAGTATTCTAAAAAAACTGAGAAAAATTACCAGTAGCATCTCATGGGTTGGGGGTTCCTTCCAGGATTTTCCCGGGTTCTTCCTCCACCTTTATTACTGGCTGCCATATATAGCCTATCTTGTGCTGAAAAATGATGTTAAACCCTTCAACAACAACAACAACAACAACAAATACTTTAATAAAAAAAATAGTAATAACAATGATAATAAAATACTTTTATACTTTGATGAATCATCATGCTTTATTTTTTTCTCCAGGATTGCATAGCAACAATGATAGAATCTGCATTATGCATTAATGCACAAAGTATTATGTAGTCTATTCATTAGCATCTTAATCGATGAGAGTACAGACATCTCAAATACCAAGATGCTGGCCATTTGTGCCAGAATCATTGAACCAATAATGTTTGTTTCTACAGCTCATTTTCTTGGTAATGTGATTGGAAGGCCAGTCACACACTGATGAAGTTCTTTTCAAAGACGTTGTCCAGTTCTTGAAAATTTGTTGACTTTTGGCAGTGTTGGGGCATCAGTGATGACAGGTTGCAAAAGTAGTACAGCAACATGGTTCAAAGAGAAAAGCCATCGCTTGATCAGCATTCATTGTATGACTCATAGATTGAATTTGTGTATCTCATCAAAACACATTTCATTCTTCAAGGAAACTTTTGAAGGCACAGTTAAAGACCTATACTATTTTTTTTAAAATAAATCTGCCAAATTGTAGGAATTCCAGAATATTCTGGACAGTCCTCAACTGAAAGTCAGAAAAGTGCATGAAATAAGATGATTGGCATTTTATGATGGACAATATGCAATTTTTTAACACTGAAGGGCTCTCATTGACATATTTGAATAAACTCATGACTATACATTTGTGGCATGAATATTATGATGGAAAACATACCTCACTTAGCACAGCTAAATATGCTTAAACAGAAATTAAGACTTGGATATAGCAGTTATGATTGCCACTTGATATTTTGAATTTCACCTTTCAGAAAGCAGACACAGGAAAATCCTTTCCCCAGATTTTTTTGTCTGACAAATTGTTGGAATCATCTAAGGATGAGACAAAACTAAAATCACTTACTATGGTGTTAAACTCAAGTTACATAGGAGCACATTAAAAAAGTTTCAGATGATGTGTCTAACCTTTACCACGAGTTTGTTACAAATTTGCAGGCGGAGATGGCTGCAAGATTTCCGAAGAGTAGCACACAGGTGGCAACAACATTTGAGGTTCTTGGTCTATGTAACCTCACATTCCTATCTTCTGAAGAACAAGACATATATGGTTATGACCAGATATAAATTCTCTGTGATCATTTTGGTCAGAAGAAGAAATCAAACGAAGCTATCAGTCAACCTTTGTGTGACCCCAAACATGTTTTGACAGAGTGTTCTCTTGATTAGACTATCATTAAAAGAAAAATGTACCCTAGACAGAATGTGCCGAGTCTGGCAGATTATACATTAACATCATACAGATGCACTTCCAAATCTTTTTCAATTAGCATCAGTGACCATGATTATGCCATTCTAAACCGTGGACAATGAGAGATTATTCATCAATCAAAATTGAACCAAAACTGCAAGAAGAAGCCATCTAGAAGAAAGGGTCTTCAACAGACTCATGATGATTTCAACTGAAGGGCGTCCTCTGGGAGACTTAAACTTTTACAAAGCATTGGTATAGTGGAGGATGAGGACGGACAGTAGGCTATTTAGGAAATAGTGATCATATTTGCAGAATAATGCAGTCACAATTACAGTCAGTCTGGATGCAGATCTGAGTTGTTTAAATGTTCAAGTTAAGAGTTAACCTTTATTGAAACTGTATATATACTTTCCCTAATTCATTTTGAGCTTTGGACTTTTCCTTAAAAATTATTTTTTGTCATCCATGAAAGGAAAGTATGAGCTCTTCTGATCTTTCTTAGTATGGAATTATAACCAATCAGAATTGAGGATTTTTCATACAGGAAGTACATGACGCTGAGTTTTAAGATTGGCCAGAGGAGTGACACTAGTTGCAGTCCATGGTTTGATCTTTTGATGGAGTTAACCTTTATAGAAACTGTATATATACTTTCCCTAATTCATTTTGAGCTTTGGACTTTTCATTAAAATTATGTTTTTGTCATCCATGAAAGGAAAGTATGAGTAGTGTGTAGACAAAATATTGTTATTAGAAAACATCAGACATTGATTTTAGTTTTAAGAGTTATACTATAATATACAGAAGGACATGATATACATTTAATGCACTTATTTTACTTGCTATTGCTATTTTTGAATACATTGAGGATTTATTATACATCCTACTGGAAGGTACCCCCCATATGGGTACATTGTACCCCCCCTCCTTTTCAGATTCAGTGGGGTCAAGTGCCCACATTTTTATCAAGTCCTAGATGGAACCCTGTGTCAGTAGAATCTTGTTTTCACTTGATTTTCAAAGACAGAGTTCCATGCAGATGATACTGTTTGTGAGATTGTGACAGTCATTTCTCTTCTGTCATTACTGACATATCCAGCTGCAGCATAGGTTACCCCTTGCAGTTTACCAGTGTTTATTGCCCTCAGAGAATTAGCTGGTATGGGTCTTAAGTGTGCCAGATAATGTAATGGTTTGGGTTTGCCTGCTTTAAGTATAATCTCTCTGAACTGTTTAAAGCTTTTTAATTTGATTTTACTTTATTTTAAGTCCACCAAATACATTCAGAAAGTTACAAGTGTCCATGGTACCATTTAGATGGTATGTTTTATTGGGGTATTAACATTGTCGGGGGGGGGACCGAGTGGTCTAAAGCACTCTCCGATACGGATCACTTCCATCTCACCTCTGTCTGCGTGGGTTCAAGTCTCGGATTCGGCCAATGTGGGTATGTGAGAAAGCTTGCCAGTATCTTCTCGTGGTTCTGTGGTTCTTTTTGGGATTTTTCCAGGTTATTCCTCCACCATTTATGCTGGCTGTCATACATAGCCTATCTGTGCTTAAACGTGGTGTTAAACCTGATAACAACAACAGCAACAACATGCAGACCAATTATTGACATCTCATCTTTTCACAAATCTTGAGTTGCAGTATCAAAGAGGTTTACTGTATCACTATTTTTTGTGGTTCTCAATATGCATCCGATATGGATACTGGCCGCCATGTATAGCCTATCTAGCGCTGAAAAATGGCGTAAAACCCTACAATAACAACAAAACGTTGTCGGGGGCCCTGAGTGGCCAAGTGGTCTAAAGCTTTCTCCATTATGGATCACTGCCATCTCACCTCTGTCTGCGTGGGTTTGAGTCTCAGATTGAGCCAATGTGGGTATGCGAGAAAGCTTGCCAGTAGTTTATCGTGGGTCGTGGTTCTTTCCAGGGGTTTTCCAGAGTTCTTCCTCCACCATTAATACTGGCTGCCATACTGTCTCTAAGCATGCACCACTGAAAGTACATACAGCAAAGAATGAAATCCAACCTAATTTGCTTACTGCTGAAATCCTAGATGCTATGAAAATACAAGACCAATTCAAGTCTATGGAAAACAATGCATAATATTAAGAATGGAGAAATATAATAACAAGTATGAATAAAAACGTTATAAAAGACTTGTCAATTATTGCTTGAAAACACAAAGAACAACACAAACTCCATTTGGAAAGTCTTCAATGAACTAATTGGAGGACACACAAAGATTAGACAAATAAAATTCACTCACGTCTGGTAAATGACACCATAGTCACTGAAGACGCTGACATTACAAATGTTTTTCACCATCATTACCACAGCGTTAAAAGTATCAGTGATAGAAAACAACATTATTGAACTGAAAAAGTTCTGCTGCAGCAAAATCTATAATGAAATATGTTTCTCTATCCCACCAGTATCAAAAATATTTGTTAAAAATGTCTCAATGAACTTGATACCAAAAAAACTACAGGACTTGACCACAACTCATTAAATCTTCTCACTCTACTATTTTAGAAATTTAAGTATTGCAATCTCATCTGTCCCCAAAATATGGAGAACAACAAACGTAAATCCTTTTTACAAATCTGGTTCTAAATTTGCCAAATTCGATTGAATAACATGTCCAATTCATTCTTGTAATATTTAATCAAACACTTGCTGTTTACATGCTAATCAATCAGGCTTTATACAGAAATATATATGTAAGACTGACTGGACCTCCCCAAGTGATAAATGGCTTCAAGCACTTGATCAAGGTAGAATAATAATAATAATCAAACACAAAGTGTTTACTCCGCGCTATGTTTCACTGACAGACTCCAGTTCAAAATCTGGCCTCACCCATGTGTACATACCAGCAAGATACTTACGCTCCTCTTCTGACAGTCATATACTCATTATTCCCACTATGAAAATGAAGTCATATGGACAAGGTTCTTTTTTATTCCATGGGCCCCGCAATGTGGAACGAATTGCCCATTGGAATATGACACAGTATCCCTTTCAAGAGTGCTCTTAAAACTCATCTTTTTCTACTGCAAGAAGAAATTTAAAGACCTAATAATGTTTCCTACCTTAAATATTTTCAGCATTTGTTTTGTTTTCCAAATTCATGGTGTTTGATGTTTTTAATTTCTCCCTGGCATATTTCTGATAAAAATGCCATCTAATCAGTTGTCACCTGTATTTCATGGTCAGCAACAATGTTTTTTGTAATCAGGCAGTAGTTTCACCCTACCTTCTGCAGTCAATTGCCATGTGTTTCTGCAGTGGTTTCACCCAATCTGACAAGTTCAGCTGCCATGTTTTTCGTAATCATGCTAGGGTTGCACCCTGCCTTATACAGTCTCTGGATCATATCAGCAGTTACCACCCCAAGTATGCATAGACTTCTTTTGTTTGATAAGCAAGATATGGTAAATAAAAACATATATTTTTTAACTACTGAATGATATAGCAATTCTATCCTAATGCTACTCAAATGTACATATTTAAAAACTGTCTTTTGCAAATATTTCATTTATTAAAATGTTTGGTGGTGTGTTAATACCATTCCATAAGATTTTTAATCTTTAAATAAAAGAGAGAAGTCATAGTATGTATTAAACCATGCCTCCTTCTTCCCCCTATGCCATTGTTACCAGGGACATAAGGGTGGGGGGAAAGCATTTGCATGTGCTGTAAAATTGCTGTAGAATATATATGTTGTCATCCCCCAATCAAGTCTCCCTCCCCCAGTTATAACACTTTACAGCTTGCTTGATTTATTAAATTGGTTGCAGGCGGCATCCATATCCTATTAGAACTTACCTGGGCTTTTTGTTAATCTTTTCCTCAAAATAGAAGTGTTTGTTTTATCTTTTATAGAACTTTACTAACCCATGCTTAAGCATATCTCAACTGACTGCAAGCTCAACAGCATTGCTAGGTCCCCAGTATTATGCAGCAGCGGCTCTGTTTCCTGACACTAACTACACAGTGAATGTGGCAGCTATAACAGGACTTGGGATAGGACACAACGCTAGTACACATCTTCCCACAAAAGAAGAAGGTTAGCTTTTTATGCCACAATTGCAAGTATGATGGATACAACTTGATTTCTTTATGCCTTGCCATGTATTCATTTGTCTTGGTATAGCTTATTAGTGTTAGTGGTATGTAGAAGACATGTGACATAGGCAAACTGAACATTCATCATGATTTTATACATAAGCATAATGTCAGGGTTTGGTTTTTAATGCCATTTCAATGATATTTGGTTCATTTTTATATTATTTTTAATTATTTTAACATAACCATTTTAATTGTAGAGTTCATACTTATAGATAAGTCACTTCTATCGGACTGTTTGATAACTTGTTATCATCCCTAAAATTTAAACACCCTTTTCAAGAGCTCTTTGATGAATTGAAATCAGAAATCTTGTGTGCTGATTTACTATTTGCTGTTTCTGGTAAATACAACCCATGAATCCACTCAAATGTCTAAATCACCAAAAAAGAAAAGATATTGCACAGTCTATTCCAATTATCACAGAAAATCTGTTGATGAAAAATTATAATTCTCAACAAATTTCTTAAAGGTTGACAAAATCATGGATAAGGTGTATTAAATGTGTAATACCCCTACAACAACTTATACACATGTAATACATTTGAAATCAAATATGAAACAAACATTTGTTAAAAAATTATCGATCAAAATAGAATAAGCACTGTTCATTCATGTATGTATTCTTTTCTTGAAGTATTTCATGATTTTATATCATTTTAGAACTGGTTTTCTAATTTGTTTGTTTTTTGCAAAGTTATTGATATTTCTCAGTTGCATAATCTTCAAATCCTCAATATCTTGGATTTCTGGCTACATCAAACTTTTCTTAAATGCAAACATAGTTGTTAAAACAGTAGAGAGTGCTTATAGTGGGTTCTCCTCATCACTGTCAGTAATTGATTCTACAGCCTCTTGATCTGTACTTTTTCTTTGGTTCCTTGAGAAAAGTAAATACACCAAGTATACGGAGCACTATGCATGTACTTTTATTTTCTAGATTTTTGCATTTTTGTCAGCATCTGCATCAAAACCAGTTGCTAGATATAGTTATTTTTTCCTCATTTTTCTTAAACTGTGCAAAGTTGACATTAGGGTCAAACAATGACCATGAAAACTCTTTCTGGTTATTTCTGAATAAAGTTTCGTTGCAAAGTTTTCAGCTGATACATGTTTAGTTAGAATTTTGTGATAATCTCAATCGGACAATTTGATGAACTACATAGACACACACAACTCATCAGGTATTAGCAGTGATCATAAATTTATATCTGTGGTTAACATTGGATTTCCCACAAAGTCAAAAAAGTAATTTATATCAACACTGACAAGAATTATTATCGGGAGCTCACATACCAAGAGCTTCAACGTTCAACCTGTACTGCAGCTTTGTTTTGATAAATCTGGTTGCAAAAATCCGTTCTCACACTCCACGCATGACACTATAAGTACCTGTGAAATTTGTATCAAACGAATCACATTCTGGTTTTATTATTTCATTGAAATAAGGCTTGTCAGTAATTCACACTCCATGCATGACATTATAGTACCTGTGACATTCTTATCAAAAGAATTGCATTCTGGTATTCTCATTTCATTGGTACTAGGTTTGAGAGTAATTCAGTTGCTGACAGTACTCCATAATTACATTATAGAATGTATTTGAGAATCCCCACATTTTTTTTAATTGGCACTGGTGACTACCTTAATTAAAATCTTCTCATGATCGTAACCATGTGCATAGTTAGTAAGTAGTTTGATCAGCAGAATCATGCAAAGTTACAGTTTTATAACAAAATGATTGGTTTAAGATGAAAACAGTACATTGCTTCCAATAATTGATCTTACCTGCTCCTTGGACAGCCTTCTTAAGTCGTACAATGGTTATACAGTGCCAGCATAGATAAGTCAAACAATCTTGGCTTAATACATGCAGCAAATAAAAAATAAAAATGTATGAATATTAGTAAGCAAAATATAGTTTTCGAAGATAGTGTAGTTAGATACATCTTGTGATCATTATTACTTTGGCAAAGTACACCAGAACTATTGTGTTAATTGATATTATCAGACTGCATCATTGCACATGCAAATTCCACTGCTGACCATTTCTGTTGTTGAAAGGAAATAATATGAGCAAAAAGAAGGTCACATTAACATACTTTTCAAGTTTAAGTAAGCACAGACATTTTGTTAAGTATATTACAAAAATAGCTGCTCTTACTTAACCATAATAATACAGTAATAAGTCATAACATTTTTTATGGTTTTTTCTCCACATTTTGATATCATGACAGGAAGAAAGTACATGTAGGTGGAAAGTAAGATGCATGTACAATCCATTCTCCATTCAATATTATAATACTTTGCATTTACATGTAGCTCAGTTTCCTAAACATTGTTGCACGTATGAGCATTATATTTTATGTGTGCATTCATTATTATCACTCAATGAGCAGGCTGAAACGCAAATTGTGGTTGTAATGACCTCTTTCTCTTGCTAATCTTGCCATGCTAAAGTTATTGATGGAGCAGATGTCAGACATATTACCTATATTACTTCCTGTTGGTTCATCTTTAGCACAAACCATCACATTTGGATCATTTCTGTGCTTGAAAGAAGATGAAAAACTTGAATTTGGATTGATCTAATGAATAAAAAACAAAGTAACAACTCTCTTCTTGTTTAATATTTCACTTGCATCCTGTTTAAACTTTTCAAATGTACCAATTGAATTCCTGTTGCATCAAGTCCTTTCAGCAATAAAAAGTGGTGGTATGCTTTAAAAAAAAACTATGTCAAGAGTTTGTGGTACAAATGAATCTGTTACGTACTGGCAGTGGACATTAGGATGAATACAATAGTTCTTTATTTATATATTGAATTAGTGTTATTCATCAGGAGTGGTGGCTTTTTTACATACTCTATGAATTGACCTTAAGCAAGATGATATGTCGCTCCACCTACCGTATCACATGACATGACGACCTGTTAACCTCCCAAAAATTTGATGTATTTGGCTACAAAATATATTTCAGTTTAAGTGATATGTTTACTTAAAGTGTTTTGTATTATTCTTAAAAATGTAAAATTTCAATGTTACATCAATTTTATTGCGTTAGACAATATTTCTTTTTTAAGTTCAGATTGTAAAGTAATAACCTAAGTGTTTTATAATTAATGTTAAGAAGTGAACTGTTGTACATATAAATTGTAATGTTGAACTGTCTTCATCAGATGGAATTTTGATCAATGATGTCTGTTGAATTAATAAATCGGAAAATACTTATCTGACACCATTGTTTTTGATAATTCTTTAATATTAATTACATTTGTGTATCCCCATTCCTCCTTCAGCAAATTGAGAAAGAAAGAGTCCCTCAAGTGTCACAAGGATAGAGACGATAAATCATTATTTTTCGGACAAGCCAACATTCTAGTGTAAATTTTCAAACTTGAAAATAATTCAGTCAAGGGTTCAGTGCTTCCTATACAAGAAAAAATATTATGCATTAAAGCCCGAAGTTAAATCGTTCTCCACCCGAATTCTATAAATGTTTCTTTTTTCTTTTTTCACTATAGTTCAAACAAACACATAATTTCCATCATTTTTGTCTATATTCAGCTGATGTAAACGTGACCACAAGCCTTTATCCATCAAAGCTTCCTCTGTTTTGCGAAAGGAATAAATCAAATTCCTCAGTTTGACTGTCAGAATTACAAGGCTCCCATAGACTCCTTTTCTACATTATTGATCTTGAAATCATCAAATCATTGCAAAACTTGTAAACACTTCTTATAATTAATTCATAATTGCCAACAAGCAGCTCGTTGGAAGAAAATGATGTACATAAGCAATGTCTGTAGGTATATCTAATTCACGCTTACTGATGGTTAATTCATCAGTGTGATTGACAAGTGGTGATATTATTATGAATTTATATAACAACTCGTGGAAGTGACATTCAGACAATTGATTTTCTTATCTTTCACAGCTCCTTCAAAACCATTGAATGTATTGGTTACGAATAAAACAGACAAAACTGCAACTGTTGAGTGGAACATGGATGAAGTACGTCCAGGACAGACAAATTACATTATCATTGCAACAGGAATCAGTCCAGCTGAAACAAGGACACATTCAGTTTCTGGTAAATATAGTATCTGTCCTAAAAACTAAATTTTTTTATCCTAATTTTAATTCAGACATGTATACTTTTTCTTTTTACCAACATATAGAGACAAGCTGGTATTTATCTTAAAAGTATATACTTTTGGAACCACACCTCACCAAAAGCAACACTCGATATTATTCAATAAACAGATCTAGTTAAAGATGCCTTTATACTGCAGCAAAGTATTGAGGTGGCTGCTACACTGTTAATTTACATGTATTATCTGTGGGGGCCAATTGTTGCATCATTAGAGATATTGAAGTCGGATGCATGTGCATTATCTAGTACTGAGGTAACAAGAGCAGTTCGAGTAAAGCAAATTTTTTAGTAAATTATGTTTCTCCGAGAATACTTACCCAATCACATTACTTTAGGATATTAGCCTGCTACCTCGCGAATCCAGCCCTACCAAAAGACGAAAATTCGTCTTTCCTGTCTATGTCATATAGACAAAGGGCAATAACTCTTGCCCATTACCTCCCCTTGCCGCCCGTTAGGTGTCGCTTCTTTAGTTTTTAAGCTGAGCGATATATAAAACACGAGGATGCTCGCATGGCGGGGTGGTTGGGAGGGTTTCTTAGTAATGTGATTGGGTAAGTATTCTCGGAGAAACATAATTTACTAAAAAATTTGCTTTCTCCTTTGAATACGTTCCCCAATCACATTACTTTAGGAGAATAAGTAATAGGAGGAGGGAATGCGGAGCATCCGACCTCCACCCCGGGTATCCTCTAGGGAATGATGGTTGGATTCCCCATGTGAATGATAACCCGGTCTCCTAATTTTCAATCAGCAACACAGCCCAGGGTCACGTGATATGTGACCCTTTTATGCGGTTAAGAAGATAGTTATTGAAATCTTCTTACCTACGAAAATTTATCTGGCGAATCCAGCGAAGCTAATAGGCTGTGCTGATTGTTGCACATGGGTCTGGTGGGCGTCTGGGCTGCCCAACACCGGACCTACTAGAATCAATGTTTGCCTCTGCGAGTACAAACTTGAAGATAAAACTGTAGAAGGTTGACTCTGCATGTCAGCCAACAGCTTCTATAAGGTGACTGATTTGCGAATTCTCGGAGTACGCCGAGCGTATAACCCACTACAGCCATGAAGCAAGGGCTTGAATGGTGATATCTCATATCCCAGCTATCACCAGAAGAAAGAGGTGCTAGTATGTGACCTGACTCACCTCTATGCATTGAAATGGTGCTAGAGTGCCCAAACAGGATCTTACATGGCTGTTGATCCTGACTTATCTATAAAGAAAGCGAGCTAATGACGACTCGTTGATCGCCAATGTATGGTAATCTATTTTGGACTACGAAGCCTGGCTGCGTCAAGAGGACCATCAAACCCTCTGATCGAAACGGAAGAGAGTTCGGGTCACTAGAAAGGACATGTAACTCGCTCACCCTGCATGCTGAAGCTAAGGCTATCAAGAAACCCAATTTGTATGATAGTAGCTTTAACTAATCGTGGGTTAAAGACTCAATACTGTCTGAATTGAGTCATGTTAAAACCCAGGACAGATTTCATTTGGAAACAGGGTGAGGGATATAAGTCGATTAAATTTTTTTTTTTTTTTTTTTTTTTTTTTTTTTTTTAATGTCTAAAGATCTGACAAATCTTTGTCATGGCTGATAACACATGTACCAGAATGGCGGAATGTGTCTGATATCATGGAGCGGTAACATTTGAGAATAACTGGAGCCAGATGTTTCTCCTCGAAAAGCCAGAGAAAAGTTGGCCAGTTGAGGGATTGTGACACTCAGAGGAACAATGTGAATGATATGGTACCAGTCTCTGAAAACATGCCACTTGCCCTCGTAAACCTTCAGAGTAGAGGGCCTTCTTGCTCTCGAGATTCTCTCCGCAATCAAAGATTTAAATTGTTTGTCTTGCAAGGCTGTCTGGACAAGAGCCAAGCTTGAACATAAAGACGGTCCGGACAGGGGTGGAACACCCCTGGCCGCGGATGCTTGTGAATACTTGTGCTGACTGTAATCTTCCTGGGTAGATCTATCGCCTAGATTGAGTAGATCGGAGACCCAGGAGTTGTTCCATCTGAGAGGGGTAATCAGAACCATCTGACAATTCTGACCCCTTAACTTCTGGATTAATTCCAGTACCAAGACCGTGGGAGGGTAGGAGAATGCCCACAACCCTTCCCAGGTGATTGATCGAGCATCCACGATCCAAGCTTCTGGGTCTGGAACCTGTGAGATGAAAGGTGGAGAACTTGCGATTCCACCTTGTTGCAAAAGATCAATCATCGGACGTCTCCAAAGTGTGTCAATTGGAAGAAAGTCCGATTGATGGAGTGACCATTCTGTGTGAATGACTAGATAGAGTGTCAGCCAAGACATTGAGTCTGCCAAGAATGTGTCTGAATTGTACATTGAGGTGGAGATTGTCGAACCAATGTAGAAATTGCCAGTTCAGATTGCACAGGTCTGGTGATTGGTGTCCCCTTATTTTGAGGCAAGGCACCACCACAATGTTGTCTGACATAATGAGGGCAGTTTGTAATAAGAGTTGATCCTGCCCGAAATGAAAGGCATTGATGACAGCCGTTATTTCTGAAAGGTTGATGTGGAAAGGGCTCGCCCCTGGCACCCACGTGCCGCTGACAGTATCGAAGTCCGGCAACAGGTGGGCACCCCAACCGTAGGTATTAGTGGCGGAACATACCGTTATCCCCTTGGGGTATCTCCAGAGTAATCCCTGTGGACAGCCTACAGGGGTTGTGCCATTGACTCAAGAATGATCGTATCTCTGGCGTGAGCATGACTGTTTTCTGGGATCGAAGGGACTTGAAAAGAGCGCAATTACGCTAGCAACGTCCTTTGTAAAGGGCGCATAAAAGGACGGCTGATCGGGATCAAGTCTGCTGCCGCATTGAATAATCCGAGGATCTGCAACTCTCTCGCTAAAATGCGCATCCTGTCGGAAACGGACTCTACGAGTGCAATTATCTGGATAATCGCAAACTCGAGGAAGCCTTACCAGATTCAGATCGGGAGAAACTCCACACCCAGATGGACCAAAATCCGGATTGGACAGAGATCAAACTTTATCCAGTTCACGAGAAAGCCTATATGACGTAAAGTGATATAAGATCGTTTCTGCCTTTGAGCAGAGTAGAACTTGACAGATGTTTCTGGAGGATGTCGTCCAAATATACTGCCGACGCAATAGATGAAGTCGAGCGGAACAGGGTGACGACGTAACCCATAACCTTGGTACTAGCCCAAGTGCTTAAATTTAGGCCAAAAGGTATGACATGGAACTGATAAGCCTAGTCCCGACAAGCACAACGGAGAATGTCCGCTACTCGTGGGATAGGGACGTGAAATGTGCGTCGGTCATATCTAGCCAGCTTATGATGGGGTTTAAGCGACGTGCCCTTCAGACATGCGTCACGACGTATCAGGTCTAGGTTGGCAGAAGCAGTCAGCGCATTGGCCATGGAATGGTGAGCTGCCCTGTTAAGAACCCTAGCTAACCGGGCCGTCGAATCCCAAGCATGTTCATTGCCAGATTTTTCAGCGATCCTGAAAATGGCTAGGGAGGCTAGGTCTAACAGTGAAGACGTAGCGACTACATTCGAACCAGCTTGGACGTGGCATTGAACACAGTTTTGTCCACTTTATAAGACAATGCCGCAGACATATGGACTGCTGCCCTATTTTATCCCGAGCCAGGACCTCAGTATTGAACGCATCGGAGTGAGTTTTGTACCATCGACCTGAAAACGACGCTGGTACTTGGCTTTCAGAAAAGAACGCCTTAGCATTTCCTGGATCCCCTATACGTGTCGACAGACGGTCATTAATTTCCTTTATTTTGTCGACTGGGGAAGGAGGCGGAAGGATAGAATCTCTTCCCCTTCATCCAGATCGACCGACGCACTAACCCTATAGTCGGTAATGGCAGCAGGAGGTGGAGGGCATTCTGAAAGGGCCTTAACACCCTAAAAATTTCCTCCACTACGGCTTTGAAGCTGAACTCAGTCCGTTCCATAGTTGGATCTGCATACAGCTGATTTGCCTGCGATTCATCGCACTCACTATGTGCATAATCTTGCTCTGGTAAAGCATCCATATCGGGGTAATGCATACCAGGTGGCATAGATGACTCGATTCCGTCATCTCTAATAAAGGCATTCACTCTCCCTTGTGGATGAGCTGATAGCCTATGGACGGCCGGCAATGCCGAATGAATTGATTGGTATATGTTTGGCCTGAACGCCTGCGACGGGCCGGCTATGACCGGCACCGACCGCTCGAATGGTCGGGTTGGATCGAGAGATTCATCGCCAACATCCGAGTCATGGTAGTGATATGTAACCGGTAGTACGGATTGACAGACGGAAACATCACTAGAATCTTCGTCAATCCGATTTGTGCGGATTGCGGTATGATAAAAGTACAGCGGTACAGTCGGACGGACTGGTATATGACTAAAATCTCCATACGGTTGGACGACCGGTGCCTGTTGGGCTGGACGGCCGGAGCCGGATGGACTGTCAGTGCCGGCAAGTGTCGGCTGGAAGCTTGGCTGGACAACCGGTGCCATTTGGGTTGAACGGTCATTGCCGGATCGACGCCCGGTGCCGGTTAGTGCCGGCTGGATGACCGGTGCCATATGGCTGAACGGTCATTGCCGGATGGACGCCCGGTGCCGGTTGGTGCCGGCTAGAAGGTAATAATAATTACATAATGCTTATGTAGTGCGGCCAGCACTGTGCACCCATTTACCATTCGCTCAGAGAGAATGTTGGTTCTGGTATAGCTTGCATATCTGTACAGCATACCAGGTGACCTAGATGACGCAATTCTGTCATAATTGACACTTTCACTAAATCTCCCTTGTGGAGAAGCCGTGAACATATGGACGGCCGGCACTAACGGCTGATTGAACTGACGAATGGTCGGCCTGAAAGTCCTGTTCTGGTAAAGCTGCCATATCTGGGTAGCGCATACCAAGTGGCATAGATAACTCAATTCCGTCATCTCTGATAATGTCACTAATTCTCCCTTGTTTTAAAATCACACCGACACGTATTTGACGTGACGGGAGGTGTACACCGGCGATACCGACTGATTTGTCTGGTATATGGTCGGCCGAAATGTCGGCGAAGGTCCGGCTATGACCGGCACCTGCCTCTCGAATGGTCCGATTGGACGGAGATACATCTATAACATCTCTCTCATGGTAGTGATATGTAACCAGTAGTACAGATTGACTGACGGGTACATCACTATAATCTCCGTAAATCAAATGTACAGCCGGTGCAGGTTGATGTCGGCTGGAAGACCGGTGCCATTTGGGCTGAACGGTCGTTGCCGGATGGACGGCCGGTGCAGGTTGATGCCGGCTGGAAGGTCGGTTGCACGACCGGTGCCATTTGGGCTGAACGGTCGTTGCCGGATGGACGGCCGGTGCAGGTTGATGCCGGCTGGAAGGTCGGCTGGAAGGTCGGCTGGACGACCGGTGCCATTTGGGCTGAACGGTCGTTGCCGGATGGACGACCTGCATAGGTTGATGCCGGCTGGAAGGTCGGCTGGACGACCGGTGCCATTTGGGCTGAACGGTCGTTGCCGGATGGACGGCCGGTGCCGGTTGATGCCGGCTGAAAGGTCGGCTGGACGACCGGTACCATTTGGTCTGAACGGTCGTTGCCGGGTGGACGGCCGGTGCCTGTTGATGCAGGCTGGAAGGTCGGCTGGACGACCGGTGCCATTTGGGCTGAACGGTCGATGTCGGATGGACTGCCGGTGCAGGTTGATGCCGGCTGGAAGGTCGGCTGGACGACCGATGCCATTTGGGCTGAACGGTCGTTGCCGGGTGGACGGCCGGTGCCTGTTGATGCAGGCTGGAAGGTCGGCTGGCCGGCCGGTGCCATTTGGGCTGAACGGCCGGTGCCTGTTGATGCCAGCTGGAAGGTCGGCTGGCCGTCCGGTGCCATTTGGGCTGAACGGACGGTGCCGGATGTATGGCTAGTGCCGGTTGGTGCCTGCTGAAGTGCCGGCTGAACTGACGGTGTCGGCTGGACGGACGGCTGGACGGCCGGCGAAAGTGCATAATAAAATGGATGCAATTGATCCAGCCTAGACTCCATGCGTCCGGACTTACAGGCCCGAAAGCCATGCACGGACCTGCGGTGAAATTTACATCCACTGGGCAGCCTAAACCATGTCAACATAATTTCCTCCATTTCCACATTGCCAACACCCATTTTGCCATTCATGCCTTCGTTGTCGACTTTGCTACTGAAACGACAAAAGAAGAGAACAAAGCACAGATTAAAAAATTCAGCATATTATTAATTCGATAATACTATAACCGTTATTAACGGAGTAGTCAAATTATTCCGTGCCATGTTAACTCTTAATGATCACACTAGTTATCACCGTGAGCATGTTGCAATAGGTCGTTCAAGACGAAGTCTACTGAAACGAAAAAGATGATTAACAAAGCACAAATTAACAATTCAGTACGCTATTAAGTCGCTCTTCCATAACCGTAACTAACGAAGGAAGCGAAATGATTAAGTGTCGCGTGAATTCGTGACTACAACACGAAATTCCGCCATTAAATAGTCGCAACTGGTCGTTCAGAGACGAAGTCTACTGAAACGGAAAGAAGATAAACAAAGCACAAATTAACAATCTACGTACGCTATTAAGTCGCTATTCCATAACCGTAACTAACGGAGGAAGCGAAATGATTAAGTGTCGCGTGAATTCGTGACTACAACACGAAATTCCGCCATTAAATTGTCGCAACTGGTCGTTCAGAGACGAAGTCTACTGAAACGGAAAGAAGATAAACAAAGCACAAATTAACAATTCAGTACGCTATTAAGTCGCTATTCCATAACCGTAACTAACGGAGGAAGCGAAATGATTAAGTGTCGCGTGAATTCGTGACTACAACACGAAGTGCGCCATTAAATAGTCGCAATTGGTCGTTCAAAGTCTTTTTTGAAGTCTACTGAAACGTCAAAGAAGATAAATACAGCACACATTATCAATGCAGCACATTATTAGTCGCTAATATCGTAAACGTTACATACGGAATAAGCGAAATTATTGAGTGCTACATGTATTACATGCTTTGACCACGTTGCAACCTGGTCCGAAGTCTAGAAAAGGTGACAAAGTCACTCAAATTGGAAAATATTGTAAAATAATGTATACGACCTGTAGAGGAATGATTATCCAACACAGTAATTCCAAATTTAACTTCGGATGGTCAGAATTTACACTAAGATGGCTTGGATTCATTGGAGGTCTAAATGAACGTGTTTTCGCGTAAGCGAAGCTAAAAAAACTGAAGAAGCGACACCTAACGGGCGGCAAGGGGAGGTAATGGGCAAGAGTTATTGCCCTTTGTCTATATGACATAGACAGGAAAGACGAATTTTCGTCTTTTGGTAGGGCTGGATTCGCGAGGTAGCAGGCTAATATCCTAAAGTAATGTGATTGGGGAACGTATTCAAAGGAGAAACAAAGGCGTTGTTCTCTCAGAATGAGCTTTAAATTCCATATTGCTTTAAAAAAAATTGACTAAAGACTATTTAAGGAAGTGGGCTATTTTCTTTATGGCTCCAGCAGCCATCAAATTTAATAGAAAGATAACATTATATCTGCAATGCCCCTTCATCCATCACATGTTCCTTTCTACTCTTTATCTTTGAAGACTGCTCGAATGGGTTAGTTGTTAGAACATCTGCTTCAGATGTGGGAGGTCACAGGTTCGAACACTGACCGAATCATATCACAAAGACACAAAAATGGTACTAGCAGCTGTCTCACTTGGTGCTCATCATTAAAAGGTTATTTTTAGGAGTTGTCAGCCTGGTGTCAGGATAATGTGACTGGGTCCGGACATAATGTTACATATCTGTGACATGATGCACCAGTGCCAGATATCACTATAAACTGTCACACTTTATCTTTAAAACCATCTGAGATTACAGGATGACACTGGCATGCTTGTAAATCATCATTAGAAGATGTGTTGTGTACCATATTGGGAGACCTGTTTTCAAGATCAAGGTCACTGCTCAGTATGCCTAATTTCAAATATCCATAATATTTTCCCTACTTTCAGTACTACTTTTGAGATTAAGGAATGAATTTTTGGTATACATATACACTATCACTAGAAGGTGTGTTGTCTAAAACTTTGGGATTGCAGTCATTAAGGTCAAGGCAAGATAAGACACAATAATAGAGGCAGCATGTAGGTCAGTATCATCTCCAAAACATGCAAAGTTGTCAAAATGTTTAGGAATTTTAAAGTGAACAACTAATATCCTACATTCATATAGAAGTAAACATTTTTACTTCCAGTGACAGTGATCTGATGATTTCATCTATTATCTCTCAGAAATATTAGCTATGTATTATGTTTACAAAAATAATGTTACTGGTCCGGTACACCATTAACTTGATTTTGGGAAAACGTCAGGTACAAAATACAGCTATTTTAACAAAATTATTCATCCTCATTTAATAGGATACTGATGGTACATCCTTTCCTTACTACCATGATATTCATCCTTTCTTTGCTACCATGGTATCCATCCTTTCCTGGCTACCATGATATCCATCCTTTCCTGGCTACCATGATATCCATCCTTTCCTGGCTACCATGATATGTATCCTTTCTTGGCTACCATGGTATCCATCCTTTCCTGGCTACTATGGTATCCATCCTTTCCTGGCTACCATGGTATCCATCCTTTCCTGGCCACCTTGGTATTCATCCTTTCCTGGCAACCATGGTATCCATCCTTTCCTGGCTATCATGATATCCATCCTTTCCTGGCTACCATGGTATCCATCCTTTCCTGGCTACTATGGTATCCATCCTCTCCTAGCTACTATGATATCCATCCTTTCCTGGCTACCATGGTATCCATCCTTTCCTGGTTATCATGATATCCATCCTTTCCTGGCTACCATGATATCCATCTTGTCCTGGCTACCATGATATCCATCTTTTCCTGGCTTCCATGGTATCCATCCTTTCCTGGCTACCATGGTATCCATCCTTTCCTGACTACCATGGTATCCATCCTTTCCTGGCTATCATGATATCCATTTGAAAATCTTCCTGAAGTTCATGGATAAAGTAGCATTTGGGATATTGTTAAACTGGCAAAGTTTCTTAAACTTTATGGAATTGAAAATGATCATTTTACATTTTATTTGTCATTCATATAAATATTCTATCTATTTGCAGGATTTTTTAACAAAAAATATGAATTTATTGACCTTGAGGAATATTGGAACTACAGTGTGATTGTGCAAGCCAATACCAGCATTGGCAACAATCAGTCTGATCCTTACAACTTTACTACATTGGCAGGACGTACGTATGAAATATACAAATTACATCTTTGTTTATTACCTTTATTACATGAATTCTAATAGATATTTAAGAAGGTGAGACTTCATGGTCAGGCAGTGTTTACATGACACAAACAAGCAAAGACTAGCTTGACTGTTTCAGACATTTGATCACTGAAGTAATATATATCTGACATATTCACAGACCGTATTGGATTGGTGTTTATCTCAAAGAGCGTGTTTTGAGGTTTCAAGCTGTATCAGTGCACGTGACCATAAAAAGTGATATTATCAAACTGAACGAAAATATATTTTGTCATATTAGCATACATGTAAAACAACCAGAATTTCAAACCAGTTGATTTGCGCATTTTGATCAGTAGGTTAGCTTCTAAACCAGTAGGTTTTGTATTGCCATAAATTTTACATTCTTAAAAGGGATATATCAAAAGCATTGAATTGCTCTAAATTGTACACTCTTAAAAAGGATATATCAAGAGCATTTTATTGCCATAAATTGTACATTCTTAAAGGGGATATATAACAAAAGCATTTTATTGCCATAATATGAATTTCCTTCATAGCGTAATAAAAGAGTGAATTTTGAACATTGATTTAGTTTTTGATGTTACAGTAGTTATTATGAGTCAGTATATTTTGTCAGTTAAATGAAAAAGGAAACGTTTTTTATCTTATAGTTCACTGAAAATATTTGTAATAGCATCCACTATGATTGACAGTCACTAAGATTAGTGAGAATCACAAGTCTTAACATGCTTTTAATAGTTCTGTGTCTAAATTAACCATTGAATCACTTTGTATTATGCAAACAATTTGTAACATCCTCTCTGTATCAGCATTAGAATTTTGTTATGACAATACATCCATTCTCATCCTGTAAAGAACTTCTATCTACAGTTTCCTGTTGCTGGGTTTGTAAGGTTGCTGAATACACTGTAGTATAGTTGTAGCAATGAGTTCAACATGAGCTTGTGGTTAGCTAGTCACACTGTATTACAGTCAAATCTTTACACAGCAAATTTCACAGTCCTTGGTTGATAAATGGGAAAGATCAAGACCATATAAATAAATTATTAGTGAACTCTCACCAAATGCAACACATTAAAAAATTAAGAAACTAAAACTAAAATCTTACAGCTAATTGTTTTCTTTCTTCAATCCACCAAAGCAGTTTTGTTTTCCTCATTGGTGATTTAGTTTTGATATATCTCTGTGTATTCAAATTCTAGGAATGGATGAAAGTAATGCCTTTTTAATGAACTAACAACAAATATGTGTATTTATAACAAGAACTGTCAAAAATGTAAAATGAGATTTCTATTTATTTAAATAATTATTAAAAACAAAAATGTAAGTTTTAGAATCTAATACAATACTTAAAACAAATTTGACTGGAAATATTAAGGGCAGATGATTTCTTTAAATTTTAATAAATCAAACCGAAGACTGAGAAAACATCATAAAGTTTAAAGTTTAAATGTTTTTAAAAAGTCGCACAATTTTGGCAACTTTTGGCAATCCGCACTTGCTGTTGATGATATTCCTTCATAGCTGAGGATGCCTAACTCTATCTACAATGCTCACTAAACCAGCAACCACTTGAAAATTAATTGTCATAAATGGAAAATGAAACTTCGATGCTTTATGATAGTTTTAATAGCAACAAAATAACTTTTTTTAATCTAATACAACAATTAGAATAAACTAACAGACTAGAAACTTAAGATCACATGATTTTTTTTAAAGATCTTAATAAATCCAGCGTCTTTGAAGTACAAAAGTCTTTCAAAAATCAGCACAATTCATTTAGGTAATGTCTAGCTGTGACGCATTTGCTGTTGATTATACTGTTAAACTGCTTCATAGTTTGTGATGCCACAGTGCTCCTTGATGTAATCAGTTAAAAAACACCAGAAACGAATTGCATAAGTTTATTTTAATTTATATCATTCAGAGTAACTGAATATGAATGCTACAGTGGCTTAAGTAGTTAAAGCATCTGCTTCTGATGCATGTTTGAACCCTGCCCAAGTCAAGATTTATAAAACAAAATAGTACAGCTGGCTCATTTGGTGTAAGCATTAAGAGGTTAGTGTTAGGACTGGTAGACATGGTGTGAGGATAATGTGATTGGGTGGAACATCATGCTACGTGTCTCTGGCATGATGCCCCAGTCTTAGGCATCACAATAAACTGCCACACTGCAAACATCATAGCGATATGACTAAAGATTGTAAAGCTACATAAAAAAATCCATAAAACACAAATTGGCTGAAGAAGATAAAATAAATGTTTATGACATGTTTGCAGACTGGCTCTCTTACAGGAGTATGTCAGTATTATCCAAGTGGTTGGTGTCAAATTACCCATCAAGTGACTGACATATTTTATTGGTCAAGATAAATATGTTGTTAAAAGAAAATGTGAAAATCATTTTGTGACAAATATCAAAGGCAAATTGGAATTAGAATAATACTTTTAAGACTGGAAAGTTTGGACAGAGTCAAATTATGTATAATTTTCCAGGTACATCACATGACTAATCATCATTGTGCTGATATTTTTGTCATTATATTTATTTTAAAGTGGAACAGGTTCACATTTTATGTACTGCTACTCTTATTTTTAACACTGAAATAACTGTCGTTTAGTAACATAGTGTTGATAAAATCAATAATGTTTCCATAGTATCAACATTTGTTAGGTTAGCATCTGTACAGCCATGGTTTTTGGGAGTGATCATACCTTTAATTGCATGTTTGACCTGTTCAAGCACTGGTAGAGTGCTTGGTCTCTCTTTTTAGATTGGTGCATGACCATAATGCTGACATGCCTGCAAACCTCTTTAATGCTGACATGCCTGCAAGCCTCTTTAATGCTGACATGTCTGCAAGCCTCCTTAATGCTCAGACATGCCAGCATGCATCTTTTGGTCGAATAGGGTGTCCAGTATGTGAATCACAACATTTCTGGGTTGGTGGAAGCCACAAATAGCTAGACTCAACTTCTGTTGCTGAATTAAGTATTTGTTAGTGTCCTGTTGCATGCACTGATACTGAGAGCAATGCCCTTCACTAATGTGAGATTTCATCAATGTTAACAATACATGGATAAGATAAGATTAATCATTGACCAATTTATGCATTATAAATAAATATCCATTAGATAACAACCATTGCATGCAAATCTTTGTGTGTCTGAGTTTTCTATGATTTAGGATTGCATTTTTATGAGGGCAGTAGCCGCCTATTCCCAAACCAGGTAAGGAAAGCACAGATCCTGTTAAATACAATTTCATTGTTTTTATGAGCTATATCTGTAAAATAATGATCAGTGCAAGTCTGTTTGGTATATGCAAGCTAACAATTTAAATTCTCTTTTCAAAGTGGCTTTCATTATGGCCATAGTACCAATGATCATATGGTTAGACTTAAAATATTATCAAGAAAGTACACATAGTAGTTAGTTGTTTTCTTCGCTTTCGAAAAGGCTAATGATACGACATGGAAGTAAGGAATAACTAATGACTGCACAGTCTGGGTCAAATTTTCTTTTAAATATTGAATTCAAGGTACACCAAAACCTGTCTTGAAAGACCACTGCTATGTGAGACCACCTGTTTTGAGAGACCATAATTTTATGGCAGAAATGGTGGTCTTTCAAGACAGGTTCTACTGTGTTAATGGCCTCAACCCTGTCTGATATTTATGAGCAAAAGATTTGTGTTCCTCAGGGCAGTATTGAATATGTTAAGCTTTTTTAATATAAAAACTAATAACATTACAAAGTGTTTGACTCGCTTTCTGTATGTTGATGATCTGCTAATATGTTATTGATCAAACCACATGCATATCGTTGAGAGCATTTTGGCTGAAGCAATGGAACCACCTCTGTCACATCATAGAGAAGCAGTGTTACAATATGCCCTGAAATTAAAATCAAACCATTTAAATTCTGATTTTGCATCTTTTTTCTGATCCAGATACATACCTGCCAACTATGACACTTAATTTTGAGCTAATCATTGATTAGCACCAAATTAGAGTTTTTGCTTGCTTGTATAGGGTTTAAACATTTTAAGTTCATTACGAAATTAAAACAATAAAGTAATAAAAAGTTAATCTTTTCATTTTTATTATCATCTTTTTATTTCCACTTGTATAAGTTTGAGAATATTCTGAAAAGGATGATTGCTGCATAAGAATAACAGTAGAGTACTTTTCTTATTTGCTATTGATAGCCAGGGAGTACCCTGCAGGCTGATCATAGTTGTCATTATAAAATTAAGGACAATAGCAATTCTTTGTGGAATACGAAGTGATTCAGGGGAAAATTTGGAGCAGAAAACTATTGAGAGCTTGTTAAGTCTAAGACTTAATAATCACATTGAATGTCATCAATGGTCATCAGGCAGTAATGACATGAAAGAAGTTTGAAAATGCTGTTGGATGCTATTTAAAACAAATCTTAGCCTTTTACATGGAAATCTTTGCATTGAAATGACAAGCAACTCTTCTTTTTTCATTAGTCAACAATTTTGACTCGTATTTATTAGTATTGTAATGTCAGAATATAACTCTAATTTATTTTCACATTTTCATGTCTTGTTATACTATGGCAAAAGAAAATGCACTAATTTGTTTTCAGTTGCAACCACGTCAGTGACCTAGTGGTTAAAGCATCTGTGTTGGATGTGGGAGGTCATGGATTTGAAACCCTGTCTGAGCCATACAAAGACTTATAAAAATGGTTACTAACTGTTTCCTCACTAGGCATTAAGAGGTTAGTGTTAGGACTGGTAGGCCTGGTGTCAGGGTACTGTGACTGGGTGCGACACGATGCTACATGTCTACAGCATGATCCCCCATTGCTAGACATCATTAGACATTGTGGCAATATAAATGAATTCTTTTTGTAAACACTACATTAAAAATCCAAGACAAGACAAGACACCCACCAATACACATTATCAATTGCATTGAAGAATGTAAAATGTTTGCCAATTAAAACAATATTGGTTTAGAGGATAGTTCACTGATCAAAATTTCTCAATCTACTGGTTTGAAATCCTGGTTCTCTCACACGTATGAACCTATCACTGCTTTTCCTTAATCAATAGTGACATACTAACATGGGATTTTCACTAAAAGACTTCTTATGACTTCTAATGATGTCGGCTTTTTCTTAAATGAATATCATGCTGATCTGATGTCCAATATTACTCTTACTGAACAGAAAGTCTTATAAACATGGGTTTACACCAGAAGACTTCTTATAATGTCTAGCTTTTCCTAAATGAAAATTGGCTCTTCTCAGACATCCAATGAAAATCTTGTTATTGCCACTTATTTTGAAAGTAAAATCATATAATTTTGAGTTTTCACTACTACACCTGTTGTGATGTCTGGCTGGTCCTAAATACAAATGTACCCTATAGCTACCATGGAAATCTTGCAATTGTTATTACTCCTCATAAGTTTAAATTATGTGACCTGGACATCCATTTTGTCTACCGCAGTTGTCATCTTGAATAATTTGATGTCTAGTTGGTCCTCCATGAAAAAAGTGCCAATTCAACCTCCAGTGTGGCCCCCACAGCAGCCATCTTGTGAATCTTGTTAACTACTCCTCCAGAATAGTTTTATCAACATGTGATTTTAACCAACAGACTTATGCTCTAACAATTGTTTCTAAATAAAATTGTTATCAGTCTGAAATGCAGTATAACCACCACAACATGCAATTGTATTGGGTTTTCTCTATAAGACTCGTGTTTAAAATAGTGATACTCTAACATTCAATAGAGTTACTGCAGTAGTCATATTGGAAGTTTTGTTATCACTGAAAAACATCTCATGTCTTGTGGGCCATAACTGAAGTTCATGCTGGTATGGTGTCTGAATGGTTATAAATAATAATAATTCCAATTTGGTCGCCATTTTAAAAATCTTGTTATTATGGAAGGTCATACATTAACATGGATTGTTTTATCATGAGATTTCTTTGTGATATCTTGTTTGTCCTAAATGATGTATTTTTATCCAATAAATGGTGCCATTCAGACATCCACATCAGCTAATTTAAACATGTTATTTGAGAAGAATATCAACAATGGTTTCAGCACTTAACTATTAGAAAGGAAAAAATGGTGTTATTTTGAATTCCTGCAAAAAATGTCAGTACCTTCAATGTTCTCTTGTTTTTTGTAATATAATTTGTCTTTTTTCTGTAGCATCATTTTTACCTAATTTATATGGCTTTACTTGATTACAGCTGCTGGCCCTGTGAGTCTTTTTAGCATCGACAAAGGTATCGGAGAAGATGCATATGTCACTGCTGTAGTGTCATGGAAACTACCATTAGTTCTAGACAGAAATGGTCCAATTGACAAATTTTATGTCCAGCAGAATGAAAGCAATAATCCCATTATCAGCAAGGTAAGGATATTGTATCTTCTTCTCTTTTCCTCTTTTTGTTTTGTTTATGCAGGCACATTGTATATTTGGTTATTGGATCTTCTCTCAGTCAAGTCAGTGGAATCTTTAGTAATCACATTAACCATTCATATGTCAGTCCATTGATCCATTCATATGACTGCCTATCAATCATTAGATCAACAATGTGGTTTCCACAATGTACCTTTACTATGAATTTCAACCAAATTTGGTTTGCAGCTATATGTTAAGGAGACTGCAGGTGAGTTTGATTTTTAAATTTTTGAATTATTTAGAGGAGTTTTAATCCCATTTTCCACATTTATCTTAACTTCTGGCTCATTAATTGGAAATTAAGTTTTATATTGATGATACCTCAGATGAGTTTGATTTTCAAAATTCCACAACATCATTCACATTTGCAGGAGTTATGGCTAACTTGTCCAACTCACTTTGATTTCAGCAGACTGACTTTAAAAGAAGATTGATGGATGAAAACTAATTCAAAATGCGACTTATTATCTTGAACATATTTCAGCATTTTACGACATCATTTACAGGTGTTATGGCCTCATTACTCACCTACCTGTTAACAGGGTTTTATAGAGTTTAATAAAATTTGGCATTCAGCTTTATCTTGAAGAGACTTCTAATAACTTTGCTTGACATCATTTGCTGGGACGATGATAACTGATGACATATCTCCTCAGATTTCTGCAGCATAGCTTTACTACTTTTGGCTTAATATTAACAAGGCCCTAAATGAGTTAGATTTTCAGCATTCTGCATCATCATTTACAGCATACAACAGTTATGAACCTTGATTGCAACTTTGGTTTGGCAGTATAACTTATTGGCTTGCATCTTTATATTGATTCGACCTTAAATGAGTTTTTATTTCCAACATTTCCATACTGTTATGTGCAGGAATTGTTAATAGATCTATGCACCCTCTATTATAAGTCTTCCTTATTTTTGAAGGGAAATAATAGCTTAGCTTATACGTAAATATGACCTTCAAATGCCAAATCTAAAGTTATGCGAGTTAAAAATAAAAACATTTGTATTAACAAGTTAATTTGAAAGCATAAGAAGTATAAAAATAATATAAAAGCAGCTCGCCTTATGTAGCTCTATATATATTAAATAGAAAGCTCTTGTACAAAATGTTTGGCACTGTGCATGTGTAGGATTTCTTTGTCTTCTACCTGTAGTGTAAACAGCATCACAGCCAAGCTGGATTTAGGAAATGAATTTGAAATACACTGATGAGAAAGAGAGTAGCTTGAAAAGAATCAAGTCAAAGACACAAAAAGATGAGTACAGCAGGTTATCACATAACACAGCAAGACCTAGCTGTTCATTTTTGCAAGCAGAACGAGCAAGAGTTATGCTTTCTGCATGCATACCATGTGAAACTGATATTTCAATTGGAAGTAATGGCAGGAATTACATCTCTCAAACATAAAATCATAGAAGAATATAAACATAAAAAATGCTACAAAAAATTACTACAATTGCATTTTTCTGTTTGAGTACAAAATGTTTGAGTGACTTTGGTGAAGACTCCCTCCCTGTTGATGTTGAAAAGTCCCTGCTATGAAATGAACAAGTCCCTGATCCACATGTAAGATACATGTAGCACTGAATATTACTCTGTTTAGCCGCAACATTCAGTATCTACGCTCAACACTGAAAATCATTAATAAAATTATTGTCAACTGTAATATGTTTCAAATAGTGCAAGTGTTAAATATTTTACATCATTTTTTGAAGTGTGAATCATTATTTACTTTGATAATTTGGTTACAAGGTGGAACAAAGATGCATTGGTAACTTTGTGTGTTTCTAATGGTTTGCTGATGTCAATAATACTGAAAGATGAAATGACATACTGAAAATGTGCTTGAAAATACTGGAAAGCATAGGCCTGTGTAGTGTTATGGTCTGTCATAAAATTTGCTTTCCACAGTTTAACTTTACGTGGATTTCAACCAGATTTATATTAATGAGCTCTCAGAGTTGTTTAATTTTCTTTGCTTCATTAGGTTCATTGTCAGGTTACAATATCATTATTAAGCAAAGTGATTGCATATTTTACTCACTTTGGTTTTTGTAGAGGCTTATCAAGAGCTTAATAGGAATTTTATTTGCAAATAAAATTGTTGACCTCTTGCATGAGTTTGATTACTTGTATTGCTATGATCTATTATTGCTGGATCTTCAAGGATTTAAATAGAATGTATGTTCAGATTAAACATTTTAAAATCTTGCATTGTTACATTTTGCAGTGATATGACCAATTATTGCCCAAAGCTTCCCCCTGTTTTTCACAAAGTTCATCAATTTAAAGCCACTGCTGAGCATATTGCGCCAAGTGAGTCCCTTTGTAATATATATACCTATTACTAGTATTGGATCTGCATTAAAATGTTTAATAATCAGTGTTGGATTGAAACAACCAGAAAAGATTTGAATCATTCAGTATTACCTTCATCTTGATTAATGATAATTTACATTAGCTAATTTAATAGCATAAACATTGTATACCCAGTTTTAGGTATTCTTATCCTGCCAATAAAAAAACAGATTGAATATTTTATGAATCTTCTTGAGTTAAGCCTTCTTAATAATAAATAATTTACAATTCTAAGCTGTTTTTAGTTTGAAGGATTGTTTGTGCAGAATATGAACCTGGACCAGTAATTTCTCTTCATCATGAAAATTCTATTAGTAAAAAAGATATTATTTTTTAGATACGTATTGTGCAGTCTGATGAAATGTACACCGTTAACTTTTCTGTGGTTCCAGATCAACATTACACATTTATGGTAAGTATTGGTTCCAAGCCATCTGTTGTATTCCTTTTAATCATCACACAAGCCGTTTTATTAAAACACTGGGCCCAGAGTGACTGAGTTGTCAAATAAGCTCTCCGTTTTGGATCACTGCCATCTCACCTCTGTCTGCATGGGTTCTAGTTTCAGATTCAGCCAATGTGGGTATATGAGAAAGCTTGCCAGTAGCTTCTTGTGGGTAGGTCGTTCTTTCCGGGGATTTTCCCGGGTTCTTCCTCCACCATTAATACTGGCCACCATGTATAGCCTATCGTCTGCTGAAAAATGGCATCAAATCCTACAACAACAATTATCAAAGCATAACAATAGATGAATTTGTCATTATCTCTGTAATTCAGACCTTAAAGATGGATATTACATTTGCAAAACATCAAAAGGTATCCAGAACAGAAACTCCTCATCAAGCTAATTATGTATCATAACCTGCTGTACCATAATGTACAGAATGTAGAGATATAAATAAATATACTTAATTGACTTTAAATCAGCATCCAAAAATGATAGAAACCGTTTAGCATTTGACTTTAAGGGTGCTCTACTAATATTAAGTTCTTCATAGAGAGGCCCAATTTAGTGGCTCAGTGGTCTCAAGCACTCACCATTCTGGATCACTGCCATCTCACCTCTGTCTGCGTGACTTATAGTCTTGGCTAATATGGGTACATGCGACAGCTCGCCAATAGCTTCTCGGGAGTCGGTGGTTCTTCATGGGGTGTTCCAGGGTTCTTCCTCCACCTGTTATACTGGCTGCCATTTATAGCCTATCTTGTGCTGAAAAATGGCAATAAACCTTTCAATGACAATAACTTTTTAGAGAGTGACAGGTGTAAGGTAGAGATTGACAGGTGTAAGGTAGAGAGTGACAGGTGTAAGGTAAAGTTGTTTGCATTTGCAACAAGCACAGTGGAGAGAATGTTGGCATACTTCTTTTCTACTTTCGCATACTGTGGCTGAAATTTCTTTCGACATTATATTTTTGGAAATTGTTTTTGATCTGAGCACACAGTTTACAAACATGGCTACCATCCAAGTGCTAGAAAAATTATTTAAAATTACAGTAAAGTAAACTCTCAGTAGAAGTTATTAAATAAGAAAAATATTTTGCCCGACTAGGCAATAGCAGCTTCTGAAAGTACAATAAATGAATTACCAAATATACCAAAAAAAATAAAAATGGTTATTGGCTCTTTCTTTTACAATCTAACTATGTAATCAAGAAAGTGAAAATGACCTGGCAGTTTTTTTATAGGCATACATCTGAAGTAAAGGCAAGCTGTATACTTTGAACTCAAATTACACCCATTAATCTTACACCAAATTAAATGGAATTAAAAGTTCTTTTAACAATACTCAAGATTAACAAGCTATTTTTTAAATAGCCAGATTAACCAGTGACGTAAACATGGAAAGTCCTCTTTTTAAAAAAAAATCTACACTATGCAAAATATGAAACTGTAGTGTCACCTTCAAGCCTTAAGCCTTGTAAGCATTCATAAGCTCACTTGGGCAAGTCTTTTCCCATCAGAATATGTGCTTGTTTGATCAGAATAAAGGAAGCTTTGCTACCATAGACAACAGTTAGCAATTTAATAAATTACTATTGTTTATTGTAACTGGAGTAAATAATAATTTTTGATTATTATTATTTTTATTATTATTATTATTATTATTATTATTATTATTATGTTATATTATAATTATTATTCAAATTAATCAGACCCTTTCTCTTTCTTTGCCCTCAGGTCAGAGCTGCAAATGACCATTTTAATGGAACAGTTAATACCCTAGAATATTTTGCACCAGCTGGACGTAAGTGTTTATGTCATCTTAGATTTGATACTGAATTTAGACAGAGACTGTATCTAGAATTAGGTTTTGGTATTTAAATCTTTTTGTGCATGCTCTTTGAAAGACAGGCAGTACTTAGTATTTGCTTCTTCTGTTCATTCCTGCATCTGTCCATCTGTCCCCATATCCATGATACAATTGTGGCATAGTTTAAAAAAAAAACAATATAATCAGGGTTAAGTTCTAACATCTCGTTCCTATTTCCCAAAAACTTTCATTGAGAATGGTACAAGTTTGCTACACACCAAAACTTGGGGGCTACAGGACCATTTTTTTAGTAGGTTGATTGGCTGTTGTCATAAATTCACAAACTTGCACTTGTTGCATTACATTGTCAGCTATTTATCCAGATGTGTAAAGTAGTGCATGATGAGATAATAATGTCACATGTCACTTCTGGTTTATTATAAAATACACTTTCCATTTAGGCTTTTATTCCAAAATACTTTTGCACTATATTTAAACTCATATTTAGTAGGCTGTTTTGGGTGGAGGTGTTTCATACGCCAAACTGGGTTGAAGGTGAACAAGTTTAAATATTTATTGAATATTTTATCTTTTGGTGTTTTAATCACTATCCTCTCTTCTGTTTTTATAAAAATATTCATCCACAAATAAGTTATAATATGTCATATTTTATCAATGAGGACTTTTAAAAAATTCTGTTCAATATTGTTTAGTTTTTTAAAACTATTTTATTAGTACGTGAAACAATTTAACAAGTTTTTCATGTTAACAAAAATCACCAAAATAGAATTTATAGCAAATATATATGCTTATCAGATAATATTATCTTATGTGGATTATTTATGATTTGTTTTCATGTTTATAGATGTACTCTGTACATCATGAACACTGTTAATGGAGATCAAAATAGCATTACCAGTAAACCAGAACTGCATTTCTTGTGGATTTTCTGCTTGATTGATTCATATTGGGTTCCAAGAGCTGTTATTGCTGTGATAGATTTGAGAAATAAGCACCCAATAACTTGCATCTGATAGAGCCTCTGACAACCAAATCCAGCCCAAGGCCTTCATGAGTGGCTTAACATAGCCTCAAAACCAGATGCTTTGGGCTGATTGGGCTTGCTAACCTTAGGTGGTCACACATCTAGGAGAAGGTAAACTTCAAACCTTCGCTGCCTTGTGACTATAGTCCCTCTTGTGGGAAAGGCTAAAGGAGTAAACCCTAACAGAAAATCCGGTGACAAAGTCCTTTAGATGACTTGGCATTTGTTTTCAGCATCATCTCGGCAACTCCTGTGACATCACTGGTGCCATAACATATTGGCTTGTCCTTTCCCATGAATCCATCAGCTGCATGGGCAACAACTGACATGGGCAACAACTGCCCGGGGCTTGCGCCCTTAAGAGGACACTCCAGCTTCTCTTCAAAGCGTCAACACAACATTGGAAGCAGCAGTTTACCAGTTATTAGTCATCACATGATTGGCATAGTTAGTTACCAAGGGTTGCTTCTGACGTTGGGAGAGATCAACAGGTCTAAGTTGACAGGAACTGCACGCCTCAAGCTGGGCAGCGCCCTGACAATCAGGTGCCATCAAGCCACAGTTTTCTACCTTGCTGGGTGCATAAGGTTTAAGGTTTGCGAGTACCTGACAAAGACGACTACAACTACTGCACCATGAAATAACAAACAAAAGCCTCCAAACCTCAAGCTATGTGCCTGGAATATCTGCACGATGCTGACTGGACTCGCAGTCTATCTCTATGCAATCAGCAATGTTCGAAGGACTTCAATCATCAATGACGAACTTGCAAGACTCCATTGATCATGTTAACTCTGTAGATATTTGTTAATAAAGTGTTAGTATTCTCACTGGACTGACTGGTGTCCCCCATTGAAATGGCAAGTCCAATGTGTGTTGTATGTTCATCTTGTACAGAGGTAAGCATAATTCTTATCAAACTACATCACATGCACTTTTAACAATGCTGACTTTATGGTCATCAAGATCAACTTGCTTCTGTGTTGAGAATTTATTTCAAGCTCAGGTAGGTATTTAGTAAATAACCCTATCCATGCCAAATTTGATCTGAAGATGTTTATTCCCTTTATTGTTTTATTATTGGAAGAAATTTCATATTTCACTCTTTTAATATTGTTACGTGCTTAGGCTTGAATAAACAATAATATAGAAAGAGTGAAAATAACAAGCTTGTAAAAACTTAATAAACAATTTATTGAGCACAAATATTTTCCAGATAAATAACCAAATAAATCCTCTTGATCCAAACGAAATGAAATAATTTCCAGTACAAGGTAATTTAAAATAACTCAAAACGACTAAACTTAATATTCTAACAGCCCAATTTCTACTACATAGTTTGCTCTAAAACATAATTTATATATCTGTTTTTACGTAAACAAGAAAGGGGTCACATGATCTAGAATCTTTAGAACAAATGTATGTTCAAAAAGTCTCGTGCACACTGTATGACCCAGATGAGAATCCGTTATTTTTACTCTCAAGAACTAATAATAGAAAGATGTTTATAACAAAGCTCCATAATGTCCTTGGAATCAACCAATCATTATAAAAGCTTGTTTACACCTCTAAAGCCAGGTCAGAAATGAGGTCAACATCTGGTGTTTATTTGTAAAGTACAGGTCATCCCACTTTTTAATAAAAATATCTCCCAATGAATGAATCTTAAACTTAAAATGTCAAATTTGAATCTGACAAACAAACAATTAAAACAAAAATAAATGACTTAAATCAAATATACGTAACAATATGATGTCTGCTATTTTTATTTTAGGAAAGGAGGTTGCACACAAGCTTTTCACTTTTACTTGTGTGTTTAGTTATCAAACACCAGTTGATTGTCATCATTAGTATCTGATAGTATTCCTTATTATTATCCTTTTGATTTTGTACACTTTATAAATCTGGGGTTTTTTTTGGGTAATTGTGTCATTACCACTTCTTGAATTAGGCTGGTCAATGTCATTATTTAATTTTCTTCAGTATTATTTAGTGGGATGCATTATTGCTAATTTTAATATATTTGGTCTGTAAACTAATAATGATTCTGTTTATTTTTTTTACAGAACAAGTCATATTTCACATTTTCTTTTAATATGACTTGTACTTGTGCTATTTTTATCTTAGAAAGACTGGTTCCACACAAGTTTTCCCTCATGTTTTATATTTAGTTTTTGAACACTAGTTATGTTCAGCTTAGCATTGCTTCATTTAAGCAGTAAAATGATGAGACTACACCTAGATAGGTGAGTTCTTGCTTTTATCATGTTAGAGTAGACTTATTCAATGTAAATATATGTATGCATGTATACGTTTATTTATACACGTATACTTTTATTTATATAGAAGTTTATAAATAAATCTTTACAACATTCCCTTCCAGCAATGCTAAGCAAGGTATAGGTTGGTGTTATGATAAGAAACCCCTTGGGACAATCACACCCTTAAACTGTTTCTCATTGAATGATGTCTGTAACCTCACCAAACTTAAAAGTTACTGAGTTCCTTCCTCCAGTTTTCAGAAGATTTGAACTTTTCTCTCATGTTTCATGGAAACATTACTATGGTTATTCAAAGACTCAGGGTTAGAGGGAGTCAATCTCCTGAGAGGTAATACATGGATGAAGAGTGAGCTGCATCTTCCCTTAGGTAGGAGCGACACCCTCCCCATTATGTGAGGGTAGAGAATGAGTGGTGCCCCACCATGGGGAGAAACCATCTCTTTTCCATATGAGAGTTGCACCCCCCTGTCACTGTGGGAGCAGCACCCTCTTCCATCCATATGGGCAGAAGGTGAGTTGCCTCCCTCCATGAAGGAAGAGCAGCACTGTTTACTCAACAGTAATTGTCTGGACACCAGTCACTGGTCATTATCTGGGCACTGGGAACCATTAAATACAGCCCCTTTGGCATGGGGATAATGATCATGTCAAGATCCACCTGTATCCAGAATGACATTTCATTAGGTTTGGTACTAGGAATGGGCAGAATAGGAGAGGGATCAGATCAGCATCACTCCTTTTTCTTTAATCCCTCTTATTTCCTATGGGATGTGAGAAGTGTGTCCCTTTTCCAGAATGATGTCATAGCCATCAAGTTCCTGGCAAGCTGCCAAATAAAAGCATAAAGCTGAAAGTGGACATACAAATCAAACTGGAGCAACCCCAGTACAGATTAGCTGAACCCTCTGAGGAATGGAAAAGTCATTTCCTACCCTTTCTTCTCTCTTTAGAAGTTGCATCCTAAAATGAAAGAAGGACAGTACACATGGACAAAGTTTCTGCAGAATAGACCATGGTTGATCTCATGTTCTAGAATCTGCTGGTTCACCCAAATGAGGAGGGCAAATTCTCACTATACAGTTGGGGTATGTTCCACCCTGAAAAATACCAGCAATGCATTATAAGCAGGTGTAAGTAACTACATCATTAAAATTAGTTTAACACACCAAATTAGACAATTCACATGTAACACACCAAATATGACAGTTCACATGTTGGATTCATGGTGTAGAAATGAGTTTCAGTGTAGAAGTTTGTAGGGAATTTAAAATTCCTGAATTATCACTCCAGCTTGTTAAAGTTAAGGCTGACATATGAACACCCCAAGGAGTGATACCAGGTCTACTTGGGTCTTTTATTATGTTAATGCTTTTTGTTAAAAGAGAATTTCATTTTGACATAAGTAGAAAAAGTAGAAATTGACATCTTTGAGATTTAAGTCAAGTCTGTTATGACCTATAAGGATTAAATTTATAAGGGTTTATCAGATTATGTTCAAACCATAATGACACATGCAAAACGATATTACTTGGAAAGGAATATTTTGTGTATTTTACTTTAAAGCACAACTCTGAAATTCAATTCAATGTTAAATGAACAAAGATCAGGGGCACTTGAACTGAAATTATGAAGTTGGTCTCTGCATAGTGAGTCACGTTTCCTGGAGTCGATTTTCTTTAAATCTTTAAGATGATCTGCATCCAATAAAAGATATTATTCTAATAATTTTATAATTAAAAGTTTACAATTTAAAGGTCTCAGGAGCCTTAAGTTTTCTCTTTGAAACATACGTTCAAGGTCTCTAGAGCCTTAATTTTTTTCTTATAAACATACGTTCCTGGTCTCTAAGCAGCAGGGGGTTCGAACCCTACAACTTTTTCCGACAAAATTGATTGAGCCCACAAAACGGAAAATAGAGCCTTCCTGCGAATCTCATATTTTAACAAAAACAAAAATAAGTCTCCGTTTAGCAAATGGAGACTTTACGATTTTTCAATCATCTGAGTCGCAACGATGTTGTCATCGCCCCCCCCCCTGCTGCTACAGGTTAACAAAAATCATTTACGATTTTAATCAAATATTTGATCGAGTCCTTAGGATCTCACAAACAGACTAATCGCTAACACCTCCTCTTGTAGATCAATTAAATTATTTGACTGGTCAGTGAGTCGGAAATTAATTCTCGTTAGCGAATTATTATGGCATCGCATATAGACTAGATTAATTGGATTCTCAACAATTATAAATCCTGGAGGTGCTGTTGGTGCAAACGAATAAAGAATATATCCTTGCTGAGCTTGATTTGATTGCCCTAGATTAATTTGATAGCTTCCTTCAATTGCATCACATACTAAATTGAGCGCAATCACCGCTGAAATATTTACATTTTGCGGGGCAATATGCCTACCGCCGCCATTTGGGTCATTATTATATTTGAGGATAATTGAATCTTGTACTTGTAATACCTTGATAACATTTCTAACAGATTCTTTTAGTTCCTCAGCGTTAAATCCGGGAAACTTGAAATTATGTAGATCGGCTTCTGTGATATTGTAACCGGTTAGGAATCGTTGTTTACTGTCGCTGTTGTCATTAATTATTGTTTGAATAATTCGTTCGTTGAGTTATTCCATATCAGATACAAGCTGATTTAATATTTCAACGTGTTTTCGCAATTTTGTTTGCCGTAGTTGTTCTAGTTGTGTTTCATGTAATTGATTAATTTCATTAAAATAACCAGTGATGTCAGTTAGCGTAAATGAAATAGTAACAGTTGACTCATCTGTTCTTTTAATGATAAAATCCCATTTCAACGTGTTTTTGTTGGTAAATATGAATCTATCGGCGATTTTTATTTTTCTTATATCAGATAAATCATCTCGATATATGGGATTGATTTCATGATATGAGTGTACGCCCGTGGTTAAGTCGGCGGTTCTGGGTGGTTTTTCAGGCCATCCTAACACTGTTCTTAACAAGCTGTTATAGATATCCACGGCATACTCAGGGGAGTTTATTTCGATCGACGACGAGAGCGTCGGTTCATGAAGATTAATAGCTATGCTTGATTCTTTTCCAGTAATTGATTTTATTCTACGCTGAATTTCAGCATCGATTTGCTCAATTCGGTACGACCCAGTTGGTAACGAAACAGTTTCCCACGCTGGAGTACCATCGGGTTTATTCTTATACGAGAACACCAGTGCGTTATTGGGTTGCTGACCGCCAAATGCAACTGATTTGATATTAGGCCAGCTATGATATACCCGTAATTTTGCCAGCGCGATCTCGCGCACTGGAATTGGAGAAGGGAAGTTCACACTAAATTGTGGGTTTGTTGATGTTATTGATATCATGCTTGTTCGTATCGGAGTGGTATTCTCCGCGATTCTTTGAAGCAGTTCGAATGACATTATTATTAACGCTGTCTTCAATTTCCAATTTCAACATCGCTGACTTATACAACTGCGTCATCGCGGAAAATTCAACATCGGATATAAACGAATTATCTATCGACAGCGAGATCAACTCGGATAATTTCGAGTATGCGTCAAATACCACCGGGTACCGAGCAGTATAATCGGCGAGTTTTTTCTGAGAACACGATGATAATTTTTTAGTTATCGCGGTGGCAACTGCCGCGATTGTTGTTGCCGCAGAGATAGCGATTGGAACTGCAATCGGAGCCATCATGGTCACCGTCGAGAAAATAACCCCGGCGCTTGCCATCACACCGGACACCGAGTACACGGTGATGTCGATGATTGTTACGCTGCGTCGGTATTTTTTCATTTTTTCACGATAGCGCTCAGAAAGTGATTTCAAGTTCGCGGAAAATTCTTTCACGGTATCATATCGATATCGATGCGATTGTGACACCGCTGACTCTGTCAACGGGACTATTATCGGTTCAATTGATTTCATCGATGTCATTGTTATTGTTATTTTAAACCCGCTGGTATTTTCAATTATCCGATTATTGAAGTGGTTTTAGGATCGGACGCGGGGATACCGGATATAAATTCTATTATCCAGGGTAGCGACTCCCTAACCACGGACTCGTCGGAATTATTTATAGTAATTCTCAACGGGATTGGTATATGGCTGGGGCTTGGTGGTATGTTCTTGAATATATATATCAATGTGTTAACACCGCGTATACCTGTCATGCTGAATTCCAAATCAAATTTACAGTGATGTATTATTGTAAATCGGTAGCAACCTGGTACACTACCATGTCAGTGGCCAACACGTAAAATATTTTCATTTCCTCGGACCCAATCAAAGGTCCCACTATCAACTGTGTATACGATGTTATTAACGGCGCTCGCGTTGTGTAGAATTTTTACTCTATTGGTAACCGCGCTAATCTCCGCGAGAGTCCTATCTACCACAAGCGGGGTTCCAAAGAACTTATTGACAATAAGTTCGTTGATGAGCTTTTGTCTGTCAATAGTGCTTTTAATTTCAGCGAGGGTCGGGCCTTTCAGAGATTCGAGGTTAGATGAAGTTTCTACCCCAAAAAACTTTTTCACGCTGTTGTTAAATATCATTTGTATCGTCCTGGACATGTCAATATCTCTGAGAGTCAACCCAGATATACATTCCGCGGGGTCATAAAAGAAACTATTAACGAGTTGGAGATTGTGAGTATGTTTTCTAATAAACTTATTGATAATTTCGTTGGTTGGTTTTTGTTCGTCAATAGCGCTTTTAATCTCCGCGAGAGTCATACCTACCACAAGCGGGGTTCCAAAGAACTTATTGACAATAATTTCGTTGATGAGCTTTTGTTCGTCAAACGCGCGTTTAATTTCAGCGAGGGTCGGGCCTGCCATAAGTGAGGTTCCAAAAAACTTACCAACGATGTCGTTGGCGGATTTTTGTACCTTTTCAAAATCTTCTTTTAGTTTAAGAAGATCGTTGTAAATATAGAAATATTTTGCCTTGATTTCTTCAGGATTCATTATTTTATTCGTGCTCGTGTTATAAAAGAAAAAATTCAGAAGGTCTTTGATTTCAGCGAGAGACATACTAACCGCAGGTGGGGCTCCAAAGAACTTACCAACGATATTTCTTCGAAAAGCTTTATAACCTCGCATATAATCATCCAGATCACGGCCGTGGGCGGCAATTGCGTCGGTGATCGTAGACACAAGTGCTCCTGGTTTAAGTCGTCCGTCGCTGGAATACAGCGCAATAGAGTTTTCAGCAGCCTCGCGCTGCCGTATCAAAATGTCATCAGCGGATATATTACTGGATTTCAATTTACCCTGGCGATCTTGAAATATAACTATTTTGTTCGGGTCAACACTTACTAAATTCAACGTCTCAGCGATTTCATCTTCAATTTTTTTTTTACATCCTCGATAGAACCTGCAGATGTTTTCGCGGTGGGTTTCGACATTGACAGAGATCGTCCCCAGATATCAATCATTATTGTTAGCGCAACTTGTGTTTTCAATTTATTGATTCTCTAAAATTACCTTGTAATTTCCCACTCGTGTATTCATTTACAACCAGATGAGGTGGTTTCTGTGACGATGAAATCTCCGAGAGAACATTTAATACTTCACGGCCGCATATCGGTGTATCATTTAATTGTTGTGTTGGCAGCGTGGAATAAAAAAATCGGAATTGATTCATTCTTTGAATTTATATACCGCATAAACTCGCTTGGTGGAGCTAACCCATATGAATCAAAATAGACAATCCCACGCGGATCAATCGCGTATGCAACCCAGTGAGTTCCCGATCCGTTACTGTTATCAAGATTGATGATGCCGGTTTCAACGCGTTTAGGTTTTCTCGGTAATTGATCTCTCATAAAAACCCCTCTGAAGTTTTTAATCGCTAGTTTTTTAGCAGCATCAATTAAATTAAAATTGGACATAGGAAGAATTGGGCTTTCAACTAATAAACCGTTCCTGGTAGTCTTAGACCCTTTCCGCCGTACCATGAATATGGAGTGCCTGGTAGTCTTAGACCCTTTCCCTTTTTTTTATATCCTTTCCCAGTTGACTTTTTCAACGCCATCCCTGCCGCGCTACCAACGGCTCCCAACGCCGCCGCTTTCGCCACCGCTGGGGCAGCCGCTGCAATCAATGCTGGTATTGCGGCTAACAATGGAAATATACCACCTGATTTTATCATGTTATCGATTGCGGCTTTCGAAAATTCAATTTGAACCCCCGCTTATTTTTCATTGCATCATTGAAATGTTTTATTTGACGATCCGTCAATGATATTTTATGTGTACCGCCGGACATCTGCGCTGGTTTCAACGTTATTGTGGTTCCACATTCTTTAGCGGATTTTGATCGCAATTTCTTGACCTGACCATCAGTCAGCTTGACACTAACAACACTATATGGCATTTTATTGTAAAACACGTTTATGCTTTCAATTGATCTAATTGTGAATCGTTTACATATTTTCCACTGGCGCATCAACAATTCTCATTCGCCCACCAACACTTTCTAACAACATTGATTTATCGCTGAGAATGACAGCAACTGCTCTATAATTAACACCACCAGGAGCTATATGAGCCCTAAAATGTATGTCAACAACGGATTGTCTCATTAAATCAAGATGTTCCAGCGAAAAGTAATAAATTGGATATAGGTTTTTAAAATCAAGTTGTGATATTTGCAAACCGGTATCAACGTTTTGATCACGACCCATATATGACAGCATCCGATGATACACACGTGCTATATGGTTGCTCTCGTAATCAAGCTGTATAACCTCAAATGGTTCTTGTTGTCCGTTTATTCTCAGCGAAACCTCAATTACACCTTATCGATCAAATATCATATGACTGCGTTCTTGGGAGCCTAATCGATTCCGATTCTGCAGCGCTATAAATATATGACGTGGAGCTGAAACGCCTTGTTTTGATGCCAGGTGCCATGTAAATGTACCATCAACATCATCTTGTTTGACATCAGTTGTTGTTGTTAGCCAGCTTAGCAATGATTTGCCGCCTGTTTCCATAAATGAGAGCAGCCGCTCTTCCGTGGTAATTGATGGGGTCATTACTGGCATCCACAATACTAATTTAGTTATTTTAACTTTACCATCAGCGGCACCAGTACGCCAAATTGCATCGTTGTCATCGCCTTTTCGCACTAACGCAATTGTGTGTTTGGCTCCATAGATGACTTTACTGACATTTCTGAAGAATCCAAATATGTGATGGAGTGGAATCGCACATGAAAAATATTGCTGCTGTCCTTGCAATGCTAGTTTTCGTGTTGCAAATCCTAAATTGAAATTACCATTAACACTTCCGAGAATATCAAACGCAGCTCCGGGTCTAGCTCGACGTTCTGGATTAGCTGCTTCTTGTTGATTAGCAACTGAAGTGTCTTGCGGTGTTAACACTTTAATGTATTGAAGGTGGTCAGCGTTATCAGAGGTATCCTTTGCAAACATCATAGACGGACCAGCCGATCTTGTATAATCATCGGAGTATCTTGCTAGCCCGATTATTGTTGTTGCAACATCAACTTCACGGTCTATTTATTCAATTTCTTTTCCATCAATGAGATATCGTGCGCTTTCAAATAACGCCATTATGCCATTATTAACAAAACCGACTCTGGTACCATCTGCATATGGGGTATCAGCTGCAACATTTGTTACAAGTTTTCCCTCGATTTCAATAAATGCTTCACATGGCAAAAAGTATTTACTGGTATCTTGAACTTGAAGTTCAACTCGCGATCGTAGGTCGGGTTGTATTGCATGATAGGAATAGTATTGATAATCGCGGACGGAATCGTCTTTGCGCACTGGGGCTTCCATATCAAGCGCGGGATCAGCTCTTCGTTTAAACATTGTTATTATTATTTAGTGTTTTCAATTGTGAAACTCTTTGTAATCATCGTCGTTTTCGTTTTCGTTTCAAACCACTTCCTGCTATCGCGTTCATGACAGCGTTATCTGTTTCCGGCGAAGCTGTCAATGACGACGGAGTCACCGAAGCAGCCAACGACGCTAGTTTTTCTTCCACTGCGCTTTTTATTGCTTTGCTGATTTTTGCAGGCATCACTGTCGTTGATGGCAGCACTGTTGGTTTCTTTCGCACCAATGATGCTATTTTATCTTTCGCAGCAGAAAATGCCTTTCCGGCAAGATTTCCAACGAAATCTCCGATTTTGCTGGTTCCCTTATCACGAATAATATCAATGGCTTTCATTGATAATTGTTTAGCTAGCGGCGCCACTTTTGGGGCTATTCTTGTAAATAACCCAGCGATGGTACTGCCGAGACCATCTCCGTACCACGCGAGGTAAACAGGCAATCGTGAGTTCACCACGTAGACGCTTACGGGTTTATCATGGTTGTAGTGTATAATCATCTTGTTATAAAACTAGTAGTTTTTCAATTAGTGATCAATCGCTAAGATCCATAGGATTTTCATCATAACCATGGGCGTCTCTGTGATTTTCAACTAATTCAGCAATGAGTTCTCGATATACATCAATGTCCATGATACCGCCGGCAAATAATCGTCTGCAGATATCAGCTGCTTCATTAATTACTTTCGGTGAGTTATTTCCGGCTCGTTTCCCTCCGATGAGAACCTCTAACCGTGATATATCACTGAGAATATTACCAGGACAACTAACTAGACCACTACCTGAAATTACTGGCAATTTCTGAGATTTAGAAAATCCCTCCCCACTACTATAATCATGTGCTTCCTCCATTTTTTCTAAATCCGAACCGAAATATAACAAAAATGGAACCCCAATTAAAATTATTGATCATAACGAACACGCATGGACGTCCGAGGTCACAATATTTCCACGAGACAGAACAATAAAGTATATACCTGACGAATTCTTGGGAGAAGATTTCTAAAGGGATGGTTTTCTCGTTGAAAAGAAACTATTCGATGCTATTGCGCATTTCAGTAAAAACGACCCCGTGTCGGTGTGGTTACTTCGCAGCACTGAAAACGACACGGATACGTTTGATCAGTTTGTAAGACCAAACGGTGAATTATACCGCACTGAAGCATTTCACAATAAAATGAAAAAACAGCTAGTGGGTTTTTAACATGTGGCGAAGCCATAAATAATGAAATTATCAACGATGAACAATTATTGACAAACTGTTTTACAATCCCGTCGGTTGCAGCTCATTTTGCGAGAATCAAAAACGCATGGAAACCAACACGCGTAGAATTCTTGCCAGACATTGAGGCTAGTTGTTTAGAATTCAATCATGGCGGTTTATGGAATAACAAATACGACAGTGATAATATCATTTCAGTTGATATGGTTGCTTGTTATCCAGCGAGTTTTCTTGGTTATGGAGAGTGTACTGAGTATTTTAAACGATTTGGACATCCCGTACATGAAATGACTCGTGTTGCAATTAATGGACCGCTGCCTGATTTTGATTTAACTGGATTCGCTCGTGTAGTATCATTTGAATTCGTAGCAGGACTTCATCGCGCTTGTTATATTTGGATTGGTAGACACATGTCTGAAAAGAAGTGGCTACCAATAGCGTTATTACGATTCATGATTGATACAAAAATGTTAATTTCGCTGACGGTCAGTGAAGCAATTATATCATATCGGAAACAAATCAATGTCTGGTTACCAACACCGGAAAGTCTTGATAGTATAATTGACGAATCCAGACAAAATATTAATGCCGACGGAGAATATATCATTGAGTGGTCAAACGAATATTTAATCAACGAAACAACGAAGCAAAAGATCTCGGCAGAAGAATAATTGGTAAATTCACTCAGGGAGGAAAAAAATACGACTATAAACGATATTGTTCACGGTTGATTATAGATAACACCGAATACGACTTTGTAATCGTGGATGCAGTATCCAAAAACATATGTGGATCGTAAAGATGCTTTTTTGTCCGATGGAACAAAATTGGGTACAGTCGTTACTTACAGCGACGGTTACAGATCCCCGTATACACATTTGAGGTCGTCGATGCTGGGTTATGCTTGTATTAATTTATTTTCAATGATAAATAGATTTCCTGACACTGCAGTTAGAGTTACCGTTGATTCATTTTACATTAACAGCAAGTAAAGTTGCGCAGTTGCTGAATTCACTAATTCGGATGAAAGTTGGGGGTCATGGAGAATTAAAAAAAAATGATGCGTGATTATTCTGAATCAGCAGACGTTGAAATTAAAAGTAATTACTTACGCGGTGATAATTTATCAGAGCGTTCTAATGCACCACCGATATCTGATCCAATTTGTAGATATAAAACAGTTTATTTAAACTGCTGTGGCGGGTCAGGAAAAACGACTCGGGCGATTGAATTATATCGTGGGCGAGCAAATATGATTGTGCTGACACCAACCGATAGATTAGCGCGAGAGATAAAACAACGAAACGTTGAAGTTTGTACTTATCACAGCTTTTTTCGATACGAGGGCGATGAATGGACCCCTGAAAGAATGGGTGAGAAATTCATTCCCGAAGTTATTATTTGGGATGAGATATGTACTGTTTCGGAAGATGTATTAAAAATGTTTCTTGATTGGTTGCTGCGCGCGAATACAGCAGTGATAATGTGTGGAGATCATGGCCAACCACCACCATTTGTCGGTGGGAGTCCACATGATTGGTTGAAAGGGTTTGTTGACTATTATGAAGAAATTGATACAGACTATAGAGCACTTGATGAACAATTACGTGAAGTCAAGAAATTAATTAGATTACAACCGGATAAAATCCAATGTGAAATAATCAGAGAAATAATTCCTGAAACTCCCATGGAGGAATTTTGGGAAGCATGGAGACCAAATGATTTTGTAGTGGCAAGTAGAAAGATAGTCAGAGACAACCTTCAGAGAAAGTTGTTTGAATTACACAAAGAAAAATTTCCAACACTTCCAACGCCGTTGTGTTATAGACCCTTGGATACACGAAAGCAGAATATTGAAGTTGAAATTTCAGGACGTGTGACTTCGTCAGGACCCGAAAGACAAACACTAGTGTTAAATGATATTGTGCTGGTTGATATCAGTGTTGTCGAAGACGCATTGCGTGCTGATAAATCGCCATGGACACTGGGTTACGTAACGACGATACATTCTTCGCAGGGATTAATCATCACGGATACAATTGTTTGGATAGTCGATAATCGCATTGAGTGGTCAAATTTAGTCTATCTTGCAGTGTCTAGAGTACGGCAAATAAATCAACTTCGAAGAATTGTCCTGACAGAGTCAGGCGATGATGACACAACAATGGATGATATTGATGATAGCATCATTAATAAAAAAACTCTCCGGATATAAACAACAAGACAAAAAAAACAACGAGAATTTGACATTGATGCTGAATTGATAATCGCGTTGAAGCAACAACAGAATAATCACTGCGCGAGTTGCAATTGTATAATGCGTTGGCATTATTCGGATAAAGATCCTCGACAATTTACCGTAGACAGAAAAAGTAACAGTCTCGGTCATGTCAGAAACAATGTGAGGTTGACTTGTCTTGAGTGCACAGACGCAACGGTGCTAGTTAAGACCGCGCGGTGGCAATTGAGTATCGTCAGGAATAACTTGGAGTTGTTCGCGTGTAAAACCCCGCTGAGGGGCAGTTGAATCCAAGTTATAGATTGGAGGTCTACCAGTTGATCGTGTTATAGTAGATATGCTATGCGTAGTGACACTCCAAATAGGATCAGTAGCCCTTTTTTTACCACCTTCAAGCTTTCCTGGTTCATATAAATATCTCACGGTGACATTGCTGCGAATTGGCTGAGAAACGCTATCCCTCTGTGGTTGTGGTATATACTTTTTATTTATTGCGTTGTTAGGTTTCATATTGATTGCTCTGGTAATCTCGTTATTTAGAGCTGCAACTACCCCTGGTAACCTTTTGACCCATTCACGGGATCGCTTTTCTTGGATGAATTCTTTTGCGTATTGATATCCAAATAACCGCTCAGCAAGAGTCCGATTAAATCGTTCTACAATTGCCTGATCGCGATGTAGTGCAGTATGCCCCCGTCTGATGGTGACATTGTGATTTTTCATTGTAGATGCAATCACACCCTGAAATTCCTTGCCAGGATCAACTTGTAACAGATTTGGCCATCATAGTGAGCCTCGTCGATAAATCTTTTCAAATGCAGAAGCTACTTCAGGTGATGATTTTGTTTTTAGCGGTTCTGCTTGTTTGTATCGACTCGCAACGTCAACTACGGTTAGCGCGTATTTGTAACCGTTGTCATGTGGTAAAAACAATAAATCAGCTTGATGAACTTCATTGGGTCCGGTAACATCAAAATGCGAGAAATTGATTTGTTTAGGACGCGGTAGATAAATTTGCCATATAGCCTGTTTGGATAACCAATTAGCCGCAGTGGCCTTTTTCACTTTTGCAGCGTTGGCAAGTTTATTGATTGCAGCGTTACCCCTCCAGTATCCCCTCGGAGAATAATAAATAGATTCCATATTATTAATTACCAGCGCCCATCATCAATTTGCCTTTCATCGCCGATTTTACCAACCACGAAGCCAACTTTTCTTTGAAGGATTTATCAGGAATAGCATTTAACGCATGAATTAATTTCACATCCGCGAGATGCCTGTGTTGCAGATTGCTGCTTTTATATGCAACATCATGAGCATGACACGCCTTATCAATGGCGTTTATCGGTTCTTCACCACGTCGAGGTTGATTTTGATCATCAAGTCTGATATCTAATCGTGTTCCGGGACCACAGTAGCTATATCCTGGAAGGTGCTTTTCTCCTGGATACTTTGCCCACGGCGTTCCAGGGAGTTTTACTAACTTGGCTGCGATATCACCACCTCGTTTTTTTTTAAAAAAACATCTCCGGATTTCATAGAAACAAATCTAAACTTTTTTATACCACATGTTGCACATCTACCAGTAAGTGCTGATCTGTTATTGCTAGTTGTAATCGTCGTCACATCATTTGTGCCAGTACGCGTTTTACACTTCACACAATATAGATCCATAATTTATGTATAGAGATATGACTATAATTGATTTTTCAGCGACTAAAACAAGAGAACCAGTTAAGCATCATGCAGCGCTACCAAACTCTACCCGCGCAATTATAATCGGGCCATCTGGATCCGGCAAGACGCAATTGTTACTCAATTTAATAATGAGATGGATGAAGTGGGATAAGTTGTATTTAATTGCCCCCTTTGTAGATGATCAAAGATGTTATGAAGTGTTAAAGGATTTTAACGAGAATGCATCAGAAATTAAAGGTGAGAACGTCGTTGATTTTATAACTGATATTGACAAGGCACCATCCGTGGATGACCTTGATGGAAGCATTAACAATTTAGTCGTATACGACGATGTGATGTTAGACAATCAAAACAACCCAGCTAGAATATTTTCCCGAGGCAGGCATAAAAACACCGACGTGATATATGTCACTCAACTCTACACCCAGATCCCAAAAGTGATCAGAGACAACTGTAATATTCTTGCTGTATTCAACGGCGTTGATACACATACGCTACGAAATATTTGGCAGACATGGTGTTCCGATATGGACTTCAATCAATTCAAAAATTTCTTTAGTAATGCTCAGTCATACCCACACGGATTTATAACAATAAATTTACATGATCCCCTGACACGATATCGTATCGGACTCGATCAAATATTCGGTTAAAATCATTTATTATTTTTGTTAACCTGTAGCAGCAGGGGGGGAGGCGATGACAACATCGTTGCGACCAAAATTGATTGAAAAATCGCAAAGTCTCCATTTGCTAAACGGAGACTTATTTTTTTTTTTTGGTTAAAATATGAGATTCGCAGGAAGGCTCTATTTTCCGTTTTGAGGGCTCAATCAATTTTGTCGGAAAAAGTTGTATGGTTCGAACCCCCCTGCTGCTCTCTATTTTAAGTATAACTTTATAGGGAGACTATTTTTATGTAGAGACACCTCCCTGTTTATTTGAAGGTCAAAGAGACATAGACATTGGAACTCAAATTGTCAATCTGGCTTCCACAAGATAATTCCAGTTCATATTTGATAAAGCTTTCCAGTTGAAATACTCTGGTTTCAGTTTTTTGTGATTTTTTTATAGATTTTTTGGGTTTTTGTTTTAATGAAGCGAACACTTACACACAATGCATTGACCGTGCCTTTTGAAAATTAAAAGTTTGCCAGAAATAGGCTATTTGACATGTCTTGTAACTGGCATGGTTTTGCAACATATAAAAATGATTTAATGTCAACTTTAACATAGTATTCACACTGGATTTTTGGGATTCATACATGGACGCTATACAGATATATACACTTTTTTGAACACTTTAATGAGCCCCACCTCATTAATTCATCATACCAAACACATTAATACCATATCAATCAGCATAGCTGTGGTTCAGGTTACAAAAAGAAGGCTATATTATTTGTGAGTTGGATATCTCTCTCTCTCTCTCTCTCTCTCTCTCTCTCTCTCTCTCTCTCTCTCTCTCTCTCTCTCTCTCTCTCTCTCTCTCTCTCTCTCTCTCTCTCTCTCTCTCTCTCTCATAAGTAGGGGTAGGCTGTAGTGCTCCCCCAATCATTGGTATCTGCACAATTACAGTTATACACACATGTACATCATAAATGCGAACCATTTTTTCTTCTTTGGTCCTTGTCAGGTATAGTAGCTTCCACTAACACCCAGGGTAATTTGTAATTACATCTACACTCAGTCATTTGTTTCATTATAATTTTGTGTTTTGCTCACTGTTTTGCAGACTTTAAGTACGGTTTGTCGTGGAATTGTGACACCTCATTCAAACAACCTAATCAAGCAAACAAACACACAGACAAAAATCCACATCCTTACCAATGGTATGACCCTATGGTCATAAACTAAATTAAAGAAAAATGGCAAACCTAACATGTTTTGTATAACTTAAAAAGCAATTTTATTATCATAGGCATTATTAATACAGGTATCAGCCAAAGGAATAATTCCTGATCAACTTTCTCAAAAGCTCATTTTGCCACAGTTCTAGTAATTGCACAAGTAGGGTATAAATCAGGGATTTAATTTTTAATAGGATTGAGTCTTTGATCCATACAAGGCGTATCAGTTACAAGTTGATTAACCCCAACCTTATCTACAGCAATAGACCAAATTGACAGAATACACTGGTAATTGTATGTTGATTTTTCCTGTTCACATAACCCAGCCCAACCAATGGCAGGTCACTGGATTTTTCCAGAACCTTTGAAGCCCCATCAGCCAATGATAAATTAAACCAATGACACCATTGAGTCTTATTATTAAGATTATTATTAATAATTGTCAACACATACATAAGCATATATTTTTAGATCCTGTGCAGTTTACATTCTAAACAGATTAAGTTCACATACATCAGCTTATAACAGATATTATATACAGTTTACAACCACAAATACAAATTAGGAAAATTAATTAAATTTATATGCCAGGAGTTATGAAAAATGTAGATACACATAACACCATGTAAATAATGTCACTATGACCCAGAATTTGCATTTTTCTAGCTTACATTACATTTTGTTGTTTAGCTCTAAACCAGATTGGTTTTACTGCACCCTGTGTACATAGTGTAATACCAAGATTCATGAAATTTATGAGGGTATGTATTTTAATGAGTAATGCACAATCATTGCAGAAATAGGTCACTGCGGCCCATATAGCATGCATCACAGCCTTGGTTACCGTTGAGTGAGTGAGTCTTAATCACAGTGTTTATTCCTATCATGACAATGTTTTTAGCAAGAAAGTCGGCTTATTATTGTAGTTTAATATGAAAGAAAATAATTTTTTTTTAATTTGTATGTCTGTTATTCTCTGTCACTGTTTGTAGTTAGGTGATTATGTATAGGTACTATAGATGAGTAGGTTGGTAGGTAGTTTCAATATATGTTAGTACATTATGGCTAAAAGTTCAAATGAAAGATAAGTTATTGATAAAATATCTTTAATTAGATAGAGGGCCATATTTAAATTTATTTCCAGCATGATAATATCTACAATGGTTCCTGGAGACTGGTAAAAGTAGAAGGACCTAAGAAATAATTACTTACACTCTGGTTACCTAAATGTACTTAGGGTGTTTATTCACATGAATTCATTTTATGCATAATAACTGGTCACTTTAACCTCTTTTCCAGGATTTTTAATATTAACAGTAATTGAATGATGTTTCTGTTTTAATTTAGCCACCAATTTTTAATGAAACATGTCTATTGTTTTTAGTTTTGATCCCCTCTTGTCTGTTTTTGTTATCACATTGGTTATGGTAATTGTAAGTTTGTAGCATTTATAAAGGTGTTATCCTTTTCGCACTAAAATGATTGTTCTTAGATTTTGCTCTCAATATCTCTCTTGCTGGATGTAGATGTACTTTAGTCATCTTGTTCAAGCTCTGGATCAAGAATGGACTGTGATGATGTGATTGAGCTTTCATTGTTTCTTCATGGAGTTTGTATGGAGGGGATGTATAGGGTACAAGTTAGTCAAGATAGGAAGGTTTGCCCTAAATTTGGAAAGGTTTACAACCTGTTTTGTCCTCTTCAACCCTTAAATGTATCAATGCTCAGCACCAAAGTCTTGCAAGGTATTTGCTAGAGAGGCTTATGTTTGTCACACTTTATCTGCTAATGTATGTTTTCATGTTTACAGCCCCTATCAACACCATTGAGATGCAAGGGATTCCTGTGATTCCATCTGAAAAATTTTCATCTCCCTCTCAGACATCATTCAAGATTGAAATCAATGATGCTTTCTTTATGGATTCAAAAAATGGAGCAACTAAAATGAAAGGTCTCATTTGCTGCAAGGAATGCAAGAAAGGTGAGCTGATCATTCTCTCAGGCAGTACATTTTATAGGCTTTTTCATTGACTGAAATAAAGTTCTATAGACCTGTCTAACATCGCCAATTTGTAGATCTCTTCCGACACTTGTATTTGCATTGTTCCCTCTATTAAAATGAAGTCATATGAACAATGTTCTTTTGTGTACTAGGACCCAGCTGCATGAAATGAATTGCCCATAGATTCTGGACATAACGACACTGTGATTTCATTCATAAATGCTCTTAAAACCATTTTGACTACAAGAGCAGACTTGAAGACTTAATAACATCCTTAATTACGGTCAGCACGTTTTTGGTGGGCAATTTTTGGTGTTTGTTTTTGTAATCTGGTTGCTGTATGTTTTTTATGGAATACTATAAAGTGCTTAGAGCTTAGAAATATTAGGCACTACTAATCTACTAGTTTACATTATTATTATTATTATTATTATTATTATTATTATTATTATTATTATTATTATTATTATTATACATCTAGCCTTCTAAATATGGCTATACTGCAGGAATTACATGAAGAAATTAATGAATGCTGAGTGCCGAGGTGAGGCAGCTGTTAGTACCATTTTAGATGTCTTTGGTATGACTCAGCATAGTGGTTAGAGCGACCACCTCAGATGTGGGAGCTCATGGTTTCAAACCCCAGCCAAATCGTATCAGAGATTTATAAAAATGGTGCCCCAATGCTTGACATCGCTATAAAGTATCACCCTGCAGACATCATAGCAATATGACTGAAAAATTGTTAAAGCTACTTTAAAAATCCAACACACACACATACACACATACCCAATCTATATTGATTCTATATAAACAAAGCAACTGCTTGAATCAGATGCTGATGATGCAAATAGATCAACATATCCTTCTTGGTCATGTTATCTTCTTGAAAAGTGACACATTCATCTGCCACTGATGTATCTAATCCATTATGATGTTTTTGACAGATCTTCATAAAAAGTACTTCCCAATTTGTCAATACATGATGAAACTGGAACAGCAATAAATATGGTGATATCATTTTACCACATAATATTGTTTGTTAATGATGTTCCAGAAACGTATTATTACTCACAGTTTCATAACTGTTTTTTTCGGTGGAATTGCCCAATTCATTAAAGTCAAAGTCTGTCTCACTGGCCTATTCAATGCTATGTGCCATGTCATTTGATGATTCATTTCAAGCAACTTATAAATAATACTTAGACTGTTTATTTTTATTGGAAGAGATAAGTAGTTATGAGACATAGCATCCTCACTACCTGTTATTGCTAATATGTGACTAACGATGTGTACATTAATTGCACAACTAGTCAGTAATTGGGATCCCATCCACACAACAGTTGTTATTATTTAGTTTCATACTCCTGCATGTCAGTTCTAAGTTTTTTAATTTTAGTCCATCTGTGTTTGCCTTGTTGGGCAAAATCATTGCTCTGCCACTGTCTCTAAATGCAATCAGCAGCTGTTAATTTTGATCTTTTCATACAAGATATTCTTCCCTCTGTTAATTGGAAATAATTATGAAATTAAATATGGTTAACAAGCTTTATTTTTCTCCTATATTCAACAGCCATTTTGCCATGCTTTCCTTCATTTTTTAAACACTTAATTTGTTGCATGGACTTTTAATGAAAGCATATTATTTAAAAGTGGCATACTTATTAATAAGTCAATAATTATTAATAAGTATGTTGACAGTATTGGACTTGCGATTCTGTGCTACAGAAAAACGATTACAGAATATGGACAGAAACTTTGAGAATGTGTTTGTGTTTTAAGAAAAGCTGAACACATTTGTAGGGGGATGTGGGTGTCCTCCACAATGGGGTCGCAAAGAACAGTGCCCCTGATCCAAGGGTCCAGGTTGCCAAAGGCCCCCAACCAGAAATGCATTTTATACTCATAAAAGACTGCTCCTGGTGCAGCTTATGATCATAAAATAAACCAAAATAATCAATTGAAAAACTAATAAACTTACCAAACATTTTCAACTGGACTTCAATAATTTCACAATGTTTATTGTCACATTCTCCAATACTAGTAATTCTGAAGTTATTTCATGTGCATGTCAGTGGTCACATCGTAATTAGGTCACAATGCTTTGCAATATTTTTGCAGCAAATATATTATACTTCTTTCTTTTCATAACAAATCAGTAAAATAAACATCCGAGTACATTAACTATATACAAATAATCACATAAATATACTTGGCTTTTTCTCCAATGGGAAAAGATTTTTGGGGCCTTTCTTCCTTGTCACCACTGACATGTTTGGATTAATGTGCAATCGTTTCTTTTCCTTCTCAACGAAAGCCTTTATCCTTTCAAGCTGGTGCTCATATTGGTGACATGCATTGCGCATATCCTGACTGTGGGCTACATCTGATTGATCATGCAAGAATTCTTTCTTCTTTTAGTAATTAACTGCACATTTTCCAGATGCTTTATGAGCTTCAATTTTTCCATATGCAGCTTTTGCAGGTGCTGTTTCAAACACTTCAATTGCAATTACCCTAATTCAGATCTTTTTTGCAAAGGTCACAAAGTGCCAGTCCTCTAGAGTTCAGATTTCTTATAAACGGACCAACTTAACTTCCATCAACCTTTAGCTCCACCCATTCCAATATCCATTATTTTTAAAACCCTTATCAATACTTTTCATTTCTCAGTCTCTCAATAACTCGGGACACCATGTTTTGCAAGCATGCTCCTTCTTTCCATTGCAATCAGTTTCTATTACACAAAGATTCATTGGATGAATTTTAACCTTTGACCGATCAGAATACTCTGTAGGAGAGTTGTGTGCTAAGTAATATTTAAAGCAAATAAATACACGGGCTGTTCCAGAATGGGACTGGACAGACCATTGTTTTTAAAAACAGATTGCAGATGATATCAAAAATAGACTATATCAAGAAAAATCTGATTAGAGTCAGGAGAAAAGCCGAATTCTGCTTTGAAACAGAAAAATCATTTCTAAAGAAGGCAGTAAGAGTGATCTCCCATGAAAGCATCAGTTACTACTTGGGCAGAAGGAAGACTATATGGAAGCAGGGCTCGAATTTAACATAAATTTCTTTGTAGCCAGAATGACTAGTATACAGATAAATTTTATTATTCCTGCCAAAACTTTACTAGTCCTGTCTACAAAACAATGAAATGCAGAAGTACAGAAGTATAAATCCTGCTTCAAATAATCTGAGTTAATTCATATTTCTTATTACTCAAGATAATCTGGAATCCAATTCCAGAAAGAGATCCAGGTGACCTTTCTCTGAAATACATATAATCTATTAGGGGATTTTAAAAATATTAAACTTTACAAAAACAATTTGGCACTTGATGTTTAAAAAACAAAAAATGACCTCCAAAGTTCCTGAAGACACCAATTTGAATAATATTTTCAGCTTTAGTTAAAAAACCAGTGTAAAATCTTTTTTATTTGCACTTAGTTCATATACAATTCAGGTATTCTTGAAATGTAGACTTACAAGGTACTGTAAAATACATTTTCCAAGTATAGATCCAACATTTGTAATCCTCATTTAAGCTTTGCAAAGCCACATCTATCCCATCGGTGGTCCAGTAAAAATGTATGTCAATAGTTAAATTGTAGTAAAATGATCAAGTTAAACACACAAGCTTGTGTTAGTGTACTTGTAGTTGATACAGATTTTAAATTATAAACCTTAATTATAACACCTCAAGATGAACTCTTCCCTTTATATTTCCTTTGGACACAAATAGTTTCACAACTATAAATGCACTTATCCATGGAGGAAGTATATTTGAACTTCAATATCTTCTTCTCCTATTTACTTATTTTCTTCAAATGCATATGTAAATGAATTCTGCTTCTTAATCTTGCTTGTCTTAAAAACACTGATAATGTCAGTGCTTTCTTAAAGCCTTCTTTGTATATATGTTGATGAGCCAGCTGGCTGCAGGTTGGACAGCTTTGATGTATATGATAAACAAGGCTGATTATGCACCAACATATACATGTTCACTTGTCAATGTGGCCAGTAGATACAAAAAGTGGAGCCAGACATCAAAAGATTCTGCCAGTATCGCAGATGCATTCAAGAGTATTTACGAATGAGAACTACTCGTATGGTAGGGACTGTTGCATGTGTGGATCCAAGCAAAGGATTTATCAGAACAGTTGCTGTGATCCTGCCAAACACCATGTGCGAGTGCATGTCAGGCATGTTTGCAACCAAGATATTGTGGATTTAATTATACTCTGCTGATCAGTTATTTGATCATAAGTTGGTATATTTTGTCACACTAAGGGAAAACAAATCACTTCGCACCATTGGTGAAGCCCAACAAGATCCCTAAATAAACCTTTTTCTCATCATCAACCATACTTTTGTTGATTTAATTATACTCTTGCTGATCAGTTATTTGATCATAAGTTGGTATATTTTGTCACCACTAAATAAAAACAAATCACTTCGCACCATTGTCGAAGCTCAACACGATCCCAAAATAAACCTTTTACTTATCATTAATCATACTTTTTAGAAAAAATGAAATATAATGATATCTATTTTGTGAATGAGAAAAATACATGCATATGAAATTTCAGGAGCAGTGCAATGATTGTCGTATGCTTCATGCACAATCTCTTACCCAAAATGATAATAAACCCTTTACATGTTTTTTTTCGTACATTTAAAAAAGAAATTTTTGTTTTGTGTATGAGAAAATAACATACATATGAAATCTTGGGAGCCACACTTCAGTTGTTATATTTATTATATCTTGTAGCTAATTCCACATTCATGAAACCCTCAGAAATTGACAACATAAAGACATACACTCAAGCTCAAAAGTTCAACTTGAACCAATACAGACTTCCAGTGCCCCCAGCCATTTTGACTTCTGGAGAAAAAGGTAAACTTACATGAGAGCTTATAGTACAATACATAATTCATATAGAATATGTTTTTTGAATGAATGAATAAGTTAATGCTTCATGGTGATATAAATCTATGTGCCTATAAATACTCACATATAGAGAACTAAACATCAAGAGAAAATAATCTAATAGAAATGCATTATACAGTACATATATATATATTGGTATTTTACTGTTGTTAAATCTTCATTGTTTAGTTTTTATTATAGTGTATATATATATATATATATATATATATATATATATATATATATATATATACTTGGTTTCTACCAATAATAACACTCAATATAATATGTTCTAAATGTTAAGAGGAAAGATTAAAAAAATAGTACTTGTCATTCGTCTCATTACACATTGTTTATATTTCCTTTCATGACATTTGTTTAGTACATATCCACCAGACAGTTGATATTTCATAGGTGTGATAAACCCTTAATTTACTTAAAGCCTTTTTGTGGCTGGCATTATCAATTATGCTAAGATAGAATGCAGTTGTCAACAATATCTTTTATATCTCAGTACATGTATGAAGTTTTTGAAGCAAGTGCTGAACTACAGTCCGAATGAAAAGTCATTTAGTAATTGCTTAAACATCAAAGAAAAGGAAGATATATTGACTAAAGTAAAGTATTGGAAGATATCTTGACTAAACTAAAGTAATGCCAGATTTCTCCAAATCCTGAAATCTGTAGTTTCTTTCTCACATTAGAAAACATTTTTATAATTCTTTCCCTTGCATTCACTATGGCATATTTTCTTACAAGAATATATCTTTTTTGTGTTAAGCAATTTCATCCATGACTTTGACATTCACATATCTGTTTGCATAAAGTAGTTTTTGACCCGTCTCTGCATATCATTGGTACAAATTTTAAAATCTAGTAACTACTTGATATATTTTCTATGTACCCATTTTACATTTTCTGCTTTCAAAAATAATCAAATTTCATAGCAATAAGACAAAATTGGAGATAGAAGAGAATAAAATAATTGACTCATTATGATTATCTTCCCTGAATATTGTAGACCATTAGTATTATTCAAAAGTGCATTCATCGCTTTGACACTTTTGACACAATAGTATCTGTAGCACATTGAAATAAACCTCCGTTGATAAAAACATGTTATATCCATTAGAGTTGTCCTAAATGGCTATAAACAGCTCCATATTTTCAGAAAACATATAACCTCTATGTTTCATCATCTGCAGATCAGTAATATAAAGAGACAACATGTAAAGACTCTTTCACCCGGAAGAAGTCCAAGTGATTAGTCGGAGTGTGAGTTTAAGTGCTTTCCACATGACTGCTCTGACTGTATTTTATATACTCTGTTATAAGTCCGCTCAACTATAAGTTAACTCCCCCACACCATTTTTTTAAGGTCTATAAAGTGTAAACCTAACCCTTCATGCTCTATCTGGAGGTAAGAAAATTTCAGTTAATGTAATGCTTGTTGACAAATGACCTTCTCATGCACTAACTAGAATAGGTTACAGAGATGCATAAAGACAGTCTTAATCAGATATCATGAGTTAAATGATTCTTTTTCATTCTATTTTTGAACAGGATCAAAGACAAGAAGAAAGCGCAACATTTACAATGTAACAGTATATCATGTGGGAATCGAGTCGTGTGCTAACAAATCAGATAGCTATTTCTGTAATGGCCCTTTAAATCCAGGCACTTCATACAGGTAAAGCTACCAAAAGTCTTCTGTAGCCAAGATAATTTATGACTAACCTGTCCTGAGTATTAATATGTTTCTAACATGCAATATAATTTTGTGTTACCAACATCTGACCATCTGTCTGCAAATTGCACTTGATTATACTTTCTTTAGCATCGTTCTTTATGTGACAGGGTGCTGTAGTATACCACAAACAAACTGCAGTTCTTAAATCTCCAGGTCCACTCTAATATTTGCGCTTCTGGAAATATATTTTTAGGTTGTCTTAGAATCTCCATGCACATTAAACAGTTATTGGAAATGCAAAAGGTCACTTTTTTTAAAAAATTTCTTCCCACTAATTATGGTCAAGTTTAAAACTGACTATTAAATTTGTATTGTGATGCAAAAATGGCATTTTACCAATATTTCAAATTTTGATTCTGGTTTATGTGTCCTTATTGGTTACTGTACCATGTATTTTGGCTGATGACTTTCAACGAGCACAGTATTAGGATAGGATTACCTAGATTATTGTATTGTGAGTACAGTAGAACCTGTCTTGAAGGACCACCCCTTCTGCCAAAAAATAATGATCTCTCAAGACAGGTGGTCTCTCATAACAGGTCATAACACTATATAGTCAATACATCTGTGCATTGAGATTCTGGTCTCCAAAAACAGGTGGTCTCTCATAGCAGTGGTCTCTCAAGACAGGTTTTACTGTACAAATAGGTAAAAAATATTTAACTAACTGCTACATAATTTATTTTTTGTTCAGTTTTAAACTACTATATATGACTGAATACCATATATCAAGAAATTTGTCATACATAGTTCTACTGGTAGTAGACTAGAGGAGCTTTCCAGTGTCCGTCTTCCATCCAACCATTAGCCTAAGTTTCTTATCAATACTTGTGTTAAACTATTTTCAGGATTGCCATGAATCTTAACACATAAATTCATGCACAGTAAAGTTGATCCTAAATGAAAATAGTCTTGTTATTGATATTTCTCTTGAATGGAAAATATAGATGACATGGGGTTTCCACTGCATGACTTCTTACGATGTTTATTTGGTCCTAATTTAAAATGGTGCCTTTCTGACCTAATATATGGTGCCTGTCACATGTCATCTACAAAATCTTATTATTGCTACTTCTCAACAGAACATTGTGTGGACAAGGAGTTTTCACTACAGAACATCTAATGATGTTTAGCTGGACAACACAACTGATTTGTCATTCAGTATGACTGCCACAAAAGCCATCTTGAAATTCTGTAAGGAAAGTCATATGACATGAGGTTTTCACCACAAGACCTTTTGTGATAACTAGTTGATCCTGAATGCAACTGGTGTTTTTCAAACTTCCAGTATATGTGCAGCAGTAACCATAGTAATAATCTTTTATATGTAGCTTCTGTTGCTGAATAAATGGTCATGTCAGCATGGGATTTTTCACTAAAACTTTTTATAATAATGTTGTTGGTTATATATAATATGTAATGTATATATTCGGGATGAATGGGTGCCCAACACAGCGCTTCAACCAACATCCAGTTCTGGGTCAGGAGCCGTCCACCCCTCTAGTAATATAAAACATAGGTCATATTCACCTCCAGTCCTATAAACAGAACACATCTTTGAGTAACAAATAATAGATTCTGAATGAGTAAAGGTTGTAGAGAAAATCTTCAGAAGCATGAAATATTGTTTTTATTTAATACATGTGTAGATTAAAAATGATTTCTCTGATAAAATGTACCTCTGTCACATTGTTTTAAGTTTACAATTTTAATTAATGAACACATAGTCTGTTTGTTCACAATTCCCAACAGCATCATATCACTTGACATTTAATTGGCTTGATGTTATATATGAAGTCATTTTAAAATGAGCCGACAAGCTGCTAATGTAAACATATACTGGGGGTTACATTTCCACCATATACCATTTCAAAGCACTACATTTTATTTTTGAATAGTTTTATTGAAGAAATAGTGTCAGAATTATTTACAAAAAAATATAACTCAGATGTAGATGTATTTGTATTTTTATTGCAGCTTACAAAAGTTACAAAATGTAACAATTCCTTTGAGATCATACTTCTGCATTTAAATGCACAGTATTATCAGAATTCTTTTCAATAATTCTTGCTATTTGCTTCTTTCCTTCTTTTAGTCAATAATTGACTATTGACCATATGTTGTGTGAACCACCCAAATGAAAGGTGTCTCCCATCGCTTCCATTACTCTTTGAAGTTTCCTGAAAATTATTATTAAAGAACTGACTTAGCATGACACTTTAGTTTGATAATTTTGAAAGACAATAACTTAAATGTAATCATGCTTACTAGATTATTGCCTGGATTATATTTAGATGTGTGTGATCAGAAGTAATTCAGAAAGGATTAAAGATGTTAATGGATTATGGTTGGATTACTAATGAGCCCTAGCAAAATAAACCAGTTAACATTACTTGGATTCTTTTGGCAGGATCGCTATGGCTTCAGTGTTTGGATGCTTTCCAATATTAAAACAAAATATCAAGCCAAATTTAATAATGGATGGAAATAAGAATTTTGATGAATGAAATTAAGTTCAAAATGATCTGAATATGCATTGTGCCATTCCTGTAAAGTTGATTTTATAAAGAACCTTCCAAATTAGACCCAGACAACACCAATCTTAGCAGTTCAGGCAGTCAGTCAGCAACCTGAATCTATCCAGAGGCAGAAAACAATTTAATCTTTTTAGTGAACTCAGCTGAGTTGAACTAACATTTTCACGTTCCAGTGCAGTCACAGAAACAACATTTCTATTCTTAGGTAAGTGCATGCAGACTGTAGAGGAAACCTGGATCTAGTCATTATACATGATCTGACTATTGAGATCAGCAATTATAAGGGCTGTAACAAATATAATCCAAGCAATGATCCACTAAGAAAGGCTAAAAATGTTTGTGCAATATATACAAATATGAAAAACATCTTACTGTGAAAGACTGATATGATGACATGTCCATATTTTAAAACAGAAAAAATAAGTAGTTGTCTTTTTTACATCATTTCCATTTGCTAAAAATCTGCTCAATGAAAATCATCCTCATTTGAAGTGAAAACTACCAACTAGATTTTGCAAATATCCTGATCTGTCCTTAGCTTACCTCTCTGTTCTGCTGTATGTATGCAATATGTGATCCTGACACACATTATATAAGACCATTCTCTGTTAAATTGTGGAATTTGACTTATTCTGGAAGACCATTGTCTGTTAATTCATGGAATTTGACACACATTCTGAAAGACCATTGTTTGTTAATTCATGGAATTTGACACACATTATATAAGACCATTGTTTATTAATTCATGGAATTTGACAATCATTATGAAAGACCTTTGTCTGTTAATTCATGGAATTTGACTTCTTCTGGAAGACCATTGTCTGTTAATTCATAGAATTTGACACACATTATATAAGAACATTGTCTGTTAATTCATGGAATTTGACTTCTTCTGGAAGACCATTGTCTGTTAATTCATGGAATTTGACACACATTGTGGAAGACCATTGTCTGTTAATTCATGGAATTTGCATACATTATATAAGACCATTGTCTGCATTATTAAGCAGGAAGTGACTGATGTCAAGGAGACATTTGATAAACTTTACGGTGCTTGATACACTGTGGAACATATTTCTGACAGGAGAACTTATTTTTGGTATTGTGTTCATTAATTCATCTGCAGTTTTCAATATGTTGAAAAATTATTAGAATCTCAAAAATGTTTGTGCAAGATGTATCCTGCATTTGTTGATGGTTGATGAAATACAGACTTGGTTAAAATCCCCAAACATCTACTCAGCAAGTATGAAATATGTAACAATGGGCATTCACTATAAGGAGATATTTTTTCTTTCAGTATCATAGCATTCGTCTGTACCAGTGGAGACTGCACTTTGTCCAACAGTTATGGTCCCTTTATTACACTTGCAGGTAGTCTGTCTGTCTCTGTCTCTCTCTTAGTCAAACCAGAAACAAATATTTTTTCAGGAAAGCATTTGTGTAACCTTTGCTGAGAAAAGCCTTTTAAGAATGATTGATGAAAAGAAGGTGGATTTATATTATAATATTACATAGCAATGGGTATTAATTTAATAAATAAAGTCTGGAAGTGCATCATCTCTATTGTTTGCTTGCCCTGTTTTAAATGCTAAAAAGTGACAGGAGTTATCAAGGAACCTTTAATAAATGTAATTATATTTTGGCCATGCTTAATGGGTCTCCAGTGGGTATTAAGCTGGTCTCTTTTTCTTTTCTTTATTTCTGCCAAATACCTCTAATATTTATTTGAATATTTATTTTTTTCACAAAATTTAAAATCTTTGTTGCATGTTCTTTGTTCTATTATTAAGTAGCATCATGTCCATTATATTTATTTGGTATTTTAAAAAACGACGTGTATTTAAAACTGAAATCAGTATATATAATATATATGAAAACTAGTTACTGACATTATGTTAGCTAACACTTGGTGAGTAGCAGATTATGGGGACTTCTAGACTGTCAAACAGGCACTAAGATTTTCGTTTTTCAAATGTAATTGAGTATGAAGTAATTAAAAGATATTAACCCCCTAATTGAAGCTGTTAATTTTCAACTGAAACATTTGTTTCATTTCACTGTAAAGAAGATAAGGAATGTCCATGTATGCCTCCAAAAACCCTTGTATATGCCTGATTTTATTAAATGCTTAGACATTGCAAAATACTACTTCAAAAGCATTTGTTGTTATGAAAACAAGTTTCATTCTTTTTGTATTTAACATCACAGCTAATAAAATCCAATATTGTTAAACTCCTTGTCAGAAAAAACAAACAGAGAATGACAAATCTTCACATAACAGGAGTCTAAATGCTTTGTTCGTTAGGCGTATTTACTCCCATATCCGGGGGAAAGGGGGGGGGTGTTGCTTTTAACAGCAAATAGATTAAGGTATACACTGCCATACCCAAGTGACTCCATCAGTACTACTGTGCATACTGTCAGGCATCAAATATAATCTTCATGTTACCTTGTTAGCATTGCTTTAACTAAATATTATATACTCCTTTTTACTCGATTACCTTTACAGTATCAAAATCGTGTAGTATTCTACAATACTGAACACATTAATATTACTTGCACATGCATGATACATATGCCTAAAAAAATAGTATAGTGTATCAGAAACTACTTTGCATACAAACCATGTATACTCTTGTAGTAGACATTAGATTTCAATTTATTGGATTTGTTTGTAACTATTTGTTTATGGAATGATTACAATTATGACCAGTGCTCTCTAGGGTATAAACAAATAGGATCGACAATCATACTGAGGGTAAGAGCTGTCACATAGCTATAAGAGATGTACCATTTGATAAGTAAACTAATAACTTCATGTGTGGAATAAAGTGCAACTGAAGGTTTTGGTGGAAAAGTAAGGGCCTCAGAGCCAACAAGCCATGATGACAAAGAATGTCTTCTGGGGGAATGGATTGTCACACACTAGCAGCTTCGCAATTTTCTGTGTTAAGTTTGTTGATACAATGTTTTGCATTTATGCTAGTGAGAGATGCCATACAGGTCATGATATAGCTGGGGTCCCTACAAAGAACATGCAAGTGACTAGATATTTCTTAGCTGGTAATAAGAGCAAAAAAATATACTTACATTTTTGCATCTTGAATTTTCTCAAAATCTACTTTCTTAGTTCTGCAAATCTGTAATTACACGAGGCATGATTACACATTTCAGACTTGAACTGTAATTTTGACTACATTCCAAATACAATATATTCTACTTACTGCACTAAAAATAAAACAAGCATGATAGTCCAGTGTGTGTTTCTGATAGTTACAATGGAAATAGTTCAGACCTTTCCCATATTATGATTCCAAACATTCATTAACAGAACAGAAACACACATGCAGTTGAGTCAAGACACATTTCTCAGTGCTCAAACAGATAAATACGATCAATAATCAGCACACAATAGCATATTTGAGTAGAATCAACCACCAAAGAAAATCCTTTCATTCCAAACCAACTGGAAAATCTGTTACAATGCACATTTATTCACAATATGACTCAAAATTTCAAAAACTTTTAAGCAGACCAACAGTGACAATTCTTTTTTTAAGTGATGTTGAGCATGTGACTAACAGATTTGAGTGGGCGGAGTTATATGCACATTAATTTTGTTTGGGTTGTATTGATTAATCTGGGGTTGCATTTATTTTGGAACACAGCAATAAATTCAATTACTTTGTTTCTTGTAGTATATTTTTTATATAATTAAGCCCTAGTTAGAATATCAATGGTTGCTGCATTTATATGGTAAAATATGAACTCATTTTCTTGAATGGATACTAAATACACACTCACAGATTGTGCAGTATTCATCTGGAAAAAAAATTAAGCAACTTTTAATTTTCATTATAATATTAATTACATCATTGTTTATATGGTGAGAAATTCCAATATCTATATACCACACTTATATACAAAATTAAATTTGAAATGTAGAAATGTCACAAATGTGCATTAAAGTGATACCATTGCAAAATTCTTTCAAATAAACTTAATTGCACAGTTAACAACAGGAAAAGTAAAAGTCAGTCAATCAAGGGTAAATTCCCTGCAAGTATGTATTGAATAATATTTATGATGATACAAATATTGTATTGTTTATAGTTACCATCGATCTTAAATATGCCAAGTGATTTCAATGCAGTTAAACATGGCTGTCCTAAGTAAAGAAAACGTACTAATGAACTTCTTCTCACAGACTACTTAATTTATCAACTTTTACCATAAGTGTCCTTTAATCAAGACCTTCAGATTTTGTGCAAATGATAAACTACCATTTTGTATTGTTATATTTATGTCTGTCCTTACAAAAAACAAGAAAATAACATTTCCAGAACTTTTGATTCAAACTGCTGAAAAGTTTAAATTAAATCATTCTGCATTGAGGTCATTTTTAGTTTTGGACATTTGTTGCAGACATGCATTGTGGAATAAATTAGTTGCATGCATCAAAACTGTCACTCTGGCCAATTTTGAAGATTAATATATATTACTTTAAAACTGCCTATTTATGCCATTAAAGCAGAAACTTCTTTGAAACACCTACTAAATACACTTTTTTTCTAGTTCCTGATAATACACCATTTCCTGTTAGAGCGGTGGCTGGGGGCATTGTAGGTGGTGTGGCAGCGATAATTCTCATTGCAGTCATTTTGCTCTTGCTGCGAAGGAGAAGTAACAAGCTGTAAGTTTTATACATATTTATAGCTTATAGAAATATTCTGGATTAATCTAGCGTTTACAATTTTCACATTTGGTTCTTACCTTTAACTGATTACAGGACATATAGTGAAACTATTTGAAAAAGAAAAATGTTGTTATCTCTTGTATTGTTATGTATATCTCTGTTGTGTTTAACATTTGTTCAGGATTGTGATTGTAAGGGTGATTTGTTAAGAACATATCACTAACTTCTGTCCATAATTGTAGATCATACTTTAAGATAATGATCATTTATAAACATGTTTACCAGGATGTGAATTCAAGCCCTTGGCTTTTCTCTTGGAAATTCTATTTTATACCGTATATACTCCCATATAAGCTGCATAATTTAGGAAAAATAAAGGTCTTGAAGAAGGAGGCTTGGCTCATCCATGGGCCAATGTCTAAACTCGACAGTTTTTAGGTCTTTATGTAGACTACTGTAATGACTGTAAATCTCTAGACACGAAAAAATAGCTAGACTGGAATATTGATGTGTAATTGCATTTTTATTTCATAACATTAGCATGATTACCATTGTTTTGTAAAACGGAGTTTGTAAGGCATACATATGAACATTTAAGGAGCCAAGTAGGGAGACTGAATAAAAGAAAATATATATTGGGACTTAAAATCAGGAGATTTTTTTCTGGCATTTTAATGCCTTGTTTTTACTAAATATTGATCAACCTTCCTGGTCCAATATGCATTAAATTCACAAAAAAAGACATCGTTTCTCCCTGTGATGTGCCCTATTTTTCCCCAGTATGTGCTCAATTTTCACGTGAAGGTTTACAGTTATGGTGCAAGGAAGCTTTACATGAAAGCAAACAACAACTCAGCTTTTACGATTTTAGCATAAGTTTCTAAGTATATTTTCTGAAACTCCATTACTGTGTTTTGGAGACATTTAAGTTTAGTGCAATGGTGCCCATGATTCGACTCCATGTGATGTACACTTAATTCAGCACGTAATTGAACCGTATTATTGTTCATTGTGTTTTCATACTGGGATTACATTTTAATAGTTAGGTATTTACAAATGTAAAGCTAAGTAAAACCATAAATACCAGTACACTGATATAAAATGTCCAATGCAATAATGCATAAACAAACAGTAATTGAGTCGAAAGGGAGAAGTGGTGTTACAGTAGCTCGCTATTGCTAAATTCTTGTCATCGTTTGATTCAGTTATACACAAATCTAAATTAGGCAAATTTTCAAACAAGTTTATACCATTCTTTTTTAATAACCATGCACGCCAACCTCAAGATAAGTATATATATATATATATATATGTTTTTTAAATATATGTTTGCCTAATTGAATGCATTTAGGACTAACTTCATGCATCTTGAGATGACTCGGAGTTTTGGGCCGGTCAGCTTATACGTGGGTCATATGCCATTTTTAGTGTTTATACCTGTTCAGTTGGGAAGGGGGCAGCTTACATACGAATGGGCTTATATGAGAGTATATATGGTACTTGATTTTTATCTTCCTTGTACGTAAGTTATTAAATGTTACGTGACTTATAGGTTTAACCTTATTTGCAGAATTTAGAATATTCTAGAAACAAATGTTTGACCCACATCCTGGTCATCTTATTGGGACTTAGGTTTTTATGTAAGGTTGTGATCAACGTGACATAGGTATTTAGAAAAGGTGTGATCAACAAAATTATTTTATCCTGTTTCAGTTTATCAGTCTTTATGGAATCACTTTTGATTGTGTTCCGACATAATTTGAGAGCAATTATTTGTTTTGAATATTCCTCAGGATTTCAAAGTGCTTATTGAAATTTTGGGCTAAAATCATTACTTTGGAATAATTGTGAATTCATTCAAATATATTTTGGATTGTACTGTGATACAGCAAGACTATTCATGCATCCTTCATTCAAGACTATCGGTACATCTACACATTCAAGTATAGAACATTCAGTAGTTTTGGACTTGAGGACATTTAAGATTATTTTGGATATAATTTATAGTGCAGTAATTTTTCACTTTGTAACTTTAAAATTTTCAAATATTTGTTGAACATTGTTGCTTTTGCTGTTTTTATTACTTAGTTTAGGACCATAGAGTTATATGAGAATTTTGGACTCATCAGAGATATGAAATTCTTTAAAACATTTAAGATAAATTAAAAATTGTCTTTAAATTTTGGGGATAAAAATGCTTTGGGTTAATTTGTAAGCCTGCAAATGGTTTGAATAGGAAATTAAAATAAGTAAAGTTAAGAAACCAGACTGATTTAGAGTTAAAAAAGCTTTAGTTTTAGAGGAAGTTATGCAAATACAGAGGGAAGAGAAAGAAATACAAAAGCAGATCTGAGGTAGAAAAAGAAGAGTGAGATGCACAGAGAAAGAGAAGAAAGGAAAAGCAACTGAAATTGAAAGATATAGAAATGACAGATGGAGCCCACGTACCCCCTTTACACACAAGTTCAGGTTTTAATAATACAATAATTCATGTAATAATAATAATAATGTAGATAGAATATTGTGTCCGATCTATAGAGGCTCTTAAGTGCTTTATCATGTTACATAACATACACAGATATGTACAATGACAAGATTGCAAAAACCAATCACCATGAAATTACACAATAAAAACATACTGACAACAATTAAGGAAGCAAGAACTTAATTTCTGTTAGGATGAAAGACAGTGTTGTAATTCTTTAAGGGGAAAGACCAGAAAGCGAGTAGATGATGAAGAACCTACTGACATGGCGAATTTGAGCAAAATTAGAAAGCAGAGGTGAGAAATGTTTTATTATACATGTACACTTTTTAAAGATGGGCTGGGGTGAAAGATGATAATTATCAGATAAGTCTTCAGAAAATATAGCCCTACTAGTAAGTGACTACTGTTTCCTTATATACATGTACAATACTTGCCATGTGTACAAATTCTCATACGATTGTTTGCACAAAAGAAACAAATCACCTTTAAATAGCATTGCTAACAATCCCAGCACATAGTTAAGGCATAAAATTGCAACAATTTTATTTTATAAAAGTAATTTGCAGTTTTGTATAATCATCAGATTATGATTTTCATTCAGCTCCAGACATCTCAAAGAAAATGTGACATCAATAATGAAATAGTATGAACTGAAATTTGAATTTGCCTATGTACACACTGATGGTTACTAATTATAATTCATCTAAATCATACCATTGCAACTGTGATTGCTGTGTTACAATGTTACAAAATTACCTGATACATATTATTTCTCACCCATGCAACAATCTAATCTAGCAGTTTTACTAACCTTATTTTTCTTGTCTTGAGTCTTAGCATCTCAACCCAGACATCTCATTCAAGGTGTCAATGCACTCAGAACTAATTTTTTTTTAAAAAAAACCTTTTCTTCTGTGCCTGAGGTTGTTGTTTTAAAAAAACACAACAACAAATATATAACAAAAACTATAGTAACTTAAAGTCAATCCAACTTTGAGAACACACCATACTAAACATTTCTCAAGAGACATGCGCAGGATGTCGAGCTTTTCTGCTAGTTAGTTTCAAACAGCATTGTCAGTTTTATCGATTTTCAGATGTAACTTGGTACATTTCAGGTCATTGTCATTGAATGTAGCTAAGGTGATCTAACTACATGTAGTTTTATATACTTCTTATAAAAAGTTATATACTGTTAGCTACATTTAATGACACTGACCTGAAAATTGACTGTGCTACAGATAGGATAAAATTCTCAATGATGTGTAGAATTAACTAAGACAGAAAACACTGATCCATGCACATATACTAGACCTATTCACTTTATAGCCTCGTGGAGAGACAAATAATATAACCCCTTGACTGGAATTTCCTTGTCTTGGTCCTAAATCCCATCAAAGATTAAATCAATATCAGGAACACACTGGCTATACACATTATTGGCCACAAAAATCCCAACTATTTCAACAATTACAGAAACCTTTGTAACAGCCAGAAATGTGTTATGTCAAGTGCTTTAATCTAATTTTGTTAAGCGTCTCCATTGTGCCCCAGCTGTTTTCAGATATATACCTACAACGTTTATTGACAAATAATGAACTTACCAGCCAGAAGGAATCATTTAACCTTAATCCATACTCAAATGTCACTGTAGCACTTGCCATATTTCCAAGACAGAAAAAAAAATGTTCAAAGAATTCATGAACTTGAGAGATCAGCAAGTCATGGTTATCCACTAGGGTCCGTATTTGGATTGTCTTTCACACATTTGGGTGGGTAATTTTTCATCAACATTAATTGCAACACAAAAGTATGTCACAAACAGTTTCACCTTTAACAAAGAAAAAGAGAGTGATTTATGATAGTGACACAGATCTCGAATTACCCATGAATAATCTAATTCAACATGTTAGTCTTCGTTACAGCTTGTACTAAGTATAACTACATTATTTATGCATACCCAATATCATTTCATTATTTACAATATAACTTTTCAAAACTGGAACTGATGAAAATGAAACATTTTCGTTTAATAAATATTAATTATTTATTGTTAATGTTATATAACATCAATATATTAAATGTGATAATGACTCATTACTATGAGGCATTTTATGTTGTTATTGTTATGTTCTTTTCTCACGCGTATAAACTGTGTACTTTGGATGCAGTAGTCGTCACACCACAACCCTCAGCATATTTGTATTCATGCACCACATGTAAGCATTCGTATATGAACTATACTACACTAGTGAAGAGTTGTTTTTACTTTAAAGGAAAATATTGAGTGAGAAAAATAATCTACATTGGTGTTTGAACCAAGACTAAGAAATCCTAGTTGCAGGGTTACATTATGCGTCTCCCCACTCAACAAGCTTTATGGGGAGACAGGAATAGCTCTGTATCTGTCCAAACTCCAACATAGATTCTTTTTGTGTCATTATGACTTATTGAATTAAGAAAATTGCATTAAATAAAACCCATGCAAATGGCACAAAGGCATAGCCTGGCCTGAACACTTGAATAAATTTGTGTTTAAACAATGACAAACATTATAAAAATCTTTGTAATAGGTTTGTTGATTTTAATATTGTTGTTATATTCCCAGGCCCATCAATCTAGCTAACTTTGCAGAATATGTCGCAGACTATCACAAAGACAGCAACCTCAAGTTTTCTGAAGAGTATGATGTGAGTACTATAAAAATAATAGTGATTGTGCTGTATTATCTGTTTATTTTGTGCACTGTTTATTATTTATTAGAGAGACATATAATTACTCATATCTCTAAACGGTTTTTGCATATGTAAAAATATATCTAAAAAATGGATAAAGTATTTCAATGGTGATTGTGTTTGAAGGCACTGTCTTGTTTGCTTCATACATTCAGAAGTTCACCTAAAGACAGCAATATATTATTTGGAAGTTAATGATCTTTTTAAAGTAAATACCAAATATATCTTTAACAAATCAGACCATGTTCGTTTTAAAAAATGCCTTAAGGCAGAGAATAATATTAATATTTACTTGCACATTGGGTAAGGAAGAACTCAATTAATTTGGTATCATATGGCCAGAGGTCAAGGTCAAAATAAGTGAAAGAAGGAAAATATTTCTTTTCCAAATAGTAATATTGGTTTTGCACCAAACACCTGGACTAAACTTTGCAGTTCAGTGCATTAAGGATAGGGAAGAAGACTACTGATTTCCATTCGCTTCATTTCCAGGAACATCCTTCCCTATCACAGACCCATGTCTATTCTTTCAACAGTTCAAACTAATGGCTTAATTAAGTGAAGAAGCTGTTTTTTCTTTTGTGGAAAGGCATAGTAGAGAGTGTGGAAAACATCCAGATTCTGGCTTCTACTCCAAATCCTTTTCATGATCTGACAAGGCAAATAGTTTCTTCCCATTATTTCCATCATATAGTGATTTGTTCAAGAAATAAGATTTCAAGGTAGAGACAATGCTTCAGTCAGGAGCACCATAATGCACTGCAACTGGCCAGTCTCCATCAATCATCTGGATTCATGCATTCACAGAGTTGCATCTAGGATGTGCGATTGTGCAAATCCCCCACAATTCAAGACTTCCCATAAAATAAATTTATCCTGTGGGGGCAAAATCATGCAAAAGATAAGAATTGTGTGCATTTTATTTTTAAGAATGCATAATTTTATTATAGTTTTGCTGTAAACTTCCCAGTTGTCATTCACAGCGAATATGTTGTACTTGAATAGTTGTAAATACATGTATGTTACATATTTCTGTATGTCATGTGCTCACTTCTGATTGGTTGATAAAGTCAGAAGAGCAAGTTTGATACAGAGGAAGGCTTAACGGGTCAATCTGTTAAATGGCAGAATCAGATCAAACTCTCTCTTTTTAATTTTTGTAACAGTAACACTTCTAATAACAGTCAGGGTGCAGAAGTATATGTTAATAGGCACAATAACAGCAAACAAACACTTTCTCAGGCTAATCCCATATTGGATGATGTTAGTGATTTGCTTAACTAATAGTCCATCTAATGCCAAGAAAAAAGTACTCTTTCAATTCAGACCCGAAACAAAATTGACCATGGCTGGAAATGAATGAAAAATTTGAGATGCTTTGCAGATGGTGTGTAAAAACTGGCAGAAAAATTCTTTTTACACTTGGAAATGCTAATTTCAGGACATCAATCCTTGGCAGACATGTTGAATTACCAGTTCACAAACAGGCTGTTCAGGGATTGAAACTAAGTGAAAATCTTAAAACTATATGCATGGCAGCTATCATCAAGAAATCTGAATCAATCATTCATGCTATCAGATGCCTAGTACTTGGTGAAGGAGAATATTGCTTCTCTAAATTATGGTTCACTGTTGGATTTTCTTGAGTGGCTGATTCACAGAATACTCCAAAATTCTCTTCTGAAGGACCTTTCCCTCTTTTGGTTGACAATGACCTGTCTCAGTCATGTCCAAACCTATAGAAGTCATGTCAGCACCTTTTGATGCACTGCACTGCTTTAACAGTTAACAGGCAGGCCCATCTGTATTTAGTCAAATAGGTAACAGGTGTTCTATTTATAGCATACTGCACTAGATACTGGTAACTTTTGTAACTGTATATCAACTGCCTACAAATCCATATACTCTGAGGTAAAGGTCATCTTGGGACTAAATATATGTGTGGATGAATATATTTCCAGCCTTGGGAAGGTATGCGTTCCCTCAGACATTATCTCACTTCACATCCATGAACCTCACTCCTTTCTAATATACTCCAGTGCATCAGATTTGGGACAGAGTGCTAATCTGAAGCCAGTGGGAGTAATGTTTCAGATGTTTTAGTCACAGGAAGTGCAACTCTTTTTATTCATATAAGATCTCGACTTCTGTGTTTATCCTGGTAGACCCATGTGGCCCCAATTGTTATAGTTCAGTGACCTAATCAACCTGTTGATAGATGAGTGCAGAAGATTACAGCAGAGGAGAGATATGCTGTTGCAGCACATTTTGTCCATCCTGCACAACAGCCCACAGATTCTCTATCATCACACTTGGCTCATTTCATGCCATCAGTTATCTTTAATCAGTTTTCAAGCAAGACTGTGAACTGCTTCATCCAGGCTATATAGCAGTCTGCTTCCAGGGTTTATGATGCAAAGTTGATTGATTGATTGAGTAGAAAAAATACATTGATTGTAGCTGCTTCAATTGGAGCATAGTGACCTCTTCCTCCCAACAAGAACTATACATTTCAGAAGTCAATCACCATTATTAACAGAGACTTACATAGAAAGAAAAGGACTCAATAATGCAACAAATAATACTGTAGCCAGAATTCTCAGTAATTCTCTGTATGTGAAATTAAGAATGCAGATAAAGCAAGAGTTACATCTCCACAGATATAATAAGCTGTTATTACGTTGCTTCTCAAATTAACTAAACTTTTTTATTAATCCAGTGAGTATTTTCTTTAAGAATATCTTTGTTAAGCATTGTACCATTCCTAAAATGTAGATTATAAGATATGCAAGGCCACATACAAGGTGTTTTGTACATATAAGGTTAGTTATATATGTGTCTTTGTGCAAACAATTTTATAATTTGATTCCCACTATTAACAATAGCTGTTTTCCCTCATCACAGAATTGTTTTGGGAGCAATTAAAGTGAATGCTTTTGAGCAACGCGAATTTATAATGCAGTATATTCTAGCTGTACTGTGTGCATTATTAATTAACTAATACATTGGGTATTTAATGATTGAAAACCATATTAAACCTGTTTCATTGTTAAACTGAGTGAAATTGATTGATTGTATAGCTTGAACTAAACAATTTGTTTGGAATCCAAGTCCTTATCATTAGTCAGTCCACAGTATCATGTATGAAGTTTTATAATCAAAGACCCTGTTTTGTGTGTTATGATCTTTTTTGTCTCTTTTGAAGGACCTGAAGACTCTGAGTCCAAGTCATTCCCATGAAGCGGCAGACATGGAGGAAAACCGTCTAAAGAACCGCTTCATTAACATCCTGCCATGTAAGTTTTGAATTGTTCTAGTAGCTTGGCATGTTCTCTATAATAATAATAGTAATAATAATAAAATAATGAGGACTTTGTATAGCGCCTAATCTTTAGAAGCTCTAAGCGCTTTACAGCATCTATAATGATATGACTACAAAAAACAAAACATCATGAAATTAGAAAACATAAAAAACTCAAATATTCAAGTTAGGAAACATTTTTAGGTCTTTAAGTTTGTTCTTGCAGTCGATAAAGGTGAGTTTTAAGAGTAATCTTGAAAAGGGTCCTTGTGCTTTTGTGTCTAATTTCAATGGACAATTCATTCCAGGTTACTGGGCCTTGGTATGCGGAAGAACATTGTCTATTTGATTTTGTTTTTATAGTGGGAATAATGAGTATATGATTGTGAGAAGAGGAGCGTATGTATCTTGCTGGTGTTTTCACATGGGTGATGTCAGATAGGTATGTTTGGCTGGAGTCCATCATTGAAACGTAGCACAGAGAGAAAATAAATTTGATTCTGGATCGAATGGATAGCCAGTGTAGGGTACAGGGCAGCAGTGATGTGTTCTCTGATCGTGATGCTCTAAGGTTGATCTGAGCCACTGTTTTGAAGTTTCTGGAGTACATATTGAGACGAACCAGCCGGAATTGAGTTACAGTAGTCCAGTCATGAAAGTACTAATGAGACACAAGTGTTTTTATGTCATCAACTGACTCTGTGAATTTAATGTGGGTGTTGCTCATATTTATTGTTTGACGTAAATGATGTGAATGAGTAAGTCTTTCTGTTGTGATCAGAATGACCTCAGTTTTATCATTATTCATCTGCAGCTTGTTATATCTCACCCATGATTTCGCATCAGAATTGCACCTCTCTACTCCTTGGATGGTAGCATCAACTTCAGCTGGGTGGCTAGATTTGTATAGTTGAGTGTCATCAGCATACAATTGGTGAGACACTCAATGATTATCTATGACACTTGAGAATGGCTGAGTGTATAGAATGAAGAGAATAGGTCGTCCATGAACAGACCCCTGTGGAACACCACTAGATAGATCAACTGGGCTGGAGTGTATTCCATTTGCAGATCTAATCTGTGTCCTGTTGACTAAGTAGAACTTGAGCCACAGTAAGGCTGCATTGTGATTGCCAAATACATGCTAGAGATGCTGAAGTAATATATCATAGTCTATTGTGTCAAATTCTGCAGACAAATCAAAGAGTATGAAGACTGTAATCTTTCCGCTATCCAACGCAGAGATAATTTCATTAACTACTTTCAGAAGAGTAGTTTCAGTACTGTGGCAAGGGTGACTGTTCATTGCTAAAACGACTGTTTGAATTCAGATGAGATACAAGTTGGTTTAGAACAATGTTTTCTTAGATTTTGTATATGTCATTGAACGGGAGATTATAAACTGGGTGGTAGATCTTTAAATCATTATGGTCAAGTGGTGGTTTCTAAAGCAGAGGCTTTATAAAGGCAGTTTTGAAAAATTATGGGAATTCCCCGGATGAGAGCGAGAGAGGTATTAATAACATCGGTTAGTGAATGCAATATTAGATCTAAGCACTTATGCAGCAGTGATGTTGGAATTGGATCAAGTTCACATGTTTTTTGTGTATTCTTCATCACGATTGTCCATACTAAATCCATAGAGACAGGTTCAGATGCTGCTAATGGCTGTTGCTGAAATTCTGTATCACAACTGTATGGTGTCAACGAGTCAATTGAAATTGTGTTGTCAAAGCTTATGTCTAATGGTTTGTACCTTGTCACAGAAGAAATTTGCAAACAGGTCCAGAAGGTCTACTAGAAAGAAGGCAGTTGGAAGTGGTGTACATTTGTTCCTTGACATAGTTTCTTAGTAATCTCGAAGAGCTACTTGCAGCTGGAGTTCTGCATGATCTTTGTATTGTTGTGGGATAATTTGGCTAAATGGACTATGTTTGTGACATTCTTCTTAGCGGCTATAGTGTGCAATATACTCATGAATACCGAATTTGGGCCAATCTCATTGTCATATGGCAAATTTTGAAATGTGGGTAAATCTCTCTCTCTTTCCCTCCCCCCCTCTATCTCTCTCTCTCTCTCTCTCTCTCTCTCTCTCTCTCTCTCTTGTTCTCTCTCTCGGGAATAATGCCTGGCAGAAGACATGTCATGTTAGAAAAAAACTACATTTTTTTAACTTGAAAACCTTGTTACACAAGTTGACTTTCAGTAATCTTTTGATCTCTCTCTCTCTCTCTCTCTCTCTCTCTCTCTCTCTCTCTCTCTCTCTCTCTCAGAAGACATGTCATGTTAAAAAAACTAGTTGACTCTAGGTAATCTCTCTCTCTATCTCTCTATCTCTCTCTCTCTCTCTCTCTTTCTCTCTCTTTTTCTCTCTCTCTCTATCTCTCAGCAATAATGCCTGCCAGAAGACATGTCATGTTAAAAAAAAACTAGATTTTATTCTTACTTGAAAACCTTGTTACACAAGTTGACCGTCAGTAATCTTTTGAAGAAACAGATCTTTCTTATCATCATGATATATGCCTGTAACCTGTATCAACAGTTATTATCCTTTTTTCTCATGGACAAGCATTACCATGCGTCAATTTATTCAGATAATTTTTGTATAATTGAAAAAAAGCAGCTAAAAGGTAAAGGATCACAGAGAAACATACAGATTACTTAACTGAATTACAGCAGCTAGTGTGTATTTATTTGCAGTGCTCTTCAGGCTCTTCTCTGAGAGAGTCCTTTTGACTTTATGAAATGCAATAGCAAGGAGGAGCATTTTATTATTTGCACATACTGTAAATGCCATATCCACTTCAGCCATTCAACATTTTAACACCATCCAGTCTCTATTGAATTGCAAAGATGTAAACTAATAATACTTCAGCTCTGTTCTCCCTCCCTTGAACCATGACAGCAGTGTAGCCTGCATCTAGTCAAAACTGAATTCTCTTGTGATATGGATATTAAGCAACCAACCATTTTATCTCTTAAGGATGGTTGAGGATTTTCTTTCCACAGAATTATTTTGTTCTTTAACCTTTAACTTTTTCCTACTATTATGCAGGATAGAATGGGTTTTTTTTTCCTTCAAACAAAGCAAATTTTTTTAAAAAAAACTAATTTAGGGACCAGAAATTTCTTTTATTATGACAACAACCTTAGCCACCATCTCCCAGTTAAATGGTCAGTCCCTAAATACAAAAGCATTGATTTTAAATTTATTTCATGTTTTGGTGTTAGTTGTGATGTAGACACTTGTGTGGGTGTGGTGATAATATTTGACTTCCAAGTCTACCAACTTTTATTGAGATCGACAATCCAGTTATTTTCTTATGGTTTATATGAGTAGATAACGTATTTTTAATTGTGCAATGTCGCATTTTAAGGCATGTGCCCAGACTACAAATTGAACAACAAAGCACACTTTTGAGACTAAAAGAACATGAAAACTTTGCTGCCTGAAAGGTTATGGTTGTGAATATAATAAAATAACAATTTTATCCACCACCACATGGTTTGAGTCTCACAATGTCTCTCAGTTTTGCATTAACCACATTTATCTTGTTTATATGGAAACACCCCTATTGTTGTGCATCATGGAAACATCTCTCATCATACAAAGGACTGGAGCGGTTAATTAGTTGAGCATTGCCTCACAGTGTAAAGGTCAAAGATTTTGTTACCTCACAGGCAAGCTATTTGTTTTATTTTTTAATCCAGAAAAGTACTGATACACCCTCTATCAGTGATGAATGTATTAAATATTATTCTATTGTATATTTTGCAATCAAACATTTGGCATTGAAACTTTAAAATGAATTGTTTAATGGAAAGCAGATTCTAAATTGTAGTATTTAGTTTTATCCTCCTATTTCTTTCCAATGTCACTAAAAACAAACCTCAAAAGTTTATTCCCTATTTTGGGTGCCCTGAGTGGTCTTAAGCACTCTCTATAATGGATCATCGCCATCTCACTTCTGTCTGCGTGGGTTTGATTCTTGGATTCGGTCAATGTGGGCATGTGAGAAAGCTTGACAGTAGCTTCGGTTGATAGTTCTTTCCTGGGTTTTCAGGGTTCTTCCTCCACCATTAATGCTGGCCATATTGTAAAGCCTATCTTGTGCTCAAAAATGGCATTAATCCCTTCAACAATAACAACAACAACAACAGCAACAATTCAGAAATGTATGCATTAATGAGTTGATATTTTGTAGCCTCATTAAATTAATAATAATATTTACCATGCAGTTTTGAACCTTTCATTAGACATCATGTTCAGTTCTTACCTCATATACTCGCATATAAGGTGAATTCTTTATAATAAAATAAAGACCTATCAGACATTATGTGACAAATAATTATCACTGTCACAAATAATGTCTTATATGGATATGCTATTTTATCCTGTATTCTTGCTATTAAGAATTCTGGTAAATTGTACCAAGTATGGGTATGGAAAATAGTTTCAAAATATTTCCAAGGATGTGAATTATGAACTGTGAATTTGGATTGTCAGAAAATATGTTTATATGAACTGGATTCATTTATTTTGTTTAATAAAATGATCTTATAATGATGATAACATAGCATAAAGTGATTATTCTTTTTTTTCTCCACATGTCCTTGAAGGAATCTTGTTCATCATTTGAATTGTGTCATAGTATATAAGGCAGTTCATTATCAGCTTAAACATGTTTGTTTGATGTATATTTTAATCTGTTTAATTGTTACATTAATTTTCATGGTGATAGTTTTGAGACTCACTTAATTTACATAATTTTGTTCATTCATATACACTGTGTTTGGTGTTTTCAATTGATCTAAAATCCATTCAGTTTCTATTGTGTTACAGTCACATTCGCTAGATAAGACTCAATGAGTACCATAATCACTAGAATACAAGGGCATGTAAAGAATCATTATTTCTTAATAAATAAGTAAAGAACAGAAACTTGAAACATAATATCATAATCAGTTGTATATTTAAACTATCTGGAAAATAATGACCTGATATGGTTTTGTATCCATTTGCTATTTTTGTGTTACAGTTGACCACACCCGTGTCAAGTTGCGGCCAATTGATGATGTACCTGGATCTGACTACATCAATGCCAACTACCTCCCTGTAGGTGCTCATTGCTCTCTCTCTCTCTCTCTCTCTCTCTCTCTCTCTCTCTCTCTCTCTCTCTCTCTCTCTCTCTCTCTCTCTCTCTCTCTCTCTCTCTCTCTCTCTCTGTGTGTGTGTGCATATACTGTCTTAAAAAAGTATGTTTCTTCAGACATCCTTGTTCCTGGTAAGTTATTATTTTCCCAAAATCTAACCAACTTTTGCACAGATTCTAACCAGTTCTTTTATACATGTAACCTATATTTGTAGTAATACGAGTTTCATGCAAACTATTCATACCCAGATTTAAATCTTATCATTATTTTAACTTCACACAAATATTTTGTATTCTACAGTGCAAATGTTGGTTCTTTGATTTTGAGATTCTATGCCTGGACCACATCTATGTTATGTCATATCACATTGCAAATTTGAGTTTGGCTCTGTACGTTTTTGAAGGACTTAATGGATTCAACCAGTAGACATGAGACTTTCATTAAAGTCTTAGTGAAGCTATGAGTCTCACCATTTTCCAAAATAATATAGCAAAGTTATGGGCCATGTTTGACCTTGTCCTGCTATTTAATTTTAGCTCAGTAACATTTGAAACATTTCATGGATTCATTCCAAATTTGGCATGAAGATTTACATTTTGAAGATATGACCAAACAGAATGGGTTCAGTTTTTAGGATTCTCAAAATAAATTGAATAGACGTGCGGTCGATGTTTTACTTTGTACTTTGCCCTTCAATGGAAGGACTTCGTATATGCAAGCCAACAGTTTGGTATGAATCTTTTTATACAAAGGAGACATCTGTCAGGTTTGGATTTAAAAACTTTCCAATAAAATAAAACAGAGTTGTGGCCATTAAATGAGAATGTCTTTCATCTGCATAAAAAACAATTCTGTTCAGTTCAAGGACATCATGCACTGAAACTTAGTCTGGTTTGAGGTAAGTACTTATTTCAGCATTTTGTTCCTGTCCTCGTTTACCTTGCTAGAACTAAGGTCTGCATATGTCTGCATTAGTGTTGTAATGATACAAGATATTTCTTGCAAATATTTACATTTTATGTCCTTGCAATATATTCTACTACAGTAAGCATTTTGTATTGGTCTTAAATTAGAAGGGCATTTTTAGTGTTAGGAAAACTATAAACTGATGACCTACATGAATACATGTGAACAACCAGGTTCAGATTGTTTTCCTCCTGAGATGTCTCCTATCCCTACCATCACTCGCTGAAATTTTCTGTGTAAACAAATTATTGATGAAAAATGTAGATATTTATAGTGATACTGACTGTACACACATGACTATGAATTGGCTTAAATAAGCAAGTCAAGACTTTAGTTGCTAATTTCAAGTACTATAAAACATTTAATATCCCTTTGATTCTGTTGGCAGGGTCAGCTTGCTTCAGTGTTTGAAGTAAGTCTACATGGATTATGCTATGTATGATTATAAGTAATTCTAAATGGATTAGAGAAATTATTTGAATATGGCTAGATTACTTAAGAGCTGAGGCAGCATAAAACAACATTACTTTGATTCTGTCCATGAAGTATGTTCTGCTTCAGTGCTTAAAGTTATTGATACATATTAGAGCATATATTATATGTGATCAAAGACAATTCAGACAAGATTAAAGCTGTTAAAAGATTAATGGTTGGGTTACTGAAGAGCTCAAGTGACATAAAACAAGGTTGGTTTGGCTTAAGTTTGTAAATTTGGTCAAGATGTCGAAGCATTCATCTCACAAATCTAAAACTCCCAAACGTAAGCAACCGAAATATCGCATAAACTCGATGGATGGAAACAGATTTTCAGTGGTTGATATCAAGTTCAAATGACAAAGTATGCATACTGTCCATCCAGTAAAGCTGCTTTTCAAATCTGCTACAGTGGCAAGAATGACATTATGCATGATGCAAAACCCTTCTCATTAAAGCATATTTCTGCACAAGATAATAGTTCTGAATTGTATGAACAATGATTTAATACAGGCATGGTAAGGAATATAGGATACTTGAGTAAATGCGTTTATTCTCTCTCTCTCTCTCTCTCTCTCTCTCTCTCTCTCTCTCTCTCTCTCTCTCTCTCTCTCTCAAAAATGTCACTTTTCATTATTACTAATATTCTATAACATCAACGAATCACTTCAATAACACTTCATTAACATATTTAAACAATATTTGGCTCTCTCTGTGGGGGCTACTCGTGGGCTATGATCTGAATGTAAAGATTTATTCCCAGTCTGTGCTAGGCATACCCCAGCATTACCATGTATTCTGGGCTGATCCCAGCTTAAGTAGAATTGGCACTAAGCTGATCTGAGCCCAAATAAAACCTGTACTAGGTTGATCCCAACATTTGAGTGTATTCTGGGCTGATCACATCTTCAGGTAAATCTTTGCTAGGCTGATCTCAGCATAATTGTGTATTCTGGGCTGATCGCAGTTCAAGTAAAATCTCCTAGGCTGATCCCAGCATTCAAGTGTATTCCATGCTGATCCTAGCTTAAGTAAAGTATGTGCTAGGCTGATCCCAGCATTTTAATGTATTATGGGCTGATCCTATCTTAACTAAATCTATGCTAGGCTGATCCCCACATAGAGTGTATTCTGGGCTGATCCCAGATTCGTGGACTAAAGCTAGACTGATCCCAGCCTGAAAGAAATATTTTTATTTTTTTATTATTATATTTAAGAATTGTAAATGAAATATATTTAACAGGCATGACTTTTACGTTAGTAGTATAATTTATGAGTGTCTGATCGGTAAATGTATTAAGTGTTTGCTGAAGTTTAATGACCAAAAAAAACGAATTGATTGGATCTGGGATATTGTTCTGTTTCTCTACACAGCCAATAGCCGAGACAAAGGTAGACATAATAGAAACCAAATAGTGTTTTTTTTTCTCAACAAGACATGAAATTACAATTGCCAAACTGGTACATGGAGAAGAGAGAAAACAAATAGTGCTGTGGAATTTTCATGTGGTCATACCAAAGACTTAAAAAAATGGTACTAACAGCTGCCTTGCATGATTCTCAGCATTAAGAGGTTAGTGTTAGGACTGGTCGGCCTAGTGTCAGGATAATGTGACTGGGTGGGACATAATGCTACATGTCTGCGGCATGATGCCTCAGCACTAGACACCACTATAAACTGCCACACTTCAAACATCATAGCAATATGACTCAAAAAGTGTTAAAGCTATGTTAAAAATCCTAATCAAACAAATAAACATAACCAACTGCACCTGTAAGCTTGCATGGGACATGTAGAAAGAGCTCTTTTTACCAAAGTGGACAATTTTATTTATCCCAGTTATTAATGTTGTAAGTTCCAAAACCTGTACTGGAATATCCTCAGCATAAAATGAGAGCTGGAAGAATCTGTGCACCTCCTTGAATTTGTTGGCAAAGGTTCTGATGTACTGTTCCCACGAATGGCAAGAATTCTGCCTCATATATTGCAACCTGCATAACTGAAGGGGTGGGAGTTGTCTTCCCTAGTGCTGCATTGTTGTCCATGACAGGGACATCCAGCAGCAATGAGTCTGGCAGAGAACAACTCTCCAATAATGTCACGTTATAATTGCCGTTTCTGGTGGCCAAGAGGGTTAACTTGACTGTAACAGCACAGCAACAGGAAGATGAACAGAAAGTCTGTTTTCATGATATGGAAAACCATTAGATTCAAATCCTACACAAATCCATAAGAAAAATTTGATGCAGAGACTCAAATTCCATTGCCTGTACCTGTGAAAAACTAGTGATGTGAAACCCTACATTCATTGTCCGTACTTTTGAAAAACAGGAGAACAGACTGATCACCTATTATTATATATGATGCAATGTTATATCAGATTATCTAATGTGGTAGGCTCTTTGAATTCAGCTGGCAAAAGCCCCATGAAGACAGCAAGTAAGAGGCTAATAACAATCTCTTGCATAATTCCCTGTCTGCCTCTCAATTTTAAAGTACATGTACAACATCTCTATCCCTGTTGAAGGTAATGACTAAGCCTTTAAATCTGACATTACATCATCTTACCACACCACAAATTCCATCCTAAACGCATTCAGCCCCAGCATTGTTAACAACATTTCTGCTGCTCTACCCCAGTAGCACTAACCTATGTCTAGCTGTGTGTGCCCCATTATAGTTTAACCTGTTTAGACAATTTTGTAAATATGCACATGCATTCACTCTTACCTTAATTTCTCTTCTTATGTTCAAAAAAAATCCATGAAGTTTTTACTAATTATTCCAGCTGACTTTGTCTACACAGTGAAGTATTTTTTTTAATTGTCTAAATCTTACAACTTTTTAATCTCCTGATTTGTCCTAAGCTGTCTCTTTCCTGTCATACATTTGTAGACAGTGTTTGGTATTGAGATGTAATGATTCATCATTTCATATTAGCATTATATTTTCTGCTTTGATATACTGTATCAGTACTTTTTTTACTTCTGGAATATCAAAATGCATTTTGCATCATATCATGACTGTGTGACAACGCATTGATGTAGTAACACTTGAACATGATGCATCACAACATAATTCAGTTAATGTTGAGAACAAAGAACAAGATTCAAAAACAGAATATACAATGTTTTATAGGTTGTGGAAAAATGCATTATTTTGAATCACTTTTTAGATTTGGTTATGTGATAATGGGACCTTTTGGGATAGTTCTGCTTTTTATTAAAATTCAGATATAAAGCTTAAGTTCAGGATTTAATACCAATACAAAACAATAACTTCTTATCCCATAATGCTCTACTAAGACCAGAATTGCAACCAGAATTTTAAATGTGAATACTTCAGCTGTATTTTGGGTTCTGGTCTCGAATTATTTAATGTTTCAGGGACTCTAATGCTTGCAAAGACATTGACATTTAATAAATGCATTCTGCAGAAGGGTCCATAATATATTCAGGTAACAATACTTACCGGTAGTATGCTGCCATCTTATATTGCCAACACAACAACATAGAAATTACAACATGGAGTGAATTTACAGCATTTTTGTGATCAAATAGAGGATAGTCTGTAACTGATAGGTTATGGAAAGAAATGCATCACTTTGACTCACTTTTAAGCAATATTGGTTGGCACTCAATCTACCACTCCTGTGGCATAGTGGTCAGAGCATCCGCATCAGGTGCGGGAGGTGGTGGGTTTGATCCCCATCCGAGTCTTATCAAAGACTTACAAAAATGGTACTAACAGCTGCAATGCATGGTGCTCAGCATTAAGAGGTTAGTGTTAGGACTGGTTGGCCTAGTGTCAGGATAATGTGACTTGTAGGGACATCCTGCTACATATTAGCAGAATGATGCCCTACTGCTAGACATCATTATAAACTGTAACATTGCATTGCAGACATTCTAGCACGATGACTGAAAAATTGTTAAAGGTACATTAACAATCGAAATCACACACACACTGTACTCAATATAATCAAGAAATGTTGGTGGAGGGAGTTCGGGCTACAGAATCTTTAGGGAGATCGGATAAGTTGTCCTTTATCAAACAAGGGCTTCATTCTAATTCTTTCTACAATAGGGCCATTAAATTAACTTTAGTTACATAATTGATTTGTAATTCTAACATATAAGCATCATCTACACTACCAACTCTCCCAATTTCATTTTTTTGCCAATAATCAATCTAATCTAATGCGGTACATTGTATCACCTGTAAATTGTATGATGTTTATTGTAGTATGTTTTGTATCAGAAGACAAGTAATTATCATAATATTAGCTTATCATAATATTAGCATATTACAACCACGAATGCAATGCAGTATATAGTGTTGAGTAAATTGATAATCTTTATGTTGACTAAATAGAAAATAGTATGAAATGTATGAAAATAAATTCATCATTTTAGCTCATTTTTGTACTCAAATCTAAAAAGGGTAGATAATGTTGACTACTGAAAGTACATCTGGTTCAGGGAATTAAATTTGTTTAATGTCATATTATGGCTTCATTCAAATTTTTTGTTCATCAGGGTTTCTCAAAGACCCAAGAGTATATTGCGTGTCAAGGACCCCTTCCTGCAACCATTGATGATCACTGGAGATTGATCTGGGAACAAAATGTACGAGTTATTGTAATGCTGACACAATACAAGGAAGAAACCTGGGTGAGTCTTTTAGACAAAGTGGGGGTAATGCTAGAGAAAATATTTGGTCTAGCTTATATTAGTCCAAAGGCATGGAACGATGCTCAATAATCAGACAACAATTACATCTTAGACTATAGTATACGTTATGTCACATTATTTAAAGGTCAAATACAAATGAAGATATATGATTGCAAAGTTAATGGGGTTACGTTAAATTTCACAGTGACTATTTCATCTTTGTGTGGCCATAAGCATGTACATTTGTAATATGTGATGCAGTAAAATCCTTTCATCTTGTAGCATGAAAAAAGGATTTGAACTTTGGCAGCTTCATTTTTATCACAATATTTCCTGTTGACTTCAACCCAAGTCCTACATTAGGAGTGTGAATAAAATAATTATTCATTATGAATCAGAGTTCAACAGGAGCATTCCACCATGTGGATCAGATGTTTAGCAAACCTCATATCTAATTCAAAATTCTGACCGTTGTTTGGAATTTTCCAATCTTACATTGACGCATATGAAGGTTTTTATTAAGGTACACTAAACAGACTAAACGTGATAATTGCTACTTTTCATACAGAACGTTATTTTCAAGCTAAATAATGACATCCAAGACCTTATCCAGTGTATGTTTTTGAGTATGAATGATTATTATCAAGCTCTACTACATATAATCCACTTTCTCTATATGTTACATTCTACAAAATCACTAATTAGTTTCATTTTGAAATTGAACAATTAACAAACTTGGCAAATAAGTTGCACATACAGCTAATATTTGTAAGGGAAATATTATATATGAAGTCTAGGGGAAAGAATCAAGGATCAAATATATAAAAATAGCAGTTACAATGACTGTGTACATTATTATTACCAGATTACTACTGGCTTGTGGCAGTCATAGGATGGAGGGATGGGGAATAATATGAAAAAAAATGTTTTTAATTGTCATGGCAAGCCATGAAATTAGCTCTTGTTACACAATTGATATGTAATTCTATCCTATTAACAGCATCTACACTACTCACTCTCATTTTTTTTTGTGTTCCTATAATCAAACACAGACAGACTACATAATTTAGTAGTATCTTCTGGACTTTGTTTTCACACATGTAAAGAAGTTTAAAATACATAATTATCACCTTTGCTCATTAAGTGATACCAGGTGTTAATTAAAATAAGTTCAAATTTTTAGATTTCTATAGTTTAGGATTATGGTTATTGTTGCTCTAATTTTGCCCCAAATAATGATAGAAGCACCATTGTCTTGCACTCGCTCAAGGCACAGTTTACAACCTAATGAGTTTGAAAATGGTTTTATATAAGTTCATTACATCCTTATTTGCTATATATCTTTTGTATTTTGTTGACTCCATCCATTATGTTTTATTTCAATATTAGGTGAAGTGTGAGCAATACATGCCACGAGATCTTAAGGATCCAAAACAGTATGGTGACCTTGTTGTTGAGTGCTTGACATATTCTTCAATGAATTCTTTTGAGTATAGGACCTTAAAAATAAGACTGGTAAGTCATCTTTTGGAGATTCACGTGAGTTTTTCTCTCTCATTTTTTACACTAGTAACAAGGGTTGCACATCTGAGAAAGCCATGTAAGATAAATCTATCTAAATTCAGGGTTCCCAAGCTACAGGGAAATTGTTTTTTTTCCCCGATCTTGAAAAGTCCCTAAATTTAGCAAACATTGAAGAATGTTTTGAAAAACCTGGGAATTTTCCTCCGCAATTTGATGCCCAAAGCACTTACATAATTGAGTTATAACTGAACTGATCAGGAGTTAATTTTATTGAGTTCTAACCTGAATATTAAGAGGTTACAGTATGGATCATTTGGTTACTTTTATAAATATTTGTTGAGACAATCCAAATGAATAGTGGAGTAGATTCGTCTAGTAGACATTTTCTTTCACAGTCAGCTCTATATCCATCTAATTTTTGTTATGGAAGGTATGAAAACCAGTCTAGCATCACAAGAGGCCAATTAAACATGGTGGCATTAAAGCAGTCTTTAGCAGATGGGCTAGCAAACTTAAACATTGTTAAATTGAGTTATATGTGCATGAAATAAATATGAAAATTATTTACTCACAAATTATGAGTATTAAAATTTTTGTCTTTAATCTGCTGAAAGACGATAAAACTAATGCGTTGATGCTGGTATAAGCAATTTCGATTGCTAGTTGTACGAGCACACAGAATCTCACAACCATCATTTTCAAATATTGTAGAAAAATATTAAATGACAGTCCAGGTATACTGGTTGTAATAAAAATACAATAATCTGAGACCTTCTTTCAAAGTTTTGTTGTTATCATGTGACTACCACGTTGACATGTGCTCTCTTATGCAGGGAGCATATGAAGCAGAACCAGACTACTCTGCTTGATGAATCAGAAGTCTCTAGTAGTTGTTCTCAACATAAATATGTTTAGAATTATATGTTCTTTCTGGTTTTTACAAAAGGTATCAGACTTTTATTTAATATAATTGAAATTTTGTACAACAACACTAAACAGGAGTTTGTTGATGATATCACATAACTATTGGACTTTCAATGTCGCTGTTTGAGATTTGTGAAGTCATGTTACTATTAACACAAATGGTGTGTACCGTGTCAGGTTTCATCTATGCTGAGTTTCTTTGAGTTTGTCAGCAGATTCAAGCCATAACAATTACAATACTTGCCATTTTTTGAGAAAATAAATAATTTTCCTATCGATATCATGCAGGTATAAGTCGATATAACATAGTTTAAATTTACTAGGCCTGCATCCAAGTTATTTTACGGTGGCATCTGATTCCAAATATTTTAATATGTAATTGCTCTGAACCCACATTCCATTTTAAATGTCCAAATGTGAAATATTGAGTTGGAATATTCTACGGAAACCTAATTTAGAAAAAAAAATTAATCTTAGAACTGAACTTTGATGTAAAACTATTACATAGTACCATGTAGCTTGAATCATTGGAAACAGATCTTAAAATGAATGCATGAGAAATGGAAAATTGTCGTCCCTTTTATCATATATTTAGAAATGATGAGAGCGTATGTATCAATGCAGGTTTTGGGACTGGTTTATTGAACTACAAGAAGACAAGTTGATTCTACAGAAAATTCAGTCCTTGTTTATATAACAGTATATAATTTTGAAGGTCTTTTGTCAAAATTTAAATCCAGCATTTTGTAAATGTCTTTTAATGATGGAATGTGAAGGGGTTTAGGTTGGTTGAAAAAATCTTGGTTGAGATTTTATTGGCACAGATAAATTCAGGGTTAAACTTTTTGTGTTACTAGATAAGATTCTAATACATGTATTTTGCATTTATTGGGTGTTTTTTCATACTGTGATAAGAAATGTTTACTTTGTTAAACATGCATATATATTGCTCTAGAATTCTTTAGAATAAAAGGTTTGAAAGGAAACAAAATAAATTATGTTCATTACATTATTTCCGCCCAGCAACATAATGCGGGTCAACAAAGTACTGTTAGAATTTGTATTTTGTACATTGAAATTGCTATAAATTCCAATTTATAGGAATATAGTCATATTTGTTTTGTGTGACTCATTTTGTGGTTTTGTACACGATCGTTAATGGTCATATGTTAACCTTGAACTTTTTTATTATTTCATCCTGGAAGAAACCTGGAATAGACTTGGAAATTTATATTTAGAAAAGCCTGGAAACCATGTAAAATGAGTACAATGTACTTTCTATATTCATCTTGATTTCATTAGAGTATATAACAATTTTGGGAAGTTTTAATATCACAACCTTTTATTATTATCAGTTTACAACAAAGTTTTTTTTGTTACCTAAATATGTTGTTCTTATATCTTTTCAGTAAATTCAAGTTTAAAATAAAGACTTTGTAGTAAACTAAACAATTTATTACCTATATATTGGTTTTGCAATAAAGTAACACTGCATTACCATCTTATTGGTTTTGTAACATTTATATTGGTTGTAAAAATATATTTTACCTTTTTCTTGGTTTTGTAAAACCAGACCTGCCAGCCCTTACAATTTTGCCACATGTCTTACGGAAATATATCCAATAAAATATGGACTGTCAATAAAAGGACAAAGTTTGGAAATACGGTTGTTAGCAGCTATAATTCTGATGCAGTCTGGTCTGTTTTTATTTGGATCTGGAATTCATGTTAGATTTAGTTGCGTTGGCCATGGAACCAGACAGGCAGTATAGTAGTACTACTGGCACTATACACTGCACATATTTTGTGATTCAAAACATCTGCATAAGCAAGCAAGTTTAAAAATGGCATCATCAAGTGATAAATTTTCATGATGAAAGTGATAATAAACCTCTCAAAAATTTTTAGTAGACAGTACAGAAGAATTAAAGGAAATATTCAGATTCTTAAGGAACAAGGAAGGAAGTACAGCATTTATGTTCAGTGGACATCATGCATTGATTTGAATGTCACATTGCAGAAAGATGATTCACTTAGTAATAACCCACATGAAATTTAATTTTCTTTTTTTAAGGATTACATCAAGCTGTGAGATAGCAAGAAGCCATTGAGTTTGTGAAACTGTACTGGAGGTGATCATGGTTCTAGCATACTTTAAAATCTTTTCAGGCCTTGCTGAACTCAGTGTTTGCCATTGTTGCATCAGTCTTCAATCACACTTCTGGACTTTTAATGTGTTCCAGCTTGACAATAGCAGTATATGAATTTTATTGTGCCCTACTAAAAACTGCTCTAACTTGTGAAATAAATTGACTGCCTTACTGAGAGAGCCTTGTCAGGATTGGCAGGTCTAATAAACTGAAACAAATTACCATTTTATTGATTTTGTAATAAACTAAAAAAAATGTGTTACCATTTGTAACCATTTGGCTTTGTAAGAAACTGAAAACTATGTTACCTTTTAATGGGTTTAAATTTATAATAAAAATAAACAAATTTTTACCTTTATATTGGTTTTGTAAACTAAAAATGTGTTACCCTTTAATTATTTATATTATTTTTGTAATAAAAGATAATTTGTTTCTTTAATATTGTGTTTTGTAACCAAAATTTTAAAAAATAGCTTTATATTGGTTTTGTAATAAACTATAGAGTTTACCAAATTATCAGCAGTAAATTCTAGCTTAGAATATATATTTTGTAATAAACTTAACATTTTTTTACTTCTAATAAAGCCAAAACAATTTTTTTTTAATTTATGGTAAATGTATTTGGTGGAAAATGAATTATGTCTATATGGCTCCATAGAATCAATTGGCAGGAATGAAGCTTCTTTGCTGAATTCCAACTAACAGTCTGATATATCTAAGATGGGATTTCTCAATCTCACACAAACACATGCTTTATTATAATTTACTTTTCCTTAAGTTCATTAAATAAAATGGCAAATTGTTACATTTCTTAATATACAAATGGTTACATTTATACCGCCATTTATGTATCCAGCACCATTTCATGTGATACATTCTATTCGTCCCACCTTAGAGCACGTGAGTCTTGGGGATGATATGCATTAGGAGTTATACTGTAATATACAGAACATATGATATGCAATTAATGTACTTATTATACTTGCTATGACTGTTTTAATATGTTGATCTTTTTAAAAAGCAATACTGAGAAGCCCCCTTTTAATTACATTGGCCTTTCTTTTTTCAGTTTCATTTTGGCAAGTGCTCACGTTTAACAACATCCATGCATATGTCAACTACCCTAGTGGATATTGCAATGCCCAATGCCCATTACATTTTATAAACAATACTACTGATTCAGATGCTGCACATAGGAAGAAAAACTTTGGGTTACATTTTCTTTTCCACAATATTGTAATTTTAGTGCCTTGATTTTACATGACAGGGAGAAAAGGAACGAACAATCAAACATTTTCACTTCCTAAGCTGGCATGACTACTCAACCAATGTTCAGCTCGATACAATGATTGATTTCATCAAAAAAGTTCGCAGCTTCATGCAACCACCTGATGTAGAAGGACCAATGATTATTCACTGCAGGTGAGTAACACAAAAGTCATTTATTGATATAAAAGCACACTAAGAATAAAATTTTCTTTCCCTGAAAATGTTCAGTGCTAATTTAATTTTCAATGCTATTCAGTTTGTTTATGTACTTATTGGAGTACAGTAGGTATAGTTTTAACCACAATATTATATTACTAATCATGGATTCCATCTGCGGAAAGCCCAGCAGGTCAAAGCCAGTATGGTATGGAAAACCATAAAGCAACTGAGAATTCCAGCTATACTAGGGTGAATGGGGTATATATGTATATATAAAGACAAATATCATATAGGTTATGAAATTCTTAATGCATACTCTACAGAGATTTGAAGCCTGGTAAACAGGTTATGCCACCCATCACCTCGACCACCTGTCTTGAGAGACCAGACTCTCCATGCACAGATATATTCATTATATAGTGGTGTCACCTGTTATGAGAGACCACCTGTCTTTAGAGACCATTATTGTTTGACAGAAAGGGTGGTCTTTCAAGACAGGTTCTACTTTACCGCTATTATTTAACCAGTAAAGATTTCTGTTGCAAACCCATGCTTGTTGGCAAGATCTCCACCTTTTTTGTAGACCTAACAACAAATTTTCATAAGGAAGATTATTAATAGGACAACACATAGACCATTTATTGTGTGCATTAGCCTGGTAAGATGGTATCACAGTTTCAGTTTAATGATAGTATCAAGTTTCTTGTTTTGGATGATGTCACCAAAACTGAATAATCCTTGCATATTTAATCACCTGTGCATCAACACAGCACATAAATTACAAATGTATCCATTCCGTGACAATTTGCCAATAATTTCCAAAATTCTTGTTAACACATTAATCCCTGGCGCCGCCTGTACGGAGCAGGAGGTAGTAGCCTACTGCCAAGCTCAATAGCGTCAAGATCATGTATGGTACACTAAATTGGGTGGTAATATAGAAAGGTAGACAGATTTAGCTCTACAATGATACCAAATAATCTAGATGTTTTAGCACTACAAATACTGAGAAAAACCTAATATTTTGGACCCGTTTTTTTCATCCAAAATTTGATAATTGTTCGAATCCAATTTTAGACTTTTTGGCCTCAGATATAAGGCAGACCAGTCTGAACACAGACAGGTGAGACTGCAAAAAGTAGGATAAGGTGGGCAGTTTTAATAAAGAGTGGTCTCCATACGAAAATGATGGTTTCTTCAAGCAAAAACGAAAGAAGAAAAAAGAACTCCAACTTTTCCCCTTCTGCTCATGCATGAGCAAAATAACCAATGGAAAACAATGTTTTTAACACAATTAGGCATTAGGCTAATGGACTATTTCCAAGAAGTCAATGTATTAGGATCTATTCAGAAATATGCGCCAAAATGTGTTTCATGCAAAAACAGCAAAAACTTCCAGGGGTTAATGTGTTAAAGTAGAAGTAAACTCTTAAATAGATAAAGGTGTCCATTGCTGGTTTTTTTGACATTTTAATAATTTTAATTTTAAAAAGTTTTTGAACTGGAAAGTAAATGACATTTTAATTTAAAAACAAATATAGCAATTCAATATTTACGTCTGCTTATTGTGATTTTAAGGTAATGAATAATTTTATGACATGCTGTAAATTGGTCTAAGATGGATTTCAGACTCTGATGCTGTTGTTTTGGTTCAAAATATGACACAACACAATCAGATTGAAGTTACTTGTAATTTTTTTTGCTCAGATAATTATTTATAAATTAAAATGAATTGTTATGTGTACCTAGTTGAATCTTTGAAAATATTTCAGTCTGCTTTAGTATCACCCGATATATTCTGTAAGCTTTCCATAGATATGCATGTAATCATTACAGCAGTAGCTTTATATCAAATGACTTTTACATTTTCATTGTTGCTCAAAAGCTGATGTTACTTAAACAATATCTGCAAAATGTTCCAGAGTTCCGGATGTGCAAAAAAGATGAATGTTATAAACATGACTAATCAAGGACAAAATCTCTTTGAACCCTATTTAAAATCTGATTGAGAAAGTCATTTTGTCATATCACTGTGATGCCCGTAGAGACATAACTAGTTTGGTGACCCCCACTCTTTGTTTTAAAAAACACTTACATTCCAATTTTATTTCTTCATTTTAATATGAGAGGATTCTTGATGAATATAATTTGAATAGTGTTCTGCCTTAACAGTTTATGCACGTCAGATTTTGGTGTGGCGGGGTTGAGGTTCAGGTGGATACATCAACAAATAGACACCATATTCCATAGTAAACGTTTTCTGCAAAATTAGTGATGTTTACCTTCTTAGTATATCATGTGAGAAATTTTTATATATGTTCAAGTGACACAACTGGTTGTATGAGAAGGGTTTATACTTGGAATATCAATTAAATCAAATAAATTAAACATGGGGCCATGGTTTTGATTCTGTACTGCTTGTTTTGCTGAATGTAGCAGCTTAATCCCTGAAATAGCTCTGAGACATTGTTTAATCTTTTACATGATGCACTACTCTAAAATCCAAACAAGACCAGGATTCTGTGATTTAATCTAACTGACCTCTTGACGGTTTGAGCTTGAGATAATAACCTACTAATTTACTTGTACACAATTATTTAAAATTTAGTCCATTCCTGATCTGAACTGAATACCAGACAATTTGTAGTTATTGTTTTAGATCAAATTTGTTATGTTAGTATACAAATATTGACTACAAATCATGGAAATAGTAATGTGTTTGCCATAGTATGTGTAACTTAAGAACTCAACTTACTGACTAGTGCCTAACTTGATAGGGTAACGTAATTGGATTTCAACACTACAATAAAATATTTTTTTCAGTGGAGAATAATTATTAGGATAAATTGAATATTGCATCTAGTACCAGAAAGTTACAATATCTTTTTTTTATAAAAAATATTTGTTCATCTAGTGCTGGAGTTGGTCGGACAGGAACCTACATCGCTATAGACTATGCGATTCAGCTCATTGATAAGTATGGGCATGACTCCACCTTGGATATCTTCAACTTTGTCCTGAAGATGAGAGAGAACAGAACCACTATGGTACAGACAGAGGTTAGTAAGATTGGCCACATTGTTCCTAATTGTTCCAATTATCAGCCCTAAATTTCTCTATTATACATGACTATATGTAATATGAGCCTTGTTCTTCTTTTTCCCAAGAAATATATATTTTGACCATTGGGGATGTAGAATAGGCACAATGTACACTCCAGCATGTCATAAAGGTGAGTAATGGATTAAATCTGTCTACCCAGGGATGTGTCTCATAATGAAGTTCCAGCAGAGCGGTCCAGACATTTTAAAAGCATGCATTTTATATAAAGAATTTGAGCTTTTATTTTAAAATTAATCTTTTACCCTGAGATGTTTATCATGATATATTCTATCACCGAAGGACTTGGACACTTTAAAATGGTAGTTTATATTGAAAATTTAACCTTGTATTTGAAGAGTATTCCCTTTTACTCCTTTTAAGGAAAACATAAACTTACTCTGCATTGTATAAGCTGATGTGATTTGAAATCACATTCATATTTCTGTCTGTTCATTGTTTACTTAAGCTGGGTATCACCATCCACATTTTATCATAACACATATCATAAAAAAATTTGTATATGTAATAATTATTTTCATATATATCATAATTATTTTTATACATATCATAATAATTATTTTTATACACATCATAATAATTTGTATACATATCATAATACTTATTTTATACATATCAAAATTTTTTTATACATATCATTATTATTTTTATTCATATAATATTTTTATACATATAATAATTAATTTTATAATATAATAATTATTTTTATACATATCAATTATTTTTATACATAATAATTATTTTTATACCTATCATAATTATTTTTATACATATCATAATAAGTATTTTTATACATATCATAATAATTATTTTTATACATGCCATAATAATTAATTTTATACATACCATAATATTATTTTTATACATATGATCATAATTATTTTTATACATACCATAAAAATTATTTTTATACATATCATAATAATGTTTTGTATGCATATCATAATAATTGTTGTTATACATACCATAATAATTTTTTTATACATACCATTATAATTATTTTTATGCATATCATAATAATTATTTTTATACATACCATAATAATTATTTTTATACATATCATAATAATTATTTTTATACATACCATAATAATTATTTTATTCATACCATAATAATTATTTTTATACATATCATAATAATTATTTTTATACATATAATAATAATTATTTTTATATATATATACCATAATTATTTTTATACATATCATAATAATTATTTTTACATGGTATGTATCTCAGTAGTGCCAAATATAAATTGAAAATTACACAGCTGAATATATATTTTTAAAGTAAGCATAAGCAGCAGAGGGGGCGAGCCGGACAACTTTTCAAACAAAAAATCAATAAACCCTTCAAAACAACAAATAGAGCCTTCCTACGAAATCTCGTGTTTTAACCACAAAAAAAGAAAGTCTTCATTTGGCAAATGGAGCCTTAGCGATTTTGTCTGGAACACGATCATGCAGGGTGAATCCAGGCGTCGATGAGGCAAACTGAGGCTTCCTCGAAATGCCTCCATTGGGTAAAAAAAAAACGACGGACACTCACCCTCCGTTGCTGCTATGATTTCAACCGAATATTTCATCAAGTCCGATACGATATCGTGTCCTCGGGGCTGATAAATTTATAGTCACAAATCCGTGTGGTATTGACTGAGCGTGACTAAAGAAATTTCTAAACCGATTATGATCCATATCACCGCAGCACCAAGTTTGCCAAATATTTCTAAGAGTATGTGTGTCAACTCCATTAAATACACACAATAAATTGCAGTTATCTCTGATCACTTTTGGTATTTGTGTGTATCGTTGAGTGACATATATCACATCAGTGCTTTTATGCCTGACTCTGGAAAATATTCTAGCAAGATTTTTTTGATTATCTAACATGATATCATCATATACGACTAAATTGTTAATACTTCCATCGATATCATCAATGCTCGGTGCATCGTTGATATCAGTAATAAATTCAATAATATCATCATTGATTAGAAAATCTTCGAGTTTTGATTTTGCTTTCTCGTTAAAATCCTTTAGCACTTCATAGCATCGCTGATCGTCTACACTCGGGGCTATTAAATACAATTTGTCCCATTTCATCCATCTCGTTATCAAATTAAGTAGCAGTTGTGTCTTGCCGCTTCCAGATGGTTCGATTATAATCATTCTAATTGAATTCGGCAACATTGCATGGTGTTTAATAGGTTCCCGTCGTCGGGTAGCTGAATAATCAATTACATTCATGCTGTTATATATAAATTATGGATCCATATTGTGTGAAATGTAGGGCGCGTACTGGCACAGATGACTTGACGACGATTACAACTAAAAATAACCGATCAGCGCTTTCTGGTAAATGCGTACAATGTAGTACAAAGAAATTTAGTTTGTTTCCTTTGGTAAACCCAAGGAACCTTTAAAAAAAACGAGGAGGTGATATCGCAGCCAAGCTAACTAAACTCCCTGGAACCCCATGGGCAAAGTATCCAGGAGAAAAACACCTTCCAGGGTATAGTTATTGTGGACCGGGAACAAGACTTGATATCAGACTCAATAATCATAACCATCCCAAACCCGGTGAAGAACCAATAAACGCCATTGATAAGGCGTGTCACGCTCATGATGTTGCATATAAGAGCAGCAATTTGCAGCATAGACATCTAGCAGATGTGAAATTAATTCATGCATTAAATGCTATTCTTGATAAATCCTTCAAAGAAAATTTGGCTTCATTTTTGATAAAATCGGCTATGAAAGGTAAATTGATGTTAGGTGCTGGTAATTAATAACAACATGGAATCTATTTATTATTCTCCGAGTGGATACTGGAGAGGCAAGGCAGCAATCAATAAACTCCCTAGCGCTGCAAAAGTGAAAAAAAAAACACTGCGGCTAATTTGTTATCCAAACAGGCTATATGGCAAATTTATCTACCACCTCCTAAACAAATTCACTACTAGCATTTTGATGTGACCGTTCCTAATGAAGTTCATCAAGCTGATATACTATTTCTGCCACATGATGGTGGTTACAAATACGCTCTAACCATAATTGATGTTGCGAGTCAATACAAACAAGCAGAGCCGCTAAAGACAAAATCATCAACTGAAGTCGCTTCTGCATTTGAAAGGATATATCGACGAGGCCCACTACGCTGGCCAAATCTATTACAAGTTGATCCTGGCAAGGAATGTTTGGGTGCAGTGTTATCAACAATGAAGCATCATAATGTCACCATCAGACGAGAACATACTGCGCAACATCGTGATCAGGCAATTGTTGAACGGTTTAATCGGACGATTGCTGAGCGGTTATTCGGATATCAATACGCGAAAGAATTCATCAAAAAAAAAGATCTCATGAATGGGTTAAAAGAATACCAGCTGTGATTACCGCACTGAATAATGAGATTACTAGAACAATCAACATGAAACCTATCAACGCGATTAAAAAGAAGTCTATACTAAAACTCCCACAAGAGGAATTTTCTAGAAACGCTAGCGTTTCCCAACCAATTCGTGGTAGTAATATCACTGTTAGGTATTTATACGAACCAGGAGAGCTCGAAGGCGGCAGAAAAAGGGCTACTGATCCTATTTGGAGTGTTACTGCACACAAGATATCTAGTATAACACGATCTACGGGTAGACCAGCAATCTATAGACTGGATTCCACTGCCCCTCAACGAGGATTTACTCGACAACAACTGCAAGTGATACCCGAGGATACTCAATTACCACCGCGGGGTCTTAACTAGCACCCCCCCCCCCCCAGAGGCATTATGATGGCACCCCGGCGCCTGTTGCACTCAAGACATGTTAGCATCACATTATCTCTTGTATGACCAATACTGCTATTTTTTCTGTCTACGGTAAATTGTCGAGAATCACTATCTGACCAACACCAATTCATTACACAAATGCAACTCGCGCAGTGATTATTCTGTTGCTGTTTCAACGTCATTATCAATTCAACATCAATACCAAATTCTCTATTATTTTTTTTATCCTGCTGTTTATAACCAGAAAGTTTTTTCTGATTATGTCCTTGACTCTGTCAAGGCTGACAGTATCACTTATAGCATTGTCATTTCCAAATTACGAAGCAATTTCATCCGTAGGATTTTCAAGGACAACTCTTCGGAGTTGATTTATTCTTCGTACTCTGGATACTGCGAGATAGACTAAATTCGACCATTCGATGCGATTATCCACCATCCAAACAATTGTATCTGATATAGTCAATCCCTGTGAAGAATGTATTGTTGCTGCTTAACCTAGCGTCCACGGGGAATTATTAGCAACTAATGCATCTTCAACGACGCTGATATCAACCAGCACAATATCATTTAGTACTAAATTCTGTCTTTGAAATCCTTCGGATTTTGGTCCTGGAATATCAACTTCTATATTCTGTTTTCGTGTATCCGATGGCCTATAACAAAGGGGCACTGGAAGTGTTGCAAATTTTTCTTTATTCAATTCAAATAACTTCATCTGAAGTGTGTCTCTGACTATTTTTCTACTTGCAATTATCAAATCATTTGGTCTCCACGCCTCCCAAAACTCATTCATGGGAGTTTCTGAAATTATTTCACGCGCTATTTCACACTGGATTTTATCCGGTTGTAATCTAATTAGCGCTTTGAATTCTCGTAATTGTTCATCAAGTGATCTATAATCAGTGTTAATTTCTTCATAATAGTCTACAAAACCCTTTAGCCATTCATGTGGGGATGCACCGACAAATGGTGGTGGTTGGCCGTGATCATCGCACATGACGACTTTTGTATTTTTCAATAACAACCACTCGAGAAATGTTTGTAATACATCTAATGACACTGTGCATATTTCATCCCAAATTATGATTTCAGGAATAAATTTCTCGCCCATACGCTCAGGAGTCCACTTATCTCCTTTCCATCGAAAGAAACTGTGATAAGTACAGGCATTTACCCCTCGCTGTATCATCTCTCTTGCAAGTCTGTGAGTTGGTGTTAGCACAATCATGTTTGACTTCCCGCGAAATAATTCAATTGCACGAGTAGTCTTTCCTGACCCACCACAGCCGTTTAAATAAACTGTTTTATATCTACAAATTGGACCAGATATCGATGGTGCATTAGAAAATTCTGATTGAATATCAAAGAGATTCCGATTGCTTTTTTAAAAATTATTTTCAATCGTAACATCTGCTGATTGAATATAATCATGAAGCATTTCCCGCTTAATTCTCCATGATCCCCAACTCTCGTCAGAATTTATGAATTCAGCCACTTCGCTGTTTATGTAAAATGAATCAGTGGCGACTCTAACTGCGGTGTCAGGAAATCTATTTATCATCGAAAATAAATTGATAGAAGCATAAGCGAGCATAGAAGCTCTCAAATGTGTGTACTTTGGATTGTATTCGTCGTTGTAGGTAACAATTGTACCCACTTTGGTTCCATTGGACAGAAATGCGTCTTTACGATTGACATATATGCCTTTATTCGTTACATCAGCGATTACAAAATCGTATTCAGCGTTGTCTATAATCAACCGTGAAGAATATCTTGTATTATCGTATTTGCCACCTTGAGTAAATTTACCGATTATTCTTCGTCCAAGATCTTTTGTTTCTCTGTTTCTGATTTTAAATAACTGTTTGGACCATTTTACAATTTCTTCTTCGTTGAAATTTGGAAAAAGTTTTCGCTGTTTGCTAATTATTTTTTCTATATCAGGTTGTGGTAACCAAACTGATTTCTGTGCTCGATAGGATATAATCGCTTCACTGACAATTAATGATTGTAACATCCCACAATCAATCATATATCTCAATAACACTATTGGCATCCAGTGTTTTTCAGACATGTGTCTACCAATCCAAAGATAACTACACGGATGAAGTCCTGTAGCCAATTCAAATGATACTACACGAGCGAATCCGGTTAAATCAAAATGTGGCAGCGGACCATTAATTGCAACAAGAGCCATTTCATGTGTGGGGTGTCCAAATCGTTTGAAGTATTCGCTACATTCTCCATACCCGAGAAAACTCCCGGTGTAACACGCAATCATATCAAAGGAAATAACGGTTTCAGTGTCATATTTTGTATTCCATAATCCACCATGGCTGTATTCAAGACAGCTCAATCTGACATCTGATAGAAACTTACTTCGCGTTGGTCTCCACGCGTTTTTCTTCCTAGCAAAATGTGTTGCAACCGAGGGAAGTGTAAAACAGTTTGTTAGTAATTGATCGTTGTCTTCCCCCAGAGAAAACTCACTAGCTAGTTTTTTCATTTGATTATGCAGCGCTTCAGTACGGTACAATTCTCCGTTGGGTCTTACAAACTGATCGAATCCACATTCATCGTCTGCAGCACTGTGAAATAGCCACATCGACACAGGATCTTTTTTACTCAAATTGTAAATAGCATCAAATAATTTCTGCTCGGAAAAACACTCTCCAAGTACAAACAGGGTTTGGGGTATATATTTTACAGTTCGTGTTCGTAGAAATATTGTTACTGCAGATGACCACGCGTGTTCGTTATGATCAATAATTTGTATTGGCGTTTCTTTTTTTGATTTATATTTCGTGTTCGTGTAATACTTCTCCGGTTATTGTCGTTACTGATATTGGAAATCTCAATGATGTTTCTAATTTAACTATATCCTGAATTGTTGCCCCATGCTGTTTCACCGTTAATTCCCATTTATTTATTTTTTTTCGTCTTAGATCAGTCAATTTATTTCCACGCAATGCATTTGTGAAGTGTTCTATTATTCGTTCTGCTACACAATTCAACGTTGAATCCGACGATAGTTTCATTGTTGCTAGTTTTTCAATATCAGGTTTGTCATTTAACGGATATATCCCGTACACAACTGCTGTTACAGGATAAGATCTCTCGTAGTATGGTTTGTCAATTCCAGTCAAAACTCCTGGTTTGGAATCTTGATTCACAGTGATAGTTTTTTATCCTTCAAGATGGGTTCGTATTTGTCCCTGATGATCCAATCTCCAGTGTCTGAACGGATAATGAATTTTATTCTAAAAAAATAGCTTTTTTCGCCAAGGTGTGAGATTGTCACTGCTGCTTTTTCATCATTCATGGTAGTGTCAACACGGCCATCAATTCATAATGTTGACCAACATTGAGATGCTCCATCACGCTTGAATTCATTAAAACAATCTCTGATTTTACTAATCATGGTTCTATCAAGAATTTTATTCTTTGGTGTATCAGAAACTCTATCAAGATTGAATTTAGCATTTTTCCAAGGGGTAATTTTCGATGATCTCTCAAACTCCTCCATACTATAATTAAAACAAGTATTTAAATAGAAGGATTTTATATAATGAATCATTGCAAATGGCTCATGATTGGATCAACAACTCCGTGTAACAAATCATGCAGAAATGAATTCTGTGGGTACCATATGCAAAGTTTTCGACGTGGAAGCCTTGGTCCGTTACCCTGCATACGATGTGGGGTTGGGGTTAGAGGAAAATCGCAGTTGTGTCTGAATTGTTGTGGCAAACGATACAGAGAGTTGAAGCGTTATTATGACAAAAGAATCAAAAAATCCATCAATGACCTTGACCCTGACTTTGACAAAGTAAGCGACAAAATCATAAGAACTCCTCAAGACTACATCGAAAGATTTTCAAATGTAATCATTCGACCAAACAATGAATTAGACAAATAGTATTAGTATACAAATGAAGCAAGAATTCAGACAACATCCTGTGATCATAAATTATGAAGCATCCAGTGATGGTACTGTCAGACACTGCAGATTGAAGAAACCAGTTGGTGCTGACAATGGTATGGGGAATTTGAAGTTTGGCGCTGGAAAGAAGAAATATTACTGCCATCGTTTCGTGTATGAGTGTTTCCAGGGATTCATCAAGGATGGTTTTGTTATTGATCATATGGATTCTAATCCAAAGAACAATTTTTTATCAAATCTGGAAGCTGTTACACAAAGTGAAAATTTGAAAAGAGGAAATACTGGACAATGCTCGAAAAAAGCGAGACCCGTAACATCATTTAATATAATAACTAATGAAGAAAAATATTCCAATAAATGAATGAAGCCGGTAGGTATTTCGAATTTTGTCCACCTTCTGTTCAATTCGTTGCAAAGGGAATCTATCGATCTGCGATTTCAAAAAAGACCGGATACAAAATTCAATTCATTTATGTCTGACGCGTCCATCTTGAGAAAAATAGTTTTTGTATTAGAAATATGTATTATCATATATGAATTCTGAAAATATGAATAACATTATAGCTGAAATTTCAAAATTGAAAAGTCAGGATATTAAACTATCTGACAATTTAAATCCTGATCAAATTATGTCTGACTTTCAGGATATAGAATACGGTATTATGACTAACAAGTATATGCTACCAAAGAAATATGCGTTAATCAAAAAAGTTCAGAATTCTATTCGGGACTCTTGCATTTTCCAGTGACGTAAGTGTGTTTGTCCCGTTATTTACTACCGTGGAAGGAATACGAAAAGAATTGGGTAGGGATTATGAATTGAAAAAGGATGTTAATTCTAAAATTAGAAACATACGAGCGTTAATTCAAGAAAATGAAAAAAACAACTAACGATTTGACAAACAGTCTAATCGAAATTGTCTACGAGAATTTCCATGCAAAATCGACTACTTTACCAGACTGAAATTATTGATGATTTTTAGTTGTTTTTGTCATTTTTTTGGCATTTTTTGACTGAAATTATCGATTTTTTAGTTAAAAATCATCAAAAATGAATCCTAACAGCTTTTCCCTACGAAAATTTCCATGCAAAATCGACTACTTTACCCGACTGAAAACCACCAAAAAAGTCAAAAAAACAATGAAAATGCATCAAAAACAGGCAAAAATGCATCAAAAACAGTGAATAAAAAATAAAAATTTCTGTTTATAAAATTTATTTCATAGTGAATAAAAAATAAAATTTCTGTTTATAAAAAATATTTCATAGTGAATAAAAAAATAAAATCAATCCAACAATTCCTAACAGCTTTTCCCTACAAGAATTTCCATGCAAAATCGACCATTTGACCCGACTGAAATTATTGGTGATTTTTAGTTGTTTTTGTCATTTTTTGGCATTTTTTGATTGAAATTATCGATTTTTTAGTTAAAAATCATCAAAAATGAATCCTAACAGCTTTTCTGTACGAGAATTTCTATGCAAAATCGACCATTTGACCGTAAAATCTCTTTGAGATTTTCAACTGAAAACCACCAAAAAAGTAAAAAAAACCAGTGAAAATCAATGAAAAACAGGCAAAAATGCATCAAAAACAGTGAATAAAAAATAAAATTTCTGTTTATAAAAAATATTTCACAGTGAATAAAAAATAAAATTTTTGTTTATAAAAAATAAAATCAATCCAACAATTATTAATCGAAAAAGGCTACGGGAAATCGACCATTTGACCCGACTGAGATCACTAACAAACAGTCAAAAATACAATTTGCAATTTATAATTTCAATAATTTTTTATTTCAAATTAACTGAAAAATGTTTTTGTCTGTTAGGTCGGGTTATGACATCTCTTTGGGAATTCAAATTGAAAAATTGTTTTACAATTGAAATCTACGATTTTTAATAATGGTCAACGAGGCATTAACGACCCAATTGGCTCGTGAGAGACTGGTCGCGATCAAAAAATTTATACCAATCCGCGACTCTGTAAGGAATAAACTGCAAGCTAGACAGAGTTTACAAACGGATTTTGCTGTGGGATCTGAAGAATTGTTTAAAACAATAATCACAGCAACGAAGGGGCAAGAGCGTGCTATATGGGGAGATGTTCCGACTACGGGAAAACCTCTTATTGTTGAACTTGAAAAAATAGCAGCGGAAACTGAACAAACAAAACAAGCTGTACAAAAACTCCACGGTGATATGGAAATTGAACGATTAGGTGATATTGTATCTAAAACACCTGAATCAAAAAGACCAGTAGATGACCTACGCGCGAGATTTAACGAGGAAGTGTTAGCAGTAATTGATAAGGCCGATCCAGTAAAAATTCCTGCGCTTGTTGTTGAGACTTATGAAAACATAAAATAAATGTTGAAACCAGAACATCATAAATACGTTAGAAGTATAAACTCACTGGGCTGATATATTCTGCAAAATCAAAACTAAAACAAGTCAAATTGACACAAGAAGTGCATCATACATTGAATATATCAAGATGGTGGATAACGTGTATAATCAATATGAAGAGTTTACACAACAACAAAAACCGCAAAAATTGCAAGGAAAGCGACAGCAACCTGCAAAGAAAATATATTTCTCACCTAAAAAACTAATAAAACCTTCGACACCATTGGATGATACTCTTGATTATTTACAAACCACGGATACAGAAATACTGGATACTAGTATCGGGAAGGGATTTTCCCAGAAATTGCCAGCAATTTCCAAAGGTTCCAGTGGGACCCCAAGTGGGGTATCAATTCAATGTCCTGGTAATGTTCTCAGTGATATATCACAATTAGAAGTTCTCATCGGAGGGAAACGAGCTGGAAATAACTCACCGGAAATAATCAATGAAGCAGCTGATATCTGCAGGCGGTTATTTGCCGGCGGTATCATGGATATTGCAACATAACGAAATTTCATTGGTGAGTTAGTGGAGGATTATCATAGTGATTAAACACCATGACTGAAAATCCCTAGGTGAAAATTCTACGAATTTTCCATTTTCGTCATCGGCGATGAATCACTGATTAGATAAATAACAATTGAATAAGAATGATCATACACTACAACCATGACAAACCAGCCAGCGTCTATGTAGTTAATTCACGGTTTCCAGTTTATAGCGCGTACTGTGGTGATGGTTTCGGTGATACCATTGCGGGGTTATTTGCAAGAATAGCTCCAAAAGTGACGCCGCTAGTAAAACAATTATTGACTATTGATGTTATTCGTGATAAGGGTATTAGTGCTGTTGGAGATCTTGCCGGGAAAGCGTTTTCAGCCGCGAAGGATAAATTAACAGTGCTAGTGAAATCACGGAGAAAATCCAAAGGAGGACCACTACCGTCTACAGCAGAGATGCCTGCGAGTGTTAGTAAAATTAAAAATAACGCAGTAGATCAAAAACTAGCGTCGCTGGTGACTCCCGACCAAAGCAACATCGCAAATATGATAGCGGGGAGTGGCTTACAACAACGACGGGGAAAATCCTACGGAGTGTGAAAATCGTTTACGATGAAAATCGCGATTTAGATCAATGGATATATAATAAAATGTTCAAAAGGTCACCTGATCCAGCGTTTGATATAGACGCCCCAGTTCGCAAGGATGATTCTGTACGCGATTATCAATTTTACGCCTATCATGCAATAGACTCAAATAGTCAATCAAGAATTGAACTTCAAGTTCATGATACCAGTAAATACTTTCTACCCGCTGAAGCGTTTATTGAAGTAGAAGGAGAACTTGTAACAGCTGCTGATACTCTTGCTGTACCAGCACCGTATCCAGTCGGTACTCAAGTCGGGTTTGTCAATAATGGTATCATGACGCTATTTGAGAGTGCAAGATACCTCATCGATGGAAAAGAAATTGAGTCGATAGATCGCGATGTTGATGTGGCTACAACAATAATCGGGTTAGCGAGATATTCTGATGATTATACAAGATCAGCAGGACCTTCTATGATGTTTGCAAAGGATGTTAAAAATACCGCTGGAAAAAATCAATTTGTTGTAAGACGACCACAGAATAATGCTGGTAATGCTAATGTTGATGTCGAGAATATGGTTATAAATGATGATCCTAATTTCAATCTAGGAGCTGCAACACGTATATCAATGTTGGGAGGAGCGCGTAGATCATTTTCATGAGCGATTCCACTGCATCATATATTTGGATTCTGTAGAAATGTTCGAAAAGTTATCTACGGAGCAAAGCATACTATAGCGGTTGTGAGAAAGAGTGATGATATAGATGCAATTTGGAGGATTTCATCAGATGCTGCAAATCCAGATGCTGATGCTGGTAAAGTCATTTTAACAAAACTATCATTGTGGATACCAGTGTTGACTCCATCAATCACCGCAGAAGAACGATTACTATCATTTATTGACCAAGGAGGAAATCATTACTAAGTCGGCTAACGGTAAGTACAGATGTTAAACAATCAAATATTAACGGGTTATTCACGTGGAACCTAGCATCAACACAAGGCATTGCTGCGCCACGTCATATATTTATTGCGTTACAGGATAACACACGAGTTGGCGATCAACGTTTCAGCCATATGATATTTGATCAATTAGGTGTTAAGGACGTCTCACTGAGAATAAACGGCCAGCAGGAACAATCTGAAGATATACAACTTGATTACGGTCAAAATCATATTGCTCCCGTGTATAATAGGTTGTTGTCATTTATGGCACGCGATCAAAATGTCGATACTGGTCTGCAAATATCACAATTGGATTTTAAGAGTTTATACCCGATTTATTACTTTTCGCTGGAACATCTTAATTTACCAAGACAATCCGTGGTTGATATACACTTTAGAGCTAATGTGCTTCGTGGTGCTATTGCTAATTATAGCAGTTGCTGTCATTCTCAGCGACAAATCAATGCTACTCGAAAGTGTTGGCGGAAGAATGAGAGCGGTAGATGCGCCAGTAGAAAACATGTAATTGAAAATCCTTTCGGATTTTTCCATTAGAATCAATTTGTTATTGTATAATGTCATACAGTCATATCAGTGTTGCGTTAACTCCCGGTCAACTCAAGAAATTGCAATCAGAATCGGCTAAGCGATGTGGAACCACGATCACGTTGAAACACAATCAGATGACTGGCTGGGCGAATAAGTTGTCGCTGACAATTCGTCAAGTAAAACACTTCAATGATGCTTTCAAGGATAACAAGGCGTTCAGATCACTCTCTCTGCGGCTGCTATCAAAAACATGATTAAAATAGGCGGTATATTCCCGTTGTTAGCTGCGATTCCAGCGTTGATTTCAGCAGCAGCCCCAGCGGTGGCTAAAGCGGCAGCGTTAGGGGCTGTTGGTACCGCGGCAGGAATGGCACCAAAGAAAGCAACGGGGAAGGGGTATAAAAAAAGGGAAAGGGTCTAAGATTACCAGGAACCCCGTATTTATGGTACGGCGGGAGATCCGTTCACGGATCAGGTCTAAGACTAGGACCGGTTTACTAGTTGAGGAACCTTCGATTAAAGAATCTTTGATTGAGGAACCTATGGTTCCCATGTCCAATTTTGATTTACTCGATGCTACTAAAAAATTGGCCATAAAAAAATTCAGAGGTGTCTTTATGAAAGATCAGTTGCCGACACAACCAAACAGTGTTGAAACCGGTATCATTAATCTCGATAATAGCACCGGACCTGGAACTCACTGGGTTGCATACGCGATTGATCCACGCGGGACTATTTATTTTGACTCATATGGATTAGCGCCACCGAAGGAATTTATGCGTTATATAAACCGCTTAAAGACTTTTTCAATTAAGACTTGGTATTCTACGCTACCAACACAACAAATGAATGATCCACCAATATGCGGCAGCGAAGTATTAAATGTCCTTGACGCTATTTCAACATCTGGAAAACCACCACATGTTGTCGTAAATGAATACACCAGTAATCGCTTTTTAGAGAAAGATGTATAGAATAATATGATTGATATTTGGGGGAGACAGTTATCAGCGCTGAAGAAACCAACCACAGAAACATCTTCAACCGGTGATATAAAAAAAATAATCGAAGATGAAATAGCTGAGACGTTGAACTTAACAAGTGTTGACCCCGGGGAAATAGTTGTATTTCAAGATCGTCAGGGTAAATTGAAAACTAGTAATGTGTCGTTGGATGATATTTTGGTTAAACAACGAAACGCAATCGAGGATACTATCGTGTTATTTTCCGATCAGGGTAAACTCAAACCAGGTGTACTTTTTTCGACTATTACAGATAGATTAAAAACTCTCAACAATGAGTTGAAAAATTCTGTGTTGGAACTAACAACACTTCAATCTAAAACTGAAGAACACGGAAAACAGTTTTCAAATTTTAGTAGAAACATCGTGGATAAATTTATTGGAACCACGTTGGATAAATTGAAATAAAACTCCCTGATATCAAAAAATCCATCGATGAGACGAAAAAAGTCATCGAAGCAATCCCGAGGATGATAACAAAAATTCCTCATGAGAAAACCAACAACGTAGTATACACGATCCAACACGGATCATTTGCGTGGACACCAACAGACAATATACTAAGTATCACTGCAACCGTCAAGGGTGTTTATCAATTAACACTAGTAACACCGATTCAATTTAATATATCATCGACGAGTTCATCCGGGGTCAATAATACGATATCAACGATCATCGACAAGGATACAACTGAAAAGTTCACGATAGAATCCACTGATAAGAATTTGAATATAGTTTCAGTATCATGGTATATGGAATTCGTAGCGGATTTAAGTAAATAACGGTTTCAATTGAAATCTGTTATAATAAATAAAATGTAGTCATCAACGGTACCTTCGGTATCTCAATATCGCTATGATCAGGCTAGAGAGTTTTCAATGAAACTCAAAACTCTCACGGAAGATTATGCAATGAAAATTAAAAAATACCAACGAAGAATCACCGCAGTTGATGTTACCGTGTACTCGGTGAGTGGTGTAATCACCGGAGCTGGTATTATACTATCTTCGGTGACAATGATTGCTCCGATAGCTGTTCCAATTTGTATATCAGCGGCAACAACAATTGCGGGAATAATTTCGATAATAACGAAAAAATATCATCATGCAGCCAGAGTAAACTGCATGACTACGTGATTAAATTTCATGTTGTATCAACCGCGTACTCGCAATTGTCCTCGTTGATATCGTCGTCGCTCGATGATACATTTATATCCGATAGTGAGTTCTCAGCGATGCTAGATATTTATGATTCCGCGATGTCAAAATTAGAGCGACAACATGAGTATAATAACAATGACAACACCGCAGGAATTACTTCAACGAATAGTGGAGAACACAAATCCAGTACAAACAAGCATGACATCAATAACATCAACGAATCCAGAATTCAGTGTGAATTTCCCTATTCCGATTCCCGTGAAGGAGATAGCGTTAGCAAAATTACGAGTGTATCACAGTTGGCCTAATATCAGATCAGCACTATTTGGCGGTCAACAACCGAATAATTCCTTGGTATTTGCAAATAAGAATCGCGAAGACGGGACTCCAGACTGGAACGTTGTTTCGATACCATCTGGGTCATACGAAATCGAACAAATCAATGCTGAATTAGCGCGTAGAATAAAATCCATTACTGGAACAGAATCGAAAATCGCTATAATGGTTCATGAGCCGACGCTATCATCCGCAATTGAGATAAACTCACCAAATTATGTCGTAAATATTTATAACAGCTCAATCAGATCAGTGTTAGGTTGGCCTGAATTACCACCTAGACGAGAAATTGTTATACCACCTGAACCACAAAAAATCTGATTATATCACCGACAGGAGAAAATCTGATAATCCAGTAAAAAGCTATAGCGATTACACCAAAATTAATTTTTTCACTGAAATGATAGAACTTCCCGCTAATAAAAAATTCTACTTAATTCTAAAGGATAAAGTCACTGAAAATTTCACAGCGTTCAATAACGATACTACGTTGTTGTTAATATCCCTTAAATCCGGTACTCTCACCCGAGATGAATTTATCAGCGTCGTAGAAACATGTAACAAAATTATCGATGACATGGAAGCATTTCATTTGCAAATCGTTAAAGATGTTGTTTCTGACATAAATCCTAAAACGAGAACAGAGGTTGAGAGAGTGTATAATATACTCGTAGATAATGTTATCACATTCAAAATACCCGGATATAATATCTCAGAACTAATAAAATCTCTCAATGATGCCATCGATGAAGGTTTCAAAAAAATCCATGACGCATGGAAAAAAACAGCAGCACAACCAACTATCCTCAAACATAATAATGACCCAGACGGTGGCGGCAGGCATATCGCTCCTTAAAATGTGAATATTTCCTCGGTGATAGCAATCTCGAACGATCAAATCAAGATCAGCAGGGATATATTTTGTATTCATTTGCACCAACAGCTCCTCCAGGATTTCTAATTATTGAGTCTCCGGTTAATCCAGTCTATATGCGGTGTCATAATGATTCGCTAACAAGAATTAATTTCAAACTCACTGACCAGTCCAATAATCTAATTGATCTACAAGGTGAGGTTCTACAAATTAGTTTGTTTGTGAAGTCGTGAAAATTCTTCGAATTTCATCCTAAAAAGATTGTTAACTACATAGGTGAGTGTCCGTCGTTTTTTTTACCAAATGGAGGCATTTCGAGGAAGCCTCAGTTTGCCTCATCGATTCCTGGATTCACCCTGCAAGATCGTGTTCCAGACAAAATCACTAAGGCTCCATTTGCCAAATGGAGACTTTCTTTTTTTTGTGGTTAAAACACGAGATTTCGTAGGAAGTCTCTATTTGTTGTTTTGAAGGGTTTATCGATTTTTTTGTTTGAAAAGTTGTCCTGATTTCCCCCTCTGCTGCTGCATAGCTTGTCTTGTGGCAGTTTGAAATCTGCCACATCGCTCATTTATGCAAATAATTTAATTTATTCCATCAGCACCTTCATTACTGGTTAAATATTTTTGCATATAAAAAAGAAATTTAAAATGTGTTTCCCATGTACACGTTAAGGAGAGATGATGAAAGGACTTTATCTTCAGGGTGACCCCCCCCCCGTTTTTTTTATATGATCAACGTCTCCCTCAAGATAATTCCCTGTCATCATCTCTGCTTGACTTATTTAAACTTAAGTATCTGTCTCATTTTCTTCCAGCTCCACTTTCTAATAGCTCTATTGAAATCAACATCTTTAATTCTCTGATGTCACTTCTAGTTGTATAAGCATTAATCTGTTAATTTATTCTGAGTATACTCTGCTCCTTTTTTTGTGTCAATATTGTTCTGTGCTTCTTTCTGAAGGGGCATTTGCATAGCTAGCTTTGTCAGCTTGAATATGTTGGAAAACTGATCTTTATGGTTGTTATGTACAATTTTCCATAGAGCACAGATATTATCTTTTGGATACATCTGATCCAAAATAGGATTTTTCACTAACATAAACTTCCTTGTTAAATCAGTAGTTTACTGACTACTATGCCAAATTTCTTATATGTTCCATGGATATTTAGTCCAAAAATACTTACGCACACATAACTATCTGTACTTCTTAACTGCATTTTTTAATCATTATTTTATTCAGTTTACATTAACGGTTTCCCAGCTGCAATAATCTGATATACTTCATAACATTAAAAATTATTATTATCATCGCTATCATCATCATCTAGTATTTGCCGAACGAAATCATTTTGAACCATGTCAGAAATCAGACATCTTAGTTTTCAATTTCGCCTGTGTTTAAACATGCATTTGCAAAACGTTTCTTCATGAATGGTTCAAACTATGCCATAATTGATATTGTACTCATGGATCCAAAGATATTGAATAGCACAGATCTTAAATTTCTTCTTTACATCTTCTGTTCTTAAAATGGGGAAAAGGCATTGATTGGGGAATATACTGTATGTTAGTTTGGAAATTAGTGCCTTAATTAGCACTTTATAAAACTTTCTAACCTGAAGTGAGCTTATATTACAAAGTGCTTGCATTATCACGTTTACAACTTGGTGGAATCTGTTGACAGATAAGCATATCACAGATTCAAAATGGAATGGAAATCAGTTGCTCTTGACCTGATATTGAATATGCTACTTTTCAAGCCAAAATAACTGCAAAAAATTAAGGTGTTTTTCAGTTGACATTTGAGTATAAGGTGTTGTTCTTATGCAATAAATTTCTTTAAAGAATATGTGAAACAGCTGAGATTTTAAACAAAAAAACTTTGGGACATGTTTGAGGCTATTACAGAGTTCTCAATACTTCCTTCCTTTGTATAGTTCACTTGTTTGAGACAGACTTTTTCTTGAAACCATGGAAATAATATCACAAAAAGTTTTTGTAAAATATAATACAATTGGCTACCAATATGTAATTTTTTGGGGGAAAATCGTGGTAACTTTAATTTAAATTTGTCTCAATATTTCTATATATTTACAGCAACAGTACATCTTCATTCATGACTGCATTAAGGAGTACCTGGATCGATTCCAAACATATGAAAACCAAGCTTTAAGTAAGTTATTTCTTCTTTTTTGTAAAAAAGTGTTGATTTATTATTCATTGTTGTTGTTTTTTTTTAAGATCTCACTTGCTGCAATGCATTGCCTCGTATCTGTCAACATTTGCTACATTTGATTTTTCTCTAGGAAATCAAGACATTGCACTGATTTAAACAAATTTTTTTACAGGGTTTTTTTCAGGATGGTGTACAAGTTTTAGTTTTTTTTTAATTAAATCTTTTAGTGAAAGTGTATATGGGAATTGTAAATTATATTTTCCTTTTTATAGGGTAAATTATATTTTATTTTTATAGGGTAAATTATATTTTTCTTTTATATAGTAAATTATATTTTCCTTTTATAGGGTGGGTGGGCAGAAATTAGCATTTATAGTGCAATTTAATGGGGATTTGATCAGGTAGAGGAGTTCATGTGGGTTGTATAATTAATTGAAAGTTAAATGAATATCAAGATATCATGCAAACAGGTTTAAAATCTTGTACCCCATGGTTTAGTTTAAAGGTTTAACCCATTATATTTTGTTATTTACTCCAGCTGTTAGAGAATTTGTACAAGCCAATGAATATTTAAATTACTGGACTACAAATTGACATATTGACAACTGTCAATCACTAATATCTGTACATCTACCAAACTACCAGCCAATAATATTGCAAGCAAATTGTGGACCATCACATTATAACCACCAAACCTAGCCACATAGCCATGAAACTCTGCACAAGTTTAAAAAAACAAAACAAAAATGTGTATTCTTTAGTAATCACACAAATATAGGGATTAACTACTTGATTGAGAATCCTGGATCCACTGTGAACTTGGCTTGTTTCAACAATACTGCTAGACTTGAAGCGTGGTTATGATATTTTAATTTTTCTTATCCATTTGGTAATCAAAACTTATTTCCTCAGTTTCTTGACGTCAAGGAATATTTTTATTTTTGTGTAAGAAAAGGAACTGATATGTCTAAAGACTTTTGGCTATGCAAAATACACAAATTGAATTTGGTAAATTTTCATTAAATGCCTATAAAAAAAAATACATGTACTGTTAATAAAGACGCATTTTAACCATCAACCATTTGATCTGTTAAGATAATTTCAATAGCTAATGAGTAGTAACTTGGATGACATTATATCAGCTTGTATTAATGACTCAAATTAAATTTGTAAAATATAACTATGTATGTCATATGCATGTTTCTTTGTTTATAACTGATGTATTTCTTCCGGTAGGTTCTGAGGAAGAAAATTTGTACCAGAACACGGCCGAGAAAATGGACTTGTATCAGAATGTTGGTTTCCTCTCCACCCAAAAAACCAAACTTTGAATGCCATTAAAATGAGAAAGATGCATTAAATCACAGAAAATTAGTTGACTCAGTCTACAGGAAATTGCATACAATAAGTAAATATAATATTATGTGACATTTAACTTATCATCTAACCTATGCATCGGATCACACACACACACACACACACACACACACACACACACACATTATTCTGAATAATATGAATTGTGAAATGATTTAAATCAGTTTATAGTAAAACAGAATGTTATATCAACCATTAAGCTTCCAACATGGCTGCCAACATGTCTCACCTATGCAACTGATCTCTCACTCAAAAGCATGGACATAAACAGATAAGTTGGTTTTGAATAATGGACATTTTATATTTATCCAATTAAATTATCACCGGTGTTCTCTTCATGAAATATTAAGCAGGTTTTGCTGAACAATGAAAAATGTCAATAATCTAGAGTCAGTGCTATCATATTATTATTTTTTATGTCAACCAATACATAAAGCATAATTGTTTTAAATGATTTTTTGACCATACTGTATTAATACATAAATGGCCATGCAGTTCTTCAGGTTTGTATTGGTAAATTAACCAGATGTACAAAACATGGAAGATGCTAATTTGTTTTAACTACAGAAGAATATTTTTATAGAGGTCCGTTTTTTTGAGGTAATTTAGACCTAAAAAGTTTATACAGATGTTTGATAAAAAGTTGTTTCATGAAATCTGAAATCATTTAAACTGTTCAGAGTTAAAGATATGACTAAAAGTGACATTTTGTAAAATTGGTGGCAATTTTTTTTTTTTGATTTTGTATATTGTCAATAACAAGTCTTTCACATCATTATCTTTATGGTAAATGTATATTCAGTATGTATCGAAGTCTGTAACAGCCATCAGAATTACAAGATATATAGATATATAGTTTCATTCAAGTTTGAATCATGGCAGATTATTTCATACACCAAATAGCTTCTAGTTGTTCCTAACTGAACCTTGTTGTGGACTTTGATATAAATATTGATATAAATAGTATGCAAATTTAATTGATTTGTATGTGTAAATTAAGTTACTGATGTATATTTGTTACTATATCATATTCTTTATCAGAGCTTTAAGTACATCAAACTGTATTGTCCCAATCTGTCTGCTAAAGTAGTTTTCACATTTATATTGTTTATCTTTTGCATATATTAAGTTTTTGTTTTGTTAACCAAGCTTTATTTAAATGTAAATAGTGTTTTATTAATGTGCTTGTACATTTGCATTTGTTGTCAGTCTTCAATAACAATATTTGGTGGCCACACTTGCAAAACTTTGTTCAAAAGAGATGGGTTTTTTTAAGAGAATTTTTCATGTTTTAAATACATGTTCTATTTTTGTTTATTAAGGAGAAGCCTGCAATCCTTAACTCCAAAGACATTTCTGATATTAATGAATAGTGCAGTATATAAAATATTGCATATTTTAATGTCTAGAGTTAGCAGTCATGGGTGCAAGCATGATGTTGGAGAAATTAGCCCCTTTGCTGCAAGAATTGCTGATGCATTACAATATTGAAGACAAAGCATCTTTTTAATAATTTTATCAATTTTATAAATGTTTGACATCTAAATAAAACTTTTATATTAGTCCCTCTCTGTGGTGAAACTTGCTGTTATGTCACATTGGATATTAGAAACACTACATTCAGACTAACATAAAAACCACATGCAAAGTGGTACATTTTTTTTGCAGTAGTGATTACCTCATCTTGAATCCATATCAAGTAATTCATTTTACAAAGGATGCACTTTAATGCAGTAGATAAGTGCTAATACTACTTTTGAATGGGGAAATATGCAATACATGTTTATATTGTATGTAAAAAGTACATTTAATTAGAATGGCACAAGTTCATCAACGAGACAGTTTTGCGTTTCAAATAATTGTGTGCTTTTGTAACTGTTATTATTATATTGTTTGTACTGCATTTTATAATATAAACAATAATATATGTTTGTATAAAAAAGGACAAAATTTTCTATTATTTTTATTTACTGTATTTGAAAAATAACATGTACTATATTTTTTTATATCTTGATGCAGTTACATATTTTTATGTGATATGAGTGACTATTGACTTCTCATATCTTAGAATAGCATCTAGAAAAAGTAATTTATTTTATAATCCTTTCTCAAATAGTCATCATGTTCTTAACAAAAGTCATACAAAGCAAATATCATCATTAAGAATTTATTTATTTCAATATCAGCAAAGTGAAATGTTCAAGAAGTTATGAAAGAGCTTTAGATATGCACATCTTGTTCCAAATTGAAACAATTTATTTTAGAATATTTTTCAGGACTTTTCTTCATCAGAACAAGTCACCTCACAATAGAATTTTAATCTGATTTCCAAATGTACAAATTAACTGCTGATCCAAATCTCTTGTCTCTTTTTAACCCTATAACTTTAACAATGTGATAATGTGCAGCTGGAAATTCCCTAAAAGAATTTAGATTGTTAGACTTTTTCTCTCTTTTCTTTCTACTTCATTTTGTCGTGTAATGATTATTTTCTTTTGTAAATAAGTCTATTTTACATTTTACCATAGACATTCCATATGTTCTTCATTTTGATTGTAAAAATCCTTTTTGTCACTAGCTATGCAAAATAAGATTAAGTCAAACCTGTGTAGAAAGACCACACAAAATGGGTTGATTTCAAGGAAATAATCCAGCAATGGTCATTAGATGTACAAAGAGTTAGACTGGTAGATGAAAGAGAACAGAAAGTTATTGAGTAAACAATCTTAACTTGTAACCACTGGTTACTTATAGGCAGTCACTGAACTGAAAAATGTTGGTTGCTGGATGCATCGACACAGATATGCAGGTAAAATATATAGGAATAGTCAAAGGAACTGTATATGATGTCCTTCAAGGGCAAGTGATCATTGATGCAGGTAGTTGCTAGGTCAGGTTTGACTTTATATTGATGAGTGAAATGCATATTGCTAGGAACATTCCTGTCCTGTTTTACTTTTCAAGTGTGTGAGTGTACATGTGTGTAATATGTAATATATATATATATATATATATATATATATATATATATATATATATATATATATATATATATTATAATTTTTATTTACATTTTGATGATTGTTTTTTCCATTATAATTTGTTAGACTGTAATTAGCTCACATAAGGTTGTTATTATATGTTAGATATGTTTTTATATAGTTAATTATTCTATTTTACAACATATAACAGAACTTTAAGAACTAAATCATAATACAATGATATTAGTCTTTTGTATTTGATTTAAGGCACACAATCTTAAATCATATTCATATGTTTTGTAAAGTTTCAAAATACTTTATCCAAATTCAGTTTGGTCCTAATTTTTAATAGTGATCAATCAAACATCACACAAATAATTATCACCTTAAAAATTATCACTTGAAATGATTATCATGTGTAAAAAGAAATTAATTGTGTTGTTTTGGTTTGGTTCTGTTTTATAGCATAACAGCATATGTAGCGCCAAAGCAATTGGAGTAAAATGCCAAAGATAACACCACGTTAGTCGAAGTAGGCTGGCTGATCAATATCAAAATTTGAGTCGTTATTCTCTCAGTTGTAAGCCCACCAACAAATAGCTCCCGAGGAAACACCTGCAAATTCAGAATCATTTAATGTTATTTAAATGAGAAATATTGTGGTTTGTATCAGACAGCATGTTGTTGGAGGGGTTTTATAATAAGTGGAGTTAATGCTCTATGAAAAAAATCCCAATTATTGCTTTGAATGTATTCTAATTTTGCAACTTAAATTTGTTTAGTCCTACTTTCTACTACAGAGTGTAGTCTGATGAAAAAAGCACATGCACTTATTGTTTTTAAATATAAATTATGTTGATTACACTTAACAATAGTGAAATGTATTACAAAACTTCTTAAGTTTTCATCATCAGGCATCCTTTTTTATATTTACTTTTGTCAGAAAATTGGAAAAACTTTTCATTAAAAAGGAAAAATTGAAGCAAGACGTGATGAAATGTTAATATTAAACAATGGTTGCCACAAGAACAATACGTCTTGGAATTTGTTTTTCTTACAAACATGCACTTTTGTATGCTACAAGAAATAATGGATTTACTTTACTTGATGTACCTATTCTCTCTCTGTATACTTATTTTCTATAAATATATTTATTTTCAAATAAGCTTTGCAGCTGCTTATCCAAATTTTAAAGATGAATAAAGCATTAGTTCCATTTAGATCAAGAGATGACAATTTATAAATGATCCATGCATAAGAATATATTTCAAAGCTGAAATTTTTCATACATTTTAGAAGTTGATATTTATTAGAATGGCAAATATTCCATTAATTCCATTAATATGAAATCTGTAATGCCAGGGTTTTTAAATACATATATAACTTTAATGCCAGAGGGCAAAGGGGATGGGGGTGGGCACCAAATAACAACCAAATAGAGAACAGTAAGCACATTGTGCAAAAGGGACTTTGATATAAAATGACACCTTTTTGAGTACCCAGTTGCATTAGTGATGAATTTTTTTATAAATGGAACAGTGTTTCAATAAGAAGGTCCCAACAGTAATTAAAATTGATTTTTGTAACTTAGCAGTATCTACTATGTACATGTATGTTATGTAAATAATCTACTATGCAATTCTTTTGTACTCAGATCTCATCAACTGCTTTAATATTATCAAAATGTTCTACTAACATAATAAATCTATTGAATGCATGTCGTAAAGAACACACAAGAATTTCATGCTGTCCTAGTGTTACCCATGTCCTTTCGTTATGTCTACTTATCATTTAATTGCTAATTTTGTTTCTGCTTATTATTTTGTTACTGCTCTGTAACGTTTCCGTCTGACTTGATGATTTATATTAAGAAGACCTAAGTTGGTTTGACATTTTTAAAAAATCTTACAGAGTTATTGCCCTTGTTTGACATACAATATTCTAGCCTCTTACAAATGTAGCTTTTCTGTATTTATTGAGTGAGATCAAATTAGAGATTTAAACTTTTAAAATCAAGGCCGATCTTGGTAAACAAATCTAAATTTCAAGTAGATTCAGATTTCTTGACTTGATTTGATGAACTATTCAGCAGATCAGGTGAATACTGGACATTTTAAAGCTGGAACATCATCCCAGGTCAAATAATTAAAAGACTACCTCGTTCATAAAATGTCATAAATAAATAAAAGTTTGAGCATAACTCATGTCAGCAAGTTTTATGACAGCATGGCTAGATTTAAAAAAACTTTGAATCAACAGCTGCCAGTCCCTGTAGTTATATTTAGGAGGTGCTGATGCTGGAGCAACAAACATTTGGCTAAAAATAAAAAATTAAAGCAGACCAAACTATTCTGAAAAATTGTCTAAAGAATGTATTTTTGTTTGAGCAGCACAGGGGGCGAATCCCACAACTTTTTAGAAGCGTCCATTTGGCAAACCGAGGCTTCCTCGTAAATCCTTTATAGAAGTGTCAATTTGGCAAGCCAGAATAAAAAAGACACCAAAGTCGTTGTCGCACACACACACACCCTGCTGCTATGGGATTAAAAATCCTTTTTAGGATTTCAACCGAATATTTGATCAAGTACGATACGATATCTTGATCTAGGATCATGCACATTTATCGTTACAAATCCATGTGAGATAGACAGAGCGTGACTAAAGAAATTTCTAAAGAGATTATGATCCATATCACCGCCGCACCAAGTTTGCCAAATATTTCGTAACGTATGTGTATCATCTCCGTTGAATACAGCAAGAATATTGCAGTTATCTCTGATAACTTTTGGTATTTGAGTGTATCATAGAGTGACATATATCACGTCAGTGTTTTTATGCCTACCTCTGGAAAATATCCTAGCGGGATTCTTTTGATTGTCTAACATGACATCATCATGTACGACTAAATTATTAATACTTCCATCAATATCATCAATACTCGGTGCTTCCGCGATATCGGTTATAAACTCAATAATATCCTCGCCGGTGATTTCTGCTGTCCTTTCGTTGTAATCCTTTAACACCTCGTAACATCGTTGATCATCTACACTCGGGGCTATTAAATACAACTTATCTCATTTCATCCATCTCGTTATTAAAATAAGTAGCAGTTGTGTCTTGCCACTTCCAGATGGTCCGATTATAATCATACGAATAGAATTTTGTAGCGCTGCATGATGCTCAACTGGTTCTCTTGTTTTTGTCGCCGAAATATCAATTACATTAATGTTATTATAAATAAATTATGGATCTATATTATGTGAAACGTAAGAAGCGTACTGGCACAGGTGACTTGACGATTACAACTAAAAATAACAGATCAGCACTTGCTGGTAAGTGTGTAGAATGTAGTACAAAGAAATTTCGATTTGTTTCCCTTGAAAAAATCAAGTATTTAAAAAAAAAACGAGGTGATATTGCAGCCAAGTTAGTAAAATTACAGGAGCATGATGGGCAAAATATCGAGGAGAAAAACACCTTCCAGGATATAGTTATTGTGGACCCGGAACCAGACTCGATATCAGACTCGATGATCAAAACCAACCCCGACCCGGTGAAAACCCAATAAACGCTATTGATAAGGCGTGTCATGCTCATGATGCTGCTTATAAAAGCAGCAATCTGCAGCACAGACATCTCGTAGATGCTAAATTGATTCATGCGTTGAATTCTATCACTGATAAATCCATCAAAGAAAAATTGGCTTCATGGTTGATAAAATTGGCGATGAAAAGTAAATTGATGTTGGGTCCTGGTAATTAATAACATCATGGAATCTATTTATTATTCTCCAAGAGGATACTGGAGGGGTAAAGCAGCAATCGCTAAACTCGCTTGCGCCGCAAAGGTGAAAAATACCACTGCAGCCGATTGGTTATTCAAACAGGCGATATGGCAAATTTATCTACCACCGCCTAAACAAATTAGCTACTCGCATTTTGATGTCAGCGTTACTAATGAAGTTCATCCGGCTATTATATTATTTCTGCCGTATGATGGTGTTTACAAGTACGCGCTAACCGTAGTTGATGTTGCGAGTCGATACAAACAAGCAGAGCCGTTAAAGACAAAATCATCAACTGAGGTGGCTTCTGCGTTTGAAAGGTTTTATCGACGAGGTCCTCTGCATTGGCCAAATCTATTACAAGTTGATCATGGCAAGGAATTTCAGGGTGCAGTGTTATCAACATTGAAGCATCATAATGTCACCATCAGACGAGGACATACCGCATTACATCGCGATCAGGCAATTGTTGAACGATTTAATATGACACTTGCTGAGCGGTTATTTGGATATCAATACGCGAAGGAATTTATTCAGGATAAACAATCTCGTGAATGGGTTAAGAGCCGCGCTAAATAATGAGATTACTCGAACAATTAATATGAAACCTAACAACACTATTAAAAAAAGTATATACTTGTAAAACCGCAAAATGATTTTTCAAAACAACCAATACTCGGCAATGTCACTGTTAGATATTTATATGAATCAGGAGAGCCTGAAGGTGGCAAAAAAAGAGCTACTGATCCTATTTGGAGTGTTACTACGCATAAAATATCTAGCATAACACGATCCACGGGTAAACCAGCAATCTAAAGATTGGATTCAACTGCTCCTCAGCTAGGATTTACTCGTGAACAACTACAAGTGATACCCGAGGATACTCAATTACCGCAGTGTGCTCTTAACTAGCACCTCTGCGTCTATTGCACTCAAGACAAGTCAGAATCACATTATCTCTGGTATGACCTACGTTACTATTTTTTCTGTCTACGGTAAATTGTCGAGAGTCCTTATCCGACCAACGCCAACTCATTATACAATTGCAACTCGCGCAGTGATTATGCTATTTTTGTTCAGTGTAATTATAAATTCAGCATCAATGTCAAATTATCTGTTATTTTTTTTTTATCCTGTTGTTTATAACCAGAGTTTTTCTGATTATATCATCGCTGACAATATCATTTATTGGTGTGTCATTATAATCTAAAACAACTCTTCGAAGTTGACTTATTCTTCGTACTCTGGATACTGCAAGATAAACTAAATTTGACCACTCGATGTGATTATCTATGATCAAACAATTGTATCGGATATAGTCAATCCCTGCGAAGAATGTATCGTCGCTGCGTAACCTATCTTCCATGGGGATTTATCATCACGCAATGCATCTTCGACGACGCTGATATCAACTAACACAGTATCATTTAATACGAGAATTTGCTTTTCGGTCAAGCCAGGAATATTAACTTTGATATTCTGTTTTCGTGTATCCTTGTGTCTATAACACAACGGTACTGGAAGTGTTGCAAATGTTTCTTTATGCATGCTAAATAACATCATCTGAAGTGTGTCTCTGACTATTTTTCTACTTGCCACTATCAAATCGTTTGGTCTCCACGCTTCCCAAAAATCATTTAATGGTGTTTCCGAAATTATTTCACGGGCTATTTCACATTAGATTCTATCCGGTTGTAATCTAATTAGTTTCTTGAACTTGCGTAATTGTTTATCAAGTGCTCTATGATCAGTATTAATTTCTTCATAGTAGTCTACAAAATTCTATAGCCAATCATGTAGGGACAAACGGACAAATGGTGGTGGTTGACCATGATTGCCAAACATTATCACTTTTGTACTGGTTAGTAATAACCAATCAAGAAGCCTTTGTAATACATCTAATTTGGTCAGGCCTTCCCTCTACATTTACATTTATACATGTGTGTATATATATATATATATATATATATATATATATATATATATATATATATATATATATATATATATATGTATGTATGTATGTATGTATATATATGATGCACAGATTTTTACAAGATGAGGTGTCTTTAGACAACAAATGCTATTAAAACTAGATAATTGATCTATTGCAACAATAAAATATGTACAAAGCTTTAAGGATAAGTACATACAGGATTCATACAAAGAGTAGTAGTGAAAATGTGTAAAATATTATATATATATATATATATATATATATATATATATATATATATATATATATATATATGATGCACAGATTTTTACAAGATGAGGGGTCTTTAGACAACAAATGCTATTAAAACTAGATAATTGATCTATTGCAACAATAAAATATATACAAAGCTTTAAGGATAAGTACATACAGGATTCATACAAAGAGTAGTAGTGAAAATGTGTAAAATATTATATATATATATATATATATATATATATATATATATATATATATATATATATATATATATATGATGCACAGATTTTTACAAGATGAGGTGTCTTTAGACAACAAATGCTATTAAAACTAGATAATTGATCTATTGCAACAATAAAATATGTACAAAGCTTTAAGGATAAGTACATACAGGATTCATACAAAGAGTAGTAGTGAAAATGTGTATATATATATATATATATATATATATATATATATATATATATATGATGCACAGATTTTTACAAGATGAGGTGTCTTTAGACAACAAATGCTATTAAAACTAGATAATTGATCTATTGCAACAATAAAATATATACAAAGCTTTAAGGATAAGTACATACAGGATTCATACAAAGAGTAGTAGTGAAAATGTGTAAAATATTATATATATATATATATATATATATATATATATATATATATATATATATATATATATATATATATATTTATATATTTATATATATATATACATACATATATATATATATATGGTTTATGTCTTCTATTTTGATGTACATGTCTGCATTTTCCAGACTTACTACAAGAATGTATATTTATCAATCAAATTCAACAGAACTGAGGTACACACAAGAAAAAGCAGTGTTCTTGCCATCATTTAATTGGATATACACACACAAGTCTTTGATATTTGTAATTGGAACTAATCTGTACTGCACATACATAGATTTCAAAGGAACTATATTAACAGAATTTTCATCAATCAATTGAAACTTCAGTATTATTTCTCAGTTCCTTTATGACTGCATAATAATGTGCTTGACACAAACAATCAATGGTACAATTTCTGTGACAATGTGTATAAACTTCAATATATTTCTCAACATGGCCAAATTTTCTTGATTCATCATTTTAGTAGAAAATAACAGTGTACGAGTTTCGTTCTGAAACTGCAGAATACTGTAAAAATTGAAACAGAATTCCATCTTTATACATCCTGTAGCACTCTTTTAGGTTCATTAATGCCAAGGATTGAAGTTAAAAAGTTTGAGCTGTTTCATCTGAAAGTCTGTGTATTACTCGACTGCCTATAACACCAGTACTGTTTTTTTTTCCTCCATAGTTTGAACCAGATTACGGGTGTACGTTTCTTGTGCAAAAACAAAATATTTTTTACTTTAAAAATAATTTTAAATAATTCATTGCAATATTCAGTTCAGTATGGGCACTCTGTTCCATTATGATAGCGATGTATCGCATGCATATAGGAATACAGTTCTTCAATATGATTGGTTCATTTGAAATCGAGGCTACCATGCCTGTATTTACCTGCCATATTGGATTTTGCAAACAGTTACTGCTGTCACTGTATCTCATCTTCGTATAATGCAACTTCTAATCATGTTGAATAGGAAAGAAGAATAATTCAGAATTTTCTCCATGAAAGACAAGAAAACAGAGCTGGAATGACACTTGTGCCATCCTGTTTAGATTTGCGAAATAACCTAGTAAAGGAGAAAACTAAATTTTGCAAATTGTGTAATGTGATTTCGCTGCTGGGCATGCAATACAAGAGCATGAAAAACCTAATAAACATCAGCTTGCTGCTTCATCTGGTGTTTTTCAACAGATTACATCAAGGAGCACTGCGAAGAGAGTGAGGAATCAGAAACTTTGACGGAGTTCAACAGTGTAATCAACAGCAAGTGTGGCACAGCTAGACATTACCAGAATGAAATGTGCTGATTTTAAAGACATTTTATTTCAAAACAGCTTACGAGTTGGATTTATTAAGATATTTAAGTCATGTGATCTTAAGTTTGTTGTTTTTAACACAATCATAAAGCATGGAAGTTTCATTTTCGATTAATGACAATTATTTTTAGAGAGGTTGGTTCATTGAGCACTGTGGATAGAGACAGGCATCAACAGCTATGAATGAATATCATCAACAGCAAGTGCGGACTGCCAAATGTTCCCAAAATAAATTGACCATCCATTTAGTACATATGCACAAATCTGGCAAAGAATGGCCCCCTTCCCCCCCCCCCATGCATACTTGTTAAGACATGCCCCACCTGTGTACATACTCCTGATACCAAACCAAAGTCTAGTGTCTGCTAAAATTCAAATGTAGACGAGCCAGTCTAACAGGTTACATATATTAGTCAAATTATTATAGAGGTTTCACACCCATCCACCCTGTTTCTTATGCATACGTACATTATCAGTAGAAATGCACACTATACGCAAGCGTATGCATTTTGGTTACCCCCCCCCCCATGTGTACGTACTAAATGGATGGGCCCTAACATGAATTTTTTAAATGACCGTTAAACTTTATGATTTTTTTCAGTCAGTTGGATTTATTAAATTGTAAAATATCATCTGATATTATTTTTTCTAATCGGTTTGTTGGTTTTAATTATTGTATTAGATGCTAAACCTTATGTTTTTCTTTTTTTTCATAATTATTGAAATAAATAGAAATCTCACTTTCCATTTTTTGGGGGTTGCTGGTTTATCAAAAAAGGCATTGCTTTTATCCATTTCGAGAATTGAACAAAGAGATATATCAAAACTACAGTACCAATGAGGAAAACAAATATATTTTGGTGCATTGAAGAAAAAATCTATTAGCTGTAAGATTTTAGTTTTGTTTCATAATTTGCATTTCGTTGCATTTGGTGATAGTTCACTGTATTTATTTATATGAAGCTTGATCTTCCCCATTGATTGACCAGGGACTGCAGAGTTTGCTGTATAAAGGTCTCAATGTAAGTGTGACTAGCTAACCACAAGCTAGTATTAATCTCGTTACAATTCATTGCGAGCTTGCTACTTTGCATGTACGAGCTCGTGCTAAACTTGCAATGAGAATGCAAGCTCGTTACGTGCTGTCAACCAGCTATTACAAGCTGATTCACAGCCCATGACGAGCTTGTATGCTCATTGCGAGCTCACGCATGTTAGGTGGTTGACAGTGCCTCACAAACTTGTGTGCTTATTGCTAGCTGACGCGAGCAAAATTTCAGCGAGCTTGCTATATGCACGCATTGAGCGCATTTAATGCTCGTACGAGCCTGCCACGACTTCGTAATCGTTCCAAATCCGACCTCTACTTGCAATGCAGCAAAGTCATGGGCTCGCACGTGCGAAGTTGCAGCAAGCTCGTATACTGTCTTGAATAAGCTTGCGATTTTTATAAGGGTTTTTATGGAATGCCCTGTAAATTATATATATATATATATATATATATATATATATATATATATATATATATATATATATATATATATCCCTTTGTAGATACAAAGAAGGTTGTAGATCTAGAAGTCAAAGTCACTAATCTAACAGATAAAGTAGGTTATTTTTTAGGGCAAAATGACTCAAGTTCTATTACACATATCACCAAACTTTGTTAATGAACTGCCCTTGATATAAAAGGTTGTAATTTGTTGTGTATTTATTGTACCATATCAGTATTTTCTTGCTTGCCCTTGTTTGTCTGATAAATCAGGTAACTTTCCTGTCTCATTGTTTTTCAATGAGTGGCAAATATTAAAAGATAATAAATAAAACAGTTCAGAAATAAATTCTCATTACAGTGGCAGAAGCACCAGAGGATCTTCTTATTAAGAATGTGACAAGTCATTCTGGAACAGTGACCTGGAACAAGCCAAGTAGTTTAAATGGTACACTGTATGGCTACAGCCTACAAATTCTTAATGATTCAAGTTGTGTCAGAGAAGTGATTTGGAATTGCACTGACTGTCTAGGAGGCTTTCCAGTGAGTGGTTCACATTTGTTGTATACATTATGTATAAATGTAGCTTTTATAATTTTTATCACATGTAAAATTTTAAAATTAAACAGGAACATTTGTTGGAAATGAAATTTTTTTAAGCCAATGGGTGTGTTACCATGAAAATTTAATTTAGGTTACATAAAGTATATGATATGAAGCTAAAAGAAAAAAGTATATAACGAGTTCCCACATACATATAAAAAAACTCCCGTGACCGAAATGGTTAGAGTGTCTACCTCGGATGCAGGAGGTTGCAGGTTCAAACCCTGGCCAAATCTTATGAAAACTTTTTAAAATTGTACTAGCAGCTTCCTCGCTTAGTGCTTAGCATTAAGAGTCAGTGTTAGGAATAGCTGACCTGGTGTGAGGGTAACATGACTACCAGTGGTAAACATCACAATAAATTGACACACTGCAGACATCATTGCCATATGATTGAAAAATCGTTAAAGCTTTATTATAAAAACCAAATCACATTATACTTTACATTCAAAAGTAACATTAGATGAGGTTTAACAGCATATTACATCCCAGAGTAAAATAATTCATGAGTTAGAAGCTTACCTTTCTTTATTTTGAAATATTAATCACTTGCCTGTCCTAAATGATCAGTTACCTTAATCAAGGTCAGTATACTTTATAAAAAATGTAATCTTTTGTATCCAAAATTTACATTCAGATCTTTCCAACTTAAGTTTAATTCATCTAATTTGAGTAAAAGTAAATATTAACTGTCTGAATTTGTTTTCATTTTTTATATGACTGCCAAAACATGGAATGCATCATGTTTTGATGTTGTCCATTCAACTATCCATTATGTATTAATTTTATTTTTACATATTAAGTACTCCAATTGTTCACTATATACAGTTAGCAAACTTTATGAAAGACTTATTAGTTTTAGGGTCAAAGGTTAAGGTCACTATGGCTAAAAGAAGGAAGAATTATCTCAAAAGTTGTGGATTAAAATGTCACTGCTCGACTCTAACATGCAGCACTGACAGTGACAGAGGCAGCATACAAATCACAAAAACAAGTCTGACAACCAGAATCAGTGAAATGTAAACACGTTAGTAACTAGATAATCAAGATGGGTCAGTCTTATCTATGACGATATCCTATTTCATTGCCAAGAACAATTTCCCTTTCATGAATAACTAAACCCTATGGCTCATATGGACACATCAACTAGAGGCCACCTGCAAGACTCAGGTGATGCTGTAAGAAGAACAAAGCTGTTGTGGAGAGGGAGAAGACACCTCTTTCTGCATCTCGTAAAAGGACAAAAGGGTCTATCAGAACAGACTGTTACATCTTGGAGTAAGGGGGTTATTTGCTAGGTATATAATGAAATAATCCTTGCTCAATGATTTTATTATACACTTCGGCTTACGAGGTTCGAGCAGTTGCCACCAACTTAGCATACGACCGGAACTTTTAACAAACCAACATCATTCAGGATGAAGATCAAAGTCCACATTTGCCAGCTGTTATCTCCAAACTATGTAATCCCAGCTTGTCCAATTATGTCTGGTAGGATCTATATCAGCAGCTCAATGGGTCAACCTCACCGATCAATTAACAGTTTCTTAAGACAGATGGAGTCCCCACCAGTCGGATTGCCTAGAAGCTGTCTCATATACCTTAAGTGACCGGAGATAGTATCTCTGGGGTAAGGCAATGTTCTTCCCTCCATCTCTTACCTATTCTCTATAGGTATTAGGAATGGGTAATGTCATTTGAAGAAGAAGACAAATTTGTCCTAGTGAAATATGTTTCAGAATACTTACCCAATCATAATACAAAAACATTGTCTATGCTTTCATGCAGTTACATTGGTAGACAGCATGCCTTCCACCCAGTAGTAACTAATAGGTTCTTAGGCTTTGCCACCAAGTCTTATTTTATGAGGAGATTACTCTGCCCAACCACCACATAGGTCAGGAGACAACTTTTAAATCCCTTTAGCTAAAATAGGATCTGGGACGGCTGGATTACATAATATTATGATTGGGTAAGTATTCTAAAAAAGAACAAAAATTGCCAGTAGCTTCTCATGGGTCAGGGGTTCTTTCCGGGGTTTTCCCGGGTTCTTCCTCCACCTTTATTACTGGCTGCCATATATAGCCTATCTTGTGCTGAAAAATGGCGTTAAACCCTTCAACAACAACAAAAACAACAACAAATACTTTAATAAAAATTAAAATAGTAATAACAATGATAATAAAATACTTTTATACTTTGATTAATCATCATGCTTTATTTTTGTTTCTCTAGGATTGCATAGCAACAATGATAGAATCTGCGTTAATGCAGAAAGTATGATGTAGTCTGTTCATTAGCATCTTAATCGATGAGAGTACAGACATCTTAAATACCAAGATGCTGGCCTTTTGTGCCAGAATTATTGAACCAATAATGTTTGTTTCTACAACTCATTTTCTTGGTAATGTGATTGGAAGGCCAGTCACACACTGCTGACGTTCTTTTCAAAGAAGTTGTCAAGTTCTTGAAAATTTGTTGACTTTGGCAGTGTTGGGGCATCAGTGATGACAGGTTTCAAAAGTGGTACAGCAACATGGTTCAAAGAGAAAAGCCCTTGCTTGATCAGCATTCATTGTATGGCTCATTGATTGAATTTGTGTATCTCGTCAAAAAGCATTCCGTACCTCAAGGAAACTTTTGAAGGCACAGTTAAAGACCTACCGGTATACTATTTTTTAAAAAATAAATCTGCCAGCTGAATTGAAGGAATTCCAGAATGTTCTGGACAGTCCTCAACTGAAAGTCAGAGAAGTGCATGAAATAAGATGACTGGCATTTTATGATAAACTATATGCAATTTTTCAACACTGAAGGACTCTCATTGAGATATTTCAAAAAGAAGAACACGACAAAAGAGTCATTTGTTGAATAACTCATGACTACAGATTTGTGGCATGAATATTATGATGTAAATCATACCTCACTTAGCACAGCTAAATATGCTTTTACAGAAATCTGACTTGGATATAGCAGTTATGTTAATGCCACTTGATATTTTGAATTTAACCTTACAGAAAGCAGACACAGGGTAATCTTTTCCCCAGATCTGTATGTCTGACAAATTGTTGGAATCATCTAAGCATGAGACAAAACTAAAATCACTCTCTATGGTGTTGAACTCAAGTTACATAGGAGCACATTAAAAAAAGTTTCAGATGACGTGTCTAACCTTTGCCACAAGTTTGTTACAAATTTGCAGGCGGAGATGGCTGCAAGATTTCCAAAGAGTAGCACACAGGTGGCAACAGCATTTGAGGTTCTTGGTCCATGTAACCTCGCATCCCTATCTTCTAAAGAATAAGACATGTATGGTTATGACCAGATACAAATTCTCTGTGATCATTTTGGTCAGAAGAAGAAATCAAAAGAAGCTATCAGTCAACCTTTGTGTGACCCCAAACATGTTTTGACAGAGTGGTCTCTTGATAAGACTATCATTAAAAGAAAAATGTATCCTAGAGACAGAATGTGCTGATTCTGGCAGATTATACATTAACATCATGCAGATGCACTTCCAAATCGTTTTCAATTACCATCAGTGGCCATGATTATGCCATTCCAAACCGTGGACTATGAGAGATTATTCATCAATCAAAATTGAACCAAAACTGCAAGAAGAAGCCATCTAGAAGAAAGGGTTTTCAACAGATTCATGATGATTTCAATTGAAGGGCCTCCTCTGAGAGACTTCAACGTTTACAAAGCATTGGTATAGTGGAGGATGAGGACGGACAGTAGGCTATTTAGGAAATAGTGATCATATTTGCAGAATAATGCAGTCACAATTACAGTCAGTCTGGATGCAGATCTGAGTTGTATAAATGTTCCAGTTAAGGGTTAACCTTTAAAGAAACTGTATATATACTTTCCCTAATTCATTTTGAGCTTTGGACTTTTCCTTAAAAATTATTTTTTGTAATCCATGAAAGAAAGTATGAGCTCTTCTGATCTTTCTTAGTGTGGATTTATAACCAATCAGAATTGAGGATTTTTCATTCAGGAAATACATGACACTGATTTTTAAGATTGGCCAGAGGAGTGATACTAGTTGCAGTTAATGGTTTGATATTTTAATAGAGTTAACCTTTATAGAAACTGTATATATACTTTCCCTAATTCATTTTGAGTTTTGGACTTTTTCTTAAAATTTATGTTTTTGTCATCCATGAAAGGAAAGTATGAGTAGTGTTTAGACAGAATATTGTTATTAGAAAACATAAGACAATGATTTCAGTTTTAAGCGTTATACTATAATATAGAGAAGGACATGATATACATTTAATGCACTTATTTTACTTGCTATTGCTCTTTTTGAATACATTGAGGGTTTTTTATACATCCTACTGGAAGGTACCCCCATATGGGTACATTGCTCCCCCCTTTTCAGATTCAGTGGGGGCAAGTGCCCACATTTTTATCAAGTCCTAGATGCAACCCAGTATCAATAGAATCTTGTTTTCACTTGATTTCCAAAGCCAGAGTTCCATGCAGATGATACTGTTTGTGAGATTGTGACAGTCATTTCTCTTCTATCATTACTGACATATCCAGCTGCAGCATAGGTTACCCCTTGCAGTTTACCAGTGTTTATTGCCCTGAGATTTAGCTGGTATGGGTCTTAAGTGTGCCAGATAATGTAATGGTTTGGGTTTGCCAGCTTTAAGTATAATCTCTCTGAAAAGCTTTTTAATTTGATTTAAATAGATTTTTAAGTCCACCAATTACCTTCAGGAAGTTACAAGTGTCCATGGTACCATTTAGATGGTATGTATTATTGGGGTATTAACATTGTTGAGGGAGAGGGCTGAGTGGTCTAAAGTGCTCCCCATTACGGATCACTTCCATCTCACCTCTGTCTGCGTGGGTTCAAGTCTCGAATTCGGCCAATGTGGGTATGTGAGAAAACTTGTCAGTAGCTTCTCGTGGGTCGGTGGTTCTTTCTGGGATTTTCCCGATTTCCTCCTCCACCATTTATGCTGGCTGCCATGTATAGCCTATCTTGTGCTTAAAAATTTGTTAAACCTGATAACAACAACAGCAACAACATGCAGACCAATTATTGACATCTCATCTTTTCACAAATCTTGAGTTACAGTATCAAAGGGGTTTACTGTATCATTAATTTTCGTGGTTCTCAATATGCATTGGATATGGATACTGGCCACCATGTATAGTCTATCTAGTGCTGAAAAATGGCGTTAAACCCTACAACAACAACAACACATTGTCGGGGGCCCTGAGTTGCCGAGTGGTCTAAAGCTTTCTCCATTACGGATCACTGCCATCTCACCTCTGTCTGTGTGGGTTCGAATGTCACAGAGTCAAACAATGTGGGTATGTGAGAAAGCTTGCCAGTAGCTTCTTGTGGGTCGTGGTTCTTTCCAGGGGTTTTCCTGGGTTCTTCCTCCACCATTGATACTGGATGCTATGCTGTCTCTAAGCATGAACCACTGAAAGTACATCGAGTAAAGAATGAAATCCAACCTAGTTGGCTTACTTCTGAATTCCTAGATGCTATGAAAACACAAGACCAATTCAAGTCTATGGAAAACAATGCATAATATTAAGTATGGAGAAATATAATAACAAGTATGAATAAAATAGTCAATTATTACTTGAAAACAAAAATAACAACACAAACTCCATTTGGAAAGTCTTCACTGAACTAATTGGAGGACACAAAAAGATCAGACAAATAAATTTCACTCATGTCTGGTAAATGACACCATAGTCAGTGATGACACTGACATTGCTAATGTTTTCAATGAGTTTTTTCACCATCATTACCACAACATTAAAAGTATCAGTGATAGAAAACATCTTTAATGAACTGAAAAAGTTCTGCTGCAGCGAAATCTATAACGAAATATGTTTCTCTATCCCACCAGTATCAAACATTTTTGTTAAAAATGTCTCAGTGAACTTGATACCAAAAAAACTACAGGACGACCACAACTCATTAAATCTTCTCACTCTGCTATTTTAGAAATTTAATTATTGCAACCTCATCTGTCCCCAAAATATGGAGAACTACAAAGTAACTCCTATTTACAAATATGGTTCTAAGGATGATGCTGATTACTACTGGCCAATTTCAATAATACCAAATTTGCCAAATTCGATTGAATAACATGTCCAAGTCATTCATGTAATATTTAATCAAACACTTGCTGTTTACATGTTAATCAATCAGGCGTTAGACAGAATTATTCATGTATGACTGCCTGGACCTCCCCAACTAATAAATGGCTTCAAGCACTTGATCTAGGTAGAATAATAATAATAATCAAACACAAAGTGTTTTCTCTGTGCTATGTTTCACTGACAGACTCCAGTTCAAGCTCTGGCCTCACCCATGTGTACATACCAGCAAGATACTTAACACTCCTCTTCTGACAATCGTATACTCATTATTCCCACAATGAAAATAAAGTCATATGGACAATGTTCTTTTGCATGCCCGTGCCCTACAATGTGAAACAAATTGCCCATTGAAATTTGACACAGTGATCCCTTTCAGGAGTGCTTTTAAAACTCACCTTTTTCTACTGCAGGAAGAAACTTAAAGACCTAATAATGTTTCCTACCTTAAACATTTTCAGCATTTTTTATGTTTTCCAAATTCATGATGTTTGTTGTTTTTAATTTCCCCCTGGCATATTTCTTATAAAAATGCCATGTAATCAGTTGTCACTTGTATTTCATGGTCAGCAACAATGTTTTTCTTAATCAGGCAGTGGTTTCACCCTACCTTCTGCAGTCAGTTGACTTGTGTTTCTGCAGTGGTTCTACCCAATCTGACAAGTTCAGCTGACACGTGTTTCTTAATCATGCTGGGGTTGCACCCTGCCTTATATGGTCACTGGAACAATAATGCAGTTACCAACCCAAGTATGCACAGACTTAATCTTTTGTTTCATAAGCATGATATAGTAAATACATGTACAAACATTTTTTTTAAACTGCTGAATGATTAGCAGTTGTATCCTAATGATGCCCAGATTCTCTTAGACTTTCTCAGATTTACATATTTAAAATCTGCCTTTGTAAATATCTCATTTATTAAACGTTTTAGTGGTGTGTTAATACCTTTCCATAAGATTTTTAATCTTGAAATAAAAGAGAGAAGTCATAGTATGTATTAAACCATGCCTCCCTCTCCCCCAATGCCATTGTTACCAGGGACATAAAGGGGGGGGGGCATTTGCATGTGCTATAAAATTGCTGTAGCTTATATATGTTGCCATCCCCCAATCAAGTCCCCCCACCCCATTAACAATTTAAATGATTACCCTGATTGTTACCATTTGCATTTAAATGCTGTGATTGAGAAAAAACTTGAACAAATGCAGAGACAGTTATACAGCTATATATGCACACGTTTCTCTAGTTATAACACTTTACAACTTGCTTGATTTATTAAATTTGTGGCAGGCAGCATCCATATCCTATGGGCACTTACCTGGTTATTTTAATTAAATTTTTCCTCAAAATAGAAGTGTTTGTTTTCTCTTTTATAGAGCTTGAAAAACACATGCTTAGAAGTATCTCAACAGAATGCAAGCTCAACAGCATTGCTTGGTACCCAGTATTATGCAGCAGTGGCTCTGTTTCCTGACACTAACTACACAGTGAATGTGGCAGCTATAACAGGACTTGGGATAGGACACCCAGCTAGTACACATCTTCCCACAAAAGAAGAAGGTTAGCTTTTTATGCCACACTTGCAAGTATGATGGATACAACTTTATTTCTTCATTCCTAGCCATGTATTGATTTGTCTTGGTATAGCTTATTAGTGTTAGTGGTATGCAGAAGACATGTGACATAGACAAAATGAACAGTCATCATAATCTTATACATAAGCATAATGACTGGGTTTGGTTTTTAATGCCATTTAAATGATATTTGGTTCATGTTTATATTCTTTTATATCATTTTTACATAACCATTTTTAATGTAGAGTTCATACTCATAAATAAGTCACTTCTATATCTTGATCTGTGGTTTTTCTTTTGGTGCCTCAAAAAAACGAATACACCAAGTATACGAAGCATTGTGCATGTCCTTTTATTTTCTAGATTTTTGCATTTTTGTCAGCATCTGCATCAAAGCCAGATATAGTTAATTTTTCCTCATCTTTCCTAAAAACAATGCAAAGTTGACATTAGGATCAAACAATGACCATGAAAACTCAACAGTTCACAGAAGGCTGCAGCAAATACAAAAGACTGACTGGCACTAATTCTTTTCGTGATCTTTTGCTGTCCAGGTGTCTGTAAACAATAAGATAGTCTTCCATATGATCTGATAGCTGTGTATACAGAGATAAGTTGCTAATATGCAGGTATGTTTTAACACATTATCCCCTAACTCTGCGTTTACAAGGTATGAGGTAGTAGCGTACTTCCAAGGTCTATAGCGTCAAGGTCATGCATGATACACTAACGTGGGTGGTATTATAGAAAGGTAAACAGATTTACATTTACAATGATACCAAATAATCTGCAATTTTAGTTGCATTACAAAATACAGAGGGTAAAACCTAATTGTTAGGACTCTTTTTTTTTTCCACCCAAAATTCGCCTATGGTTGGATTCCATTGTTGTGTCCAGATTTTAGACTTTACGGCCTTAGATCTAAGACAGACCAGTCTGAAGTGCACACAGGTAATCTGTGCAAAAATAGGATAAGGTGGGCAATTTTAATAAAGAGCCTTCTCCATATAAAAATTATAGGTCCAATAAGAATTTTTAAAAAAAAAGAACTTTAACTTTTCACCTTCTTCTCATGTGCCAGCAGACTAACCAATGGAAAACATTTTTTTTAGCACAACTAAGCATTGGGCTAATGGAACATTGCTTGAAAATTGATGTATTAGGATGTATTCAGAAATAGTCTCCAAAATGTGTTTCCTACTCGCATTTCAAGTGAAAACAGCAAAACCCTCCAGAGGTTAATGTGTTAATGCTGAAGGCAACTGTAACCAAATACAATAAATGATTAGTTCCAATTACAATTGAAGGTCATTAAAGAAATTGGCAATTTTTGGGTGTAAATTAGTCCTTTAAGAATACAGTTCGGACATTGCCTGGCTTATCAGGGTCAAACAATGACCATAAAAACACTTTCTGGATATTTCTGAATAAAGTTTTGTTGCAAAGTTTTCAGCTGATATGTTTAGTTAGAATTTGGCAATAATCTCAGACAATTTGATGAACTACATAGACACACACAACTCATCAGGTATTAGCAGTAACCGTAAGTTTATATCTGTGGTTGACTTTGGATTTCCCACAAGTTCAAAAAAGTATTTATATCAACACTGACAAGAATTATTATCGGAAGTTCACATACCAAGAGTGTCAACGTTCAACCTGTACTGCAGCTTTGTTTTGATAAATCTGGTTGCAAAAATCCATTCTCACACTCCACGCATGACACCATAAGTACCTGTAAAATTTGTATCAAACGAATCACATTCTGGTTTTATCATTTCATTGGAATAAGGCTTGTCAGTAATTCACACACCATGCATGACATGATAAGTAACTGTGAAATTTGTATCAAAAGAATTGCATTCTGGTATTATCATTTCATTGGAACTAGGTTTGATAGTAATTCAGTTGCTGACAGTCCTCCATAATTACATTACAGAATGTATTTGAGAATCCCCACATTTTATTTAATTGGCACTGGTGTTACGTATTTTTGATTTAATTTATTTATTTTTAATTGTCAAATCGATATTTGTCATTTTGGGTTTAAAATTCATTAATTCAGAGATTATTCTGGAAAATTCAGGCTGACCTAGACTCTCTCTGTAAACACAGGTTGACCTTGGCTTATTGACCTCATTTCTGGCCCTGCTTCAGAGAGTGTCAACAAGCTTCTAAAACTATTGGTTAAATCCAAGGACATCTTTTTATTTTTTGTTCTTGGGGGTGGGAAGTGAATGATTTTCTTCTGAATCATTCTATAAGTACGTGACTTGGTGAAGGTAACTTCTTTCTTTGACCTTCTATGAATTTCCAGAAAATCACGTGATCCCTTGTTTACATAAAAAACGGGTATTTAAATTATTGTACTGTGAGAGAATAATCAGTAGAATCTGGGCTTTTAAAGTTAATAGTTGTTTTTTCTGTTTGAGTTATAATTTTAATTACCTTGTACTGGAAATTGTGTCATTTCGTTGTAGCAAGAGGAATTAGTCTATTTATCTGGAAAAGGACATGTGTTTATGATATTCATTTGGATTATTTTGAAAACAAGAACTGCATCATGTGACATTGTCAGCCATTTTGGATTACATCGTCAAGATTCGAACCTGGAACTATTAGAACAAGTTATTTATTTATCAGGACTCTTGCAATTCCATTAGTGGATTATTTTTGTGAATTCTATATTGGATTAATGTTGGATTTGATTCTCTAAAACAGTAAGTTTATTTATTCAATGAAAATAATTGTACTTAATAAATTCATTGTTAAAGTTTTACAAGCTTGTTAGTTTTCACTCTTTCTGTGTTACTGCTTATTCGAGCCTAAGCACGTAACACTGGTGACTACCTTAATTAAAATCTTCTCATGATCGTAACCATGTGCAAAGTTAGTAAGTAGTTTGATCAGCAGAATCATGCAAAGTTACAGTTTTATAACAAAATGATTGGTTTAAGATGAAAACAGTACATTGCTTCCGATAATTGATCTTACCTGCTCCTTGGACAGCCTTCTTAAGTCGTACAATGATTGTACAGTGCCTACATAGATCATCATCATCATCATCATCATCATTGGCGCCTTAGTCTCGGGAGACCATGCGGATAGCGCCTTTGGGGTGTCATCTGTCTCTGGGTTGTTGGCATCGTCTGTTGTGGCTGTGGAGACCTATGCGCGAGTGGCAGTACCTCTTGCAGTTTGTGCAGACATGCTGGGAAGCCCGAGTTGCTGTGGATGCTGTCACGTGGCCCTTTCTGACACGTTTCTTTGCTGCTAACTGACCACTCCTCATATCAGCGACTGAGATACCTTTACTTACTGTCAGTCTTTAGGTGCCTCGGTCCTTGGCCAGCACTTCCCAGCCATCAAGTGCGATGTCACATGCCTTCAGGTCCCTCTTGCATGCATCCTTGAAACGGAGTGACGGGCGGCCGACTCTTCTTGTTCCAGTGGACAGCTGTCCATATAGGATGTCCTTTGGCAGCCTCCCATCCTCCATGCGTCGGACGTGTCCCAGCCATTGAAGGCAAAGTTTGCTCAGAAGGGAGAACATGCTTTGGGTCTTTGCACGCTGCAGGATTTCGCTGTTTGGGACATGGTCTTGCCAGCTGATTTTCAAGATGCGTTTAAGGCACCGAATATGGAAGGAGTTGAGCCGGCGCTCTTGCCTCATGTAGGTATTCCAGGTCTCACTTCCATATAGAAGGGTGCTGAGGATGCAGGTTTGGTAAACTTTGACTTTGGTTTGCACTGTCAGCGCGTTGTTTTCCCACACCCTCTTGGTCAGTCGTGACATGATGGTGTTTGCCTTTCCTAGCCTTGTGTCCAGCTCCTTATCGAGCGAGAGAGTGTTGCTGATGGTTGACCCTTGGTAGGTAAAGTTGTTGACTGCTTCCAAGGTGACACCGTTGATTTTGATTGTAGGGGCAATGGTGGTATCTTGCACGCTGACCTTTGTCTTTTCTTTGTCTTTGCCTGCATAGATACGTCAAACAATCTTGGCTTAACCCATGCAGCAAATAAAAAATAAAAATGTATGAATATTAGCAAGCAAAATATAGTTTTCGAAGATAGTATAGTTAGATACATCTTGTGATAATTATTACTTTGGCAAAGTACACCAGAACTCTTGTGTTAATTGATATTATCAGACTGCTTCATTGCACATGCAAATTCCACTGCTGACCATTTCTGTTGTTGAAAGGAAATACTATGAGCAAAAAGTAGGTCACATTAACATACTTTTCAAGTTTAAGTAAGCACAGACATTTTGTTAAATATATTACAAAAATAGCTGCTCTTACTTAACCATAATAATACAGTAATAAGTCATAACATTATTTATGTTTTTTTCTCCACATTTTGATATCATGACAGGAAGAAGGTACATGTACGTGGAAAGTAAGATGCATGTACAATCCATTCTCCATTCAGTATTATCATACTTTGCATTTACATGTAGCTCAGTTTCCTAAACATTGTTGCATGTATGAGTATGACATTTTATGCGTGCATTCATTTTTATTACTCCATGAGCAGGCTGGAACAAGCAAATTGTGGTTGTAATGACCTCTTTCTCTTGCTAAACTTGCCATGCTCAAGTTATTGATGGAGCAGATGTCAGACATATTACCTAAATTACTTGCTGTTGGTTCATTTTTAGCCCAAACCATCAATTTTTGTATCCTTTCTGTGCTTGAAAGACAAGAAAAACTAGAATATAGATTGATCTAATCAATAAGAAACAGTAACAACTCTCATCTTGTTTAATATTTCGCTTGCATCCTGTTTAAACTTTTCAAATGTACCAATTGTATTCTTGTTGCATCAAGTCCTTCCAGGAATAGAAAGTGATGGTATGCTTTAAAAAAAAAATTATGTCAAGAATTTGTGGCAAAAATGAATCTTGTAAGTACTGGTAGTGGACATTAGGATGAATACATTAGTTCTTTGTTTAAATATTGAATTAGTTTTATTCATAAGGAGTGGTGGCTTTTCTACATACTCTACGAATTGACCTTAAACAAGATGATATGTCGCTCCACCTACCATATCACAAGACATGACGACCTGTTAACCTCCCAAAAATTTGATGTATTTGGCTATGAAATATATTTCAGTTTAAGTGATATGTTTACTTAAAGTGGTTTGTATTATTATTAAAAATGTAAAATTTCAATGTTACATCAATTTGATTGCATAAGACAATATTTATATTTTAAGGTCAGATTGTAAAGTAATAACCTAAGTGTTTTATTTCAATAAATAATTAAAAGCAGTTTGAAAGCTGCTTGCAGATTTAATCATGTAAAAAGAAAGTCACTCAAAAAATTAATATGTATTTCTTACATAACCTTTTACTTATTATTGTATCTGGCTAATGTTTAGCCACCATGGAAGCAAAACAATTTAAAATTTAATGACACAATCATAAATAATTACTGTTCAAAAATGTACTGTTGTACATATAAATTGTAATGTTGAACTGTTTTCATCAGATGGAATTTTGATCAATGATGTCTGTTGAATTAATATATCGAAAAATACTTATCTGACACCATTATTTTTGTTAATTCTTTATTATTAATTACATTTGTGTATCCCCATTCCACCTTCAACAAATTGAGAAGGAAAGAGTCACTCAATTAAGTGTCTGAAAGATAGAGATGATAAATCATTATTTTGGGGACAAGCCAACATTCTAGTGTAAATTTTCAAACTTGAAAATAATTCAGTCAAGGGTTCAGTGCTTCCTATACAAGAAAAAATATTATGCATTAAATCCCGAAGTTAAATGGTTCTCCACCCGAATTCTATAAATGTTTCTTTTTTCTGTTTTCACTATAATTAAAACAAACACATAATTTCCATCAATTTTTATCTATATTCAGCTGATGCAAACGTGACCACAAGCCTTTATCCATCGAAGCTTCATCTGTTTTGCGAAAGGATTAAATTATATTCCTCAGTTTGACTGTCAGAATTACAAGGCTCCCATAGACTCCTTTTCAACATTATTGATCTAGAAATCATCAAATCATTGCAAAACTTGTAAATACTTCTTATAATTAATTCATAATTGCCACAAGCAGCTCATTGGAAGAAAATGATGTACATAAGGAATGTCTGTAGGCATGTCTAATTTACGCTTACTGATTGGTTAATTCATCAGTGTGATTGACAAGTGGTGATATTATTATGAATTTATATACCAACTCATGGAACTGACATTCAGACAATTGATTTTCTTAACTTTCACAGCTCCTTCAAAGCCATTGAATGTATTGGTTACGAATAAAACAGACAAAACTGCAACTGTTGAGTGGAACATGGATGAAGTACGTCCAGGACAGACAAATTACACTATCATTGCAACAGGAATCAGTCCAGCTGAGACAAGGACACAATCAGTTTCTGGTAAATATAGTATCTCTCCTAAAAACCAAATTCTTTTATCCTAATTTTAATTCAGACATGTATACTTTTTCTTTTTACCAATATATAGAGACTAGCAGGTATTTATCTTAAAAAGTATATACTTTTGGAACACCTCACCAAAGGCAACACTTGATATTATTTAATAAACAGATCTAGTTAAAGATGCCTTTATACTGCAGCAAAGTATAGAGGTGGCTGTTACACTGTTAATTTAGATGTATTAGCTGTGGGGGCCAGTTGTTGCATCATTAAGGATAGAAGTCAGATGCATGTGCATTATCTAGTACTGAGGTAACAAGAGCAATAGGAGTCAAGAAATCATTTTTGTCAGAATCAGTTGACATCTCAGGGATGAACTTTAAATTCCATATTGTTTACAAAATTGACTTAAGAATATTTAAGGAAGTGGGATATTTTCTTTATGGCTCCAGCAGCCATCTTGTTTAATAGAAAAGATATCATATCTGCACTGCCCATTCATCCATCACATGTTCCCTTCTACTCATTCTTTTTGAAGACTGCTCAGATGGGCTAGTGCTTAGAGCATCTGCTTCAGATGTGGGAGGTCACAGGTTCGAACACTGACCAAATCATACCACAAAGACACAAAAATGGTACCAGCAGCTGTCTCACTTGGTGCTCATCATTAAAAGGTTATTTTTAGGAGTGGTCAGCCTGGTGTCAGGATAATGTGACTGGACCTGGACATAATGCTACATATCTGTGGCATGATGCGCCAGTGCCAGGCATCACTATACACTGTCACACTTTATCCTTGAAACCATTTGAGCTTACAGGATGATACTGGCATGCTTGTAAATCATCATTAGAAGATGTGTTGTGTATCATATTGGGAGTCCTGTTTTCAAGATCAAGGTCACTGCTCAGTATGCCTAATTTCTAATATCCATAATATTTTCCCTACTTTCAGTACTATTTTTGAGATTAAGGAATGAATTTTTGGTATACATATACACTATCACTAGAAGGTGTATTGATTTTTGGGAAAAGATCAGGTACAAAATACAGCTATTTTAACAAAATTATTTATCCGCATTTAATAGGATACTGATAATTCATCCTTTCCTTACTACCATGGTATCCATCCTTTCCTGGCTACCATGGTATCCATCCTTTCCTCGCTACCATGATATCCATCCTTTCCTTACTACCATTATATCCATCCTTTCCTGGCTACCATGATCTCCATCCGTTCCTTACTACCATGATATCCATCCTTTCCTGGCTACCATGATATCCATCCTTTCCTGGCTACCATGATCTCCATCCTTTCCTGGCTACCATGATATCCATCCTTTCCTGGCTACCATGATCTCCATCCTTTCCTGGCTACCATGATATCCATCCTTTCCTGGCTACCTTGGTATCCATCCTTTCCTGGCTACCATGATCTCCATCCTTTCCTGGCTACCATGATATCCATCCTTTCCTGGCCACCATGGTATCCATCCTTTCCTGGCTACCATGATCTCCATCCTTTCCTGGCTACCATGGTATCCATCCTTTACTGGCTACCATAGTAACATCCTTTCCTGGCTACCATGATCTCCATCCTTTCCTGGCTATCATGGTATCCATCCTTTTCTGGCTACCATGATATCCATCCTTTCCTGGCTACCATGATATCCATCCTTTCCTGGCCACCATGGTATCTATCGTTTCCTGGCTACCATGATATCCATCCTTTCCTGGCTACAATGATATCCATTTGAAAATCTTCCTGAAGTTCATGGATAAAGTATCATTGGGATATTGTCAAACTGACAAGATGTCTTAATCTTTATGGAATTGAAAGGGATCAAGTGGCATTTTATTTATCATTCATATAAATATTCTATCTATTTGCAGGATTTTTTAACAGAAAGTATGAATTTATTGACCTTGAGGAATATTGGAACTACAGTGTGATTGTGCAAGCCACTACCAGCATTGGCAGCAATCAGTCTGATCCTTACAACTTTACTACATTGGCTGGATGTACGTATAAAATATACAAATTACATCTTTGTTTATTACCTTTATTACATGAATTCTAATAGATATTGAAGGTGAGACTTCATGGTAAGGCAGTGTTTACATGACACAAACAAGCAAAGACTACCTTGACAGTTTCAGACATTTGATCACTAGAGTTATATATATCTGACATATTGGCAGACAGTATTGGATTGGTGTTTATCTCAAAGAGCATGTTTTGAGGTTTCAAGCTGTATCAGTGCACGTGACCATAAAAAGTGATATTATCAAACTGAGCGAAAAGATATTTTGTCATATTAGCATACATGTAAAAACAAGCAGGATCTCAAACCAGTTGATTTACGCATTTTGATCATTAGATTAGCTTCTAAACCAGTAGGTTTTGTATTGCCATAACTTTTACATTCTTAAAGGGGATATATCAAGAGCATTTTATTGCTTTAAATTGTACACTCTTAAAGGGAATATATAACAAGAGCATTTTATTGCCGTAATATGAATTTTCTTCATAGCGTAATAAGAGTGAATTTTGAACATTGATTTAGTTTTTGATGTTACAATAATTATTATCAGTCCAAAAAATCCATAAAACACAAATTGACTGAATAAGATGAAATAAATGTTTATGACATGTTTGCAGACTCACTCTCTTACAGGATTAGGTCAGTATTATCCAAGTGGTTGGTGTCAAATTACCCATCAAGTGACTGACATAATATTGTATTGGTCAAAATAAATATGTTGTTATTAGAAAATGTGAAAATCATTTTGTGACAAATATCAAAGGCAAACTGGAATTAGAATAATACTTTTAAGACTGGAAAGTTTGGACAGAGTCAAATTATGTATATTTTTCCAGGTACATCACATGAGTGATCATCATTGTGCTGATATTTTTGTACAAATATTTATTTTAAAGTCGAACAGTTAAACATTATATGTACTGCTACTCTTATTTTTAACACTGAAATAACTATCTTTTAGTAACATAGTGTTGATAAAATCAATAACGTTTCCATAGTATCAACATTTTTTATGTTATCATCTGTACAGCCATGGTTATTGGGAGTGATCATACCTTTAAATTATTGCATTTTTGACCTGTTCAGGCACTGGTAGAGTGCTTGATCCCTCTTTTTAGATTGGTGCATGACCCTAATGCTGACATGCCTGCATGCCTCTTTAATGCTGACATGCCTGCAAGCCTCTTTTGGTCAAATAGGGTCTCCAGTATGTGAATCACAATCTTTCTGGGTTGGTGGAAGCCATAAATAGCTATACTCAACTTCTGTTGCTGAATTAAGTATTTGTTAGTATCATGTTTCATGCACTAATTCTGAGAGCGATGCCTTTCACTAATGTGAGATATCAATATTTAACAATACATGGATAAGATAAGATAAGATTAATCATTGACCAATGTATGCATTATAAATAAATATCCATTAGGTAACAACCATTGCATGCAAATCCATGGTTGTCTGAGTTGTCAATGATTTAGGATTGCATTTTTATGAGGGCAGTAGCCACCTGTTCCCAAACCAGGTAAGGAAAGCACAGATCCTGTTAAATACTATTCCATTGCTTTTATGAGCTATATCTGTAAAACAATGATCAGTGCAAGACTGTTTAGTATATGCAAGCTAACAATTTAAATTCTCTTTCCAAAGTGGCTTTCATTATGGCCATAGTACAAATGATTATATGGTTAGACTTAAAATATAATCAAGAAAGAAGATATAGTAGTTGTTTTCTTTGCTTTGGAAAGGCTAATGATACAACATGGAAGTAAGGAATAACTAATGACTGCACAGACTGGATCAAATTTTCTTTCAAATATTGAATTCAAGGTATCTGTATTAATGGCCTCAACCCTGTCTGATATTTATGAGCAAGAGATGGGTGTTCCTCAGGGCAGTTTTTTTATTTGTTTTGCTTTTTTAATATAAAAACTAAATAACATTACAAAGTGTTTTACTCCTAGTGTGAATATCTTTCTGTATGTTGATGATCAGCTAATGTTATTGATCAAACCACATGCATGCAATTGAAAGCGTTTTAGCTGAAGCATTGGAGACACCTTTATCACATCATAGAGAAACAGCTTTTACAATATGCTCTGAAATTAAAATCAAACCTTTTGAACCCTGATTTTGCATCTTTTTTCTGATCCAGATACATAGCTGCCAACCATGACACTTAATTTTGACACAATCATTAGGTTGCACCAAATTATAGTTTTTTGCATTGTATATGGTTTAAACATTTTTGGATCATTAAGAAATTAAAAATAAAGTAATAGAAAGTTATTTTTTTTTCATTTTTATTATCATCTGTTTATTTCCACTTGTATAAGTTGGAGAATATTCTGAAAAGGATGATTGCTGCATAAGAATAACTATAGAGTACTTTTCTTATTTGCTATTGATAGCCAGAGAGTACCCTGCAGGCCGAGCATAGTTGTCATTATAACATTAAGGACAATAGCAATTCTTTGTGGAATACGAAGTGATTTCAGGGGAAAATTTGGACCGGAAAACTACTGAGAGCTTGTTAAGTCTAAAACTTAATAATCACATTGAGTGTCATCAGTGGTCATCAGGCAGTAATGACATGAAAGAAAGGATGCTATTTATAAAAAAAAACTTAGCCTTTAACATGGAAATTTTTGTATTGAAATGATAAACAACTTTTCTTTTGTCATTAGTTGACAATTTTGACTCGTATTTATTAGTATTGTAATGTCAGAATATAACTCTAATATATTTTCACATTTTCATGTTTTATTATACTATGGCAAAAGAAAATGCACTAATTTGTTTTCAGTTGCAACCACGTAAGTGGCCTAGTGGTTAAAGCATTTGTGTTGGATGTGGGAGGTCATGGGTTTGAATCCCAGCTGAGCCATACCAAAGACTTATAAAAATGGCACTAACTGCTTTCTCACTAGGCATTAAGAGGTTAGTGTTAGGACTAGTCAGCTTGGTGTCAGGATAATGTGACTGGGTGGGACACGATGCTACTTGTCTACAGCATGATCCCCCATTGCCAGACATCATTATACGCTGCTACACTGTAGACATTGTGGCAATATAAATGATCTTTGAAAAAAAACTACATTAAAAATCCAAGACAAGACACACACATACGCACATTCTCAATTGCATTGAAGAATGTAAAATGTATGCCAATTAAAAAAAATATTGGTTTAGAGGATTGTTCACTGATCAAAATTTCTCAATCTACTGGTTTGAAATCCTGGTTCTCTCATATGTATGAACCTATCACTGCTTTTCCTTAATCAATAGTGACATGCTAACATAGTTTTTTCACTTAAAGACTTCTTATTACTTCTTATGATATCGGCTTTTTCTTAAATAAATATCATGCTGATCTGATGTCTAATATTACTCTTACTGAAAAGAAAGTCTTGTAAACATGGGTTTTCACCAAAAGACATCTTATAATGTCTAGCTGGTCCTAAATGAAAATGGTTCTCCTCAGACATCCAAGGAAAATCTTGTTATTGCCACTTACATGTATTTTGAAAATAAAACCATATAATTTTGAGTTTTCACTACTACACCTGTTGTGATGTCTGACTGGTCCTAAATACAAATGTTGCCAATCTGGTATACCCTATAGCCACCATAGAAATCTTGTAAGTATTATTACTCCTCTTAAGTTTAAATTATGCGACCTGGACATCCATTTTGTCTACCAGAGTTGTCATCTTGAACAATTTGATGTCTAGTTGGTCCTCCATGAAAATATTGCCAATTCAACCTCCAGTATGGCCACTACAGCAGCCATCTTGTGAATCTTGTTTACTACTCCTCCAGAATAGTTTTATCAACATGTGATTTTAACTAACAGATCCAACAGCTCTCCCAATTGTTTCTAAATAAAATTGTTATCAGTCTGAAATGCAGTATAACCACCACAACATGCAACTTAAAATTCTTATAAATGGATGGACATAATCAGTATTGGGTTTTCTCTATGAGACTCATGTTTAAAATGGTGATACTCTAACATTCAATAGAGTTACTGCAGTAGTCATATTGGAAGTTTTGTTATCACTGAAAAACATCTTATGTCTTGTGGGCCATAACTGAAGATGATGTTAGTATGGTGTCTGATTGGTTATAAATGATAATAATTCCAATTTGGTCACCATCTTAAAAATCTTGTTATTATGGCAGGTCATACATTAACATGGATTGTTTTATCAGAAGATTTCTTTGAGATATCTTGTTTGTCCTAAATGATGTCTTTTTATCCAAAATAAATGGTGCCATTCATACATCCACAACAGCTACTTTAAAAATGTTATTTGAGAAGAATATCAACAATGGTTTCAGCACTCAACTATTTGAAAGGAAAAAATGGTGATATTTCATGCAAAAAATGTCAGTACCTTCAATGTTCTCTTGTTTTTTGTAATATAATTTGTCTTTTTTCTATAGCATGGTTCTTTAAGTAATTTGTATGGCTTTACTTGATTACAGCTGCTGGCCCTGTGAGTCTTTTTAGCATTGACAAAGGTACCGGAGAAGATACATATGTCACTGCTGTAGTGTCATGGAAACTACCATTAGTTCTAGACAGAAATGGTCCAATTGACAAATTTTATGTCCAGCAGAATGAAAGCAATAATCCCATTATCAGCAAGGTAAGCATATTGTATCTTCTTCTCTTTTACTCTTCTTGTTTTGTTTATGCAGGCACAAATTCATTGTATATTTGGTTATTGGATCTTCTCTCAGTCAAGTCAGACTGGAATCTTTAGTAAGCACATTAACCATTCATATGTCAGTCCATTGATCCATTCATATGACTGCCTATCAATCATTTGATCAACAATGTGGTTTCCACAATGTACCTTTACTATGAATTTCAACCAAATTTGGTTTGCAGCTATATGTTAAGGAGACTGCAGGTGAGTTTGATTTTGAAATTTTTGAATTCTTTAGAGGAGTTTTAATCCCATTTTCCACATTTATCTTAACTTCTGGCTCATAAATTAGAAATTAAGTTTTATATTGATGATACTTCAGTTTGATTTCCAACATTCCACAACATCATTCACATTTGCAGAAGTTATGGCTAACTTGTCCAACTCACTTTGATTTCAGCAGACTGACTTAAAAAGAGGATTGCTGGATGAAAAACAATTCAAAATGTGACTTGTTATTTTGAACATGTTTCAGCATTCTACGGCATCATTTACAGGAGTTATGGCCTCATTACTCACCTACCTGTTAACAGGGTTTTATAGAGTTTAATAAAATTAGGCATTCAGCTTTATCTTGAAGAGACTTCAGATAACTTTGCTTGACATCATTTGCTGGGACTATGACAACTGATCACATATCTCCTCAGATTTCTGCAGTATATAGCTTTACTACCTTTGGCTTAATATTAACAAGGCCCCAAATGAGTTCGATTTTCAGCATTCTGCATCATGATTTACAGCACACAGCAGTTATGAACCTTGATTGCAACTTTGGTTTGGCAGTATAACTTATTGGCTTGCATCTTTATATTGATTCTACCTTAAATGAGTTTTTATTTCCAATATTTCCATACTGTTAACAGGGTTTTATAGTGTTTAATAAAATTAGGCATTCAGCTTTATCTTGAAGAGACTTTAAATAACTTTGATTGACATCATTTGCTGGGACTATGACAACTGATCACATATCTCCTCAGATTTCTGCAGCATAGCTTTACTACCTTTGGCTTAATATTAATAAGGCCCTAAATGAGGTAGATTTTCAGCATTCTGCATCATCCTTTACAGCAGTTATGAACCTTGATTGCAACTTTGGTTTGGCAACATAACTTATTGGCTTGCATCTTTATATTGATTAAACTTTTATGAGTTTTTATTTCCAATGTTTCCATACTGTTATGTGCAGAAATTGTTGATAGATCTATGCACCCTCTATTATAAGTCTTCCTTATTTTTGAAGGGAAATAATAGCTTATACGCAAGTATGACCTTCAAGTACCAAATCTAAAATTATGCGAGTTAAAAATAAAAAAAAGTTTGTATTAACAAGTTAATTTGAAAGCATAAGAAGTATAAAAATAATATAAACGCAGCTCGCCTTATGTAGCTCTATATTAAATAGAGAGCTCTTGTACAAAATGTTTGGCGCTGTGCATGTGTAGGATTTCTTTGTCTTCTACCTGTAGTGTAAACATCATCACAGCCAAGCTGGATTTTGAAAATGAATTTGAAATACACTGATGAGGAAGAGAGTAGCTTGAGAAGAATCAAGCCAAAGACACAAAGAGATGATTCCAGCAGGTTATCACATCATACAGCATGACCTGGCTGTTTATTTGTGCAAGCAGAAAGAGCAAGAGTTATGCTTTCTGCATGCATGCCATGTGAAACTGATATTTCAGTTGGAAGTAATGGATTGAATTACATCTCTCAAACATGAAATCATAGAAGAATATAAACATAAAAAATGCTACGAAAAAAATGACTAAAATTGCATTGTTCTGTTTGAGTACAAAATGTTTGAGTGACTGTGGTGAAGACTCCCTGTTGATTTTGAAAAGTCCCTGCTATGAAATGAACAAGTCCCTGATCCACGTGCCCTTTGTAATATATATATATATATACCTATTACTAGTATTGGATCTGCATTAAAATGTTTAATAATCAGTGTTGCATTGAAACAACCAGAAAAGATTTGATATCCTATGCTACCTTCATCTTGACTAATGATAATTTACATTAGCTAATTTAACAGCATAAACATTGTATACCCATATTGAATATTTTATGAATCTCCTTGAGTTAAGCCTTCTTAATAATAAATAATTCACAATCCTAAGCTGTTTTTAATTTGAAGGATTGTTTGTGCAGAATATGAACCTTGACTAGTAATTTCTCTTCATCATGAAAACTCTATTAGTAAAAAATATATTCTTTTTTAGATACGTATTGTGCAGTCTGATGAAATGTACACCGTTAACTTTTCTGTGGTTCCAGATCGAAATTACACATTTATGGTAAGTATTGGTTCTGAGATATACGTTTAATTCCTTTAATAAAACAGCAGGAAGGGAAGCTGGATTTCATCCATTCTGTTTTAATCATCACACAAGCCATTTTATTAAAACACTGGGCCCAGAGTGACTGAGTGGTCTAAAGCGCTCTCCGTTATGGATCACTGCCATCTCACCTCTGTCTGCATGGGTTCTAGTTTCAGATTCAGCCAAATTGTGGGTATGTGAGAAAGCTTGCCAGTAGCTTCTTGTGGGTAGGTGGTTCTTTCCGGGGATTTTCCCGGGTTCTTCCTCCACCATTAATACTGGCCACCATGTATAGCCTATCGTGTGCTGAAAAATGGCATCAAATCCTACAACAACAATTATTAAAACATAGCAATAGATGAATATGTCATTATCTCTGTAATTTAGACCTTAAATATGGATATTACATTTGCAAAACATCGAAAGGTATCCAGAACAGAAACTCTTCATAAAGCTAATTATGTATCATAACTTGCTGTGCCATAATGTGCATAATGTAGAGATATAAATAAATATACTTAATTGACTTAAAATCAGCATCCAAAAATGATAGGAACCTTTTAGCATTTGACTTTAAGGGTGCTCTACTAATATTAAGTACTTCATAGAAAGGCCCAATTAAGTGGTTCGCTGCACTCAAGCACTCACCATTCTGGATCACTGCCATCTCACCTCTGTATGCATGAGTTTGAGTCTTGGCTAACATGGGTACATGTGACAGCTTGCCAGTAGCTTCTCAGGAGTCGTGGTTCTTCATGGAGTTTTCTAGGGTTCTTCCTCCACCTGTTATACTGGCCGCCATGTATAGCCTATCATGTGCTGAAAAATGGCAATAAACCTTTTAATAACAATAACTTCTTAGAGAGTGAGATGTATAAGGTAGAGAGTGACAGGTGCAAGGTAAAGTTGATTGCATTTGCAACATGCACAGTGGAGAGAATGTTGGCATACTTCTTTTCTACTTTCGCATACTGTGGCTGAAATTTCTTTGGACATTATATTTGTGGAAATTGTTTTTGATCTGAGCACACAGCTTACAAACATGGCTACCATCCATGTGCTAGAAAAATCATTTAAAATTACAGTAAAGTAAACTCTCAGTAGAAGTTATTAATTAAGAAAAATAGTTTGCCCGACTAGGCAATAGCAGCTTCTGAAAGTACAATATTAAATGAATTACCAAATATACCAAAAAAATAAAAATTAATGGTTATTGGCTCTTTCTTTTACAATCTACCTATGTAATCAAAGAAGTGGAAATTACCTGGCAGTTTTTTTTATAGGCACACATCTAAGTAAAGGCAAGCTGTATATTTTAAACTCAAATTACACCCATTAATCTTACACCAAATTAAATGGAATTAAAAGTTCTTTTAACAATACTCAAGATTAACAAGCTATTTTTTAAATAGCCAGTTTAACCAGTGACGTAAACATGGAAAGTCCTTTTTTTAAATAAAAATCTACACTATGCAAAATATGAAACTGTAGAGTGTCACCTTCAAGCCTTAAGCCTTGTAAGCATTCATAAGCTCACTTGGGCAAGTCTTTTCCCATCAGAATATGTGCTTGTTTGATAAAAATGAAGGAAGCTTTGCCACCAGAGACAACAGTTAGTAATTAATAAATTACTATTGTTTATTGTAACTGGAGTAAATAATAATTTTTTATTGTTTTATTATTATTATTATTATTATTATTATTATTATTATGTTATAATTATTATTCAAATTAATCAGACCCATTCTCTTTCTTTGCCCTCAGGTCAGAGCTGCAAATGACCAATTTAATGGAACAGTTAATACCCTAGAATATTTTGCACCAGCTGGACATAAGTGTTTATGTCATCTTAAATTTGATACTGAATTTAGACAGAGGCAGTATCTAGAATTAGGTTTTGGTACTGAAATCTTTTGTGCATGCTCTTAATTTGAAAGACATGCAGTACATAATATTTGCTTCTTCTGTCCATTCCTGCATCAGTCCATCTGTCACCATATCCATGATACAAATGTGGCATAGTTAAAAAAAAAAACAAGCAACAATATAATCAGGGTTAAGTTCTAACATGTCTTGCCTATTTCCAACTAACCTTCATTGAGAATGGTGAAAATTTGTCACACACCAAAATTTAGGGGCTACATGGCATTGACCAGCTTTTTAGTAGATTGATTGATTTGTCATAAATTCACAAACTTGCTCTTGTTGCATTACGTTATCTGCTATTTTATCCAGATGTGTAAAGTAGTGCATGATGAGATAATAATGTCACATGCCACTTCTGGTTTGCTATAACATACTTTCCATTTAGGGTTTTATTTCAAAATAATTTTGCACTATATTTATAACTCATATTTAGTATGTTGTTTTGGTGAAGGTGTTTCATGTGCCAAACTGGATTGAACGTCAACAAGTTTAAACATTTATTGAATATTGATGTTTACAGGACATTAGCTTAAGTAACGAAAGTTGGTTTATCTTATAAACAACAAAGCGTTCTAATCACTATCGTCTCTATTGTTTTATAAATTATTCATTCAAAAATAAGTTATAATATGTCATATTTTTATCAATGAAGTCTTTAAAAAATTCTGTTCGATATTGCTGTTCAGTATTTTAAAAATATTTTATAAGTACATCAAACAATTTAACAAGTTTTTCATGTTAACAAAAATCACCAAAATAGAATTTATAGCAAATATTTCTGCTTATCAGATAGCATTTTATTATGTGGATTATTTATGATTTGTTTTCATGTTTATAGTTATATTCTGTACATCATGAACACTGTTAATGGAGGTGAAAATAGCATTACCAGTAAACCAGAACTGCATTGTTTGTGGATTTTTTAGCTTGATTGAGTCATATTGGGTTCCAAGGGTTGTTATTGCTGTTAATGGATTTGGGTAATAAGCACCCACTTACCTTGGAAATCGGGGCCCCGTGTGGCCTAAAGGGCTTTCTGTTATGGATCACTGCCATCTCACCTCTGTCTGCGTGGGTTCGAGTCTAAGATTTGGCTAATGTAGTTATGTGAGAAAGCTTGCCAGTAACTTCTTGTGGGTTGGTGGTTCTTTCCGGGAGTTTTCCCGGGTTCTTCCTCCACCAATAATACAGCAGCAGAGAGGGTGAACCCTACAACGTTTTCAGACAAAATTTGATTGAAATCCTAAAACGAGCCGTCCTATAATCTCATTTTAACCAAAAAGAGGGTAAACCCTACAACGTTTTCAGACAAAAAAAATTGATTGAATCCTTAAAACGATCCGTAGGATTTCGTTGAAATCTACGAAATCTCATTTTAACTAAAAAAATGAAAACGAAGATTTTTACGATTTTTTAATTAATTTTGGTCGCAACTTGTTGTCATCCACCCTCTCTGCTGCTTAGTGATTTCATCACTGGGTTAACAAAAAATAATAAAATGATTTTAACCGAATATTTGATCCAGTCCGATACGATATCGTGTCCGAGGATCATGCAAATTTATTGTTGCGAATCCGTGTGGTTTTGACTGAGCATGACTAAAGAAATCTCGAAATTGATTGAAGTCCATATCAGAACACCATGTCTGCCAAATATTTCGTAGCGTATGTGTATCAACGCCGTTGAATACAGAAAGAATATTGCAGTTATCTCTGATGACTTTTGGAACCTGAGTGTAGCGTTGAGTGACATATATCACGTCAGTGTTTTTGTGACGCCCACGGGAAAATATTCTAGCAGGATTTTTTTGTTTATCCAACATTATATCGTCGTATACGACTAAATTGTTAATATCTCCATCAATATCATCAATGCTCGGTGCTTCATCGATATCGGTTATAAACTCAATAATACCCTCTCCGGATTTTTCTACCGCGCTGTCGTTAAAATCTTTTAGCACTTCATAACATCGTTGATCATCTACGCTAGGGGCAATTAAATACAACTTATCCCATTTCATCCATCTCATTATTAAATTGAGCAACAATTGCGTTTTACCGGATCCAGATGGCCCGATTATAATCATCCGGATAGAGTTTGGTAGCGCTGCATGATGCTTAACCGGTTCTCTTCTTTTAGTCGCTGAAAAATCAATTATATCCATATTTCTATACATAAATTATGGATCTATATTGTGTGAAGTGCAAAACGCGTACTGGCACAGATGATGTGACGACAGTTACAACTAAAAATAACCGATCAGCGCTTTCTGGTAAATGCATGCAATGTGGTACAAAGAAATTTAGATTTGTGTCTATGAAATCTGATTTAAAAAAAAACGAGGAGGTGATATCGCAGCCAAATTGGCAAAGCTCCCTGGAACCCCATGGGCAAAGTACCCCGGAGAAAAGCACCTTCCCGGATATAGCTACTGTGGACCGGGAACCAGACTTGATATCAGACTCAATAATCAAAATCAACCCAACCCCGGTGAAGAACCAATAAACGCCATTGATAAGGCCTGTCACCTTCATGATGTTGCTTATAAAAGCAGCAATTTGCAACACAGGCATCTAGCAGATGTGAAATTAATTCATGCGTTAAATGCTATTCCTGATAAATCCTTCAAAGAAAAATTGGCTTCATTTTTGATAAAATCGGCTATGAAAAGCAAATTGATGTTAGGTGCCGGTAATTAATAATATGGAATCAATTTATTATTCCCCAAGAGGATACTGGAGGGGTAAATCAGCAGTCCATAAACTCGCTAGCGCTGCAAAAGTGAAAAAAACCACTGCGGCTAATTGGTTATCCAAACAGGCACTATGGCAAATTTATCTACCACCGCCTAAACAAATTCAATTCTCGCATTTTGATGTGACCGCTCCTAATGAAGTTCATCAGGCTGATATATTATTTTTACCTCATGATCGTGGTTACAAATACGCGCTAACCGTAGTTGATATTGCAAGTCGATACAAAGAAGCAGAACCGTTAAAAACAAAATCAGCCACTGAAGTTGCTTCTGCATTTGAGAGGATTTATCGACGAGGTCCTCTGCACTGGCCAAATCTATTGCAGGTTGATCCTGGTAAGGAATTTCAGGGTGCAGTATTATCTACAATGAAACATCATAATGTCACCATACGACGAGGGCATACTGCGCTACATCGCGATCAGGCCATTGTAGAACGATTTAATCGGACGATTGCTGAGCGGTTATTTGGATATCAATACGCAAAAGAATTCATTCAAGAAAAGCGATCCCGTGAATGGGTTAAAAGATTACCATCTGTGATTACTGCACTGAATAACGAGATTACTAGAACAATCAACATGAAACCTATCAACGCGATTAAAAAGAAGTCAATACCCGTACAACCACAAAAAGATTTCAAAGAACCAATTCTTGGTAGTAATGTCATTGTGAGGTACTTATACGAACCAGGAGAGCTTGAAGGGGGTAGAAAAAGGGCTACCGATCCTATTTGGAGCGTCACTACGCATAAGATATCTACTATAACACGATCAACTGGTAGACCTCCAGTCTATAAACTGGATTCAACTGCCCCTCAGCGGGGTTTTACTCGACAACAACTACAGGTAATTCCCGAGGATACTCAATTGCCACCGCATGGTCTTAACTAGCACCGTTGCGTCTATTGCACTCAAGACAAGTCAACATCACATTATTTCTGACATGACCGAGACTGTTATTTTTTCTGTCTACGGTGAATTGGCGAGGATCCTTATCCGAATACTGCCAACGCATTATACAATTGCAATTCGCGCAGTGATTATTCTGTTGTTGTTTCAGCGTAATTATTAATTTAGCATCAATATCAAATTCTCGTTGTTTTTTTTTTGTCCTGTTGTTTGTAACCGGAGAGTTTTTTATTAATGATGCTAACATCAATATCATTTATTGTGGTGTCATTATCATCGAAAACAACTCTTCGAAGTTGATTTATTTTTCGTACTCTGGATACTGCGAGATAGACTAAATTCGACCATTCGATGTGATTATCCACCATCCAAACAATTGTATCCGATATAGTCAATCCCTGTGAAGAGTGTATTGTTGCTGCGTATCCTAGAGTCCACGGGGATTTATTAGCACGCAATGCATCTTCAACGACATTGATATCAACCAGCACAATATCATTTAACACGAGAATCTGCTTTTCACTCTGTCCTGGAATATCAACTTCAATATTCTGTTTTCGTGTATCCGATGGCCTATAACACAACGGCACTGGAAGAGTTGCAAATTTTTGTTTATGCAATTCAAATAACTTCATCTGAAGTGTATCCCTGACTATTTTTCTACTTGCAATTATCAAATCATTTGGTTTCCATGTTTCCCAGAAATCGTTTATTTGAGTTTCTGAAATCACTTCACGCGCTATTTCGCACTGGATTCTATCCGGTTGTAATCTAATTAGCGCTTTGAACTCGCGTAATCGTTCATCAAGTGATCTATAATCAGTGGTGATTTCTTCATAGTAGTCTACAAAACCCCTTAGCCATTCATGTGGAGATGCACCGACAAATGGTGGTGGTTGGCCGTGATCACCGCACATGACGACTTTTGTGTTTTTGTTTAACAACCACTCGAGAAATATTTGTAATACATCTAATGACACTGTGCATATTTCATCCCAAATTATGATTTCAGGAATGAATTTATCACCCATACGCTCAGGAGTCCATTTGTCACCCTTCCATCGAAAGAAACTATGGTAAGTACAGGCATTTACCCCTCGCTGTATCATCTCTCTGGCGAGTCTGTGAGTCGGTGTTAGCACAATCATGTTAGTAGAAATACAAGTATTTCCACCACGACGAAATAATTCAATTGCACGAGTTGTCTTTCCTGACCCACCACAACCGTTTAAATAAACTGTTTTATATCTACAGATTGGATCAGATACCGGTGGTGCATTAGAAAATTCTGATTGATTTTCAATACGGTTACAACAAAGATATTTATCATCCATGGCAACGTCTGCGGATTCACAATACTCATGTAGCATCTCCTTTTTAAATCGCCAACGCCCCCAATTTTCTTCGGGATCTGTGAATTTAGCTACAGCTGATTTGTATTTATTGTGTATATACATCGAATCAGTGGCCACTCTAACCGCGGTATTAGGAAATCTATTTATCATAGAAAATAGATTAATAGAAGCATAGGCTAGCATTGAACTTCTCAAATGTGTGTACTGGGAATTATATCCATCACAGTAGGTAACAACCGTACCCATTTTCTCACCATTGGATAGAAAAGCATCCTTACGGGATACAAGTTTTCCCTGTTTCATTAAATCCGCTACAATAAAATCGTATTCAGCGACATCTATGATCAACCGCGAAGAATATTTTGCGTTGTCGTACCGTCCACCTTGAGTGAATTTACCGATTATTCTTCGTCCAAAATCTTTTGCTTGTTCTTTTTTAATTTCAAATAACTTCTTAGACCAATTTATGATTTGTTCTTCATTGAAATCAGGGAATTGTTTTCGCTGTTCGCTGATTATACGATCTAGATCGGGTTGTGGTAGCCAAACTTCTTTCTGAGCTCGATAGCATATAATCGCTTCACCGATGATCAACGATATTAGCATACCACAATCAATCATATATCTCAATAGCACTATTGGCATCCAGGCCTTTTCAGATAGGTGTCTACCGAGCCAAACATAACTACACGGATGTAATCCTGACGCTAATTCAAATGATATCACACGAGCGAATCCGGTTAAATCAAAATCAGGCAATGGTCCATTAATCGCAACACGAGTCATTTCATGCGTGGGGTGTCCAAATCGTTTGAAGTACTCAGCGCATTCCCCATATCCGAGAAAACTTCCGGGGTAACACGCGGCTATATCAATTGAAATCATACCATCAAGTGAGTATTTCGTATTCCACAGTCCTCCATGACCAAATTCGACGCAACTCAATTTAACATCCTCGAGAAAATCACTTCGTGTTGGACGCCATGAGTTTTTTTCTCTTGCGAAGTGAGCTACCACTGATGGAATAGTAAAACTATCCGTGAGTAGTTTTTCATGGGAATTCTCCGGTGAAAAATCACTAGCGATTTTTCTCATTCTATTATCTAATTCTTCAACGCGATATAATTCACCATTTGGTTTTACAAATTGATCGAATCCTATTTCGGGATCTTCATCACTTCTAAGTAACCACACTGACACAGGATCATCCTTACACAACGCATTAATAGCATCAAATAATCTCTCTTCATAGAAAACATCCCCGACTAATTCCCCGGAAAATTCCGGTGGGATATATTTCACGGTTCGTTTTCGTGGAAATACTGTTACCGCAGGTGTCCACGCGTGTTTGTTATGATCAATAATCTGTATTGGTGCTCCATTTTTGTTATATTTCGGTTCGTATAAAACCTCTCCGGTTATCGTCATAACTGTTATTGGAAATCTTAATGATGTTTCTAATTTAGCTATATCAGAAATCTTTGCACCATGCTGTTTCACTGTCAGTTCCCATTCGGTTATTTTCCTACGTCGCAGATCAGTTAGTTTATTTCCTCGGGATGCATTTGTGAAGTGCTCCATTACCCGTGTTGCTACACAATTAAGCCCTGACGAATATTTCATAGGAGCTAGTTTTGCGATATCGGGTTTATCATTTAACGGATATAGCCCATAAACCATTGCTGTTACGGGATAAGATCTTTCGTAGTATGGTTTGTCAATGCCGGTTAGAATTCCTGGTTTGGAATCTCTACTCACAATGACAGCTTTTTTATTCTTGAGGATTGGTTCAAATTTATCCCTAATAATCCATTTGCCATCGACTTCAATAATGAATTTGATTCGGAAAAAATACCGTTTTTCCCCAACACGTGAAATTATCACTGCTGCTTTTTCATCATTCATGGTAGCGTCAACAACACCATCAATTCGAAATGTTGACCAACAATAGGATGCTCCATCACGCTTAAATTCATTGAAACAATCTCTGATTTTACTAATCATGGCTTTATCAAGAATTGTATTCTTGGGTGTATTAGAAACTATATCGAGATTGAATTGAGCATCTTTCCAGGATAATTTCTTGGACGCTTTTGAAATCCGAAGGATTTTGGGTTTATCGAGATTAAATTTGTTACGTTTTTTGGGTCTATCGAGATTAAATCTAGGACTGATTTTCAATAATCTCTTAAACTCTTTCATGTTTCCGTCTCTTGGACGTTTGATACGTTTTTTGGGTCTATCGAGATTAAATCTAGGACTGATTTTCAATAATCTCTTAAACTCTTTCATGTTTCCGTCTCTTGGACGTTTGATACGTTTTTTGGGTCTATCGAGATTAAATCTAGGATTGATTTTTAATAATCTCTTAAACTCCTTATCAGCATTGAATTCAGCATTTTTCGAAGTCAATCTCTTGAACTCTTTCATGCTATACTAAAAACAAGTGTCTAAATGAAAGATTTATGTATAATGAATCCCCCTGCAATGGATCAGTCATTGAATTAGACAAATAGTATAGTATAAGAATGACCCAAGAATTCAGACAGCACCCTGTGAGTACAAATTATGAAGCATCCAGTGATGGTGTTGTAAGAAACCGTAGACTGAAGAACCCAGTTGGGTGGGATAATGGTATGGGGTATTTGTTCTTTACTGTTGGAAAGAAGAAATATTACAATCATCGTTTCGTGTACGAGTGTTTCCATGGATTGATCAAAGATGGTTTTGTTATTGATCATATTGATTCTAATCCGAAGAACAATTCTTTATCAAATCTGCAGGCTGTTACACATAGTGAAAATACCAAACGAGGGGGGACTGGGAAATACTCGAAAAAAGCGAGACCTGTGAAATCTTTGAATACAATAACTAACGAAGAAAAAGTATTTAAATAAATATATGAAGCCGGCAAGTATTTCAATATTTGTAGACCCTCTGTACGATATGTTGCAGAGGGGGTTTGTCGATCGGCTATTTCAAAGGGGACGGGACAAAAAATTCGATTTAGTTATGTCTAATACGTCATATTTTTCATTTAGAAATATATCATTATTATAGAATAATGAATTCTGAAAACATGAATAGCATCATATCCGAGATTTCAAAATTGAAAGGTTGGGATATTGAACTATCAGATGGGTTAAATCCTGATCAAATCATGTCTGATTTTCAGGATATAGAATACGGAGTTAACAACAATAAATATATGCTACCAAAGAAGTATGCGCTCATCAAAAGAATTCAGAATTCTATTAAGGACTCTCTCGCATTTTCCAGTGACGTAAGTGTGTTCGCTCCGTTGTATACCATCGTAGAACGAATACGAAAAGAATTGGGGTACGAATACGAATTGAAAAAGGAGGTTAATTCTAAAGTTAGAAACCTACGGGCGTTAATTCAAGAAAATGAACAATTTTGATTGACCATTTATCATTATTTGATTGCCCGACCATTTATCATTATTTGATTGCCCGACCATTATCATTTTTTTTAGCCGACCCTCAATGGATGTCAAAAATCGATGGATGATCAATGGAAAAGTGAGGGAACTATCAGTATTAATTATTTTTATATACAATTTTGATAGTTCCCTCATCAATGATAGAGCTGTTAAAACACTTCCATGACCGTATTAAAAATCATCCGACATGTCAAAAAAGTGAGGGAACTATCAGTATTATTTATTTTATATACAATTTTGATACTTCCCTCATCAATGATAGAAGCCGTTATAGGATGAAATAACACTTCCATGACCATCCGATGGTGTTAGGTCGGGATTAAAAAAATTGTTTTACAATTGAAAAATTGTTTCTGATTTCAAATAATGGTCAATGAAGCATTAACAACCCGATTGGCTCGTGAACGATTAGATGCAATTAAGAGATTTGTACCAATTCGTGACTCTGTACGGAATAAACTACAACAACGACAGAGTTTTCAGACTGATTTTGCTGCGGGATCTGAAGAGTTGTTTAAACCAGTAACCACAGCAACGAAAGGGATAGAGCGTGCTATACTGGGAGATGATCCTGACGGTAAAAGAAAAGAAGAGGGTCTTATTCCTGTGTTAGAAAAAATAGCAAAAAGAACTAAACAAACAAAAAAATCCTTGCAATCACTTCCTCAGGATATATCAACCGCTTCGAAACGAACATTTAAAGGATTTCAGGAAGAACTAGTTAGCGGACTACCTAAATCAATTATATTTACCGAGAGCGCTAAACAACAAATTCTCAACGAGGATATAGATAATTTAGGTGAATTCGCTGCTAACAGCTATGATTCACAAGAGAAGTTTTTCACGGACAATTATTCGGATTATAGAATGTCACATAATGAATGGGCTGATATAGTGTATGAAATAAATACTGGGAGTTTAGATAGAAGGATGAAGGACTACAGAGACTTCAAAAGAAAATTTCAACTCCAAATAAGACAGCCATACGATGAGAAAAAAATTCTGGGGAGTGGTCTAGTTGGAAACGCTAGCGTTTCATGTCCTGGTAGTGTTCTCAGTGATATATCACGATTAGAGGTTCTTGTAGGAGGGTTCCGAGCCGGAAATAACTCACCGGAAATAATTAATGAAGCAGCTGATATCTGTAGACGATTATTTCAGGGTGGTATCATGGATATCAGCACATATCGAGATTTCATTGGCGAGTTAGCAAATGGGTATCACAGTGATTAATTGATAAATTGTTTTACAATTGAAAAATTGTTTCTGATTTCAAATAATGATCATACACTACAATCATGATAAACCAACCCCCGTCTACGTAGTTAATTCACGGTTTCCGGTTTATAGAGCATACTACGGAGATGGTTTAGGTAATACCATTTTAGGGTTATTTGCGAGAATGGCTCCAAAAGTGATGCCGTTGGCTAAACAATTAGGAATGAAAGCAATTGATGTTATTCGTGATAAGGGTATTGGTGCTGTTGGAGATCTTGCTGGAAAAGCGTTTTCAACTGCGAAGAATAAATTAACATCATTAGTGAAATCACGGATGAAATCCAAAGGATTTTCAAAACCGTTACCGTCTACAGCGGAAATGCCTGCAAGTGTTAGTAGAATTATAAATAACGCAGTAGATGAAAAATTAGCGTCGATGGTTTTAACCCCCGACCAAAGCAATATTGCAAACATGATAGCAGGAAGTGGCTTTAAAAAACTACGACGATGAAATGGGAAATCGCGATTTAGACTCTGATAAATAGAATAAAATGTTCAAACAGTCACGTGATCCAGCATTTGATATAGACGCCCCAGTTGGCAAGGATGATTCTGTACGCGATTATCAATATTACGCCTATCATGCCATAGACTCAAATAGTCGAGCAAGAATTGATCTTCAAGTCCATGATACCAGTAAATACTTTCTACCCTGTGAAGCGTTTATCGAAGTAGAAGGAGAACTTGTAACAGCTGCTGATACTCCTGCTGTACCAGCACCGTATCCAGTTGGTACTCAAGTCGGTTTTGTCAATAATGGTATCATGGCGCTATTTGAGAGTGCTAGATATCTCATTGATGGAAAAGAAATCGAGTCGATAGATCGCGATGTTGATGTGGCTACAACAATAATCGGGTTAGCGAGATATTCCGATGATTATACAAGATCAGCAGGACCCTCTATGATGTTTGCAAAAGATGGTAAGAATACCGCTGGAGGAAATCCATTTGTTGTAAGACGACCAAAGAATAATGCTGGCACCGCTAATATTGATGCCGAGGATATGATTATAAACAACGATGCTAATTTCAATCTAGGAGCTGCAACACGAAACTCAATGTTGGGAGTAGGGCGTAAATCATTTTCATGCGCGATTCCACTGCATCATATATTTGGATTCTGTAGAAACGTCCGAAAAGTTATCTATGGAGCGAAGCATACAGTATCGCTTGTACGAAAGAGTGATGATAATGACGCAATCTGGAGGATTCCAGCAAACCCAGCTGCAGCACATATAAATGATGATGCCGGTAAAGTCAATTTAACAAAAATATCATTGTGGATGCCAGTGTTGACTCCAGCAATCACCGCAGAAGAACGATTGCTATCATTTATGGACCAAGGAGGAAAGTCGTTGTTGAGTTGGTTATCAGTGAGTACAGATGTGAAGCAATCAAATATCAACGGGTTATTCACGTGGAATCTAGCATCAAAACAAGGTGTTGCTGCGCCACGTCATATATTTATTGCGTTACAGGATAACGCACGAGTTGGCGATCAACGTTTCAGTCATATGATATTTGATCAGTTAGGTGTTAAAGACGTCTCACTGAGAATAAACGGCCAGCAGGAACCATCCGAGGATATACAACTTAATTACACAGAAAATCATATCGCACGAGTTTATCATCGTCTGTTGTCATTTATGGCACGCGACCAAAATGTGGATACTGGTTTGCAAATATCACAATACGACTTTAAAAATCTGTATCCGATCTATTACTTCTCACTGGAACATCTCGATTTGATGAGACAATCTGTCGTTGATATACACTTTAGAGCTAATGTGCTTCGTGGTGCTATTGCTGATTATAGAGCGGTTGCTGTTATTCTCAGTGATAAATCAATGCTACTCGAAGGTGTTGGAGGAAGAATGAGAGTGGTAGATGCACCAGTAGAAAACATGTAAACGATTTAGAATCAATCAATTATGTATAATATGTCATATAGTGTTATTAGTGTTGCGTTAACTCCCGGTCAATTAAAAAAATTGCAATCAGAATCGGCTAAGCGATGTGGAACCACAATCACGTTGAAACCCAACCAAATGACTGGTGGTGCAAATAAACTATCGCTGACAACTCGTCAGGTGAAACATTTCAATGATGCACTAGTAGCAAAAAAAGGTGTTCAGATTACTCTCTCTGCGGCTGCTATCAAAAATATGATTAAAACAGGCGGTATATTTCCGTTGTTAGCTGCGATTCCAGCATTGATTGCAGCAGCAGCCCCAGCGGTGGCTAAAGCGGCTGCGTTAGGAGCCGTTGGTACTGCAGCAGGAATGGCACTAAAGAAAGCAACTGGGAAAGGATATAAAAAAAAGGGACGATCCGTTCACGGATTGGGTCTAAGACTACCAGGAACCCCGTATTCGTGGTACAGCGGAAAGGGTCTAAGACTACCAGGAACGATTTATTAATTCAGAAATCTTCGATTTCCGAACCTATGGTTCCAATGTCCAATTTTGATTCAATGGATGCTGCTAAAAAACTAGCGATTAAAAACTTCAGAGGTGTCTTTATGAAAGATCAATTACCACATCAACCAAACAGCGTTGAAACCGGAATCATTAATTTAGATAACAGCACCGGACCCGGAACTCACTGGGTTACATACGCTATTGATCCACGTGGGATTGTCTATTTTGATTCATATGGATTAGCCCCACCAAAAGAGTTTTTGCGTTATATAAAAACCCTTCCAATGAAGACTTGGTATTCTACGCTACCAACACAACAAATGAATGACCCACCGATATGTGGCAGCGAAGTATTAAATGTCCTTGATGCTATTTCTAACTCCTTGAGTAACCCAAGCGGAAAACCACCACATGTTGTCGTGAATGAATACACTAGTAATCGCTTTTTAGAGAGAGAAAGAGTTTTACAATAACATGATTGATATTTGGGGGAGATCTTTGAAACCCAAACCCGATGGCACTGCACCCCCTGATTCTCTCAAGGATATAAAAAAAACAATCAAAGATGAAATAGCTGAGACGTTGAACTTAACAAGTGTTGACCCGAACGAAATAGTTGTATTTCAAGACAAGCAGGGTAAATTGAAAAGCAGTGATATGTCGTTGGATGATATTTTAGTTAAACAACGAAACGCAATCGAAAATACTATCGCGCTTTTTTCCGATCAGGGTAAATTGAAAACTAGTGATGTGTCGTTGGATGATATTTTAGTTAAACAGCGAAACGCAATCGAAAATACTATCGCGTTATTTTCCGATCAGGGTAAACTCAAACCGGGTGTAATCGTTTCGACGATTACAGATCGATTAAAAACTATCAACGATGAGTTAAACAATTCTCTGTTTGTACTAACAACACTTGAATCTAAAATTGAAGAAAACGGAAAACAGTTTATATCATTTCGTAGAAATATCATTGATAAATTTATTGGAACCCCGTTGGATAAAATTGAAATAAAACTCCCTGATATTAAAAAATCCATCGATGAGACGAAAAACTTCATCGAAGCCGTCAAAGGTGATTTTTCGAGGATGATAACAATCATTGAAAAAACAAAAATTCCTCATGAGAAAACCAACAACGTCGTGTACACAATCCAACACGGATCATTTGCCTGGACACCTACAGACAACAAATTAGATATCACTGCAACCGTCAAGGGTATTTATCGATTAACACTAGTGACAACGGATCAATTTAATATTTCATCGTCGAGTTCATCCGGGGTCAACAATACGATTTCAACGATCATCGACAAGGATACAACTGAAAAGTTCACGATAACATCTACTGATATTGATTTGTTTAGAATTTCGGTATCATGGTATTTGGAATTCGTAGCGGATTTAAGTAAATAACTAAATTGAAAGGATTTCACAATTGAAAACGCTAGCGTTTTTAAAATAACAATGATTTCATCAACGCAATGTCGCTATGATCAGGTCAGAGAATTTCAGAATAGACTCAAAACCCTCGCCGAGGAGTATCAAATAAAAATAAAAAAATACCGACGAAAAATCACTGCAATTGATGTTATTATATACTCGGTGTCAAGCGTTCTCACTGGCGCCGGAATAATACTTGCATCGGTTACAATGATTGCCCCGGTCGTAGTTCCAATTTGCATTTCTGCGGTGGCTACAATCGGGGGTATATCAACCGGGATAGCAAAAAAGATATCATCATGCAGCCAGAGTAAACTGCAGAATTACTTACTTCAATTTCATATTGCATCAACCGCATATTCGCAGTTATCCCTGATGATATCGTCGTCACTCGATAATACAATTATATCAGATAGTGAATTCTCAGAGATGGTCAGTATTTTTGATTCCGCGATATCGAAATTAGAGCGACAACATGAGTATAATAACAATGACAACATCGATGGAATTAGAAAACACGAACCCAAAAAACAAAATGATCTCAATAATATCAACATTACCAGATTGTGAGTTCTCAGTGATGGTCAGTATTTATGATTCCTCGATACCAAAATTAGAAATACAACATGAGTATAATAACAATGACGACACCGCAGGAATTACTTCAACGAATAGTGGAGAACACGAACCCAGTACAAACAAGCATGATATCAATAACATCAACGAATCCAGAATTCAGTGTGAATTTCCCCTCTCCGGTTCCAGTGAAGGAGATAGCGCTAGCAAAACTACGAGTGTATCACAGTTGGCCTAATATCAGATCAAAATCATTTGGTGGTCAACAACCGAATAATTCACTGGTGTTTGCAAATAAGAATAAACCCGACGGAACCCCAGACTGGAACGTCGTTTCGATACCAACAGGGTCATACCAAATCGAACAAATCAATGATGAATTCGCGCGTAGAATAAAATCGATTACTGGAGTAGAGTCAAAAATCGCTATAACAGTTCATGAACCGACGCTATCATCCGCAATTGAGATAAACTCAGAAGGATACGTCGTAGATATCTATCAGAGTTCTATTAGAACCGTATTAGGATGGCCTGAATTACCACCCCGGGAAGAAACCGTTAAATTACCAGAACCACAAAAATCTGATTATATCACAGACAAAATAAAACCTAAAAATCCAATAAGGAGTTATAAAAAATACAACTTATTTATAGAGTTTTTTGGGTTAGGATACGAACCTAGGGAGGAGGGTGGACCATTGCAAGAATATAATTTTGTTAACGAACCTGAAATCATTAAAAATTTCACAGCAATGAATAATGATTTATCGCTGTTGTTAATATCTCTTAAATCCGGCTCTCTCAACCGAGATGAATTTATCAGCGTCGTAGAAACATGCAATAAAATTATCGACGATATGGAAACATTTAATTCACAAATTATTCAAGTAATACTCAATGATAAAAACCCCACATCGAGAACACAATTTGCAAATCAATATAAAATCCGCGTTGAAGATATCCCCACATTCAAACTACCAGGATATAACGTACCGGAACTAAAAAAACTTCTCAGTGACACCATCGATGTTGGTTTTAAAATAATTCATGATGCATGGAAAAAAACAGCATCACCGGAAATAAAAATCCTCAAACACAATAATGACCCAGATGGTGGCGGCAGGCATATCGCTCCGTTCAACGTGAATATATCCTCAGTGATTGCGATCAATTTAGTATGTGATGTTATCGAAGGAAGCTATCAAATAAATTTAGAACGATCAAATCAAGCTCAGCAAGGATATATTCTTTATTCGTTTGCACCAACAGCTCCTCCAGGATACCTAATTATTGAAAACCCAATTAATCCTGTCTACATGCGATGCCATAATAATTCGTTAACCAGAATTAATTTCAAACTCACAGATCAGTCCAATAATCTAATTGATCTACAAGAGGAGGTGTTAGTGATTAGTTTGTTTGTGAAATCCTAAATTGCTTTGCAATTTCAAAGGATTTTCGTCCTAAGGACTTTCATCATAAAGACTGGATCAAATCATTTATTATTTTTTGTTAACCCATAGCAGCAGAGAGGGTGGATGACAACAAGTTGCGACCAAAATTAATTAAAAAATCGTAAAAATCTTCGTTTTCATTTTTTTAGTTAAAATGAGATTTCGTAGATTTCAACGAAATCCTACGGATCGTTTTAAGGATTCAATCAATTTTTTTTGTCTGAAAACGTTGTAGGGTTCGCCCTCTTTTTGGTTAAAATGAGATTATAGGACGGCTCGTTTTAGGATTTCAATCAAATTTTGTCTGAAAACGTTGTAGGGTTCACCCTCTCTGCTGCTAATACTGGCCACCATGTATAGCCTATCGGGTGCTGAAAAATGGCGTTAAACCCTAAAACAAAGAAAAACAGAACCTTGGAAATCCCCCAATTGCTTGTGTCTGATAGAGCCTCTGACAACCAAATCCAGCTCAAGGCCTTTATGAGTGGTTTAACTAAGCCTTAAAACAACATGCTTTGGGCTGATGGGGCTCGTTAACCTTGGGTGGTCACACATCTAGGAGAAGGTAAACTTCAAACCTTCGCTGTCTACTGACTATACCCTCTCATGGGAAAGGCTAAGGGTAGTAAACCGTAACAGAAAATCCGCACGCAGAGTCCCTAAGATGACTTGGCATTGTTTTCAGTGGCTTCATAGCAACTCCTGTGATGTCACTGGTGCGGTAACATATTGGCTTGTCCTTTCCCTTGGATCCATCAGCTCCATGGGCAACAACTGATTCTCCATATCACTCTGCCCAGGCTTGCGCCCTGGAGAGGACACTCCAGCTTCTCTTCACAGTGTCAACACAAGAAGCAACAGTTTACCAGATATAAATCATTACTAGATTTGCATATTCAGTTACCATGGGTTGCTTCTGATGGTGGGAGAGACCAACAGGTCGAACTTGACAGGAACTGCCCTCCTCAAGGTGGTTAGTGCACTGAAAATCAGGTGCCGTCAAGCCACAGTTTTTCTACTTTGCAATGGTGTATAGGGTTTAAGTACATGAGTACCTGACAAAGCAGACTGCAACTACTGCACCAAGACGAACTTGCAAGACTCCAGGTCAACATTGTTACACTACAGGAGACATGGCAACCAGATGCTGGGTCCTGCAGAGAGGAACTACACATTGTTCCGGCAAGGAAAGAGCGCTGATGAGGCCAGAAAGATTGGTGTTGGATTCACCATCAGTTACTCTCTGCTGGGGATGATAGAAGCCTCCCAAAAAGGAAACAAAATACAGTTATCCCTCTGCCTCCACACCACAATTGGACCTGAAATTCTATTTTAAATGTATTGTAACTTTGATAGTTGTGTTATGTGTCTTGCATGAACTTTGTGTTTGTAGTTTTTCAAAACATGCAACAGTAAATAAATAGAAGTTTATGTCTGTCAGTCACCACTGTTGTAAGGCATTGTTTTACTACCCATCTAGAAACTTAATCTCTTCCGACACTTGTATTTGCATTAATTCCCTTTATTAAAATGAATTGTTAGGAATAATGTTCTTTTGTATAACAGGGCCCAGTTACATGAAATGAATTGCCCATAGATCTTAGACATAACAACACTGATTTTATTCATACGTGCTCTTAAAACCATTTTGACTACAAGAGCAGACTTGAAGACTTAATAACATCCTTAATTACTGTCAGCACGTTTTTGGGGGTAATTTATGGTGTTTGTTTTTGTAATCTAGTTGCCGTATGTTTTTTATCTAATACTATAAAGTGCTTAGAGCTTAGAAATATTAGGCACTACTAATCTACTAGTCTACTATTATTATTATTATTATTATTATTATTATTATTATTATTATTGTACATCTAGCCTTCTAAATATGGCTATAATGCAGGAATTACATGAAGAAATTATTAATTCTGAGTGCCGAGGTGAGGCAGCTGTTAGTACCATTTTTAGAAATCGTTGGTATACCTCAGCATAGTGGTTAGAGCGTCCACCTCAGATGTGGGAGAACATGGTTTCAAAACCCAGCCTAGTCATATCAAAGATTTTTAAAAATGGTGCCCCAACACTTGACAGCACTAAAAACTATCACCCTACAGACATCGTAGCAATATGACTGAAATGTTTTTTAAAGCTACTTTAAAAATCCAACACACACACACATATACCCAATCTGTATTGATTCTATATAAACAAAGCAACTGCTTGAATCAGATGTCATTGTTGCTGATGATGCAAATAGATCAACATATCCTTGTTGGTCATGTTATCTTCTTGACAAGAGACACATTCATCTGCCACTAATGTATCTAATCCATTATGGTGATATCATTTTGCCACAGAATATTGTTCATTAATGATGTTCCTCAAACGTATTATTTATTACTCACAGTTTTAGAACTGTTTTTCCATGGAATTGCACAATTTAATAAAGTCAAAGTCTGTCTCACTGGCCATTTCAGTGTTATGTGCCATTTCATTTGATGATTTACTTGAAGCAGCTTATAAATAATACTTAGACTGTTTATTTTTACTGGAAGAGATAAGTAGTTATGAGACATAGCATCCTCACTACCTGTTATTCCTAATCTGTGACTGACATTGTGTACATTAATTGCATAACTAGACTGTAATTGGGATCCCATCCACACAATAGTTGTTATTTTTTAGTTTGATACTCCTGCATATCAGTTCTCAGTTTTTTAATTTTAGTCCCTCTGTGTTTGCCTTGTTGGGCAAAATCACTGCTCTGCCACTGTCTCTAAATGCAATCAGCAGCTGTTAACTTTGATCTTTTTATACAAGATATTCTTCCCTCTGTTAATTGGAAATAATTATTTCCTATATGCAACAGCCATTTTGCCATGCTTTCCTTCATTTTTTAAACACTCAATTTGTTGCATGGACTTTTAATAAAAGCATATTATTTAAAAGTGGCATACTTATTAATAAGTTTGTTGACAGTATTGGACTTAAGATTCTGTGCTACAGAAAAATGATTACAGAATATGGACAGAAACTTCGAGTATATGTTTGTGTTTTAAGAAAAGCTGAACAAATGTTTAGGGGGATGTAGGTGTCCTCCCCAATGGGGTCTCAAAGGGTAGTGTCCCTGATCCAAGGGTCCAGGTTGCCAAAGGCCCCCAACCAAAAATGCATTTTATACTCATAAAAGACTGCTCCTGGTGCAGCTTATGATCATAAAATAAACCAAAATAATCAATTGAAAAACTAATAAACTTACCAAACATTTTCATCTGGACTTCAATAACTTCACAATGTTTATTGTCACATTCTCCAATACTAGTAATTCTGAAGTTATTTTATGTGCATGTCAGTGGTCACATCGTGATTAGGTCACAGTAATTTGTAATAATTTTGCAGCAAATATATTATACTTCTTTCTTTTCATAACAAATCAGTAAAATAAACATCCAAGTACATCAACTATATACAAATAATCACATAAATTTACTTGTCTTTTTCTCCAATGGGCAAAGATTTTTTTTGGCCTTTCTGCCTTGTCACCACTGACATGTTTGGATCAATGTGCAATCGTTTCTTTTCCTTCTCAACAAAAGCCTTTTTCCTTTCAAGCTGGTGCTTGTATTGGTGACATGCATTGCGCATATCCTGACTGTGGGCTACATCTGATTGATCATGCAAGAATTCTTTCTTCTTTTAGTAATTAACTGCACATTTTCCAGATGCTTTATGAGCTTCAATTTTTCCATATGCAGCTTTTGCAGGTGCTGTTTCAAACTCTTCAATCGCAATTACCCTAATTCAAATCTTTTTTGCAAAGGGCACAAAGTGCCAGTCCTCTATAGTTTAGCTTTCTTACAAACTGACCAACTGAACTTCTATCAACTTTTAGCTCTACCCATTCCAATTTCCATTATTTTTAAAACCCTTATCTACACTTTTCATTTCTCAGTCTCTCAATAACTCGGGACACCATGTTTTCCATGCATCCTCCTTCTTTCCATTGCAATCAGTTTCCATTACACGAAGATTCATTGGATGAATTTTAACCTTTGACCGATCAGAATACTCTGTAGGAGAGTTGTGTGCTAAGTAATATTTAAAGCAAATAAATACACTGGCTGTTCCAGAATGGGACTGGACAGACCATTTTTTTAAAAAAAAAAACAGATTGCAGATGATATTAGAAACAGACTATATCAAGAAAAATCTGATTAAAATCAAGAGAAAAACCGAATTCTGCTTTGAAACAGAAAAATCATTTCTAAAGACGGCAGTAAGAGTGATCTCCCATGAAAGCATCAGTTACTACTGGGGCAGAAGGAAGACTATATGGAAGCAGGGCTCGAATTTAACACAAATTTTTGGGTAGCCAGAATGACTAGTATACAGATAAACTGTATTAGTCCTGCAAATCTTTACTAGCCCTGTCTACAAAACAATGAAATGCAGAAGTACAGAAGTATAAATCCTGCTTCAAATAATCAGTCAATTCACATTTCTTATTACTCAAGATAATCTGGAATCCAATTCCGGAAAGAGATCCAGGTGACATTTCTCTGAAATACATATAATCTATAAGGAGATTTTAAAAATATTAAACTTTACAAAAAAAAATTGGCACTTGATGTTTAAAAAATAAAAAATGACCTCCAAAGTTCCTGAAGACACCAATTTAAATAATATTTTCAGCTTCAGTTTAAACCAGTGTAAAATCTTTTTTATTTGCACTTAGTTCATATACAATTCAGGTATTCATGAAATGTAGACTAACAAGGTACTGTAAAATACATTTTCCAAGTATAAATCCAACATTTGTAATCCTCATTTAAGCTTTGCAATGCCACATCTATCCCATCAGTGGTCCAGTAAAAATGTATGTCAATAGTTAAATTGTAGTAAAATGATCAAGTTAAACACACAAGCTTGTGTTGATACAGATTTTAAATTATAAACCTAAATTATAACACCGGAAGATGAACTCTTCCCTCTATATTTCCTTTGGACACATAGTTTCCCAACTATAAATGCACAGCCAACTTATCCATGGAAGAAGTATATTTGAACTTCAATATCTTCTTCTCCTATTTACTTATTTTCTTCAAATGCATATGTATATAAATTCTGCTTCTTAATCTTGCTTGTCTTAAAAACACTGATAATGTCAGCGCTTTCTTAAAGCCTTCTTTGTATATATGTTGATGAGCCAGCTGGCTGCAGGTTGGACAGCTTTGATGTACATGATAAACAAGGCTGATTATGTACCAACATATACATGTTCACTTTTTGGTAATGTGTCCATTAGATATAAAAAAGTGAAACCAGACATCAAAAAATTCTGCCAGTGTCACAGATGCATTCCAGAGTATTTACGAATGAGAATAACTCACATGGTAGGGACTGTTGCAAGTGTGGATCCAAGCAAAGAATTTCTCAGAACTGTTGCTGTGATCCTGCCAAACACCATGTGCGAGTGCATGTCAGGCATGTCTGCAACCAAGATATTGTGGAATGATTTAATTATACTCTTGCTGATCAGTTATTTGATCATAAGTTGGTATATTTTGTCACCACTAAGGGAAAACAAATCACTTCGCACCATTGTTGAAGCCCAACACGATCCCTAAATAAACCTTTTACTCATCATTAATTATACTTTTTAGACAAAATAAAATGATATCTGTTTTGTGAATGAGAAAAATACATGCATATGAAATTTCAGGAGCAGTGCAACGATTGTCATATGTTTCATGCACAATCTCTTACCCAAAATGATAATAAACCCTTTACATGTTATTTTTCGTACATTTAAAAAAGAATTTTTTGTTTTGTGTATGAGAAAATAACATACATATGAAATCTTGGGAGTCACACTTCAATTGTTATATTTATTATATCTTGTAGCTAATTCCACAGTCATGAAGCCCTCAGAAATTGACAACATAATGACATATGCTCAAGCTCAAAAGTTAAACTTGAACCAATACAGACTTCCAGTGCCCCCAGCCATTTTGACTTCTGGAGAAACAGGTAAATTTACATGAGACCGCATAGTACAATGCATAATTCATATAGAATATGTTTTTTGAATGAATGAATAAGTTAATGATTCATGGTGATATAAATCTATGTGCCTATAAATACTCACACATAGAGAACTAAACATCAAGAGAAAATAATCTAATAGAAATGCATTATACAGTATATATATATCTTGGTATTTTACTGTTGTTAAATCATTGTTTAGTTTTTAATATTATTATTATTATTATTATTATATATATATATATATATATATATATATATATATATATATACTTGGTTTTTACCAATAATAACAATCAATATAATATTTTCTAAATGTGAAGAGGAAAGATTAAAACAAAATAGTATTTGTCTTTGGTCTCATTACACATTGTTTATATTTACTTTCATGACATTTGTTTAGTACATATCTACCAGACAGTCTTGATATTTCATAGGTGTGATAAAACCCTTAATTTACTTACAGCCTTTCTGTGGCTGGCATTATCAATTATGCTAAGATAGAATGCAGTTGTCAACAATATCTTTTATATCTCGGTGCATGTATGAAGTTTTTGAAGCAAGTGCTGAACTACAGTCCAAAAGAAAAGACATTTAGTAATTGCTTAAACATCAGTGAAAAAGGAAGATATACCGGTACTGACTAAAGTAATGCCAGATTTCTCCAAATCCTGAAATCAGTAGTTTCTTTCTCACATTAGAAAACCTTTTTATAATTCTTTCCTTTGCATTCAGTATGGCATATTTTTTACAAGAATACATCTTTTTTGTGTTAAGCAATTTAAACCATGACTTTGACATTCACATATCTATTTGCATAAAGTAGATTTTGACCCATCTCTACATATCATTGGTACAAATTTTAAAATCTTGTAACCACTTGATATATTTTCTATGTACCCATTTTATATTGTCTGCTTTCAAAAATAACTAAATTTCACAGCAATAAGACAAAATTGGAGAAAGAAGAGAATAAAATAATTGACTCATTATGAGTATCTTCCCTGAACATTGTAGACCATTAATATTAATCAAAAGTGCATTCATTGCTTTTACACTTTTGACACAATAGTATCTGTAGCACATTGAAATAAACCTCCGTTGATAAAAACAACTTCTATCCATTACAGTTGTCCTAAATAGCTAAAAACAGCTTCATATTTTCAGAAAACATATAACCTCTTTTGTTACAAAACATTATCTTTGTTTTACCAATATTTTCCATCTTATACAGTAACTTTTAGGATGCTTGTAGACCATCTGTTGTCTCAGAAGATATTGCCATATGATCAGCAAATAACAAAAAATATAAAGCCATATTTGGTTCTGAAATGATGCCCATCTCTATGTTTCATCATCTCCAGATCAGTAATATAAAGAGAAAACAGAAATGTAAAGACTCTTTCACCCGGAAGAAGTCCAAGTGATTAGTCGGAGTGTAAGTTTAAGTGCTTTGTACATGACTGAACTGATCTGTATTTTATATACTCTATTACAAGTCCACTCCACTATAAGTTGCCTCCCCTGCACCATTTTTTTAAGGTCTATAAAGTGTAAGCCTAACCCTTCATGCTCTATCTTTAGGTAAGAAAATTTCAGTGAATGTAATACTTGTTGTGACCTTCTAATGCACTAACTAGACTAGGTTATAGAGATGCATAAAGACAGTCTTATTCAGATATCATGAGTTAAATGATTCTTTTATCCTTTTTTTAAACAGGATCAAAGACAAGAAGAAAGCGCAGCATTTACAATGTAACAGTATATCCTGTGGGAATCGAGTCGTGTGCTAACAAATCAGATAGTTATTTCTGTAATGGCCCTTTAAATCCAGGCACTTCATACAGGTACAGTTTCCAAAAGTCTTCTGTAGCCAAGATAATTAATGGCTAACCTGTCGTGAGTATTAATATGCTTTTAACATGCAATATAAGTTTGTGTTACCAACATCTGACCATCCATCTGCAAAATGCACTTGATTATACTTTCTTTAGCATCGTTCTTTATGTGACAGGGTGCTGTAGTATATCACAAACTGCAGTTCTTAAATCTCCAGGTCCACTCTTATTTTGTGTGCTTCTGAAAATAATTTTTAGGTTGTCTTAGAATCTCCATGCATATTAAAGTTATTGGAAATGCAAAAGGTCATTTTTGTTTTTAAATTTCTTCCCACTAATTATGGTCCAGTTTAAAACTGGTTATCAAATTTGTATTGTGATGCAAAAATGCCATTTTCCCAATATTTCAAAATTTGATTCTGGTTTATGTGTCTTTATTGGTTACTGCACCATGTATTTTGGCTGATGACTTTCAACGAGCACAGTATTAGGATTAGGATAAGATTACCTAGATTATTGTATTGTGAGTACAAATTAGTACAAAATTGCTACTTAATTTATTTTTTGTTCAGTTTGAAACTACTTTATATGACTGAATACAATTTATCAAGAAATTTGTCATACATAGTTCTACTGGTAGTAGACTAGGGGAGCTTTCCAATGTCCGTCTTCCATCCAACCATTAGCCCAAGTTTCTTATCGATACTTGTGCTAAACTATTTTCAGGATTGCCATGAATCTTAACACATACATTCATGCACAGTAAAGTTGATCCTAAATGAAAATGGTCTTGTTATTGATATTTCTCTTGAATGGAATATAATAATGACATGGGGTTTCCACTGCATGACTTCTTATGATGCTTATTTGGTCCTAATTTAAAATGGTGCCACTCTGACATAATATATGGTGCCTGTCACATATCATCTACAAAATCTTATTATTGCTACTTCTCAACAGAACATTGTATGGACAAGGAGTTTTCACTACAGGTCATCTAATGATGTCTAATTGGATCAAATTGACAACACAACTGATTTGTCATTCAGTATGACTGTTACAACAGCCATTTTGAAATTCTGTATAGAAAGTCATTTTGACATGAGGTTTTCACCACAAGACCTTCTGTGATATCTAGTTGATCCTGAATGCAACTGGTGTTGTTCAAACTTACATTATCTGTGCAGCAGTGACCATGGTAATAATCTTTTATATGTAGCTACTATTTCTGAATAAATGGTCATGTCGAGCATGTGATTTTTTGCTAAGACTTTTTATACTAATGTTGTTGGTTATATATAATATGTATTATATATAATATGTAATGTATATATTCGGGATGAATGGGTGCCCAACACAGCCCATCAACCAACATCAAGTTCTGGGTCAGGAGCCCTCCGCCCATCCTCTAGTAATATAAAACATTGGTCATATTCACCTCCAGTCCTATAAACAGAACACATCTTTGAGTAACAAATAATGCATTCTGAATGATTAAAGGTTGTAGAGAAAATCTTCAGAAGCATGAAATATTCATTGTTTTTATTTAATACATGTGTGTAGATTAAAAATGATTTCTCTGATAAAATGTACTACTGTCAGATTGTTTTAAGTATACAATTTTAATTAATGAACATACACTCTGTTTGTCCACAATTCCCAACAGCATCATATCACTTGACATTTAATTGGCTTGATGTTATATACATGTATGAAGTCATTTTAAAATGAGCCAACAAGCTGCTAATGTAAACATATACTGGGGGTTACATTTCCGCCATATACCATTTCAAAGCACTACATTTTATCTTTGAATAGTTTTATTGAAGAAATAGTGTCAGAATTTTTTACAAAAAATATAATTCAGATGTAGATGTATGTTTTTTATTGCAGCTTACAAAAGTTTAAAAAATTTAACAAATCCATTGAGATCATACTTCTGCATTTAAATACACAGTATTATCAGAATTCTTTTCAATAATTATCACTATTTGCTTCTATCCTTCTTCTAGTCAATAAATGACTAATGACCATATGTTGTGTGAACCACCCAAATGAAAGGTGTCTCCCATCGCTTCCATTACTCTTTGAAGTTTCCTGAAAATTATTATTAAAGAACCAACTTAGCATGACACTTTAGTTTGATAATTTGAAAGACAATAACTTAAATGTAATCACGCTTACTAGATTATTGCCTGGATTATATTCAGATGTGTGTGATCAGAAGTAAATCAGAAAGGATTAAAGATGTTAATGGATTATGGTTGGATTACTAATGAGCCCAAGCAAAATAAACCAGTTAACATTACTTGGATTCTTTTGGCAGGATCGCTATGGCTTCAGTGTTTGGATGCTTTCCAATATTGAAACAGAATATCAAGCCAAATTTAATAATGGATGGAAACAAGAATTTTGATGAATGAAATTAAGTTCAAAATGATCTGAATATGCATTGTGCTATTCCTGTAAAGTTGATTTTATAAAGAACCTTCCAAATTAGACCCAGACAACACCAATCTTAGCAGTTCAGGCAGTCAGTCAGCAATCTGAATCTATCCAGAGGCAGAAAACAATTTAATCTTTTTAGTGAACTCAACTGAGTTGAACTACCTTTTTCACGTTCCAACGCAGTCACAGAAACAACATTTCTATTTTGAGGGAAGTGCATGTAGACTGTAGAGGAAACCTGGATCTAGTCATTATACATGATCTGACTATTGAGATCAGAAATTATAAGGGCTGTAACAAATATAATCCAAGCAATGATCCACTAAGAAAGGCTAAAAATATTTGTGCAATATATACAAATATGAAAAACACGTTACTTTGAAAGACTGATATGATGACATGTACATATTTATTTTTACATCATTTGCATTTGCTAAAAACTGCTCAGTGAAAATCATCCTGATTTGAAGTAAAAACTACCAACCAGATTTTGCAACTATCCTGATCTGTCCTTAGCGTACCTCTCTGTTCTGCTGTATGTATGCAATATGTGATCCTGACACACATTATATAAGACCACTGTCTGTTAATTCATTGAATTTGACACACATTCTGGAAGACCATTGTCTGTTAATTCATTGAATTTGACACACATTCTGGAAGACCATTGTTTGTTAATTCATGGCATTTGACACACATTTTATAAGACCATTGTCTGTTAATTCATGGAATTTGACACACATTCTGGAAGACCATTGTCTGTTAATTCACGGAATTTGACACACATTATGTAAGACCTTTGTCTGCATTATTAAGCAGGAAGGGACTGATGTGAAATAGACATTTTATAAACTTTAAGGTGGTTGATACACTGTGGAACATATTTCTGACAGAGGAACAGTTCATTAATTCATTTGCAGTTTTTAATATATTGAAAAATTATTAGAATCTCAAAAATGTTTGTGCAAGATGAATCCTGCATTTTTTGATGTTTGATGAAAAACAGACTTTGGTTAAAATCCCTAGACATCTACTCAGCAAGCATGAAAAATGTAACAATTGGCATTCACTATAAGGAAAATATTTTTTCTTTCAGTATCATAGCATTTGTCTGTACCAGTGGATACTGCACTTTGTCCAACAGTTATGGTCCCTTTATTACACTTGCAGGTAGTCTGTCTGTCTCTGTCTCTCTCTTAGTCAAACCCAAAACAAATATTTTTTTAGGAAAGCATTTGTGTAACCTTTGCTGAATAAAGCTTTTCAAGAATGAAAGATGCAGAGAAGGTGGATGTATATTATATTATTACATAGCAGTGAGTAATAATTTAATAAATAAAGTCTGAAAGTGCATCATCTCTATTGTTTGCTTGTCCTGTTTTAAATGCTAAAAAGGGACAGGAGTTATCAAGGAACCTTTATAAATGGGGATGTAATTATAATTTGGCCATGCTTATTGGGTCTCCTGTAGGTATTAAGCTGGTCTCTTTTATTTTCTATTTTTCTTTATTTCCACCAAATACCTGTATTATTTATTTGAATATTTATTATTTTCACAAAAATTAAAATCATTGTTGGATGTTCTTTGTTCTATTAATAAGTAGCATCATGTCCATTATATTTATTTGGTATTTTAAAAAATGACGTGTATTTAAAACTGAAATCAGTATATATAATATATATGAAAACTAGTTACTGACATTATGTTAGCTAACACTTGGTGAGTAGCAGATTATGGGGACTTCTAGACTGTCAAACAGACACTAAGATTTTCGTTTTTCAAATGTATATGAGTATGAAGTAATTAAAAGATATTAACCCCCAAATTGAAGCTGTTAATTTTCAACTGAAACATTTGTTTCATTTCACTGTAAAGAAGATTAGGGATGTCCATGTATGCCTCCGGAAACCCTTGTATATGCCTGATTTTATTAATGCTTAAACATTGCAAAATACTTCTTTCAAAAGCATTTGTTGTTATGAAAACAAATTTCATTCTTTTTGTATTTAACAGCACAGCTAATAAAATCCAATATTGTTTAACTCCTTATCAGAAAAAAACAAACACCGAATGACAAATCTTCACATAACAGGAGTCTAAATGCCTTGATGGCTAGTCGTATTTACTCCCATATCCGGAAGGGGGGTTGTTGCTTGTATCAGCAAATAGATTAAGGTATACACTGCCATACCCAAGTGACTCCATCAGTACTACTGTGCATACTGTCAAGCATCAAATATAATCCTCATGTTACTTTGTTAGCATTGCTTTAACTATATTTATTATATACTCCGTTTTTTACTCGATTACCTTTACAATCTCAAAATCGTGCAGTATTCTACAATACTGAACACATTAATATTGCATGCACATGCATGACACATATTCCTAAAAATAGTATAGTGTATTAGAAACTACTCTGCATACAAACCATGTAAACTCTTGTAGTAGACTTTAGATTTCATCTATTGGATTTGTTTGTAACTCTTTGTTTATGGAATGATTCAAATTATGACCAGTGATCTCTGGGGTATATAAAAATAGGATTGAAAGTCATACTGAGGGTAAGAGCTGTCATATATCTATAAGAGATGTACCATTTAATAAGTAAAGTGCTAACTTCATATGTGTGAAATAAAGTGGAACTGAAGGTTTTGGTGGAAAAGTAAGGGCCTCAGAGCCAACACGTCATGATGAAAAAGAATGTCTGCTGGATGAATGGATTGTCACACACTAGCTGCTTTGCAATTTTCTGTGTTAAGTTTGTTGATACAATGTTTTGCATTTATGCTAGTGATAGATGCCATACAGGTCATAATATAGCTGGGGTCCCTACAAAGAGCATGCAAGTGACTAGGCATATAGTAGGTCTTTCTTAGCTGGTAATAAGAATGGCAAAAAATATACTTACATTTTTGCATCTTGAATTTTCTCAAAATCTGCTTTCTTAGTTCTGCAAATCTGAAATTACAAGATGCTTGATTACACATTTCAAACTTGAACTGTAATTTTGACTACATTCCAAATGCAATTTATTCTACTTAATGGACTAAAAATAAAATGAGCATGATAGTCCAGTGTGTCTTTCTGATAGTGGAAAGAGTTCAGACTTTTCCTATATTATGATTCCAAACATTCAATAACAGAAACACATGCAGTTGAGTCAAGACACATTTCTCATTGCTCAAACAGATAAATACGATCAATAATCAGCACACAATAGCAGATTTGAGTAGAATCGACCAACAAAGAAAATCCTTTCAGTCCAAACCAACTGGAAAATCTGTTACAATGCACATTCATTCACAATATGACTCGAAATTTCAAAACTTTTAAGCAGACCAAAAGTGACAATTCTTTTTTAAAGTGATGTTGAGCATGTGACTAAGTTAAGATTTGAGTGGGCGGAGTTATATGCACATTAATCTTGTTAATGTGTATTGATGAATCTGCGGTTGTATTTATTTTGGAACACAGCATAACTTCAATTACTTTGTTTCTTGTAGTGTATTTTTTATATAATTAAGCCCTAGTTAGAATATCAATGAGTATATAATAAAATGGTTGCTGCATTTATATGGGAAAATATTAACTCATTTTCTTGGATGGATACTACACTCTCACAGGTTGTGCAATATTTATCTGGAAGAAACCCAAACAACTTTTAATTTTCATTATAATATTAATTACATCATTGTCTATATGGTGAGAAATTCCAATATCTATATACCACACTTATATACAAAATTAAATTTGTAAATGTAAAAATGTCACAAATGTGCATTAATGTGATACCATTGCAAAATTCTTTCAAATAAACTTAATTGCACATTGAACAACAGGAAAAGTAAAAGTCAGTCAAGCAAGGGTAAATTCCCAGCAAGTATGTATTGAATAATATTTATGATGATACAAATATTGGATTGTTTAGAGTTACCATTGATCTTAAATATGTCAAGTGATGCCAATGCAGTCAAACATGGCTGTCCTAACTAAGTAAAGAAAACATACTAATGAACTTCTTCTCACAGACTACTTAATTTACCAACTTTTACCATAAGTGTCCTTTAATCAAGACCTTCAGATTTTGTGCAAATGATAGACTACCATTTTATGTTCTTATATTTATGTCTGCCCGTACAAAAACAAGAAAATAACCTTTCCAGAACTTTTGATTCAAACTACTGAATAGAGTTTGAAAAAAGTTTAAATTAAAGCATTCTGCATTGATGTCATTTTTTAGTTTTGGACATATGTTGCAGACATGCATTGTGGAATAAATTAGTGGCATGCATCAAAACTGTCACTCTGGCCAATTTTGAAGATTAATATATATTACCTTAAAAACTGCCTATTTATGCCATTAAAGCAGAAACTTCTTTGAAACACCTACTAAATACACTTTTTTCTAGTTCCTGATAATACACCATTTCCTGTTGGAGCAGTGGCTGGGGGCATTGTAGGTGGTGTGGCAGCGATAATTCTCATTGCAGTCATTTTGTTCTTGTTGCGAAGGAGAAGTAACAAGCTGTAAGTTTTATACATATTTATAGCTTATAGGAATATTCTGGATTAATCTAGCATTTACAATTTTCACATCTGGTTCTTACCATTAACTGATTACAGGAAATATAGTGAAACTATTTGAAAAAGAAAATAATTAGGCACCACAAAATGTTATTATCTTTTGTATTGTTATGTATATCTTTGTTGTGTTTAACATTTGTTCAGGATTGTGATTGTAAGGGTGATTTTTTAAGAACATATAACTAACTTCTGTCCCTAATTGTAGATCATACTTTAAGATAATGATCATTTATAAACATGTTGACTTGGATTTGAATTCAAGCCCTTGGTTTTTCTCTTGGAAATTCTATTTTATACTGTATATACTCCCATATAAGCTGCACAATTTAGGAAAAATAAAGGTCTTGAAGAAGGAGGCTTGGCTTATCCATGGGCCAATGTCTAAACTCGACAGTTTTTAGGTCTTTTTGTTGACTACTGTAATGACTGTAAATCTCTAGATATGAAAATATAACTAGACTGGTATATTGATGTGTAATTGCATTTTTATTCCATAATATTAGCATGATTACCATTGTTTTGTAAAACAGACTTTGTAAGGCATACATATGAACTTTTCAGAAGCCAAGTAGGGAGACTGAATAAAAGAAATAGATATTGGGACTTAACATCAGGAGATTTTTTTGTGGCATTTTTAAAGCCTTGTTTTCACTAAATATTGATCAACCTTCCTGGTCCAATATGCATTAAATTCACCAAAAAATACATCGTTTCTCCCTGTGATGTGCCAATTTTTCCCCAGTATGTGCTCAATTTTCATGTGAAGGTTTACAGGTATGGTGTAAGGAAAATTACATGAAAGCAAACAACAACTCAGCTTGTACGGTTTTAGCATAAGTTTCTAAGTATATTCTCTGAAACTCCATTACTGTGTTTTGGAGACATTTAAGTTTAGTGCAATGGTGCACATGATTCGACTCAAAGTGATGTATGCTTAATTCAGCACGTAATTGAACCGTACTATTGTTCATTGTGTTTTCATACTGGGATTACATTTTAATAAGTTAGGTATTTACAAATTAAAGCAAAGTAAAACCGTAATTACCAGTACACTGATATAAAATGTCCAATGCAATAATGCATAAACAAACAATAATTGAGTTGAAAGGGAGAAGTGGTGTTACAGTAGCTCGCGATTGCTAAATTCTTTTCATCGTTTGATTAAATTATACACAAATCTAAATTAGGCAAATTTTCAAACAAGTATATACCATTCCTTTTTAATAACCATGCACGCCAACCTCAAGATAAGTATATATGTATGTTTTTTTAAATATACGTTTGCCTAATGGAATGCATTTCATTTAGGACTTACTTCATGCATCTTGAGATGTCTCGGAGTTGTGGGCTGGTCAGCTTATACTTGGGTCATGCCACTTTTAGTGTTTATACCTGTTCAGTTGGGGAGGGGGCAGCTTACATACGAATGGGCTTATATGAGAGTATATACAGTACTTGATTTTTGTCTTCCTTGTAAGTAAGTTGTTAACTGTTACGTGACTTATAGGTTTAACCTTATTTGCAGAATTTAGAATATTCTAGAAATAAATGTTTGACCCACATCCTGGTCATCTTATTGGGACTTAGGTTTTTATGTAAGGTTGTGATCAACATGACATAGGTATTTAGAAAAGGTGTGATCAACAAAATTATTTTATCCTGTTTCAGTTTATCAGTCTTTATGGAATCACTTTTAATTGTGTTCTGACATAATTTGAGAGCAATTATTTGTTTTAAATATTCATCAGGATTTCAAAGTGCTCATTAAATTTTGGGCTAAATCATTACTCTGGAATAATTGTGAATTCATTCAAAGATATTTTGGATTGTACTGTGATAGAGCAAGACTATTCATGCATCCTTCATTCAAGACTATCGGTACATCTACACATTCAAGTATAGAACATTCATTAGTTTGGGACTTTAGGACATTTAAGATTATTTTGGATATAATTTATAGTGCAGTAATTTTTCACTTTGTAACTTTAAAATTTTCAATTATTTGTTAAATTATACAAACTTTGTTGCTTTTGCTGTTTTTATTACTTAGTTTAGGACCATAGAGTTGTATGAGAATTTTGGACTCATCAGAGACATGAAATTCTTTAAAACATTTAAGAGAAATTAAAAATTGTCTTGAAATTTTTGGGATAAAAATGCTTTGGGTTAATTTGTAAGCCTGCATATGGTTTGAATAGGAAATTAAAATAAGTAAAGTTAAGAAACCAGGCTGAATTAGAGTTAAGACAGCTTTAGTTTTAGAAGAACTTATGCAAATACAGAGGGAAGAGAAAGAAATACAAAAGCAGATCTGAGGTCGAAAAAGAAGAGTGAGATGCACAGAGAGAGAGAAGAAAGGAAAAGCAACTGAAATTGAAAGAATTAGAAATGACAGATGGAGCCCACTTACCCGCTTTACACACAAGTTCAGGTTTTAATAATACAATAATACATGTAATAATAATAATGTAGATAGAATATTGTGTCCAATCTTTAGAGGCTCTTAAGTGCTTTATCATGTTACATAACATACACAGATATGTACAATGACAAGATTGCAAAAACCAATCACCATGAAATTACACAATAAAAACATACTGACAACAATTAAGGAAGCAAGAACTTAATTTCTGTTAGGATGAAAGACAGTGTTGTAATTTTTTAAGGGGAAAGACCAGAAAGCGAGTAGATGATGACGAATCTGCTGCTACTGACTTGGCGAATATTAGCAAAGTAAGAAAGCAGAGGTGAGAAATGTTTTATTATACATGTACACTTTTTAAAGATGGGTTGGGGTATGAGATGATAATTATCAGATAAGTCTTCAGAAAATATAGCACTACTAGTAAGTGACTACTGTTTCCTTATATACATGTACAATGCTTGCCATGTGTACAAATTCTCATACGATTGTTTGCACAAAAGAAACAAATCACCTTTAAATAACATTGCTAACAATCCCAGCACATGGTTAAGGCATAAAATTGCAACAATTTTTTTTTATAAAAGTGATTTGCAGTTTCGTATAATCATCAGAAACATGATAATGATTTTCATTTAGTTCCAGACATCTCAAAGAAAATGTGACATCAAGATTGAACTAGTATGAACTGAAATTTAAATTTGCCTATGTACCCACTGATGGTTACTAATTATAATTCATGAAAATCATACCATTCCAACTGTGATTGCTGTGTTACAATGTTACAAAATTACCTGATACATATTATTTCTCACGCATGTGACAATCTAATCTAGCAGTTTTGCTAACTTTATTTTTCTTGTCTCGAGTCTTGGCATCTCAACCCAGACATCTCAGCCAAGGTGTCAATGCACTCAGAACTACTTCTTTTATTTTAAAAAAACTTGTCTTCTTCTGTGCCTGAGGTTGTTGTTTTAAAAACAAACAACCATAAATATATAACAAAAAACATATTACTTAAAGTCAATCCATCTTTGAGAACACACCATACTAAACATTTCTCGACAGAAATGTGCAGGATGTTGAGCTTTTTTGCTAGTTAGTTTCACACAGCATGGTCAGTTTTATCTATATGCAGATGTAACTCAGTACATTTTCAGGTCATCGTCATTGAATGTAGCTAAAGTGATCTAACTAGTTTTATATACTTATAAAAAAGTTATATACTGTTAGCTACATTTAATGACACTGATTTTAAAATTGACTGTGCTACAGATAGGATAAAATTCTCAATGATGTGTAGAATGAACTATGACAGAAAACACTGATCCATGCACATATACTAGACCTATTCACTTTATAGCCTCGTGGAGAGACAAATAATATAACCCCTTGACTGGAATTTCCTTGTCTTGGTCCAAAATCCCAACAAAGATTATATCAATATCAGGAACACACAGGCTATACACATTACTGACCACAAAAGTCCCAACTATCTCAACAACTACAGAAAACTTAGCAACAGCCAGAAATGTGTTATGTCAAGTGCTTTATTCTAATTTTGTTAAGCGTCTCCATTGTGCCCCAGTTGAATTCAAATATATACCTACAATGTTTATTGACAAATAATGAACTTACCAGCCAGAAGGAATCATTTAACATTAATCCATACTCAAATGTCACTGTAGCACTTGCCATATTTCCAAGACAGAAAAATAAATTTTCAAAGAATTCATGAACTTGAAAGATCAGCACAGTCATGGTTATCCACTAGGGTCCGTATTTGGATGGTCTTTCACATATTTGGGTGGGTGATTTTTCATCAACATTAATTACAACACAAAAGTATGCCTCAAACAGTTTCACCTTCAACAAAGAAAAAGAGAGTGATTTATGATAGTGACTCAGATTTCAAATTACCCATGAATTCAACATGTTAGTCTCCATTACAGCTTGTACTAAGTATAACTACACTATTTATGCATATCCAATATCATTTCATTATTTACAATATAACTTTTCAAAATTGGAACTGATGAAAATGAAACATTTTCTTTTAAGAAATATTAATTATTTATTGTTAATGTTATATAACATCAATAAATTAAATGTGATAATGACTCATTACTATGAGGCATTTTATGTCGTTATTGTTATGTTATTTACTCACGCAGATAAACTGTGTACTTTGGATGCAGTAGTCGTCACACCACAGTCCTCAGCATATTTGTATTCATGCACCACATGTAAACATTCGTATATGAACTACATTACACTAGTGAAGAGTTGTTTTTACTTTAAAGGAAAATATTGAGTGATAAAAATAATCTATGTTGGGGTTTGGACCAAGACTAAGAAATCCTAGTTGCAGGGTTACATTATGCGTCTCCCCACTCAGCAAGCTTCATGGGGAGACAAATAATGTAACCCCTTTACTGGGATTGCTCTGTATCTGTCCAAACCCCAACATAGATTCTTTTTGTGTCATTATGACTTATTGAGTTAAGAAAATTGCATTAAATAAAACCCATGCAAATGGCACAAAGGCATAGCCTGGCCTGAACACTTGAATAATTTTGTGTTTAAACAATGACAAACACTTATGAAAATCTTTGTAATAGGTTTGTTGATTTTAATATTGTTGTTATATTCCCAGGCCCATCAATCTAGCTAACTTTGCAGAATATGTCACAGACTATCATAGAGACAGCAACCTCAAGTTTTCTGAAGAGTATGATGTGAGTACTATAAAAATAATTGTGTTTGTGCTGTATTATCTGTTTATTTTGTGCACTGTTTATTATTTATTAGAGAGACATATATTGATTTCAGACTAGAGACTATTGATTTCAATTTGCTTCATTTCCAGAGATTAGATTACTCATATCTCTAAACGGTCTTTGTATATGTAAAAAATATATCTAAAAAATGGATAAAGTATTTCAGTGGTGATTGTGTTTGAAGGCACTGTATTGTTTGCTTTATACATTCAGAAGTTCACCTAAAGACAGCAATATATTATTTGGAAGTTAATGATCTTTTTAAAGTAAATACCAAATATATCTTGAACAAATCAGACCGTTTTTGTTTTAAAAAATGCCTTAAGGCAGAGAATAATATTAATATTTACTTGCACATTGGGTAAGGAAGAACTCAATTAATTTGGTATCATATGGCCAGAGGTCAAGGTCAAAATAAGTGAAAGAAGGAAAAATATTTCTTTTCCAAATAGTAATATTGGTTTTGCACCAAAAACCTGGACTAAACTTTGCAGTTCAATGCATTAAGGATAGGGAAGAAGACTATTGATTTCAATTTGCTTCATTTCCAGGAACATCCTCCGCTATCACAGACCCATGTCTATTCTTTCAACAGTTCAAACTAATGGCTTAATTAAGTGAAGAAACTTTTTTTCTTCTGTGGAAAGGCATAGTAGAGAGTGTGGAAAACATCCAGATTCTGGCTTCTACTCCAAATCCGTTTCATGATCTGAAAAGGCAAATAGTTTCTTCCCATTATTTCCATCATATAGTAATTTGTTCAAGAAAAAAGATTTCAAGATGGAGACAATGCTTCAGTCAGGAGCACCATAATGCACTGCAACTGGCCAGTCTCCATCAATCATCTGGATTCATGCATTCACAGGGTTGCATCTAGGATGTGTGATTGTGCAAATCCCCCAAAATTCAAGGCTTCCCATAAAATAAATTTATCCTGTGGGGGCAAAATCATGCAAAAGATAAGAATTGTGTGTATTTTATTTTTAAGAATGCATAATTTTATTATAGTTTTTGCTGTAAACTTCCCAGTTGTCATTCACAGCGAATATGTTGTACTTGCATAGTTGTAAATATGTCACATATTTTTGTATGTCATGTGCTCAATTCTGATTGGTTGATAAGGTCAGAAGAGCAAGTTTGATACAGAGGAAGTCCTTATGGGTCAATGTGTTAAATGGTAGAATCAGAATCAGATCAAACTTTCTTTTTTATTTTTGTAACAGTAACACTTCTAGTAACAGTCAGGGTGGAGAAGTATATGTTAATAGGCACAATAACAGCGAACAAACACTTCCTCAGGCTAATCCCATATTGGATGATGTTAGTGATTTGCTTAACTAATAGTCCATCTAATGCCAAGAAAAAAAGTACCCTTTCAATTCAGACCTGAAACAAAATTGACCATGGCTGGAAATGAATGACAAATTTGAGATGCTTTGCAGATGGTGTGTAAAAACTGGCAGAAAAATTCTTTTTACACTTGGAAATGCTAATTTCAGGACATCAATCCTTGACAGACATGTTGAATTACCAGTTCACAAACAGGCAGTTCAGGGTTTGAAACTAAGTGAAAATCTTAAAACTATATTCATGGCAGCTATCATCAAGAAATCTGAATCAATAATTCATGCTATCAGTTGCCTAGTACTTGGTGAAGGAGAATATTGCTTGTCTAAAATATGGTTCACTGTTGGATTTGCTTGACAGGCTGATTCACAGAATCCTCCAAGATTCTCTTCTTAAGGACCTTTCCCTCTTTTGGTTGACAGTGACCTGTCTCAGTCATGTCCAAACCCTACAGAAGTCATGTCAGCACCTTTTGATGTCTCTGTCCAATTTACATGGAACCACATTTGAACACCTCAACATCATTCTTATAGAAGCATATTTGGACACCTGTAAACATCAGCCATTTTGAGCTGGTTTTCTATGTGCCACCTTTGGGGCATACCCCTTTTTAGATAATGCACTAGTTTATGTGAATGACCATTATGTCAGATCACATGGTGGTTTTTTAAGTTCTGCATGTAATCTGCTATTGAAAGTAAATATGTCAGATTCTCCTCTCTCCAAAATGGAGGCTGCAAATTTCATTCAGTACTTACTTGAGTTTTCACCGCTATGAAAGCTTCAATAACTTAGGTAAAGGCTCAGATATTGATGTAGGCAGAAATTAGTTTTTATAAATTATCAAATTCAGATGATTTAGTCATGTAGATGCTGAAAAAGAAATTGTAAATTTCGAGTTTGGGGAATGGCAGCTACAGTTGGTCACATAACTTTACTGACTTGACAGTGATCTAGTTCTCTCATAATTTTAAAGCACATAAAATATTCTTCCTGAAAAATAACTATACAGCTATAACCATCAGATTTTGCTCTGAAATCTTTGTAGTTATAATAGATATAAACTGATTCAAATTTGATGTTGAATGTAACATATACTGCACTGCTATGACAGTTAACAGGCAGGCCCATCTGTACTTAGTCAAATAGGTAACAGGTGCTCTATCTATAGCATACTGCACTAGATACTGGTAACTTTTGTAACTGTATATCAACTGCCTACAAATCCATACACTCTAAGGTAAAGGTTGTAGCGTTCTGCAAAGGTTGGGGTGGGGTAGTTCCAAAATATTGATTAAAATATTATGAAAGTTCCACCTGGCTCGTGAATTTAAATTTAAATTAAAGACCAAATAGGTATACGGCTCTGAGCCCCCAGTCAGCACTGCCGACGGTTAAATTATATACATATATATATATATATATATATATATATATATATATATATATATATATATATATATAACACAAAGATAAAATTCAACAATAACAATTTAATGAAGCCTATAAATTTACATGTCACACAATCACTCGTCCTTTAAGTGATAGCCTATTTCATCTTATGACTTTCAGTGTGAGTTCGATTTTCCACCTGGCCTTTGATTGTACTCATCTATTTATTCGATCCTCTCACTCCTCCTGGATTCCACCTCTCCCGACTCCTCTCCTCCCTTCACTTTCCTTCCGTTCTTTATCACTACTATTGGGACCACTTTCCCTGGTCTGTTCCCCCGGACTTCCTCTCCAGATTTCCCTCTTTCCTTCTCTTCCTTCCGTCTATAACGGAGACACTGGGACCACTCACTAGTCTGTCCCTCGAAGCTTCCTTTTTAGAAGCTACACTTAGAATTCTGTTCCTAAGGTTTTTCCGCCAATTAACGTATGGCCGCCGGAGTTCCATTTTACGGTGCGTTCTATAACGACTATGGCAACTAACGCTCGATGGCCGGGTTAAAGATATATATTTTAGAATAAATCAGGGTCCCACCCCTATCTCCATTCTGATTGGGTAGCGCTGGGACCCTATCCACTCGACTTATTCAATCTGGCGGTCTGTCAGCGTATCCAGACGATAAGGCACGCCCACTCCTTCTGGCAGCTTCTTTGATGTACAAAACATCCTTCCAGCCCAAGGTGCTAATTACACTTCTGACGGGCTTTGGTCAGCTTCCTCTCTTAACTATGGCAAACTTACGTAAGGGATGGTGTTAGCCTGCGGTCATGTGTAACAATAAACAGTGGCTTGTCCGACTTACTTGATAACACATGGTTCTAATTTAACTTTTGGGTCGGGCAACGCCACATCCCCCCACGCTTGAGAATAAAATCGGGATTTTATTCCCCCAAAATTACTCAAAATGCAAAGGCTTTACTATACGATTAAAACTAAAATCATCGTGACACTACACGAATAAATAACAAAGTCATCGTGACACCACACGAATAAATAACAAAGTTATCGTGACACTACACGAATAAAACAAAATCATCGTGGAACTACACGAATAAAACATGAATATATATACACAGAGTGATTATTCCATTCTATCGCTTCTGCTCATGAAATCAGCGCCTACGTTCTCTGTACCTTTATGACGGTATCCTCCACTTCCACGCCCTCTACCTCTGCCACGCCCTCGTCCATGGAATCCCTGTCCATCACCAGCAGGTGGTCCGCCATAGTAATTGTGTGGACCCTGATAGTAACTGCGGAAATAAGGTCTTGCATAGCCATCATATTAGCGACGAAAATATAGCCTGCGTCTAGGTGGACCACTAAACTGGCGTTGCTCTTCAGGTTCCTCCTCCTGGTACTGTTGGACTGGTCTCCTCTTGTACAATCAACAATAACTACGCCGTTCTGCAGCATATTTGCTACCCTGGACATTGGCTCCACCAGGTCCAGTGACGTTAGCAGCTTCGTTGCCCTTTTCCCCCTCCACTACGTCAAATTCTACAGTCTCACCATCCCCAACATTTCGAAGATATTTCCTGGGGTTGTTCTTGATAATGGCTGTTTGGTGGACAAACACATCTTCCTTGGTGTCATCCCTATTGATAAAGCCATATCCGCTTTTTACGTTGAACCATTTTACTGTACCGGTGACCTTTGTCGCTATTACTTTCTTTTCAGCCTTTACCGACCTCTGCGGTCGGTTTTCGGAGTCGGACATGGCCCTTGATAGTAAAATAGGCGAATTAGGTGTTCCTCGTGTCACTATCGTGGTGACAACAAAATCGCTGACGGTCTCTCTTTCCCGGTACCTCTTGAGCAAATTGGCATGGTACAATTTCTCATTCGTCGGTAACCGTATCCGGTAGGTTTGACCTCCGACCTTCTCGGTGACGACGTATGGACCCCTCCAGGAAACTTGCAACTTGTTGTGTTCCTGGGGCAACAACAACAACACCTTATTCCCTACCTCAAACTGTTGTGGTTTTGCGCGCTTATTGTAATTTTTCGCCTGTTGCGCCTTAGCTCGTTTGAGATTATCTTGCGCGAGAGAACAAACCTCTTCCAGTTTGTTGCGCAAGTCCGCGACGTACTGGTAGGTAGTGCGTACTTCCTCTACAGCGTGGTCGTCTGTCCACAGCTGTCTCAGTACGGCGATTGGGCCGCGTACGGTCCTCCCGTACAAGAGTTCAAAGGGAGAGGACCCAAAACTCGCTTGTGGTACTTCCCGGTATGCGAAAAGCATGGCAGGAATATACCGGTCCCAATCCTTGGGGCGGCCTTCGCACAATTTCTTGAGCGTGTGCTTTAGGGTCCCTTTGAACCGTTTGACCAGTCCGTTACATTGGGGGTGATACGGTGTAGTCGTGAGGTGCTTAATTGACATGAGACGATTCACCTCCGCCATCACACGACTCATGAATTGTGTCCCTTGATCGGTCAAGATCTCGTCGGGCACTCCGACTCTTGACCAGATCACAAACAGAGCTTCCGCGACGGTTTCTGTGTCAATGTTACGCAATGCTACGGCCTCCGGATAGCGTGTAGCATAATCGACGACCGTTAAAATATACTGATTTCCGTGCGCAGACGCTGGTTTTATCGGTCCGATTAAATCCATGGCGACACGTCTAAATGGGTCATCGATAAGGGGCGTACTTCCCAAGGGAATGGGTCGATGATCCGTTTTCGGTGCCATTCTCTGGCATTTGTCACAGGAGAGACAGAACCGTTTAACGTCTCCCTGGACCCCTGGCCAGTAAAACTCTTTTACCAGATGGTCACGTGTCTTAGCAATTCCCATGTGTCCACCCATGAGACTTTCGTGTGCAAGCTTCAGCACTTCACAACGCTTTTCCTTTGGCACGACGACTTGCTTAAAGTGGTCGTTGTGTTTCCTGGCGTGACCATACAAGATTCCCTTCTTGTAGACAAACTTCACCGCGCCGTTCGGAGTTTCCATTTCCGTTCCTGCTTCTGCGTGTTTATGCAACTGCGCCAGAGTTGCGTCTTCCTGTTGCAGCTTCCTCAACTCAGCTGGAAGAACATTACTAACCGGTGTCGAGGTAACTTGGATCGGCTTCTATTTCGGCTGTCGACTCATGGCCCTGGTCTCAACAGCACTACTGGCATAGGTGTACAGGTTTCGGGGTTCGGCTGGAGTAACACATAACAACATCCCAATATGACGTCATGTGATAGTCCCTCCAAGCAAGCAGCTGCAATCTTACCCTTCACGTATGGTGAATCGAGGTCAATGACAGCTACTGGTAATGAGTCACGCGCGCAGTTCGCGTACTGAAGTTCTATTACCTCCCCTGTATCCCTGTATAGTCCTCCGGCTTGACATATTTCTTGTCGACAAGCGCGGGGACGCTGCACCCATTGTCATACAAGATGGTGGCACCTTCACCATTGACAGTTGCGGCCGCAAGGTTGAATGGGTTGCGACTCGCTTCCGGCACGCACTCCTTCCTAGCAACGACATTCACCTGGGTGTGCCTGCCCTTGGGACAGTCCCTGGCAAAATGCCCCAGGCGCTTGCAGTTAAAACACGTCGGCGGCCCTCGCCGACTTGCAAGTCCTGGTTTCGTGGGTGAGGCCTGTCCAGGTCGATAGGTGGCATCCCTACCTGTAGGTGCCCCTCCGACCTTCCCGTCGCCCTGACGGTTGCGGACAGCCAGCTCAACCTCCCCCATACGACGCTACTCAGAGGGTCGGGGTCGATCCGTGCCCCCGGAACCTCCACTCTTCGAGTGCGCCTGCTCATATCGCTCTGCCATGTTAGCGATCTCTTCGAGCGTCCGGTGTTCTCTTTCGGCTAAGAAGACTGTCAATTCGCGACGGTAAGTACCCAGGACATGTTCCTTGAGTATTACCTCGCGTAGCCCGTCGTACGTGCGTTCGACTTCAGCCATTTTCATCCACTTCTCATATAAACCTCGAACACGGTTGTGAAATTGAGAGTGGGTCTCTGTTACCTTTTTCGCCGAGTCCCGAAAAAGTTTCCGGTAAGTCTCGGCGGTCAGCCAATAATGGCAGAGAAGGGCCTTCTTGAGGGCATTGTAGTCATCAGCCTCTTCTGCAGCTAAGCCGTGGTAGACTTCCCGAGCTGCACGTTGCAAAAAGGCTGAGACATTAATGGCCCAGTGCTGTTCAGGGACCTGATGAGCGTGTGCGAGTTTCTCGAACTGCACGAGAAAATCGTCAATAGCCTCCTCCCTGTCATTGAAGCGTGGCATGTTGATCTGGACCATCCGGTGGTCGATGAATGGTCGGCCGGTCGTTCCAGAGCTTGTACTGGCGTCGTCCCGTCCATTGGTCCTAGCTTCAACTCTCACCTTTTCCATCTCCAGAGTGTGGGCGAGTCTGGCTTTCTCTTGGTCCACAGCTATCTTGGCTAGCTCCTGGTCCACTGTTATCTTGGCTAGCTCCAGCTCTCTTTGGGTTTCTCTGTCCGCGGCTATCTTCGCTGCTTTTTCGGCCTTCCATTCCTTGATCCTTTCTTCTATAAAGGCTGCCAGGCGATCTCCCTCATAGCCGAGATCTTCAGACCCCATAGCTCGATATTCCTTTATCATTTGCCTTTCGGTGGCCATTATAACTAATGTAAAGTGATACCTTGTCTCAATATTCTAACAATACACAGATGCTTTTAAAACAAGTTTAAATACTTACATGTCGATAGCAACTAATTCCGTTCAGGTAAGATGTTTGTTCGATATCTGCTTCACCTGTATTGCTAGTAATGGAAGATCTACAAAGCATGCACATATGACAATAAAATGGAAGATGAGAAAATCATAAACAAATACAAAGAATGGAAAATATCTCACACTGTTCCCTAATACTCCTACAAAAAACTTTGGGTCCTAAAATAATATTTATGTCTAATTCAAATCCCGGACGAAAGCGCCCACTGTAGCGTTCTGCAAAGGTTGGGGTGGGGTTCTTCCAAAATATTGATTAAAATATTATGAAAGTTCCACCTGGCTCGTGAATTTAAATTTAAATTAAAGACCAAATAGGTATACGGCTCTGAGCTCCCAATCAGCACTGCTGACGATTAAATTATATACATATATATATATATATATATATATATATATATATATATATATATATATATATATATATATATATATATATAATAACACGAAGATGAAAATCAACAATAACAATTTAATGAAGCCTATAAATTTACATGTCACACAATCACTCGTCCTTTAAGTGATAGCCTATTTCATCTTATGATTTTCAGTGTGAGTTCGATTTTCCACCTGGCCTTTGGTTGTACTCATCTATTTATTCGATCCTCTCACTCCTCCTGGATTCCACCGCTCCCAACTCCTCTCCTCCCTTCACTTTCCTTCCGTTCTTTATCACTACTATTGGGACCACTTTCCCTGGTCTGTTCCCCCGGACTTCCTCTCCAGATTTCCCTCTTTCCTTCTCTTCCTTCCGTCTATAACGGAGACACTGGGACCACTCACTAGTCTGTCCCTCGAAGCTTCCTTTTTAGAAGCTACACTTAGAATTCTGTTCCTAAGGTTTTTCCGCCAATTAACGTATGGCCGCCGGAGTTCCAATTCACGGTGCGTTCTATAACGACTATGGCAACTAACGCTCGATGGCCGGGTTAAAGATATATATTTTAGAATAAATCAGGGTCCCACCCCTATCTCGATTCTGATTGGGTAGCGCTGGGACCCTATCCACTCGACTTATTCAATCTGGCGGTCCGTCAGCGTATCCAGACGATAAGGCACACCCACTCCTTCTGGCAGCTTCTTTGATGTACAAAACATCCTTCCAGCCCAAGATGCTAATTACACTTCTGACGGGCTTTGGTCAGCTTCCTCTCTTAACTATGGCAAACTTACGTAAGGGATGGTGTTAGCCTGCGTTCATGTGTAACAATAAACAGTGGCTTGTCCGACTTACTTGATAACACATGGTTCTAATTTAATTTTTGGGTCGGGCAACGCCACAAAGGTCATCTTGGGACTAAATATATGTGTGGATGAATATATTACCAGCCTTGGGAAGGTATGCGTTCCCTCAGACATTATCTCACTTCACATCCATGAACCTCACTCCTTTCTAATATACTCCTGTGCATCAGGATTTCGGACAGGGTGCTAATCTGAAGCCAGTGGGAGTAATGTTTCAGATGTTTTGGTCACAGGAAGTGCAACTCTTCTTATTCATATAAGATCTCGGCTTCTGTGTTTATCCTGGTAGACCCATGTGGCCCCAATTGTAATAGTTCAGTGACCTAATCAACCTGTTGGTAGATGAGTGCAGAAGATTACAGCAGAGGAGAGATATGCTGTTGCAGTACATCTTGTCTATCCTGCACAACAGCCCACAGATTCTGTATCATCACACTTGGCTCATTTCATGCAATCAGTTATCTTTAATGAGTTTTCAAGCAAGGCTGTGGACTGCTTCATCCAGGCTATATAGCAGCCTGCTTCCAGGGTTTATGATGCAAAGTTGATTGATGGGTTGAGTAGAAAAAATACATTGATTTTAGCTGCTTCCCATGGAGCATAGTGACCTCTTCCTCCCAACAAGAACTATACATTTCAGAAGTCAATCACCATTATTAACAGAGACTTATGTAGAAAGAAAAGGACACAATAATGCAACAAATAATACTGTATCCAGAATTCTCAGTAATTCTCTGTATGTGAAATTAATACTGCAGATAAAGCAAGAGCGACATCTCCACAGATGTAATAAGCTGTTATTATGTTGCTTCTCAAATTATCTAAACTTTTTTATTAATCCAGTGAGCATTTTTCATTAAGAATATCTTTGTTAAGCATTGTACCATTCCTAAAATGTAGATTATAAGATATGCAAGACCACATACAAGGTATTTTGTACATTTAAGATTAGTTATATGTGTGTCTTTGTTCAAAAATTTTATAATTTGATTCCCACTATTAACAATAGCAGTTTTCTCTCATTATAGAATTGTTTTGGGAGCAATTAAAGTGAATGCTTTTGAGCAATGTGAATTTATAATGTGGTATATTCTAGCTGTACTGTGTGCATTATTAATTAACTAATAGATTGGGTATTTAATGATTGAAAACCATATAAAACCTGTTTCATTGTTAAACTGAGTGAAATTGATTGATTGTGTAGTTTGAACGAAACAATTTGACTGGAATCCAAGTCCTTATCATTAGTGAGGCCGCATTATTTTGTATGAAGTTTTATAATCAAAGACCCTGTTTTTGTGTTTTATGATCTTTTTTTTTTGTCTCTTTTGAAGGACCTGAAGACTCTGAGTCCAAGTCATCCCCATGAAGCGGCAGACATGGAGGAAAACCGTCTAAAGAACCGCTTTGTTAACATCCTGCCATGTATTTTTGATTTGTTCTAGAAGCTTGACATGTTCTCTATAATAATAATAATAATAATAATAATAATAATGAGGATTTTGTATAGCGCCTAAACTTTAAAAGTTCTAAGCACTTTACAACATCTATAATGATATGACTACAAAAAACAAAACATCATGAAATTAGAAAACATAAAAACTCAAATATTCAAGGTAGGAAACATTATTAGGTCTTTAAGTTAGTTCTTGCAGTCGATAAAGGTGAGTTTTAAGAGCAATCTTGAAAGGGGTCCCTGTGTCTTTGTGTCTAATTTCAATGGACAATTCATTCCATGTTACTGGGCCCTGGTATGCGGAAGAACGTTGTCCTTTTGATTTCGTTTTATAGTGGGAATAATGAGTGAGAAGAAGAGCATAAAAGTATCTTTCTGGTGTTTACACTTGGGTGCAGTCAGATAGGTATATTTGGCTGGAGTCCATCAGTGAAACATAGCACAGAGAAAAAAAATTGTTTGATTCTGGATCGAATGGATAGCAAGTGTAGGGTACAGGGCAGCATGGATGTGCGCTCTGATTGTGATACTCTAAGGATGATCTGAGGCAATGTGTTTTGAAGTTTCGGGAGTAGATATTGAGACGAACCAGCCAGAATTGAGTTACAGTAGTCCAGTCTTGAAAGTACTAATGAGACAAAAGTGTTTTAGTGGCATCAACTGACTGTGTGAATTTAATGTTGATGTTGCTGATATTTATTGTTTAAAGTAAATGATGTGAATGAGTAAGTCTTTGTATTGTGATCAGAATGACCTCAGTTTTATCATCATTCATCTGCAGCTTGTTACATGTCATCCATGATTTCACACCAGAAATGCACTTCTCTACTCCATGGATGGTACCATCAACTTCATTTGGGTGGCTAGACTTGTATATTTGGGTGTCATCAGCATACAATTGGTGAGACACTCGATGATTATCTATGACACTTGAGAGTGGCTGAATGTATAGAATGAATAGGTCATCTAAGAACAGACCCCTGTGGAACACCACAAGATAGATCAACTGGGCTGGAGTGTATTCCATTTGCAGATCTAATTTGTGTCCTGTTGACAAAGTAGGACTTGAACCACAGTAAGGCTGCATTGTGATTGCCAAATACATGCTAGAGATGGTGAAGTAATATAGTATGGTCTATTTTGTCAAATGCTGCAAGCAAATCAAGGAGTGTGAGGACTGTAATCTTTCCGCTATCCAACGCAGAGATAATGTTATTAACTACTTTCAGAAGAGCAGTTTCAGTACTGTGGCAAGGATGACATGCAGACTGTTCATTGCTAAAAAGAATGAATTCAGATGAGATACAAGTTGGGTTAGAACAACTTTTTCTAGATTTTTTTATATGTCATTGAACAGGAGATTATAAACTGGGCAGTAGTTCTTCAAATCGTTATGGTCGAGTGGTAGTTTCTAAAGCAGAGGCTTTACAAAGGCAGTTTTGAAAAATTATGGGAATTACTTGGATGAGAGCAAGAGAGGTATTAATAACATCGGTTAGTAAATGCAATATTGGATCTAAGCACTTAAGCAGCAGTGATGTTGGAATTGGATCAAGTTCACATGACTTTGGTGCACTCTTCATCACAATTGTCCATACTAAATCCATACAGACAGGTTCAAATGCTGCTAATGGTTGTTGCTGAAATTCTGTATCAAAACTGTATGGTGACAATGAGTCAGTTGAAATTGTGTTGTCAAACTTACGGTATCTCTAATGGTTTGTACCTTGTCACAGAAGAAATTTGCAAACAAGTTCAGAAGGTCTTCCAGCAAGAAGGCAGTTGGAAGTGGTGTATATTTGTTCCTTGACATAGTTTAATTGTTAATAATCTCAAAGAGTTCCTTGCAGCTGGAACTCTGCGTGATCTTAGTACTGTTGTGGGATAATTTGGCTAAATGGACTATGTGACATTTTTCTTACAGGCTTTAGTTTGCAATATACTCATGAATACCGAATTTGGGCCAATCTCATTTTCATATGGCAAATTTTGAAATGTGGTTAAAACTTGAAAACCTTGTTACACAAGTTGACTTTCAGTAATCTTTTAAAGAAACAGATCTTTCTTATCATCATGATATATGCCTGTAACCTGTATCAACAGTAATCAGTTATTATCCTTTTTTCTCATGGACAAGTATTACCATGTGTCAATTTATTCAGATAATTTTTGTATAATTGAAAAAATAGCAACTAAAAGGTAAAGGATCACAGAGAAACATTATACAGATTACTTAACTGACTGACAGCAGCTAGTGTGAATTTATTTGCAGTGCTCTTCAGGCTCTTCTCTGGGAGTTCCCACACCAAAATTGCCTACCCTTCTGTACATGAGATTCTCACGTGAGATCTAACACAGGTTAGTCTCATGTGCATTTTAACATGCAAATTAGGTAGAACTCACGTGAGAAATTGAATCTAACAAAATCTGAAAATAACATGAACAGGAATTGTTAATATGTTGCTCACGTGAGCAAGATGTTGTTCACGTGAGCAAGATTTTGCTCACATGAAAATTGCAGGATCTGAAATTAATATGAGCACAATTTTCCTCACGTGAGCAAGAGTTTGCTCACATAAGCAAAAAAACTCCAAAACAACTAGTATTTAATACGTACATTTTTGACAAAAGTTAAAAAAGAACAAAGTTTACTATCATAAAACTTGCAATTTAATAGCATTAGAGACTTTCAAGGTCATATTTAAATCTAACAAGGATGAGCATCTTTGAGTTCAGTTATGGATGTTTTAGCCAGGTTTCTCGCATGAGCAAAAAGAAAACTAGTGTGTGTGTGTGTGTGTGTATATATATATATATATATATATATATATATATATATATATATATATATATGCATATAAAATTTTCAATTATTGTAATTATCGTATCACATGCATTAAATAATCAAAGTTCTTAAAGGTCATCATTAAACATACTGCAAATAAACATATTTTAGCAAGCACACTATACAAGTTAAAGTTCCAAATCTGTATGAAATTCATGGCTTCACATGAAGACCATTCTTCAATGTTCCAGAAAATTTAACGCAAACGAAGCGTGTAATTAACAATACTGCTTCCGAGTCTTTCATCATGTACACACAGTCACATGCCAGTCTGCAAAAGTATTCATTTGGAAATTTTTCTCTTTGAATCGAGGCACTTCCTGTTTACCATTGAATTTAGGTTAGCTGGGTCTGTCTTGAACTGTTGAAAAATAAAATCTGAAATTGAAATGAAAAACTTAGTGCAAGTTTGTTTTGGGGTGGGTGGGTGGGGTGAGCAGGGAAAAAGTGCTAGGGTACCCAATCGATCAACTTTCCGTCATTCACTCGGAACAAATACGTTTTCTTTTTATTTTATGCTTAAACGAGTTTGCTAGCTAAAGTATATTAAGAGTTTGCAACTAGCAGATTTCTTCGGTAATGTCAGTTGTCTAAAGTGTATTAAGAGTTTGCAACTAGCAGATTTCTTCGGTAATGTCAGTTGTCTACCATTTATGTTCTGCAGTGTTTTGTGTACATTTGCAAAGTAAATCTAAGTAACAATTCTTTCTTACTTCAAGATAACAAAAGCATACACTGAGCCCCCCCCCCAAAAAAAAAAATGTGTTTCCTCATTGCACTGGTTTTAAAATTAGATTTAAAATATTTTTTATTTTTTTTTTGTAAACGTTATATATAAATCAAATAATAATTCAAGCGCTTGAAAGCACTGGGCAGAACCGGCTAATTAGATGCACAAATCAATTTCGGCAATGTGATATTTTTTAACTAAAAAAAAAAATTGGGGGTGGGGGTGGGGAAAAGTGCTAGGGTCAGCAACGAGAAACAGGGAACGTCGGCCAACTGGAAAAATGTATTTACTTTTTTTTTGGCCTGAAAATGTACATTCACAAAGTAAATCCGAGTAACATAATTCGAAATTCTAGCCGTCATGCATTAAGTTATGTATCCATATACCATGCAAGTTCCAAAGGTAAACTCTTACAAAATCCATGAGAACACAAAGATGTGTCAATATGTGCAGCTTTAGATGATGACCATAATATACATGTATCAAATTTCAAAGAAGTTTTTTGGTTTGTTTTCTATTAGCCTTTTTTGATGGCGAATAACTTTAAATTTAAAAAGTATGTACGTCTGTAAAATAGAGGGTCTGAGAGCATCAATTTTTCTGATTTAATCGTATCCCTTTTCCACACACTGAGCATAACATATGTGAAAATAGTAGAACGAAATGAGTAAACGTCACTTACCTTTTTCAAGGCAAAGAACCAGTCCTTCATAATCCTGAAATCTTCTAATATCCCTCCCACTTTCATCGATGTCTTCTGTTTCGTACTGGACTTTAACATCAGTACCGACGTGGAAATCACTAGAGGTTGATTTTATTTTATTTTTGTTAACAATGTCCTGTACACTCTTGTCGTCATAGAAATATATAACAGCGAACATATTGCAGGAGAACAATAAGTGACTTTCTTTCTAAGCAGCGTGGTCCTTGCTAAACGTTGCCCGCGCGCGAAATTCAGTCTCTTAGTTCAAATGTACTCTTCTACATGTATACTACAGGCCAGCGAGCAGCATCCGTCGAGTTCGTTTGAGGCGCCAAAGAGGGCGGACTGTTCATAAACTTTTTGTTTTACGTGCCTTTGTATACATATTCACTCAAGCATGACTTAATTTTATAAATCAAATAAATTGTATTTTCGTTATCAGATATTTCTTAACAACTGGCCTATATAATAGAATTTGTGTCTTTCGTAAGTTAGTTAATATTGCTGTAGTTCATTTTTTATGTACATACAGTAGAATGGGATGATCCTTGCCCCACAGGACACTCTAATTGGTTCCAAAAAGCCCATCCTTTCATCATGTAATCAGATAGGTTGACAGTGGGAGATTAAGTTTCACACCAGCATCAACAATATTATCCGGCATCAATGGTTAGCAAAATTAAGCTTTTTATATTTATTCTACTGAGTTTCGTCTTTACATACTATGGGTTGCTATTGTTGTCAGAAGACAATCGTATGTTTTGTCAACAATGGGACAACGTCTTGAACAGAGAAAAAGTTACTACCAGTACAGTACAGTTTAAAGGTGAAGTTAATTAAAGTTTACAAATCATACACAGATGCACTAAGCATAAAGAAACGTACAAAGATTAAAAGACAAATGAAATGACTGTTGAAAAATAAAACATTACATCAACATTACTATTATATAAATCGTGGACCGAGTATGTAATGGGGCCGAGTACGTAAATGTGCCGAGTACGTTATGGGCCGATTTGGGTGGGCCGAGTTCGTTATGGGCCGAGAACGTTAGTGTGCCGACTCTGCTATGGGCCGAGTTATCCCGTAATCGGTTATACGAGACTTCAATGCCAAGTTTGTTTTGAAGAGTCTTTTGTTTTATGAATAGTGATACGTACATTAATATGTTCAAACAAATTCCTTGATACTTGTATAAACAATGTTCAAACAAATTCCTTGATACTTGTATAAACAATGTCAGAAAATTATAAGATATCTGATTATTGCTTAATTTGAGTAAAACTATGCATGTGCGAGACAAAGCTGTCACAAAAATATGTTTTCCGGTATCTGGCATGCATCAGAATTTTACTTTTCGGTTAACCGTTACGATTTTATTTTTTATTTTTAAGACCACATCTTCATGCTTCAACGTGTACATACTTTTGCAGTCCAAAAGAGATGATTAATTCTTGGGTCAAGGTAAAGAGTCAAACGCACTGTCATTAAATAAATTGACAGATTTTTTATATATGAAAACAACAAAGTAACAAGATTTGCAAAACAGAAACGATGTCTATTTGACAATACTTTGATCAGAATCAAAGTCCAAATTTCTCACATGATAACTCACATGAGAAATTAGAACTCTGCCTTATTTTGAAACATGGTCAGATGTAATTGGAAAAGAATGTTTTCTAAGTTAAACTTTCTCATGTGAAGATTCAAATTCTCACGTGAGCAAACTCCGCACACGTGAGAATTTGGTTAGTTATTCCATGGCTCACAAGATCTAACAAACTGCACACATGAGCTTGCAAAAACTACCCAATTTGCATACGTTTCTAACATGGTTCTCATGTGCAGCTTATGAGAAGCTCATGTGAATTGGTGAGATTTTATGAAATGCAATAGCAAGGGGGAGCATTTTATTATTTCCACATACTGGAAATGCCATATCCACTTCGGCCATTCAACATTTTAACACCATCCAGTCTCTATTGAATTGCAAAGATGTAAACTAATAATGCTTTAGCTCTGTTCTCCCTCCCTTGTACCATGACAGCAGTGGAGTCTGCATCTAGTTAAAACTGAATTCTCTTGTCATATGAATTTTAAGGGACCAACCATTTTATGTGGATTTTTGAGGATTTTTTTTCCACAGAATTTTTTGTTCTTTTATCTTTAACTTTTTTCCTACTGTTGTGAAGGATAGGATCTTTTTTCCCATCAAATCAGAGCAAAAATAATTTTTAAAAAACTAATTTAGGGTACAGAAATTTCTTTTTTTTATGACAACAATCTTAGCCACCATCTTTCAGTTAAATGGTCAGTCCCTAAATACAGAAATATTGATTTTTATTTTATTTCATGTTTTGGTGTTAGTTGTGATGTAGACACTTGTGTGGGTGTGGTGATAATATTTGACTGCTAAGTCTACCAACTTTTATTGAGATCGACATTCCAGTTATTTTATTATGGTTTACATAAGTAGATAACTTATTTTTAATTGTGCAATGTTGCATTTTAAGGCATGTGCACAGACTACAAATTGAACCACAAAGCTCACGTTTGAGTCTAAGAGAACATGAAAACTTTGCTGCCTGAAAGATTATGGTTGTGAATATAATAAAATAATTTTATCCACCACCACAAGGTTTGAGTCTCACAATGTCTCTCAGTTTCGCATTAATCACATTTATGTTGTTGATATGGAAACACCCCTATTGTTGTGCATCATTAAAACATCTCTCATCATACAAAAGACTGGAGCAGTTAATTAGTTAAGCATTGCCTCACAGTCTAAAGGTCAAAGATTTTATTCCCTCACAGGCCAGCTGTTTGTTTTATTTTTTAATCCAGAAAAGTATTGATACACCCTCTATTAGTGATGAATGTATTAAATTATTCTTTTGTATATTTTGCAATCAAACGTTTGGCATTGAAGCTTTAAAATGAATTGTTTAATGGAAAGCAGATTCTAAATTGTAGTTATTTAGTTTTATCCTCCCATTTCTTTCCTACGCTACTAAAAACAAACCTCAAAAGTTTATTCCCTATTTTGGGTGCCCTGAGTGGTCTTAAGCACTCTCCGTAACACGGATCATTGCCATCTCACTTCTATCTGCATGGGTTTGATTCTTGGATTCGGTCAATGTGGGCATGTAAGAAAGCTTGCCAGTAGCTTCACGTTGGTTGATGGTTCTTTCCTGGGTTTTCAGGGTTCTTCCTCCACCATTAATACTGGCCACATTGTAAAGCCTATCTTGTGCTGAAAAATGGCATTAAACCCTTCAACAACAACAACAACGGCAGCAATTCAGAAATGTATGCATTAATGAGTTGATATTTTCATTATTTTGTAGCTTCACTACATTAATAATAATATTTACCCTTCAGTTTTGAACCTTTCATTAGACATCATGTTCAGGTCTTACCACATATACTTGCATATAAGATGAATACTTTATAATACAATAAAGACCTATCAGACATTATGTGATAAATAATTATCGCTGTTACAAATAAAGTCTCATATGGATATGCCATTTTATCCTATATTCTTGCTATTAAGAATTCTGGTAAGTTGTACCAAGTATGGGTATGGAAAATAGTTTGAAAATAATTCCAAGGATGTGAATTATAACCTGTGAATTTGGATTGTCAGAAAATATGTTTATATGAACTGGATTCATTTAATTTGTTTTATAAAATGATCTTATAATGATGATAACATAGCATAAAGTGATTATTCTTTTTTTTCTCTACATGTCCTTGAAGGAATCTAGTTCATCATTTGAATTGTGTCATAGTATATAAGGCAGTTCATTATTAGCTTAAACATGTTTGTTTGATGTTGTATATTTTAATCTATTTAATTGTTACATTATTTTTCATGCTGATAGTTTTGAGACTCGCCTAATTTACATAATTTTGTTTATTCATATACATTGTGTTTGGTGTTTTCAATTGATCTAAATCCATTCAGTTTCTATTGTGTTACAGTCACATTCGCTAGATAAGACTCGATGAGTACCATAATCACTAGAATACAAGGGCATGTAAAGAATCATTATTTCGTAATAAATAAGTAAAGAACACAAACTTTAAACATAATATCATAATCAATTGTATATTTAAACTATCTGCAAAATAATGACTCGATATGGTTTTGTATCCATTGGCTGTTCTTGTGTTACAGTTGACCACACCCGTGTCAAGTTGCGGCCAATTGATGATGTACCTGGATCTGACTACATCAATGCCAATTATCTCCCTGTAAGTGCCCATTGCTCTTTCCCTCTCTCTCTCTCTCTCTCTCTCTCTCTCTCTCTCTCTCTCTCTCTCTCTCTCTCTCTCTCTGCATATACTGTCTTAAAAAAGTATGTTTCTTCAAACATCCTTGTTCCTGGTTAGTTATTATTTTCCCCAAAATCTATCCAACTTTTGCACAGATTCTAACCAGTTCTTTTATACATATAACCTATATTTGTAGTAATATGAGTTTCATGCAAATTATTCTTACCCAGATTTAAATCTTATCATTAGTTTGAACTTCACAGAAATATTTTGTATTCTACAGTGCAAATGTTGGTTCTTTGACTGAGATTTTATGCCTGGACCACATCTATGTTATGTCATATCACATTGCAAATTTGATTTTGGCTCTGTAAGTTTTTGAAGGACTTAATGGATTCAACCAGTAGGCATGAGACTTTCATTAAAGTCTTAGTGAAGTTAAGAGTCTCACCATTTTCCAAAAACAATATAGCAAAGTTATGGCCAATATTTTGACCTTGTCCTGCTATTTAATTTTAGCTCAGTAACATTTGAAACATTTCATGGATTCGTTTCAAATTTGGCATGAAGCTTTACATTTGGAAGATCTGACGAAACAGAATGGGTTCAGTTTTTAGGATTTTCAAAATAAATTAAATAGTCGTGCGGTCCATGTTTTACTTTGTACTTTGCCCTTCAATGGAAGGACTTCATAGATGCAAGCCAACAGTTTGGTATGAACCTTTTTATACAAAGGAGACATCTGTCAGGTTTGGATTTAAAAACATTCCAATAAAATAAAACAGAGTTGTGGCCATTAAATGACAATGTCTTTCATCTGCATAAAAAAAATTCTGTTCAGTTCAAGGACATCATGCACTGAAACTGAGTCTGGATTGAGGTAAGTACTTATTTCAGCATTTTGTTCCTGTCCTCGTTTACCTTGCTAGAACTAAGGTCTGTATAGGTCTGCATTAGTGTTGTAATGATGCAAGATATTTCTTGCAATATTTACATTTTATGTCTTTGGAATATATTCTACTACAGTCAGCAATTTGTATTTGTCTCAAATTAGAATGGCATTTTTAGTGTTAGGAAAACTATAAACTGATGACCTACATGAATACACGTGAATATCCAGGTTCAGATTGTTTTCCTCCTGAGATGTCTCCTATCCCTACCATCACTCGATGAAATTTTCTGTGTAAACAAATTCTTGATGAAAAATGTAGATATTTATAGTGATACTGACTGTACACACATGACTGTGAACTGGCTTAAATAAGCAAGTCAAGACTTTAGTTGCTAATTTCAGGTACTATAAAACATTTAACATTCCTTTGATTCTGTAGGCAGGGTCAGCTTGCTTCAGTGTTTGAAGTTTGTCAACATGGATTATGCTATTTATGATTCTAAATGGATTAGAGAAATTATTTGAATATGGCTGGATTACTTAAGAGCTGAGACAGCATAAAACAACATTACTTTGATTCTGTCCATGAAGTATGTTCTGCTTCAGTGCTTAAAGTTATTGATACAGATTAGAGCTTATATTGTATATGATCAAAGATAATTCAGACAAGATTAAAGCTGTGAAGAGATTATGGTTGGGTTACTGAAGAGCTCAGGTGACATAAAACTGGGTTGGTTTGGCTTGAGTTTGTAAATTTGGTCAAGAGGTCAAAGCATTCATCTCACAAATCTAAAACTCCCAAACATAAGCAACCGAAATATCGCATAAACTCGATGGATGGAAACAGATTTTCAGTGGTTGATATCAAGTTCATATGACAAGAGTATGCATACTGCCCATCCAATAAAGCTGCTTTTCAAATCTGCTACAGTGGCAAGAATGACATTATGCATGATGCAAAACCCTTCTCATTTGAGCACATTTATGCACAAGGTAATAGTACTGAATTGTATGAAAAATGATTTAATACAGGCATGGTAAGGAATATAGGATACTTGAGTAAATGCATTTAATATCTCTCTCTCTCTCTCTCTCTCTCTCTCTCTCTCTCTCTCTCTCTCTCTCTCTCTCTCTCTCAGAAATACCACTTTTCCTTATTACTAATAATTTCCATAACATCAACTCATCACTACAATAACACTTCATTAACATATTTGAACAATATTTGGCTCTTTCTGTAGGGGCTACTCGTGAGCTAGGATCTGAATGTAAAGATTTATTCCCAGTATGTGCTAGGCATACCCCAGCATTACCATGTATTCTGGGCTGATTGCAGCTTAAATAGAATTGGCACTAAGCTAATCCCAGCTCAAATAAAACCTGTACTAGGTTGATCCCAACATTTGAGTGTATTCTGGGCTGATCCCATCTTCAGGTAAATCTTTGCTAGGCTGATCTCAGCATAATTGTGTATTCTGGGCTGATCGCAGTTCAAGTAAAATCTCCTAGGCTGATCCCAGCATTCAAGTGTATTCCAGGCTGATCCTAGCTTAAGTAAATTATGTGCTAGGCTGATCCCAGTATTTTAATGTATTATGTGCTGATCCTATCTTAACTAAATCTATGCTAGGCTGATCCCCACATAGAGTGTATTCTGGGCTGATCCAAGATTCGTGGACTAGAGCTAGACTGATCACAGCCTGAAATAAATATTTTTATTTTTTATTTTTATATTTAAGAATTGTAAATGAAATATATTTAACAGGCATGACGTTTACGTTAGTAGTATAGTTTATGAGTGTCCGATCATTAAATGTATTAAGTGTTTGCTGAAGTTTAATGACCAAAAAAAAGCGAATTGATTGGATCCGTGATATTGTTCTGTTTCTCTACACAGCCAATAGCCGAGACAAAGGTAGAAATAATATAAACCAAATAGTGTTTTTTTTCTCAACAAGACATGAAATTACAATTGCCAAACTGGTACATGGAGAAGAAAGAAAACAAATAGTGCTGTGGAATTTTCAAGTTGTCATACCAAAGACTTACAAAAATGGTACTAACAGCTGCCTTGCATGATGCTCAGCATTAAGAGGTTACTGTTAGGACAGGTCAGCCTAGTGTCAGGATAATGTGACTGGGTGGGACATCATGCTACATGTCTGCGGCATGATGCCCCAGTGCTTGACATCACTATAAACTGCCTCACTGCAGACAGCATAGTGATATGACTGATAAATTGTTAAAGCTATGTTAAAAATCCTAATCAAACAAACAAACAAAACCAACTGCACCTGTAAGCTTGCATGGGACATGTAGAAAGAGCACTTTTTACCAAAGTGGATAATTTTATTTATCCCAGTTATTAATGTTGTAAGTTCCAAAACCTGTACTGGAATATCCTCAGGATAAATGAGAGCTGAAAGAATCTGTGCACCTTCTTGAATTTGTTGGCAAAGATTCTGATGCAGTGTCCCCACGAATGGCAAGAATTCTGCCTCATATATTGCAACCTGCATAACTGAATGGATGGGAGTTGTCTTCCCTAGTGCTGCATTGTTGTCCATGACAGGGACATCCAGCAGCAATGAGTCTGGCACAGACCAACTCTCCAATAATGTAACATTATAATTGCCATTGCTGGTGGCCAAGAGGGTTAACTTAACACTAACAGCACAGCAACAGGAAGATGAACAGAAAGTCTGTTTTTATGATATGGAAAACCATTAGATTCAAATCCTGCACAAATCCATAAGAAACGTTTGATGCAGAGACTCAAATTCCATTGCCTGTACCTGTGAAAAACCAGTAATGTGAAACCCTACATTCATTGTTCGTACATGTACTTTTGAAAAACAGGAGAACTGACTGATCACCTATTATTATATATGATGCAATGTTATATCAGATTATCTAATATAGTAGGCTCTTTGAATTCGGCTTTCAAAAGCTCCATGAAGACAGCAAGTAAGAGGCTAATAACAATCTCTTGCATAATTCCCTGTCTGCCTCTCAGTTTCAAAGTACATGTACAACATCTCTATCCCTGCTTAAGGTAATGACTAAGCCTTTAAATCTGACATTACATCATCTTACCACACCACAAATTCCATCCTAAACTCATTCAGCCCCAGCATTGTTAACAACATTTCTGCTGCTCTGCCCCAGTAGCACTAACCTATGTCTAGCTGTGTGTGCCCCATTATAGTTTTACCTGTTTAGACAATTTTAATGCATTCACTCTTACCTTAATTTCTCTTCTTATGTTCAAAAAAAAATCCATGAAGTTTTTACCAATTATTCCAACTGACTTTGTCTACACAGTGAAGTATTTTTTTTGAATTGTCTAAATCTTACAATTTTTTAATACACAATGAGAAAGACAGGGATATGTGCTGCAGTGAAAAATTTGCCATTTTCATCGAAATTAAAAATTCCTGACCAAACATGCAAATCTCCTGATTTGTCCTAAGCTGTCTCTTTCCTGTCATACATTTGTAGACAGTGTTTGGTATTGAGATGTAATGATTCATCATTTCATATTAGCATTATATTTTCTGCTTTGATATACTGTATCAGTACTTTTCTTACTTCTGGAATATCAAAATGCATTTTGCATCATATCATGACTGTGTGACAACACATTAATGTAGTAACACTTGAACATGATGCATCACAACATAATTCAGTTAACGTTGAGAACAAAGAAACAAAATTCAAAAACAGAATATACAGGGTTTTATAAGTTGTGGAAAAATGCATTATTTTGAATGGGACCTTTTGGGATAGTTCTGCTTTTTATTAAAATTCAGATATAAAGCTTAAGTTCAGATTTTAATACCAATACAAAACAATAACTTCTTATCCCATAATGCTCTGCTAAGACCAGAATGGCAACCAGAATTTTAAATGTGAATACTTCAGCTGTATTTTGGGCTCTGGTCTGGAATTATTTAATGTTTCAGGGACTCTAATGCTTGCAAAGATATTGAAATTTAATAAGTGCCTTCTGCAGAAGGGTCCATAATATATTCAGGTAATACCACTTACCGGTAGTATGCTGCCATCTTATATTGCCAACAAACAACATAGAAATTACAACATGGAGTGAACTTACAGCCTTTCTGTGATCAGATAGAGGATAGTCTGTAATTGATAGGTTATGGAAAGAAATGCATCACTTTGACTCACTTTTAAACAATATTGGTTGGCACTCAATCTACCACTCCGGTTGCCTAGTGGTTAGAGCATCCGCTTCAGATGCGGGAGGTTGTGGGTTTGATCCCCATCCGAGTCTTACCAAAGACTTACAAAAATGGTACTAACAGCTGCCATGCTTGGTGCCAGGTGTCAGGATAATGTGACTTGTAGGGACATCATGCTACATATCTGCAGAAAGATGCCCTAGTGCTAGACATCATTATAAACTGTCACATTGCAGACATTCTAGCAAGATGACTGAAAAATTGTTAAAGCTACATTAACAATCGAAATCACATACACACACACACACTGTACTCAATCTAATCAAGAAATGTTGGTGGAGGGAGTTTGGGCTACTGAATCTGTAGAGAGATCGGATAATCAGAAATTTGTCTTTTATCAAACAAGGGCTTCATTCTGATTCTTTCTACAATAGGGCCATGAAATTAACTTTAGTTACATAATTGCTATGTAATTCTAACCTGTGAGCATCATCTACACTACCAACTCTCCCAGTTCCATTTTTTGCCAATAATCAATCTAATCTAATGCGGTACATTGTATCACCTGTTAATTGTATGATGTAATATGTTTTGTATCAGAAGACAAGTAATTTTCATAATATTAGCATATTACAACCACGAATGCAATGCAGTATATAGTGTTGAGCAAATTGATAATCTTTATGTTGACTAAATAGAAAATAGTATGAAATGTATGAAAATAAATGCATTTTAGCTCATTTTTGTACTTAAATCTAAAAAGGGTAGATAATGTTGACTACTGAAACTATAGCTGGTTCAGGGAATCAGATTTGTTTAATGTCATATTATGGCTTCATTCACATTTTTTGTTCATCAGGGTTTCTCAAAGATCCGAGAGTATATTGCGTGTCAAGGACCTCTTCCTGCAACCATTGATGATCACTGGAGATTGGTCTGGGAACAAAACGTACGAGTTATTGTAATGCTGACACAATACAAGGAAGAAAACAGGGTGAGTCTTTTAGACAAAGTTGGGGTAATGCTAGAGAAAATGTTTGGTCGATCTTATATTAGTCCAAAAGCATGGAACGATGCTCAATAATCAGACAACAATTACATCTGAGACTATGGTATACGTTATGTCACATTGTTTTAAAGTCAGATACAACTGAAGATATATAATTGCAAAGTTAATGGGGTTACATTAAATTCCACAGTGACTATTTCATTTTTGTGTGGCCTTAAGCTTCTTCAAATTTAGCATGTACATTTGTAATATGTGATTCAGTAGAATCCTTTCGTCTTGTACCATGAATAAAGGATTTGAATTTTGGCTGTTTCATTTTTATCACAATATTTCCTGTTGACTTCAACCCAAGTCTTTCATTAGGAGTGTGAATAAAATAATTATTCATTATAAATCAGTTTTCAACAGGAACATTCCACCATATGGATTATATGTTTGGCAAACCTCATATCTAATTCAAAACTCTGACCGTTGTTTGGAATTTTCCAATCTTACATTGATGTATATGAAGGTTGTTTAATAAGTTATACTAAACAGACTAAACGTGATAATTGCTACTTTTCATAAAAAAACATTATTTTCAAGCTAAATAATGACATCCAAGACCTTATCCAGTGTATGTTTTTGAGTAGGAATGATTATTATCAAGCTCTACTACATATTATCCACTTGAAAGAAAATGTTTTTAATTTGCCATGACAAGCCATGAAATTAGCTCTGTTACATATTTGATATGTAATTCTATTCTATTAGCAGCATCTACACTACTCACTCTCATTTTTTGTGTGTGCCTGTAATCAAACACAGACTACATAATGTAGTAGTATCTTCTGGACTTTGTTCTTACACATGTAAAGAAGTTAAAAATACATAATTATCACCTTTACTCATAAAGTGATACCACGTGTTATTTAAAATAAGTTAAAATTTTTAGATTTCCATAGTTTAGGATTATGGCTTTTGTTGCTTTAATTTTGCCCCAAATAATGATAGAAGCACCATTGTCTTGCACTCACTCAAAGCACAGTTTACAACCTAACGAGTTTGAAAATGGTTTTATATAAGTTCATTACATTCTTATTTGCTATATATCTTTTGTATTTTGTTGACTCCATCCATTTTGTTTTATTTCAATATTAGGTGAAGTGTGAACAGTACATGCCACAAAATCTTAAGGATCCAAAACAGTATGGTGACCTTGTTGTTGAGTGCTTGACATATTCTTCAATGAATTCTTTCGAGTATAGGACCTTAAAAATAAGACTGGTAAGTCATCTTTTGGAGATTCACGTCAGTTTTTCTCTCACATTTTTTACACTAGTAACAAGGGCTACACATCTGAGAAAGCCATGTAAGATAAATCTATCTAAATTCAGGGTTCCCAAGCTACAGGGAAACTGGGGAAAAGTCATGAGAAGTGATAGTTTTTTTTCTCCGATCTTGAAAAGTCCCTAAATTTTGCAAATATTGACGAAAGTTTTGAAAAAACCTGGGAATTTGCCTCCACAACTTGACGCCCAAATCAGTTACATAATTGAGTTATAACTGAACTGATCATGAGTTAATTTTATTGAGTTCTAACCTGAATATTAAGAGGTTACAATATGGATCATTTGGTTACTTGCCATAATTATTTGTTGAGACAATCCAAATGCTTAGTGGAGTAGATTCGTCTAGTAGACGTTTTCTTTCACAGTCAGCTCTATATCCATCTAATTTGTTATGGAAGGTATGAAAACCAGTCTAGCATCACAAGAGGCCAATTAAACATGGTGGCATTAAAGCAGTCTTTAGCAGATTGGCTAGCAAACTAATACATTGTTAAATTGAGTTATATATGCATGAAATAAATATGAAAATTATTTTCTCACAAATTATGAGTATTACAATTTTTGTCTTTAATCTGCTGAAAGACGATAAAACTAATGTGTTGATGCTGGTATAAGCAATTTCAGGTGCTAGTTGCACGAGCACACAGAATCTCACAACCATCATTTTCAAATATTGTAGAAAAATATTAAATGACAGTGGTATACTGGTTGTGATAAAAATACAATAATCTGAGACCTTCTTACAAAGTTTTGTTGTTATCATGTGACTACCACGTTGACATGTGCTCTCTTATGCAGGGAGCATATGAAGCAGAACCAGACTACTCTGCTTGATGAATCAGAAGTTTCTTGTAGTTATTCTCAACATAAATATGTTTAGAATTATATGTTCTTTCTGGTTTTTACAAAAGGTATCAGACTTTTATTTAATTGAAATTTTGTACAACAACACTAAAATGGAGTTTGTTGATGATATCACATAACTATTGGACTTCAAATGTCGCTGTTTGAGATTGGTGAAGTCATGTGACTATTAACACAAATGGTGAGTACCGTGTCAGGTTTCATCTATGCTGAGTTTCATTGAGTTTGTCAGCAGATTCAAGGCATAACAATTACAATACTTGCCATTTTTTGAGAAAATAAATAATTTTCCTATCGATTTCATGCAGGTATAAGTCGATATAACATAGTTTAAATTTACTAGGCCTGCTTCTAAGTTATTTTACGGTGGCATCTGATTCCAAATTTTTTAATATGTAATTGCTCTGAACCCACATTGCATTTTAAATGTCCAAATGTGAAATATAGGGTTGGAATATTCTACAGAAACCTAATTTAGACAAAAATTTAATTTCAGAACTAAACTTTGGTGTAAAACTATTACATAGTACCATGTAGCTTGAAGTATTGGAAACAGATTTTAAAATGAATGCATGAGAAATGGGAAATTGTCGTCTCTTTTATCATATATTAAGAAATGATAAGAGTGTATGTATCAATGCAGGTTTGGGGACTGGTTTATTGAACTACAAGAAGACAAGTTGATTCTACAGAAAATTCAGTCTTTGTTTATACAACAGTATATAATTTTGATGATCTTTGGTCAAAATTTAAATCCAGCATTTTGTAAATGTCTTTTAATGATGGAATTTGAAGGGGATTAGGTTGGTTGAAAAAATCTTGTTTGAGATTTTATTGGCACAGATAAATTCAGGGTTAAACTTTTTTTGTTACTAGATAAGATTCTAATACATGTACTTTGCATTTATTGGGTGTTTTTTTCATACTGTGATAAGACATGTTTACTTTGTAAAACATGCATATATATTGCTCTAGAAAATTCTTTAGATTAAAAAGTTTGAAAGGAAACAAAATAAATTATGTTCATTATCTTATCTCCGCTCAGCAACATAATGCAGGTCAACAAAGTAATGTTAGAATTTGTATTTTGTACATTGAAATTGCTATACATGCCAATTTATAGGAATATAGTCAGATTTGTTTTGTGTGACTCATTTTGTGGTTTTGTAATACAATCGTTAATGGTCATATGTTAACCTTGAATTTTTTATTATTTCATCCTGGAAGAAATCTGGAAAAGACTTGGAAATTTATATTTAGAAAAGCGTGGGAACCATGTAAAATGAGTACAGTGTACTTTCTATATTCATCTTGATTTCATTAGAATATATAACAATTTTGGGAAGTTTTAATATCACAACCTTTTATTATCATCAGTTTGCAACAAAGTTTTTTTGTTACCTAAATATGCTGCCCTTATATCTTTTCAGTAAATTTATGTTTAAAATAAAGACTTTGTAGTAAACTACACAATTTATTACCTATATATTGGTTTTGCAATAAAGTAACAATGCATTACCTTTTAATTGGTTTTGTAACATTTATATTGGTTGTAAAAATATATTTTACCTTTTACTTGGTTTTGTAAAACCAGACCTGCCAGCCTTACAATTTGCCATAAGTCTTACGGAAATATATCCAATAAAATATGGACTGTCAGAATAAAAGGACAACATTTGGAAATACGGTTGTTAGCTGCTATAATCCTGATGCAATCTGGTCTGTTTTTTATTTGGATCTGGGATTCATGTTAGATTTAGTTGAGTTGGCCAGGGAACCAGACAGGCATTATAGTAGTACAACTGACACTATAAACTGCACATATTTTGTGATTCAAAACATCTATATAAGCAAGCAAGTTTAAAAATGGCATCATCAAGTGATAAATTTTCGTGATGAAAGGGATTAGTAGACAGTACAGAAGAATTAAAGGAAATATTCAGATTCTTAAGGAAAAAGGAAGGAAGTACAGCATTTATGTTCAGAGGACATCATGCATTGATTTGAATGTCACATTGCAGAAAGATGATTCACTTAGTAATGGCCCACATGAAATTTAATTTTCTTTTTTAAGGATTACATCAAGCAGTGAGATAGCAAGAAGCCATTGAGTTTGTGAAACTGTACTGGAGATGATCATGTTTCTAGCATACTTTAAAAGCTTTTCAGGCCTTGCTGAATTCAGTGTTTGCCATTGCTGCATCAGTCTTCAATCACACTTCTGGAATTTTAATGTGTTCCAGCTTGACAATAGCAGTATATGAATTTTGTTGTGCCCAGCTAAAAACTGCTCTAACTTGTGAAACAAATCGACTGCTTTACTGAGAGAAACTTGTCAGGGTTGGCAGGTCTAATAAACTGAAACAAATTACCATTTTATTGATTTTGTAATAAACTAAAAAATGTGTTACCATTTGTAACCATTTGGCTTTGTAAGAAACTGAAAACTGTATTACCTTTTTATGGGTTTAAATTTATAATAAAACTAAACAAATTCTTCCCTTTATATTGGATTTGTAATAAACTAAAAATTTGTTACTCTTTTATTATTTATATTAATATTGTTAAAAAAAAGATAGTGTTTCTTTTATATTGTTTTGTAATAAAAATTTAAAAAATTATCTTTATATTGGTTTTGTAATAAACTATAGAGTTTACCAAGTTATCAGCAGTAAATTCTAACTTAGAATATATATTTTGTAATAAACTTAACATTTTTTTTACTTCTAATGAAGCCAAAACATTTTTTTTTTAATTTATGGTAAATGTATTTTGTGGAAAATGTATTATGTCTATATGGCTTCATAGAATCAATTGGCAGGAATGAAGCTTCTTTGCTGAATTCCAACTAACAGTCTGATATATCTAAGATGGGATTTCTCAATCTCACACAAACACATGCTTTATTATAATTTATTTTTCCTTAAGTTCATTAAATAAAATGGCAAATTGTTACATTTCTTAATATACATATGGTTACATTTATACTGCCATTTCTGTATCCAACACCATTTCATGTGATAGATTCTATTAGTCTCACTTTAGAGCAAGTGAGTCTTGGGGATGATATGCATTAGGAGTTATACTGTAATATACAGAACATATGATATGCATTAAATATTAGACTGGAATAAACAGAACACATGTACTAGGTGTTATACTGTTATATACAGAACATATGATATGCACTAGGTATTATGCTGAAATATACATAACACATGATGTGCATTAAATGTTAAATTTAAATAAACAGAACACGTATGCATAAGGTGTTATACTAAAATATACAGAACACATGATGTACAATTAATGTACTTATTATACTTGCTATGACTGTTTTAATCTGTTGATTTTTTTAAAAACACAATACTAATAAGCCCCCTTTTTACTAGATTGGCCTTTCTTTTTTCAGTTTCATTTTGGCAAGTGCTTACGTTTACCAACATCCATGCATATGTCAGCTACCCTAGTGGACATTGCAATGCCCATTACATTTTATAAAAAAAACTACTGATTCAGATGCTGCACATAGGAAAAAAAACTTTGGGTTACATTTTCTTTTCCACAATTATGTAATTTTAATGTCGTGATTTTACATGACAGGGAGAAAAGGAACGAACGATCAAACATTTTCACTTCCTAAGCTGGCGGGACTACTCAGCCAATGTTCAGCTCGATACAATGATCGATTTTATTAAAAAGGTTCGTAGCTTCATGCAACCACCTGATGTAGAAGGACCAATGATTATTCACTGCAGGTGAGTAACACAAAAGTCATTTATTGATATAAAGGCACACTAAGAATAAAATTTTCTTTCCCTGAAAATTTTCAGTGCTAATTTAATTTTCAATGCTATTCAGTTTGTTTATGTACTTAGTGGAGTCCAGTAGGTATAGTTTTAACTACAATATTATATTACTAATCTTGGATTCCATCTGGGGAAAGCCCAGCAGGTGAAAGCCAGTATGGTATGGAAAACCATACAGCAACTGAGAGGTTATGAAATTCTTAATGCCACCCATCACCTCACCTGCATGTGCCAAATCTTATACATGTAAAGTAAAACCTGTCTTGAGAGACCAGACTCTCCATGCACAGATTTATTCATTATATAGTGGTGTCACCTGTTATGAGAGACCACCTGTCTTGAGAGACCATTATTGACAGGAGGGGTGGTCTTTCAAGACAGGTTCTACTTTACCACTATTAATTAACCAGTAAAGGTTTCTATTGCAAACCCATGCTTGTTGGCAAGATCTCCACCATTTTTTTTAGACCTAACAACAAAATTTCATAAGGAAGATTATTAATAGGACAACACATAGACCATTTATTGTGTGCATTATCCTGGTAAGATGGTATCACAGTTTCAGCTCAATGATAGTATCAAGATTAAAGTTTCTTGTTAATAAGTACATTTGGATGATGTCACCAAAACTGAATAATCCTTGCATATTTAATCACCTTTGCATCAACACAGCACATAAATTACAAATTTAGCCATTCCGTGACAATTTGCCAATAATTTCCAAAATTCTTGTTAACACATTAATCCCTGGCACCGCCTTTATGGAGCAGGAGATAGTAACCTACTGCCAAGCTCTGTAGCATCAAGGTCATGTATGATACAGTGGGTGGTATTATAGAAAGGTAGACAGATTTAGCTCTACAATGATACCAAATAATCTAGACGTCTTGGCACTACAAATACAGTGAAAAACCTAATATTTTGCACCTGTTTTTTTTTTCATCCAAAATTTGACCATTGTTGGAATCCAATTTTGTGTCCAAATTTGAGACTTTTTGGCCTCAGATCTATTGCAGACCAGTCTGAACTACACACAGACATGTGAACCTGTGCAAAAAGTAGGATAAGGTGAGCAGTTTTAATAAAGAGTGGTTTCCATACGAAAATGATGGTTTCTTTAAGCAAAAAAGAAAAGAAAAAAGAACTCCAACTTTTCCCCATCTGCTCATGCATGAGCAAAATAACCAATGGAAAACAATGTTTTTAACATAACTAGGCATTAGGCTAATGGACTATTGCCTAGAAGTCAATATATTAGGATCTATTCAGAAATACGCGCCAAAATGTGCTTCATGCAAAAACAGCAAAAACTTCCAGGGGTTAATGTGTGAAAGTAGAAGTAAACTCTTAAATAGATAAAGGTGTTCATTGCTGGGTTTTTTTTGACATTTTAATAATTTTAATTTTTAAAAGTTTCTGAACTGGAAAGTAAATGACATTTTAATTTAAAACAAATATAGCAATTCAATATTTACCTCTGCTTATTGTGATTTTAAGGTAATCAATAATTTTATGACATGCTGTAAATTGGTCTAAGATGGATTTCAGACTCTGATGCTGTTTTGGTTCAAAATATGACACATTACAATCAGATTGAAGTAACTTGTAAAAACATTTTACTCGGATAATTATTTATAAATTAAAATGAATTGTTATGTGTACCTAGTTGAATCTTTGAAAATATTCCAGTCTGCTTTAGTATCACCCAATATATTCTGTAAGCTTTTCATATGCATGTAATCATTGCAGCTGTAGGTTTATATCAAATGACTTTTATATTTTCATTGTTGCTCAGAAGCTGATGTTACTTAAACAATATCTGCAAAATGTTTCAGAGGTTCAGATGTGCAGAAAAGATGAATGTTATAAACATGACTAATCCAGGACAAAATCTCTTTAAACCCTATTTAAAATCTGATTGAGAAGGTCATTTTGTCATATCACTGTGATGCCCGTAGTGATATAACTAGTTTGGTGACCCCCACTCTTTTTTTTAAAAAACTCATACCTTCCAATTTTATTTCTTCATTTTAATATGAGAGGACTCTTGATGAATATAATTTGAATAGTGTTCTGCCTTAACAGTTTTTGCACGTCAGATTTTGGTGTGGCGGGATTGAGGTTTAGGTGGATACATCAACAAATATACACCATATTCCATAGCAAACGTTTTCTGCAAAATTAGTGATGTTTACCTCCTTAGCACATAATGTGAGAAATTTTTGTATATGTTCAAGTGACACAACTGGTTGTATGAGAAGGGTTTATACTTGGAAAATCAATGAAATCAAATAAATTAAACATGGGGCAATGGTTTCGATCCTCCTTGACTGCTTGTTTTGCTGGATGTAGCAGCTTAATCCCTGAAATAGCTCTGAGACATTGTTTAATCTTTTACATGATGCGCTACTCTAAAATCCAAACAAGACCAGGATTCTGTGATTTAATCTAACCTCTTGACGGTTTGAGCTTGCGATAATAACCTACTAATTTACTTGGACAACATTATTAAAATTTAGTCCATTCCTGGTCTGAACTGAATATCAGACAGTTTGTTGTTATTGTTTTAGATCAAATTTGTTATGCTGTTAGTATACAAATATTGACTGCAAATCATGGAAATAGTAATGTGTTTGCCATAGTATGTGTAACTTAAGAACTCAGCTTATTGACTAGTGCCTAACTTGATAGGGTAACGTAATTGGATTTCAACACTACAATAAAATATTTTTTTTCAGTAGAGAATAATTATTAGGATAAATTGAACATTGCATCTAGTACCAGAAAGTTAGAATATCTTTTTTTTTTAAAAATTATTTGTTCATCCAGTGCTGGAGTTGGTCGGACAGGAACCTACATCGCTATAGACTATGCGATTCAGCTCATTGATAAGTATGGGCATGACGCCACCTTGGACATCTTCAACTTTGTCCTGAAGATGAGAGAGAACAGAACCACTATGGTACAGACAGAGGTTAGTAAGATTTGCCACATTGTTCCTAATTGTTCCAATTATCAGCCCTAAATTTCTCTATTATACGTGACTATATGTAATATGAGCCTTGTTCTTCTTTTTCCCAAGAAATATATATTTTGACCATTGGGGATGTAGAATAGGCACAATGTACACTCCAGCATGTCATAAAGGTGAGTAATGGATTAAATCTGTTTACACAGAGATGTGTCTCATAATGATGTTCCAGCAGAGCGGTCCAGACATTTTAAAAGCATGCAGTTTATATCAAGAATTTGAGCTTGTATTCTAAAATTAATCTTTTACCTTGAGATGTTTCTCATGATATATTCTAGCACCGAAGGACATGGACACTTTAAAATGGTAGTTTATATTGAAAATTTAACCTTGTATTTGAAGAGTATTCCCTTTTACGCCTTTTAAGGAAAACATAAACTTACTCCGCATTGTATAAGCTGATGTGATTTGAAATCGCATCCATATTTCTGTCTGTCCTTTGGTTACATAAGCTGGGTATCACCATCGACATTTTATCATAACACATAGCATAAAAAAATTTGTATATGTAATAATTATTTTTATACATATCATAATTAATTTTTATACATACCATAATTATTATTTTTATACATACCATAATAATTATTTGTATACATACCATAATAATTAAATTTTATACATACCATAATAATTATTTTTATACATACCATAATAATTATTTTTATACATATTATAATAATTATTTGTATACATACCATGATAATTAATTTTTATACATACCATAATTATTTTTATAAATACCATAATTATTTTTATACATATTATAATAATTATTTGTATACATACCATGATAATTAATTTGTATACATACCATAATAATCTTTTTTATACATATCATAAGAATTATTTTTATACATATCATAATACTTATTTTTATACATACCATAATAATTATTTTTATACATATCATAATAATGTTTTGTATGCATATCATAATAATTATTTTTATGCATATCATAATAATTATTTTTATACATATCATAATAATTATTTTTATACATATCATAATAATGTTTTGTAGGCATATCATAATAATTATTTTTATACATATCATAATAATTATTTTTATACATATCATAATAATGTTTTGTAGGCATATCATAATAATTATTTTTATACATATCATAATAATTATTTTTATACATATCATAATAATTATTTTTATACATATCATAATAATGTTTTGTAGGCATATCATAATAATTATTTTTATACATATCATAATAATTATTTTTATACATATCATAATAATGTTTTGTAGGCATATCATAATAATTATTTTTATACATATCATAATAATTATTTTTATACAGATCATAATAATGTTTTGTATGCATATCATAATAATTATTTTTATACATATCATAATAATTATTTTTATACATTTCATAATAATTATTTTTATACATATCATAATAATTAATTTTTATACATACCATAATAATTATTTTATTCATACCATAATAATTATTTTTATACATATCATAGTAATTATTTTTACATGGTATGTATCCCAGTAGTGCCAAATGTAAATTGAAAGTTACACAGCTGAGTATATATTTTTAAAGTAAGCATAGCTTGTCTTGTGGCAGTTTGAAATCTGCCCCATCACTTACTTATGCAAATAATTTAATTTATTCCATCAGCACCTTCATTCACTGGTTAAATATTTTTGCATATAAAAGAGAAATTTCAAATGTGTTTCCCATGTACAAGTTAAGGAGAGATGATGAAAGCACTTTATCTTCAGTGAGACCTCCCCTTTTTTATATGATAAAGGTCTCACTTAAGATAATGCCCTGTCATCATCTCTGCTTAACTTATCTAAACTTAAGTATCTGTCTCATTTTCTTCCTGCTCCACTTTCTAATAGCTCTATTGAAATCAACATCTTTAACTCTGATGTCACTTCTAGTTGTATAAGCATTAATCTGTTAATTTATTCTGAGCATACTCTGCTCCTTTTCTTTGTATCAATATTGTTCTGTGCTTCTTTCTGAAGGGGCATTTCCATAGCTAGCTTTGTCAGCTTGAATATGTTGGAAAACTGATCTTTATGGTTGTTATGTACAATTTTCCATAGATCACAGATATTATCTTTCGGATACATCTGATTCAAAATAGGATTTTTCACTAACATAAACTTCCTTGTTAAATCAGTAGTTTACTGACTACTATGCCAAATTTCTTATATATTCCATGGGTATTTAGTCCATAAATACTTATGCACACATAAATATCTGTACTTCTTAACTGCATTTTTTAATCATTATTTTATTCAGTTTACATTAACGGTTTCCCAGCTGCAATAATCTGATTTACTTCATGAATTTAAAAATTATTGTTATCATCACTATCATCATCTAGTATTTGCTGAACTAAATCATTTTGAACCATGTCAGAAATCAGACATTTTGGTTTCAAGTTAGCCTGTGTTTTAAACATGCATTTGCAAAACTTTTGTTCGTGAATGGTTCAAACTATGCCTTAATTGATAATGTAATAATGGATCCAAAGCAGACAGATATTGAATAGCACAGATTTTACACTTCATCTTTAAATTTTCTGTTCTTAATATGGGGAAAAGGCAATAATTGGCAAATATACTGTATGTTAGTTTGGAAATTAGTGCCTTAATTAGCACTTTATAAAACTTACTGTCCTGAAGTAAGCTTATATTACAAAGTGCTTGCATTTCCATGTTTACAAGTTGGTGGAATCTGTTGACAGATAAGCATATATGAGATTCAAAATGGAATGGAAATCTGTTGCTCTTGACCTGATATTGAATATGCTACTTTTCAAGCCAAAAGAACTGGAAAAATGAAGGTGTTTTTTGGTTGACATTTAAGTATAAGGTGTTGTTCCTTTAAATATTTAGTGAAAGGGTCTACTTGTAATGAATGCCATGAAAAGCATATTTGCATTCTGTATTCAAATTTGCTATAATATATACATGTATATCTGTAAAGGTTTTCTTATGAAGCAATTTTTTATTTGATAAATATTGATCTTCTTATGCATACCCAGCTACTTAGATTTCCTTTTTATTTACTATATTTTAAGCCTAACAATCAGTACTATAAGATGTAGTACTGGTTTGCAAATCTGTATTTTTCGTATTTCCTCTCTAACCTTTCCAGTTCTTAATATAGCAAGTACTGTATGTAATACACATCACAAGCAAATCTCAGATTCAGAATGGAGTATAAATCTGTTGCTCATGACCTGTAGTCTGATATTGAATATGCTCTGTTTTAAGCCATAGAACTGGAAACATTAAGGTGTTTTCTTCCTTCTCTAATTGATCTTTGAGTACAAGATACTCATTAATTTAAATATTCAATGAAATAGTGCCATGAAAAACATTTAAGACCATTATTTGCATTATATAAACATATTTGCTATAATATGTACACTTAATAATTTGTATTTTTCTGTAAAGGTTTTCTTATGAAGCAATTTTTTATTTAATAAATATTGATCTTCATTTGCATACCAGCTGCTGGGATTTTCTTTCTGTTTAATATTTTGTATGTCCAACAAACAGTCCTATAAGATATGGGACTTGTTTGCAAATCATATTTACTCTCTAATCCTTACAGTTCAAAATATAGCAATTTTTTTTTTGAAAGTATACACATGGGCCTATAATACATCAATACCAATCTTTCTTACTTCCTATGGACAATTTTCTGCTGAGAAATGGCATTAATCTCCAAGAAAACAACTTCCCCATGGAGTATTTTTTACTAGTTACAGGGACAAAATGCACTTTATATTGCACACTATTTATTCTGTCATTTCAAATCGTATTGCATATAATCTTGAATAAGTGACAGATACACATTGGATCTAACTGGTTCTGTATGGCAGCTGCTGCAGACCATCAATACAGTATTGTATATACCCAAGTCAATCATTTTTTATGGCCAGTTTTGTTTCTTCTCTATGTGAACCAGCAACAGCTACCTCAGTAATTAAATACTAATTGGAATAATGCATTTGTAAAGGAATACTTTTCCATAATACGTCTGATAAAAGTGATGATAAACCATGCTGGTTATAGAAAAAAGTAATCTACAAATCAACACCTCCCATGATTATTTCATCTATTAGTATTTTCCATAATTTATAAAGAATATACATCTGATAATGTAAAATAAATTATCTTTAAATTGCATAATGTCTTGTAACTGTTTTTAAAATAATGTTTGTTGCAGTAATGGCATTGATGTTGCTATTTACTGTATAATGCATTGAGAATATGTAGCTGATCAGATCTTAGATAAGTTATAAGGATGAAGATTAAGTTTGGTGCACATTTTCTTGCATGATGGAAATAAAATTACTTGTCCATAGGAACAGTAAATTATATATAGTAGATAATTTTAATACTGATTTTACACATCAGATTAAGCAATTCATCAATGCTTGTTGATCATATGTACCTACATGAGAATCCAACTATTTTGTTTTAAAATTAATATAGCTTGCATGCTGTAGACAACATAAATTCCAGCTTATCAGATTCATAAACGGTTTTTAAAAGTTTCATGTCTCAAGACTCGGGTAAACAATTTCCAAGCTAGTGAAATTTCTACATTCAACCAATCTGTTTATGACATAATCATATGCAATAAATGTCAATACAGAATACTGGTATGTGAAACAGTTGTTTTTTTTAAACAAAAAAGAAACTTTGGGACATTTTTGAGGCTATTACAGAGATCTCAAGACTTCCTTCCTTTGTATATTTCACTTGTATGAGACAGACTTTTCCTTGAAACCATGGAAATAATATCACAAAAAGTATTTCTAAAATATAATACAATTAGCTACCAATATGTAATTTTTGGGGGGTAAAATCGTGGTAATTTTTATTTAAATTTGCCTCAATATTTCTGTATATTTACAGCAACAGTACATCTTCATTCATGATTGCATTAAGGAGTACCTGGATCGATTCAGAACATATGAAAACCAAGCTTTCAGTAAGTTATTTCTTCTTTTTTGTCAGAAAGTGTTGATTTATTATTCATTGTTGTTGGGTTTTTTTAAGATCTCACTTGCTGTAATGCATTGCCTGGTATCTGTCAACATTTGCTATATTTGATTTTTCTCTGGGAAAACAAGACAATTCACTGATTTAAACAAATATTTTACAGGGTTTTTTCAGGATGGTGTACAAGTTTTAGTTTTTTTTTAATTAAATCTTTTAGTGAAAGTGTACATGGGAATTGTAAATTATATTTTCCTTTTATAGGGTAAATTATATTTTCCTTTTAGAGGGTAAATTATATTTTACTTTTATAGGGTAAATTATATTTTCCTTTTATAGGGTGGGTGGACAGAAATGAGCTTTTATGGTGCAATTTAATGGGGATTTGATCAGGGAGAGGAGTTTTTGTGGGTTTTATGTTTAATTGAAAGTTAAATGAATATCAAGATCTCATTCAAACAGGTTTAAAATCTTGTAACCCATTATATTTTCCATGTTATTTACTCCAGCTGTTAGAGAATTTGTACAAGCCAATGAATATTTAAATTACTGGACTACAAATTGACATATTGACAACTGTCAATCACTAATTATCTGTAAATCTACCAAACTACCAGCCAATAATATAACAAGCTAATTGTGGACCATCACATTATAACCACCAAACCTAGCCGCATAGCCATGAAACTCTGCACAAATTTTAAAAAAAACAAAACAAAAATATGTATTCTTTAGTAATCACACAAATATAGGGATTAACTACTTGATTGAGAATCCTAGACCCAATGTGAACTTGGCCTGTTTCAACAATACTGCTAGACTTGAAGCATGGTTATGATATTTTAATTTTTCTTATCAATTTGGTAATCAAAACTTATTTCCTCAGCTTCTTGACTTCAGGGAATTTTTTTTATTTTTGTGTAAGAAAAGGAACTCATATATGTCTAAAGACTTTTGGCTATGCAAAATACACAAATTTAATTTGGTAAATTTTCATTAAATACCTATTAAAAAAATACATGTACTGTTAATAAAGATGCATTTTAACCATCAACCATTTGATCTGTTAAGATAATTTCAATAGCTAATGAGTAGTAACTTGGATGACATTATATCAGCTTGTATTAATGACTCAAGTTAACTTTGTAAAATATAACTATGTATGTCATATGCATGTTTCTTTGTTTATAAATGATTTTACTGATGTATTTCTTCCAGAAGGTTCTGAGGAAGAAAATTTGTACCAGAACACGGCTGAGACAATGGACTTGTACCAGAATGTTGGTTTCAACTCCATGCAGAAAACCGAACTTTGAACGCTTTAAAATATGAGAAACATGCATTAAATCACAGAATATTAGTTGAATCAGTCTACAGGAAATTGCATACAATAAGTAAATATAAAATTATGTGACATTTAACTTATCATCTAACCTATGCATCAGATCACAAACACACACACACACACACACACACACACACACACACACACACTATTCTGAATAATATGAATTGTGAAATGATTTGAATCAGTTTATAGTAAAGCAGAATGTTATATCAACCATTAAGCTTCCAACATGTCTCACCTATGCAACTGATCTCTCACGCAAAAGCATGGACATACACAGATAAGTTGGTTTTGAATAATGGACATTTTATATTTATCCAATTAAATTATCACCAGTGTTCTCTTCATGAAATATTAAGCAGTTTTTGCTGAACAATGAAAAATGTCAATAATCTAGAGTCAGTGCTATAATAATATTATTTTTTGGTCAACCAATACATAAAGAATAATTGTTTTAAATGACTTTTCGACCATATTGAATTAATACATAAATGGCCATGCAGTTCTTAAGGTTTGTACTGGTAAATTAACCAGATGTACAAAACATGGAAGATGCTAATTTGTTTTAACTACAGAAGAATATTTTTATAGAGGTCATGTTTTTTTGTAATAAAGACCTAAACAGTTTATACAAATTTTAGAAAAAAGTTGTTTCATGAAATCTGAAATCATTTTAAACTGTTAAGAGTTAACGATATGACTAAAAGTGACATTTTGTAAAATTGGTGGCAATTTGTTTTTGTTTTGATTTTGTATATTGTCAATAACAAGTCTTTCACATCATTATCTTTATGGTAAATGTATATTCAGCATGTATCAAAGTCTGTATCAGCCATCAGAATTACAAGATATATAGTTTCATTTAAGTTTGAATCATGGCAAATTATTTCATACACCAAATAGCTTCCAGTTGTTCCTAACTGAACCTTGTTATGGATTTTGATATAAATATTGATATAAATAGTATGTAAATTTAATTGATTTTTATGTGTAAGTTAGGTTACTGATGTATATTTGTTACTATATCATATTCTTTATCAGAGCTTTAAGTATATCAAACTGTATTGTCTCAGTCTGTTTGCTAAAGTAGTTTTCACATTTATATTGTTTATCTTTTGCATATATTAAGTTTTTTTTTTGTTAACCAAGCTTTATTTAAATGTAAATTGTTTTTATTAATGTGCTTGTACATTTGCATTTGTTGTCAGTCTTCAATAACAATATTTGGTTGCCATACATGCAAAACTTTGTTCAAAAGAGATCTATTTTTTTAAGAGAATTTTTCATGTTTTAAATACATTTTCTATTTTTGTTTATTAAGGAGAGCCTGCAATCTATAACTCCAAAGACATTTCTGATAATAATGAATAGTGCAGTATATAAAATATTGCATATTTTAATGTCTAGAGTTAGCAGTCATTGGTGCAAGCAAGAGGTTGGAGAAATTAGCCCCTTTAATGCAAGAATTGCTGAGGTGTTACAATATTGAAAACAAAGCATCTTTTTAATAATTTTATCAATTTTATAAAAAAAAATTTACATTAGTCCCTCTTTGTGGTGAAACTTGCTGTTATGACACATTGGATATTAAGAACACTACATTCAGACCAACATAAAAACCACATGCAAAGTGATACATCTTTTTTGCAGTAGTGATTACCTCATCTTGAATCCATATCAAGTAATTCATTTTAGAAAGGATCCACTTTAATGCAGTAGATAAGTGCTAATACTACTTTTGAATGGGGATATATGCAATACATTATTATATTGTACGTAAAAAGTACATTTAATTAGAATGGCACAAGTCCATCAATGACAGTTTTGCGTTCCAAATAATTGTGTGCTTTTGTAACTGTTATTATTATTATATTGTTTGTACTGCATTTTCTAATATAAACAATGGTATATATTTGTATTAAATAGGACAATATTTTCTATTATTTTTATTTACTGTATTTGAAAAATAACATGTACTCTATTTTTTTATATCTTGATGCAGTTACATATTTTTATTTGATATGAGTGACTATTGACTTCTCATATCTTAAATTAGCAGCTAGAAAAGACATTTATTTTATAATCCTTTCTCAAATAGTCATCATGTTCTAGATAAAAATCATACAAAGCAGATATCATAATTAAGAATTTATTTATTTCAGTGTCAGCAAAGTGAAATGTTCAAGAATTTATTTATTTCAGTGTCAGCAAAGTGAAATGTTCAAGAATTTATTTATTTCAGTGTCATCAAAGTGAAATGTTCAAGAATTTATTTATTTCAGTGTCATCAAAGTGAAATGTTCAAGAATTTATTTATTTCAGTGTCAGCAAAGTGAAATGTTCAAGAATTTATTTATTTCAGTGTCATCAAAGTGAAATGTTCAAGAATTTATTTATTTCAGTGTCAGCAAAGTGAAATGTTCAAGAATTTATTTATTTCAGTGTCATCAAAGTGAAATGTTCAAGAAGTTATGAAAGAGCTTTAGATATGTACATCTTGTACCAAACTGAAACAATTTATTTTAGAATATTTTTCAGTGTCTTTTCTTCATCAGAACAAGTCACCTCACAATAGCATTTTAATCTGAATCCCAAATACCATATTTACTTAGAAAGGGTTTCCCTTTGTATCAGCTCCATGCCATATTTTGGGGGCTTGGTCAACATTTGATATTGCCTGTTATGGGATTTTATTTTAAAGTCTACTCTTTAATGTAACAGAAATATAAAATTATTACTTTAGCAGCAATTTGAAAAAAAAATTGCGCTTTGTAAATTAAACAGGACAGCTCAAAATACATTTTTAACAAATAACCACGACCTTGTTTATCAATACATAATAGTTGTATAAGGCAGACTTGAGCAAGGGAAAAGTAACCAGTTTTGAAAAATGCTATGCAGAGACTATTGTGTTTGCAAGAAGATAATATATTTCATTTTATTATTTTAAGTTTTTTTTAATACAATTTCCAAACAAATTTACAATCAGATCTTACAAGGCCAGATTCTAACTACAGGAGACATCATATTCATTTCATTATAGTTGGTTGAATAGATTGTTTGGTTGTTTTATTTAACAGCACTTTCAGGACTATCTTGACTACATAATGCCATGGAAATAACAGCCAAGTGACCATAGTCACAACAAGGCAACTGACCTTAGTGAGCATCAAACCTGTAACCCATGGATTACAAATCCAATGCTGTTACCATTTGTGCTATAACCGCATCCAGTAAAATTGGTACTATAATAAGGTTTACTGCAGAGGGTATCAAAAATATGTAGTGATTATAACTGGAATGGAATCGATATCTATGAAAAATGTTATGAAATCTGCAGAAATAAAACTACACATTGTATAAAATCTAATGATGACAAATAACTGAATTTGTAAACGTTTAGCAAACCATAGGTTAAATTTTGGGCTAAAATGTCCCTTAAAACTTAGAAATTTGAGCACCTCACTTTTAAATTAATATTGTCTCATTCATATATATATATATATATATATATATATATATATATATATATATATCAGCTATTATTTATATTATATTGCTTTCTGTACAAAAGTGACTAAAAAGTCACAGCTCCTTTGCTACCAATAATGACCTCCATATTCTAGCATAATGATAGATGCAGATCAAAAAATCTGACTGCCATTAAAAATAGAAAGAAATCATTTACACTTGAACATAGCTATTTTTATAACACTACATCTGTTTTTGTTGATTTTTATATACCCATGTCATAATTTGTACTTATGTAATGTGCAATATTACCCATGACATCACAAATGATATAACGTGGTACAAAAATGGCCATAACAGGTGACACATCCAGATTTATTTTAAAGTAATTTAACTACACTATTCACCAGTGTCATAAAATAAAAGAATTTGTAATGTAGTTAATATAATTGTCCTGAACAACAAAGTTTATGCAACCTGTAAAAATATTTCAACCATTTGCTCAGCAAGGTTAAGAAAAGATTTAAATTCTTCAACTTATTTTGTAACTTTGATTTTAAAGGAACCTTGACATAATATATACCCAGATACTCTGCTGAGTTTGGTTTTTGTGTTGCAGAAAACAACTTATTAATAGCAATCTCCATTGCTGACATCACTACATGCATCAAGACAATTCTTATACAGGTTTTGAGAAAAATATTTTCATATCAATAAATATATCTAGCTTTTACTGCTGTTGATTTTTTTGTTCTTTTAGGTTATAATATTAGATACAGATGTTTTTTGTTTTACCTATGAAAACATTCAGATACATAGGTATCATTTTTCAACTGGCAGTGATGTCAGTGTTGAAGTTATATATTACAATTTTTAAAAGACATATACAGAAGCAGGGAGATAACTGCATGGATGCTGATGAGACAGTTCTATGGCATACTTACTATGTATATGTAGGTCACGCCAGTTAGCATAAACTTATATGTGCAGTAAAATGGGGGAAAATATCAGTTAACTGAAATTTAATTTTTTTGAAAGTAAAATCCTTTAAAAATTTCTTTCATTTAAGTAATTTGTTATCACATGAAAGAAGATTATTTTACTTTTTAAAACTTCACAAAAGTAAAAATAATTGCATTGAATAAAAAGAATTTCCTTTCAGTGGTTTTGTCACTTGAGTGAATTTATAAATCGGATGTGTAAGAAAAGAAAACCATACAAAACTACAATTATCCATTCCCAGTGCCCCACTCCTATTCCAATTACCACCAGACAATGAATAGAAAAGGACAGTAAAGGCCTTTCAGTTCAAGGCTGAAACTGTTGTTAATGCACATTAGTTTCATTGTTCCTGTGATGAATTAATGAGTGAATGTCTATTATATTTATTTTCAGACTTTTATGGTAGAGAGACCTATGTAATTTTGTTTAGCAACAATGATTTTTTACACTGATTGGTATATCTTGTACCTTAATCTTTATCTCTCACCATCAAAACTAGACTATACTAATTATGTAAACGATATTATCTAATTCTCAACATCTTGGCATATAGGCATCCTAGCGGTTATTCTAGAGGTTTGCGAGCTGCCCAAACATATACAAAAGCACATATAAATCTGGCTTCTCTCTGTGAGCAACTCACTTGAAGAAAATTAAATTGTTCTAAGAGTAGTTGATTCAAGCCTTACTATGCCATTTAGTTTAATGTTCAAATTTGTTGAAAAAATCATGCATCATAATAAAATGTGTCATACTAAATACACTATTTTACAGTACTTTAAAAACAAAACAATGAATGAGCAGTTTGCATTTGGTGAAGGGATTAGTTTCCAGATAACTGAAAACATTATGCTATATTTACATGATAGCCCTGCAGAACAATGCAGCCTCCTGTGCTGGCTTCACCTTTAATGGTAATTTGGCACCTTGTCATTCATGCTGTCAAGAACATATAGCAAGGAAAGTTCAAGGTGGGTGGAACCCCAATTGGCCTCACCCCTCTATATCATGCATTGAAGCTGCTCATTGTAATATCTCCAAAAAGGACCACTTGTGAATAATAAAAAAAGAACAAGGATACATTGGTTGATAATCATTAAAATTTTGGGGGAAAGAAAATTAAAAATTACATGGATCCCATAATATGTAAACAAGCAGACTGGCTTGCTAGAAACAAATCCAAAAGGATCAGGCACAGGACCTGGCCCAATGTTTACATTCTGACAGACACTACGGCCGTTTACAAAAACAAAGGAACAGGTACAGGAACTGGCCTGTTATCTCCCTTTGTGGCCAGATACAACCAAGATCTAAAAGTGGGATTAGTACAAGAACTAGCCAACACAAGTTATCGTTTAATATGTATGCGTTATTTTATTACATGCATTGAGAAGAGCTCCCCAAAGTGACATATAGGGGCCACTGCATTTAGACATCCTTTCTATGTGACAGCACATATTTTTGTAGTTTTAACGGACTGCTTCATTTATATGGTTATGTATTCCCGCGACCAAAACTTGATGTAACGTTGCCGGGAATCTAGGCATGAGCTGACAAAGAAAAACATATTAAACGCAGTATTTCCTATATAAAGGAATAGCAAATGCATCATATTGGGTGCAATTACCTCTGGCAATCTATCGGCGTTTATACCGTTGTCCCATATAAGTAGAATTGCAATGTTGGACTTTCTTAATCGTCCTTCGTTCATATTGTAATGACCATGTTTAGAGTCACAGACTCAGAAACAATGTTCAGTCTTTGCTCCAATTAAGTTGTTTTTATAAATATGGTACATATGAATATGAATTATAATGTTCATTTACAAAGCATATAAACGATATATATCTATAATGTATATGGTCTGTCAAACTAACAGTCAATCCTGACAATGTATCTTAACATGTGTAACCTAATTTCGAGGTAGAGGTCATTTCAGTAAAACGTCTTTGAAGGTCTATCATAAAGTGTTTTCAGAGCGTACTATTTAGCTTATCTGATACACATATTATGTTCTTATACTATTACTATTTGTAATTTATGTAAAATACATACAAAATCATGACGGGAAAAGTCCACGTATATGAATGTAACACGATGTCCGCCATTTTGGATTTGCATGAGTTTCGTATTTCGAGATTCTATATTCTGCCATTTGCGTTTATTCTCTCTAATGACAGTAGGGTACTACTAATAAAGTAATTTGCATGTTTTAGTGATAACATCATTGCAATACCTTTGTATCAATGTATGCAAATCATGTTTTGATGTTACAATAGCTGTCGTCTGCATAAAGTGCAGAACCCGCGTCTATATGAATCGACTCTATTCAAGACTTAAGTTATCATCATAAAGTTTGATTTCACATAAACATGAGCTCATAAACTATTCTTATTCGTTTCATAGACAAGCCCTACTGCATTCATGTACTTATAATGTAATTTATGTGCTCATAATGTTGACATTGTATACCATACAAAACTGTTTTGTTTACAATGCAATGCATGGCACACCATGCAAGACACTGATTGGTTACATGGATTACCATGCATTCTGCGATTGGCTAAATTGTCTCATGTGGTGTCTGGGGGAAGGTTATAAATAGGGGAGTGCTGTCATTGTAGAGCAGAGCAGTCACTCATGGTCGCGGTTCTGGCAGAGACTACCGCTACTTAACCTGTATTGAAAATATAAACTAAATTAGCTATAAACAAAATAATTTATCCCTGGTATTCTAAGAGTAGGTAGAAATTACAGTAAAGGATAGCCTGTGGCTCTGATAGGGTCGTGATGGGGGTGGATGTCGATATTGGGATTCATATTGAACCTTACGCACCTTGCGAGTTTACATTCACTCATAGTCACGGTTCTACCAGAAGCTACCGCTTATACAACCTGTATCGTAATTATATACTTTAAACATTATGTAATATATGCCAGGGACGTCTTTGAGAAAGGAGCGAGGAGGGGTATCAATATTAGGTCCAAGTACCTTACGCAACTTGCGAGTTTATGCCAATCCATGCTCTGGACTTGAACACGTCACCCGCAAGAAAGTGTTATATGGACCTTATTTTCTTTAACATTTAATCCTTGAAACTTAAACTATATCAATATTATATATTAGAACATCCTCTTTGCCCTACACATCCAACTTCATTTCTTCTATTCTTGTGCAGCCCTATGCACACTATCCTTAAATGATAGTTAATGGCACAGAGTAATTCAAAAACAAACCCTCTGAGAAAAGGGACATAACCTGCCAAGACAGAAAAGGACTTAACCTGCCAAATGAAGAATTGAAGGACAAACAGACTGCAATCCAGATTTAAGATCAAAAGAGAGATGTTCCAATAATGCACTATTGAGATCTGGACTTCTAAATTGCCATAAACAGCCCTTTTTAGGGCTATTAATATTAACATTTATTAGAATCGTATTAATTATTAATTACTTATTTCATTATCATAACTTATTATATTTTATTATTTTTATTTTTATTTTATTTTATTTTATTTTATTTCATTTTATTTTTATTTTATTTTATTTAAAAAAAAAAAAAAAATGTATAGATCCTTTTCTTACTTATCCATTCCCTATTTCAAAACCCTTTACTAAGTCACGGTTGTGATATGACAAAACATGGGATCCCCGATTGCGCTAGGCTCCTCTGCAAACAGGTCCTAGGATAATACTAGGAATACCTGCACTGGCACCACATAAATGAAAGCACTATTCATATGTGTTACAAAGTGGAAAGACGGGTAGGCCTTTACGGAGATCCCATGAATAGCATAAATGGGCTCCCGGTTGGGGTTATTTTTGGGGAATAGGGGAAAGTTGGTGAAACTGCACAGGAACAGGCCCTTTCTCATAATGGGAATCGCCTGGACTGGGGCCCGCACAGGTGTACAGCTCTGTGCCTAACCCAGACAATCCTGCAGGGAAGTCGATTGACCCCTTCCACCCCATTCTAAATCTTTGTCTGTCTGTTTCTAAATCTTTGTCTGCTTGTCTGTCTGTTTGTATTGTCTTGTCTATAATTTATGTTTTATGTACTTAGATATTGAACTCTCGCAATGACAATTGGTATGAGAGTTCCATTTGGCTAACCACTAAACCTATTATGAACCTTTTGGACCAAACCCACAAAATTCAAAACTTACCAAATCCTAAGCGGAATAAAAACTAACAGTCACTCCGACCCCTTAACTTAGGTTTTTTCTAGGGGGATTTGCCCTCGCAAGAAGGGTTTATCCCCGGCCTACCTGATAAGGACTTCACTGTACACTCTGTACATAACTAGGGGCATAGTGATAGGGGCTAAGAAATTCAGTAACTTAAAATAATTACAATTGCACAAGTGGCTCACACAGGCATAGGGACGTCCATTAGCATAACTGGACTCAATTTGACATGAAACCACAGGGAGACCGTTTAAGGTGTGGCATCCATGGCTGGTGCTGTCCTTCTCTTTGTGTGCTCGGCTTGTGTTGCTGTGTCGCGGGCTGTGTGCTCAGGGAGTGCCTTGGGGGCGCCTCGTGTTTCTTCGTGGGTGGGTGCGGGGGTGCGTCTCACCCTGCCCCTGCGTGGGGGGCGGCGGGTTGCGGGGTTGGTGCTGCCTTGGATGTTGCTGGGGCCTGGCCGGGGCCGTTTCCGCCTTTTCCTCTTCCTGACATGTGCCATCTGAAGTTGATAGGAGGGAGGTGTGAGTCCACTTACCTACCTACCTCAGGGCTTTCATCTATACCGATAGTTACTTATTAGTAATTCGGTATAACGCCCAATTAAATAAGTGCACTAGTATGCACATATAAAGGGAAAATAAATGTCCAGCGATATGCTGGATATAAAAGTAGCACAAATGACCCTGAGTGGTCGGTTGCTACTATAAAACCCCAACTTGATTGATTGATTGTAGAGCAGACAACTGACGAGTGCAGGCGTCGCCAGAATTCGAAGTGTCAGAGCAAAGCGTCGAGTGAGTACATTTGGATATTTAAGAATAGCATATAACAACATCAAAAGTAGATTGTAACAGTTGTCTCCCACCACACCTGACAGCCCTCACCCCCCCCCCCCCAAACAGCCTGTTATATTATAATTACAGAATCTGGTTGTTCACTATAACTATAGGTAATTCCTATTTATTAATTTAATTTTAGAATTCATTAAACATTGTCAAACTGTTCTCGCTTTTATGTTGATGATATAAGCCCTCTTCCATTGCCCCAACCCCAAACGTTTGACCTTCTATAACACGTCACTCTTTTCCTACGTACAAATATATGTAGCACCCTTAAGGACCAAAAGGGGCCTTACAATATCATGCGCAAGGGCTTGTCATTTGTACGCCCACCGACCACCTTCATGATTACATTGCAGACTTCAGCTATGTTGAAAGACTGAACGAGTCATTGATCCGTCCCGAACATCAAATATCAGTCTAATCATTTAAAAAGAAAATTAAACATAATAAGTTCATTTGTCATCTTTCTGAGAGAGAAAAAGATGGCTCGGTACAAAATCACCTTCACTTTTGCGGAGTGCGAGCAAGAAAATAATCCTTACAATTATCAGGAATAATAGTGCAAAAAAAATAGGAACAAGTAAAGAGATCGAAAGAAAGAAAGAAGAAAATTGTATTTAAAAAAATATCCAACCCGTATCTCCAAGAATTCTGTTGCATGTAACGCTAAAAATGATGGCCCAGATATTCATGCTCCACAAACTAGATTCCATTTTCTATTCTTCTCGCTTATGTAGGCATTAGAAAGTTTGTGTTAGTACTTACAACATCCAAAGATCTGATCACTACAAACACACCTAAAGAAAAATCATCTATAAGATCTGTCATTGTTATTTGAAGGTCTTGAAATAAATCGTTCCTTTGGCCTTAGATAGTTAATCAGCCATCATGACCACATTATAAGATTCGTCGTCATCTGGTTGGCAAAAATTCCAAAATGCTCAAAATAGTTGCTACTCCTTCTTCGAGGTGGAGGGAGTCTATCCATTCTGGTCTGATAGGTCTATTGTTGAATGTCACTGCATCTTTGTTAGGAGCAATCGTGATGACCTTTAGGAAGAGTGATGACGTGAACATCAATAGACCATTCTTAGAAGAAATCACACTTGCACACATGGCTCTTAAAAAAAGAAAGGACATTAAGTTTATTTCCTTACAAACAAAGGATGAAACTTCATCGTTGGGACGAACAACTGACACAGCACTTATTTTTAATGTTAATGTTACTGAGATGACATATTTATAACAAGAGTCATAATAGTTGATTGATCGACAGATTGTCAGGAACGTACAAATTACAGGGGTACAGTAACTTATTCCTCCAGATAGATTTGGCAAGACGTCTAGACCCATTTTGAATTCAGATGTTTGTATGTTATTGACTACATTTCATTACTTTGATTAAAAACAGATTTTACGTGGCAAATTTATCACATCAGCATGCAAAGATGGAAGAGAAACAAAAACAGAAGACTCCCAAGGCTTTCAAAGCTCACCTGATTGGCGGATTAAACAGTGAATGTTAGCACCATTTCACCAGAATATATAATATATAAGTGAATGTAGACATCAAAATTGACCAGTACTCATATTCTCATCCTCTTTGCCTTTTGCTCGCCGTACATGTAAAACATTGCAGTACAAAACACCAAATGAATAAGCAAAGCAAAGCATTTGATTTTGGTAATGCATTGAGTAGCAACAACATGAATGCAATTTTGGGATGCATATATTTCAATCTCGTTCTTGCATCTAGATATGGGAGTATTGCAAAGTTGTATGATTCAGGAAAAATCAATCCTAAAAATGTCTTCATGGCTTTTGTTCCAGCCAAGGACATTAATGATAACAAACAATTCTTCAAGAATTTCTGATTTTCTATTGAACTGAACGAAGATGTTGTTTGTTTACTCTGGTGTCGTCTAGTTGTCTGAAACATAGCAACTTCAAGAGTCATTTCCTTCAGACATGGACTATGCGATACATATATGTGTTGAAGGCGGAAATATGTACAAACATTGGTACATCCTTATCGTCTTTCTGCCGCCAAATAGTATCTTGATAGTGACACAAATTTATTTTCAAAACGGAAGCGTGCTCGAACAGTTTCACAAACTATTCGCGCGTAAATTGATCTTTTCGCTGTACCGCGGAAGACTTTGATAACGAGGACATGACTTGCAAGATATTCTAAACTCTGGTGTTCGTACAATAGGATCCATATTGAAAACAATAGCCAACTGATGATTGTATGCTTTAATAAATGAATCCGTGACGCAAGGCAATGATTTTCTATAAAATATGCTTATCGACTAACAAAAAAAGTCCAAACAAGCACAAATGAAGGCAGAGCATATGTATTTATTCAGCTAGGGAAAGACGCCCTTTGTCGATGAGTGCCTCTCATTAATACAAATCAAAGTCCATTAAAACGCATTGATTCGTCCACTACGTCAAAGCATGAACAAAGCAACAGACGACGCCTGAAACCGTTCTAATCTCATATACCAGAAAAAGACTTGAAAAAATGAAGAAAGTCATATATTTTGACATTTTTGATAACTTAATCTGATGCAATGAAATTGTTCCAAAACAGAATTCAGTTTGTAGGCAGTGCTTCCAAAAATGATGACTATGCAAGAACACCAATGTTTAATGTCATACAATGTAATAACCGACCACTTCAGCTCATATCGATTATTAAACCGATTTTAATAACAAGAATAATGAAAACACATCGGGGGGAGGGGGGGTAAGGGAATATTACGGTTAAACCCATCACATGCAGAATCTCCTCAGAAACATAGAAAGGCGCGTATTAAACGATCTGTAAGAATAGACAGCCAAAATTGCGAGATCTTTATGGAGTGGATAGAGCGCACTGGGCACGAGGTGGCAAACGAGAATGCCATGAAATGCTCAGGTCTTGTCAGGTGTAGTTATTGAGAATAGAAGCAAGGTGAAAAGAGCAGTGGCCGCAACTAAGATAGCAAACGTTACAATTGTTCCTATTCGAGTTGGAGGTTAATTATATTCTATTGTTAGCTTTTCCGTCATAAAATATTCGGACATCACACAGATATGTCTGTGTTGCTAGTGTAGCAGTAGGTAGCAGTAGCATTGTACCGGATGTCAGCAATATCCACTATACAGGGAAACAAATAACGATCATTTCCAAGGCAATTCAAATCTCATAAAAAACAAAGGAGTTCTACTCAGTATTAACTAGAATTTGCTTTAGATGTTTTTTATTTCTTTGTCTTTCACAATTCAAATATACCTTCTTTTTCTGCTTGTGTGAAATAGTATATAAGTATCTTTGTGTTTATACAGTGTGTGCATATTCTTACATTTTATAGCCGTGATGAGCATGTTTGTATATTTATGCCAGCGCTCCTACAGTACGTAAGAGAATATAAATGTGCGTGCAGTGTTTGTATATTAATACAATTTACAATGTTCTCTACACTCGTATGGCTATATAGATTATGACGATGGTAGTTTTGTTGATAAGAATTGGAAATTATATACATGTATATGGTTGGCAGAACAAAATTTTGTTTTATGCAGAATGGGTTGCACTTGTATTTTATCCCAATTCCTTTATATCCCACTCTTTTTTTCGTACGTGTTTATACTCGTCAGTGTGTGACTGTGAAGTTGGTTACTCCAGCGGAGTGTGGGTAAGCAAGTGTAATGATTATAGTTGTAACTTTACATTTACCTTGTCCACAGAGAGGCATGTTAGTATACAACCTATTCACATTTAAGCATGGAGCAGCATAGTGGTTTAACCCACCATTTTTTACAAGTCCCCATTTATCAAAATAACGGTAATTTTATAGATCTATCATTTTGCTAGCATAATGGTTATTCTGTATTGATCAAATACGATATAAACCTAGGTTTGATCGCAGGGGTCAAAAACATTGATGCCAAATTAACGATATAATTTTTATATAAATCGCAAACGTCGAAGAAGCACAAATAACTAGATTAACTAGAGAACGATTGGCCGCGATTAAGAAATTTCTCCCGGTGAGAGATTCTTTCAGAGATAATTTGCAAGCACGACAACAACAAAAGCTTTATTTTACTGCTGATACTGAACAATTATTTAGGCCGATAACTACGACCACTGAAATCACTGCTACGACCACCACTACGGCTACTGAAAAAGCTATAGCTAGCGCTGTTGAAAAAACTACTGCGGGTATTGAAAGAGCTATATTCGGAGATATCCCCGTCGAAAAAAAGAAAAAGGAAGTTATCCCGATGTTGAAAGAAAAAACTGAAGTTCAGTTGCAACCTCAATTTGAAAAGGAGGACGGTGTTATTGGCGATAAAACATATCCAATACAAAAAAATATTTAAAAAGGATGTGGTGGATAGAATTAGAAATATTTCTACGAAGAATTAGAAATATTCATACGATGGATGATTTATTTAACTTTGCTGTTACTACATTTCCAGATAGGTCGATGTTATTAGATTCAAAGTATGAAAAAAATATAAAAGATTTTGAAACTTGGCGTAAAAAGATATATTTAGCAAAATACGGTGGATATAAAATTTCAAATGATGATGATAGATATATATTATATGAGAGAAGAGAAATCAGATTTAGGGGTCCATCGTTATATGAAGAGTCACAATTATCCGTAGAAATAAAAAAAATCCTAAATTTGTACTTTCTCCTACAAAATCAACGAGAAAAGGTTTTACAGGGAGTGGTTTTATCCCTTGTTCACGAAGTATCCTCAATGATATATCACGATTAGAAGTTCTCATCGGGGGAAAACGAGATGGAAATAATTCTCCGGAGGTAATTAACGAAGCAGCTGATATCTATAAACGATTATTTCAAGGTGGTGTAATGGATATCGGTTTATATCGTAATTTCATCGATGCATTTGTTGATGATTATCACAGCGACTGATCACCACATTAGATAAATAACATCTAAATAAAATGATCATATATCGTAGTATGAGCAGAGCAACACCTATTTACGTGATGCATTCACGGTTACCAGTATGTAAGATGTACTACGGGGATGGATTTGGTGATATCATCTCGGGTTTATTTACTAGAATTGCTCCGAAGCTTTTACCAATTGGTAAGGAAATAGCGTCAAAAGCTGTTGGTGTTATTGGCAATAAAGCTGGTAGAGAGGTTGGTAATCTTGCTGGTAATTAATTTGATTTTGCAAAAGAAAATCTTATGTCATTGGTTCAAAAAAAACAACCGGTAAAACTACCATTACGGAGTAGATGCCACCTCAGGTAAATAGGGAAATTAATAAAATGTAAATAATAAATTAGCTCCGTTGGTACAATCAATTACTGGTTCTGTTCTAAGAAGATTATGATTTAGGTCGAGGACTATATAGTAAAATGTTTAAAGATTAGATAGATGATGCATTTGATATGGATGCTCCTGTACGAAGAAATGATTCTGTGCGCGATTATCAATATTTTTCATATAACGCGGCAATCCTAATGCGAGATTACGAATTGAACTTCAATTTGATTATACATCTAAATACTTCTTACCATGTGATTCCTACATCGAGGTGGAGGGGCGACTAGTACAAGCTGATGGTACACCATACATTAATCTCGAAACACTCCCAATCGGTGTTGTCAACAATGATATAATGGCGCTATTTAATGGTGCACAGTATATAATTAATTCTAACAGAATCGAATCCATCGATAATAATGTTGATGTTGCAACCACAATACTTGGTCTAGCTAGATACTCTGATGATTTTATCAAATCTGCGGGTGTTACGTCTATTGGATTTAAATTATTTATTTTTAATTGTCGATCCAAATTTGTCATTTTGGCTTTAAAATTCATTATTTGGGAAATTATTCTAGAAAAAAACTCTGACAAATCTTTATCTATGTTTTTGACCTTGGCGTGTTGACCTAATTTCTGACCCTGCTTCAGACAGTGTCAACAAGCTTTTAAAACTATTGGTTAATTTCAAGGACAACTTTTTATTTTTAGTTCTTTTCTTGGGGGTGAGAAATAACTGATTTTTCTTATCTGAATCTTTTTTGTGTACATGTTTAAATGATCGTACGCTCTTCCTTTGACGTTCTATGAATTTTCATAAAATCACGTGATGTCTTGTTTACATAAAAAACGGGTATTTACATTATTGTACTGTGAGATAATATTCAGTAGAATCTGGGCTTTTAAGTTAATAGTTGTGTTTTAAGTTATATTGTAAATTGTGTCAATTCGTTGAAGCAAGAGGATTTATTGATTTATTTGGAGGAGAAAACGTGCTCATAATTTCATTTGGATGATAATAAAACAAGAACTGCATCACGTGACATCGTCAGCCATTTTGGATTACATCGTCAAGAATCGAACCTGGAACTATTAGAACATTTCTTTATCAGGACTCTTGCAAATTCCATTAGTGGATTATTTTTGTGATTTCTATATTGGATTAATGTTGGATTTGATTCTCTAAAACCGTAAGTTTATTTATTTTATGAAAATAATTGTACGTAATAAATTCATTGTTAAAGTTTTACAAGCTTGTTAGTTTTCACTTTTTCTGTGTTACTGCTTATTCGAGCCTAAGCACGTAACAGTGGGTCATTCAATGATGTTCGCAAAGGATCTCACTAATAGTGCTAATCATATTGAATTTGATGTAAGACGACCAAAATTGGTTTCAACTGCTGCTAATTATGCTGATGTTGAAGCTGTTATTGTTAAAAAATATGATACTTACAGTTCAGGATTTGCAGCGCGAAAACAGATGATAAATCACGATGGTACATTTTTGTATACGATTCCTCTCTCTCTCTCTCTCTCTCTCTCTCTCTCTCTCTCTCTCTCTCTCTCTCTCTCTCTCTCTCTCTCTCTCTCTCTCTCTCATATATTTGGATTTTGTAGAGATTTCAGAAAAGTTATCTTTGGAGCTAGTCATACTGTAGTTTTAATGAGAAGATCAAATGACGATGATGCTCTTTGGTGAGCTGCTGCTGGTGTTGGTGATGGTATATTAGATCTAACAAAACTATCTCTCTGGATGCCAATTATGACACCATTGTTATCCGTAGAAAGACGGTTGCAGTCTTTTATGGATCATGGCGGAAAATCACTGTTGTCGTGGATGGATGTTACAACAGCTACCACAGCAGAAAGTACAGTTGGAATATTTACTTGGCAGGTCGCGCTAACAAAAAATATCTCATCACCAAGATATATCTTTATCGCGTTGCAAAATAAACAACGATTAGAGGGAGATAAACAACTACGTGGTCATATGATATTTGATAAGTTAAAAGTCAGTGAGGTATCATTGCGAGTAAGTAATCAACAGGAGCCCGCCGAAAATCTTATTCTCGACTATGATAACAATCAAATAGGTCATGTGTATCATCAGTTGTGAGCTCATATGGGTCGTGATCAAAATATTGATACTGGACTGGACTGATACTGGATAAATATCACAATTGGATTTTCAGAATCTATATCCGATCTACATCTTTTCATTGCAACATCTCGACTTGTCTAGACACTCAGTCGTCGACGTAAAATTTCAAGCTCGTATAGGAGAACTTCCTATTACTTCTGCACCAGATGATGCGGTTACACGTGGACCATTTAGAGCAATTGCGGTTATTCTTAGTGATAAATCGATGACACTCGAAGGCGTTGCTAAAAAGATGAGAATCGTTGACGCACCCATGGAAAATATGTAACAATTAGATTATCTGTTATCTAAATAAACTGTTGTTACGTGCTTAGGCTCGAATAAGCAGCAACACAGGAAGAGTGAAAACTAACAAGCTTGTAAAACTTTAACAATGAATTTATTAAGTATAATTATTTTCATAAAATAAATAAATTTACGGTTTTTTAGACAACCAAATCCAACATTAATCCAATATAGAATTCACAAAAATATTCCACTAATGGAATTTGCAAGAGTCCTGATAAACAAATGCTCTAATAGTTCCAGGTTCAAATCTTGACGATGTAATCCAAAATGGCTGACAATGTCAAGTGATGCAGTTCTTGTTTTATTATCATCCAAATGAAATTATGAGCACATGTTTTCTCCTCCAAATAAATAAATAAATCCTCTTGCTTCAATGAATTGACACAATGTCCAGTACAAGGTAATTTAAATTATAACTCAAACAGAAAACACAAATTAACTTTAAAAGCCCAGATTCTACTGAATCTCTCTCCCAGTACAATGATTTAAATACCCGTTTTCTAATGTAAACAAGGGATCACGTGATTTTCTGGAAAGTCAAAGAAAGAAGCTATCTTCATCAAGTCACGTAATAATAAAATGATCCAGAAAAATAGCAACTAATTACTAAAACTAAAAAGGTATTTTTGGACCTAGCCAATCATTTCCAAGGCTTGTTTACACTCTCTAAAGAAGGGTCAGAAATGAGGTCAACAAGCCAAGGTCAACCTGTGTTTACAGCTAGAGTCTATATCAGCCTGAACTTTCCAGAATAATTTCCCAATTAATGAATATTAAACTCTAAATGACAAATTTGGATTTGACAAAAATAAATAATTTAAATCCAATAGCCGTAACACCTTCCCCAATAAAATAAAAAGAAAGGTTTATATGATAAAACTTTCTTTTTATCACAAACCAATTTACATCTGAGATTAAAAGAACTAGTATAAATTACACAATATAATGAATTATACACGGGAAAGAGCGCCTGCAAATTATATTATCTAGAAATAGCCTCAACCTTTTAACTTGGCCATGTCCCACAAAATGTCCTAGGAAAGGCACACTAGCACAGCAGAACTCACTTTTAGACAAATAAACAGTCAGACATGCATCAGTGAGTCTGTCAAAGAATTTTCGAATTGTTGCCAAGTGTTCTCTCCAGGTGTCGTTGTAGATGATGACATCACAATTTTCTAGACCAGAGATGATCATTTTTACGAGACGTTGAAATGGACTTTCTTTATATTGGTAAAGACCTTCTGTAGTCACAATGTCAAGTTTTCCTTTCCTCTTTCCATAGTGGATCTGCCAAAATTCTTTCAGAAGGTCAAAATTTGGTGACATACTTGGCATTCCCAGTTTTATCAATACAATTGTCAATTCTTGGTAATCTGTTTTTGTCACTCTGTTCACCTTCCTATAATCAGTACACATACGGAAAGTTTTATCTGGTTTTGGAACAAGTATGCATGGTGAACTCCAATCACTTTTACGGGGCTTGATAAAATCATTCTCCAGCAAATAATGAATTTCCTTTTTAAAGTATTCCTGTTTGAGTGGACTCATCCTGCATGGATGCTGTTTGGAATTTTCAATTTCAACGTCATGAAAGTTTTGTTTGTCCTTGTAAGAATATCAAGACATAAGTGCTCATATAATAATAATAACTTTCAGTTCATTTCTTTCTTGCACTTGCAAATGTGAAAGTTTCTGGTCTAGATTTTTTTCATAATTTCTGAATTCCAACAATTTGTCGCTCCAATGTCAGTAGAATCCGATGATATTTCTTCACTATGTGGGACAGGTACAACTAAATTAATTACATATTTAACATGGCTATCTCTTTCAATATACTGGTACTCCTATAATTTATTTAGATCCCAGGAGCACTAATACTATAATTTAACTATTTCATTTCTTCTTAACTTTGTAAGGGCCATAATATCTAATTTGAAGAAAAGTAAGAAGAATGAACAAGAGTAACACAACTCCATTATCAGGTTCGAAAGTTCTCTCCCTTGTAGTTCTTTCAAACCATAGTTTCATTTTTAACTTGAATTGCTGAATTGGGCATTCATTCATAACTTGCTGGCAAATTCCAGACATGAAGTTTGAATCTTGATCAAACTGAACAGATTTGGGAAGCCCATACTGAGTAAAAATCTTTATCAAAGCTTTAACTGTAGTTTTAAATTTTATATTCCTCAACGGAATAGCGTCTGGAAACCTTGATGACGCACACATAATAGTCAACAGGTATTGGTTATCTGACTTGGTCTTAGGTAAGGGATCTAAACATTCTGCCTAGGGTTTCACAAAAACAGTACTTTTTAAAAAAACAGCTGTTTACTGTTTCTTATTTTCCAAAAAACAGCTGTTAACAGCTGTTTTACTGTTTTTCCTTAAAATGCATTAAAATAAAAAAATTTGTTCTGCAAAGTTTTTTATTTTTATGTTTTTAATGACATGTTTTTAAAAAAAAAATTTTCACTTCTTCTTCGACTTTTTATAAAAAAATTTGAGGAAGACCAGTGCATTTAGCGATTTGTCAGATAAGCGAGATCAGATTTTAGTGCAAAAGCTAGCACTCACGGAGAAAACACGTTCCACGTCAGTTGAAGTGGGTTTGATCGATAGTAGAGCATCATAAAGATTTTGAAGATGATCTGTTCGTTTACCAGTGTTTTTATACAATACAAATTCACTCTTCAACCATTTGAATTTATCTTGAGCAGCGTTAGTGGTGGTGGTACTCTCTTGAAGTTTCAAATTCAGCTCCTCTTGAAGTGACATTGTTCTTTCTTCGGCATCATTTGAAAGAGTTTCATATTGTTTCTATTCATCATCATCATTGTAATTGTCAATAACACAGAATAAGCGAAAAGCAAGACTGGCGGCAAATATGAGTGTGTTTTTTGATGGCGAAATAGAAGATAAAAGGTTCATAACATCGTTGTTAATTCGCTCATCAATGCGTCGCTTTATGTTGTCATGAAGCGTTCGACTGATTTCATGATCGATGTCTGAGAGTTTTTGAAGCATAAACTTGATTATTACATCTGCAGACAACAATGTAGCATCTTCTTTGCTTAAATTTTTGACACCAAGCTCAACTGGTTCTAGTACATTTTTCAGAACTTTCAATGCCTCAAAATCAACGCAATTAATATATTCTTCTGCCTCAAACTCCAAAAGTGCCTCACGAAGAGGTTTCTCTGTCTGAATTAAGGAGTCTAGCATTGTTGGAATAGAGTTCCAGCGAGTCTTGACATCCAAATGCAACTCCTTATGATGTCCAAGCTCAGCGAAGACTTTGTCTTGGAATACTTGATTTTTAACTGAAGATTTTTTGATAAATTTGATCAATTTTCGTGCATTCTTAAGAATTTCATTGTAGTCAATTTCTTCCTCGGAATCAGTGTCTTCAATAAAGTCAACATCAGCAATGTCATCGAAATCGTCATCTTCAGCAACTTCGTCACTATCCAGCAACCCCAGCAACGAATCATCAAATTCTGGTTCTTCTATAGCTTTCTTTGGAAATAATGTGTCACAAACACCAAGGTGAATACCGTGATTCAAGCAAAGTTGTCCAATTGACTTGACATGTCGAATAAATTTTTTATTGACCGAAGCACCATCAAGAGTCGATCCAACGATGTCATGATCAAACGATAATCCAAAATCTTTGACATGATTTTTGACAATTTCAATCATGTCGAGTGCTGAGCAAGATCCAAGAATGCAAACTAATCCAGTTTTTATTGTCTTCCTATTGATATTCTCGTGCAAATTAATACCGAAATATCGACGATTCCTCGTGCTGGTATATTCATCAACCGAAAGACTAAACTTTGCGCCTTTCTTTAACAGTTCCCTGTAGTTGCGAACCATGAGAAGCTTTTTTCATCAAAATCGTCGTGAATTAATTTCATTACCCCAGTCTCATTTTTTGGAAGATTAAAACCATCTCTCGATACTGACTGGCGGATGTATTTGTTCCTTGTTATCGCACGAATTGTAATGTTGTCCGTGGCCATGTCAGTAACAATCTCCTTAAGAGTCATTTTCTTCAAAAAAGCATCCATTGTAAGAGTTGGCTTGGGAGTTGGCTTCTCACTCACAACATTTTTGCTGGATGTTGGTTCTTGTTGCTGTTCTCTGTCGACATTTATTCCATTTGTCTTTAGATGGCTCTTTAGAGTTGTTGTTGAGTTTCCTGAGCATTTTATGACTTTATTGCATCGGTTGCACTGACCTTCAAGTTCTTTAGTTTTTGCATTTTTTCGCTTTACTGCATGATCCCATATAGGCATGGCTAGATTTAAATTCAGACAATTAATATTTATGCAACAGTTACTTAAACTGCATAATTACCTGCTGATTATTTGCAAATGAAACTTTTAAAGATTATTTTCACAATGACAATGCTTCCTAAATCCCAAAAGAATGATCACTGAAAGCTGTATAAATTTTCTCAACAAGCAAAATAGGATCTCCATTCCCACGAATGAAACTTAAAAGAGTAAACACCTGGCAATATTGGACCGTATATATTAGCATAAGTTAATACCCAATATAGGGATTCTTTCACTCATGTATTTTGAGAAATAAATATTTTTTTTAATTATCCAAAACTTGTTTTTTTGTTGTCTGCTATTTCTTCCTACGGAGTTTAAGTCTCTGTAGCTGTAACACGGGATTGATGGCAAAAATGAAAAGATCAATGAGTAAAATGCACAAGTATTATTTACACCGCCTGGATTTATGTTTGGTGACACACTCCTTCTTCAAAATATCAATTGATTGACAAACTTTGCCTTGATACATACATCACAGAACAAAAAAAAAACATTATTTTAAAACAATTATGCTGGAAATGAAAAATCTATTATCTAAAACAGGGGTTTAAAATCAGAGAAACTAGAGTATTAAAATCTTTTGTGTATGATTAATTTATTTGAGGCATGGTACCGGATTGGATTTCAAATATCAGGTTTAATATTTTAATCTTTTTTTTTTATTTTCTTGCGAAAAAAAGAAAAAAGGAGTGTCGTTTTCTAAAATACGTGAAAAGTACAAATAAAACTGAAAAACTATTAAAGAAAAAACATAGGAATGTAGATACCAAAGAATCATTATTACAGTCAATATATGTTTTCTTATGACTATAATGCAATTTTAAAATGTAATTTATGATTTATAAATAATAAGTAATTTTGTATTTTATTTAGTTTTAGAATCTATTACATGTAAAATATTATAAACTTATTTTTATAATAATTTACTTAGATTGTATTATATTTGTTTTAAAAATATTATTTGATTATTACTAAAAAATAATAATAAATTTTTATATTATTAGGCAAGAATGCGCCAAAAAATGTTTGGCGAGTTTGGCGTGAACTAATTTTTCCAGCTATGAACACATTTCGAGAAAGGATTTGAAAAAAGACCGTTACATGTTACGTAACCTCACTTTTATATTATTAGGCAAAAACATTTTAAACAATTTATATTTAATTTTAATTTTTTTTAAGCAAAGTTTTTTAAAGAAAAAACAGTAAAATCAGTTCTGAAAAAACAGGTGTTTGCTGTTTTTGATTTATCTCAAAAAAACAGCTGTTTAACAGTAACAGTAAAACAGCTGTTAGAAACCCTAATTCTGACATAATTCTACCAAATGATTCGTTCAAGGCAGGAATAGGTTGCAGATGAGCCTTAGGTATATTCTGATTGGGTTTTCCTACCATTTGACAAGTATGACAAGATCTACAGTATTTAATAACATCACTTTTGATTTATGGCCAATAGAAGTGAGTCAAGATCTTGTGATACGTTTTATTAATCCCTAAATGACCAGTCAAAGGAGTTTCATGGCCAGATTAAGTATTTCCTGTCTGTAAAGTTTAGGAACTACTATTTGATCGTTCACTGACCACTCATCACCAACAGGTACCTCGGGTGGTCTCCATTTTCTCATAAGAATTTCATTTTTAATGAAATAGTAGATTGGAACTTCAGTGGCTTCAGTCTCATTTATGATCCTTTGAAACAAACAGGAGATCTCATGATCATTTTCCTGTTCGATGACAAGTGACTGTCGTTTATCACCCTGATTAAGAGAATGAGTTATTAAAAGAGGATCACTATGATCAATACCTTCTGATTGATCTAAACTAAGAGTAAAAGTGACCTCATCAAAAATCTGACCTATACAAGTGTCAGTTGAAGGAATGCTGCCATCTGTAACATCATTCTCAAGATCATCACCCTGATTAGAATAAAGAGAATGAGTTGTTAAAAGAGGATCACTAGGATCAATACTTTCTGATTGATCTAAACAAGAAGTAAATGTGACCTCATCAAAAACCTGACCTATACATATGTCAGCCAAGGGAATACTGCCCTTTTCAACTTCATTCTCAAGAGCTTTCTTTGACATAGCTCTGGTAACTGTACAAGCTTGAAATATATCAAGGATTTCTTTTTCAATTGGATCAACTTTCTGATCCAAATTAGGCTTGTCAGTTACAAGTGGATTAGCCACAACCTTGTCCCCAGCTAAGTCGTTGCCTAGCAATAATTCAATGCCCTCAACGGGTAAAACCGAGACTGTTCCGATTGTCACAGGTCCTGACACTAAGTCTGATGACAAATTTACACAATAGAGAGGAACATTAACAAAGCCGCACTCTACTCCCTGAACAAGAACACTTTCATTAGAAGAAGACTTCTCAGAAAAAGACGAAGTACCTGACAATAAAAGATTCTGAAAAGCTCCTATGTCCCTTAAAATTTTAATAGGGGTGGGATTGGCTGAATCACCCAAGAGTGATATATAACCCTTCGATATGAATGGTTCATAATTCTCCATATCAAAATCAGACTGGGATTTATTAGACCTAACAAATGTATTGCTTTCAATACATGACTGTGACCTTGACCTCTCGAAAATAAGAGCAATTGGAACAGGTCTGTCTTGATTCTGATGCCTATTTTTTCATTTATAGCAATCAGAAATAACTTGTCCTTTTTTCTTGCAAAAGTTACATGTCGGAAGAGACAAGGATCTAGAATCAAACTTCTCTGAAGTCTGATTTTTGAAAGTTGTGTTAGTTTGAGTTTTAGAAGGGCTTGAATTGGGCGGAAATACTTTTTTGCCAGAAAACTGTTGAGTACAAGTCTTGTTAACAAAAGGAACTTTATGTGTCAAAGAATATTCATCAGCAGCTCGAGCAGCATTTTCCAAGGTTTCAATCTGATGCTCATCAAGATAAGTTTTAACATCACTATGGACACAATTTTTGAACTCTTCAATTAATATAATTTGCTTGAGATTTTGATAATCTTGTTCGACTTTATTGGCTAAGCACCATCTATCAAACAACTGCTCTTCTTCTCTAGCAAATTCGACATGAGTTTGTCCAGCTTCTTTTCTGTAATTTCTGAATTTTTCCTTATAAGCTTCAGGGACTAACTCATAACCTCTTAAAATGCATTATTTAACTACATCATAGTCACTACTTCGCTGAACGGACAGTGAAGTGTAAATCTCACTAGCCTTACTAGTAATTACACATTGTAGTAATTGAGTCCAATTCTCTCTTGGCCACTTTAAATTTTCTGCAACTTTTTCAAAAAGAATGAAATATTTGTCTACTTCTTTTTCTTTGAAAGGGGGCACTAATGTAATATTCCTTGCTAAATCAAAATTTTGATTTGAAGTATGATGGTGACTCTCACTTGCCAGCTCTAGTTCTTTCATTTTACACTGATATTCCCTTTCTTCCTTCTCTCTCACTCGTTCAATTGTTTTTCTTGTGACCTTTTCTCTCTCTCTCTCTCTCTCTCTCTCTCTCTCTCTCTCTCTCTCTCTCTCTCTCTCTCTCTCTCTCTCCTCTTTTTCAAATTGTAATTGTCTTTCTTTCCCCCTTTCCTGAAATTCCAGTTTCTTAAACTCTAATTCCCTCTCTGTCTCCTCTTTTTCAGATTGTAATTGTCTTTATTTTGCCCTTTCTTGTCTCTCTCTTTCTTCTTTTTCATATTGTAATTGTCTCTCTTTCTCCTTTTTTCAGATTGTAATTGTCTTTCCTTCTCCCTTTCTTGTCTCTCTCTTCTTTTTCATATGTAATTGTCTCTCTATCTCCTCTTTCTCTCTATCAATCCGCATCTGCTCTTTTTGTAATTCAATTTGCTTTTCTTTCTCCTCTTTTTCAATCTGCATCTGCTCTTTTTGTAATTCAATTTGCTTTTCTTTCTCCTCTTTTTCATATTGTAATTGCTTTTCTTTCTTTCTTTCTTGAAATTCCAGCTTCTTCAACTCTAATTCCATCTTGAATTTTAATTCTAATTCCTTCAATTTAATGTCAGAGTCTGGTGTAGACTTACTGACTGGAATCAAATCACTTTGTTCCAAAAACATCCTGTTTCATTAAAGAAGACTTGACTTCAGAAATATCGTATTTTCTGGCAAGATGAACCAACTCATTTTTGAAAAAATCTAATTTCTCCTGGGTAGGATTAGAAAGAAATATTTCTACATTAGATGTCATTTAAATACAAGCGTGTCAGTCTCACTGAAGATTTAAAATTTTCAAAAACTAGGGGAAATTCAAACTTAAATTCCAATTTATTTCAATCTCAATCTCAATCTCAATCCCGGACGAGCCCACAATTTCTATGTTATGTGCTTAAGCTCGAATAAGCAGCAACACAGAAAGAGTGAAAGCTAACAAGCTTGTAAAACTTTAACAATGAATTTATTAAGTATAATTATTTTCATAAAATAAATAAACTTACGGTTCTAGAGAATCAAATCCAACATTAATCCAATATAGAATTCACAAAAATATTCCACTAATGGAATTTGCAAGAGTCCTGATAAATAAATGTTCTAATAGTTCCAGGTTCAAATCTTGACGATGTAATCCAAAATGGCTGACTATGTCACGTGATGCAGTTCTTGTTTTATTATCATCCAAATGAAATTATGAGCACATGTTTTCTCCTCCAAATAAATAAATAAATCCTCTTGCTTCAATGAATTGACACAATGTCCAGTACAAGGTAATTAAAATTATAACTCAAACAGAAAACACAACTTAACTTTAAAAGCCCAGATTCTACTGAATCTCTCTCCCAGTACAATGATTTAAATACCCGTTTTCTAATGTAAACAAGGGATCACGTGATATTCTGGAAAGACAAAGAAAGAAGCTACCTTCATCAAGTCACGTAATAATAAAATGATCCAGAAAAACAGCCACTAATTACTAAAAATAAAAAGATATTTTTTGGACCTAGCCAATCATTTTCAAGGCTTGTTTACACTCTCTAAAGAAGGGTCAGAAATGAGGTCAACAAGCCAAGGTCAACCTGTGTTTACAGCTAGAGTCTAGGTAAGCCTGAACTTTCCAGAATAATTTCCCAATTAATGAATATTAAACCCTAAATGACAAATTTGGATTTGACAAAATAAATAATTTAAATCCAATAGCCGTAACACTGTCGTATAATCAAGTTAATGTCACATTGACACCTGGTCAAGTAAAAAACACTACAATCGAAAAGTTCTGCTACGAGTTGCGCAAAGATAACTTTGAAGCATGAACAGATGACAGGTGGACCAAATAAATTGTAGCTGATACAAACTCAACTTAATCGTTTCAATAAAGTTAAAATTGCGGGTACAGGAATTCAGTTGGATCTTTCATCTGCGGCAATTTCTAACATGATCAAAACCGGTGGAATATTTCCTCTTATTCCTATCCTCGCAGCATTTGGAACAGGTGCTCATTCCAGTGTTGCAGGTTGGGTGGGGGGTGGGGGGTAAATAACATTTTAGATAAGGTTACTGGAAAGGGATATAACAAACATGGAGGATCATTGCTACCCCTTATGGCTGCTATTATTGCTGTAGGGGGTTTGCGGGCTTAAAAGAGGGAGATAACTGGACAGGGATACAAAAAAGAGAAGGGAGTTCAGACTACCGGGAAGCAGATTCACAAGATACTACGGAACCACCCAGTAACAATATCGCAGATAACTCCCATGTTAAATTTTGATTTAATTAACGCGGTAAAAAATAAAGTCCCAATAAAACATTTCAGAGGTGTATTCATGAAAGATCAATTACCAAATCAACCATCAACGTCAGAAACTGGTATAATTAATCTCGATGATAATACTGGACCTGGAACTCATTGGGTCGCGTATGCAATTCATCCCAAATCAATTATTTATTTCGACTCGTATGGGCTAGCCCCGCCGAAGGAATTTCTCAGATATGTATCCGAGTTAAAGATTCCTATTTGGTATTCAACGCTGCCCACGCAAACTTTAACTGATCCTCCAATATGCGGACGAGAGGTTCTTAACGTGTTAACAGCTATCTCAAAATCTTCTAAATTACCTCATAAAACCGTACACAAATACACCAGTAATAACTTTTATATAAAATAACAATGGTAATATTTGGGGAAGATCATTACCGCGTATAAAACAATCCAAAGAAGGTGTTTCCATCGAACATGTAAGGTGTCTTATATCGAGATTGATCAAGAATTATGATTTGGAATCATTAGAAAAACTTGGTGATCAATTTACAATTTTATTTTGGTGATCCACCAATGACCACACCACAACTCATAACGATTAAAACCTCCCTTGATGATCTAAAAAAAACTACAATCTGATTATATCGACCATATAATTAATTTTGGTCAATTACAACAGAGTATAATTGATAACATCGAAAACCCGATAAATAATTTCTTTGGTGTTCCACGTTCGCAACCCAAATTGCAGATCATGCACGTAAAAACCGCTATTGAAAATTTGGCAACGTTGCGATCCGAGTATGATACTCATGTAGTTCAATTTACTAATCTACGTAAACTTTTTAGAAAAGTTGATAATACCATGGATGTATTTTTGGTACAGACGCGAGACCTGCTGATATTAAAACAAATTTTGCAAGTATTAACGCAAAGCTTACTGAAATAGACGAGATTAATCAACGATTATGTGCTATTCGCGAATAGAGATCATTTTCAGATTCAATCGGGGAAATAAAAAATCTTTCAATGATATTAAAACCACTAACGATACCATCAAAGATGATTTATTTAGGATGATAGCCATAGTTGATAAAATATAAATTCCTCATGAAAAAACAAATATTGTAAATAACGTGTAAACGAACCAACATGGGTCATTTGATTGGATTAAGAATACCAATGGCACGTTAAATATTACTGCGACCGTCAAAGGTATTTATCGATTAACAATAATTTCTGAGAATCAGTTTAATATAACATCAAAACCACAACCCCCCGTTATAAGACTAGGGTATATAACCGGGTACAATAATATAATATCAACAGTCATCGACAAGGATTCAACTGAACGATTCATAATAATATGCACTGATGACAACGCGGTTAGGGCATCAATAACATGGTACTTAGAACTTGTAGCTGATTTGAGTAAACAACTTAATTAAAATTACTTTGTTGTCATAAATAACAATGACAACGTCGCAGCAGTATCGCTTTGATCAGGTGAGAGAATTTCAAACTAAACTAAAATCACTCACCGTAGGGTAGCAAATAAAAATATAAAAAAATATCGGCGAAGAATTACCGTCGTTGATGTTACCGTGTACTCGGTATCAGGTGTAATTAGCGGAGGCTGGTATAATACTATCTTCAGTGACAATGATTGCCCCGATCGCTGTTCCAGTTTGTATATCCGCGGCGACAACCATCGTTGGAGTAATAACAATAATAACAATAAAAAATATCATCGTGTAGTCATTGTAAACTACAAGACTATGCAGTTAAATTTCATACCGTGTCCAACGCATACTCGCAATTATCCTCGTCACTCGATGACACATTAATATCCGATGATGAGTTCTCAAAGATGGTCCACGTTTATGATTCTGCAATGTAAAAATTAGAAAAAGAACACGAATTTAACAATGGCAGCATCGCAAGAACTACTTCAACGAAAATACCAACCCCGTGAAAACAAAATTGATATCACTGGTATCGAAAGAAACAGAGATCGAAATTGAATTTTCAACTCCAATCCCAGCAAAATAGATCACGTTAACTCAACTTCGATGTTATTATAGTTGGCCCAATGTTAGATCAGCACCTTTCGGGGGTAAAACACCCAATAAAGTTTTGTATTCGCGTACAAGAATAAACCCGACGGTGAACCCGATTGGCAAACAATATATCTTCCACGAGGTGCATATAACATTGACGATATCAACAACGAGATTAAGCATAGAATATAATTATTCACAGGAAAAAATACGGTTAAAAAAAGACGATAAGGAGATTTCTCCCATCGAGGTACGTGGACATGAATCGTTGTTGTCAACAACCATCGAGATAAATTCACCAGATTACTCCGTAGATATATATATATATATATATATATATATATATATATATATATATATATATATATATATATATATATCATTGCTCAATCAGAACCATGCTAGGTTGGCACGAATATCAACCAGGAACAGTCGATATAAAGGATTTACCACCAGAGTCCATAAAATCTGATTTTACCTCTGATAAGGAGGATTATCAAGGAGCTGAAATATGATATGATAAAAAATTTCCATATGATACTTTCTTTAGCATAGTGTACACACAACCCAGTGTTGAATCGTTGCAATTTAACGAAAATAGAGTTGCCGAACAATTCAAAAAATTTAATAACGATTTTGAAAAATTTAGATATATACTTATAGCAAAACTTAGTATAATCCCCCCCCCCCCCCAAATGAGATGAAGTCATCAAGTATATGGAAATATGTAACAAAATTATCTCCGATATGGAAGTACTCAATTTGCGACTTATTCAAAGAATATTAGGTAGTGATTATCCTAAATCAAGAAAAGAATTAGCAACAAAATATAATATACGTGTAGAAGATTTTCCCACGTTTAAATTCTCAGGATATAATGTACCATTTGTTCAAGGGAAAACTCAACGATGTCATAGATGAATTTTTCCCACAGATTCATAAAGCGTGATTTAAAAATTTACCTGTTGTTCATTCACGTTTACCTGAGCCTAAAAACTCTGACTTTTTCACATTTGATAAACCCACCACGGAAATTAAATTTGATTACGGATTTTCTACGTAATGATTATGATAATTTAAAATACATGTATGATGTTCATGGTGTTCAAGATAGTGGTGTACTTGGGAAATACGAATAGAACACATACGGTAATATGATATGGCGTTTTGATCTAGCCGCTCAAGGTATTTTTATTATTGCATCATAACGTTTAGTTGATATTTTTAATAATATGAAACAACAATTTCAAACAAAATTGTATCAGCTACGAGAATCTTTTCAACGATTTCTCCTCGCTGATTTAACAACCTCACGAGATAAAATTAACAAGCAGGAGGAACAGTTAAATCAAATTATGTTCGACATGAACTATATCAATGATATATTAATTTGGGTGATGATCAATGACAAAACTCCCAACAAGAAAGAAAATATTTTAAAATATTTTCATTAACTAATAGAACACTAGTTGATTTAAATTTCCAGGATGGAGTGTCCCAGAGTTAAAAAACCACTCAACGATCTCATCGACGAGTATTTTCCACAGATCCACGCGTTATGGTTTAAATTAAACCCTCCGGTGGAAATTCTCAAATGGGATAACTCATTATATAAAAATAACAAGCATACATCACCAGGTAACGTTGATATATCATCAACGATCGCGATACATCTTATTTTTGATGTCATATTAGGTAGTTATAGCGTTAATATATCATTGTCAACGTGAGTAAATCAAGGTTATATCCTGTACACGTTTTCCCCTGATGTTTCTTAATGAAAAATCCGGGTAAAATATCATATTTGGAAGTAATTAATAGTTGGATATCAAGAATAAATTTCAGATTAGTTGATCAAGATTTCAATTTGATAGATTTATCAGGGAAACAAACTTCAATTTACCCTGGATGTAAAATCGTAATATAAATTCTTCGATTTTCACTAGCAATTTAAAATTCTTTAAAGTTTCCATAGAATTTTTTTAATTCAACAATAATATATTATAATAATGTATCAACATACACGAGTATTCGTTTACGACAAGGATAAATTTGAAGACGCTATTCGAAGATCTTGCGGAGAACCAATGGTAGGCAACTTCAAACTCGTCATAGATAATCTCGGCAATGAGAAGTTTCTGTAAACGGATCATCAAATGTAACAATTGAACGTGATATTATAACGATGATTAGTTGCAACCGCGATCCAATAGTGATATTATAACGATGATTAGTAGTAACCGCGATCAAATAGTACAGTATGCTCACTCGTGTCTATCCTTAGATAACCTCAACAAAATATTGGAGGATCCCACAGCGGAACGAGTATTAGAATCAGTGAACATCGAAGAATTTTCCATCGAAGAGTCACCAATGTAAATTCTATTGTTACCATATATTTAAAAATCTTTGATTTTCATATATTTTTACTATTATGATAATATAATAGGTAATCATGATGAGTAAGTATGACAACGGTAACTATGATCGGTAATAAACACGGTAATGTTGTTAAAAAATCGATGATTTACAAGTGTATGTTTGGTTACCTGAACATTGCTATGATTACTCAAGATTGTAATTATCAATCATCGTTACTCATCATAGTTATCGTTGTATAATTATCGATCATAATTACCGTTATAATTACCGTTGCGATATTTATGCACACACACACACACACATATATATATATATATATATATATATATATATATATATATATATATATATATATATATATATATATATATATATATATATATATATGCCAAACCGAGCACAATATTTCTCTCCCGGAGATATATCAACGATAATTAATTTGCGAGGAAAAGAGCAACCAGTAAATATCGCTAAGAGGTTCAACATAGGACTAACCCGATTGTATAAAATATGGACTGATGCGTCAAAAAACAAAAAATGTCCAGGAGGGTTAGCTGGTACAACAACACGATGAAACAATCAAACAACTTACTGCAACGATAGCAGAACAAAAACAGACAATACAACAACAGTAACAACAAATACAACATGAAAAAATCATCGACGATGACAAGAAAACACTACAACAACTAAAATAAAACAACGAAGAGCAAACAAAATTATATCCGAAGATGAGATCATCGACGAGAAACTTACAGAAGCATTTAAGCGAAAATCGATAGGATTTTAATCAGAGCAGAAAATGTCCATTGAAGAAATAATGGCAGCAGCGTTACTTAATCATCCAGCAACATCTTCTCAAACTCATCAATGACAACCTTTCTTCGATTTTCTTCAGCGAATATTTCCTTAATGACTGTTTCAATCTTTTTAATTATTTTAGAAACGCCCACGAACATTCTTAGCTTTTCACGGTTGCAAACAATGATATTATTTCTTGCTTCGATTATTGTTTTTATGATACAAAGTTCATTTTTATGAGATGAGATCCCCTTGTATCGCATTATTTTAACGCTCGTGTATTCATTAGCGATAAATTCACTAGTAAATATTTCATTATCACCGATGTGATCTTTTACCTGGTCAAGTTCAATCATCAACATGTTAGTATTATCGTCGTTCATATACCTATAGGAAATATTTTGTTTAATTGTTTATATTTCTTAAGCAATTAATCGTCATATAAAAAAGAGACCCAACAATGAAATCTTTTTGAGGACGCGGCTAGTTGTATATCATCGGCAACATATTTTATTATTGGGGGTGAATATCATAATATCTCCCAGCGGAACATATTGATTGAAAATATTGTGTTTGTTTATCCATGATTGCTATAACAGGCCTTCTTGGTTGTGGTTTAATTCCCGGTGTAGAATTTAAACTATTGTCACTTGGAGTTACCGCACAAAAGATTTTCTATTCGGTTATCAATTTTATTTATGTTGATGTAATGGATAACTAATCCTTCATCGATTATCCCATTGAAACATTCATAGATAAATCGATGTATTAGATAACGTTTATTTTTTCATGATTCCGGACAGTAATCATTATTTATCCTTGGTTATTGATCCAACCAAGTTTTTTTTCTTTAATCGACGATGTCTGATGATTCCACATGTGGATGCTTCGTAATCGATATAAATCGGATGAGAAGTGAATTCAATCTGATCCATATTTCTCTTAAGTAAATTAATTATTTAATTCTTTTTTCTGATAATCTTCGGTAATATAACTTAATTCATCGAGAACGATGTTATATTTTCGTTCATAGTATCTAGCTAGTTCCCTGAATCTTTTTCCACCACAATCGAAACATAATTTAGTCTTACCTCGTAATCCAATTCCACACTTAATACATTTTACGATTCCACGAGATCTGTTCTTGATCTGCTGATTGTGAAAAGCACAGTATTCTCCAACGCATCGTCGATCGCATCGTTTTTCAAAGAGTTGGTGCCAGATATATATATTCAACGTATCTAACACAATATGATGATAACACCATGACGATTGAGCGCGCCAAAAATATTATCTTTGATAAATTTCAGCGACGATAATAGATATTACATGAATGTCAAGTTCACACAATTTCAACGACAACTATCGCTGAAACAACAACGAAAAATAAAACAACAACAAGTAGATCAACAACAACAAATAGATCCACGTACTTGAAAATATTTAATCATCGACGACGAGTACTATGAAATGAAAACCCTGCATCTTTGACCGAAAAAACCAAACCAGGTGTATTGGCTGGAATCGATAGCCAATATTACAATATAGCATATCCATTTAACATGATAATATATGGAATCTTTTTAGTAGATATTCCCTACGAAGAAGAAGTATCAGGTATGGAGATTTCATCGAATTTAAATTGTGTTGCTAAACAAGTCATAGAACATTTCAAGAATACTAAACAGGCTAACGGATTAACCGAGATAAGAAAATCAAAAATTATGCCATGGATCGAATTTGTTAAGAAAAAAGGAGGAGGAGCATCAATAAAAGATGTTGCAGCGCTAGAAAAAATCCAATAATTGTAAATATATCTCCGGAGAGGATTTTTTATAATTCTGGTCACTATAAAAATGGAGGGTCTCCGATCTAAATCATTGATCATAATTCTCATGCGTGGAGTATCACCGAGGGAATGTTTTCAGGGTCCCAAACAATAAAATATTATCATGAAAATATGCTTGATGCCATCCATGAAATGAGTAAAAAAGAACCTATTAATGTATGGTTGTTTTCCAGCGAAGAAGAACGATATTACCAATTTGCTACGTCGTACGGAGATATATATCGTACTGAAAAACTCCAAGCGGAGATGAATAATCTCACGTTGAAGTAGATAGATGAAAAATCTACGATTGGAAATTCTTCGAATGGAAATCCAAAGGATTTCGCCGATGTTATTACCCGAAATAGTTTTACGGTGCCATCAGTTGCAGCTCATTTTGCCAGAAAAAAGGATTCGTGGAAACCAACCCGTGCTAATTTTATCGACGATGTTAAAGCTAGCTGTGAAGAATATCCTCGTGGTGGACTATAGAACACAAATTATAACCTCGAGGATATTACGTTCGTGGGTATGTCAGTGTGTTACCCAGGAAGTTTTCTCGGGGTGGGAGAATATAGTGAATATTTTGCACGCTTTGGTCACCCCACACATGAGATGGCAAGGAGACCGATTAATAGACCATTACCTGATTTTCATCTGACTGGAATTGCCGAGATAACATCGTTTAAACTCGCGGATAATCTCCATCCGATACTTTATGTGTAGTTCGGAAAACATTCTCTTGCGAAAAAATGGGCTCCGATAGTATTTTTAAGATTTATGTTGGATACATGAATATTAACCTCGTTGACTGTATCCGAAGCAATAATTTCATATCGGAAACAAATCAAAGTATGGCTACCAACACCAGAACAATACCCCGGTTACGAAATTGAATTCTTACGCGAGATCATAACGCAAGAGTGTAAGAAACTTGGACGAATAATAATCGGAAAATTTACTCAAGGTGGAGCATAAATCATAAACAAAAATGCGCTAAATTGGTACCTGATATCCCAGAGAACTAAAATATATAATCAATGATATACTTTCCAAAGGAACAATTATCCAAAAAAAATAAACAACAGCGTATTTATCCAACGAGGAAACATTTGGTACCATCGTTGAATACTTTAATGGAGAGTCACCACAGTACTCATCTGAGATCATCAATGCTCGGTTATGTCCTTATAAATTTAATTTCTATTGTAAATCGATTTCCTGATATCGCGGTTAGAGTTGCCACGGACTCATTTTATTTTGATAAAAAATACTAAGAACGCATTAAAGAATATTTTACAGATGGCGGTGATTGGGGAACATGGCGACTAAAACATAAAATGTTACATAATTACAAAGAATCTAATGATATCCCCGACGAATATAATTATCAGGAAAACACCAATATGAAAATATCACCGTATCCCTCCATATATGACACAATAACACGACACAAAACTGTTTTTTGAGTGGTCCAGGAGGTTGCGCAAAGACAACACGAGTAATCGATTTATTTGGGAAGAATTCCAATATGATAGTGTTGACTACAACTCATCGTCTTGCACGCGAGATGAAATCCCGAGGAGTTGACGCGTGTACATATCATAGTTTCTTTCGATGGAGCGGAGATAAATGGACTCCAGATCGTATGGGAGCAAGACATATCCCTGATGTAGTTATGAGGGATGAAGGGTGTACAGTATCATTGACGCTGTTAAAATAGTTCTTGGTTGTTAACGAAAAATACCGCTATGATTATATGTGGCGATCACGGTCAACCACCACCATTTGCTGTATTATCACGTCATTATTGGTTGAAATACATCGTGGACTACTACGAAGAAATTAACACAGATCATCGATCACTCGACAAAGAATTATCGTCATTGAAGTCCGCGATAACGTTAAAATCAAATAAAATACAGTGCGAAAAAACACATAAGGTGATTCCTGCGACATCCAATAATGATTTCTGGGACACGTGGAAACCATCAGATTTAATTGTCACAAGTGGAAAATAAATAAGAGATATTCTCCAGATGAAACGGTTTTATCTTCACGAAGAAAAATTCCCGATGAAACCTGTTCCACTATGTTATCGACCCAAAGATACACGACGACAAAACATCCTCGTTGACATTCCTGGGCGCATAACAGAGTCAGGTCCTGAGCAACAAGAACTAGTGTTGAATGACATTGTATACGTTGACATATTCGCGATCAGAGATGCAATAAACGTGAATAATTCTCCGTGCAGATTAGGATACGCGATGACGATACACTCATCACAAGGATTAAGTATCACTGATACTATTATGTGAATCATCGACGATTTTATAGAATGGTCAAATTTAATTTATCTTGCTGTGTCATGAGTACGGAGATTTCAACAACTAACAAAATATCACTGACGTAACCGATGATACCACGATAAGGAAAAAACTAGCTGGATATAAGCGACAAGACAAAGACAATAATAGAGAATTTGATATTGATGTCAATGATATATTAATAATCATTGTGATAGCTATAATTGTATCATGACGTGGTCAGGAAAATCTCCACAGCAATTTACCGCAGATAGAAAAGATAACAGTCGTGGTCATACCCGAGATAAGGTAACATTGATATTTCTGGAATGTAATCGAAATCATTATATCAATTAAGACCGCGTGGTGGTAATTGAGTATCATCTGGAATTACTTGTAATTGTTCCCTGATCAAACTTCGTTGTGGTGCATTTGGGTCTAGTTTGTAATGTGCTGGCCTGTCTTTAGATCATATCGTGGAAAATATTTTATGTGTGGTGACACTCCATATCGGATCAGTCGACCTTTTAGTACCACCTTCAAGCTCACCAGGTTCGTATAAAGATCTCACCATGACATGACTAGGTAGGATCTCTGTTGGAAAATCCATAGTGAAATTCTTTGAATTTCCATTAATATATATATTTTTTATCGCGATGACAGGTTTCATATTTATAGTTCGAGTTACATCGTTGTTGATCGCTGCAACCACCTCTGGTAATCGTATAACCCATTCACGAGATAGTTTATCATCGATGAATTCTTTCGCGTTCTATTAAATCGTTCAACAATTGCTTGATCACGATGGATTGCAGCGTGTCCTCGTCGAATTGCAGTATTATGTTGCCTCATCGTTGATGATACTTCACCTTGAAATTCTTTACCGGGATCAACTTGAAGGAGATTTGGCCATCATAGAGGACCTCGACGATAAATCTTTTAGAACGCAGAGGCAACTTCAAATGATAATTTTGTTGATAACGGTTCAGTTTATTTGTGTCTACTCGCTACATCAACTATCGTCAACGCATATTTATAAACATATTTTTTAACTGTGTCATGCGGTATAAAAAATATATCAGCCTGATGATACTCATTTGGGATATTAACATCAAACGACGCATATTGATTTCTGTTTGGACGCGGTAGATAAATTTGCCATATAGCTTTTTTTGCTAACCAGTCAGCTGCTGTTTCGTGATTTCTTTAGCAGCGCTGGCGAGTTTATCGATTGCTGATTTACCCATATGCTGGCGAGTTTACCGATTGGAGAATGATAAATTGCTTCCATATCAAATACTAGAATCAAACAATAATTAACCTTTCATGGCAGATTTTATCAACCGAGATGCTAATTTTTCTATGAATGTTTTATCGAAAATTGAATTTAACGAGTGAATTAATTTCACTTCTGCGAGATGACGTTATTGGAGATAATCACTTCGATATGTTATATCATGAATACGACATGCTTCATCGATAGCATTTATCGGATGTTCACTCGGACGAGGATTATATTGGTCGTCAAGTCTGATATCTAATCGTGTTCCCGGTCCACAATAACTATATCCTGAAAGATGTTTTTCTCCTGGATACTTTGCCCACGGTGCTCCAGGGAGTTTTGCTAACTTGGAGGGGATATCACCACCGCTTTGTTTAAAAAAAAATTTATATTTTTTTGTGCCGCATCGTTCACACTCACCAGCGACAGCATCTCTGTTATTCTTAGTTGTAACAGTTGTTAGATCAAGTGTTGGTGTACGTGTCCTACATACAATATAAATCCATAATATTAGTAAGTTATATCTAATGGAAATTACTGATTTCTCCGCGTTGAAGAAACGAACACCTGTAAAACATCATCCGATGTTGCCAGATTCTCTTCGAATGAATATCATTGGACCGTCTGGGAGTGGTAAACCACAATTGTTGCTTAATTTAATCATGAAGTGGATGAAATGGGACAAATTGTATTTAGTTGCTCCGAGTGTAGACGATCAACACTGTTATCAAGTGCTAAAAGATTATAACGAGGATGCCTCAGAAATTAACGGGGAGGATATTATTGAGTTTATAACAGATATTGACGAAGTTCCATCCCCGGAACACTTCGATGGGAATATTAACAATCTAGTTGTGTGCGATGACACTATGTTGGAACGACAAAAGAATCCAGCTAGGGTATTTTCCCGCGGTAGACACAAGAACACTGACATGATATATGTCACTCAACGATACACTCAAATCCCAAAAAATATCCGAGACAACTGCAACATATTAGTAATGTTTAACGGGGTTGATACTCATACGTTACGAAATATTTGGCAAACTTGGTGTTGTGGTGATTTCGATTATAATCAATTCAAAAGTTTCTTTAGTGGTGCTCAAGCAAACCCACATGGATTTGTAACGATAAGTTTATCAGATCCTAAAACGCGATATCGAATAGGATTAGATAAATTATATCGTTAATTTGGCATCAATGTGTTTGACCCCTGCGATCAAACCTAGGTTTGTATCGTATTTGATAAATACAAAATAACCATCATGCTAGCAAAATGAGAGATCTATAAAATTACTGTTATTTTGATAAATGGGGACTTGCAAAAAATGGTGGGTTAAACCACTATGCTGCTCATGGAATTCCCGTTGTCACTCATATGTATGTGTTGCACCAAGTGTAAAATTATACTACTGAGAGAGACAGACAGACAGACAGACAGGAAGACAGACAGAGAGACAGACAGACATAGACTGAGAGAGGGGGGATGAGAGGGACATAGACAGATCGAGAGAGAGAGAGAGACAGACATGCAGACAGACCGAGAGAGATCACGTTTGTCAACGCAAGAGAGAGATCACTTTTGTCAACGCAAGATTATAGAAGACACACACTTGACAAATCAAAGTGCCGAAAATATATAGCCAAAATATATCATGTACCAAACGTCTTAAGTTTTTTTATATCTCTGACCAACACCAATGTCCTTTTGGTGCTCCATTTGAGATTATGAATATGATTTCTTTGGGCCAAATACTTTGATGTTATATAAGGGGTCGCTTTTCATGTAGCTGAGGCTACGTTTCTGCATCTATTATGCCACATTTAAGTTCGTTTGCATGTCACGAGATATTAAAGCCCACAGTCTACGAAGCCAAAATTGGCATTCTGTGATTTTCGTTTAATGACTTGATGATAATGTAGTGGAGGTTGCCATCATTAAAGTATAATCGTTCAAATGTGCATGCTCCAATGTTTCATGTCTTAATTGATATATAATATTATATTAATCATTATTTTGTCATTTTTTATAACAATTTTTTTTTACAGACAATGACGCCAAAAGAATTTTACCAGTTTGTAAGAATCGTTTCTTTTATATATTTTCCTTTAAGTTCACAATTTTGAGGGTACGTTATTTTCAATGGGAGTCGACACTTTTCATTTTGAAGATACTCTCTTCCTTCTATAAACCTCATATGGTTGGCCAAATTATAGTTTGATTTAATTCTCTGCTTTCTTTGCGGGACCAATTCCCTCTTGTACTTGCTTTGGATTGCGAGGAGAATATCATGTACCATAACATCACTTTTTCTCAAAACGGTAGTTGCAGTGGCACTAGGGTTTCTGGTAACTGTTTAACAGTAACAGTAAAACCGCTGCTTTTCGCCCAAAATAAAAAAACAGTAAACAGCTGTGGGTTTTTTTCTAGTTGTTTCACTGTTTCTAACGGAAAAGTTTAGACAAAAAGATAGTACAACTGATGCTCCAACGTTCATTATGGATATGAAATATGTAAAGGAAAACAAATTTTTTAAAATTTCTTTTGAATGTGTTAGTGATTTGTCATGATGATTTTATCAAATTGGCCAAAAACTAAAATAAAAGAGCACTTTTTCTTAATTACGTAAGATATTATGAAACTGATCTTGTGGCATCAACAAATATGGATGTTATTTTCAGCCATGTCTTCAGTTTGGGAATACGCCGCAAAATGAAAGAATCCAATTACAAAAGAGCTACAAGGTCAATGTGGACGATGCAATAAAATCATCAAATGTTATGGAAACTCCACGACAACGTTGAAGAATCATCCGAAAATACATGAAATTGATTTTGATAAACCTGCTGGAGTGTGTACATCCAATGAAGAACACGTGAACAATAAGAGAACAAAAACGATTGCCGACTTCCTGGGGCGAAAGGGTCTGAAGGAGATTGTCACCGATCTGGCTACTGATGGAATATCGATTAGAGCTATCACTTGAAACAAGTATATACGGCAATCACTCTCACGGGACGGATTCAAACTTCCAGCGAACGATGATTACGAAGAAAAGAGAAACAAAACTATTGCCGACATCAAGGAAAAACTCGAGAGAGGAGTAAAGTTTAGCATGACTGTGGATGAATACACAACCGTGAGAGGACGTCGATTCTTCGGAGTCAACATTTATGATAGCGGCGATAAAACAACAATCAAGACGGGCCTTGTTCGCATATTTGGTTTGTGCACTGCTCTCGATATGGTCGAATCACTGAAACAGCATTTGAGCGTTTTTGGAATAACAATGGAGAGGGATTTGGTAGTATCTACTCAGGACTGCGCTGCAGTAAATAAGAAATGTATTAGCCACATCGATGTCATTGGACAATTCTGCTTGAACCATATTCTGCACCTTGGAGTATGTGACACATTGTACAAAAAGAGTACGGAGATAAACGATTTAAACCTGGATAATGACGATATTGATGAAAGGGAGAATTTTGAAGCAGGTATGGACTTGCAAGTGATCAGCGATGATACTGTAATAAATTTGGACGTACTAGCCCGAAATAGTTAGCCAGTTAGTAGGAGCAAACATCACAGAGAGGAGTGTTAGTGAATTTGAACCATGCTGGGTTCGTTAGTAGTGATTTTAGGCACAAGCCGAATGACTGTCCCTTTTTGTAACATAGTCCATATTAAAATTCAGCGGTGTATACAAGTATTGTGATTGAAAAGGCAGCATTTATGGTTGGAAATCAGTAAATTATAGAATGGAATCAACAAGTTGGAACTTGGTAGGTACCGTTTATGTGGCCATAGTGGAAAATGGGCGTATGTATATGAGCGTGATACGCCGGAATTTCTGTGGATTGACTGGCCTAGGGTCGCGCAGTTAAATATTTCCCATTTAGTAAGGGAATACTAGTGGAATTTCTATGGCATGACGGGCTTGCGGTACGGAATTCGGATGATAATGAATAAAAACCATGCAAAGGTGCAGTTAATGGACGTTTGGGCAAGTTGTCTCCTCTGGGTCGCCCATTGATTACAGCAAAGATTAACAATTATAGCAGACACGGCTTTCGTTCCATTTTACAACTCAAGTTGTATGGAAGTCTTTGGAAATTTGGGGGAAAACTTATGACTTCCAGCGTGACTCGCGCCAGGGTTTTGACACCGCTCGGTCAAGTGAATACCCCTGGGCGTATTACAATACATTAGAAGGAGACGTCGATTACGACGATCTGCTCAAGAAATCACGCGAGCTTGTCAAATTCATCAAAAAATCAACTGTTCGATATAATTTCTTTCAATCCAAAGTAAAAGCTGAGTTCGGACGCAAGATTGAACTGCATCTTGACGTGAAGACGCGCTGAAACTCCATCCCAATAATGTTAGAGCCGCTAGTAAAGAAAGAAGTCGCCATCCGCGAGACACTAACCGAATTCAAGGCGCTGAAAATGATTGAGACATTGCATTTTGATGCTCTCAAAACTCTTTTGAAGGCAATGGAACCTGTGAAACTTGCTGTTGAGAATCTAAGTCGAGATGACGCGACGTTGATGAGTGCTGACACAATTTTAGAATTCATGTTCAACAAGCTCTCTATCCTGAATAATGACATTAGTACCAAGATCATGGAAAATTTGAAGTGTTGCGTTGTAGAGCGATTGAACAAGGATGTCATGAACCTCTTGCGCAGTCTCAAAGATCCATCTGTCGCCACGTCAATTTCGCAGGAAATCTAACGTCTCGTTTATTTGGAGACAGAGATGCAGAAGATGTCGTCGAACAGTCGTCAAATGATTCTGAAATTGTGAACTTGTCTCTTCAAGATGAATTGAATTTGTTGCTTCAAAAAGATGGATCATCAATTGCAGTCGGAGGGCAAGACGGTTTCAAATGGCTTAAGTCCGAATTCACTCTCTTCAAGAACTCTGGCCAGCGCACTGAAAATCTCCAGAAATTGTACAACGCAATTCTATCCATAAACCGACATCAAAGGACGTTTAAAGAGTTTTTTCGGTCTTGAAATATTATTATAAAATGTAAAAATGTATTGATTTAGAACTTATCACGAAAGGTATATAATAAAACGGTGTTCATCGCAAATTTATGCTATTGACTGTAAAATTAGTGAAAAAATGGAAAAAACAGTAAAAACAGCTGTTAACAGCTGCTTTTTGAAAATTGAAAACAGTAAACAGCTCTTTTTCAAAAATGTCTGTTTTTCAGAAACCCTAAGTTGCTCATTTTAAATAACCCATCGTTGTGCAATAAGTGAAGCATACTATAAACGCAAACATTCTCTGGAGCGTAATATAAATATTGAACATCTTGGTACGAGAAAGCGTGTTGCCACCACTGATGGAAGACGAACATACTGAAGAAGACCTGAAAAACGCCGTCAAAATAAAATGAAAACAGTCACCAGTAGTGACAAACCTCTGCTAATAGACTTTCAGGTCAAGTCATGGCTATTTTAAAAAAAAATCGTTACAAGGATCAACGCAGTAAATGAGTATTCTCCGTGTTTGTGTTTCATACTTTAGTGTAGGAAGCAATCTGTTTTTATCATGCAATTTTGTCTGAGACTTAACAGAGCAGATTGATGAATTTGAACAGAACACAAATTCATCCGGTTCTAACTAGATTTGGAAACATACCTTCTTCAGTATGTTGACACCCTAATCAACGTTCCCCCTAAGCTGCACGCGCGCGAGTACGCACAGCTGCTAAGAAGCAGCAGAGAGGGTGAACCCTACAACGTTTTTAGACAAAATTTGATTGAAATCCTAAAACGAGCCGTCCTATAATCTTATTTTAACCAAAAGATGGCGAATCCTACAACGTTTTCAGACAAAAAAAATTGATTGAATCCTTAAAACGATCCGTAGGATTTCGTTGAAATCTCCCTACGAAATCATTTTAGCTAAAAAAATGAAAACGATTTTTTAATTAATTTTGGTCGCAACTTGTTGTCATCCACCCTCTCTGCTGCTTAGTGATTTCATCACTGGTTAACAAAAAATAATAAATGATTTTAACCAAATATTTGATCCAGTCCGATACGATATCGTGTCCGAGGATCATGTAGATTTATTGTTGCGAATCCGTGCGGAGTCGACTGAGCATGACTAAAGAAATCTCGAAATTGATTGAAGTCCATATCAGAGCACCATGTCTGCCAAATATTTCTAAGAGTATGAGTATCAACTCCGTTGAATACAGACAATAAATTGCAGTTATCTCTGATGACTTTTGGAACCTGAGTGTAGCGTTGAGTGACATATATCACGTCAGTGTTTTTGTGACGCCCCCGGGAAAAGATCCTAGCAGGATTTTTTTGTTTATCCAACATTATATCGTCGTATACGACTAAATTGTTAATATCTCCATCAATATCATCAATGCTCGGTGCTTCATCGATATCGGTTATAAAATCAATGGCGTTCTCACCGCTAATTTCTGATGCATTCTCGTTAAAATCTTTTAGCACTTCATAACATCGTTGATCATCTACGCTAGGGGCAATTAAATACAACTTATCCCACTTCATCCATCTCATTATTAAATTGAGTAACAATTGCGTTTTACCGGATCCAGATGGCCCGATTATAATCATCCGGATAGAGTTTGGTAGCGCTGCATGATGCTTAACCGGTTCTCTTGTTTTAGTCGCTGAAAAATCAATTATATCCATATCTCTATACATAAATTATGGATCTATATTGTGTGAAGTGCAAAACGCGTACTGGCACAGAAGATGTGACGACAGTTACAACTAAAAATAACCGATCAGCGCTTTCTGGTAAATGCATGCAATGTGGTACAAAGAAATTTAGATTTGTGTCTATGAAATCTGATTTAAAAAAAAACGAGGAGGTGATATCGCAGCCAAATTGGCAAAGCTCCCTGGAACCCCATGGGCAAAGTACCCCGGAGAAAAGCACCTTCCCGGATATAGCTACTGTGGACCGGGAACCAGACTTGATATCAGACTCAATAATCAAAATCAACCCAACCCCGGTGAAGAACCAATAAACGCCATTGATAAGGCCTGTCACCTTCATGATGTTGCTTATAAAAGCAGCAATCTGCAACACAGGCATCTAGCAGATGTGAAATTAATTCATGCGTTAAATGCTATTCCTGATAAATCCTTCAAAGAAAAATTGGCTTCATTTTTGATAAAATCGGCTATGAAAAGTAAATTGATGTTAGGTGCCGGTAATTAATAATATGGAATCAATTTATTATTCCCCAAGAGGATACTGGAGGGGTAAATCAGCAGTCCATAAACTCGCTAGCGCTGCAAAAGTGAAAAAAACCACTGCGGCTAATTGGTTATCCAAACAGGCACTATGGCAAATTTATCTACCACCGCCTAAACAAATTCAATTCTCGCATTTTGATGTGACCGCTCCTAATGAAGTTCATCAGGCTGATATATTATTTCTGCCACATGATCGTGGTTACAAATACGCGCTAACCGTAGTTGATATTGCAAGTCGATACAAAGAAGCAGAACCGTTAAAAACAAAATCAGCCACTGAAGTCGCTTCTGCATTTGAAAGGATTTATCGACGAGGTCCTCTGCACTGGCCAAATCTATTGCAGGTTGATCCTGGTAAGGAATTTCAGGGTGCAGTATTATCTACAATGAAACATCATAATGTCACCATACGACGAGGGCATACTGCGCTACATCGCGATCAGGCCATTGTAGAACGATTTAATCGGACGATTGCTGAGCGGTTATTTGGATATCAATACGCAAAAGAATTCATCCAAGAAAAGCGATCCCGTGAATGGGTTAAAAGATTACCATCTGTGATTACTGCACTGAATAACGAGATTACTAGAACAATCAACATGAAACCTATCAACGCGATTAAAAAGAAGTCAATACCCGTACAACCACAAAAAGATTTCAAAGAACCAATTCTTGGTAGTAATGTCATTGTGAGGTACTTATACGAACCAGGAGAGCTTGAAGGGGGTAGAAAAAGGGCTACTGATCCTATTTGGAGCGTCACTACGCATAAGATATCTACTATAACACGATCAACTGGTAGACCTCCAGTCTATAAACTGGATTCAACTGCCCCTCAGCGGGGTTTTACTCGACAACAATTACAAGTGATTCCCGAGGATACTCAATTGCCACCGCATGGTCTTAACTAGCACCGTTGCGTCTATTGCACTCAAGACAAGTCAACATCACATTATTTCTGACATGACCGAGACTGTTATTTTTTCTGTCTACGGTGAATTGGCGAGGATCCTTATCCGAATACTGCCAACGCATTATACAATTGCAACTCGCGCAGTGATTATTCTGTTGTTTCTTCAAAGCTATTATTAATTCAGCATCAATATCAAATTCTCGTTGTTTTTTTTTGTCCTGTTGTTTGTAACCGGAGAGTTTTTTATTAATGATGCTAACATCAATATCATTTATTGTGGTGTCATTATCATCGAAAACAATTCTTCGAAGCTGATTTATTCTTCGTACTCTGGATACTGCGAGATAGACTAAATTCGACCATTCGATGTGATTATCCACCATCCAAACAATTGTATCCGATATAGTCAATCCCTGTGAAGAGTGTATTGTTGCTGCGTATCCTAGAGTCCACGGGGATTTATTAGCACGCAATGCATCTTCAACGACATTGATATCAACCAGCACAATATCATTTAATACCAGAATTTGTTTTTCACTCTGTCCTGGAATATCAACTTCAATGTTCTGTTTTCGTGTATCCGATGGCCTATAACAAAGGGGTACTGGAAGCGTTGCAAATTTTTCTTTATGCAATTCAAATAACTTCATCTGAAGTGTGTCCCTGACTATTTTTCTACTTGCAATTATCAAATCATTTGGTCTCCATGTTTCCCAGAAATCATTCATTGGAGTTTCTGAAATCACTTCACGCGCTATTTCGCACTGGATTCTATCCGGTTGTAATCTAATTAGTGCTTTGAACTCGCGTAATTTTTTATCAAGTGATCTATAATCAGTGGTGATTTCTTCATAGTAGTCTACAAAACCCTTTAGCCATTCATGTGGAGATGAACCGACAAATGGTGGTGGTTGGCCGTGATCACCGCACATGACGACTTTTGTGTTTTTGTTTAACAACCACTCAAGAAATGTTTGTAATACATCTAATGACACTGTGCATATTTCATCCCAAATGATGATTTTAGGAATGAATTTATCACCCATACGCTCAGGAGTCCATTTGTCACCTTTCCATCGAAAAAAACTGTGATAAGTGCAAGCATTTACCCCTCGCTGTATCATCTCTCTGGCAAGTCTGTGAGTCGGTGTTAGCACAATCATGTTTGTGAAATCCGTATGATTTTTCCCACGGAATAATTCAATTGCACGAGTTGTCTTTCCTGACCCACCACAACCGTTTAAATAAACTGTCTTGTATCGACATATTGGATCAGATACCGGTGGTGCATTAGAAAATTCTGATTGAAATTCAATACGGTTACAACAAAGATATTTATCATCCATGGCAACGTCTGCGGATTCACAATACTCATGTAGCATCTCCTTTTTAAATCGCCAACGCCCCCAATTTTCTTCGGGATCTGTGAATTTAGCTACAGCTGATTTGTACTTATTGTGTATATACATCGAATCAGTGGCCACTCTAACCGCGGTATTAGGAAATCTATTTATCATCGAAAATAGATTAATAGAAGCATAGGCTAGCATTGAACTTCTCAAATGTGTGTACTGGGAATTATATCCATCACAGTAGGTAACAACCGTACCTAATTTCTCACCATTGGATAGAAAAGCATCCTTACGGGATACAAGTTTTCCCTGTTTCATTAAATCCGCTACAAGAAAATCGTATTCAGCGACATCTGTGATTAACCGCGAAGAGTATTTTGCGTTGTCGTACCGTCCACCTTGAGTGAATTTACCGATTATTCTTCGTCCGAGATCTTTTGCTTGTTCTTTTTTAATTTCAAATAACTTCTTAGACCAATTTATGATTTCTTCTTCACTGAAATCAGGGAATTGTTTTCGTAGTTCGCTGATTATTCTATCTAGATCGGGTTGTGGTAGCCAAACTTCTTTCTGAGCTCGATAGCATATAATAGCCTCGGAAACAATCAACGATATTAGCATACCACAATCAATCATATATCTCAATAGCACTATTGGCATCCAGGCCTTTTCAGATAGATGTCTACCGAGCCAAACATAACTACACGGATGTAATCCTGACGCTAATTCGAATGATATCACACGAGCGAATCCGGTTAAATCAAAATCAGGTAATGGTCCATTAATCGCAACACGAGTCATTTCATGCGTGGGGTGTCCAAATCGTTTGAAGTACTCAGCGCATTCCCCATACCCGAGAAAACTTCCGGGATAACACGCGGCTATATCAATTGAAATCATACCATCACGTGAGTATTTCGTATTCCACAATCCTCCATGACCAAATTCGACGCAACTCGATTTAACATCCTCAAGAAAATCACTTCGTGTTGGACGCCATGAGTTTTTTTCTCTTGCGAAGTGAGCTACCACTGATGGAATAGTAAAACTATCCGTGAGTAGTTTTTCATGGAAACTCTCCGGTGAAAAATCATTAGCGATTTTTCTCATTCTGTTATCTAATTCTTCAACGCGATATAATTCACCATTTGGTTTTACAAATTGATCGAATCCTTCATCACTTCTAAGTAACCACACTGACACAGGATCATCCTTACACAACGCATTAATAGCATCAAATAATTTCTCTTCATAGAAAACATCCCCGACGAACTCCTTAGGGATATATTTCACGGTTCGTTCTCGTGGAAATATTGTTACCGCAGGTGTCCACGCGTGTTTGTTATGATCAATAATCTGTATTGGTGCTCCATTTTTGTTATATTTCGGTTCGTATAAAACCTCTCCGGTTATCGTCATAACTGTTATTGGAAATCTTAATGATGTTTCTAACTTAGCTATATCAGAAATCTTTGCACCGTTCTGTTTCACTGTCAGTTCCCACTCGGTTATTTTTTTTCGTCTTAGATCAGTTAGTTTATTTCCTCGGGATGCATTTGTGAAGTGCTCCATTACCCGTGTTGCTACACAATTAAGCCCTGACGAATATTTCATAGGAGCTAGTTTTGCGATATCGGGTTTATCATTTAACGGATATAGCCCATAAACCATTGCTGTTACGGGATAAGATCTTTCGTAGTATGGTTTGTCAATGCCGGTTAGAATCCCTGGTTTGGAATCTCTACTCACAATGACAGCTTTTTTATTCTTGAGGATTGGTTCAAATTTATCCTTAATAATCCATTTGCCATCGACTTCGATAATGAATTTGATTCGGAAAAAATACCGTTTTTCCCCAACACGTGAAATTATCACTGCTGCTTTTTCATCATTCATGGTAGCGTCAACAACACCATCAATTCGAAATGTTGACCAACAATAGGATGCTCCATCACGCTTGAATTCATTAAAACAGTCTCTGATTTTATTAATCATGGCTTTATCAAGAATTTTATTCTTTGGTGTATCAGAGACTATATCGAGATTGAATTGAGCATCTTTCCAGGATAATTTCTTGGACGCTTTTGAAATCCGAAGGATTTTGGGTTTATCGAGATTAAATTTGATACGTTTTTTGGGTCTATCGAGATTAAATCTAGGACTGATTTTCAATAATCTCTTAAACTCTTTCATGTTTCCGTCTCTTGGACGTTTGTTACGTTTTTTTGGTCTATCGAGATTAAATCTAGGACTGATTTTCAATAATCTCTTAAACTCTTTCATGTTTCCGTCTCTTGGACGTTTGATACGTTTTTTGGGTCTATCGAGATTAAATCTAGGACTGATTTTCAATAATCTCTTAAACTCTTTCATGTTTCCGTCTCTTGGACGTTTGATACGTTTTTTGGGTCTATCGAGATTAAATCTAGGATTGATTTTCAATAATCTCTTAAACTCCTTATCAGCATTGAATTCAGCATTTTTCGAAGGCGTTTTCCTTAACTCCTTCATTCTATAATTAAAACAAGCATTTAAATGAAAGATTTTTATATAATGAATCACTGCAAGTGGCTTATGATTGGATCAGTAATCCCGTGTAACAAATCATGCAGAAATGAGTTTTGTGGGTATCATATGCAAAGCTATCGTCGTGGAAGCCTTGGTCCGTTACCCTGTATTCTATGTGGAGTTGGGGTTAGGGGGAAATCTCAGTTGTGTTTGAATTGCGGTGGTAAGCGATACAGGGAGTTGAAGCGATATTATGATAAAAGAATAAAAAATGGACAATCAATCAGAAATTATGACCCTGACGCTGACAAAGTCAGTATTCTTGACGCTGACAAAGTCAGTATCCTTGACGCTGACAAAGTCAGTATCCTTGACGCTGACAAAGTCAGTATCAAGGATAAAATCATAAGAACCCCTCAAGACTACATCGAAAGATTTATCATTAAACCAAACAATGAATTAGACAAACAATAGTATTATATATACGAATGAACCAAGAATTCAGACAACACCCTGTGATCATAAATTATGAAGCATCCAGTGATGGTACTGTCAGAAACCGTAGACTTAAGAAAACGGTTGGTTTTGTGACTAATCAAGGGTATTTGATGTTTGGTGTTGGAAAGAAAAAATATCACAATCATCGTTTCGTGTATGAGTGTTTTTATGGATTGATCGAGGATGGTTTTGTTATCGATCATAAGGATTCTAATCCAAAGAATAATTCTTTATCAAATCTAGAAGTTGTTACACAGAGTGAGAATTTGAAACGAGGAAAGACTGGCATTTGTTCAAAAAAAGCGAGACCTGTGAAATCTTTGAATACGATAACTAACGAAGAAAAAATATTTCAATCAATGAATGAAGCCGGTAGACACTTCGATATTTGTCGATCTTCAGTACGATTTGTTGCAGAGGGGATTTATCGATCTGCGATTTCTAAAAAGACGGGACAAAAAGTTCAATTTAGTTATGTCTAATGCGTCATATTTTTCATTTAGAAATATATCATTGCTATAGAATAATGAATTCTGAAAACATGAATAGCATCATATCCGAGATTTCAAAATTGAAAACTTGGGATATTGAACTATCGGATGGTTTAAATCCTGATCAAATCATGTCTGATTACCAGGATATAGAATACGGAGTTAGCACTAACAAGTATATGCTACCAAAGAAGTATGCACTCATCAAAAGAATTCAGAATTCTATTAAGGACTCTCTCGCATTCTCCAGTGACGTAAGTGTGTTCGCTCCGTTATATACCATCGTAGAACGAATACGAAAAGAATTGGGGTACGAATACGAATTGAAAAAGGAGGTTAATTCTAAAGTTAGAAACCTACGGGCGTTAATTCAAGAAAATGAACAATTTTGATTGACCAACCATTTATCATTATTTGATTGCCCGACCATTAATCATTATTTGATTGTGACCGTCCCTCATAGAGATTTTAATTTTTTTTAGCATTTTTTGATTGATAATGTCAAAATCAGTGAATAAAAAATTGATGGCTGGTTCGGATTGATCAATGGAAAAGTGGGGAAACTATCAGTATTATTATTTTTATATACAATTTTGATAGTTTCCCCATCATTGAACGAAGCTGTTATAGGATGAAATAACACTTCCATGGTGGTATCAAAAATCATCCGACATGTCAAAAAAGTGAGGGAAGTGTCAGTATTAATTATTTTATATACAATTATGACACTTCCCTCATCATTGATATAGCTGTTAAAACACTTCCATGGTGGTATCAAAAATCATCCGACATGTCAAAAAAGTGAGGGAAGTGTCAGTATTAATTATTTTATATACAATTATGACACTTCCCTCATCATTGATATAGCTGTTAAAACACTTCCACGGTGACTTTGTCACTGGTGTTAGGTCGGATTGAAAAATTGTTTTACAATTGAAAAATTGTTTCTGATTTCAAATAATGGTCAATGAAGCATTAACAACCCGATTGGCTCGTGAACGACTGGATGCAATCAGGAGATTTGTACCAATTCGTGACTCTGTACGGAATAAACTACAACAACGACAGAGTTTTCAGACTGATTTTGCTGCGGGATCTGAAGAATTGTTTAAACCAGTAACCACAGCAACGAAGGGAGTAGAGCGCGCTTTACTGGGAGATGGTCCCGAGACGGGGAAATCTGTTATTGGTGAACTCGAAAAAATAGCAGCGAAAACTGAACAAACAGAACAGGCCGTACAAAAAATAGAATCAAAAAGAACAGTTGATGGTTTACGCGTGAGATTTAACGAGGAAGGGTTAGCAGAAATTGATAAGACTGATCCAGCAGAAATTCCTGCGCTTGTTGTTACGTCCTATGAAAACAGAAAAAAATGGTTGAAACCAGAACATCATAAATATGTTACGAATATAACTCACTGGGCTGATATATTCTATAAAATCAAAACTGGAAAAAGTCAAAAAAAGACAGATAGTGCATCATATATTGATTATATCAATAAGGTGGGTAACGTGTATAATCAATATGAAGAACTAAAACAACAACAAAAACCGCCAAAATTGCAAAGGCGGCGACAGCAACCTGCAAAGAAAATATCTTTTTCACCTAAAAAACAACAAATACCACGTGATGATGATGATTATGATTCTCCTGGTTATTTACAAAAAGCCGATTTAGACGAAATGGAAAAAATGGATGTAGCAATGGGTTATAGCGGAAGTGGATTAAGAGATTCCAGTGTTTCATGTCCTGGTAGTGTTCTCAGTGATATATCACGATTAGAAGTTCTTGTAGGAGGATTCCGAGCTGGAAATAACTCTCCAGAAATAATTAATGAAGCAGCTGATATCTGTAGACGGTTATTTCAGGGTGGTATCATAGATATCAGCACATATCGAGATTTCATTGGCGAGTTAGTGGAAAGTGGGTATCACAGTGATTGAATAAAAACGCTAGCGTTTCCAATTGAAAAATTGTTTCTGATTTAAAATAATGATCATACACTACAATCATGATAAACCAACCCCCGTCTACGTAGTTAATTCACGGTTTCCGGTTTATAGAGCATACTACGGAGATGGTTTAGGCAATACCATTGCAGGGTTATTTGCGAGAATGGCTCCAAAAGTGATGCCGTTGGCTAAACAACTAGGAATGAAAGCAATTGATGTTATTCGTGATAAGGGTATTGGTGCTGTTGGAGATCTTCTTGCCGGAAAAGCGTTTTCAACTGCGAAGAATAAATTAACATCATTAGTGAGACGAAAAAAGAAACCGGTACCATTGCCATCTACAGCGGAAATGCCTGCGAGTGTTAGTAGAATTATAAATAACGCAGTAGATGAAAAATTAGCATCATTGGTAAATCAAGGGGACCAAAATAACATGATAGCAAACATGATAGCAGGAAGTGGCTTTAAAAAAACACGACGATGAAATGGGAAATCGCGATTTAGACTCTGATAAATAGAATAAAATGTTCAAAAGGTCACCTGATCCAGCATTTGATATGGATGCCCCAGTGAGTAAGGATGATTCTGTACGCGATTTTCAATTTTATTCTTATCACGCAGTACAACCAGATCTCCGATCGCGAATTGAACTTCAAGTTCATGATACCAGTAAATACTTCCTACCGTGTGAGGCATTTATCGAAATCGAAGGAGAACTTGTAACAAATGTTGCAGCTGATACCCCATATGACATAAACCCAACTACACGAGTTGGTTTTGTTAATAACGGCATAATGGCGTTATTTGAAAGCGCTAGATATCTCATTGATGGAAAAGAAATTGAATCCATTGACCGTGAAGTTGATGTTGCAACAACAATAATCGGGTTAGCGAGATATTCTGATGATTATTCAAGATCAGCGGGTCCATCTATGATGTTTTCTAAGGATATCACTGATCACCCTGAACACAACCAGTATTCTAGAGTCAAGGCAACACAAGCTACCGCAGTTGATCCAGCACCAGCCGGATATACAAGACCAGCTGGTACTTTTGATGTCATAAATAATATCATTAACTACAACCTAGGGTTTGCAACACGTGTAGCAACGTTGCAAGGACAGCGTCGACAATTTTCATGTGCAATTCCACTGCATCATATATTCGGATTCTGTAGAAACGTCCGAAAAGTTATTTATGGAGCTAAACACACAGTAGCGCTTGTACGAAAGGGTACTGATAATGATGCAATCTGGCGTGATGTTGGTGCTCCCGAGGGTAAAGTCATTTTATCAAAACTAGCATTATGGATGCCAGTATTAACTCCATCAATCACAGCAGAAGAAAAATTATTATCATTTATGGAACAAGGAGGAAAGTCGTTGTTGAGTTGGTTATCAGTGACCACTGATATCAAACAGGATAATGTTGATGATATATTTACTTGGCATCTGGCATCAAAACAAGGTGTTTCAGCTCCACGTCATATATTCGTAGCGTTACAGAATAATGCGCGAGTTGGTAATCAAGAACGAAGCCATATGATATTTGATCAGTTAGGTGTTAGAGAAGTCTCGCTGAGAATAAACGGCCAACAGGAACCATCTGAGGATATACAACTCGATTACACTCACAACCATATTGCACGTGTATATCATAATCTATTGTCGTTTATGGCACGTGATCAAAATGTGGATACTGGTTTGCAAATATCACAATTAGATTTTAAAAGCCTCTATCCGATCTATTACTTCTCACTGGAACATCTCGATTTGATGAGACAATCTGTCGTTGATATACACTTTAGAGCCCGTGTAACCCGTCCTGGTGGTATTGCTAATTATAGAGCGGTTGCTGTCATTCTCAGTGATAAATCAATGCTACTTGAAGGTGTTGGTGGAAGAATGAGAGTGGTAGATGCACCAGTGGAAAACATGTAAACGATTTAGAATCAATCAATTATGTATAATGTCATATAGTGTTATTAGTGTTGCGTTAACTCCTGGTCAAATCAAAAAATTGCAATCAGAATCGGCTAAAAAATGTGGAACCACAATCACGTTGAAACCCAACCAAATGACTGGTGGTGCAAATAAACTATCGCTGACAACTCGTCAGGTGAAACATTTCAATGATGCACTTGTAGCAAAAAAAGGTGTTCAGATCACTCTCTCTGCGGCTGCTATCAAAAATATGATTAAAACAGGCGGTATATTTCCGTTGTTAGCTGCGATTCCAGCATTGATTGCAGCAGCAGCCCCAGCGGTGGCTAAAGCAGCGGCGTTAGGAGCCGTTGGTACTGCAGCAGGAATGGCACTAAAGAAGGCAACTGGGAAAGGATATAAAAAAAAGGGAAAGGGTCTAAGACTACCAGGAACCCCGTATTCGTGGTACAGCGGAAAGGGTCTAAGACTACCAGGAACGATTTATTAATTCGGGAATCGAAGATTCCTATGTCCAATTTTGATTTAATGGATGCTGCTAAAAAGCTGGCGATTAAAAATTTCAGAGGTGTCTTTATGAAAGATCAATTACCACATCAACCAAACAGCGTTGAAACAGGTATTATTAATCTCGATAACAGCACCGGACCCGGAACTCACTGGGTTGCATACGCTATTGATCCACGTGGGATTGTTTATTTCGATTCATATGGATTAGCCCCACCAAAAGAGTTTTTGCGTTATATAAAAACCCTTCCAATGAAGACTTGGTATTCTACGCTACCAACACAAACGATGATTGACCCACCAATATGTGGCAGCGAAGTATTAAATGTCCTTGACGCTATTTCAAACTCCTTGAGTAACCCAAACGGAAAACCACCACATGTTGTCGTTAATGAATACACTAGTAATCGCTTTTTAGAGAGAGAAAGAGTTTTACAATAACATGATTGATATTTGGGGGAGATCTTTGAAACCCAAACCCGATGGCACTGCACCACCTGATTCTGTCAAGGATGTAAAAAAACTAATCAAAGATGAAATAGCTGAGACGTTGAACTTAACAAATGTTGATCCTAATGAAATAGTTGTATTTCAAGACAAACAGGGTAAATTGAAATCCAGTGATGTGTCCTTGGATGATATTTTAGTTAAACAACGAAACGCAATCGAGAACACCGTTGCGTTATTTTCCGATCAGGGTAAACTCAAACCGGGTGTACTCATTTCGACGATTACAGATCGATTAAAAACTATCAACGATGAGTTAAACAATTCTATAGTTGTACTAAAAACACTTGAATCTAAAATTGAAGAAAACGGAAAACAGTTTATATCATTTCGTAGAAATATCATTGATAAATTTATTGGAACCCAGTTGGATAAAATAGAAATAAAACTCCCTGATATTAAAAAATCCATCGATGAGACGAAAAACTTCATCGAAGCCGTCAAAGGTGATTTTTCGAGGATGATAACAATCATTGAAAAAACAAAAATTCCTCATGAGAAAACCAACAACGTGGTATACACAATCCAACACGGATCATTTGAGTGGACACCTACAAACAACAAATTAAATATCACTGCAACCGTTAAGGGTATTTATCGATTAACACTAGTAACACCATTAACTCAATTTGATATATCATCGTCGAGTTCATCCGGGGTCAATAATACGATTTCAACGATCATCGACAAGGATACAACTGAAAAGTTCACAATCACATATGCTGATAAAAGTTTGGTTAGAGTCTCAACAACGTGGTATGTGGAATTCGTAGCGGATTTAAGTAAATAACTAAATTGAAAGGATTTCACAATTGAAAACGCTAGCTTTTTTAAAATAACAACAATGACTTTGTCATCGACGCAATGTCGCTATGATCAGGTCAGAGAATTTCAAAATAGACTCAAAACCCTCACTGAGGAGTATCAAATAAAAATAAAAAAATACCGACGAAGAATCACCGCAATTGATATTATTATGTACTCGGTGTCAAGCGTTCTCACTGGCGCAGGAATAATACTTGCATCGGTTACAATGATTGCCCCGGTCGTAGTTCCAATTTGCATTTCTACGGTGGCTACAATCGGGGGTATATCAACCGGGATAGCAAAAAAGATATCATCATGCAGCCAGAGTAAACTGCAGAATTACCTACTTCAATTTCATATTGCATCAACCGCATACTCGCAATTATCATTGATGATATCATCGTCACTCGATAATACAATTATATCAGATAGTGAATTCTCAGCGATGGTCAGTATTTTTGATTCCGCGATATCGAAATTAGAGCGACAACATGAATATAATAACAATGACAACATCGATGGAATTAGAAAACACGAACCCAAAAAACAAAATGATCTCAATAATATCAACCATACCAGATTGTGAGTTCTCAGTGATGGTCAGTATTTATGATTCCTCGATACCAAAATTAGAAATAAATCATGAGTATAATAACAATGACAACACCGCAGGAATTACTTCAACGAGTAGTGGAGAACACGAACCCAGTACAAACAAGTATGATATCAATAACATCAACGAAACCCGAGTTTAGTGTGAATTTCCCTAGCCCAGTCCCCGTGAAGGAGATAGCGCTAGCAAAACTACGAGTATATCACAGTTGGCCTAATATCAGATCAAAATCATTTGGTGGTCAACAACCCAATAATTCTTTAGTGTTTGCAAATAAGAATAAAGATGACGGGACTCCAGACTGGAAAGTTGTTTCGATACCAACAGGGTCATACCAAATCGAACAAATCAATAATGAATTAGCGCGTAGAATAAAATCGATTACTGGAAAAGAATCAAAAATCGCTATAACGGTTCATGAGCCGACGCTATCATCTGCCATTGAAATAAACTCAGAAGAATATGTCGTAGATATCTATCAAAGCTCAATAAGAACCGTACTAGGATGGCCTGAAATCCCACCCCGGGAAAAAACCGTTAAATTACCAGAACCACAAAAAAATGATTATATCACCGACAAAATAAACCCCGATAATCCAATAAAAAGTTATAAAGATTACCAAACCAGTGATTTTCTTTATTTCTTCTACACCCCAATTGAAGAAGAGGATGTGGGGAATCAAGAAGGATATTATGTTGCTGACGATCTTAAAGTTATGGATAATTTTAGATCGATGGAATATGATTTTTTACTATTGTTAATATCCATTAAATCCGGCTCTCTCACCCGAGATGAATTTATCAGCGTTGTAAAAATATGTAACAAAATCATCAATGACATGGAAACATTTAATTCACAAATTATTCGAGTTATACTAGATGATAATCACCCCAAGTCGAGAACAGAATTTGCACTGATCTATAATATCCGCGTTGAAGATATTCCAACATTCAAACTACAAGGATATAACGTACCGGAACTAAAAAAACTACTCAGTGATGCCATCGATGTTGGTTTCAAAATAATTCATGATACGTGGAAAAAAACAGCATCACCGGAAATAAAAATCCTCAAACACAATAATGACCCAGACGGTGGCGGCAGGCATATCGCTCCGTTCAACGTGAATATTTCATCGGTGATTGCGCTCAATTTAGTGTGTGATGTTATTGAAGGAAGCTATCAAATTAATCTCGAACGATCAAATCAAGCTCAGCAAGGGTATATTCTTTATTCATTTGCACCAACAGCTCCTCCAGGATTTTTAATAATTGAGTCTCCGGTTAATCCAGTCTATATGCGATGCCATAATAATTCATTAACCAGAATTAATTTCAAACTCACCGACCAGTCCAATAATCTGATTGATTTACAAGAAGAGGTGTTAGTGATTAGTTTGTTTGTGAGATCCTAAAGGATTTTCGTCCTAAGGACTTTCATCATAAAGACTGGTTAAAATCATTTATTATTTTTTGTTAACCCAGTGATGAAATCACTAAGCAGCAGAGAGGGTGGATGACAACAAGTTGCGACCAAAATTGATTAAAAAATCGTAAAATCTTCGTTTTCATTTTTTTAGTTAAAATGAGATTTCGTAGATTTCAACGAAATCCTACGGATCGTTTTAAGGATTCAATCAATTTTTTTTGTCTGAAAACGTTGTAGGATTCGCCCTCTTTTTGGTTGAAATGAGATTATAGGACGGCTCGTTTTAAGATTTCAATCAAATTTTGTCTAAAAACGTTGTAGGGTTCACCCTCTCTGCTGCTTAAGACATCCTCGTGCTGATAAAAATGAAGTGCAGAAGGATTATGTTGTTTCAGCATGAAAGTATTCACTTGTTTTATTGAACTTATATCATTGTCTGAAATCGAATTTAACAGTAGACGGGATTGAAATGTAACAGTATAAGTACCTACCATGTGAAATTTGTACCTTGATGTGTAGTTAACTCAAATATTTTTTTCTTTTGGATATCTTATTAGAAGAACTGTAGGGCTTTTAGTTATCAAGTTCACATTTATTTCAGTGCAAAAAATGGTATGTTTATGTAATTTAAAGTTATGATATATTTTAATGTGTGTAAGTTGATGATGATAATGTTCATTGTGACCAAAGTTGTTGGTGTGGTATTTTTACAATGTACGTATGATTTATACACAGGGTCTGTGTTTCAGTTAAGAAAAAACCACATTAATATTTAATTAATTTTATTTTAAAATACTTAATTACAAATATCAAGATTGTAACCCAATCGAAACCTTCTGTTATTTAGACCGATTAATATTAATATCCATTTTATTTTCAAATACATACAATGTATAAAATACATACAATAACATATTTAGTCATGTCAAAATACGCTCAAAATATGACTGAATCTTTGTGTTTTTCAGGAATATTAGAATATTATTTTTAATTGAATAATTTATGAAACACATATTCCAAAATGCAAATATATTCAAGCACATAAAATAAAAGAAAACCACCAATATTCTGAATCATACTTGTTATATGCTGAAAACATAAGGAGGTCTTGAGTGTTCTTCAGGAAGATTGGTTTGTCAAGGGACAAAAAGACGCAAGGTACAGATTATATTACTATAGTAAAAATACCCCTAGCCTAAATCTTGAATAATGTACACCCTAAATGCATGTATTATGAATACTTAGTATATATATCTTTATCATGGGTGAACCAAGAAATTTTGGATCTGCTGATACTGCTCCTCTTCCAGGATAGTATTCCAACAAATATTTATATATTCCAGCTATTTTAACACAACTTTATTTGGAGGCCCCTCGCTAGTTCCCAAGACTATTGTAGCTGGTAACCATTGAGATGTCCCCAACTGTTGTCATAGTTTATAAAGGCTTTTATATGCCTGACTGTTGTCTCCAAACGTCTGTGTTATGTTGTAATTACATATATAAAATCTAAAAGAATTTAGATACAAAAATTTCTTTTAATATTGCTTTCTATTTTTAGTTTGATCTTCCCTCTTTTGGTACTTGTCGACGTATTCGTTTAGGTACCTCAAAGTTCCCACTTTTAATTGAGATTATGAGGGTCTTACTTGCACATACTTGAAAGAGGTCACCATGCCTAGCCTTATAAAAACAGAGCCACCTTTGCTTTATTTATTAGTTGTCGTGCTGCTCTTTATACGATGGCACATCCTTTTGTGTTACATCGAGCAATTTATTTTAGTCTTTTACATATCAGGTTCTTCAAAATTTAGAAATTATTTTTCTTGGAATTTCCGGAGCTCGTTGTGTTTAGGGATATTTCCCATGCACTCAGTCATGCAATATGACTCGTAGGCTGTATCAACATGTAATTTCTTGTATTAAATCCATTCTTCCAATATAGACTTTTATTATCATTTCGGGATCCACTATCCGTATCTTGGATGGGGTACATTTAACCACTGCCGGCAATAATTGGTTTTTCACTGTATTTTGTTTGATGTTTAGTCCTTTTCAATTTAAGCCGACCCTCTTTCCTCATTTTGTCTAAAACTTGGTATAAAGTCAAAATGGTAACAACAAAAAAATCCAAGAATAAAAGTCATTGGGGAAAAAGAGTTATATTTATACCTATATATGTCTGTGTCCACGTGTGTATGTGTGCTGTTATTGTGCAAGGAAACCACGCTAATCGGTTAGTAGTGTACATGATTCCCCTTGATCTGCCTGTATGAGCGTCCCTGTGATGCGTTTTCTGAGTTCTGCTACAGGCCTGTAAACTTTGTGTGGCGCCATGTAACATGGCCCTGTGGTATATATGCTTCCGTCATCGCACAGGTCCTGTGTTCCCTTCTGTAAGACATTTTGTACCAAGAGTGTAATTATTAGATAAATATTATTTAAAACTCATCCCATATTTGTATAGTGAGTGTTATGTATTAGTAATTATTGAAAGGAAGATACCATCTTTTTTCAACAAAAAGCAAACAGAGACTCGGACATCTGTGGCATAAGCATCCCGCTCGTGCATAGGAAGATACCACTCCCTATGGCAGGACGGTATACTGGAGCCCATCTCCAACAGTGGTCATATCCCTATAGGGGTTTGTGAGGAAAATGTTAATTCATTGAGTAGACACCTCTATCCCTAGAACCTGTCCATATTTAAACAGTTGTAAATACATATGTGACCCAGGACCTGTGTCTTGTACCAATGAGGGAGCGAGTGAGTGAACGATTGATCAATGTGCATGATTATTTTGCTTCACGAGTAATAAAATCGACTCCCCATTCATTCTAACAAACAGATTCTGGCATTCCTACTCTATTTCTTGAGACGTAGAGCAGTACGAGTCGTGAATATGAAGAGCACTAAAGACCAGGGATTGAATATAATTTCGAAAAAGTATGCCCTTCTAGTCTGGTCTCTTTCGGGAAATTGACGCACCCGCCCATCCACAAATCTCCTGCTGCACTGCAGGTTGGATTTGGTTAGAGGCTAAAGGAGTAAACCTTAAAATAAAATATGGACTGGAGATGGAAACCCCTAGGAGAACACCAAACTGACAATGAGCATATATTCTACTACAGTGGAGAGTTGGACAAGTCCATAAATGGCGTAGGCTTCCTTGTACACAAAGCCATCAAGGGATCTGTGCTTGAATATCTCCCCATATCTAGCAGAATCATCTCCATTCGTCTAAAAGCATCTCCCTTTAATCACGGTTATCCAAGTCTATGCTCCAACTACTGATTATGATGATGAAGACGTATAAGGAGTTTTACAACAAACTTCAGGGTATTATAAACATGGTAAATAAAAAAAAGGAGACTGGAATGCCAAAGTTGGCAAAGATGATCTAAAATACTGGGATGATCATTGTGGACCTTATTGCAACGAGCGTACCAATGAAAGAAGTAGACGGCTACTCGAGTTCTCAAGCTACAACAGCTTGGTACTAGTCAACATCCTGGACCAACATAAATCTTCACGATGCTGGACAGTTCACGCACCAAATGGAACTCATAATAATCAGATCGACTACATACTTGTTCAAAACCGTTACCGTTCTGACATCAATAGAGCAAAAACAAGAAGGTTCTCAGGTGTTGATGTTAGGAGTGATCACGACCTCGTGATTATGAACTTCCGAGTGAGGCAGAAGAAAATTAACAAGCCAAAAATTGAAGGACCCAAACATCTGCAAGTCATTCCAAGCCACAATTGAAGGACAATTTACTAGATCTTTATGTAAAAGTGATGACAGACACTTTTAATACTTTCATGACAACAGATGCCAAGGACATCATTAGCCTCCATCGCCCAAAGAAAAAACCCTGGGTTACAGAAGAGATTCTGAATCTGGGTGATGCCCGAAGAGACCTAAAAACACCAGACACAAAACAGGGGCAATGAAGTACCGAGAAATAAACAAGAATATCAGAGAGAAAAAAAACTTCAAGAAAGCAAAGGAGGATTGGATTGGACAAAAGTGCACAGAAATAGAGAGCAGTCTGGTAAAGAATAACAGCAAAAATGCATTCCAAATTGTGAACGACCCCACCAGACAGAAGCAACCATGAGGCAGTGCCATTCAAGACAAAAATGGAAAAGGCCTCACAGAAGCAAGTGACAGTGCAGAAAGATGGACTGAGTATTGTAAAGAACTCTACAGCCGTCCGTTCACAGGAAACTCAGAGGTGCTTGAAGTTCGAAACTCCACAAATGATGATGATTTCCCCATTCTCAAAGAACAGGTGGAGTCAGCAATAAGAGCACATAAGAATGGGAAGGCGGCAGAAGTAGACAACAACCCAGCTGAACTTATCAAGAATGGGGGGGGGAATCAGTGATAGAGCTACTAACACAAATGTGCTACGAGATCTGGCAGATAGGCGAATGGCCAACACAGTGGACCCAGTCATTGATTTACCCCCCCCCCAAAAAAAAAAAAAAAGCAATCTCAGCTGTGCCAAAATTACAGAACTATCAGTTTTATCAGCCATGCTAGGAAGGTACTGCTGAAGATCATCTTTAACAGACTAAACCCACAAGCAGAAGAAAGAAATGCCGAAGAACAGGCATGGTCCCGGAGTGGAAGAAGCACAACAGAACAAATATTCAATCTTAGGGTTCTGTGTGAAAAGTACTTTCATCGTCAACAAGACGTTTATCATGTGTTGATAGATTTCTAAAAGGCTTTTGACAGAATGTGACACGAGGCATTATGAGCCACAATTAAGAAGTACAACATGGGCCAAAGGTTGAGCAATACTATCAAGCAGCTGTATTCCAAGGCTACTAGTACAATAATTGTTCAAGGTTACATGTTTGACTGGTTCAAGACATCAGTTGGAGTACGACAAGGCTGTCTCCTGTCACCCACGCTTTTCAACATCTACTTAGAGAGCATCATGAGTGAAGCCCTGGAATACCACTGTGGGACAGTCAGCATTGGAGGGCGTAACATCACCAACCTACGCTTTGCAGACGACATTGATGGGCTGACAGGCAGTGAAGATGAACTTGCCACGTTATTGAAGAACCTGGATGAAACATCTTCCAGATTTGACATGGAGTTATGCGCCGAGAAGACAAAGCTGATGACAAATAGTGGCAAACAAATCTCATCCAAGATTAAAGTCAGAGGACAGGAACTGGAAACAGTGGGCCAATTCAAATATCTTGGTTCCAAATTCACTGAAGAGGGAACAAGATCAGAAAGTTTGTCATGAGCAGCACAAACAACGGCAGCTATGTCAAAGCTAAGACCCATCTGGAGAGACAAGAATATTCGTCTGAAAACTAAAATCAGACTATTGAGAGCACTAGTCATCTCAATCTTTTTGTATTCATGTGAGGCCTGGATCCTGACAGCAGAATTACAACAAAGAATCCAGGCACTTGAAATGAGATGCTACAGAACCATCTTTGGTATCTCTTACATGGACCACATCACACATGAAGAAGTGCGTAACACCATCAGGCACAAATGAGGCCATTATGAAGAGCTTCTCACCACTGTTAAAAAGAGAAAGCTGAAATGGTACGGCCATGTCACTAGAGCCAACACTCTATCCACGACAGTACTGCAGGGCAGCGTCCAGGGTGGCAGTATTAGAGATAGACAGAGAAAAAAATGGACTGATAACATCACAGACTAGACCAGAACAAGTTTTGCGGAGACACATGCATTGGCACATCAATGATGATTGAGACAAGTGGAGGGAACTAGTAGCACAGTGACCCAACGACCACACTAAGCCAAGAGACTGATGATGATGATGATGATGATGATGATGATGATGATGATATTTGGATTATATTCTAAAATGAAGAAAATCTTACAAATGTATGATGTTAGTATGGGACGTAATATCGTAGTTTAATATGCATCTCATATATCCGTAATTTAAGTTTATGCAGATTGACATTGGACTGTATATGTTGAATATTTCAATAAGGTTAGTACGTTTCGTCGGAACTCAAAGTAACTTGTGTCGTTACAGCTATTCGCGTGCCTCATTCCCCAGGATCTAGCCATATCAACGCCGTCATGGGTGATTCCTTTTAAACATCATTGCTGGAAGTTTGTGAGAAATCTTTATGAGAAACGTTTACGAGAAATAAAATAAATATATGATCAATGTGTACAGTTGTGATCAGATATCGTTTGAAAAGAATTATTTTTTAAAAATATTTGTTGGAATTACCGACTGCTCACTGACTTTTGTGACTAAAACACTACATTGTAATTACCGAAGACACATACAGAGACATATTAATATGCATTATAACACTTTGGTACATAAGAACATTCCAAATGATTTGAATTCCTTTGAAACATTCCGTACTTTTGGCTTGTGGTAGAACATTTAGTATCATTATGTTTGCTTTAATTCAAAATACTGTAAGTTATTCTGAAATTTTCATTTTGTAACTTAGAATTACTTGTTACATTTTTACACAAATTGTTGTTGTTTTTTTTAAACCTTCTTTCTGTTACATAGTTTCAGACCATAGAGTCGTAACTGAAATTGGTGGCTCGTCTTGGATTGGAATTTCTTTGAAACATTTTAGAGATATTGAAAAGTGTCTTTAAATTATTTTAAACGACTTTGCTTCAGAATTTTCCTTGTCCCTGTTAAAGATTTTAATTTTACACATTCAAAACCTTTTTAGTGAAAATAGCAAGCATTTACTGAGTTTTAAAAAATAGTTTTGTTTCAAGTTCTAGAGGGTTATAATGTAAAAAATAGTACGAGTTGCTTGGGCTTGCCAGACATTATGATCTTTCTGTAGCGATAGCATGTTTATCAAAACAAGACAACGAATATTTTGATTCAATATTTGGTGGGAATGGAAATTTGGTGGGAATGGAAATTTCGGATGATTCTGCAAATATGAAATTGCAATTAACACAGTTGCAAATATGTTAATGTTGTACAAAAGGGACACAATGAATACTTAATAGTAGCAGATGCTACATTAATAGTCGCATTGTCTCCCTTGGCTGCAGCAAGCGCGAAATCTTCAATAACAAGTCACGTGACCTTGCACCTATCTTTTATGAAACCGGAAGCAAAATGAACATTATTTGGTCGTTGCCGCACGAATACACAAATATAATACAGGGTTGATTTTGGGACGATGTAGCAGATACTGACAGTATTGAATATCAGCAAGTGTAAACTTTCAAATTTTGCATGCAAAAGGTAACTTAGATTATATTTAGTGTTTATACATTGTATGTTTGCTTATAGCAGACCAGTACGATATTCTGTTGAAAGTATCATTCAGTAATATAATGAAACGGTGGGTGAGGTAGGGTGCTATGGGCGTGTATAGACATAACTGTGATATAATATATTTGGTAGGTAGGGGCGTGTATAGACCAATCTGTAATAGAAGATATTTGATAGGTTAGTTGAAACCGGTGTCTCTCTCTAGTTACGTATTTGATTCATTGTGAGATAAATGTAAATTAAATCTTTCATTGCCATGTTACAGGAATATCAATACAACTCTCCATTAACTAATAAACAAACTTAGTTGAACTTGTAGTTACTTTCATGGTTTCTATTAAGATTTGGAAAAGATGGATCTAGACCTACAAGTTAACAATTTAATGATTTGGTTGTTTTGCAAAGTTGCATTAAGGTAACCATGTCCTATTCTAAGTCCTGTAAGACCTCAATGCTGATATTTGTTTTGGGTGAATGCTGGCTGATTCGGACCATGGCTGATTCGGACCAAATTACGAGCTGATTCGGACCAAATTACGGGCTGATTCGGACCAGATGACGGGCTTATTCGGACCATGTGAACTATTATAAGAAACACCATGTAACACACACATTATTTAGTTTGGTAGCTATTACTGTTTCTGCAGACATACTAAGAGCAAATAAAAAAGTTGATATTCGGCTTTTATGGACCATGTTAGTTCTCCATGGCTATTGAAACAATGTGCCATCATTTATGGACCATGTTAGTTCTCCATGGCCATATTATGTAAATAAAATTAATTTAAATAATAATACGATTCTTCTTATCTTTGCACTTGTACAGTATTCGGTATACACTATCAATAGTAATGTGCAGTGTTAAATTATTCATAATAAATGAAGCTAATGAAAATCACTTACGGTGCTTGTTGTTATAGTAAATATGATTTCTTTAGGATAAAGAAATATTCCACATAAATCTTGCTTTTAAAAAAGGCATTAACATATTCAGACTCATACCAGTATACGTAGACGAAAACAAATCATCAGCATTAAATTTTTAGATAATCATATCTTTCGTCAGATTTTGGACTATCTAGAATCTCTGAATTACGTTGCATCAACTTCCCTTTGAAAATGACTACTTGACATGGGTTCAAATGTTTACTTTCTCAGGACAGCGTTGAGATGCCCCCGACAAATCTAAAATGCTGGCCTTTCATGTTTAACACTAACATGGGGGGGGGGGGGGGAGAAGAAAGGTCAAAGTGACCCTTCACAAAGACTTTTCTGGCTTAAATATGATAAAATTTTAATGCTCAATGCATTCAACTTTAAGGGTCAGTACTTATTCAAAATTCGACACTTTACAGATAGATTATGAATTCAGAAATCATTAACAAATGATGCTTAAAACAAATATTATTAAAATATAATTCGTCTTACGAGGTCAACAAAATTAGAAGAATATAAACGTATGATATTGATGTGTGATATTTTATCGAACTGAATCAAAATTTGTACAGCACTTCACTTTCTCCTGTAAGATATGTTTTATATAGTGCTATTAGTATATAGCAAAATAGACAATACAAATAAATTCATCATACATCTAGCAAATGCATAACCCTACCATATTGTAAACTCAGATCATTTATGGACCATGTTAGTTCTCCATGGCCATACATATGTATGAATGCTGCGATTTTTGTCCCAAACAATATGCATACAATTTAATGATCGATTCCTTAAATGGAATTTAATGATTCCTTAAATGCATATTTGAACTGCTCAACATACCTGGGAAATAATGTGAAATATCGTGTCTTAAACAAACGTAAGTGACACATTTAAATCTCAGACGAAACCTATTGATATTTCACATGGTCCGAATCAGCCAGAAATCTGGTCCGAATCAGCCCGTAATTTGGACCGAATCAGCTTGGTCCGAATCAGCCATGGTCCGAATCAGCCTGTTACTGTTTTGGGTATCTAGGTCTTACCGCCCAAAATAACGCCGCTGTGTGACGTTGTCTGATGTAGTTTAACATTGGAATGACAAGTAAAATTTTCCAGAATATCTCACACTTAGTAGACCATATCGGTACTTTTCTACAAATGAAAGTTATATTTTAGTCAAACTTGATATAATCTGATGTCATTTTCCTTAGATTCAAATTCCCACACAAGCAAATGGACATGTTTTGAAGTTTATTTAGCATCCATTTCAGTTGGCTTAAATGCAATGGAAGCCATGAATACCCAAATCGGTTAAAAGTATGATAAGAACCTTGAATGAAAAGACGCTATCTAACACTTGCTTCAATATTAATATATTTTTATTTGTTTCGTTAAAGAAGTATACTTAAACTGAACCAATTTCTGCATTCCCAATTTCATTGCATTCCTGCCAATTGAAATATTGAAACATGAAAAAGTCCATTTCTTTTGTAAGAATTTGAATTTATTAGAAAAAAGACATCAGAATAAGTAAAGCCTAACTCAAACATTAGACAAGAGTCGTTATTGGCTGCCATTTGTGTGAGATATTCCAGAAAATTTCCTTTTGTTACAGTTAGTTTAGATCAAAACACAATCCCCAGTGCCGTTATTGAGGCAGTATGGCCTATACACCCAAAACAAATATCAGCATCAAGGTCTTTCATTGTAGGACTAGATCCGACCACTGCGATCATTGACACAAGACTTACAACTATGTTATGAAAGCTGACTACTGCATGACTGAGTAAATGGGGAGCAGTCAATCGGACGATTTCAAAAGTTCATTATTCAGACAGGATATAATTTGAGTTATTACTAAAATATGATTTTATTATGACTATATTATATATATGCAGGAGTAAATTGGACTGTGTTGTGGGTTATTCTGACTCTGATCTTTGTAATTCCAACCACATAATTTTCATATGGAGAAGACTCTTTATTCAAAATGTCCACCTTATCCTACTTCTTGCACAGGTTCACCTGTCTCTGTGCTTTTCAGACCAGTCTGCCATAGATCTGAGGCCATAAAGTCTAAAATGGTCCAAAAACATCGGTTTTTCCTTCTGTTTTTTGTAGTGCAACTAAAATGTCCACATTATTTGTTATCATTGTAGAGCTACATCTGTCTATCTTTCTATGATACCACCCACTTTAGTGTATCATGTATGACCTTGATGCTACAGTACTTGGAAGTAGGCTACTTTCTCATGCTCGGTAAAGTTGTCGCTAAGGGTTAATGTGTTAATGCAGAACTCTTATTTAAGTTATTTGGCCAACTGGAAACATGCAACTTCTTTGACTAATCTTTTTGAATATTAGCAGTCTGTATAACTTCTGCCTCCGTTCTTCCTTTTTCTTTTGTTTCCCAGAGACTCTGACCAACTGCATTGGGTAATTCCTTCTGATCCCTACAAGCTTCCTGTATTAACCCATAAGGACATTAGCATAGCATATTCCAGGGGCCCAGAGTGGCAGAGTGGTCTAAAACGCTCTCCATTATGGATCACTGCCATCTCACCTCTGTCTGCATGGGTTCAAGTCTAAGATTCAGCTAATGCAGTTATGTGAGAAAGCTTGCCTGTAGCTTCTCATGGGTTGGTGGTTCCTGGGTTCTTCCTCCACCAATAATAAAGGCAGCCATGTATAGCCTATCGTGTGCTGAAAAATGGTGTTAAACCCTATAACAACAACAATAGCATATTTCCCTTGCTATGTAAACTCACACTAAACATTAATATCATCAGATAAGCCATTACCATTTTTGGTTACGCATTAATGCTTTCGAAATACACATTCTCCCTAATATGTGTACATGGTATATATATATAGATTCTCAATCTTATTATACAGGACAATATCATATAATCAGATGCATTTCTCTACATTGCACATCTACAAAGTGTACACATATGCACATATGCATCTGCTGATATATCCTTAGACATGATACTCCTGCAAAGTATTCACAAATAGGCAAATCCCTATTAACTAATGTTGCACACTGCAACCATTATACAAAGTTTATAATTCAATTCAACATTTGCAAATCTATAATATCAAATGAATAAAATCATGAGGTTATAACAAATTAACCAAATAGCGAATTACAATATTAATTCTTTAGATTTAAACTTGCGATTCTAATGTTAGCCACACCTTGCTGAATTCCGAGTGGATGTCAGTTCAAATAATTATCAGACACTGCCCCCTCCCAACAGTCTGTCCAGGGTGGATTTACATCCCCTTTGATCCGAAAATAGAATTCCATTACTTACCTGTGATCGCAATTATTATGTAACTGGCTTGCCCAAAATATGGTGAGATACAAATTTTATGGCTATGTCAGTTAACTGGCTTGACACCTTTGTTTGCTGAATTGACCTTCATACATATTGACGGCGCAAAATTAAAGCCTCAAGGTCTAAAATATACATGTTGAAATCTGGTTCTTACGTGACACTGAGGGACATCAGTACTGCTATCCATAGAGTTACTGAGAGGTTTTATTTTGAAGGTCCACTGTATTATGATCACCATTGCTGAGGGGCTTTATAGTGAGAGACTACTGTATTTCTGTCATTTTCATTTCTAAAGGGCTTTGTAGTGAGGAAATACTGTATTACTGTCATTTTCATTTCTAATGGGGCTTTGTAGTGAGGGACTACTGTATTACTGTCATTTCATTTCTAATGGGGCTTTGTAGTGAGGGACTACTGCATTACTGTCCTTTTCGTTTCTAATGGGGCTTTGTAGTGAGGGACTACTGTATTACTGTTCTTTTCTATGGCCTAACTGGAAATTGCCTTGAACATTCGCTTCAGCCAAATATCCGGTTTTTCGGAACTATTCGGAAGTATTCGCCTCGGCAAATAATACGTGCGCAAATGGTTACAAGTAAATCAATTCAATAAATATTGAACTTTTAAAGAAAAAGTTTTTTAATACATAATAATTTTAGTTAATAATAAAAAATTTCATCTTATAGGCGATACATACGGTATATGGTACACCAAAAGTTTAAGATTCGCATATGATAATGAAACAAACGGTATTCTCCGGAGTTGCACATACTACTCAGTTTGTGCCCGGATCCGGCAAATACTACATCCAAATACTCTGATTCGGTACTCGGTGAAAATTATCTACTTGGTTATGCCCTATCCTTTTCATTTCTAATGGGGCTTGATATTGAGGGACTACTGTATTACTGTCATTTTCATTTCTAATGGGTTTTATAGTGAGGGACTGCTGATTGTATTACTACCGTTACCATTACTGAGGGACATTAAAATGAGGGACATCAGTAGTGATATTGACAACATTACAAAGTGACTTTATTTCGAAGGTCCACTGTAAAATCATCACCCCTACTGAGGGGCTTTATAGTGGGGGACCACCATTTTGCTATAATCATCATTATGAGATCTTCTTTATAATTAAATGCATCACCATTCTTAGTTAAATAATGATCAACATATGATGATATGGGTCAATTATTTTTTGAAGCAATGCTGCTTCAGAGTGCTTATTTAATGCTAAAAGTGAATTGAAAGAATGACTGAGTTTTAGATGATGTCTATTTTATAGATAAAAATTAGCCTACTAATTCACACATGTTGAAGGTAAAGACAAAAAAGGAATAATTCAAGGTCATGCTGTAGTTTGCATATGATTTTGAGCATCATATCTTTTTCTTAATCAAGAATACAGGACTTATTGTTTTGATTGTCTACATATTAGTTGTAAAATGTTGCAGATTCAAAGTGTTGAATTTTAATGAGGAAAATATATTGGTTTATAGCTCCCTTATCTTACTCAAATAAACTTGTCAGTAGTAGTTACAATTATGCAATAAATCTATGTTTAGGATTTTCATATTGGTGTTTTAAACATTTTATAACATACATGGTTGTAAAGAATTTTGTATACTACCATAGTCATAAACATGCCATCCCCATACTTTTTAAAATGCATTGGTAAGATTGTGATACCCTACTTCTGTCCATCAGCCTGTCGGTTATCAAACCTTGTAAACTTGCATACTTGTAATAACCATTTCAACACAGTATTGTCTTATCATGTGATGGAAATAGGAGCTAAGTGTCTTGGCCAAACAAAGATCGAGGCAGCTAACCTGGTCTGGCCTGGGTCAATAAGCTGCTGGGGTACTGTGAGTTGCAGTGAACTTGCAACAGTGAGTCTGCTCCTGTACTAACCATCTGAAAGAAGGGTATCATACTTGGCTCACAACCTGTGGGTCATGGGAAAGGGTCACAGGTCAAATTGCAAAAATGTCATTAGAGAATAAAGATGAATAATATATTTCACAGATTCTGCATTATAACCCCTGCTAACTGTATGGGAAGTGGAGATTATAAGTGGGTGAGGTGGGCAGAGAAACTACAGATTGAGAAACATAGGATTTGTAATGCAGTTTCTCTAGTTTTGTTTTTTTGGTAAAGTTGGATTAATTTTGTTCAAACAGTTGTAATAAGTCAGTCTGTTAATATAAAATTATTATATTTAGCTTATTATATTGAGCTAAAATCAAAGGACTTACTTATTTAAGATAATAAATAGTAAGCATAACCTTTTTGGATTGCTACTCTGTTCAATCCCTTGCAGTCAAGTGTCTTTGAGTAAGTAATTTTTTTATATGAACAGTGATATAGTCTTGCTGCATTAAAGATAAAAACAGCTGGGTCTAATTGAGCAACATGCAGTAGTGCCAGGTAGCAATGGAATTCATCAAGATAAGGGGGAAGACAGTACAAAAAAGTCAGATTACTTTCAGGTTTGGAAACTGTCCAATTTTGTGATAATATCTTATCATCCACACAGCTAACTTTAATTGAAAATTAATTGATGACAAATTTGTTTTAATTTAAATTTGTAAAACTACAGAAAAACAATAAATGGAATTTTGTTGAATAAATTTTATTTTGTTCAACAAATACAATTTTGCGATATTTGTTCTTTGGAATTCTTATTATTTGATTATCTGTGTTTGGAAGAGCTATATAAATTATTGTTTGCTTGCAATTTTGCATGGTATGAGTTGGTTTGAGTCTTTATTGCTCTTTATCACAGAACAATCTGCTAGAAAATGAATGGTGTTTTTTGGTAATTTTACAATTATGGTGAGCAGTGATTACCAATAAGGCACTAGGTCTCAAAATGATTTGCTTTGATGCATGGTTATACTGTATGACAAGACAACTAGTGCAGTTATTATCGATGGCAATATAGGTTATTGGTTTAGAACCACAGAGTCAGACAGTGGTGCCTTCTCTCATCCACTCTCTTAACATCTAACAAGAATAGACCATGTACTATGCCTTGGAGGACAATGAGGGTGTTGTCATTGAGGCAGAACGATCACCAATCTGCTCTTCATGGATGATATCAATGGCTTATCAGGAGATGAACAAGAATGGGAACAACTTATTGAACCATCTGAACCAAGCATCACTAAGGTATGGGATGGAGATCAGTGCAAAAAAGACCAAACTAATGACAAAACAAGCTAAGTGGCATCCAAAAGTAATAAATAGCAAATGGACAGAAGCTTGGCACAGCTTCAAGTACTTTACAAACCTGAGGTTCTTTCCAGGATTACACGGACAACTGCACAGGCTAAGCTTAAGCCTATTTGTGAGGATTACAGTACCATGCTTAGGCCCAAGATCACGTTTATGTACTCCCTCATCTGGTCCATACTCCTATAGCCATATGATACATGGACCCAGACAGCAGAACTAGAGAGAAGAATCCATGCCTTGGAGATGAGATGTTATGGATGGATCCACAGCATTTCATACTTAGGCCATGTTTCTAATGAGGTGCACATGCATTAGAATCCAAAGTGCAAAGAAATGCAAACTATGATGGTGTGGTCACATCTCATGCTCGGCTGGCCTGTCAAAGATTATCTCACATGGCACATTGAGATTAAAGAGAAAATGAAGTAAACAGAAGAACAGATGGAAGAATACAATCAAAGGGTGTACAAGTATGGATTTCATGAAATCCCAAAGAGCAGTGCAAAACAGGGTAAAATGGAGGGAGATTGTCACAAGGTCATCAGTGATGCCCTATGACCAGCCTGGTTACAAAAGAAATGAATGAACGAAAAAGATGGTAAGACTGACCTCATCCTATAGAAAGTGTATGCTTCAAGATCACAGTATCAAATAATAATAAAAAATGATGTCTTCATATTCCCATTTTGATATAAACAGTCAAGAAATTGTTGTTGATTTTAATAATATCCTAGTTATTTCAGATATTTCCACAACCAGAAATTGTCTATCGTCCATCTGAAATATTCCTTTGACCAGGTGTGGTTATGGAAATATTAGTGACAAATAGACAAATTTTATTTAAAGAATGGTAGATATTACACAAAAACAAGAAACATTAGCTCATCAGATAGCTATAATAATTATACAATTAATTAATATTATCTATTTATTGAAAAGAACCTAATATCTAGCTTCAAATATATTTGGGAAAGAAATAAATGCACAAGATCACATTTTTTTATAAAAAGTTACACATCCAAAAAATACAATGGTAAAGAGTTAGCAAATGCAATAGATCTTTCAGATTATGTCCCAGTGTGTGTGTGTGTGTGTGTGTGTGTGAGAATGATTTGGATTTTAAACGTGGCTTTAACAATTTTTCAGTCATATCATTGCAATGGCTGCAGTGTGGCAGTTTATAGTGATGTACAGCACTGGGGAATCATCTATAGGCATGTAGTATGATGTCCCACCCAGTCACATTATACTGACACCAGGCCAACCAGTCCCGACACTAACCTCTTAATGATGAGTGCCAAGCAAGACAGCTGCTAGTACTATTTTTATATGTCTTTGCAATGACTTGTCTGTTATTCGAACCCGCAATCTCCCGCATCCGAGGTAGCTGCTCTACTTAAGCCACCGGAGCAGTTGTCTGTAACATGTCTTCCAAACTAACTATGCAACAAAGAATTAAATATCAACTCATCATAGTCTATTCTAAATTGCATGATTACACCATTCATGCTGATTTTTAACGGAATTGTTCTGGAAAATCAGCCATAATTTGCAAGCAATACTATTATTTTTGGTAATTTGTCTCCTGACTTGGAATGGAGAATTTCTGCAAAATATTTAGTTTTCGAATAGACCCTTCTGTTCAGTTAGTATAATGCCTGTTATGGACTACTTTTGTAAAATATAAGGTTATTGAACACAATAACATAATTAAGGTTCAGATGAGTTGTGCTAGATTGATATTCGATGCGTATCTAATGATACAATTTGCTGACTTTGTTTCAGGTTCTAAACTCATTTCCATTTGACAAAAGAATTTTGTACTGATGTGTTTGTGAAGTCCTTGATAATTTAGCACCATCTTTCTTGAGTGATCAATATCCAAAAAAGCACCATCACTTCCATTTATAATTTAATATAAACACAAAACCTGACTTTATTCAAACCAATAACTAGTAATTTACATGTACATGTATACATGTACTTGATATACTCACAGGAATCAGCTGCAGCTACCACTTGAACTAAAACTAAGCTAATGAGATCATCTTGAAAGCAGGATGTTTAAGATAACAAAGAATGTAATATCTCCCACTAAATATTTCATTAGTTTCCTTGTTGTTCTTATGTAAATGAAGGAATTTTGGTGATAAATATGATAGACTTGTACATGTATATTCATTCATTATGTAAGTTTTTAATGAAATATTTGTGTACTATCAACCCATAAATTAAGATATCTTCTTTTCTTTTTTTATAAATATTGTTTATGTACATTGAATAATGTATTCTCCTTAGTGTCTCATGAGAGATTAGCTAATATTTAAGTTAAATGAGCTTCACCTTCTGAAAATAAATTATTATTGTTGTTATTATTATCATTATAATTATTATTATTATTTTTATTTTAATTTTATTTTTTATTATATATTTTATTTTAAAGAGGAAAAGCATGAGACATTTGTGTTGTGATCATGAATGACTCATTATAAGGATCTATTGAAAGCATACATGTAGAAAAAACATAACTTAAGTTGACACAAGAGTAAGTTAATTACAACTAGCAAGCTAAACTGCAGACATACACATATAACATAAAAAATAGAACTTAAAGCAAACAAGAGTCAATTTTATAAGTAATTACAAAACATCTTGCAAAATTTACAAACAATTTATATGCATGTACATTCATGTGCTTCTTCCTGGTGTAGATAAGGAAAGGGTATTCCTCATTACTCTTTTGCTCCTTAGATAACATGTATCCAACTGTAGAGTAGATCCATGTCTTGTGTCATACAATATGTCAGTGTATCAGGGTCATACTGTACATTTTACCCTGTTTTCATGTAAACAGTATACCATAGAACCTTTTACTTATGCCATAGTAGATACAGGTCAACACTGTTTTTTCATCCTTTTGTTGTACGTAAATAAATACAGTGCATAATTGTTTATCAGAACAATGTCATATGTATTTGCTACACAATGGATCAATTATTGAAAAAACTTGGCACAATTGATTGCAAATCTAACCTTTTGTTTGTCATCATCAGTCTCTCTTAACATAGTGGGGTCATTGAGGCACTGTGCTGCTTAACATCTGACCAGTTCCCTCCACTTGTCTTGATCATGTGCCAACTTTTCCTGGTCCATTCTGTGATGTGGTCAGTCCACTTTTTTTCTCTTTAAACTTAATTCTCCTTCTGCCACCTTGGACACTGCCCTGCAGTACTGTTGTGGATAGACTGTTAGCTCTAGTGACATGGCCATAACATTTCAGCTTTCTCTTTTTGACAGTGGTGAGGAGGTCTTCATAATAGCCTGCTTTGTGCCTGATGGTGTTACGCACTTCTTCGTTTGTGATGTGGTCCATGTAAGAGATGCCAAAGATGGTTCTGTAGCATCTCATTTCAAGTGCTTGGATTCTTTGTTGTAATTCTGCTGTCAGGGTCCAGGCCTCACCTGAATACAGAAAGATTGAGATGACTAGTGCCCTCAATAGTCTGATTTTAGTTTTCTGACATATTCTTGTCTCTCCAGATGGGTCTTAGCTTTGACATAGCTGCCGTTGTTTGTGCTGCTCATGACAAAATTTCTGATCTTGTTCCCTCTTCAGTGAATTTGGAACCAAGATATTTGAATTGGCCCACTGTTTCCAGTTCCTGTCCTCTGACTGTAATCTTGGTTGAGATTTGTTTACCACTATTTGTCATCAGCTTTGTCTTCTCGGCGCTTACCTCCATGTCAACTCTGGAAGATGTTTCTTCCAGGTTTTTCACTAAAGAGGCAAGCTCATCTTCATCTTGTTTGTAATAGATTGTATATTCTCAGCATAAGTGACAGTAGATAAAAAGAGATTTTCAACAAGGGCAAGTTTCTTTTCAGTTCTTACCAGCTTTCAATCTCTAAGACAAAGGTTCCTCAATTTTATTTTTCCAAAGATTTGTTGATTTTGAGTATGAAATAAACAGTGGGATCAATAATGCTTGTGAAAATCAGAATCACATGCCTTGCTGTAACTATTCTTTTAGCAAATGAATACATCAGTGTTATAGTCTGTTTCTAGGTGATATACAATAGTTTGATTGACTCCTTGTTTGTAAGTATTTGTTTGTTTTGTTTTTTAATTTATAGGATAGCATTGCAAGTAGAGGTTTGCAATAAAGTGTCATGCCCAAGGATAACCAACCTGTTACCAAAATTTGCAAGCTATATTCTGCTTCTTTGTTTTTTAAGGGGCAAAATGATGTTAATGTTTAAATTGTTTATGTTGTAATATTGCCACAATGACCATCTCAATTTTGTCAGTATTTCTGAATAGAAAAACATATCAACATGAGGTTTTTCACGAAAATATGGCTGGCATAGTGACCATCTTGATATTACTACTTCTCTTGATGTCAAGTTGATCTTAAATAAAACTTTTCCGGATATGGCATCCCATGTAGCCATCTTGTAAGCCATCTTGTCATATTCAGAGCTCAGAGTTAATGCTAATTCACATCCTGCAGTTAGGGATTGTGCTGATGGTTCACTAATATCTTACCATGACAGATGTGTTGGAGCAGATAAAATGGCTGCCTTAGCTACTAGTGGTTGAAAAGTGGTTCTGAGTCAGCATTCCCATTAATGCTTAATATATGGAACTATTTTCCTCATTGTGCCTTCTCAAGACTCACTCTTTTCTTAGGTAACCAAATCTCTTAGTTCCTTTAAGTTCTGTGTCCTTCAAATTCCTGACATCCATCCCTCGGACAGTTTATAACAAGAAAGTACTTATTTTTCCAGAGCTAACTTTTGGCCTTTCTGCACAGACTTAGACTGACTAAACCTTCGAGGGAGAATACTTAAAACAGTGAAATTTGTTTGGGGCCCCCCCCCCCACTTAATTAACTTTCAGTCAGGATTAAATTTATCTAACTTCAAAACAAATTGACACTCCCATCAAAGTTTGAATAATTCTGTCTGTTCTACTGTTATTAATAACTTTTTCTGGAAAATCTCATGATGTTTATTTCCAATGGCACAAATTGTCTGTGGATTGCCTCCCCATTGTTATTTTTCCACTACTTAATGCACATTAACCTTGCCTCATTTATATCTCAAACCATTATCTCAATTAAAAATTGGTTATGCCCCAGCAGGAACATCAAAGCCATCACAGGCTTTAACAGTTGATTACTTTGATTTATTGGGTATCTATCTGCTATACTGCTAAGTTTCCATGATGCTTGTTTACCATGTTAGTATCACATCTGATTTTTTAGTTCTGAGGGAACACTCCAGTGGCCTAGTGGTTTTTACATCCGCCTTGGATGTGGGAGGTTCTAACACAGGTCGAGTCATACCAAAGACTTTAAAAATGGTAATAACAGCTGCCTCAGTAGGCACTCAACATAAAGAGTTAGTGTTAGGAATGGTTGGCCTGGTGTCAGGATAGTATGACTGGGTAAGACATGATGCTCTCTGTCATCGGCATGATGCCCCAGCGCTAAGTTTCACTATAAGCTGCCACACTGCATGCCTTAGAGCAATATGACTGAAATTTTTTAAAACTACATTAAAAATCAAAATCAGTCGATTGAGTTTTTGCTTCACATTCTTGTGCATAACATTTTAAGAATACAGGGCCAGTTCTGCTATTCTAAATTGGCATATTGTGGATGTCACCCAGAATATGTGATACCATATGTGACAATTTTGGCTGTGCCTCTGGCTTACTAATGATTCCAGATAGTCTTAACTATATTGAGGGTTAACACCTGTAATAAACCACTGCAGTGGCCTAGTGGTTAGAGCATCCTCCGCAGAGGTGGGAGGTTGTGGGTTCGATCCCCGGCCGAGTCATACCAAAGACTTACAAAAATGGTACTAACAGCTGCCTCGCTATGCGATGAGCATTAATAGGTTAGCGTTAGGACTGGTTGGCCTGGTGTCAGGATAATGTGACTGGGTGGGACATCATGCTACATGTCTGCAGCATGAGGCCCCATTGCTAGACATCACTATAAACTGCCTCACTGTAGACATCATAGCGATATGACTGAAACATTGTTCAAGCTACATTAAAAAACATAATCAAACAAACAAACAAACACCTGTAACTATTTCTCAACTGTTTAAAACAATATAATTTAATGTGATTGAATTCATTTATGAATTATCCATTGTACTTGTTCAGGAATATATATGTGAAGAATTTCTGGCAAAAATTATGATGTAATTATTTAGTTTTTTGTGTGGATTATATACATTGTCATACATCGGCTTGATATACAGGATGCATATCAAAAATATGCTGGCTGTCATTTGCTGAAAAATTGCATTAAACCCCACAGACCATGCATGCTTTTACTCCCAACCTATAATGTTTGCTTGATTTTTGGTTGCCTTTTTTTATTTTTTTTATTTTTTTATTTTTTGCATATTAAAATAATTAAGATAATTTAATTACACGAAATGTACCTGACTGTTTTTAGATTGTCACTCTAATTGCAGGTTGTATAAAGATGAAGATGGAATGGTACATGTTACATACCAGTTTCTGCCTGCTCCTTCTCTTGATCATTCACCAGGTAGGAATTATGAAAAGAAAGAATGCAAGTGCACTAAATTATCTTACTTAGTGAAAGAAACATCAATATATTTCTCATGATTTCTAGTCAAAAGTGACATTTTAGGGTTGGAGCCCATTATATAAAAATGCACCTGTTTATTCTTTTTTGAAGAAAACAGGATCTCATGATTTGTGTTTCATGTGATTTCATGTGTATAGTGTTATGTTAACTTTTCTCAAACTGCTTGGCAGAGACTTTAACCTTGTGACATAACTAGGATTGATTTTTAGATGTACACAGTTTTCATTGGATTTTGATGTGACACATTGGGAGAGTTAGGAGGGTGAGATCAATGACAGTTCTATACAGTGAATTTGCTGTTAGTTTTTCTGTATGGAATACAAATATTTACAGACTTAAAGACCCAATGAACTATCTTTTTTTTAAAAAAAAATAATAGAACCCCATGTCTTATCCATGAATTTACTGCTCAAATGTAATTGTTCCCTAAAAGCAATATGATCTCACTGTAGTCATTTTTTAAAAATAATTTTTTTTTCAATTATAGACATATACAATTGCAGATAATCTCCAATATGTTTGAAATAAATATGTTTAGAAGAATTTTAAGTGTTTACACTGTGCATTAACATAAATGCAATATACACAAGGACTAACAAATAAATGTTGCACTTCATTAGCAGGTGTATTTTTATGTGGAAGAATCTGTTAATTAAGCACATTTCGTGTAGCATATGATAATTAAGCACATTCTGTGTACCATATGATAATTATTAGCACATTCTGTGTACAATATGATAATTAAGCACATTCTGTATACCATATTTTAATTAAGCACATTCTGTGTACCATATGATAATTAAGCATATTATGTGTACCATATGATAATTATTAGCACATTTTGTGTACCATATGATAATTAAGCACATTCTGTGTATCATATGATAATTATTAGCACATTTTGTGTACCATATGATAATTAAGCACATTCTGTGTACCATATGATAATTAAGTAAATTATGTGTACCATATGATAATTAAGCACATTCTGTGTACCATATGATAATTAAGCACATTCTCTGTACCATATGATAATTAAGAACATTCTCTGTACCATATGATAATTATGCACATTCTCTGTACCATATGATAATTATTAACACATTATGTGTACCATATGATAATTATGCACATTCTGTGTATCATATGATAATTAAGAACATTCTCTGTACCATATGATAATTATGCACATTCTCTGTACCATATGACAATTAAGCACATTCTGTACCATATGATAATTATGCACATTCTGTGTATCATATGACAATTAAGCACATACTGTACCATATGATAATTAAGCACATTATCTGTACCATATGATAGTTCTCATGAAATAAGCAAACGCATGCTTATTGATTAGACCATCCCCTGATGTATGAAATTGTTTGTATGTCTTTTTAAAAATAAGCTTCAGACAATTTGCTGACTGGAATAGGAGAGGTTTCTCATGTACCAATGGGGAGAAGGTTATAATGTATGGTTCCAAGGGGTTAATTTTGCTTAAATAAAGAATGTGAAATTTGTTACAGTATAAAGTTATCTGAATATTAGTTATTATTCAACTCTAATAGCTATTTTATTTAGCAGGATTTACAAGAACAGAATTATGGTGAAAATTGTTATGTTATTGATCAGTACATTTTTTCCTTTATTTAGTTACAGTAATGAAGTAATAATGCCATTAAGAAGCTCATATCAATGATTGCATGTACTCTTTACATTGACCCTAATTCCACTTGTGTCAAGTAGATACAGTATCAGATACAGCACATGCGGCAAAGCAAACATTTAATAGACCTTCGGGTTATCCGATATATCAGACCAATGGGATAAATCAAGTTCTATTTCATCCGTACAGACATATGTAATTAACTAATCAAAAGGAGATCTGACTTAACATTTTCCGTTGCACAACAGCGCTTGTAGACAGCCTCAGAATAGCCAAAAGGTGCTCAGGGAGAATCAAAGAGGAATGAATACGGACATTAGAATGAGACAGAAAGACTGAATTGTTGATATCACTTTATCAAATACACAATTTCAATAATGTGGTCTTCTCTCACCTTCAAGATCACAACAGGTTACATAAAAGCACAATTTTTTACTTTCTTCCTCTGTGCCCCCCGCCCCTTTCCGAAACCATGATATTATATATGCCTGAAGCCTGGTTAACTGAAAACAGTTGAGATTCAATACTAATGGGATACTCTATAATCACTGCACTGTTTTACAATTATTTGTCACGTGCATTTACAAGATTAAGGTTGTCAATGGGAAAGTGTGAATAATAGTATCATCCAGTCTCTAAAAAGATTAGTACTAGTAACATTTGACCTATACAACTTATAATGAAAGGTTGACAGAAGCTAAGTCACCAACCAAGTGTTAACAACGTATTTCACAGTCTTCTGGATTTATAAAAATGGAAACTGTGTGTATTTGTTATTTAATGTCAGTGTGATCGTGATAGTGTTGATGTGTGTGGTGATTATAATCATGTAGAACAGGACTATGTCTACCAGACACTGTTGACACTTGTTACAAGTCTATCAGATCACACTCATTTTGTTGAAGATTGGTCAACTTGTTCTGGAACAGTTTATCTTAAGCAGGTCTTAAAAAAAATATTTTGTCTATAATTATATTTTTCTTGACAAAATAAATCCTTAGAACACAGTCCCTCCCATTGATTTTTATTATGAAGACCTACAAATGAAAAAAAATAGTCTACATCTACTCTGGTCTGCAGGTCAACATTTTATTATATGATCATCAAGTTTACTGCTGATGTCAGCATACTCGTAATAATCGTTTATAACTCAGCCCTTAGTAAACAGTACAATTTTGTTGACTTTAAGGCCTGCTGTTGACTGTAGACATTACTGGAAAACAAACAGTTGTAGTGCTTTGTTTTATAATGTAATAAAACTATGATGTCAAGCTGATATCATATCTGTCTGACATTATTACCACATACTTAATGTCACACATCTGTCATCATTGTACTGATCTATAATTTTATGGTACCAGTAGTAAAGATAGAGGTTCCCTTTGACTATATATATATATATATATATATATATATATATATATATATATATATATATATATATATATATATATATATATATATATATTATATATATATATATATATATATATATATATATATATATATATATATATATATATATATATATATATATATATATATATATATATATATATATATATATATATATATATATATATATATATATATATATATTTATAATATATATATATATATTATATACTATATATATATATATATATATATATATATTTATATATATATATATATATATACTAGTATATATATATATATATATATATATATATTATATATATATATATATATGGTCACCATGTACAGTGCTTGGTGACATTATCCATAAATACAAAGCTTAAATACTACAGTAAAACCTGTCTTGAGAGACTAGGTTCTCCATGTAAAGATTTATTGATTATATAGTGTTATGATCTGTTATGAGAGACCATTATGTTTTGGCAGAATGGGTGGTTTTTTCAAGACAGGTTCCACTGTACTAGGATGATAGTAGAAAAATGGTTTATGCATTCTGCAGCAACAAAGTTTTCTTAAACTTCCTTTATATGATGCAAGTTTTCAATGATGACCTCATATTGTTTATGGGACATTTTCTCATGCCATGACTCAGTTTGCTTGCTCTATATTTTAAAAACAAACAGTGCAGACACAGGCCTGTTACATTTTCCTACACTGTATCTGGATACACACTGTTTACAGTTTGGTACAAGTTACACAAATGTAGATATGTTCATACCTGGAATATTAGAGGCTGGGATCACCAATAAGTGATTTAGTTTTATTTTTTTTATTTTTACCATTAGGGATAAAGTGATATAGGGCTGGCAATGAGAAATGGACAGTTGGCTGACCAGAAACACATTTTTGTTTTGACCTTATCAAGCATGAAAATACATTGGAAGCAATGTGATTTGTTAGTAGAATAGTACGATGTGACCATCGATCATATTTATCGTAATACATGCAGTACGTAAAGGTCAGATATGAAGGTTTCTGTTTTTAAGCTTATTTTGAGACATCTGTATCTGAAAACCCCATATATGTTATTATAAATTTGTATTACAACTGCAATGAATAATTGTGTTGACAAGCATGAGGCTAAAAAAAGGGTGGCATGGATATTACCTGTCACGTATATTCTGTGTATACATATTACTAAATTACAAAAACTTGAAGTGAATTTGCAAATGCTAATGAAAAAAAGGAAACCATTTGTTCTGAATTTTAAAATAAAGATACTGAATTGACAGGTTCTACACATAGTCAAAATGCTCATTAATAGCTTGATAACTGTGAAAAGAGAAGCAAATTTTGACAACTGTGGGAAGATTAATAAAAATAAAACTAAAATGCAGAGGCACAATCTCTATTTTTGACTTTTATTTTTATATAAGCAACGTTGAAGACAAATCCAAGCCAATCCATATTTGAAACAAAATTGTCAAGAGTAACTCAATGACAAAATAACTGCAGTTCTTTGAAATGGGATAATGGTGACACTCTTCTGTTTTAATGTAACCTTATCTCCTAGCATAATATTTTGCTGTCTGATGAATAATATTTGCTGCTCTTATTTCACCATAGTAAATATATAAACTAAAGGTTTAATGAACATATGGATTTGGAGTTCTAATTCCCATACCCTGTTAAAGGTGACCTATTTTTCAACATTCTTTCACATCTCATGCTCTGAGTCTATACCTCATGTACTTGCTGATAACTTATTCTGACTTTTTCCTCGATGATTGCCTAAATGATGTTTAAATGCTTTCTTTAATATTTAGAATGATTTGTGGTCATTTGATCCGAGGTAATTTAATTTGGTTTCATGAAAGTAAGAATGATCAGTAAGACTTTTTTCTGAAAGATCTTCATAATACTTCATGCTTTGCCACATTCTGATAGAACAAGGTCCATTTAATACACCTTATTTTAGAAGAAGAAAAAAATTAAATAACTTAATTTTTTCTGTTTATTGTCATACATTTTGAGTGTATATAGTACAAGTACCATCAATCTTTCTTTAAATGACAATGTAATCTCTACCTCGCTAGATAGTCTCCAGATTAATTATTCAACAATGATGTCACACAAAACCAGCAATCAGCTTATTAGTCAAGGTAGGTCATGCATCTGGTAATATTTTTTTAATCAAATCTTACCTAACGTTCACTCTAAATTGGGACTTGAGATGGAGTCAAGTTTACTAATGATGTGGTTTTTACCAATGATGTGGTTTTTACCAGTGATGTGGTTTCTTTATACTCAACACTTAGTATTCTAGAAAAAGCATGACAAATTTTCATTTTTAATATTTCTTCCATATTTGACCTTTTGAACTGTTAAGCATTGTCATCTAGTGGAGATGAGGATGTCATTATTCATGACCAGGATATTGTTATACTTGGGAAACTATACTAGCATAGCAGGATGTACAAAATGGAGATCAGATTTTAGAAATCATGCACAATTTCAAGGAAGAAATTTGTGGGTTTCCATAATAAGTCATGTATTCCCAGTATAGTGACATTGATAGTTCTCAAGCTAATCTATGATAATTAAATAATATACTTTAATCACTCTGCATCAAGTATTGAGATGATATCAGACAGGTGTGTACAATGCCTGTCTACTTTACCATACTAAATGTCATTGAGTGATGCAAATATTTATGCTCCACCACCTATATGTTAACCTCTTGACTGAAGGGTCATTTCTGGTATTACCTGTGTCCATATGTCACAAGCTTATTTTCTGGTAAGTAACCTTTGGAGGACTTCATTGATTTAAACTTAATTTAATGTGATGTTTAAAGTCAAGTTAAATTTTAACCACTTTACAGTGCTGTTGACAGTTATTGCTCCTTGTTTATATATAAATTTCCCGTTGCAATTATTCTTGAACAATTTCTGCTGATTTTGTTCCTTCTAAAATTGAGTTCCAGAGGTTGACAGATATACATAAGGCTGGTTTAACTTTACTAGCTGTAAGACTATGTAACTTTGGTATAGCCCTGCATCCAGCCTCTGGCATATGTCCACCCATCTAGAAGGGTCCCGAGTAGCCGAGTGGTCTAAAGCGCTCTTTGTTATGGATCACTGCCATCTCACCTCTGTCTGTGTGGGTTCGAGTCTAAGATTTGGCTAATGTAGTTATGTGAGAAAGCTTGCCAGTAGCTTCTCATGGGTCGGTGATTCTTTCCAGGGATTTTCCAGGGTTCTTCCTCCACCAATAATACTGGCCGCCATATGTAACCTATCTTGTGCTGAAAAATGGTGTTAAACCCTACAACAGCAACCACCACAAGGCTATGTAACTTTGGTATAGCCTTGCATCCTGCCTCTGGCATATGTCTGCCCATCCAGCAATAATTGGTTGTTACCACTTTCAAGACCATATTTCTGAGATGATTTTTGGTTGGGACATAACAATTTATACCATCAGTAAACCTGAATGAGTTTGATAATTAGCACGACTGAAAACACAGTTTTATCAGATTTTACAGAAACACAATGATATGAATGGATTTCAAATTTATACAAGCAATGATGAGCGACCATCAAAAATGGCTACCATTTCTAACATTAGACATGTAAACAATCTTTTTTATATAAATGTTTTTAGATGAATTTGACCAGTTTCAACAGAAAGCATCCTAACATTAGAACCTTTATATTGGAGAAATGACTTTGATGCTGTCAAATATGGATGAACATACAAAAAAATACAAACCTTTACATATTCAGTTTTTATAAAACAATTTCAGTCAGAAGCATTGCAATTCAGTTTAATAGAAAGCAATCTTGTAAAAATAATTTCCTGGCCAAATGCTGTTATATGAATGCATTTAAGCAGATGTCAGCAGAGTCAACCCCACTTGGGTCTCATGTTAAATTCCTGCTTTACAGTGTATTGTATTTCAATGTATGAGTTTGCTTTCCCTTATCAGACATTTTTAAATATCATTACCTACTTAAAGTTCCAAATGTTATCACTGATTTGAAACTGAAAATCAAACTACACCTAATCCAGGCTTTTGAAACAAAGGTTGCATGTTTGCTTAGGGCGTGTAAAGTGGCAGCACTTGAGCACATGTTTTATGAATTCATTTTATACCACATTGATGACTAGGTAACTATGGAGGAATATTGTTGGGGTAAGGCTGGCTGTAGGAGGAGACATGGTTAAAAGTTATTATATATTATGTAGTTATCAGAACAAGCAACCTTTTGGTTGCACAACATTTTCACATGTTCACATTATGGGAAGAAATAAAAGATTGTTAGGGAGTCCTGTAGTTTTTAAACTTTGGTGAAATAACGTCTTCACACAAAAATTTGTCTCAAGTTTGCTTAGAAGTATTGGAAATGTTGTAATTACAGCTCAGAGAACTGCCATAAGACAGCATATTACCCTGTGATATCTATTCATGTATTCATCTTTTGACATGCATAAAACATTATGGATAGTTTCCACTTGCTGTAAGGGAGACACCTATATCAATTTTGTGGTCAGAAGATAAAGGTCAAATCTCTGCAGAAAAAAGAATACAAAATGGTTTCTACACAAAAATATTAGTCGTACATCACATAACGAGACTAAGCATTGTGTATGGCTTGAAATGGATGGTCATAGGTCAAGATTACTTGGACTGAAAGAACTTTGCTTTCTGCACAATAACATTGGTCCTGTATCATAGACTTAGATGACGAATGACTTGCACTTATGTAATGACAAAGTATTTTGATATTTTGGGTCCAAAGGTCAATATGTCTGTGACAAAGAAAAATAGTATATGCAGAATGACTTTGCCCTTGAGTAAGGTCCTATATTTGTAATGGTTTTACAGTATGGATAATAAAGAAACCTATAGATTCTGGAGTGTAAAGGTAAAAGGTTATGATCATATAAAGTTTAGGAAGACAATCAGGTTTCTGAGGTTACCTACCTTGAAAAAGATCTAGGTCATTGACACCCAAAGTTCAGTAATATCCAGGAGCAATAATGCATACTGCTTAAACAGAGAGCTAATAAACACTGGGTGGAAAGATGTAGTTTATGATGCTGTTCATTTATGATGCTGTTCATAAACCTGGTTGCAGTCAGTGTGTGTGTGATTCAGATTTTTAATGTAGCTCTAACAAATGTTTAGTCATATCAATATGATGTCTGCAGTGAGGCAGTTTATAGTGATGTCTAGCGCTGGGGCATCATGCTGCAGACATGTAGCATGATGTCCCACCCAGTCACATTATACTGACACCAGGCCGACTAGTCCTAACACTAACCTTTTAATGCAGAGCGCCAAGCATGGCAGCTGTTAGTACCATTTTTGTAAGTCTTTGGTATGACTCAGCTGCAGATCAAACCCACAACCTCCCACTTCCACAGTGGACGCTCTAGCCACTAGGCAACTGGAGTAATATGGAATCCAAACATTTGCTAAGGAAACCATCAAAAGCTTAACTTGCAGATCATATGTTCTGAGAGTTTAATTAAAAGTGGGCCAGTAGTTTTGAAAATGGATAAAACAAAGAGAAAAATGGGGAGAATACAATAATTTTAACTTAATGATGAATGTGCCACTCGTCATTGCATCTTAGTATTGTTCTCTGTAATTACATCAGACTTTTCTTGATGGTTTTCATTTTCATCTGAAGTCAGATAATAAATACTATGAATGGTTTTCATTTTTATCTGAAGCCAGATGATAAATACTATGTACTATGAATGGTTTTCATTTTCATCTGAAGCCAGATAATAAATACTATGAATGGTTTTCATTTTCATCTGAAGCCAGATGATAAATACTATGAATGGTTTTCATTTTCATCTGAAGCCAGATGATAAATACTATGAATGGTTTTTACATGTTGATTGTTTAACATGTATTTTATTATTTATTTTTATCATGGTTACAGATAATTGTCAGTAGAAATATTAATTATAATTTTCTGTAATTTCTTGAATTTGTTGTTGTTGTAGGGTTTAACGCCATTTTTCAGCACACTATAAGCTATACATGGCGGCCAGTATTAATGGTGGAGGAAGAACCAGGGAAATAACCCGGAAAGAGCTACCAATCCACGAGAAACTACTGGCAAGCTTTCTCACATACCGGTATCCACATTGGCAGAATCTGAGACTTAAACCCACGCAGACATATGAGATGGCAGTGATCCGTAACGTAGAGCACTTTAGACCACTCAGCCACTCGGGGCCACCTCTTGAATTTATACTTGTTTGTTTAAATAAGAACAAGTTATTGTATGAAATATTACAGGACCAAAACAATTGTAATTTGTATGCAATAATGGTGTGTAAAGTATTTAAGGATATAATAAGTTAAAGATTACAGACAATGCAATACATTGAATATAAATAACAGCGACTTAACACTCATCATCCTGTTTTCAGCAATAAGATTATGAAATATTTTAATTTCTTGGAAAAACTTAAGAACTTTGGGGTTTTGATTTTGAGTATGAATTCAGGACCTTAATTGATTTTCAGTCAATACATTAATGTTGGTAAAAAAACATTTGCAACATTATTACCAATCTTCATTACCATGACATCAACAAACCTTTCCACTTTTCCTTGTTGCCAGACAGTCCCAAATATTGCCATTGTTAAATTCCCCTTGTCACCAGAGTGTCCCACAACCTTTTTGGCTGGATTTCCAATTGTCACTAGAGTATCCCTATTAACTACTCACGTTAGTGTATCATACATGACCTCAACGTTACAGAGCTTGGCAGTAGGCTACTACCTCCTGCCCCATAAACACAGCGTATGGGGTTAATGTGTTAACTGAAAGTTCATTTTCCAACCTTGATTTATGACACTGATAATTTCTTTTTGTGTTTAAAAGAGAACAGTTCACATAGAAATGTAATAATTTACTCAGATAAATATTGCTTCAAGTTAAGTTCACAACTCAGTTTAGTACATCTTTGTCTTATTTTCAGAAAGATATAAAAACTATTTTTATTAATGATGGTCAGTCAGGGATTATCACCAATCACTTTACATCATTTATCCTGCATCAACCAGTCAAATCTTTGGCTTATGCAACCTGTAGAATTCAAAGATAGTGCCTTAATGGAGAAAATGGAATCTTAAGTTTAACACCGCAGTCCATGACAACAACAATGGAGCCAACAAGGCTTATCTCAAGATCATAAATGAGGTATGTTTATTACAATGCCCCAAAGGTGATGAAAATATGATTCCAGTAATTATTGCGTGGACTTTTATGCATGAACCCGTAACCCTGTGATGCATATACAGTATCACCAACATTTTTGTCATGCCTAGACTAAGTGCAGCCTGCAACAACAACCACAAAAACAAAAAGGACAAAATGATGCCCAGTTAACTAGAACTGAGAACAAGTGTACCATATGAAGAAGTAATCCAAGTAGAAGAAGAAGAAATAGTGGAAATAAAAAAACTTCATAGAGTTGGAGATAAACCAGTCATAAAGAAAATGCGAGATAAACTTTTACCAGCTTTATAAAGTTCAGCTTAATCAATTTGACATTTCACTGAATGAAATTTCAAATGCCTCAAAATGGCACCAACAAAATGTGGACACATACGTTTGAATTCTTCACTGAAGCTCCACTCACTTCACAAACACTTTAGCAAAATTGGAGATATGCTGAAAAATGTTATGAGCAAGAAAAGAAGAGGCAGTTAAGAAAAATATCAAAGAACAACAAAACAATGAAACAAAACAGAGCTAAGAAGACCTGTTTAAATGGAAATCACAAATGGTAAACTAATACCATAAACAAGTTTTCTCGGGAGTCACATCTGATATCCTAGTGGAGTGGACATGGTCCTGATAACATGGGCATGGTTTACTGTTTATAGCTGCTATGATTTATCTACATTGTTATCTCTTTTTTATACTTTTATGTGTATTTAATTTGTATTGTTTGTTAGTTATTTGTTCTTTTTTTATTTCATTATATGCTGTTGTTAAGTTAACACTGTTTAACTTGAACTTGTCAAAAATCAAGTTCATTACTTGACTAAGCAATTAATAAATAGGTACAATATTTTGTGTGTATGTGTTTAATATTAGGATTATTATTAATAGAAGTAGGCATATTTCTGTGGGCCTAGGACTAGGTTATTGGATTTCCCCTATAAATATACCTGGCCTACCTGATTTATTCCACAAAATATATTATAATTTTAGTAACGGACCTTCTATTTAGAGTTTATCTTGTAAACACCTAGAAAGTTCCAGATTAAATTTTCCATTATGTACAGTAATAGATTTTTTGGAAATGCCAAAATTCTGACATGAGATCAAGTAAAGGGCTATTCTTGTTTCTGAAAAAATATTTATTCATGCTTTTAGATCTGAACACAATCAATTGTATTTTTGTTGTGTCCAGTTGATTATTTGGGATGGAATTTTATTTATTCTAATTATTTATTCTCTGGAAATACAAAGTGCTCATGAAAAAAAATAATCTTGGCTAGCAAGTCTATCTAGCAATTTTAAATTATGATTTATTCTTGGATTATATTATTGTGTTACAACAAAAACTGTTGGCACAATCGCCAATACATGGGCCACCACTGGCACATCAACACTTCCAGCACTAGATTTAATTTGAATTTCCACAAAAGTTTATTCAGAACTTTAATCATTATGACTTATGTCTGTAATTATAGTATTTTTGGGGATTATGTAAGTTTTCTTGTTTTACAATTTTACCTTTTATTCTAGGAAAATAACTAGAGCTGTACCGATTAATCGCCTGTACGCGTAATCGGGCCGATTATTAGCACAATCGGTATAATCGGGTATCGGCAAAAATAATCGGTGCCGATGCAAATAATTTTTTTAAATAACCAATTTTTCCTGACAAAAGTTGTATATACAGTCGCGTTTTGACTGACCGTAACTTAATCCTTAGTAACACTAGAGCTCGGGATAAATGCAGTATGCAAACAAGTTGCTCATTAACTAACACTACTGTATAGTCGAATAACCATATATCGAGATAAACACATCGAACCATCAATTAATCTTTTGTAACAAAGAGATTGCTCTAATAAAGTATTTAAAAAGAATTTATCTTGCTGCCAGTTGTGCGAAATTTTCAACTCCAGCGTCCGGTAACATTTGTAAACTGCAGTAAACCAGACTAAAGTACATGTCGCTAACCGCCATTGTAGTGCCAAAGTCATGTGAATAGCCAGTAAGATTAACATCAAAGGGAGTAATGATGGATATATACACAGTCAATTTTGAGGTTTGTGTTTTTTCTTTATCTTTATGAAAACTCACAAAACACCGATAGTCCTTATGTCCCAGTGAGAAATTGTTTGAAAGGGCTTCAGTGTAGGTTTGAGTACGTCGTCTGTCTTTCAGTTAATCCGTAATGCCTGGAGGGTGAACAAACTCATTGTCTTCAATACTAGTAAGTGAGAATCATTTCCGGATTTTTTAAAATTATTTTTTATTTCTTTTGTTAGTGTTTCACCAAGCCACCATCTGGCAGAAGGGACGGTCTCTCATAAGTCATAACAGGTTTTACTGTACCTTTGAAGCACCGACATATACTAAACAAATAAAACAATTCTATATCAATGTTTTACAATTATCTGATGTTGCTGCAGCAATAACGAGTATTTCTTGTCATCAAAGCAAGCCGACGACCTTTGCTCATAGAAGGTCTGCAATAAGTTTAATAATTTTCGGGTCACCGAAAGTTACTTTTTTAACATGCCTATGTCTTAGAACACGGATATTTTTGTCCCAAGATGTACTGCCGTTACAATAGACAGCAAAAACACCTAAAACCTGTAAAGTTTTGACATTGGCCCACGGATAAGCCCCCCCCCCCATTCCAGGCCTTTATTGTTTTCTAAATTTGTCGGCTTATACCTGAGTACATAATATGATAATCAAATAATCGGTATCGGCAATTTTGATAATTGGCTATATGCGGTATCGGCATAATCGGCAAAAAGTGACATCGGTACAGCTCTAAAAATAACTTGTTTGTTGAATTTTGCAAAGCTTGTTGATTCTCACTCTTTTTCATTACTTGTTTTATGACCATATAATCATAATAATACTGAGAAGAAAAAAATTATCATTGAGTTAGTTAAAAACTTTTCGTTGTTCTAATGAAGATATGAATATTGGGGGCCCCGAGTGGCCATGTATATATACTCTATCGCAGTTGTTAAAAACCATATTTAGAGGGTCGTGAACAGGTTTCCTATGCTCTAAATACGTAAATATTCGATTTATAAATAAAAATTCCTACTTCGCGGAAATTCACTTGTCGCGGTAGAGTCTGGAACTGATTAACCACGATAAACGAGGGACGACTGTATTTGGTTATTCAGTTGTCAACCATCCCCTCCAGCAAGGAGTTGCCATTGGCATGCCTATCGAGGCATTAAGGTGATTTATATTATTTATCCTTCTGCCTCTAGGCATTAATGCAGAGTTGTATTGTAGGCAGTGATTGGGGTTTTACTATAAGGAGATGCCATTGTAGGTATTTATCCCTCTGCCACTAGGCATTAATGCATAGTGATAGTGTAGGCAATGATTGGGGTTTTGAAAAATCGCATGAGCTGTACTGTAAAAAAGCCAATTTTTAATATATAACAAGGAAAAATAATTAAAACAAGTAAAGAAAAAATATGACTCAAAATTTATAACAAAATAAAATCAGACCTTGAGTACAAGGTTATTTCTTAAAATGTAAATGGAATAAGAAACAATATAGATATGGTGTGCATGTGCGATTTGGACTTTTAATAGCCTTTTAATTTTTTTTAGTCATATCGCTACATTGTCTGCAGTCTGGCAGTTTATAGTGATGTCCTTCACTGGGGTATCATGCCGCAGACATGTTGAATGATACCCCACCCAGTCACATTATCCTGACACCAGGCCAACCAGTCTTAACACTAACCTCTTATTACTGAGTGCCTAGTGAGGCTACTGTTCATACCGATTGTATAAGTCTTTGGTATGACTCGGAGAGGGATCAAACCAATGACCTTCTGCTTATGAGGTGGACATTCCAATGCTTAGGCCACTGTAATGTACATATAGATAAGGTAATAAAAGTTATAAATACACTATATAATTATATACTGGTATGTAATTCATGCAAGACTTGCATTTTTGTTTTATCATTCAATCTAAAAATGTCATCTTAGTGAAAATGTATTGAATGCAGAGGACAAAAAATCACTCAGGTAAAATGCTCAGATATGGTGACAGAAGTATAAAAAAAAAGATTATTCAGATACTAGGGGTGAAACGATTCATCGATGCATCAATACTTTTGCCATTTCAATACACATATCGATACACAAGGTGAAGAATCGATACAAAACGATATCTACCTTACAATAGCTACATAAATCTTCAGCAGTTATGATAATTAAATTAGGAGCTCATTAGACCAAACTGTCGCGGTAGTTGTGTTGTATACACAGGAAGTATAGCGTGTGAGATTCAGTTAGTCATCTCCGTTCCTGCACCCGGACCAGTTCTATAGATAAGAGTTTCCTTGTACTAGGAAATTACATTATTTGTTGTTTTTTAAATAATACCATAATTTAAAAATATAATCAAAGACATAAATTAATAATAGTTTCTGAAGGAAATTTTTTTTTCTTATAATTATTATAATAATGTAAGTGTCAATTCTTTTCTCGTTGCGTGGGACTAAACTATCGGTATGGGTGTGGAACCGGTGATAGAACTTATGATTATTCTTAATCACTAAGCCGTTTGGGATGCTTTCACGCAATGAACTACAAACAGCGGGGTGACCAAGGTGATTCCAACATCCGGTCAAATGGAGCAGACGCAAAAGGCCGAAAAAAATTGAACTCGAGTTACCTGCGATTAGAAGATCATCGGCCTGGAGCTATTTTGGATATTCTGTGGAGTTTGAGAATGGAGGAAGAAAAGTAGACAAGTCCAGGTGTGTTTGCAATCTGTTTTACTGCTCATAGGAATACTGGAAACACCACAAATATGTCTACACATTTAAAATGGCTCCACCCAACCATTGCCATTGGAATTCCTGTTAAAGATGACAAGATTTCAGCTCCCAAGGTCAGTGTTTCTCCTACCCCTAAGCCATCACATCCAACAATCACTGGTCAGCTCAGATTGACTGAAGTTTTTCAGTCTCCATTAATTCCATCATCGCAAAGATCACAGACAATCACTAAGCATATAATGATGTTTATTGCACATGATATGCACCCTTTCTCAGCGGTTGATTCGCTAGGTTTCAGAAATCTGATTCGTACCCTGGAACCTCGCTACATCATCCCATCAAAAACACACTTTGCAGAGAAAGTTATCCCAGACCTATACCTTCACACCAGACAAGAAGTGCAAAGCACCATATCAGAGGCAGAATCAGTGGCCATTACTACAGATGGTTGGACATCAAGGGCTACAGAGAGTTACATAACAATCACAGCTCACTTGATTGATAAGGAATGGTGCATGAAAAGCTTTGTTCTTCAGACGAGACCTTTACACGAGTCTCACACTGGTAAAAATATAGGAGCAGTACTAGTTGATGCCATTAACAAATGGCAACTGGAAAGGCCCCACAAGTTACTCCCCATAGTAACAGATAATGCTGCTAACATGGATGTTGCTATTGAAGAGGCAAAGTTCACACCACATATCAAGTGTTTTGCACATACTATAAATCTAGCAACCCAGAGAGGGTTGCAAGTTCATCAGATGTCACACTTTCTTGGGAGGATCCGGCACATTGTCTCGTTTTTGCATCGCAGTGCAACTGCTACTACCCTGCTGAAATCCAAACAAGAGCTGTTGCAGCTTCCTAAACACAAACTTATCCAAGATGTCCAGACACATTGGAATAGTTCTTATGATATGATTGATCGATTTTTAGAGCAGCAGCCTGCCATTGTAGCTACTCTATTAAGTAAGGAAATCAGACAGAGGGAGACGGACTTAAACACTTTATCAGAGGATGATGTATCAAATGCAGAGGATATTCTCAAACTGCTCAAACCAATGAAAACCATTACAACGATATTGTGCGATGAAGCAGCACCTACCATATCAATTATTTTTCCTCTTAAACATCGTATTATTAGTGCAATGGAAGTGCAAGAAAGTGACTCTGCACTTGTGAAGGCAGTCAAGGTGGCAATCTCCCAAGACCTAGACAAAAGATGCAATGACAAGGACATACAGCAGTTTCTGTTGCAGAGTTGTGCCCTAGATCAAAGAATTAGGTCTCTAACTGATGTAGACGATGCTACAAGGATCCAAATATATGCTTCCATTGTCATGCAAACAGTGAAGGTCAATGGGGTAAGTCAAAAGTTTACATATGAGTATCGTTGTGTTATCTACGTGCAGCAGTTGAAGTATAACATAATATTATTGTCCCCTTTCAAGATTTTAAGGATATATGAAATTTCTTTTGGTAGTTAAAATTGGACACTCGTCCCCAAAGGTTACCCTAGATGCACCACTGATCATGGTATGCCCCAGAGTCACCTTCAAAGTTCTTATGTCATCCGATTCTCTCCATCTCCCTCTGAAACACACACACACACACAGCAAAACACACAAACTATTACATAACTTCATTGTTTGAAGTTCATAACTTCATATACACAAATATTTCTTAATATTCAATATTGATCTTATATTGATAAAATCATGGCTTTTTTATATTAAATGCCAGTGAATTAATGCTAAAATGTTAATTAACATAAAATTGCGAGATTCATATTAACTTAAGGAGTACATATTTTATAATTTTGATTTTTATTACAGTGTGAAACGGTAGTGAAAACAGAGAAGACTAATGAACTCACTCATGTACTACCATCTAGTCTTCCCCCACTACTACAGCTTCCTGCAGTACAAGTTACAGAACGAGATAACAGACCAGCAGCAACAGCTAAGGTTGAAGTTGATGTGCCTCCAGTGAAAAAGGGTACACTTGAAGATCTCTTTGGAGATGTGTACGTGTTCAAGGTGGAGCCATCAAAGTCCCTCTTTCAGAGGGCTGACACAGAGATAACACGTTATAGGAATGAGACATCTAGTATACATATTGGTGACAACCCACTGATGTGGTGGAAATTCAACGAAACATCATTCCCTTTGCTGGCCAAACCAGCCAAGATGTTGTTGACTATTCCAGCAACATCAGTGCCATCTGAGTCTTTTCAACTGCTGGAGATGTTGTATCAGCACAAAGAGCCTCTCTGACTGGGGAGAATGTGGATATTTTGATTTTTTTGAAGAAGAATATGAAACTTTGAAAGTTGTGACGAGCAGTCTGACAGTCGTGTGCATATGTTATGCAGAATGATCTAATTCAGTTCATTTATGCCTTTTACAGAGTCATCACAATTGCCAGATAGTTTTAGAACAATGAGTTTGTGACTTAAGAAGACTCATTCATTTTCTGGAAAACCCATTTATGTTGATGAGGATATCATTTTCAATCATCATGAACTTTTCTTTAATTCAGTTATTGAATTCAAATACACATGACAATTTATGTGAAATTACATTTAACACTGTTTGCAGTTAGGTGCTTGAGCGTTATAGACTGATATAGCATATATCAGGTTCAACATTATTTGCAGTTAGGTGCTGTGTATTATAGATTCATATAACAGATCTCAGGCTCATCGTTGTTTGCAGTTGGGTGCTTGGGTGATAAAGATGGATGTAGCAGATCTCAGGTTCAACACTACAGTTGGGTGCTTGCAAGTTGTAAATTGATATAACAGATCTCAGGTTTGACACTGCAGTTGGGTGCTTGTATGTGTTATAGATAGATATAACAGATCTCAGTTTTTACACTGCAGTTGGGTGTTTGAGTGATATAGATTGATATAACAGATCTCAGGTTTAACACTGCATAATTATTATTTCTGAATCCCAATAATTTTAAATTTATTTTGTATTTTTGTGTTACATGTACTTTTTAGTGTGTTATTGTGTTGCTGTGACGATTTTACACCAACCCCAGTATTAGTACATGTATGTATAAATTGTAAGTCTGCCTGACCCAGCTGTGATGTTCAAATTGTTCTAACAGTTAGCTAATCCCCTTACGTAAGATGGCCTTTGTTACCTCGAGAGCGAACAACGTATCGGGAAGGTGTTAAGTTATGACCGCATCAAAGGAAGATGGCCGACGCCAGGTAGACTGTAACAATTTCTAGACATACAGACAGACAGTGGGATGATTGACAGTTCGAACGACTGACCGAGTCAAGAGCCATCCAATCAGAATGCGATGAGGGTGGGCCCTTGATTGGAACCCGAGATAATAACTTATATTTAGTAAGAATTCGTCAGTGCGCTAGAATTAGTGAATTTGTTCAGAGGTTGAGCGGCTCCGATTGCCAGTCGTAAATTGGCGCCAAATTCAGGGAATTTTGGGATAGCTTCGATCAGGAAGCTTTGAGGGACAGAAGGGAGTTTGAGGGACAGAAGGGAGGAATAGGAGTTTGAGGGACAGAAGGGAGGAATAGGGAGTTTGAGGGACAGAAGGAAGAAAGGAGGAATAGGAAGCTTGGAGTGACAAACGAGGAGGAAGGAAACGGAAGTAGAGGGGCTGGAAAGAGGGATACAGATAGAAGGAGGGACGGAAGGAGTGAAAGACAGGAGCAAGACTAAAGAGGAAATAGATGAGTAGTTCACAAGCAGAGGGGAGAATCTTACTCACACTGTGGAATCACATGATGATTTAGACATTCACTTGGTCAAGAGAGACAGTGATTAATTTAATATCTTTAAAGTTATCATTTCATTAAATTGTTATTATTTGAATTTATCTTTGTATTTCTTTATAATTTAACCGTTGGCTTTGCTGACTGGGGGCTCGTAGCCATATATAATATATTGTCCAGAAGTAAACATTCTGAAAGCGGACCAGGGGAACTTCCTCATAATTCTGTAAAATCTATAGGAAGAACCCCACCCCTACTAAACGAGACTTCACAGTGGGCGCTTTCGTCCGGGATATGAATTAGACATATATTATTTTAGGACCTAAAGTTATTTGTAGGAGTATTAGTGAACAGTGTGAGATATTTTCCATTCTGTGTATTTGAATTTTTATGATTTTCTCATCTTGCATTTTATTGTCATATGTGCATGCTTTGTAGACCTTCCATTACTAGCAGTACTTGTGAAGCAGACATCAAACAAATATCTTACCTGAACGAAATTAGTTGCTGTCGACAGGTAAGTATTTAACTTGTTGTATCTGTACATTGTTAGGAATATCTAGACAAGGTATCACTTTATATTAGTTATAATGGCTACCGAAAGGCAAATGATAAAGGAGTACCGCGCCATGGGGTCGGAAGATCTCGGATATGAGGGAGATCGCCTGGCGACATTTATAGAAGAACGGATCAAGGAATGGAAGGCCGAAAAAGTAGCGGACAGAGAAGCACAGAAAGAGCTAGCCAAGATAGCTGCGGACCAAGAGCTAGCCAGACTCGCCCACACTCTGGAGATGGAAAAGGTGAGAGTTGAAGCTAGGACCAACGGACGGGACGACGCCAGTACAAGCTCTGGAACGACCGGCCGACCATTCATCGACCACAGGATGGTCCAGATCAACATGCCACGCTTCAATGACAGGGAGGAGGCTATTGACGATTTTCTCGTGCAGTTCGAGAAACTCGCACACGCTCATCAGGTCCCTGAACAGCACTGGGCCATTAATGTCTCAGCCTTTTTGCAAGGTGCAGCTCGGGAAGTCTACCACGGCTTAGCTGCAGAAGAGGCTGATGACTACAATGCCCTCAAGAAGGCCCTTCTCTGCCATTATCGGCTGACCGCCGAGACTTACCGGAAACATTTTCGGGACTCGGCGAAAAAGGTAACCGAGACCCACTCTCAATTCCACAACCGTGTTCGAGGTTTATTTGAGAAGTGGATGAAAATGGCTCGAACGCACGTATGACGGGCTACGCGAGGTAATACTCAAGGAACATGTCCTGGGTACTTACCGTCGCGAATTGACAGTCTTCTTAGCCGAAAGAGAACACCGGACGCTCGAAGAGATCGCTAACATGGCGGAGCGATACGAGCAGGCGCACTCGAAGAGTGGAGGTTCCGGGGGCGTGGATCGACCCCGACCCTCTGAGTCGCGTCGTATGGGGGAGGTTGAGCCGGCTGTCCGCAACCGTCAGGGCGACGGGAAGTTCGGAGGGGCACCTACAGGTAGGGATGCCACCTATCGACCTGGACAGGCCTCACCCACGAAACCAGGACTTGCAAGTCGGCGAGGGCCGCCGACGTGTTTTAACTGCAAGCGCCTGGGGCATTTTGCCAGGGACTGTCCGAAGGGCAGGCAGACCCAGGTGAATGTCGTTGCTAGGAAGGAGTGCGTGCCGGAAGCGAGTCGCAACCCAGCCAACCTTGCGGCCGCAACTGTCAATGGTGAAGGTGCCACCATCTTGTATGACACTGGGTGCAGCGTCCCCGCGCTTGTCGACAAGAAGTATGTCAAGCCGGAGGACTATACAGGGGAGGTAATAGAAGTTCAGTACGCGAACTGCGCGCGTGACTCATTACCAGTAGCTGTCATTGACCTCGATTCACCATACGTGAAGGGGAAAATTGCAGCTGCTTGCTTGGAGGGACTATCACATGACGTCATATTGGGATGCCGTTACGTGTTACCACAGCCGAACCCCGAAACCTGTACATCTATGCCAGTGAGTGCTGTTGAGACCAGGGCCATGAGTCGACAGCCGAAACCGAAGCCGATCCAAGTTACATCGACACCGGTTAGTAATGTTCTTCCAGCTGAGTTGAGGAAGCTGCAACAGGAAGACGCAACTCTGGCGCAGTTGCATAAACACGCAGAAGCAGGAACGGAAAGGGAAACTCCGAACGGCGCGGTGAAGTTCGTCTACAAGAAGGGAATCTTGTATCGCCACGCAAGGAAATACAACGAACACTTTAAGCAAGTCCTCGTGCCAAAGGAAAAGCGTTGTGAAGTGCTGAAGCTTGCACACGAAAGTCTCATGGGTGGACACATGGGAATTGCTAAGACCCGTGACCGTCTTGTAAAAGAGTTTTACTGGCCAGGGGTCCAGGGAGACGTAAAACGGTTCTGTCTCTCCTGTGACAAATGCCAGAGAATGGCACCCAAAACGGATCATCGACCCATTCCCTTGGGGAGTACGCCCCTTATCGATGAACCATTTAGACGTGTCGCCATGGATTTAATCGGACCGATAAAACCCGCGTCTGCGCACGGAAATCGATATATTTTAACGGTCGTCGATTATGCTACACGCTATCCGGAGGCCGTAGCATTGCGTAATATGGACACGGAAACCGTCGCGGAAGCTCTGTTTGCGATCTGGTCAAGAGTTGGAGTGCCCGACGAGATCTTGACCGATCAAGGGACACAATTCATGAGTCGTGTGATGGCGGAGGTGAATCGTCTCATGTCAATTAAGCACCTCACGACTACACCGTATCACCCCCAATGTAACGGACTGGTCGAACGGTTTAATGGGACTCTAAAGCACACGCTCAAGAAATTGTGCGAAGGCCGCCCCAAGGATTGGGACCGGTATATTCCAGCCATGCTTTTCGCATACCGGGAAGTACCACAAGCGAGTTTGGGGTTCTCTCCCTTTGAACTCTTGTACGGGAGGACCGTACGCGGCCCAATCGCCGTACTGAGACAGCTGTGGACAGATGACCACGCTGTAGAGGAAGTACGCACTACCTACCAGTACGTCGCGGACTTGCGCAACAAACTGGAAGAGGTTTGTTCTCTCGCGCAAGATAATCTCAAACGAGCTAAGGCGCAGCAAGCGAAAAATTACAATAAGCGCGCAAAACCACGTCAGTTTGAGGTAGGGGATAAGGTGTTGTTGTTGTTGCCCCAGGAACACAACAAGTTGCAAGTTTCCTGGAGGGGTCCATACGTCGTCACCGAGAAGGTCGGAGGTCAAACCTACCGGATACGGCTACCGACGAAAGAGAAATTGTACCATGCCAATTTGCTCAAGAGGTACCGGGAAAGGGAGACCGTAAGCGATTTTGTTGTCGCCACGATAGTCACCGAGGATGCCGAAGGCGATACGGAAGGTGCCAACACTGTCCCGAACTGTCCATTAACGAGGGTCGAGACTCCGTCGGACGTGGAGTGTGACCCCATGTTAACTGAAGGCCAACGGGACGAGATAGAGACCTTGCTGGCCGGGTACTCCGACGTGTTAACAGAAAAACCCGGGAGGACGGCGCTTGTCGAGTTCGGGTTAAAGATGGTGGACGACCGACCAGTGCAGCGGAAACCCTACCCCTTGCCCCACGCGAAACGACAAGTTGTAAGGGAGGAAATTGAGCAAATGATTGCTCTGGGAGTAATCGAACCTGCCGACTCTCCGTACAGCTCACCAGTAGTCCTAGTGCAGAAGAAGGACGGCACCCATCGGTTCTGCGTCGACTACCGGAAGCTGAATCAGGTGACAGAATTTCAAGTCGAAATGTTACCTGACCCGGAACATATCTTCGCTTCGGTCTCAAAAGCGAAATATTTTTCCAAGCTCGATTTGTCCAAGGGGTATTGGCAAATTCCGGTAAGGAAAGAAGACAGACCGAAGCTTGCTTTTGCTACTCCCGACGGGACATACCAATGGCTGGTTATGCCGTTCGGGGTACAAAACGCGCCCAGCATCTTTACCAGGATGATGCGGAAGCTGTTGGAGCCCTTGCGCGATAGGGGTGTCCACAACTTCATGGATGACCTCTTGTTAGCTACAGAGACATGGGGTGAACACCTCACTCTGTTAGCTGACGTTCTGGAGCGGCTACGTCAGGAGGGCTTGACAGCCCGCCCTTCCAAATGTCACCTTGGTTTCAGGACATTGGACTATTTAGGACATACCCTGAGCCAAGGCACGCTGTCTCCAGAGAATTCGAAGGTGGAGCAACTGCGAAACGCCGCACGCCCCACCACGAAAACGGAGGTGAGGTCATTTCTGGGATTGGCGGGATACTATCGGAGGTATGTCGCTAATTTCAGCGCGATTGCGGGGCCGTTGTCCGACCTAACCAAGAAACGGACCCCGAGTAAGATTATTTGGACAGATGCGTGTGAGCACGCTTTCCGCACACTGAAGGCTAGACTTACATCCGACGCCGTTGTTCGTCTACCGGATTTGGATAAGGAATTCGTTCTTCGCACCGATGCATGCGACACAGGACTGGGAGCAGTACTGCTACAGGAGCATGACAAAACGCTTTTCCCTGTCGCATACGGCAGTCGGAAGTTGTCTGCTGCCGAGAAGAACTACTCCGTATCGGAGAGGGAATGTCTCGGAATCGTGTTCGGCATATCACGGTTCGAGCGATACCTATATGGACGCAAGTTCATATTGGAGACCGACCACCAACCACTCGCCTATTTGGCGCAGGCAAAGTTGTCCAATGGTCGATTGATGCGATGGTCGCTGTTCTTACAGCAGTACCAGATGCAGATCAGATACGTGAAAGGATCTGAAAACGTAGGCGCAGATTTCATGAGTAGAAGCGCTGAATTGATATAGATCATTCTGTTTAAATTTTCATGTTCATACTCAGTTTAGCATCTAGTTGATTTTGCTGATTTTGTTCTTTATATTGTTGTAACACTTTTGCATTTGTAGTATTTTGAGTGAATAAAATCCCGATTTTATTCTCAAGCGTGGGGGGATGTGACGATTTTACACCAACCCCAGTATTAGTACATGTATGTATAAATTGTAAGTCTGCCTGACCCAGCTGTGATGTTCAAATTGTTCTAACAGTTAGCTAATCCCCTTACGTAAGATGGCCTTTGTTACCTCGAGAGCGAACAACGTATCGGGAAGGTGTTAAGTTATGACCGCATCAAAGGAAGATGGCCGACGCCAGGTAGACTGTAACAATTTCTAGACATACAGACAGACAGTGGGATGATTGACAGTTCGAACGACTGACCGAGTCAAGAGCCATCCAATCAGAATGCGATGAGGGTGGGCCCTTGATTGGAACCCGAGATAATAACTTATATTTAGTAAGAATTCGTCAGTGCGCTAGAATTAGTGAATTTGTTCAGAGGTTGAGCGGCTCCGATTGCCAGTCGTAAATTGGCGCCAAATTCAGGGAATTTTGGGATAGCTTCGATCAGGAAGCTTTGAGGGACAGAAGGGAGTTTGAGGGACAGAAGGGAGGAATAGGAGTTTGAGGGACAGAAGGGAGGAATAGGGAGTTTGAGGGACAGAAGGAAGAAAGGAGGAATAGGAAGCTTGGAGTGACAAACGAGGAGGAAGGAAACGGAAGTAGAGGGGCTGGAAAGAGGGATACAGATAGAAGGAGGGACGGAAGGAGTGAAAGACAGGAGCAAGACTAAAGAGGAAATAGATGAGTAGTTCACAAGCAGAGGGGAGAATCTTACTCACACTGTGGAATCACATGATGATTTAGACATTCACTTGGTCAAGAGAGACAGTGATTAATTTAATATCTTTAAAGTTATCATTTCATTAAATTGTTATTATTTGAATTTATCTTTGTATTTCTTTATAATTTAACCGTTGGCTTTGCTGACTGGGGGCTCGTAGCCATATATAATATATTGTCCAGAAGTAAACATTCTGAAAGCGGACCAGGGGAACTTCCTCATAATTCTGTAAAATCTATAGGAAGAACCCCACCCCTACTAAACGAGACTTCACAGTTGCAGTATGTTATCGCATGACACACAAAAAAAAATCAGACACAAAACTTGTAATAGTCCTGTGCATCTGTTAGGCAGAATTATCTACCGGTAATTCAGTTCATTTATGCCATTTACAGTCATCACAATTGTCAGCTAGTTTTAGAACACTGAGTTTGTGACTTAAGAAGATTTATTCATTTGCTGGAAGATGCATTTAAGTTGATGAGGATATCATCTTCAGTTATTAGGAACTTTCTTTAATTTATCTATAGACTTCAATTACACACATGACAATTTATGTGAAATTAATTAGTGTTTGCCGCAGTGAAGTTTATCATTTGTGTTTTCTATGATGATCTTTCTTGAACTGAAGAAAGGAGGAAAGTATACAGCTTAGAAAAGGTTGCATAATTATGATTTCCTAATCCTAAGCATTTTAAATTTTTGTTGTATTTTTGTTTTTACGTGTACTTTTAAATATATTATTTTGTTCCAGTATGTTGTTGCATGATGAATCAGACACAAAACTTGTAACATTTCATTTTTATTGAATGAAGGATAAAGAAACACATCGAAGATTTTGTTATATTTTATTTGGTTACACAGAACAACAATGTTAGTAGTCGTGACATTGTATCTTGATTCAATTTTTTCTCTGTTATCATTATACATAACAGGTTAACAAGGTGGATCACTGCAGATACATTGCATATTTGACACTGTTTGAACTTGAAAATACCATTCAACATATACATTCACATGATTAATCAAATGTACTGTGATAATAACATTTTCAGTTTGATACATGTATCGATATGTATCGTATCGTAGGCTATGTATGGTGTATCATATTGATACGTGGCACAGGCGTATCGTTTCACCCCTATCAGATACTGTGTAGAAAAAAGCAAGAAAGGCAACCATTACATCTATTCTATATTATGTCATATTGACTTGAGCTTGACCACAGTGATTTTCATCACCATGCAAAAAACATCAAGAATATGTTGGAATGAAATCTATCTATAAGTTATTGACCTGAATGGGATCTGTTAGTGTCAGAAACAGAATTGAATGGCATAAGGCCAAGAGTCTGTTTTGAACTCTTTAGTTGAGTAGATTGTTTCCTGGATCATCAGAAATAATAGTTGTCAGAATGGTAGAACAAATACCATTGTGTTACAATACTGTGTCAGTTAAAATCACATTGTATATAAATATTTCACCCCAACATTTCATTATATTAACTGATGATAACAATGATTATGAGAAGTTGTACCCAGTTTTTGACATTTAGGTCACTTATAGGGGATTGTAACTGAATGTTTTTGTCAGTTAAAATGTAATGGAGCTCTTCTGGGGAAAATATTTTCACATCATTGGATGCTGACTTGAAAAAGAGAAATGTAGACTGGAATATTGTTGCATTTGAATCAAGCAATGCATCCATGACAAAAGGTGGCGTTAAAGATGTTTGGACTTGAATTATGGTGAATATCGCAGCATACTAAAGTGGATGTTCATGCCAATTTATACATTTAACAGCTAACAGGATACACTGCTTGTGAAATTGGATGAGTTATTAGACATGTATTATTTGGTTAAAACTTTGTTGACAAATGGAACTCATATTCAAGCATTATGTATCAAGATGGTTGTCTTTTGTTATGTATCATGATGGTTGTCTTTTGTTATGTATCATGATGGTTGTCGTTTGTTACGTATCAAGATGGTTGTCTTTTGTTATGGATCAAGATGGTTGTCTTTTGTTATGGATCAAGATGGTTGTCTTTTGTTATGTATCATGAAGGTTGTCTTTTGTTATGTATCAAGATGGTTGTCTTTTGTTATGTATCATGATAGTTGTCTTTTGTTATGGATCAAGATGGTTGACTTTTGTTATGTATCATGAAGGTTGTCTTTTGTTATGTATCATGATGGTTGTCTTTTGTTATGTATCAAGATAGTTGTCTTTTGTTATGTATCATGAAGGTTGTCTTTTGTTATGTATCATGATAGTTGTCTTTTGTTATGGATCAAGATGGTTGACTTTTGTTATGTATCATGAAGGTTGTCTTTTGTTATGTATCATGATAGTTGTCTTTTGTTATGGATCAAGATGGTTGACTTTTGTTATGTATCATGATGGTTGTCGTTTGTTACGTATCAAGATGGTTGTCTTTTGTTATGGATCAAGATGGTTGTCTTTTGTTATGTATCATGAAGGTTGTCTTTTGTTATGTATCAAGATGGTTGTCTTTTGTTATGGATCAAGATGGTTGTCTTTTGTTATGTATCATGAAGGTTGTCTTTTGTTATGTATCATGATAGTTGTCTTTTGTTATGGATCAAGATGGTTGACTTTTGTTATGTATCATGAAGGTTGTCTTTTGTTATGTATCATGATGGTTGTCTTTTGTTATGTATCAAGATAGTTTTCTTTTGTTATGTATTAAAATGGTTGTCTTTTGTTATGTATCAAGATCGTTGTCTTTTGTTATGTATCATGATGGTTGTCTTTTGTTATGTATCAAGATGGTTGTCTTTTGTTATGTATCAAGATGGTTGTCTTTTGGTGAAGATATAAAGAGGCTGCTGAAACAATGAGAATCTTTACAAACATAATCTGAGAAAGAAATTAGAGGTTAGAGATAAAAAACCTGAGATTAAAAGTTCATGGTCTGAGAAGAAGTCTAGCACAAAGGATAAAGTTTTTTGTGTCCAACAGCAGAAAAGGAAACAAAGAAAGTGCAAGTACATTTTTAGCTGTTTGAAACTTAAAAATCAAGCATATTTCTACCCACAAGTCTGTCACAGCAAGACTGAGTAAATATAATTGATTAAGGTGTTTCTCTAAAAACACCTCTGAACCTCACACTTATCTGTTTACAGATATGTCAGATTCCACTTGTGTTGCTCATCTAATGGTAAGTTCTTTTGTGCTTATGATCCCAGAAAGAATCTACCATCCACATGACCATTTTAGAAATGAAGGCAGTGTTCATAGCCTTTCAAGGGTGCATAACATTTTGGTGGACAGTCTATTGAGGATAAACAGGATAATCTTCATGGAAAGATTTCTGTACTAATCCATAGTAGATTTTTAGTTCAGACTTTGGGAGGAGACTCTTAGTACACTTGTTTGCAACATGGCTAAACAACAATCTCCTATTTTGCATTTCCCCAATCTGAGACCAGAGAGTCTGGCCAGTAAAAACATCAGCCAGATGTGGGATTGTCTGATCACTTACATCCTAACGATGATCCCACAAGTATTAAAAAGGTGAGGTCCTCCACTGCTTCACTCATTTTGATAGTCCTTCGGTGGTCATAATGAACGTGTTAGATTAATCTTTTTGACCTACTGGTAGACCATATACAGTGCAGCCAGGACTGGATCTTAACTCAGAGGAGAGACCTGTTGCTACAGCTTTCAAAAATACAACAGCATGCAGATTCTCCACCATCACACTTGGCTCATCTCCAACGATCTTTCTGTCAGGACAGGTTTTAGGACCAAATTTTTAAAGTGCATCATTCAAACCAAGAGATGCTCAGTGTCCAAGGTCTGTGTTGCCAAGTGGAGATGTTTTACAATTGGTACAGGAGGATTTTCTTCTTTTCCTTTGAAAAGAGATGGTGCTTGATTTTCCACTCTCAGTGGTATTAGGGCAGCCCTTTCCAACACACTAAACTGTTTAAATGGGCCGGCTGTTGGTTCAGATTCTCATATTGATTGGTTATTTTGAGTTGCAGAGACCAATGTCTAACTCGTGAATGACCACTCTGGTGGCCTAGTGATTAGAGAGTTCACCTGAGTTGCGGGAGGTCATGGGTTCAATCTCCATCCGAATCATACCAAAGACTTAAATAAATGGTACTAACAGCTTTTGCTTGGCGCTCAGCATCAAGAGGTAGTGTTAGGACTGGTTGGCCTGGTGTTAGGATAATATGACTGGATGGGACATAATGATACATGTGTTGCTAGACATCACTATATACTGCCACACTGCAGACATTGTAGCGTTATGACTGAAAAAATGTTAAAATCCAAATCACTCACTCATTAACGTCTAGATGGAATTTTACATGAATGTTGTAGTTTTAACTAAAACTTCCTGGAACCTTTGGGTGAAGCTTCATTTGGGAACTGTACCCACAAAACCTGTTTGTTGCTATTCTTATGACCAGTACAAGACATAAGAGCGAGCTTCTTCTATAGAGGTCAGAGAGAGTTGCAGAGAAGAAAGTTTGTTGAAATCGTAAAAGATTCCTATAGCTGATTGAGGAAACATTATATATCTGGATAGCTTTTAATGAAGTTTCTTCACTAGATATCTAAGGATTGTTTTAAATATAGAAAACTGCAGATTATTTTATCAGATCATCTTGGGATGTCATAAAATAGGATGTGGTATCTTTGTTCATGCAGCTATGACTATGTACAGATTTTCTTTCTGCAAAAGTGTAGCCATTTTAAGACTTTAGAACTGATAATGCTACAATCTTGGTTGTAGGTTTACAGACAAAAAAGAATTTGTTTTGAAAAACATATACAATGAACTTTTTTTTAGCCAATTTTATAACAATAAGAATGTTGTTTATGCTTTATCATTTACAACATCTTTCAAAATTGTATATCAAAGTGAAAACAGCATAAAACTACAGCATGATGTAATTTTGTTTCTTTCAGACTAATGAGTATAACTATAGCATTTTCTTTTCAAATCTAAGTTAAAATGGCAGTTTTCATGTGGTCTTAGAGTAGCTTTTGCATGATTGCATTGTTTCAATTTTACTGGGATACTCCAACCAACATTAGTGGGAAGAAAGATATAGCAGCCACTTATGTGACAGTAGCAGCAATAATGACAGCATTGTTGAGGTTATCATCATACTACACAACTAAAACAATTCTTACTATAATATGCTGACTTACCTCTGTGACCTTGGGACAAGGTCAAAATCTTAGAAATTTTGCATTAAGGATTTGATTAAAATGTTTTTATTTGTAATACATAAGCTATTCATTTGGTGATATGCACACTTATCCTTTGACCTTGTGATCAAAATCACAGTTGTAGAAAATTATCATGAAGGTTTTGGTTAATGTTTTTTAATTTGGTTATAGATTTTCTTCCTACTTGGAGGAAACATTATGAAGCTTAGACAAAACATTTACTAATGTGCACATTTGATCTTGGTTTCTAGGTAACAATTATCAAAGTTTGCATTAAGTTTGTCATTTCATTGTTTTCTTTTGATGACTGATGGTAAGATTATTTATTTTAAACTTTATGCTCATTTACAGGCAACAACAACAACAACAGGCTCATTAGCCAGCACAGGTACTACCTCCCCAAACGTATCTTCTGAAGGAACTACTTCAACACTCTCAAGTACAACAGCAACAACAACAATTCCGGTAACAACTACTCAACCCCCTATGATTGGAGGCCATTGTGAAAATAGCTCGGATTGCACACATCTGAACAACGCTGAGTGTATCAACAACAGTTGCCTGTGTAGGAATGACTCCTTTAACGTGAACAACAGGACATGTTTTCAAGGTATTCTTCATATTTATGCAGGTTTAGCTGAAACAAAATTATTTTGATAATAGTAGTGTTCTTGTAGGAGCTGGCTGTTTGTTTAAAGTTTCTCTATTCTTACAAACTTGTTTCTTGTTTTGTTACATGATTGCAATATATACCAGCTATGTATTTAGGAATTTTGAGCCTGATGCTCAAAAATTATTAAGAAGGGTATCGACTAGACAATTTCCATATTAAGAAGGGTATCAACTAGACTATTTCCATATTAAGAAGGGTATCAACTAGACTATTTCCATATTAAGAAGGGTATCAACTAGACTATTTCCATATTAAGAAGGGTATCGACTAGACTATTTCCATATTAAGAAGGGTATCGACTAGACTATTTCCATATTAAGAAGGGTATCAACTAGACTATTTCCATATTAAGAATGGTATTGACTAGACTATTTCCATATTAAGAAGGGTATCAACTAGACTATTTCCATATTAAGAAGGGTATCAACTAGACTATTTCCATATTAAGAAGGGTATCAACTAGACTATTTCCTTCTACTCCCCATGGTAATTATTCCCATAACCAAAGGTTTGGCACACACAGTAATGAGAGCTTTGCATAGCACTGACTGAATAAGAATATTAAATTAGTTTCGTTTTACAATCAACTTTAGTGCTGTTTGTTGTGATATGTCTAACATGGTGGCCAGTCGTGGTTTAGTACACATTTATTTTGCAGTCCCTGTCTATGATCAGAGGTCTTACAGATACAATAGGTTTTTATTATGTTGGTTTTTTTTGTTAAGAAAATGCATTTTTGGTAGTCTTTTTAACTATAGTTATTTCAAACAGAGTTCAGCAGATTGCTTTCCAGATCATTTCACCCTCACTTGCTGTGACCTAAACAACTTCTTGGAATGAATATAGACGTTGCATATATAATTTATAGAATACACAAGATTACATGCATAACATATTCTAAACATGTGTCTCATGGATAGCTTTTGCCTGCCTTCTGCTTTAAGCCAGGTAGAAACATTGTAGTCCATACATATATGTGACATCTCCAAAACAGTCACCTCAACAAAATTCTCAAGGCCCATGCACAGAGTTATGCTGATTGCTCTGATTATAAACACATATATACAATAACCCAACAAAATTACCAAAAATGAATGTGACAAGCATACATTGATGAAATTCAGTTTACACACATTACAAATAGATAGGATTGCAACACTATTGGGAAATTAGGAGAAAGTAGAGGTTATTTTCTGACCATGAACATCATTTGAATTATGCAAATTTTGATTAAAGTCTGTTATTATAGCTGTGATGTGGGATGATGGTGAGTCTACAAGAATAACAAAAAAGCTTTTCTTCCTCAGTTCCCTTTTTGATATGTGAATTTAACAAAAATATATTGTAATAAGTCTTTGTTTATTACTTGTTTGTTATTTGGCACTGGGGACATAATGTTAGGCATTCATTTCAATAGTAAATGTTGCTGCCCACAACTTACCTTTTTGTGAATTTTACTCTTAAATCTATAACAGTAAATCTTTTGGTCATTACTCCAGAACGAAAATGATGCAGTATAAATTTCATTGTGGCAGCTATCTAGAAAATCTTGTTACAGCTATTCCTCCAGAATTTATGTTCATATCCAAATAGAGATTTCACCCAAAGACTTTTTATGATATCTTGTTGGTCCTAAATGAAAATGGCACCTTGCAGACATACATGTATGGTATAGTTGCCATGGTTGCCACCATGTACACATTTAAAATCTTATCACTAATTCTTGTGTCATATTGGTTTTCACTGAAAGTCTTCTAATGCTCTCTAGTGTCTTCTAAATGAAAACAGTGCTGATCTTACTGAATGTAAGATCGTTCGTTCGTGGTTGTTCAATGTCTTTAAAAAGTTATAAGCTTTTTGTATGGTTGCATGTAGAATGTTGAGGTATCCAGTGTTCTATAGAAAGGCTGGTAACATTACAGCACTAAAGAGACAAGAAAGAACGCATTTGAGTACAGTTTGCCGTGCACTTTTGTGAAACGCAGTGAAGGTGCATGCATTGATGGCTGATGCATTCCCTATGTCCTCCTCAAAGATTACCCGAGTCGAGCCAACATTTGAAAGTACCATAAGTTGTTAGAGCTTGTTGTACAATTCATGTTTAATAATAATAATAATAATTTAAAAATAATAATAACAATAATGTATGCAATAATAAAAATAATAATCATAATAATAGGCTTGAATATGTTATTAGAAAAAGAAATTACAGAAATTCGTACAGAAAACTATTATTTCAGAACAGCAGTATTATGTTATTAGAAAAAGAAATTACAGAAATTCGTACAGAAAACTATTATTTCAGAACAGCAGTATTATGTTATTAGAAAAAGAAATTACAGAAATTCGTACAGAAAACTTGCAGAACAGCAGTATTACGTTATTCAAACATTTAAAAATGTCAACCATATCAGTGAAGGGGAATTATAGTGACAGCTGTTTCCATTTGATTCACCCCATCCTGTCCCATCCCATCCCATCCCATCTTGTCCTATCACCAATTTTGTTTATGATCAATATCTTTTGAAGGGAGTAGAAAATTAAATTGAAATTCGGAATGAGGCTTTCATTAAGAAGATTAAATTGAAATTTTGTTTTTATATTTTCAAGAAAAATGGCACAGAGTTAAGACCTTTTTTTTTTGCTCAGTAGTTTATTTAATGTATTTAATGAATTGAATATAAATTTGATACAAGGCTTTATATTAAGAATATAAGAATACCTAGATTAAGTTTAAAGTTTGTTTTTTGCCTCATTTTTTGGAGTTGTGGCCTCTGTTTTACTTAGAATTGTGCCTTTAATTGCATCCTGTTGGCTAGGTTATCTGGCATACAGGCACATAAGTGGAGTTTTTAAAAAAAAAATGTAGGACACTATGACCTATATTTTATGTGTCATGACTTAGGTAAAATTTTGTGTCCATTTCTTTCATACTAAAGTCATCAAACTAGATGATTGTATACATCTTAGTTAGTACCAAATCCTTATAACAGAAGAAAGTCATGGTGACCTATATTTCATACTTTACTGCATTAGATCAAGATTTGGCATGTAGCTCATAACCACATTGGTTATTGCTCCCTGTGTACATATGTATGGAATAATGAAATTTGATGGGGTGATGCATCATGACATGGGGGGGGGGGGGGCCCTAAGTGTCCGAGTGTTCTAAAGCTCTCACTGTTACAGATCACTGCTATCTCACCTCTGTCTGTCTTGGTTCTAGTCTCGGGCTCAACCAGTGTGGGTATGTGATAAAGTTTGCTAGTAGCTTCTCATGGGTTGGTGGTTCTTCCTTCACCATTAATACTGGCCATCATGTATAGCCTATCTTGTGCTGAAACATGGTGTTATACCTTATAACAACAACAACAACAGCATCAGCATCATGATGAGTACTACATCCTCAGCAAATATAGGTCACTGACTCATACTTCATGCATCACTGTCATGTTTTTAAATTTGCATTTTAAGTTTTTGAATCATTAGACTATTGATTAAGTAATCGTTACTAGTATCACTCTTGTACAAATAAACATGGTCACATTTCACTTTCAAAGTCAAGTTTAAGCATTTAGGTCATGACTATGTATGGTTTTTGTGTGCCCTTTTATAGATACTTTTATACCTAGAATGATACAACTTTTTGACAGGATAATTTCTACAGTCACATACAAAATTTAATTTCTATGATCTATATGTTATGCATCACTAACTTTTGTGTGATGAAGTGCAGCTCATGTAATTTTTTTCTAGGACTTAATACCGTAAACTTTTTCTCCACCTTAATGCTCCACAGCATAGAGATAAGATACCTACAAATCACCGCAACACATCAGCAGACATTATGATGGCACCTCCACTGTGGCAGAGAGATATATATCTACAAATTACCATCACAAACTGCTCCGGTGGCCTAGTGGCTAGAGTGTCTGCCGCAGAAGTGGGAGTTCATGGGTTTAAGCCCTGGCCGAGTCATACCAAAGACTTACAAAAATGGTACTAACAGCTGCCTCGCTTGACGCTCAGCATTATTAAGAGGTTAGTGTTAGGACTGGTCGGCCTGGTGTCAGGATAATCTGACTGGATGGGACATCATGCTACATGTCTGGGGCATGATACCCCAGTGCTAGACATTACTATAAACTGCCTCACTGCAGACATTGTAGTGATATGACTAAAAAATTGTCAAAGCTACGTTAAAAATCCTAATCAAACAAACAAACAAACCATCACAGACATTATGATGACACCTCCACTGTGGAAGTGATGGTGAACATTGCTGACTGACATTTGAACTGCCAGTCAATGATGACCACCCTTGGAAAGACTTTGACATTAATAGTGATGTATAATCAGATACCATTTCAAGAATCACTGATGTTTATTTCAATCATATATTTGTACAATAAAAACTTTCTAAAGTCTTGTATAGTCATTTTGATGTATATTTACAAAAGGTTGATCAAATTCATTTGCAAGAAATTTATACTTTAACTTTATTCAAAAATATGTAACCGACTTACTAATTTGACGAGAAAAACACCATGTTGAGCTTCTCTTTAACGGTTTAAATTTATTGTACCATTTAAACATGAAAGGTATTCCTATCAGGTATTAACAATTAATTCCAGATAACAACTACTTTTCTTTTCAAAAAAACTGATAAAGAACTGAGAATAAACTTAATTTGAACCATGTGCATAGTCCTTAAGCAGTAATGGCCCAGTCCCAACTCTGAATATACATGACAACGTTTGTTTGCACACCAGGGCCTGACAACGTGGAACGAATTGCCCATTGAAATTAACACAAAGACATAGTGGTCCCTTTTAAGAGTGCTTTTAAGACTCACCTGTTTCGACTGCAGGGACAAACATAGTGACCTAATCATGTTTTGTATCTTATATGTTTTCAGCATGTTTTTTTGTTTTCCAATTTCATTGTATTTGTCATTTGTTTTTCTGTAGTGTAGTCATATCTTTATTGATGGTGTAAAGTGCTTAGAGCTTCGAAAGATTAGGCGCTATACAAAGTCCTCATTATTATTATTATTATTATTATTATTATTATTATTATTAAGACAACAACGAAAATACAGTAGTTCATTTCTGGCTGTATGTTAACTGTAGAGGACTGGCCATTTAGTTTGTGTGGCTAGATTGTTCTTTCCACCTGAAATATTTTTTTCTTTAATTGAACACAAGACAAATTTGTTTCAAGTAAAGAAAGGACTGTCATAATGCTTTTTTTATACTGCAAAATATATGATCAAGACTTTTCAAGCATTATCACCCCACCCCACCGGAATGGTTAAACATTGATAAGTGTAGCTGAAATGTAAAACATAACAATATATAATGAAAATTAAACTTCTTTACTATTTTGAAATCTGTGCATTGTTTGAACTGGGAAACAAGTCTCATAAAATATTACTACAGTGTGATAATATGAGTAAAACGTCAAACTGTAAAACACCTGGACACACATACACAGGGTGGGTGTAATTTAGGGAAATATTGGATAACCAGCATGTTATATTCACTAATAAATGGTATGGTTCTGCCATTAGAAGCCGAAGTTTCATCATTTTTCTTAATTAATCTTACCTCAGCTTCTTGTGTGGATAATGGTGACATTTTAGCTGTTAGCGATTTTTATTTCCAACAAATTAGGGTCTTGTACATGGATGTCACAACATGTGTTATCTTATTAGCTTGTTTTTGTTAGGGGAAAATGTAAATAAAAATAGAACAAGTTATAGATCATATGGATATGTGATGTGTCATTAACATAATAATAATATAGGTCTGATTCTTACTATTATTTTGATGCCGATGATAGATTATGCAGTTTCTTATTTGTCACTGTTGGAGCAAATATCCATTGAGACAAAAAGGAGAAACAAGTAAACTAATTTCTTTGAATAGTATTTGGTGTGTTTCTGCATGTGGTATACTGCTTTGCAGCTACTTTATGTAGCAAAGTGGATCAAATGTGACACACACAAACACAAACACAAACACACACACACACACACACACATTGAGCTTTGGAAGACTTTAATGTCTAGTACAGTATTAATTTTCTTACTACTTATGAACTATTCCAGAATTTTGTTTTTGTGTGTTTCGTTTATAATTGGCCAAATTTTAATATTTAAAGTCTGAAGATTACCTAAAAAATAAAAGGATACAAATGAAAACAAATGGTGATTCGAACTGTTTTGATTAGTTCACAAGTTTTTCTTTCTGTCACAGATTTTTCTTTACAAGACTCAAACAATGGAATATCCAGTGGGTATTGTTTAAAGATAGCGGGGGGGGGGGGGCGAATCCGACAACTTTTTCCGACAAAATCACTTTAAGCCCTAAAAACGGAAAATAGAGCCTTCCTACGAATCTCATGTTTTAACAAAAAAAAAAATGTCTCCATTTGGCAAACGGAGACTTAACGATTTCTTGCTCAAAACATACTCTATTCGCGTTTTCGTTGCTTAACCATAAAACGTCGCGGTGATGTTGTCATCACCCCCCTGCTGCTATGGGTAAATAATTTATTTCAACCAAATATTTGATCAAGTCCGATACAATATCGTGTTCGAGGATCATGTAAATTTATTGTTATAAATCCATGCGGGGTCGACTGAGCTTTACTAAAGAAATTTTTAAATTGATTAAAGTCCATATCGGAACACCATGTCTGCCAAATATTTCGTAGCGTATGTGTATCAACGCCGTTGAATACAGCAAGAATATTACAGTTATCTTTGATCACTTTTGGAATCTGAGTGTATCGTTGAGTGACATATATCACGTCGGTGTTTTTGTGCCTGCCTCGTGAAAATATTCTAGCTGGGTTTTTTGGATTGTCTAACATCACATCGTCGTATACGACTAAATTGTTAATGCTCCCATCAGGGTCATCCACGGATGGTGCCTCGTCAATATCGGTTATAAATTCAATATTGCCCCCGCTGGCAATCTCTGAAGCGTTTTCATTAAAATCCTTTAACACTTCATAGCATCGTTGATCATCTACGCTAGGAGCAACTAAATACAACTTATCCCACTTCATCCATCTCACTATTAAATTGAGCAACAATTGCGTCTTGCCGGATCCAGATGGCCCGATTATAATTGCGCGGATAGAGTTTGGTAGCACTGCATGATGCTTAACTGGTTCTCTTGTTTTAGTCGCTGAAAAATCAATTATATTCACATCTCTATACATAAATTATGGATCTATATTGTGTGAAGTGTGAAATGCGTACTAACACAAATGGTGTGACGACGATTACAACTAAAAATAACAGGTCAGCACTTACTGGTAGATGTGCAACATGTCGTATAAAAAAAGTTCAGATTTGTTTCTATGAAATCCGTAGATGTTTTTTAAAAAAACGAGGAGGTGATATCGCAGCCAAATTGGCAAAACTCCCTGGAACCCCATGGGCAAAGTACCCCGGAGAAAAGCACCTTCCAGGATATAGCTACTGTGGCCCCGGAACACGATTAGATATCAGACTTGATGATCAAAATCAACCCCCATCCGGCGAGTATCCGATAAACGCTATTGATAAGGCGTGTCATGCTCATGATGTTGCATATAAAAGCAGCAATCTGCAAAACAGGCATCTCGCGGATGTGAAATTAATTCATGCATTAAATGCTATTCCTGATAAATCTTTCAAAGAAAAATTGGCTTCGTGGTTGGTAAAATCAGCTATGAAAGGCAAATTGATGATGGGCGCTGGTAATTAATAATATGGAATCTATTTATTATTCTCCGAGGGGATACTGGAGGGGTAATGCTGCAATCAATAAACTTGCCAACGCTGCAAAAGTGAAAAAGGCCACTGCGGCTAATTGGTTATCCAAACAGGCTATATGGCAAATTTATCTACCGCGTCCTAAACAAATCAATTTCTCGCATTTTGATGTTACCAGACCCAATGAAGTTTATCAAGCTGATTTATTGTTTTTACCACATGACAGCGGTTACAAATACGCGCTAACCATAGTTGACGTTGCGAGTCGATACAAACAAGCAGAACCGCTAAAAAAAAAATCATCACCTGAAGTTGCTTCTGCATTTGAAAAGATTTATAGACAAGGCCCACTATGCTGGCCAAATCTGTTACAAGTTGATCCTGGCAAGGAATTTCAAGGCGCTGTTTTATCAGCGATGAAAGATCACAATGTCACCATCAGACATGGGCATACTGCACTACATCGCGATCAGGCAATTGTTGAACGATTTAATCGGACTCTTGCTGAGCGGTTATTTGGATATCAATACGCAAAAGAATTCATCCAAGAAAAGCGATCTCGTGAATGGGTCAAAAGGTTACCAGGGGTAGTTTCAGCGCTAAATAACGAGATTACCAGAGCAATCAATATGAAACCTAACAACGCAATAAAGAAAAAGTATATACTACAACCACAGCGGGATAGCGTTTCTCAGCCAATTCTCAGCAATGTCACCGTGAGATATTTATATGAACCAAGAGAACTCGAAGGTGGTAAAAAAAGGGCTACTGATCCTATTTGGAGTGTCACTACGCATAGCATATCTACTATAACACGATCAACTGGTAGACCTCCAATCTATAAATTGGATTCAACTTCCCCTCAGCGGGGTTTTACACGCGAACAACTACAAGTGATTCCCGATGATACTCAATTGCCTCCGTGCGGTCTTAACTAGCACCGTTGCGTCTGTTGCACTCAAGACAAGTCAACATCACATTGTTTCTGACATGACCGAGACTGTTATTTTTTCTGTCTACGGTAAATTGGCGGGGATCTTTTATCCGAATACTGCCAACGCATTATACAATTGCAACTCGCGCAGTGATTATTTTGTAGTTGCTTCAATGCGATTATTAATTCAGCATCAATATCAAATTCTCGTTGTTTTTTTTGTCTTGTTGTTTGTAACCGGAGAGTTTTTTATTAATGATGCTAACATCAATATCATCCATTGTGGTGTCATCATCGAAAACAATTCTTCGAAGTTGATTTATTCGCCGTACTCTAGACACTGCAAGATAGACTAAATTTGACCACTCAATGCGACAAATTGTATATCAACGCATACAATATCATTTAGCACAAGTATTTGTTTGCCTCCGCTGGGTATTTCCACCTCAATGTTTTGCTTGCGGGTGTCAGCTGGTCTGTAACACAATGGAACCTGTAACATCAGATATTTTTGTTTGTGTAGCTCAAATAATTGCTGCTGAATTGTCTCTGACTATCTTTCTACTTGCCACTACAAAATCGTTTGGTCTCCATGCTTCCCAAAATTCCTCCATGTGAGTTTCAGGAATTATTTCCCTGATTATTTCGCATTGGACCTTATCGGGTTGCAGTCTGATTAAATTCTTAAGTGTACGTAATTGTTCATCAAGTGCTCTATAGTCAGTATCGATTTCTTCATAATAGTCAACAAAATTCTTTAACCAATCATGTGGACCCGCGCCGACAAATGGTGGTGGTTGGCCATGATCTCTGCACATTATCACCGCTGTATTCTTTTGCAGCAACCAATCAAGAAACATTTTTAATACATCTACCGAAACCGTGCATATCTCATCCCAAATAATAACCGCAGGGATGAATTTATCACCCATTCTTTCAGGGGTCCATTCATCGCCCTTGTATCGAAAAAAGCTGTGATAAGTACAAGCTTCAACGTTTTGTTGTTTCATCTCTCTGGCAAGTCTGTGTGTTGGTGTTAGCACAATCATGTTTGTGAAATCCGTAGGATTTTTCCCACGAAATAACTCAATCGCGCGAGTCGTCTTTCCTGACCCGCCACAGCCGTTTAAATAAACTGTTTTATATCTACAAATTGGATCTGATATCGATGGTGCATTAGAACGCTCTGATAAATTATCACCGCGTAAGTAATTACTTTTACTTTCAACATCTGCTGATTCAGAATACTCGCGCAGCATTTCTTTTTTAATTCTCCATGATCCCCAACTTTCATCCGAATTCAGCAACTGCGCAACTGTACTTGCTGTTAATGTAAAATGAATCAACGGCAACTCTAACCGCAGTGTCAGGAAATCTATTTATCATTGAAAATAAATTAATACAAGCATAACCCAGCATCGATGACCTCAAATGTGTATACGGGGATCTGTAACCGTCGCTATAAGTAACAACCGTACCCAATTTTGTTCCATTGGACAAAAAAGCATCTTTACGATCCACATATATTGTTTTGGATACTGCATCCGCGATTACAAAGTCATATTCGGTGTTATCCATAATCAGCCGTGAACAATATCGTTTATAGTCGCATTTTTTTCCTCCCTGAGTAAATTTTCCGATTATTCTTCTACCGAGATCTTTTGCTTCGATGTTTCGTTGATTAAATATCCGTTTGAACCACTCAATGATATATTCTTTGCCGGCATCAATATGTTTTCTGAATTCATCAATTATACTATCAAGACGTTCCGGTGTTGGTAACCAGACATTGATTTGTTTCCGATATGATATAATTGCTTCACTGACTGTCAGCGAAATTAACATTTTTGTATCAATCATGAATCGTAATAGCGCTATTGGCAGCCACTTCTTTTCAGACATGTGTCTACCAATCCAAATATAACAACAGCGATGAAGTCCTGCTGCGAACTCAAATGATACTACACGAGCGAATCCAGTTAAATCAAAATCAGGCAGCGGCCCATTAATTGCAACACGAGTCATTTCATGTACGGGGTGTCCAAATCGTTTAAAATACTCAGTACATTCTCCATAACCAAGAAAACTCGCTGGATAACAAGCAACCATATCAACTGAAATGATATTATCATGGTCGTATTTGTTATTCCATAAACCGCCATGATTAAATTCTAAACAATTAGCCTCAATGTCTGGCAAGAATTCTACGCGTGTTGGTTTCCATGCATTTTTGATTCTTGCAAAATGAGCTGCAACCGACGGGATTGTAAAACAGTTTGTCAATAATTGTTCATCATCGTTGATGATTTCATCACTGGTGGCCTCGCCATTGGTGGCCTCGCCACACGCCGTCAAAAACCCACTAGCTGTTTTTTTTTCATTTTGTTGTGAAATGCTTCAGTGCGGTATAATTCACCGTTTGGTCTTACAAACTGATCAAACGTATCCATGTCGTTTTCAGTGCTGCGAAGTAACCACACCGACACGGGGTCGTTTTTACTCAAATGCGAAATAGCATCGAATAGTTTCTTTTCAACGAGAAAACCATCCCTGGAAAATTCTTCTCCTAAGAATTCGTCGGGTATATACTTTATCGTTCTGTTCCGTGGAAATATTGTGACCACGGATGTCCATGCATGTTCGTTATGATCAATAATTTTAATTGGAGCTCCCATTGATTTATATTTTGATTTCTATAAAACTTCTCCGGTTATCGTTGTAACAGTTATTGGAAATCTCAGCGACGTTTCTAATTTTGCTATATCGCTAATAGTCGCTCCGCAGTCTTTCACCGTTAACTCCCATTGAGCTATTTTGCTACGCCGTAGATCGGTAAGTTTGTTCCCTCGGGGTGCATTTGTAAAATGTTCTGTTATTCGTGCTGCTACACAATTGAGTGGCAAAGCCACTGACGACGAAGTCGCCAGCGACGACTGTTTCATTGGTTTAAGTTTTCTTATATCAGGTTTTTCATTTAATGGATATATCCCATACACAACTGCTGTTTCAGGATATGCTCGTTCATAGTATGGTTTGTCAATTCCAGTTAACAGACCCGGCTTAGAATCACGGCTAACAACGACTGTTTTCTTGTCTTTGAGAATCGGTTCAAATTTGTCTCATATAATCCAACCGCCTGATTCTACACGGATAATGAATTTCACTCTAAAAAAATACTTTTTGTTGCCAAGTTGTGATAACATCAACGCTGCGTTGCTGTCGTTCGTGGTGGCATCAACAGTGCCATCAATTTGAAATGTTGACCAGCTATGAGATGCACCGTCATGCTTGAATTCATTAATACAGTCACAAATTTTATTTATCAGGGCTCTATCAGTTATTGCCCGTTTTGGCACATCTTTGAAGGTTCTATCGAGATTGAATTTAACATTTTTGAAAGGCTTAATTGATGATAATCTCTCGAATTCATCATTCATATAATTAAAACAAGTATTTAAATAGAAAAATATAGTATAATGAATCACTGCAAATGGCTTATGATTGGATCAACAACCCCGTGTAACAAATCATGCAGAAGCGAATTCTGTGGGTATCATTTACAAAGCGTTCGCAACGGTTCCTTCGGCCCTCTCCCATGCCTCCGATGTGGGGTGGGCGTTAGAGGAAAATCACAATTATGTCTCAGTTGCGGCGGCAAACGATACAGGGAACTAAAACGCTATTATGACAAACGAATCAATGACCCTAACGATGACAAAGTCATCAAAACCCCTCAAGATTATATCCAGAGGTTTATAATTAAAGCAGATAATAAATTAGATAAGTAGTATTATTATACAAATGAGCCAAGATTTCAGACCCCATCCAGTGCTTGTTAATTATGAAGCCTCCAGTGATGGTGTTGTCAGGCACCGCAGACTAAAGAAACCGGTTGGATATCTGAATAATATGGGATATTTGCTGTTTAGTGCTAGAAATAAAACATATCTCTGTCATAGAATTATTTTTGAATGTCATAACGGATTGATTAAAGATGGCTTTGTGATTGATCACATAAATGGCGTAAAGACTGATAATTGTCTTGAGAATCTTCAAGCCGTCTCACAAAGTCGGAATGCAAAATTAGGTGGAACTGGCAAACACGCAAAACGCCCTTAGGGGGTCAAATCGTTTGATATAGAAAATAATGAAGAGAGAAGCTTTCAGTCGATAAATGAAGCCAGTAGATATTTTGACATTTGTGGGACTTCAATACGATTTGTTGCAGAAAATATAATTAAAACAGCTCTGTCAAAGAACAATGGTCATAAAATAAAATTTGTATACACCTGAAACGATTCAAGGGAGATAAATCCTTTATGTATAAGTCCAACCACTCATAACACTCTACTCACTAAGTTCCCTTGTATTATGACCGTCAAAGGTATTTATCGTCTGCTATTACCTGTAGAGAGGTATAATTGACATGTGCGCGCCCACGTGACTGTAATGGAGTATAATACATGAGTTTCGGTAGAGCTGTATTTATCAACTTTAAACAATTCTAAAACTTTTTATTGTCGCTTTGGCTAAAACTGCATTATTTAAACAGTTGTATTTATTTAAACCCTTAGACTATCTACATTAAGCTATTATATATTTTCAGTACAAACGTTCTTTATAATCCAACGCATTACCTATGTTCGCTCAGCCGGAACAAGCATGTAACACTAGTGTTTCCCATTCATTGAAGTAAGTGGGCGTGGTTAAAATTCCTCTGTATACAGCTCTTTGTGATCTAATCGATAATGCATTTTGTTTAGAGAATTAGAACAGGGAGAATACACGCTGTTATCTAACAACTGTATTGTTTAGTGTTTTATTCAAATATTTTGTCTCATTAAAATGTTGTGAAACAGCATTAATAAGTAATTCAAGGAAATAAAATAACACACCCGTGAATCAACGCTGCTGTATTAGTCACCTTATATACGTTTTGACTCGTAATAAGCTTGGGGCTTTCGAATTCGACCGATCAAACCTAACCCACGCCATTTAACTCGGGTGTGTGGTTGTCTTTTGTTCACAATCATGCAACCGGGTTAATTTAATTGGGTTGCTTTTGATTGGTTGGATAGGCCGTAGAAAATCCGCCCCGTCGTTTCATGTTTGTGCTGTCTTGTGCCGTCCCACATCATTACATCACAAATTCCATCATCGTTTCATTGAATATATCCATCCTTAATTAAGTTAATTAAGTACATGTTATGCCTAAAATCTGGCGCAACACTCGAGTACATTGTTGTGAATGTCCTCCCAAGCATATCTTCTGGGCTGTTTAAGATGATGTTTGTCACCTTAGGCCTCCCGCCGGAGATGTATGTTTCGGGTCCCCTTGGGCTTACTTGGATGTGAAGGCAACCAAGGAGTTCCAAAGATGTGTTGTCGTATATGTAACCTCTGGGTCTCTCTGACGTCATAGGGCACCAGCGAGATTGCCAAATGATGTTATTTTTTTTAAAATTAAAGATAAAATGTATTATATTATATTTTTATAAAAATATGGATATCAAAGATGTAAATTCTATAATTGCTGAAATCTCAGATTTAAAAAATAGAGGGGTAGTATTATCTGAAGGTCTCGACTGTGACAGGATTGCCTCGGAATATGAAGAAATTGATTATCAGTCTAGTAAGGGTTGTTATGTTTTACCTAAGATGTACAGACTCGTGAAAGGAATTCAAAAGTCCATCAATGCTTCTTTGTACGGTAACGACATTAATTTATTTATAACGCTATTTAGCACCGTTGAAGCAATACGTCAAAAGCTCGGCCAAGAGTATCAAAAACGAACTGAAATTAGTTCTAAGGTTCGTGATCTTAGAAAAATGTTAAACGAGGAAAAACCAGTATCCTAACCACGTGAGCGTTACTATAAAAAATAGGCTTTCAGTAATTTTTTTTAGCGTTTTTTGCAACACTCACATAGGATTTTCTCCTGAAAGAATACTCATCAGTTTGGGCCTGCTCATGCAGTTATGTGCGTATTGGATGATCTGGTTGTAGTAGCAAGTAATCACCGCGATGCCTCCATTTTCACGTAGTTGTTGTTGTTGCCGCGTCGTTAACAAAAATCGTTCATCGTCGTTCTCAGATATTACAATTCTGAAACCCCCAGCGATGTTATTTCTGAAACACTCGCGGATAGCGTCGTACAGTTTAACCTTGTCGGAGATGGATACGCTAGCTTGATGGTACATTTATTTAATAACTCAGCTTTTAATTGTGATAGTTTCATATTTGAAAACTCAGTTCACAAACAATATATGGTAGGTGAATCGCTTACAACTAAATTAGCCCGAGAGCGGCTAGCAGCAATTAAAAAGTTTATACCGGTTCGAGACAGACTTCGCGAAAAACTTCAACAACGACAACAAGCGCAGACTGACTTTTCTGTGTCAAGTGAACAACTGTTTACTCCGATAACAAGTGCGACCAAAGATGTAAAAAAGTTAACTGAAGCAGTGATATACGGAGATATTCCTGAAAAAGAACGAGCAAAGAAGGCGCCGCTGCTTGATACGCTTGAAAAGATAGCAGCAGAGACCGGACAAACACGCGCAGGGATACAACAGCTATCCAGTGATATAAAAACCCAACACGAGTATGAACGATTAGCTGATATTGATGTCATCCCAAGAGGTATTTACTTTATAGACAAACTCACCGAAGGAGCTATAACAGAAATCAAATGACCTCAATTAATAAAACTCGAAGATTATAAGATTTTTGGTGATTTTGCCACCCAAAGCTTTCATTCTAGAAAGGGCTTTTTAAAAAACGAGTATAAAGACAGTAGAATAAGCCGAGATGAATGGGTTAATTGGTTGTATAAAACGAATAAGAGGATTACTGGTAATTTGAAAAAGGATACAATTGAGTATAGATCTTTTAAAGTAGGAGTTGATAGTTATGGTATACAAAAACAACAAGAACGAGAAAAACAAAGTCGAGGCCGACAAAAGCAATTACTTGATGATAGTCAGGGCGCAACTGGTACAACTGAGAAAACAAGCGGAAAAGGATATTTGATTAAAAATCCAAAGGATTTCAGCGCAACCGTAACATGTCCTGGTAACATCCTCAGTGATATATCACGGTTGGAAGTTCTCATCGGAGGGAAACGAGCCGGAAATAACTCTCCGGAAATAATTAATGAAGAAGCTGATATCTGTAGGCGATTATTTGCCGGCGGTATCATGGGCATTGATGTATATCGAGAACTCATTGCTGAATTAGTTCAAAATCACAGAGACGCCCATGGTTATGATGAAAATCCTATGGATTTTAGAGATTGATCACTAATTGAAAAACTACTAGTTTTATAACAAGATGATTATACACTACAACCATGATAAACCCATAAGCGTCTACGTGGTAAACTCACGATTGCCTGTTTATAGAGCATATTACGGAGATGGTTTCGGCAATACCATTGCGGGGTTATTTACAAGAATGGCTCCAAAAGTGGCGCCGTTAGCTAAACAATTATCAATGAAAACCATTGATATTATTCGTGATAAGGGAATCAGCACTGTTGGAAATCTTGCCGGAAAGGCATTTTCTGCCGCGAAAGATAAAATATCATTGGTGCGACGACGAAAAAAGCAACCAGTTGTACTGCCATCTACAACAGTGATGCCTGCAAGTGTCAGCAAAGCAATAAATAGCGCAGTGGAAGAAAAATTAGCGTCGTTGGCTGCTTCGGTGACTCCGTCATCCGTGGCTGCGCTGCTGGCGAACAGTAACCAAGATGATATCGCAAACATGATAGCAGGAAGTGGTTTGAAACGAAAACAAAAACGACGATGATTACAAAGAATTTCAAATTTGAAAATACTAGTATGTTAATATAATGTTTAAACGAACAGCTGATCCCGCGTTAGATATGGAAGCCCCAGTACCCAAGGACAATTCCGTCCGCGATTATCAATTTTATTCCTATCATGCAATACAAGCAGATATTCGATCGCAAATTGAACTTGATACTTGAAGTCCATGATACCAGCAAATACTTTCTACCCGCTGAAGCGTTTATCGAAGTAGAAGGAGAACTTGTATGACTTACTGATACTCCTGCTGTACCCGCACCGTATCCAGATGGTACCAAAGTCGGCTTAGTCAATAATGGTATCATGGCGCTATTTGAATCCGCGAGATATCTCATTGACGGAAAAGAGATTGAGTCTATAGAACGTGATGTTGATGTGGCTACAACAATAATTGGGTTAGCAAGATATTCTGACGATTATACAAGATCAGCAGGTCTGTCTATGATGTTTGCAAAAGATAATAAAAACATTGCTGGACACAATTTATTGTACGACAACCAAATGATCGTGCTGGTCCTCTCGCCCCTGCTGCTATCGAGGATATGATTATAAATACTGATCTCCAGTACAATCTAGGAGCTGCAACACGAATATCAATGTTGGCAGGACAGCGTAGATCATTTTCATGTGCGATTCCGTTGCATCATATATTTGGATTCTGTAGAAATGTACGAAAAGTTATTTATGGAGCGAAGCATACAGTAGTACTCGTGCGAAAGGGTAGTGACAATGATGCAATCTGGAGAATTCCAGCGGATCCTGCAAATCCAGATGCCGACGCTGGTAAAGTCATTTTAACTAAATTGGTCTTGTGGATGCCAGTAATGACCCCATCAATTACCACAGAACAGCGACTACTATCATTTATGGATGCGGGTGGTAAATCATTGCTAAGTTGGCTAACAACAACAACAGATGTTAAGCAATCAAATATCAATGGTACATTTACATGGAACTTGGCATCACAACAAGGTGTTTCAGCTCCACGTCATATATTTATCACGTTGCAGGATATGACAAGAGTGGAATCACAATTGCAGTCATGATATTTGATCAATTAGGAGTTACTGAGGTCTCGTTGAGAATAAATGGTCAGCAGGAACCATCCGAAGACATACAACTCAATTTCGGTCAAAACCATATTGCGCGCGTGTACCATCGTATGCTGTCATATATGGGCCGTGATTAAAATGTTGATACTGGTTTGCAAATATCGCAACATGATTTTAAGAACTTGTATCCGATCTACTACTTTTCGCTGGAACATCTTGATTTAACAAGGCAATCCGTCGTTGATATACACTTCAGAGCCAATGTCCTTCGTGGCACTATTGCTAATTATAGAGCGGTTGCTGTCATTCTCAGCAACAAATCAATGCTACTTGAAGGTGTTGGTGGACGAATGAGAATTGTTGATGCACCAGTGGAAAATATGTAAATGAAACTTAAAGAGTTTCCAAATAGATCAATTGAAAGCATAAATATGTTTTACAATAAAATGACATATAGTGTTGTTAGTGTCAAGCTGACTGATGGTCAGGTCAAGAAATTGCGATCAAAATCCGCTAAAGAATGTGGAACAACAATAATGTTAAAACCAGCATAGATGTCCGGCGGTACACATAAAATATCACTGACGGATCGTCAAATAAAACATTTCAATGATGCGCTAAAGAATAAGAGAGGGGTTCAAATTGTATTTTCAAAGGCTGCAGTCGCCAACATGATAAAATCAGGTGGTATATTTCCATTGTTAGCTGCAATACCAGCATTGATTGCAGCCGCTGCCCCAGCGGTGGAGAAAGCGGCTGCGTTGGGAACGGTTGGTACTGCGGCAGGGATGGCGTTAAAAAAGGCAACTGGGAAAGGATATAAAAAAAAGGGAAAGGGTCTAAGACTACCAGGAACCCTGTATTCATGGTACAGCAGGAGATCCGTGAACGGATCAGGTCTAAGAATACCAGGAACGGTTTATTAGTTGAAAGCCCAATTGTTCCCATGTCCAATTTTGATTTAATTGATGCTGCTAAAAAACTAGAGATAAAAAACTTCAGAGGGGTTTTTATGAGAGATCAATTACCGAGAAAACCTAAACGGTATCATCAATCTTGATAACAGTAACGGATCGGGAACTCACTGGGTTGCATACGCGATTGATCCACGTGGGATTGTCTATTTTGATTCATATGGGTTAGCTCCGCCAAGCGAGTTTATGCGGTATATAAATTCTTCGATGAAACTCAAAGAGTTTCCGATTTTTTATTCCACGCTGCCAACACAACAATTAAATGATCCACCAATATGCGGCCGTGAAGTATTAAATGTCCTCGCGGAGATTTCATCGTCACAGAAACCACCTCATATTGTTGTAAACGAATATACCAGTGGGAAATTACAAGGTAATTTTAGAGAATCAATGAATTAAAAATACTAGAGTTTTTACAATAATGATTGATATTTGGGGACGATCTCTGTCAATGTCGAAACCAACCACGAAAACATCTGCGGGTTCTATCGAGGATGTAAAAAAAATAATTGAAGATGAAATCGCTGAGACGTTAAATTTAGCAAGTGTTGACCCGAACGAAATAGTTGTATTTCAACTATTGTATTTCAGGGTCGCCAGGGTAAATTGAAAACCAGTGATGTGTCATTGGATGACATTTTGATACGGCAGCGCGACGCCGCTGAAAACTCTATTGCGCTGTATTCCAACGGTGGACAACTTAAACCAGGCGCACTTGTGTCTACGATCACCGACAAGATTGCTGCCCACGGCCGTGATCTGGATGATTATATACGAGGTTATATGTCTTTTCGCAAAAATGTCGTACATAAATTCTTTGGAACCCCGCTTGTGGTTGGCATGACTCTCGCTGAAATTAAAAACTTTCTATCTTTATTCTTTTTTAACAAGGATGCGGGGAGGATGATGAATGAAAATGAAATCAAGGCAAATTATCTCGATATTTACACAGATATTTCTAAACTAATAGAAAATTTTGAAAAGGTACAAAAACCCACTAACGACGTCGTTGTTAAGTTTTTTGGAACCGCACTTGTGGCAGGTATGACTCGCACTGAAATTAGCGACTTTATTGGCAAGCATACTCACAATGCCTACGTCGCTAATAGTTTCTTTGGTGTCCCGGCTACATCTATGATGACTCTCAAAGATATTAATATGTTTATGGTGAGACAAACAACACTTAATGCCATCGTGGATAAATTCTTGGGGAGAACACGCGAATCTGAAACCACACTGACAGGTCCGACCCTCGCTGAAATTAAAAGCGCTATTGACGAACAAAAACTCACCAGCAAAATTGTTAATCAGTTCTTTGAGGGCAGTAAACCCCAAGATATCACGATGAAATTTTCTGACATCGACCGGTATATTGAAAATCAAGCACGGCTTAGAATCAACGACCTTCTGATTTCATTCTTTTTTAGTAAGAGGGATGGGAGGATGATGCTTTCTACCGAAATCAGGGCAAATTATATCGAAATTTATAATGATATTCTTAAACTAAAAACTCTCGCTAAAACTGAAGACCTTATAACTATATTCTTTTTTAACAAGGAAGCGTTGAGGGTGATAAATACTGACAAAATCAAGGCAAATTATCTCGATATTTACAATGATATTCTTAAACTAAAAGCAGACTTTAAAAAGGTACAAAACCCTGCCAGCGACATCGTCGATAAGTTTTTTGGAACCCCACTTGTGGCGGTCATGACTCTCGCTGAAATTAAAGCGGCTATCGATGAAAGTAAAACAACAGTTAATGCCGTCAAAGATGATTTTCCAAAAATGATCGAACGACTCGATAAGGTAAAAATTCCACACCGCGTAAAAAACGTTGATAACATCGTATACACAGTTGCCAGTGGAACCTTTGATTGGATCCAAGGAAATGAAAATAATTTATATTTTCACAGCAAATATGGTAGTATACCAGGTTGTTATCGATTTACAATAATACATCGCCGTAAATTTGATTTGGGAGTCGGCCCGGCGATGTATATAAGCGGTGTTAACACAGTGACGTATATTAACGATATGATACCCGAAGCGCCCGACCGAATAAGATCCCCTATTAGAATTGATATAACTACATCTGACGGGCCAGTGGCAGGGGTTAGGGAGTCGCTACCCTGGACGCTAGAAATTGTATCCGGTATTCCCCCCATCGACCATAAATCCAGGTACACAATCGAATAATTGAAAACACTAGCAGGTTTAAAATAGTAATGACATCGATGAAATCAATTGAACCAATAATAGTCCCAGAGGTATCACAATCGCATCGATATCGATATGATACCGTGAAAGAATTTTCCGCGAACTTGAAATCACTTTCTGAGCGTTATCGTGAAAAAATGAAAAAATACCGACGCAGCATAGCAATCATCGATATCACCGTGTACTCGGTGTCCGGTGTGATGGCCAGCACCGGGGTTATTTTGTCAACGGTGACCATGATGGCTCCGATTGCAGTTCCAATTGCTATCTCCGTGGCAACAACAATTACGGCAGTAGCCACCGCGATAACTAAAAAGTTATCATCGTGTTCTCAGAAAAAACTCGCCGATTATACAGCTCGGTACCGGGTGGTATTTGACGCATACTCGAAATTATCCGAGTTGATCTCGCTGTCGATAGATAATTCATTCATATCCGATGTTGAATTTTCCACGATGACCCAGTTGTATAACTCCGTGATGTTGAAATTGGAAATTGAAGACAGCATTAACAATAATGTCACTCGAACTGCTTCAACGAATCGCGGAGAATACCACCCCAATACGAACAAGCATGATATCAATAACATCAACAAACCCACAATTTAGTGTGAACTTCCCTTCTCCGATTCCAGTGCGTGAGATCGCGCTGGCAAAATTACGAGTATATCATAGCTGGCCTAATATCAGATCGGTTGCATTTGGCGGTCAGCAACCCAATAACTCGTTAAGGTTTTTGTAGAATAAATCCGATGGTACTCCAGCTTGGGAAACTGTTTCGTTACCAACTGGGTCATACCAAATTGAGCAAATCGATGCTGAAATTCAGCGTAGAATAAAATCAATCACTGGAAAAGAATCAAAAATAGCTATTAAACTTCATGAACCGACGCTCTCGTCGTCGATCGAAATAAGCACAGAGGGATACATTGTAGATATATATAACAGCTCGTTAAGAACAGTGTTAGGATGGCCTGAAAAACCACCGGAGAAATCCGCCACCGACTTAACCACAGACGTACAATCATATCATGAAATCAATCCCATATATAGAGATAATTTATCTGATATAAAAAAAAAGGAAAAATCGCCGATAGATTTATATTTACCAACAAAAACACATTGCAGTGGGATTTTATCATTAAAAGAACAGCTGACTCATCTGTTACTATCTCATTTACGCTAACTGACATCACTGGTTATTTTAATGAAATTAATCAATTACATGAAACACAACTAGAACAACTACGGCAAACAAATTCACAAAAACACGTTGAAATACTAAATCAGCTTGTATCTGACATGGAATATATAAATGAACTAATTGTTCAAACAATAACCAATGACAACAGCGACAGTAAACAACGATTCCTAACCGATTACAATATCACAGAAGCCGATCTGCGTAATTTCAAGTTTCCCGGATACAACGCTGAGGAACTAACAAAAATTGTTAGAAACAATATCAAGGTGCTACAAACACTAGATTAAACTGTCCTCCTCAAATATAATAATGATCCAGATGGTGGCGGTAGGCATATTGCCCCGCATAATGTAAATATTTCAACGGTGATTGCGCTCAATTTAACATGTGACGCAATCGAAGGAAGCTATCAAATTAATCTAGAGCAATCAAATCAAGCTCAGCAGGGATATATTCTTTATTCGTTTGCACCAACAGGCTCCTCCAGGATTCCTAATTATTGAAAACCCAATTAATCCTGTCTACATGCAATGCCATAATAATTCGTTAACGAGAATTAATTTCCGACTCACCGACCAGTCAAATAATTTAATTGATCTACAAGATGAGGTGTTAGCGATTAGTTTGTTTGTGAAATCATAAATGATTTTCGTCCTAAGGACTCGATCAAATATTTGGTTGAAATAAATTTTTAACCCATAGCAGCAGGGGGGGGTGATGACAACATCACCGCTTCGTTTTACGGTTAAGCAACGAAAACGCGAATAGAGTATGTTTTGAGCAAGAAATCGTTAAGTCTCCGTTTGCCAAATGGAGACTTTTTTTTTTTTGGTTAAAACATGAGATTTGTAGGAAGGCTCTATTTTCCGTTTTGAGAGCTTAAAGTGATTTTGTCGGAAAAAGTTGTCGGATTCGCCCCCCCCCCCCCCCTGCTGCTAAGATTCACCAAAATGTTTATTCAATAAATAAAACAAACTGTTCCCTTTACCCTCAGAGTACATTGTTTATTGTTAACAGGATGGCAAAGAAAATAAAGCTGCAGAAAAGTTGCTGTTGTGCTTTTAGGTTCTTAGTTCACAAATAAAATTAACAAATCATTGTCGTGTTAGGTTATTTGCTTACACAGGAGAATCTATCTTCAAAAAGTATGTGAAGCTAAATTTATCTAGGGTGACTTTTTGTGATGATTTGCAATCATCCCTGAGGTGTGGCACTAACAGAGATTATTCAGTTACTTAGATTGATGTTTCAAGCATGCACAGTTTTAATGCAGAATTAAACCCATATCAGTGATGCATACAATATGGGTTACAGAGATTTAAGATTGATGAGGATGTAGTAATCATGAACACGTATCACTTTACTGACAGCCAGTAGTCATGGCAGCCATATTTAAAATGGTTTTATTACTATTCCTCCTTAATTAAACATTAGATATGATTTTTTTTTTACAAGAAGACTACTTATGAGAAATATATGTGTGAAACTGGTGCTGATTTGACCTCACATATAGAGACATCTTGAAAATGTTGCTATAGCAACACTTCCTGAATGGAAAGTCATATTTTCATGGGTTTTGCACCTTAAGACTTCTTATGGTTTCTAGATGGTCCTGAATGAACTGAGGTGGATCTGATTTTCAAGATGACCTTCAGTATGTCACCACCATGGTGGCTATCTTGAAAAGATTTTTTAAAGATATCTTATTGGTCCTTAAAAAAATGGCCCCACCGATATATATTATAGCAGCACAATGAACATATTGCCAATAATTCTTCTGAATGGATAGCCATATTGGTATATTATTTTGATCAAATGTCTTCTAGGGATTTTTTTGAGAAACCGGTTTTAGCAGCAAGTTGAAATGTTGGGTAGCAGACAATTTTATGTGAGACATCTTCTTACAAAATTGGAAACTTGGATTAAGGTACAGACTTTTTTAAGGTATACTTCCATCTTTTTTATAATGTATTTATTTGTATGATTCTAACAGATACATAGTACATAGGATTTTGTGGGTTACAGCTTCAAGAAGGTCATGGAATGGGTTTTCATGTTGACATTTAGAAATTACAATTTCACATGCTTTTCAGGTCAAAATTTTGGATATATATATATATATATATATATATATATATATATATATATATATATATATATATATATATATATAAATGCAAAAAACTGACAAACAACAGTGCAGAACTAGTGTCACTCTAGCCTGAGCGCTTTCGACTCTTAATGAGTCTTTATCAAAGGCAAATACAGAACATAGACAAGACAGACAAGTAAAATACAAAAATCGTGTTTCTAGTTTCTTCAACTTGTTGCAGATGCTGTAAAATGTCAAAATCGATGACCCAAAGCGACACATATGTTATTGTATGTAAATTTATGTACGCGTAAATTATATCCCGGATATTTTACATCAGTAGTAAGAGGCTATTAAGCAAATTTAGAGAATTATTTAATAGAAAATGTTTCAGCTGGAAAAGATAATTACATTTGTGCACGGCTGTCTTTTTCTAGTCTTCTTGGTTTAAACCACTTGGTTTCAACGTTCGAAGGCGTCGTATCCATTAAGATTCCTTTTCTTTCCTGGTTTCGGAGCTCCATTTGTGGTTGTGAGCAATTGCAATAAGTGTTACATCACTGAAGGTGTGGCCAGGTATACTGGTTCTAAGTAATCTTTTAAAAACACTTATCAGAGTTGGACCAATAAACAGAAAACATCCTTGCATGAAGCCCTGTCAAATTTTATACAAATTATGCAGGTCTACCATTCAGTATGGCCACTAACATTAATATGTGATACAATTTTGTTTTTAAATGATTTTATTTCCAATGGTCTTACACAGAATTAGTCAAATTTGAAAAAAGATCATCTTGGCACAAAGACCTTTCAGTTTTATTAGTCTGATACTAATCTCTTGTCAAACATAGATGATGATCCAGAAAATGGAAATAACTTCAAATAAGCTTTCTTAACCAAGCAGGTCATGGAATGGGTTTTCATGTTGACATTTAGAAATTACAATTTCACATGCTTTTCAGGTCAAAATTTTGGATATATATATATATATATATATATATATATATATATATATATATATATATATATATATATATATATATACTGGTTCTAAGTAATCTTTTAAAAACACTTACATTGTATCAGAGTTGGACCAATAGACAGAAAACATCCTTGCATGAAGCCCTGTCAAATTTTATACAAATTATGCAGGTCTACCATTCAGTATGGCCACTAACATTAATATGTGATACAATTTTGTTTTTAAATGATTTTATTTCCAATGGTCTTACACAGAATTAGTCAAATTTGAAAAAAAAGATCATCTTGGCACAAAGACCTTTCAGTTTTATTAGTCTGATACTAATCTCTTGTCAAACATAGATGATGATCCAGAAAATGGAAATAACTTCAAATAAGCTTTCTTAACCAAGCAGCATAATTTGAATACGTTTTGTCATCAGATGGGTTATTAAATCTTCTATGAGATTGCAGTTTTGTTCTGAACTTTAATGGTGCTTTATCAGTGAAAGAATGCTAGTTCTGCCACTATTTATCCTCAGAATTGGAAAATAACCATTTATATTTATTTTAGTTTCAGATCTAAAACCCAAAAATGCTTCACTCATGGTTGACATGACTTTCATCACACTGAAGTGGAGTCAGTATTCAGACCCTGTGGGACACCTCATTAAGAATGGTACTCTGGAAATTGTTGTAAAAGGGAAAGAATTACCAATGACAAACTGTTCAGTAAATACTTCAGCAGACTATGCATATTGCACTAGTCAGAATCTGACATATGGAATGATGTATACACTGGATTTCATCATACAGATACAATCAAATATAACAGTTTACAATAATTCATTCAGCAATTCAAGTGGTAAGTTTTTATATAGTAATAGATCCATACCTTTGTATATATGTTAGCACTGAATAGTATTTATTGTATATTGCTGGCAGTTAATAATTAAGGCCTAGCTGAAGTTGATGTAGTCATATCCTCTTCCCATATGTCAACACTTCCCATAAGTTTCTTAATTTGACTTTGCTAGATTTATGGAATTTTTACCACATTTGGTATGCAGCAATATACAAGGGTTTGATTATCTCTATTCTTGGTTATCATTTAGAGGAGTTATGTCCCCTGACTGCCTGACCTACCGACTCTAGTTTTTGCACCTTAACATTAGCATGAAAATTAGTCTTTTTCAACCAAATTTGTCATCAAACGATCAAACTTTTAACTTCACTAAAATGTTCTCTTGCTGTTATAGAGCTTACCATTTCTGAAACAGAAATTTCCCTCGTCCATATGTAAAGAATTCATTTGTTTTAGAGGGTGACCTCCAGAAATTGTTAAAATCCAGACCTACTGCACTGACCCAGATGCAGTCATGATTGTCTTCTTTATTGGAGACATTACTATTTAAAAGTGGTTGAGTTATGCTCTACACAATTTTTTCCTGGCTACATCTTTAGTCACAAAATTATGTCATTTCTTAATACATTTATAACAGTACTTGAGTGTTTATATCACGAGTCCAGTGTTTTTTTTCATTCATTCCATAAGCACTTTTGAGAGTTAATATTTTCTTTTTATGATTTTAAATAATGCTTGTTTAGTTGCCCTCTCCCTTAGGTGATAGGGTAACTTTTTATTTTACATTCTATGATTTTTTTGCACTTTGATTATGTTATTGGCTCATTATTATCTTATTGTATTTGATTGATACCTTCTGTTCATTATTAATAACTTTTAGTTATAACATTAAAAGTGGATCTTATATTCATAATGAGTTGCACAGTATTAGATTTTCTTATTGTGTTTTTCACTATATTTGTAGGTTGAAGATTATATTTTTGCTCTTCACCTCTGTATTTTGTTTTGTTTCATAATTCATCATCTCCAGTAGTCATTAAGTATTGTTGACATTATTTGCAATAGAATTCAACTATTGTCAAGGCCGAATAAAAAAGAAACAAAAGAGACAAATGGACAGTTAACTATATTGCTGTAATTTTATCGTGCTGACTTCTAGTACGAAGCAAAAAATATTCAGTATAATGTTTTAGAAACATTATTAGAGACAAAAGCCTGTTAAAGATAACAATATGAAGCCACCTAAAAATGGTTTGTCACTGATCATTGGGCTATTGAGTACTGGTACCAGTTACCAGTCACTGCGTTTACATTGGTATTGAGTAACATCATTTTATTACAAGATAGAGTTAAAAAGAAAAGCAGGAAGGCTGCTTGAACTGATCAGGTCCAGATGAAGAGGTCTTTAGAGTTTGGTAGATTATATTAACATGTATAAACTTGTTTGTTAATGGTTGTAGTTGTAATGGATTGTTGATACTTTTTTGTGTCTCTCTAGCTAAAGTATGCATCCTGATATTTCACAATCATCAAGAGCTTGCCATTCTTTTAATAAATGATGTGGATGGTGATGCAAATTTGGTCCAAGTACCACCGTCATCCATAACTCAGATTATTTCATGATGTTGATGTTAAGGATGATAAAATGCTTGCCATCTTTTCTTCCAGACAGGATCTCTTGTTGAGGAATATGTAGCTCATTTCATCATGTCCATGATAGATTTTGATCCAGGAACTTCTTTCGAGGACTTGGCACAAATTCCTCATGGTATAATTCATAAGCTTTTGCAGAATCTGATGTAACAATGTCTGTTTGTGAACTAAGAGTTTGATCAAAGTTAATGTCAGGTACAGGAGCTTCTAGTTTTTTGTTTCTGGTTTTATTGGAGGTATCTTTTCCTGTATTGTTGATAAATTAGGAATATACATGCAATTGTTATTTAATTCAGAATCATTCACTTCCTGGGAGTATATATCTCTTTGATTATCTTCTGTTTTGGAGTTGATGGGGATGGTAGAGATCTTAGAGATCAAGCTTCTCCAACCATGTTTTAGATCCAAACCCAGTTTCACAGACACGTTAAGCGTAAGTCTTTACCACTAATATGGGGGATTTGGATAGGGCAGCGTTCTCAATAACATCCAATGTCAACTCTATGCGTAGGAGCTCTAGGGTCAGAGACACCGGAGGTAAAAAGTGGTTGGGAATCCACAGATATTTTCTTCTTTTGACAAAGCCATTCTTGCTTTAAGTATTTGTGTTTATCCACATGATGGTTCTGGTTGCTTTCTCAGGATCACAGAACATTTATGTAAACAGACAATTCAGTTTGACAAAGCTATAATCCTGTGAGCCATTCTTTGCAGAGTTCGTTGATTCCATCATACTTAAAAAAAACAATAAAACTTTCCAAGGGTTGGACATTCCAGACACATCTAGAATGTCAGGCACACAGGATAAAGCCTGAATGCATGGGACGCTTCTGAATTTTGTCTTTGTTTAGGAATAGTTTTATCATGCATAAGTAATATAAATCAATACTACTTCACTTCTTGCTGATAAGGTAGGTGGAAAAGGATTTGAACAGGCATACTCCATAACCAGTATTGTGTAGTGCAGTTTTTTAAAACATATGGTAAGCTGCAATGATGGCATTTGAGACTGGGTCCCATCTGAGACCTTCAGAGTTTGTATTGACTGTGGTGTCTAAATCATTGTTCTTTGGTAAGAGATGTTCTCTTTCAGCAGTTACTGTCAAAGACTTAAAACCTTCCTTTATCATCATTATTGAGATCATCATGATTATAGTTATCAGCATTATCATCATCAAGCTCTTCAAAACAATACAGTAAAACCTCTCTTCAGAGACCACTGCTATGAGAGACCACCTGTCTTGAGAGACCTGGTTCTCTATGTACAGATTTATTGATGATATAGTGTTATGACCTGTTATCAGAGACCACCTTTCATTAGAGACCTCTATGTTTGGCAGAATTAGTGGTCTTTCAAGACAGGTTCCACTGAACCATTATTATCATCTTTAATATAATTATTACTCTCATCATCATGATTGACAACAACAACAACAGCAAACATTTTTTTGGATAATCATGATCATCATAAATGTAGATGCATTTTAAACCCTTGATATAGTTGAAAGAAAACCTGTTGCAAGTGCTGCAACACAACACGCATAGTCCAGGGGTGTTCTCCGCCATACCTTATAGTCTGGTTTGTCAATTCCCTGACATTTTGTAGTGAACCCAAGTCTGAGATGTCTAGAAAACATAAATAGAAAGTAAATTAATGCACTGAATTTTAATAGCAAATTATATTATTTCTTTTATGCTGCATTATCCTATTGCAACATTATTTTTAAGTTTTGGACAAAATATTTGAAAATAAAATAAGTATCCCCATTGCTTAATGACATGCTCACTTCATCCATGCTTTAATCAATTACGTTAAATAACAGTTATGACAGAATCATAGAAATTCCTTGTGTGTGTGTGTGTGTGTATGTGTGTGTGTGTGTGTGTGTGTGTGTGTGTGTGTGTGTGTGTGTGTTGTACTGAAAAGTAGCAGGCAAAGATTTCTTTTTTGTATCCAATTATAATCAAGGTGATGTTAAGAAAATATAAAGAGATATGTTAGGTAGTTGCAATATTGTTCATTTAAAATGTTTCAGTGTTTATTATGAGTCCTGATATCTAATTCCATTCACACAGGAATATCCTAAAATTAAAATGAGTGCAGATTATTTTGTTACACCAGGAATAGTTTATTATCCAGGTATTGTATCATATTATCTGCATCATTATATAACAAGTACCATTTTGCCACTCTGCTGCTATATTATAATTTATATTTATGCAAAACACGACTATTGCAGATACTTATGTCACATTATGGCATCAAGTTTATTATATCAAGTTAGATGGTCCAATGCATGAAGTACATTTGACTTTACGTTTAAAAAATATCGTACTTTTCTTGTCTCTTTTGTATCAAGAGATATTATCTTAGTGCAGTCATTTTCATTGATGTTAGAAGACTCTATGTCAATAATACAACCTTACCGCAGAAATGAATAAACTAGGTAATAAGAAAGAGACACATATCTCACAGTAAATACAATCTGACTTACAATCCAAACACAACAAGTATACTTTGACATTTTCTTGAGTACAAAGTAATATATCTTTTTTCAGCTAGTTTTTGTATATTTAACAATAATCATTATTTGTTTAGTTTAAATGCAAACTGGGGTTGTTGGAAGTGATTCTTCTTTGTTGTAAGTGTTCATATGTGGTCACAAATCTTTTAACTCAATCAATCATAAGATAATTATCACATTTACAATGCTCTATATGCTACGTACTCTTAAATGATTAATTATGTCATTGCAATAGAACAATTATAATTTTTGAAAATGTGAGAATCAAGTCAATTTATTCATTTGGGATATTATAATATCAGCTTTGAATAAAGTCATCTGATAAAGAATTATTATCAGCTTATTAAGGGTCACTTTACTTATGTGCCAGATGTAGATAATGATTTCTTGATCCATGCTTATGAAGTTTTCTGTTAATTCAATTTAGGCAAATAAATGTATTTTCATTCTACATATATTATAGATTTTAAAGTCCATATCCTTTTAAATTTCATTTCTTTCTACATTTTTAAAATTGAAATATTGATTGAAACCATACTAAGAGCATGTTGGGTCCTTTTCGCAGAGGATATTTAAATGCCCATTATTAAAATGCTATGGAAAATGAGTTATTACACATTATAACTCATTTGTGAAAAAGGAATTTTGATTGCAACTGATAATAAAATTTAGTTGATCAATTTTGCGAGAAGGATACTATTCACTTAAAGTTTTTAAAAAATACCTTTTATATAAAATATGTATATTAAATCTAATGTGGAATTATTTACTACAAAATATAATTTCATTCATGAAATAGAAGTATTAATTGAAATATATACAAAATCGAAGTAGGCCAGCATATGTAATTTTAAATGAACTTCTTGCCATTGAAGATAACTTTTAGTAACTTTTCACAATATTTTGTAACATTTTGTAGCTTTTCACACTTTTTCGCACTTTTCATAACCTTTTGCATACCACAGTATGTCTAATCAGACCCTTTGAGGAGAAACTTTCGATACAACAGTTTGGACCAGCAGTTGATGATGCTTTTTCCCTTTTAAAGTAAATTCTTGTTCTACTAGGAAGTTATGTAACCCACTAGTTGGTTCATTTGTGCTAGTTGTAAAAGAAACTTCTCAAAGGACAAATTCTTCCCAAAATTTACATGTTCTGTGATAAAGCTTATAAATTTAAAAGAAACAAGCTTGATAGTCAAATTATTATTATCATTATTATTATTAAATTTTATTATTCTTACAAATGGTGTCATATTAACTTTTTCAGCACCTGGAAAACCTGGAGCTATCAATACAACTAGTGATTTCCATGCACCTAACATCAGCCTGACTTGGGAAGCTTCACCTGGCCTAGTGGACAATTATACAGTTTATGTTACAGAAGTTAATGAAAACAAAACTATAACAAATACTACACTTGATAATTCTACCAGAATAGAAGTGACCGGACTTCGACATGGTCGTAATCACACAGTAGTTATAGTGGCTAACCGATTTGACAAGACAAGTGATCAAAGAACTGATTACTTTAGTACAGTTATCATTCGTGAGTATTGTCTGATTCCATGCTGTTGACATTAAGGTTTCAAAACTATACAGGCTAAAGAAATGAATGGAACAAATTTCTATTGGTGATAATTTTTATTCATATTTGTTCATTTTCTAAATTGTCTGTTATAATACATATATATCAAATCAAATTTGAATAACTATATTACAGTTACATGCTGCATTATTGCAGTTACATCTGATGTAAGCGAATTTAACACTGTGGTTTGTCTAATTATTTCAAAAACTTCATAATTTTTTCATACAAGAACTCTTCTCCACGATGATTGCTTTACACATACATGTGGAGCATGTCTTTTTTTACATACAAAAAATTGTATGACATATGATAAATCAATTTGAATGAAAAAGTCCATATATAAGACAATTTGGAGGATAAAATGAAGCTAAGATTCTCAGATAAAAGAAGTATCAACTTATATAACGGCAAATACGGTACATAATTAATATATGTATATAAGAGTATGCATGAGTACTTATAATTTTGACTTTAATAAAAACTTATTAAATGTTAAATGAAAATTGCTAACACTGAACAATTTTGGTAAAATATAGAAAAATCACTGGATGACTAGTAACAAATTATAATTGAGGGAGTTCATTAAATGTGAATTTATCAACCAAAGCAACCATGAATTAATGTGAGCCAAATAAAAATGAAGAAATTCATTCAATTTCCAGTCTATATAAATTTGCCATTTCCAAAGTCAAGCAAGAACATTTTTCTTTAATTAAAATTAAATGTGCTACAAGAACACAAGGTTTAGTATGACCAGAATTAATCATACATTTATCTATAAACACAAAAGAAGTTAATTAAGTTTTTTACTTTAAACAATCTTATTCTTTTTTACAGCACCTGAACCCCCAATTAATGTGACTGTAATGCCCGGCAGTGTTGACAAAGATATTTTGAATTTAACCTGGACAAGGCCTGTGGACTTTAATGGTCCACCACTGGGATATAAAGTGTGTGTAAGGAAGCAGATTTATTTAGATGATCCTTGGAATGGTGAATACTGTATAACAAAGGATCCTGAAATTGTTGAACAGATGAAAATATCTAATTTAACTGCAGGTTTGTAATAAAATTCCAGATCTTCATCACAATGTCTTTGAATAAAATGTAAGGTTTCGCTTATATCTTATAAACTTTCCCTTCTTCCAACCCTTTCTCAGAGCCATGATAGTTCCATGATTAGCACTCTTTTTTTATATAGATACTACTTCATATTAAGATAGTTTTCCCACAAAACAATTTATGGATGTATAAATGATATTAATCCACCACAAAACAATTTATGGATGTATAAATGATATTAATCCAAGGTATTATATTGTCCTCAGTGCACCTTCTTTTATATCTAAATTGATGTCTTCCAGAGCAGTGTTTTGTCCCCACTGATTCACTATTTATTTGGTATAAATAAATTCATTTGTTATTCACAGAGTTTGTAGTGTCCCTATGTTGTATTGGTATATGCTTTGTTATTTATATTTAATTTTGTTTCCTTGACTTTGTCCATGAAGAAGGAAAGTATTTTTGGTATGGTATGTAAGTTATAACTTGATTTTGTTTTGGGTTTGAGTTCAAGACCAAGCATTGACTTGTGACCTAGAAGGTTCTAGAAGCAAAATTTTCCATTAGGTTCGTAGAGTTTGTCTGACAATCTTCATGTGACATTGGTTAATTGGTAATGTATATTCAGTTATTCAGTCCTCCTTTTTATATCAGCCTGGAATCTATACTGTTGCATTGAGGTATCATTTGAGAGGAATTGTTTATGAAAATTATTCTTTAGAATTACTAAATCCTCATTAATTGGGCTAAATCACTGTTTGGGATTATTGTGAATTCATGCAAAGACATTCTGGATTATATCACTTTGATACATGTAGACTGTTGACACATCAGCTCATTCAAAGCTCTTAGTACATCAGTACATTCAATACCAGGAGTTCATTCAGAATACTCCATACTTTTGGACTTTTGATTGAACTTTTAGGATTATTTGGGATTTAATTCACAATGCTGTAAGTTCCTTAAAAATTTGATATTCAGGGTGTTGCAAGTACAGTTTTCTGTAGTTTAAAGGAGACTTGCAATCAGTGGAAATATACAATAGTAATTAAAGCACTGTAGAAAAAAATCTTATTCTGAAGCATCATCTCCAGTCATAATGCCAGCATTTAATTATTGACACACTTTCTGGGAGCTGAATTTATGTCCCTTCGTATGCATAAATTCAGCACCGATTCAGTTACTTTCTTAATGTGACTTCATAGTAGTGACTCTTGAACCCCGACTGCCTGTTGTTAGGATTCTTTCCATTTGAAAGACAATGTTTAAAAAAATTCCCCAAAAGATAAAGCCATAAAGAAAGCATGGATACATTATTAAAAGCAAGATAATTTCAAATAAGACACCATATAACACTGTTTGCTTATTAAATTTCTCAAAGGACTGTTACGAAAGGGATCATGAAAAAAAAGCTGCTCATGGATACACAAATACCAGGTCAAGACTACAAATTGGTGCTGTCCCAGATATACCCTTGGCTATTCATCTGAACTAATGCCTTGAACTCAGAAATATATTAGCCTTAATATCACACCTTACATAAACCAACATATCCTAATTTGCTAATCATGAGCATGTTTAAGTTATTTGGGAATGCCTAAATATGGCACTGTTCTCCCTGGATCTTACTGCAATGGACATACTCTAAATAAAAATTATTTGATAGTACAGCGGAACCCTAGGGGCCCCAAGTGTCCAAGTGGTCTAAAGCGCTTTCCATTACGGATCACTGCCATCTCACCTCTGTCTGCGTGGGTTCGAGTCTAAGATTCGGCTAATGTAGTTATGTGAGAAAGCTTGCAAGTATCTTCTCGTGGGTCAATGGATCTTTCTGGGGGTTTATCCGGGTTCTTCCTACACCAATAATATTGGCCTCCATGTATAGCCTATCGTGTGCTTAAAAATGGCGTTAAGCCCTAAAAACAAAAAACAAAAACAGTGGAATCCCACTATAATAATTGGGGTCCAAGAAATTGGATCGCTTTACAAGTGAGGTCGCATTAATGCGGGTTTTTACTGTATTTTAATTTTTTTCAGCAAACGCAAAATTGGTTAATATAAGTGTACTCGTTTCTAAAGTAAAAAATCAGAGTATATTATCAGATGAATATTAAATGGAATGCAGTAATAAGACTTATACAAAATAATGGACGGATATCATATTTATTGGTTATTACTTTGCGTTAAATAGTTCTACTAATTTTTATTGTTTTTTTATATAAAAAAAATACACATTGATCGATAATACCCCCGACTGACATTATATAATGAACAGGTTATAAATATTATTTACTATCTTGCTGTTGTGGCACACAGTTCATCCATAATGCATGTAATTCCATTGGAAAATTGCACAGATTTAAAATTTATCAATTATTTTGTCTGAATTCAATGTTCGATATATAGCATTAACCGAGTATCAACACCATTTACTTACCATCTGATATAGTACCATCGTGGCATGCAGCTAATCCATAATACCTTTAATTCCATTGCAAAAATTACAAACGTATTTAAACAATTCAATATTTTTGTCACAAATTATGTTTGAATTGAATGGGAAAAATTAACAGGAAAAAAGACTAAGCATGTGTTCGTTTCATTATGTTACAGGGTCTATGAATGATGTCTATACAAACTGTAAACTTGATTTTCCTTAGCGGTAAAATATTTTTTTTATATACCAAAAAAAAAAAGAAAACTTATGACGAGTTCATAAACAAACACCATACACATAAAATCTGAGAAATAAATGCAGCGAGTATGTAATGGTCATGCGCCGCTGATATTTTTTTAAAAGCAGTATGCTTTTTCAAATTTATACCCTTTCAATTTCCAGCTGACAATGCCTACATTGTTTACTAGCCAAATGATTCCCTCTAATTACACCACCAAGCCAAGAAAATATTTTGATGGCTTTCCTTTTTTGATGTTTATTAAACTGAGAAGCTTTTATCAACCACCGCATTGTCGGCTGCTTGGTTGTGTGTGCAGTTAAAGAAAAAACACATGTCGGCTATTGTTTGAGCAACGATTGTATACAGAATTAATTGAAGACAATCACAAAGACCACATAATGTTTATTTTGGCATAACACTTAAAGAACCTGGTGAAATTGTTAAATTTAAGAAACTTCGCCACGATCATATTATATAAAAATTCATACACGAACACTTCCTCAAAATGATAACAAACGTTTTACACAATATTTCTCGTACTTAAAATTAAAAACTTTCCCAGTGCAAGAAAAATAAACGTACATATATTAAACATTTCAGGAACCACACCATGATCATAATTTAGATGAATTCATATGTGATCTCTTCTCCATTCGTGATCTCTTCCCCAAAATGATAATAAATTCTTAATACACTATTTCATACACTTTAAAGAAGTAGAAAATAATGTGTGATTAAATATGCAAAATTTCAGGAGCCACGCCATGACCACATTATATCCGAATTCGTGTTAACACTGGGCGAGTTATAATGGGGTTCCACTGTACTATTATTAGACAGTAAATATACATGCATAATTTTTCTATTTTTAGATGATAAGTATACATTTGCAAATGGTACTATTACTAAAAGATGTATTATGGTGCCATTATTAGATAATAAGCATAATGCATAAATGTACTATTATTAATTAGCAAAACATGTGAAATGGTGACAATTATTCTGATCACCTATAAATGAACATGTGACTCATATTTACTAGAATATTTTTAAATATGCATGCTACAAGTAGTAATGCTGGTAGAAGTAGTTAATATTGAAGTTAAAATACCCTTTAATTTGCAAATTTAAAACAAAAACAATAATTTCAGTACAAATCTACTCTTAATATTTAATTTTAACTACAATCTGCCAAATATTTGATGATTTTACATATTATTTAGAATATTAAAGTATAAAAGACACTATCTTGAAATTTTCTAGTTTTTGTCCCAGTATAATTGATTTCAGTTGTACTCGTACTATAATGGATGCAATTGCTATTATTCATTGGTCTTTTGTACAGTAACTCATTGTTATAGGTGTTGTATTACACATTATTACCTTTCATGCAATTTTAGATTGTAGACATTATTGTGGTATGATGTTATTCCAGAGGATTAATTTATTGCTTCCATATCAGATCTGGCATATTGGTAATATAGACTTGTTCGTTTTATTCTTCCAGGTGCATTCTACTGGTTCACTGTTTACAGCTTTAATTCAATGTACAATAGTACTCCAGCCAACTTAAGCAATATCCAGACAAATGAAAACAGTAAGTATCAAACTTTTCTTGTAAGTTGGAATGGAGTATTGCAGGGAGTGCTATGAAAATTAGAAGTGGCTGGTCCACCTTTATTTGACTGAGGAGCATTGTCATTGTGCAGCCATGGCATGGGTTTTTATGTTAGATTCAGTGGTTTTGCTCAAAATCAGACTAACTTTGGAAAAGTTACCGAGATGCTGTAATCTGCCCTAAGCTAGTTGCTAAAACAAAACTTAAAATGGGATGCTGCACCATAAAACTAAAAGAGAAGGAAATTCTATTATTACCGCTCCTCAGTTTGACTCCTAAGTTTAAAATACATCTGGATTGCCATTGTACCTAAGTATATTACTCATCGTTAGATGTAAAGTATCTTGTAAGCAAGCAATACTATATTTTTAACTTTTAAAGACATCAAGACAAGTTTTCTTGTGTGCATTCTTAAACAGTGTGAGTTTCAGGGTTTCCACACCACTAGGAAATCAGAAAATTTCCCAACTGTGAAAAGTCCTTGAATTTTGCAAATATTGATGAAAGTCTGGAAAGACTCTTGAAATTTCCGCCACCACCTGATGCCCTTAAACAATCATGTAATTGAGTCATAACTAAACTGATCCTGAGTTAAATTTTATTGAGTTCAAACCAGAATATTCGGAGGGTGCTGTATTGATCATTTGTTTGCTTGCAATAAACATATATGCTGAGTCATTCCAAACACCGAGTGGATTAGATTCGTCTAGTAGACTTTTATTTTCAACATCAGTTCGATATCTTTATCTTTACTTAATGGAAGGTATGAAAACCAGTCAAGCATCAAAAGAGGACAACATGGTTGTGACAATGGGTAGGTGCTTACCAGGTGGCCTAGCAAACTTTAGACGTTGTTAGATCAAGTGATATATGCATGAAATTGACATGAAAATTACTTATTTTCTCAGAAATTGTGGGTCTTAAAATCGTTAAGTATTTAATCTGCTATAAGACAAGATGAAACTACGTCATTGCTGAAATGTAGACTGCAGGTACATGTGATTTGCATTGCTAGTTACATTAGTGCACAAATCAAACAACCCACATTTTTCAGATCTTGTAATGATAAAAAAAAAATATTAAATGAAAGTCATATACTGGTTGTAATGAAAATACAAAAATGAAAGAACACAAAATTCTCCATATTTATATATTCAGAAAACAACTGCTGGAGTTTAGTTGTATCATGTGACTATCATGCTGACATGTGCTCTTCTCTGCTTTATAAATCAGACTGGCCAGATTGCTGGTTTTTACCAAAGGTATCTTTTATTTAATATAATTGAATTTCTGTACAACAACATTATAAAGGGGTTTGTTGTAACACCCCGTGTGTTATTTCGAAAAGACCAAGAGTTCAGGAATAAAAATGCTTTTTATTAAATAATAAAGGTGAGATATAACATGCTTTTTCAATATCGCAAATCGACTTTACATAAACACAGTGTCCGTCACAACACTATCAACTTGTGAGAATATATAGCAGACTTGGTTATTTAAATGTCAAAAGACAACGTTATAATATACAATAGTTAGGTTAAATTAATGGTATTCTTTAATTCATGTGTATATTAATAGCCTAATTTATTAGATTGGCTGTAATACGCCCTGACATAGTAGCGTGATATCAGTAAAATAATGATTTTAGTACTAGTGTACTTGAGCAGTGTGGTGGGAGATAGCAGCGGCTTTATAGAATATAACACTATATAATTATAAGGCGTTTGCGTTCGATAGCAATCATGTAATAAATCTACTTAATATTTCTTATAACAATTTGATTCAGGTTTTGGATTTTTAAGTACCAAAGTTAATATCGGTTATGAAAATTACGTAAGTGATAATTTTAGAATACAAGGCCGAAATTCTTTTCTACTTAGTTTCTACTTAGATGTTCATACTTTGCCGCTCTGACAGCTATCTGCCAATGCACTGTCTGCACGCGTATTTATAGACTCTTATTCACGTCACATGACCTTAGTTAGCCAATCAATGTTTGTCCTTCTCAGGGCAAGCCATGACGGTAACCAAGTCAACTGTTCAAACTGTAAGAAAAATCCCTATGAACATGCAATTTAGACGGAGTTAAGTTGTCCTCACAGTGTCCGTGGTGTGCGTTTTTACTGTTAATCTTATAAATATATTCATACCTATGATTCCGTATAACTGAAAGAAACGGACAAGTAAATTTCAATGCGAATCGAGTCAAAGTAGTGTGTACTGATGATCCAATGAGTCGTGATACGGTTAGAAATAGTCCCTATCAACTGCATACTACAAGTATTTTGCACACTAAGTAACACAACAATTTCTACATAACCAAGAACTTTCAATAATTAACAGTAACATTAGTTCTAACCTATTGTCCAACAAAAGTCTGACAAGAAAACTGATTCTTCGGCTGGGCACATTGATTCCGTCAATATCCTGTATCTCTGCTGTTCCACCGGATGGCTGAATTCATAAGTTTATGGGCTAACATCATTTTTCTCGCTTTGATATTCCCAAAACATGGAAGGTAAGATAATTCATTTCCTAAACTATTCATGTCAAATTCCAGCACGACACACCTATGGTTCAACATGGAATGACTATGGCACAATAACTGCGAACATGCGAACTTCTTTCTACTTAATGTTGATGTCCCAGTTTGTAGAACTGTTGACGTCTTTAGATGACTTCCTCGACGAATTCGTTAATATTCATGATAACAGCATGACACTTCAGACCAGGGCAAGGTTTTACACTCACATTTAGCATAAGACGCAGGATACATATTTATAAAAGATGCATACGGTGATCTAATTGATGGTGGGTGGGTGGCGTACATTCAGAAACGGAAGAAGTAATTCACACACGATAACCGTTTTCAGTGACAGATAAAAATGACATGATCAAATAAGCCAAAGTCTCATAGTTCATCATCATCTCACATCTCAACGTTGAACATCAAATAATCTTGACACATTAATATTAACTGGACAATGTGCATGCAAAACTCCATTCACAGTACCAATATGGTATTACAATATCACATGACTGTTGGACTTCCGGTTTCATCATTTGAGATTTGTGAAGTAATATGACTTGTCATACAATTGACAAGTACTAGGTCATGTTTCATCTATGTCGTAGTTTCGACTTGTCTGTTAGCGTATTAACAACACAACTATTATAATACTTTTCATTTCTGAGAAAATAAATCATTTTCCTATTGATTTCATGCAGGTATGAGTCAATATAACGTAAGTCCAAATTGTCTAGACCCACTGATAAGCAACTACCATCTGTCACTACTGTACAGTGGCTGCAAATTCCAAATTTTCTATATGTCTTTGCAATGACCCCACACCCCATCCTAAATGTCCAAATATGAAAATGGGGTGGGAATATTTGGAGAAAGAAACTCGTATTAGAAAAAGGTCTGCTATTCAATTTAAGCCAAATGTTTAGTCCATATCGTTGAATCTCACAGCTGAAATGAGAAAATGTCGTCACTTTGTATTATATATTAAAAAATTATATGAGTCCCTGTATCAATACAGGATTGGGGACCAATTGAACGAATTACAAGAAGACAAGTTGATTTTATAGAAATTTCAGTCCATGTTTATACAACAATATATAATTTTGAAGGTCTCTTGTCAAAATTTAAATCAGCTCTTTTGAAAATGATGTTTAGATGACAGATTTTTAACTAGATTGTCTTAAAAAGATTAAATTGCTTGAAAATTCGTTTGGATTTTATTGGCACAGATAAATTCAGGGTTAAACTTTTTGTTACAAGACAAGATTCAAATTATTTGCGTTTATTAGTTTTTTTTATGTACTGTAATAGGAAATATTACTTTGCGATGTATATAGAATTCTTTGGAATTAAAGGTTTGAAAGGAAACAAAGCATAATTTATGTTCATTATGTTGTTCCCACTTAGCAACATAATGGTGCAGCAAAATAAAGTTAGAATTTTCATTATGTACGCTGACATGATCTTACATGCTAGTTTCCTGGAATATATACTTTCTTTGAGATGCACATAGTCAAACTTGTTTTGTGTGATACATTTTGTTGTTTAATACATGATCATCTTTTCTGATTTTGATGTTTTTGGAGAGTCTTGAAAGAGAAACATCTTTAGATTGAGAAAATGCATGTTTTATAATCTAAATTGTTCTTTAATTCATTCAGTAATGGTCATATGTGAACCATGAAAAGTAATTTCATTCTGGAAAAAACCTAAAAATGACCTAGATATGTATCTTTAGAAAAGTGTTGGAACCATGGAGTCTGTTAACCATCATTGTATGAAAATGTACTTTGTCAAATTGAAGATTATCCTTTAAACGGGCTACTACATACCAGTATTAAGCCCAATACCCTCCCTAAAATTCAAATTGAAGTACTTGTGGGGTTTTCATTACATTGTGACCTGTGTTGATCTTGTATCAAGCTGTGTGACATTATAAAGAAGGTTAAAAAAAACAGAGGATTTCTTTAAACAAAAAACCCCAAATAAATCAAAGATTACTACATATATTGCTTGTTAAAAAGAGCTTCTTTCTTTCACAGCAGTAATTGACTATTTTATAAAATGTCAAGTTTGGTTCCTGAACTCTATGTGCATAAAGAAATTGTAAAAAGTAACAATCAGTGCAGTGTCAACAATTGTACTTGTTTATACAATATAAATTTTATAGAACAGTGGATAGTTGAACTGTGAACTGAAACCACCAACTCACTAAATACCAATTTACAGCTAAATGAACAAATTTATAGGTGACATATAAAATATACTCGGTCATAAGGTCATTTGACTTACACGTTGACAACCCCATCCTTTTTTGTTTGGCCTCTGGACAGCCAAAAACTATTTCTCTTTTATCCTCCTAAAAGCTGAGGTGTTTTTTTCCAAGTCAGACTTATCTATAATGGGCGATTAGTTGTAAGTGAATCAGAGTTGTATTTTTGGAAAACTAAACAAACCAAAATCGAATGGATATATAGATACAAAAAAATAAAAAATAAACCAGTGTAAAATAAATGATTGTATATTATTAAGTGAAATATACACAATTTCCATCTTTGTGTAATATGAAATCCATAGACATCAAACATACTTGATATGTTTTGTTTGTTTGTTTTTATGGTTTAATGCCATTTTTCAGCACAAGATAGGCTATACATGGCGGCCAGTATTAAAAACCCTGGAAAGAACCACCTACCCATGAGAAGCTACTGGCAAGCTTTCTCACATACCCACATTGGCCGAATCTGAGACTCGAATCCACGCAGACAGAGGTGAGATGGCAGTGATCCGTAACGGACAGCGCTTTAGACCACTAAACCTATCAGGGCCCCCCATACTTGATATAAAATAAAGATAAATATGTATCAAATATCTAAAATATTGTTTTTTGTTACCTGACAAGATTTTTATGTTATTTAATTATTATTTGGCATTAGCAAGTTGCATTTTTTTATATTTAAAAATCACTTGATATAGACAAACTGAATTTGACACATTTTATATCCATATGTAGTTGATCTGTTTAGATTTTCATGCTGTTTGAATGTTTGTAGTATATACAAAAAAGCAAATTAAAGTTTTCTTGTTTTGTAGATTTAACTTTTTAAGACCTTTTAATTGCTGTTACACAGAAACAACTAAACCACAAACTAGACAAATGAGACATAGAATGCTTGTGTATACAGGTATGCAGATTACCAGGCTAGATTTACATTCCATTTTAGCTTTATCAATTTTTTTTCATTTTTGAACTTTTAATTCAATTTTGCATTGGTATAAGATATATGTGCTTTATGTACATAGATCTAACCACTCTGAAAAATGACTTTAAACCCTACATCAACAACAACAATCAACTAATTAACTGGAAAGACAACTGATATACTCTACACTTCACTGAATCGCTTTCAAAAGATTTCTCACTGGGACATTAGGATTACCAGCGTTGTGTGGGTTTTCACAAACATAAAGAAAAAAGAAAAACTCTAACTTGACTGCTTATGTCAATCATTACTCCCTTTGATGATGAAATGGTTAATCATACTGGCTTTTCACATGACTTTGACACTACAGTGGTGGTTAATGACATGTACTTTATTCTGGTTTACTGCAGTTTTCAACGAACATCATACGCTGGTCTTGTAAATTTCACAAAACTGGTAACTAGCCAAATTGCTTTTAAAATACCTTATTAGAACACTCTTTACTATTTATTCCATCATTTTTACAAAGGATTAAATGATGGATAGTTGTATTTATCTTACTGCATGGCTGTTCAACAGTACTGTTTGTTTTTTAATGTGCACATTGTTTGCACATGTATATCCTGAGCTCTAGTGTTTACAAAGGATTAAGTCAAGGTCAGTGGTGTCCATCGATTTTTTTTTTTTTGCAATGCAGTCGTTCACAATAGTATAAAAATATATTTTGCCAAAACATCACTGTCACTGGTCGCATTCAGCAGGTGGTCACTCATAACAGTGTTAATATAATAAGGTCGATCTATGCATTATGATTGTGGTGATAAATGACAGGTGATTGCTCATAGCAGAGGGTGCTCATAACAGTTTTTACTGTGCAGTTAAACATTGGCTTCTTTCAGATCTGTAGAGGATTATAGGAATGCTGTGTAGCTTCAATTACTTTAGTTGTAATTCTTTTTCATCACAGATTTTGCTTCTGGTATCTAAAGTTACATGATATCTTGACTTGAACAGGGTTTTTAAGCATTCTTGAAATATATTTTGATGTCCAGACAAAAACATATGGAAAATCAGTTTCTTTAATATGCTTTCCTTATTTACTGAAAACAGTATGCATGTTCATGTGCCAGAACGTTAAAAGTAGGCTTTCAGTTAACTTAGGATCAAGTGAATATTGCTGGGGCACATGACATCTTATTTGTCTCACATGACATTTTTAGAAACGAGATACATGACATTTGATGCATTTTCTTTGCTCATGTAACATTCATGATTTGCGAGAAACGATATTGATGTTAAATTGTAACTTAGAGGACAAAAATGAGACAATTTCAGTGTTATTATGTCACATGGCCACATAAACAATTTAGGATTAAACATTGTCAGATGCCCCCTATAGAATTATTACTAACCCTGGAGAAGGACAGACAGTTTAAAGGTTAAATAGCTCCGAGCCCCCAGTCAACAAAGCCAATGGTCTAGGTGCTAAATTATAAAAATAATAAGGTGAAAGGAGTAACATTTTAATCAACTATATTACGGTATTCCATAATTACTGGACAATATTTCAATGCAATTGCCTCCAGTCAATACATGACCTATCTAAATTGCCAATTATTTAACCCCATGAAGTTAAAGGTGAGAGTGTTTCTTTCCTGTGTCACTGCTATGTTACTCATCAATAACTTTTGCCTTTTATTCCTTTTGGTACTTCCGGTACCCTTGTTCCGTTTCCCAGCTATCCTTGTTAGTACTTGTGGTACCCTACTTTCTGTTCACTCTGCCCACTTTGTATGTACTTCCAGTACCTTCCTTTCAGTTTTCTCAGCCCTCCTTGTTGGTACTTCAGGTACTCTCATTTCCATATCTGGTCCTCCTCCCACGCACATCATAAGTCTATCTAAACATGCTCTTCGCGTCTTCTTCTCTCTAATCTTTGGGTAGCATCCTTTCCCACCCAGAAAGCTTCCTGTGGATTAGACGATGGTGCCTCCTTGTTCGAGAACAGAAAAATTAATACACTCTCACAGATCTTTCATCAGCATAATTGGAATTAAATCATTAGTTCAACTCATACACTCACATCAAAAATATTCCACAAAGTAACGCTTGTTCTTTAATAGAGGCTATAAACAACAACAATAATATCATGACCTATGATACATACAACATAGACACATACATACATATCCCTAATTCTTGATATAGTAACTATCAACATCAACAATATACTTACACACTTTCTACCTTACAAATTATAAATGACACATTCAAATATAAATGCCTAATTATACGTGCACAAGGCGAACAAGCCTAACTTTGCACAATCCACAACTATATATTCAAATAAACCTTTTGCTCCATCTTGCGCCGAGCATGAACTACTTATCACCAATACCGTCTTCTGCCTCCCTATCCATAACCAGACATCATGGATGCACCCACGCTCTAAGCACTGGCGCTTCATTGACTATGTCATTGTCAGGAAGAGGGACAGGCAGGATGTGCGTGTGACCTAGTCCTTGTGCAGCGCTGGCTGGACAGACCACCACCTCATCATCACCAAGCTCAACATCTGCATTCAGCCCAAAAGACGCTCACAGGGAAAGAAGGCTCCTAAATGACTGAACATCACCAAGCTGAAATGCACCATTACCAAGCAGTCTCATAAATACCCTGGAAGAACATCTGAAATCCACCCCTCTAGACAAATAGAATGTGGAGACTGACTGGTCTACATCATATCTTCAGAAATCCTAGGACCCGCAACCAGAAAGCATCAAGACTGGTTTGATGAGAAATGTGACAAGATCAAACAGTTGCTGGATGACAAACACAACCTCCTTCAAACCTACCTCATCAACCCCAAGTCCACTTCTAGGAAAGATGCATACAACAGACGCAGAACTATACAGCAGAAGCTCTGTCAGATGCAAGACACATGGCTGAGCAGCAAAGCTGATGAGATCCAGTGATACGCAGACCAGCATGACATGAAGAACTTGTACAATGAAAAAAGTGTATGGACCTACATCCTCTGGATCATACCCCGTTCTCAGTTTAGATGGGAACATACTAATTACTGACAAAGAGAGGATTCTTCAACAATGGGCTAAACACTTTGACAGTGTCCTGAATTGCCCTTCATCCATCAATGATGAAGCCATCAATTTCTCCAAATTACCCATCAGCGAAGCATTGGATGACCCTCCAACCTTTCTGGAGACACAGAAAGTGGCAAAACACTTGGTTCAGACTCCATCCCAGCTGATGTCTATACAAGGAAGGGGGCATAACCCTGATAGAAAAGCTATACCAACTTATTTTAATGATGTGGCAGCAAATGACAATCCCCCGGTAATTCAAAGATGCTTCCAGAATCCACTTGTATGAGCGCAAAGCAAATCGCCAGACCTGCGACAACCACCGGGGATAATCCTTACTCTCAATTGCAAGAAAGATACTTGCCAGAATCCTATTGAACCGCCTTACTACCCTCCTTGACCAGGGACTGTCAAAATGGTATTTGCTGCTGGGCAGCTACAAGAGAAATGTCAAGAGCAAAACACTGACCTTTTCACCATCTTCGTCGACTTGACAAAGACCTTTGATATACTGTCAGCAGAGAAGGCTTGTGGCAGGTAATGGCCAAGTATGGATGCCCAAGAAACTTGATATCCATGGTGCAGTATTTCCATGATGGCATGAAGTCACGAGTCCACGATAATGGAGAGACATCTGATTCCCAGTAACCAATGGCATCAAGCAGGGTTGCGTTCTGGCACTGACACTGTTCAGTCTATTGTTCTCTGCCATGCTCACTAATGTTTTCAGACACGGAGAGGTTGGAGTTGGCGTCAGGTACCATATAGATAGTAAACAACTCAATCCCAGGAGGCTTCAGGCAAAATCCAGGGTCATGACTGACACCATAATGGAATTAAGAACCAGGAAGACTGAAGCCCTGCATCAGCTGGCCCCTGGATAGCACTATGTTGATCCCAACATCACCGTCAATGGCCAAAGACTCAACGTAGTGAACCACTTCACCTACTTTGGCAGCACACTGTCACAGATTGTCACTATTGATATTGAGGTGAACCTTCACATTGCCCGAGCAAGCTCAACTCTCGGCAGATTGTTTGCCAACGTCTGTAGTAGAAGAGGCATCAGCATCTGGACCAAACTTTAGGTCTCCAGGGCAGTTGTGCTCCCCACACTACTTTACGCATGTGAAACGTGGAAGGTGTACCAATGCCACACCAGGAAGCTGAACCACTTTCACACTACAAGTCTCAGGAAACTCCTCAACATCAAGTGGCAGAACAAAGTTCCAGACACCGAGGTTCTTGCCCAATCAGGTCTCTCCATCATCTACACAGTCTTGATTTTAGTTCTATGCTGGGCAATTCGTGTTGTATGCATGCCAGACCACTGGCTGTCTAAGAGACCCTTCTGTAGTGAGCTACACCAAAAACAGCGATCCCACAGAGATCAGAAGAAAAGCTTCATAGAGAATCTGTAAGCTGCATAGAAAGCGTTCAACATAAACCATGTTTCCTGGGAGCAAACAGCAAGCGATCGAGTGCACAAAGGCTCCAAGTTGTGCAAATCATGCAGGACAGCAGCTGCAGAGCTGAAGAGCAGGCCAAAACAGCATGTGCCATCAACCCTCCTGGAGATGTACCACCCATCCCCTGTCCCTTATACAAACAAACATTCCATGTAAGGGTTGGCCTCATCAGCCACCTGCGCATGCACAGAACAGAGCCAGCCCCTCCTCAGGTGACTAGAGAGGTCCGTGTCAAATCGATGGACAAACATCACACATATTCAAATAAAACAAGTATAAGGTCTAATACTACTTCTGTGCCATGATGTAACATCAAAGTAGATAACACCATTCACTGTGAATTTATATTACTGATTCGCTATATACTACATTACGACATATTGATAATAAAGCTACACATGGAAGATTAAATTTCTACTAATTTAAATGCACATAATAACGTATAAATCATACTACACCAAGTTAGGAAAGTGAGACAGATCAGGGCACAGCTGATTTACCTTAGACGCTTATGTTCCGATTTCGTTCGATGTTCTTACAACTCCCTTTTAATGAGCTGGTGGTGTTGTATTTGAGTGTATATGAAAACGGTCTGGGGTAATATCACTGAGGTGCTATAATATCTGGTTTCCAGCCTCTAAGTCTGAGCTGACCGATGACATCACTGCTAATTGTAAAGAGAATTTCTCACCCTGCAGGAACTGTTAACAAATGTTCTCACACAACATGACAAACATTATAAACAGTTTTTTTTCTATATTGAAATTTTTCCTTAATGGAACATGCATGAAATACTTGAGATAATGACATTAACTGTGGGTACTTTTTGTTCCAATTTATTTTAAACTGCTAGCCTAACAAATATAGCTTTTTACATCCTTTCTATTATGTGTGTGTGTGTGTGTGTGTGTGTGTGTGTTTTGCAAGAGTTTGTTATGCATGCATGGTCTTTCGCTTTGCTAAAAATTAATGGTAATATTCACCTATAATGTAGGCATCGATTTAAAAAGATAAATAATTCTTTCCACAGAAGTTCCTAAAAATAAATTATTAAGCACTTACTTCTAGGCCATATTTATACATTCTGCTGTGGTGCGGATATTTTACTAAATAAATATGGAACTGTAAAGTCAGACTTTCTGTTGATGAGTGAAATGTTTGGAAAATAGAACAGACATATGTCACATAGCCCGCACTACTCTGCCTATCAATTTAAGTAATCACAATTCCTGCCTTACATTTTTGACACAGAGCAGTCAAGCTTGGGAATCAGCTTTTCATGTCTTACAGTAGCATCTGCTAAGAAATGTATTTGTTGAGCACATTCAGTCATTGTATTCAGTATTTTTGTTTTATTAAATAGATAGTCCATTGAGATGTTACATTCTTAAAATTATTGTCCATAAATGGACTTGATGTTTGTGTTTGATCTCAGGCTTGGTTCTAATTTGTTTTTGTTTTTTTTTTCTTGTTTGTTTTTTTTTCCATTTTATGATGGCTTTGATCCTTGGTTGCTTGTTACAGATACATGTATACTTTTCTAATTACAGCACCTGATGTGGTGACAAATGTGAACATTGCACCTTTTGACATTAAGATGGAAGTCAATTTTACACGTCCGGAAAGACCTTTTGGGATAATCGTGGGTTACAACATAATTGTCACAAATTCAGTCAACAATTCAGACTGCCAGGTTTGGTGGTTACAGACCCTAGGATTTACAGTAAGTGTATATACAAAAAAAGCATTTATTATTCATATGTTTAGTGAAAAACAATATTTCCATATAATTTTATAAATTGTAGGCAAAACTATCCTGTAGACTGTAAATCTTATTCATCCATGACTTTGGCCTTGACCTCTGATCTTTCTACAACCTCAGTATAGTAATTCTTAAAGTTTTAAAATCAGTAATACCACACATGTTGTTATTGTATAGCTGGTTCTTCTCAAGAAGGAAAATACCCAGACCAAATTGCAAAAATTCATCCAGTGAGCCAGAAGATTCCAGAACACTGGCATGCTCTTGAAGGAAACCCTGTATACACTGATCGTGCACACTTCTGACTTCATTCCCATTTTGTCAACATATTGAATGTTCAACAGCATTTACACCAAGATAATTTAACTATCGCTTCATGGGTCAATGAGCATCTTATATTTGTTTTGTGTCCTATGTTTTTTGTAAACACTATTGAATGAGCTTATTCCTTTTGAATTAATCTGACTTGAGAGATTTATAATTTGTTCCATACATGTGGTGTAATGCTTGGTATTTTATTTATTTTACTCCATCAAGTCTTAGTCTTTAAGGTTGTGTCTTATTTTACAAGCTGGAGTATGTATTCTTGTTATATTATTTTTATCCTTGCATAATTACAGTCTACGGACTAGCATCCATCATTTTATTCTTCATTGCAATACGTATAATTGACCTTGCCTATATCCTCATTTCTGCTGTTTTTTATGTGGTAAGCAGGTCACGAACCATTTTTGATTCATTTATCTTGTGGTAGGCTATCAAACTCATGTCCATAACCCTCTTTAAATATTTTTTTCCTTAACTATTAGCAGTCATTACCCAATGGGAGCTGGTTGTTATAAAAAATCATTGTTCCATTCTTAGTTAAACCTGGTTAACTTGTTTATTTAAATTTTCAGTTCTGAAATTAAAATTGATTCTATTAGTTATTAAACTTGTGAAAACAAACCAAACAAGGTTTACTTTGACTAAGTTAGCTTATATTAAGTACTGTAGACTTAGTACTTGGTTTTACCTCCTTGTGTATCTTGTTTGTGATTACAGTTATATAAATAAAAAAATTCACAGGTTTTCAGAGAGTGGTTAGGTGTGGGCAAAGGATGGCTCCCTGAGTTAATCACCCAACTTGTTTATACAATGTCAAGGGACTGATGGTTGTATTTTCTGTAGCTTTTTGGATCTCACAGAGAGTAGGGGCACATATAAATACAAACTTGGGATAAAGATTTACTTGTCTTCTTGATTTTCATTTTTTAAGTCTATCGGGTCTTAGATTACTGAAGTCTCAAGAGAGATGCTTAGGTTTGTGAGCCCTTCTCCTAAGGTAGGTTATAAAGTGAGCGGAGAGTATGTCATACCCTTCTAAGAGGGAGTAGCAGCACTGTCCATACTGCATGAAAGCAGAGAGGGAGTCACACCATCTCATTACCACTAGGACATAGAGCAAATTCCACCCCCACCCACTTCCCCCGGTGAGATGAAGCAGTACCCTTTAGTACATCTTAACAAGTCATGCTAATCACCAATCTCCCGTTAGGAGTGAGTAGACCCTTTCAGACCCCAGGGCCTGTCAGCGTATATATTGAGACCCTTGTAACAGAAAAGCTATGGTCTAACTTTGTTAGGTTTTAGTTAAGGTCTTTCTACAGATCCTATTTACCTGATGAGTCATTGCCTGGTGACCAATCAATACTGTGACTCAGGTGCTGGGCACTGGGAGCCAAGTACCAAGCACTATATATAAGTTTGTGTAGTCCCTACGGTATGGGGATATGGATTGGGCCATTTCCCCTCACTCTCTCTACACTTTTGTTTAATTCAACGGGGAACTGGGAACCAAGCTGTAGATGCAAGACGAGGGAAGGGGATCAGATCAGATCAGATCAGCCTGTCCTTTTATTTTATCATTTTTAATCCTTCTGCCACAGGAAAGGGATTGGCCTTTCTCCCTACATGTTACCATTGACAGTCACACCTTGGTTACATGGACCCAACATCCTCTCATCCTCTCACAAGTTTTGGTCTAAAAAGAGGGAGGAAGATAGACCTCTTCCCCCAAAATAATCTAGGCAGTGAAGAGTTGCCCTAATGCCTCTCCTGAATATGTTTGTTTGCTCCATAGGAGGAGTTGCTTATTTATGTTCACTCTCCCAAAAGGTCTCCTCTGAAAAAAGAGTTATTGATCCTTGTATTTGTAACTCTTGGGAGAGAGAAAGAACAAGACCAAGATAACTTTTCTTTACTTGTTGATGTACAAAGGTTAAACACAGAACAGGTTGATATGGTAACCACTCTCTTCCCATCCCATGCCTTCTATCATCCATTGGTAAAGAAGTCAGAGGAGGACAGTTGGTCCTTCAATAAAGAGATAAGTAGTGGCAACAACTTCTAGGCATGCATTATCTTTGATTTCAGGGACCATTAACACTGGTCCCTTGCTGACGCTCATTGCTCGTAGAAACCAGCCAAGAAGTGAATTCATCCTGACCACCTTCTGTCATGGTCTATCAGCTAAAAGAGTGCTGATCAGATATTATGCACTGGTGGGAGAGTGCAAGGTGAAGTTGTTTGCATTTGCAAGTTATACAATAGAGAGAATGTTGGCATACCAAGGTGCTGCTTTCTAATTGAAATTTCTTTATAGATTGTATTATGGAAATTGTACATAATCTAAACACGCCACTTACAAAACTGACTGATCCCATGTGCTAAAAAAGTAAACATGATATAGTCTAAAGTACCAATTCTTTAGTTGTTATTAAAATAGTAATAAAATAAAATATTGCCAGAGTAGGCAATACCATCTTTTGAAAGTATAGTGAATGAATTTAAGTAAAAATAGTTATCAGTTGCTTTTTTTATTAACAATTTGCCAAGTATAACATCCAGAATTAAGTTATACAATACAAATACATATGTAATTTGTGTCTGGCCACACTTCAGATATTACATACTTATGAGAATATGACAGGTGACAGGTGTAAGGTGAAGTTTGTATTTGCAACATGCACATTGGAGAGAATGTTGATATACCTCAATGTTATTGTCACGTACTGGGGACAAATGTTTTTTGAATATTGTATTTGTGAAAATTGTACATCTTTAGCCGTTATTCAAATCGGGAAAATGAATTTTACCAGAGTAGGCTTCAGAAAGGGAATCAGTTACAAAATATACAAAAATTAAGAAAATGATATTAGCTTGTTCTTTTTAAAATTTACATTTAAAGTCCACGAAGCAAAAATGACTAAGTGGAAACCTGCATCATGACAGCGTCAAAGCAACAAACCAATTTTAGAGCTCCCCTCAGCAGACAGCCAAGAAAAAGGCTTAGGGTGGAAGTTTTCAGGCCATACCCCTTATCTAAGGACAATGTTGGAGAGTTTTTTTTTTTAATGGTTTAACGCCATTTTTAAGCACACTATAGGCTATACATGGTGGCCAGTATTATTGGTGGAGGAAGAACCCAGGAAAAACCCCAGAAAGAACCACCGACCTACGAGAAGCTACTGGCAAGCTTTCTCATATAACTACATTAGCCGAATCTTAAACTCGAACCCACGCAGACAGAGGTGAGATGGCAGTGATTCGTAATGGACAGTGCTTTAGACCACTCGGCCACTCGGGGGCCCCAAGGTTGGACAGAAATAAGGACTTGTTCCCCATTTCTGTCAAGCATACCATTTCTTTTGGTTTTGGTTGGCACCAGAATAAACCTCATTTCAGAGGCTTGGTCCATCATTATGGTTGATGGCTGGGTTTCTTTCTCTCATAAAATATAGCTACTAGCATTTGCATCCACTGGTAAGGGCCCTCATTTTCTTCCACCAGTTAAAAAAAATGGTATGCTTCCTTCATTGTACTATATCTGGATTTTCTTGGTTCCCAAGGAAGTGAGAATCTCCATTTTACTTATAGATCTCTGCTCCTGAAACAGATTTTTGCAGGAGGAACCTTTCAAGATAGAAATTACAGCTTCAGTTAGAAATGCATTAAGACTCGTCAGTCTTCAGAATTTATTCCATCACAACCTTATCTTTCCGCCACACAGAAGGTAACTCTGGTTTTGCTTGAATGTGGAGGTCTTCCAAGTTTGAATTCTTCCATTCATCCCAGCCTAGACACACATAGATTTTCCTGGGTCACTAATTGATTACATTCCTTTTAAGGTCACTAGGTATCCCAATCCTCCAGTATTTTGATGATTCTTTAATCACAAATTCTGATTGAGTCTCTGTCAGACCAGCTCTGCCTCACTGTTAGTCCATAGTGACCATCCTGGATTTTATGCCAGACTTGAAGAAATCAGGACTTACAGTACTCTATCCAAAGACTTTGGCAATGTGGGGATGAATTTCCTCACAAACAACTGATTAGACTTGCATAGATAAGATCCTGTCTTTGTTGCAGAAAACGAAGACCATATTATCAGCTCATCTTTATCTATTCCTGCTATGGACCTTGAACTCGGCGATGGAACTGGTTACACTAGACAGACTACTCTTTGTTCTCTTCAAGATCTTCTTTTAGTGGTGTCTAAACTGCACATGGACTCTGGCATGGGAGTTCCTCCATCATCTGATCTAGTGAATGAATCTAAACTGGTTTCTGGCAAGTGTCTCCTTCCATCACACCACCACCAACCCAACTATTACCTGTTCGCAGATGAATTAGATTCAGGATGTGACACTCATCTAGAGCCAGAGGGATGGATTATTCAGGGTTGTTGGTCCAGGGAAGAATCTACCGTATGTTCGCGTATATAAGACGCGTCTTTTACAACATTTTACACACCACGCACCCATGATGCGTCTTATATATGGGTGCATCTTATGTAAAATATTTTTACACAAATCGTCAAAACCCGCGTCTTATATACGGGTATATGCGCGAAAATACGGTAAGTATTTTTTTTAACACGAACGAACGGTACATTGTGTGATATTAAATGACGATTTTTGCGGTCAATATTTACGTTTCACGATTTTCATTCCTAGTTGTAAAAACAGTTGGGTAAGTGTTCAGTAATTACCACGTGTACCAATCCAATGCAGGAGCTGGAATCGTCCTGGGCTTCGCCAATGTTGCAAATTGCGACTTTTTTCCCTTATTGGCTACAAAAATGTCCCATCTGGCGATTTTTTTGGCGACAGACTTTTTGGTTATTTAATTTGAACAATCATGGATTTGGACTGGATAAATTAAAAGGGAGAACGAAAGGAAGCCACAAACTTGACTAAGCAATGCATTGGAATCAATCTGTACACAAATGATCCTTTGTTTGTATCGACAACCCCATCTTAGCAGAGCATTGTTACATCATAATCTGCTTATGCTGACATCTGGGCCGTGTACTGTATGCTGTGATACAGTCAATCATGCTACCGTACTATACCTACAACTGACCGACGTCTAAAATTAATTGAATGGCTAATCCTTCTCTTTTTTTTTTACATATACCAATACAACAGTTTTGCGGAACCTTCGTTGAAAACTGATAACCTTTGAAGTACCGACTACTGTGTATACATACAAAGCAAATGGAAAAAATCTCAATCACATTTATATCTGTCGCCAGTGCAACATTATCATGAGCAAACGGAAGTTAGACGTTGCGTTTTCATCATCTCCTCCTAAGTTAACAGAATTAACGGCGTTTGGATTTAGTGCAAATTCATCAGACAATACTGTCACTGAATCTGATGATAAACCTTGCAGTCCAACATCATCTACATGTAGTGCTTCAAGTGCAACACCACATAATGATGAACAGAGCAAAAATTCCCAAAAATTTCTAGACAGTTGGAAACTTGGACGTCTGTGGCTGAGATATGATAAAAAGTTAAAAACAGATGTTTTGTGATGTATGTATCAAGGCAAAGTTCATCAATTCATTTACAACTGGCTGTGATATTTTGAAGAAGGAGTGTGTCACCAAACATGAATCCAGGCGGTGTAAATAAAATTTGTGCATTTTACTCATTGATCTTTTCCTTTTGCCATCAATCCCATGTTACGGTTACAGAGACTTAAACTCCGCAAGAAGAAATAGCAAACAACAAATAAACAAGTTTTGCATAATTAAAAATAATTTATTTCTCAAAATACAGGAGTGAAAGAATCCCTATATTGGGTGTTAACTTATGCTAATATATACGGTCCAATATTGCCAGGTGTTGACTCGTGTAAGTTTCATTCGTGGGAATGGAGATCCTATTTTGCTTGTTGATAAAATTTATACAGCATTCAGTGATCATTCTTTTGGGATTTAGGAAGCAATAGAGCATTTAATGGAGATTTTGGCGAACTTCGTAATTTGCTCGGAATTTTTATCACGTGGCGGGTGGTCAGCTGACCGCAATAGCCACTCGATAGGTGGTGGGCAAAATATGGCAAACGCTTCATAATCAGCATCAATTTTCAAACTACAAACGGTGATGCGGGATGCTGACATCAGAAATAAACTCTGCATCTCATCTCTCGAGAATTTAACGAGAATCAGCATGTATAGATGTGAAAACTTAGACGACAAAATAATGAGGTTGGCGATTTTTTGGGCGACAGATTTTTAAAAGCCAGGACTATCCCTGATTATTGTACGGTACTAATCCCACTCGCTGAAGACTGGGCCTAGCAGATCAATGAAGCCGCCTTTACATCTGGCGTTTATTGTTGTAGAATCTAGATACCAGGTACTCAACCCATCCACTATTGGCCCGGCGGCAGATAAGAATAAACGATAACCGTTGCGGTCCTGCCTCAGACAATTCTTTGATCTAAACTAAAAATGGTAATGAAGCCTTGTTTACATCCGATGGGTAATGAAACATTGGACAAATTTTCATTTATGATAAAGGAAAGGAAACCACTGGATATAAATTGCTCAGTGCGGCAGATGGCTAGGCCGCGTGCGTCTTATGTAATTTTTGTTTACACAAATCGTCAAAACCCGCGTCTTATATATGGGTGCGTCTTATGTAAAATATTTTTACACAAATCGGCAAAACCCGCTTCTTATATACGGGTGCGTCTTATAATTGGGTGCGTCTTATATGCGCTAAAATACGGTATCCTTCACATCAACAATTTGGTAATGAAAACAGTGTTAACAGGAAAATAAGAGTGGATCCATCAAATTAAGGGATCACTTTGTGATTGCCTCCTCTTACAACATGCGATTGGTACCAGAAGTACATAGGGAGACAAGGAGGCACACTTGCATCTTATCTCTATATAGAAGTTTGGAACCTCCTTTTCTGGGCGACTTTAGATGGAATTACCCTCCGAGTTCACCATATTCCTGGTACGATTTTTTTTTTCTGGACAGTCTGTCAAGAAAAGTGGAAATAGCCCTGATGTTCTGTTTTCTTCACCAGTCTGTAACAGACTTCCTATTCCATCTTCAGGGAACTACTTTGGTGTACTTTTTTTCCACCAGGCTAAACAATGGACATTCCCTTACATTAACCCAATCTAGAACCAGAGGGCCTGATCACTCTTTACAGGATTCACCTGTTCTATGCCTTCCCACCTTTCAGAATGATTACAAAGTTTGTACACAAAATCAGGCACTCTGCTCAGCTCATTCTGATCACCTGTGCTCGGTGGCTCCAATATGATGGTAAGTATTCCTTGTGTTTGTATTTTATTAACCATTTAGAAGTGATATTTAGCTTCCCACCATCTTGACTAATTCAGCTGCAACAAATATGGTATTAGTGATATTAAAATGTATTGTTGGAAGGAGAACTAATTTTAATTATGCAATACTTCTTGCATTTGCTAGATTCCGTCCTTCCACCCCACACTGATATCCCACTATATTGGGCTGCTACCTCCAAGAGAATGAAGTTCAACAGTGCACATCATCTGTGTATGGTGTGTTCACAAGGGCATTCAAGTATTCTAGAAGCCTTCTGGTCACTCTAATGGGAGGACAAGTTTTAGTTGTTTGAATGGAGTATTTTGCTTTTGGAAACTTGCCAGCTTTTTAACAGTTATAGAAACGTATTACATCATTAAAAGTAGTTACACTCCCCTCACAAAATAGCTACATTCCACCAACAGTAAACATGTGTACTAATTAATTTGACATAAAATTTTAGTCTGTTTCTACCCTGTCCCTTTGCCCTTCTTAATCTTTTTTCTGTCTTTCTTATATTTTGAATGTTAATTTTTTGTTACTGTGTTTGCAAAGAGCAGTGATAATCCATGGATATCAACAAGATCAGATTTTCAAAGATGTTTGGCACATTCACCAAAATTGGTACCATTCAGAACCATTTTTATTTTTCAGTTCCCATTAATATAATCATATTTTAATTCTCTACAGTATACTCATGCATTGTTTTTTTCTTCTTCTTCTCAGGGTTATATGGTTGAAAATTGGAAAAATTGTAGTAATGTTTATCCAAAAATAAATATTACTATGAATCAGATGAATATGTCTATCAGTGTGACCGAACTTTTGCCAGACACTTGTTATTGGATAGTAATCATGGCTCATACAAGAGTTGGTCTTGGAACTCCATTCAACATCACCATAAACACAAGTGAAGCAGGTAAAACCATGTTATATTTTTTAGTTTTATTTTGTTATGCCCCACCACCCAGGTGCTGCCAATACAAATATTTTGACATTAAATGTTAGTGAATTACAGATATCCATAAGAACACAATTGTAGTCACTATACTATTTATACACTGTCAGAAAGCAAATTAAATCTGCTCACATGCTTCACTGTATAAATAAGCAAACTGAAGTGCAGAAAAACGACAGGCAACATGAATCACTGTGGAAATTGAGGGTTATTTAAATAAAATTAGATCTAAAACATACATTTGGGTTTAGTGAAAAAGGTCACTTACTAAAAAAAAACTTAAATTTATATGCTTACTAGTTTTCTGTGATGTACAAGACCATATTATGTTATTATTTTGTCTATCAATTAGTCTCTTATCAGTTTATTTCTGCACAATAACTCATGTTGTCCATTATCTGCAGTTACCAAACTTTGTAGAATACTTACTAGCTTATGCATTAAATTATCCATAGCAGATTAAAACCTTAAGCAGAGCACACTATTGCTGAAGAACTGGCTCGGGTTTCAGAGTAGGATGTAGTAACACTATAGAACAGATCTTCAATTTTAGAACCTTCTGTGACAAATATCTGCAGCATCAACATGACCTATGTCATGTCTTCATTAATTTCAAAAAGGTTTTTGACAAGTCATAGCATGCAGCCTTACAACATAAACACAAAATTTATCAGCACCTTAGAAAACTTGTTTGACATGGCATCTATCACAGATCTCATCAATGGCAACATAGGAGATTGTTTCAGAACTATTGTTGGAGTCAGATTTAGTTGCCTTCTCTCACCCACACTCTTCAGTATGTATCCTGAAAGGATCATGTTCATTGCTTTGGAAGACTATAAGGGTATTGTCAGTGTTGGAAGCAGAACAATCACCAATTTGCACTTCATTGATGATAAACTCTTAACAGCAGTTGAACAAGAACTGAATACCTTTAGTGAACCATATCAACTAAGCATCACTAAGGTATTAATGGATATCAGTGCTGAAAAAATTAAGTTAATAACAAATAACCCGAGTGGCATCCAAAAGGAAACAGGAGTAAATAGACAAAAGCTGGGCACAATGACAAGCTTCAAGTTCCTACCTAGTTACGATCACCTCTGACAACAGCTGTACTGGCTTTACTGAGGATATTTGGAAAGGACTGCAGCATTATACTGGGGTTCAAGATGAAGCTTATGCACTCCCTTGTCATGTCCATCCATGCATGTAAGAGATGGACCAGACAGCAGAACTAGATAGAGGAATCCTTGCCTTATTAGATGTTACTGAATTATCATAAACTCACACTTAGATGGTCTCTAATGAGGATAATGTGCATTTAAATTAAAGGTACATTTGGACCAAATAAAGCTCTGCTGCTTTTAGGAAATGCAAACCAAGATGGTATGGTCACATCTCACACTCATCTGGCCTATCAAAGGCAATCCTGGAAATCACAGTGAGAGGAAAGAGAAAACCAGGCAGACAGAAGAGATGGAAAGATAACAACAAAGAGTGGACAGGCAATGACTTTGCGAAATTCCAAAGAGCAGTGAAGATCTGGGTAAAAAAGAGATTGTTGCAAAGTTATCTATGGTTCCCATATGACCAGCTAGATTAAAGGAGGAATGAAGAAAAAAAATGAAAATGCACTTAACGAAGAATTCTATACATTTTGGCCTCCAAAAGATCAAACGTCAGGGTCAGTGTTTGAAAGAAGAAAAATGGTTTCCAGACTGTAACTTGAGTTTTCCATCATCTGTGATTACTAGACCTCATGATTGGCTTGTAATTTTGTATATAGCCTATCTTGTGCTGATAAATGGCATTAAACCCTACAACAACAACAACAACAACAATAAAGTCAACCCATGCATTTGTCTTTCTATCTTTCCATCTATCCATGTATCTTTCATTTTCCCACAATAACTCCTATTATGGACATTGAATTTCTATGCACTCATTTGGTGGAGCTATATTCCCTGATTATGAGACATACCCACTTTAATTTCCATCAAATGTCACCTTTATTATTGGATTTCAGCTAACGTTAGTAGACATTATATTATATCTAAAGTGCTCACCTTTTCCGATCACTGCTATCTCACTTATGTCAACACGGGATCAAGTCTCTGCTCAACCAATGTTGATATGTGAGAAAGCTTGCATGTAGCTTTCCTTGGGTCGGTGGTTGCTGCTTTGATTTTCCCAGGATCTGAAGTACTGCATTATGCAGACACGAGCAACTCAAAAGAGTTTTTCAGGTCCCTGAAAGATGTAAATGGACTGTCAAAAGCCTGCAGTACCCCCACTAATCTCTTCTGATGGGAGCACTCTGCTCAAGGATAAAGAAATTATCACCAAAATGTGGATAAACACTTCTCCAACCTACTGAACATGCCCTCCACTGTAGACACTGCAGCAATAGATGCAATTGTGTCCAAGCCAACTATCTCGGACCTGGACTTGCCCTCTACCATTGAAGAACTCAAGCTAGCCATCAATGATCAGCTCTAGCATGGCAGCAGGTGTGGATGAAATTCCTTTTGAACACTTTAAAGCAACTGGCCCGAAGGCACTTGAGACACTGCACAGTATTCTGATCAACATTTGGAAGGAGTCCATGCCACATGAGTTCAAAGATGCAATGATTGTCACCTTATACAAAAACAAAGAGAACAAAGCTGACAGTGGCAATTGCAGGCAAGATTATTGCACATGCCCTTCTCAACCCTCTGGTTGGTAATGTCTCAGAAGCCATTCTGATGGATGCCAAATGTGGATTCAGACTAGACTGGAACACAATCGACATGATCTTCAGAGTGTGACAGATACAGAAAAAGTGCATTTAATAAAACATTAATTTCTACCGTGTCTTCATAGACATCACAAAGGCCTTTGATACGGTCAACATAAATGCACTATGGGTCATCTTAGAATGACTTGGTTGCCCTAGGAAGTTCATTATGATGATCTGACATTTCCATGACAGCATGACGGGACTTGTTCTTAACAATAGGGATGTGAAGCAGGGTTGCATTCTTGCCCCAGTATTATTCAACCTCTTCTTCACATGTGTCCTGAACCATGTATCACATGATCTCCAGAAAGGAGTGTACATAAAATACAGATTGGATGGCTCTCTCATTGACCTTAGCTGACTGAAAACTGGTCAATCTTACAGAAAAAAAATCAACTGCCTCACTGAGGCGGACACGTCAGGATTGGCGGGTCTGGTACATGTGCATCTCGCATTGGACTTATCAGCCACGTAAAGAATCCTCAGCGAAGAGCAGTGTATAGGATTGACTTCATCGAGCCCCGATGGTCAACCAACAAAAAAAGTCCCTGCTTGGTGAGGTACATAATCTTACTTTAACTGTCTTATTGGATTGGAATGAAATTTGGTATTTGGTTTAATTTGATAAACTCTGTCTGAGATCGATTGTCAGCATCCTTCAACTTTATTTAGCAGAGTTATGGCCCTTGGTTGACCCACTAACTCATTTCTGCATGACAAGCCCCACACTTTGCTATTGTATTTGAAACAAATATAGTAGGTTTAATATTGATTAGACGTCTGCTTTGTTTGTGGGTGTTACTTGATTATATTTTTAACAAACTACATCAACTTTTTAGCAGGCCTATGAATTCTGGGAATTGTTTGCATTCCTTTCCTATTTTCAAAATTTATGTCTGTGGTTGAGTTTGATTTTCAATTTCCACATCATTTATAATTGTTTGGTTTTCTTTTCAAGCAGTAACTCTTTTTAATATTTCATTTCAAGAAACATTTTATATGAAGTTTTATATCAACATAATCTGAAAGGATGTACATAATCACAAATATCTTTCAGTTGATGCCACTAAAACACTTATGTGTTCATTTGTACTTTCAAGACTGGACTATTGTAACTCAGTTCTGTTTGGTTCATCTCAATATCTCCAGAATCTTCATAAAGTTCAAAACACAGCTGCTTGGATCATCTTTAGAGTACCACGATCAGAGCACACCTCCCCGCTGCTCTGTACCCTACACTGTCTATCCATTCGATCCAGAATCAAACAACAATTTGTTTTCTGCTACGTTTCACTGACGGACTCCAGTCCAACATACCTATCTGGCCTCACCCATGTGTACACACCAGCAAGATACTTATGCTCCTCTTCAGTCAATTGTATACTCATTATTCCCACTATAAAAACAAAGTCATATGGACAGCTTTCTTTTGCACATCATCGCCCAGCAACATGGAATGAATTGCCCATTGAAATTGGACATAAAGACAGTAATCCCTTTCAAGAATGTTCTTAAAATTTATCTTTTTTGACTGCAAGAACAAACTTAAAGACCTAAAATTGTTTTCTACCTTAAATATTTTCAGCATTTTTTGTTTTCCAATTTCATGGTGTTTGTTTTTGTTTTTTTAATTATAGATGTTGTAAATTGCTTAGAGCTTCTAAAGATTAGGCGTTATACAAGGTCCTCATTATAATTATTATTATTATTATAAACAATTACTGGTAGTAGGGTTAATGGCCACTGAATATTGGATCCACATACTTTTGTTGCAAGATATTTACAATCTAATTTGTATATCTTTATTGCTGAGACCTCATATGGGTTCATTTTTAGTGTTCTGTATCGTCCATTTATGGATTTATGACCCGGAAATGTGAAACTACATCCAGTTGTTATTGCAATATTTCAGTCTTCAATAGTTTTAGGTTCCAACCAAGTTTAGACTTGTGCTTTATAATGATGAAAGCACTGATGAGTTTGATTTTCAATGGTGTTGTATGCTACCATTTACTGGAGTTAAAGCTCCTGATTTTTGGATACACATAATTTTTGTTTCTGCACGATAGGATGTATATTTTATAGTTATCAATGAAATCTTGCTCTGCATATTTAAGGTCATATTTTATACAATGGATTGCAAATGCATATGAAATTTTAGCTGAATTAAAGAACAGCTGTATATGCAGTAGTTTTTTCATCTAAATTTTGTGACATGCTGAGATTTCTCAGCTTTGAAGAGTATCAATACATTTGCCAATAACTTAAAATGTAAGGAACTATCATGTACAAATATACTGTATCATCATTGTTACTTAACCGCTTTCACTTCAGAATTGCATTATCCGCTTCTATAGTAAAAGTCATACAGGTCTGGTTTGCTTTCTTCACTGATTATTTCAGTAATTGGTGTCATTGTTTTAGAATTTAACTACACATACCTTTAGTCACTTTGTTTGGATCCTCATGCATCCATATTCCTTTAAAATATCTTTGTTTTCATGCCCCAATAAGTACATATAGCCAAATCAATGTTAAGGTACGAGATCAACCTAAAGGCGTGATCCACTGTACAATCACGATTAAATGTCATGCACTGTGATATCACAATGAAAGCTATCCATGTTAATTTAATACCTAGTAACTGTTGTGAAAGTCCATAGTGATCAATAATTTTCATCTGCAAGTTTCTTGACAACAGTTAAGATGCAAAGCATTCAATAACCAGGATTGAATATACTTTGGTTAAACAAAATTAGTATTAAATTTTCAAGAAACAATTTCTATTTTTAATTAGGATGAGTAAATGCACATATTTGACCTGTATGACTTTTACTATAACAAAAAGTAAGTAGCATCATTTCCTGATATTCTTTGTCATACCAAATTGACAGGAATGTCTGCATTGTATGGACACATTTCTAGTTAACTTTAGCACAGTAAATGTATAAACTCTACTACTTCATTAATTTGTCTTGTTGACACATTTCTGGTTGCCCTGTTCATTTCAATGCCAACAACGTTTGACACTAGTACTTCATTCCTGTGTAGTAAGCTCATGCTTTTTGTTGCCTCTGTCATGCTTCCATACAGATATTTCCATGTACAGTCGACTCTGGTTAACTGCACACCCTCGGACCCGTCACGAGACTGCAGTTAACCAGAGTGTGCAGTTAACCGATGTTCAGTACAGTACAGCTTTAAATCAGCACGGCACGAATATATGTGAAAAATAAATTTAAACAATGATTAGAATCAACTCTTTCAACTTTTACTTAAATGTTAAGCTTGTTTTCCTTCCTCCAAACACTTCTTTGCTGATTCAACCAATGGATCAAGGAATTCGCTTGTTATTCGAAAACTGCTGTCAGACAAAGTTGGGTCTACTCCTACAGAAAAAGCGTTGAGCTCCAAAGTCGTCTGCATCCTGTTTTTCGCCGTGTTGTCGTTTAAATTTAATTCTGTTGCGCATTTTCCATCTTTCCAACCATCCATTTGTTGGTTTGAACGGTTTAAAACAATGTTTCCCATGATGTACTATGATTTTTCCCATGCTATTGCTCCCTAGTGGGCACGGATATACATGTATATAGCACCTAGGGCGTCCATTACATGTCAATCATTTACAAAGTCGCATTTACCGGCTTAATTGTCGGCTTATTTGAAGCGCTACAGCAGTGGACTGGCAATAAACTGATCGTTACTATACATTGTGCAGTTAACCGGAGTAAATTGTATTGAATAATGTGCCACGGGCATAAAATTATCGTGCTGTTATCCGGAGTGTGCATTTAAGCGAAGTGCAGTTATCCAAAGTTTGTTCTCATTGAAAAGCATTGGGAAAAAATGGGACCGGCGTGACTACGTGCAGTTATCTGGAGTGTGCAGTTAACCGATGTGCAGTTAAGTGGAGTCGACTGTACCCAAAATAAAGTAGCCATTTGTAGTGGCATTTACAGAGCCACTTACTGGGAATATTCCCCAGCAGATCATGTGTTTTGTTGCCTCTGTCTTGTTTCCATACAGACATTTTCATGTACCCAATATAAAGTCACCATTTGTAGTGGCATTTACATAGCCACTTATTGGGAATATTCCCCAGTAGATCACGCTTTTTGGAAATGTTCATGTCATAATAACACATGGCTAGTGCAATAGATGAACTAGAGCAGCCAGTCATTGATAAGATTACATCAGAATTTCCTGTCTCCTAAATTCAAAGGGATGTTATTATTTGTATAGATGGATGCATAGAATCCAACCTGTCAGATAGATTTTTGACAATTAAATTCATCTCAAGCCATTATTAAATCATGTAGAGTTGTTTAGTAAGTGATAATCCATAAAGGAAGTCAAAAATACACATAGCACCGACAGTGATGGAACATTGAATTCCATTCATGGTGACATTTGAACACTGAATTCAGGTTGTGATGGTATTCACATTTGAACACTTAATTCCATTCATGGTAACATTTGAACACTGAATTCAAATTGTGATGGTATTCACATTTGAACACTGAATTCAGGTGATGGTATTCACATTTGAACACTGAATTCCATTCTTGGTGATATTTTAACATTGAATTCAGGTTGTGATGGTATTTGCATTTGAACACTGAATTACATTCTTGGTGATATTTTAACACTGAATTCAAGTTGTGATGGTATTTGCATTTGAACACTGAATTCCATTCATGGTGACATTTGAACACTAAATTCAAGTTGTGATGGTATTTGCATTTGAACACTGAATTCCATTCATGGTGACATTTGAACACTAAATTAAAGTTGTGATGTTATTTGCATTTGAACACTTAATTCCATTCATGGTGACATTTGAACACCAAATTCAAATTGTGATGGTATTTGCAATTTGGTGATATTTGAACACTGAATTCAAATTGTGATGGTATTTGGATTTGAACACTGAATTCCATTCTTGGTGATATTTTAACACTGACTTCAAATTGTGATGGTATTTGCAATTGAACACTTAATTCCATTCTTGGTGACATTTTAACACTGAATTTAAATTTTGATGGTATTTGCATTTGAACACTGAATTCAAACTGTGATGGTATTTGCATTTGAACACTGAATTCAGGTTGTGATGGTATTTGCATTTGAAGACTTAATTCCATTCATGGTGACATTTGAACAGTGAATTCAAATTGTGATCGTATTTGCATTTGAATACTTAATTCCATTCTTGGTGACATTTGAACACTGAATTCAAATTGTGATGGTATTTGCATTTGAACACTGAATTCAGGTTGTAATGGTATTCACATTTGAACACTTAATTCCATTCTTAGTGACATTTGAACACTGAATTCAAATTGTGATGGTATTCACATTTGAACACTGAATTCAGGTTGTGATGGTATTCACATTTGAACACTGACTTCAGATTGTGATGGTATTCACATTTGAACACTTAATTCCATTGATGGTGATATTTTAACACTGAATTCAAGTTGTGATGGTATTTGCATTTGAGCACTGAATTCCATTCTTGGTGATATTTTAACACTGAATTCAAGTTGTGATCACAATTTGAATCCAGTGTTCAAATGTCACTAAGAATGGAATTAAGTGTTTAAATGTGAATACCACTGCAAATCTGAATATAAATGATTCTTTGATTAACCAGATTTGAAAAAGAAAAGCTGGAAAACTCTAAATCTGCCAAGAACATTGGGGCTACAGCAATTTCACTGCAGCTTGTTACAAATGAATTTGAAACTATAGGTAAATGGATTGGGAGGAGGGGGTTCAAAGACTAACATTTTAAATATTGGTGACATTTGAACACTGAATTGCAGTTGAAGTCCCTCAATGTAAAATGCTGAACTTGATATTTATGATGTGGGGTAGATGGGAGAAGCGCTACACGCCCATCACAACCATTAGTCTCGATATATTGCCCTGTTTGACTATTGGACCCCCATCATTATTACCATTTACCGATAGTCTTAATTTCATTTGTAAGTAGCCCTGTAGGTAACCTAAACTATTAATCAACATGAAAATAGATTTACAGATGCGAAAATTGGTTACTTGTCTACACAATAACGATTCACAATGAACTCATGATAGCAGCAAAACCAAGAGTTATGTCAGATGTCAAACAAAATAATACATCCTTGGCTTTGAATATTGAACTTCTACTCAGAAAACATCTGCCAGTTTAGATAAAGATTACAACCATGCTGTGGATTGTTCAAAACCTTAGATTGCCTACCATTGGTAAAATTTTTTGTTCGATTTTGACGTAGCTATTGCGTTGCAGATGGAGAAATCCCTGTGCTGTAAATACCTAAGCAGAAACACCTCAACAAGAATTCATATGCTTAAACAGACTCTTGAATTGATAAGAATTATCTTTTTTAAAAAAATGAAATAACAATAGAAAATAAATAAACTTTTTAAGAGTTTAACAATTATCATGGTATAAACTATCAGTTGTTGACTCGCACTTCTTACATAGTGCCGTTTGTGCGTTATTTGCTGCGTCATTCGGCAACTGACAGTTTATACCATGATAAACTCAGAAGAAACAATATTAAACTCTTAATTGAACATTAAATTGCATTGATAATGGCATTTGAACACTGAATTCCATTGTTGATGGCATTTGAACACTGAATCCCATTGATAATGGCATTTGAACACTGAATCCCATTGATACTGGCATTTGAAGACTGAATCCCATTGATAATGGCATTTGAAGACTGAATCCCATTGATAATGGCATTTGAACACTGAATTCCATTGATGATGGCATTTGAAGACTGAATCCCATTGATAATGGCATTTGAACACTGAATCCCATTGATGATGGTATTTGAACACTGAATCCCATTGATAATGGCATTTGAACTCTGATTCCCATTCACAATGGCATTTGAACACTGATTCCCATTCACAATGGCATTTGATCTCATAACATCAAGTAAAGATGCTGCAGTTAGCATGTTATTTTTTCTCCTTATTTTACCAGTTACCCATTGTTTTATAACAAACTATGTTACCTTAAATGCATTTTAACCCTGAATCAATGATATTGGCTTTGTGTCCACAATTTAGTCAGATCTTAATTTTATGTACTATTGAAGATGATCTTCGGTAAAGTTCAAATTAGAATCATAAACAAAGGATGTCTTTTTAAGTTCCAGGCAGTGTTTCTAATCTAACAGGAAACTCAATCAGCTCAACAGAGATTACAGTTCAATGGATAGCTCCTGTAATAAGACCAGGGAAGACCGTTTACCATGTGGAAGTTCATGACATGATAAAGGGCAAAATAGTACAAAATCAGATTGCAGAAGGTAAGGGCATCTGTAACTTCTGTTTATACATGTAAATCACCAGATTTTGTTTTTTATGCTGTTGCTCTAGCAAACTTTGGCTGTATTACTAGCTTCTGCTTTGAATGTTTGCTAAAATAATAAAATTGAATATACATGATTATCCATCGTTATCTTCCTATGTTTTTTTTTTTTTAAATTAGGAATAAACTTTGTTTTCTGTCATTCAAGGCTGTTGTTCACTTGTTGATTATACTAAATGTATTCTAGCACCCATACGAATTACTGTTCCATATTTTGTTATATATTTTAACTAAAAGGCATAAATATTTGTATTAAATATTTTGGTTGCAAAAATGTAATAATTGGTACCATCAACTACTCTATTAGTCTTTAACTAATTATTCCATTTTTTTAGATTAATATTATTGATAAGTTATTATTATTTTCTAATAAAAATTTATTGCCATAATATGGTAAGTTATAGATATTTTATAATTAATAATAAATATATTTATTAAACATTTTAACAGATTCCTGCAGTAGGTATTTCCATATCTGCATGACAGACCTCTTCTGTATATACCTCACCACCATTCATCGTTACTATCAATACAACACTTTGTTTATGTGTCATTTCTTAGAATTGTGTAAAATTCAACTTATTATATGAGCTCAGCTATCAGGAACTTAGTACTCCATTATTTGTATTAACTTACAACAGCTGTTCAGTGGATTGATTGATTACTAATTAACATTTCATAGTATATAAAATATGAAATGGTAAATTACACCTGGACAATGGTAGTAATGTGTCATGCCTAGATGTGATCTAGTCCCATTATCATTTCATGCTATTACTTTCAATGTGTCATTAAAAAGACACCTTACTCCTCTTATCTCAGGTACAATATATCTTTCCTTTGTTTATGCAACATTCAATACTATACGGTTAATCAAATCAGCTCATTAGATTTCATCTGTTCTGTATATTTTGTGATGGCCTTATTTGATTGTTTGGTTGTTTAAGAGAGGTTGCGCTGTGCTCAGAATGGTACAGGTAATGGAATGGTGTGGTTGAGATCCTTGAGTCATGGCATTGGTCCTCTTTCTAGAAGCTGGTGCTCAAGCTTGTTAAACCATACCTCATATTTGTCATTTCCTACCAATAAAATCACCTACTATTTCCTTGAACTTCACAATTTTTGTTTCCTATTATAAATGACTAAAGTTTATGATTTAATGGATAAGTTTCCTTTCAGAAACATGGTTCTTCCCAAAATATGCTATTGAAATGGCAAATCAGCAAGTAACATAAATACGTAAAGAACATGGCAACTTAAAATGTCCAAAATTGTGCAGTTCAGACTGATCCTTGAATGATGGTGATACATACCTTTCAATGGAGAAAAATACAAACATCACTGCACTCACCTTCAGAAAATGGCCAATTTTTATTTTTTGTTGTGAACCCTTTTTCATATGAAAAATTGCACAGTCTTTTCAAACTTTAAAGTGTGCATGCCCTATGACTTTCAACAAGTATGCTACTGCTGTGTGGCCTGGTGAATGACCATCAACTAATGGGGGACCAAATCATAGTTGTGCATGAGTTTTGGGGACTGAATCATAGTTGTGCATGAGCATTGGGGACCGAGTTGTAGTTGTGCATTAGCATTGGGGTGATGGTATGTAAATATTCAAAAATTGTTGTTGTAGCAACAAAAGTGTGTATTTACATAACACTGAACACACTAAAGTGAATATATAAATTTTGAGTCAGAAATGCTTTTTCATACATTTCTTTAAAAATGTAATAACTTAAGAAAATTATGAGCCATGAAAAATAAAACAGTCATAGAAAAATGTGACTTTAAAGATCTCAGTTGTTTTAGATCACCTGAAATTTAAGGCTAAAACCTTAATGCACTAATCCAGTATGTTATGTATTATGATAATCGCTTTTGATAGACAATTTTTTGGGGGATGGGTGACCTCTCCATTCAAGGGTTGTTGTATGTTCTTGGTAAAGCTTTTATGGCAAAATAAAACTTGCACTCTTTTACTTAACAAGTTCAGATAATAGGAAAGGTAATAAGGACTAAATTAAAGATTTTGTTTTATTCAGCAAGCAAATTTATTCTCAGACATAAATTACATACATTTACATTGGTTTTTCCCATCCATATCCTAGCAGAATTGTTCCAGTTCCAATTAATTGTTCATATTACTGACAAATATTTGAATATGTGGTATATTGACTCACTGAACAAATATACAGCAATGGCTCTGTTTCAAGAAAAGAAAGGCCTCATTCCTCCCACCAATTCATCTTTAAATTTTAGTTTTAGTGCCACTCTGAAGAGAGGGCTGATTGTTTCGTTATCTTTTCCATCTACTTCTTCTTCATCTTCTTCTTCATGAATATTGGTATGTCACAGTATCTCAGTGTTAATGCGGAACTAACAATCTCATGCTCCACCACAGATGGGTTTTTATAAAGTGATTTGTAAGTTACGTTTTGTATTTAAACTGTACTGGGGCATTCATGTTCCATGAACACATTTCTATTTATTATCTTTTCTATCATTGCATAGCATATCTGATACTTACATATATAACTTTAAATGATTGCATATTTAAAATCTAAACATATACCATAAGTATTATTTCATAACATGTATATCAAAGTTGGCAGTACTATAGTAGATCACATTTACTGGTTCAGTTAATATTTTGAGGAGATTTTGTCTCCTGCCATGTGGTAAAGTTCAGCTTGCTCTGGAAATGGTATTGCAAAACTGAGATGATAGATGGCTCCGCCTACTAAATCACATGACATGATGACCTGCTAACCTCTGTCATACATACAGTATTTGGCAATTTTTTTTATTTCAGCTTAAGTGATATGTTTATTGAAAATGATTTGTATTATTCTTAAAAATGTAAACTTTAAAGTTGTATAAATTATACCGCAGTAGACAATATTTATATTTGTAGTTCAAGTTCCTACAATAATAATCAAAGTGTGTTATTTCATTTAATAATAAAAATCAGACAATTGGGATATTGACAGTCAAAATTATAAGGCTTCCACTGCCTTTTTGTAACCCTTATTGATCAAGAAATCAATAAATAATTGCAAAAATTGTAAATACTTATCATAGTCAATTATTGCCACAAGCAGCTTTTCAGAGAAAAATGGCAAACATAAGCAATGTCTGGAGGTGTGTCTAATTTACCCAGACTGATTGGTTAATTGATCAGCATAATTAACAAGGTTTGATAGGTCAATTTCTTTTGTCTGATGTATATATATATAAAATTGCATTTTGTGTAATTTGCATTTTTGCTATTTTTGAGGAAACTTGAAAGACAAATCTGGTGAGATGTGAGCAATTTTTAGATGGATTATTCTGGACTATATATGTTTGGTTCAATTTTAGTTTCTGTGTCAATACTATACAGATTAGAGTACTTAAATTATAGATAATATTTATTGTCCTATTGTCAAAAATGTTCAAACCACTTTTATGCTACTGGTAGCTGCAGTTTGTTGGAGTTTTAGTTCAAGTTTCTCATTGCATTCATTCCCAACCGATTGATAGATTGTCATCATTCTTATCATAGTGCTTATAAAACAAAGGCAGTTCATCTTGCACATAGATGCTCTCACATACAACCTTGATGTCAAGGTCACAGTCATAGAAAATTTGCATTTTGGTTTTGGTTAAAGGTTTCTGTTTATTTTGTTTATATTTTCTAGACTCATGAATGGTTGTTGTTGTTGTAGGGTTTAACGCCATTTTCAGCACACGATAGGCTGTACATGGTGGAGAAAGAACCCGGTAAAACCCACTAAAAGAACCACTGACCAAAGAGAAGGTGATGGCAAGCTTTCTCACTTACCCACTTTAGCCGAATTTGAGTGTTGAACACAGGTAAGATGGCATTGATTCGTAATGGAGAGTGCTTTAGACCACTCGGCCACTCAGGGCCCCCAAACCCAAGAATGTCGGTATAAATCTTTATTGAAGTTATTCAGGACAAATTGTTATTGAATCTAAGACAGTTTTTTCTTTGACATGCCCTTTTAATCTTTAGGTCTAGGACACAGTTATACAAAATTTGGCATTAAAGTTTGGGTTGAAGGTATTTGTTTGTTGGCTTATGTTTTGTAACCTTAAGCCTCTAGTTATTTTTGTTTATACATGGGATGAATCATTATGTTACAAAGACAGTTCATTCTGTGACATGCTTGCTTGCCCCTTTCATACTCACTGATGTCAAGGTCATAATCGTGAAAATATTTGCTGAATATGATTTGGTAATGATCTTTTCATTTGCATATCTTTCCTAAATCTTGTCATAAATATTGTTCATACTTACAAAGGGAAGCTAGAACAATTTTATGTTTCGCTCTGTCTCAATTTTAGTGTTGGCATCAAGGTCACACATTTTTCATCAATGTTTCTATTGACATATAGACACAGGCCTTGTTATTTCATATGTGCTTTAAAGTCTTGCATGTGGCAGTTGTTATTACACAAGTACGAGTTTTTCAAAATTCTTTATGAAAGATGGACGAGTAGCCTAAGGCACTTGCGTTTACAAGTCACTTATATATTTCACCTCCATCTATGCAAGTTTTAGTCTTGGGTCAACCAGCATGGATATGTGAGAAAGCATGCCAGTACTTTCCTGTGGGCTGCTGGTTCTTCCTGGGGTTTTCAAGGTTCATACACCAGAAGTACTAGCTGCCATGTATAGCCTAAAATACTGAAAAGTGGTGCAAAACTCCACAAAGCCAAATCAAACCACTTTGAAGGGGCAGTTCAAAATAAGTAAAAATATTAAACGATTGAAAAATCTTTTACAAAAAATATAAGCAAAAGTCAAGTTTTAATTTATTGTTATCAAATAATTATTCACCTATTTCTCTGAACATTTTTATGCTCGTTGATAACTTTTTTAGTGGATTGTCTTTTTATCCTATGCTTCCAAAAATAGGAATAGAATTACATGTTCCTCCGTGCAGTACAAGAGAATCCAGGATATAATATTGGTATTATAGCAAACTAAAGAAATTTAATAAAAAATAAATTTTGATAACAAATAGTATAATTTAGTAATATTTTTAACATCAGTGATAATATTTGGAAATATGACTTTAAAATGAAACGTTCTTGTTAATAATGTTAGTATTACTTTAATAATAATAATAATAATAATAATAATAATAATAATAATAATAATAATAATAATAATAATAATATGGTAGTATTAATGGTAGTAAAAGTAATTGTAGTACTTGTTTCTGGTGCTGCAACCATTGTGATGCATAATTGTATCATTATTTATGTCTGTATAGTTATTAGACTAGGGTGAGAAAATGTATTTTGATTCATATCAAATTAATGGCTAAAATATGTATAGTTACTTGATATTATTTCATCCTTAGGCTAGTCTTTCGTATATCTGTCTCAGTACACAATTATGAATCAGCCAGCACTTCTAACTTTTAGTCTTCCAATATGATTTCCTCATTTTATCAACATTCTATTTTCACTGGTCTCAAGAACAGTTGCAGGAATGCATTTATGCCTAGTTCCCCTCAAAATACTTCTGTACTCCATTATTTTCTTCAAATGAATGTTTTTTTTTTTATATTTTGTTTATATAATGACAAAAAAAAATTCTGAACATAATGTTATGTCCTTCTGCCCATCCACCCATTCATTTACATCTGTATATCTGGCCTTCTGTTATCTTTTTCTTTGTGTCTGCACAATAAATTTTGTTTTGCACCATTTACCTAAGAATGACTTGTACACCTGGAATAACAAAGAAGTCTATTGATTCGCTTGGGGTGGGTTGGGGATGAAAGGTCAAGGTCATGAAACAATGACAGTGACACTAGCTATGTCACATGTACCAAACTTTGTGTATGGCTTGCATTTGTGGTAAAGGAACTCACATACCTTATTTACTGTATATATTGGGACATGATAAATAAATTAAAAAATCCTGTCCCAGAACTTATGGTGAAACTTTTTTCATTGTAGTATTTGTCCCAAGACTTGAGAAACAAAATAATTTTTTGTTGAATTTGTAATACCAACCCCCCCATGCACATTAAAATAAAAAAGATAACAAACCAATTATTTGAAAATATAATGAAAGAATTTAACCTTGCATTTTATCATTTATTCCTTTCTTTTGTCAGCATGCAAAAAATTGTAAGACATGAAATCTTTATATGTAGCAGATGCTGGCTGGTGTATGCATCCCTACTTTAGTGTGTATTGCTTATGTCAGATAACAAAATTGCAAATGAGACGAGAATATCACTTGCCATTCACACATGATATGTTATAAGGTGCAAAATGACTAAGATTGTATTGTTTCAAGAATAACTATACAATGGTCTTACACATAAAAATCATTATTTTAAAGTTCATTCACTGTGAGTGCAAATGTTAATGTTTTGGCTAGTATGGCTTACAAAAGTATTATTAAAGCAAGTTATTGCTGTGTACACTCTTTACCCTTTTAAACCTCAATGAATGCTTGTATCAACCATAATTACAACTATAATTACATATATCAACTATAATTACATATAACAACATTGATTACTTATAGCAACTATAATTACATATAACAACTATGATTACATATAACAACTATAATTACATATAGCAACTATAATTACATATAGCAAACAATAGAAGATTGGGTGATGAATAAACACAACTGGCAGCAAGCAATCAACTCATTGCTTAGCTTACCGAAAGGAAAGGAAATACAAAGGTCATTTTATTCCAATGCAAGCCAATCCCAGAAACTGACCATGGATTCTTTTAAGGGTGCTGATGTTTTTATTAATGAAATTGATCGACATTATGAAGCCAACTTTGGTTCCTTTTGATTCTTTAAAGTGCCAATTTATGTTTGTTTTATAAAGTATTAACAAGAATTTTGAAATAAATTGAAATAATGGAACACTTTTTTTTAAAAAAAAGGACGCAATCTAATGTGTTGTGCACGTATATCGATATAAAGCAGAACAGTAAATTAGTTTTCAATAGTTTCATCTAAATGTCCCCTATCCATAGTTTATAGTGGTTTTTTTTTTTTTCAACCACAAGAAGTATGTGCTTCATCTTGTGGGATAAATGTACATCATTTTCAGTTGGCATCCTCTATAGGTGGGAAATCATGGCTAAAGGGAAATAACAGCATTGTATACTACTGGTTCGAGTAATTAAATTATTATTTCTTCTTTACACTTGATATATGCTTTCAATAATGTAATGCAAATCTGATGTAACATTACATGTGAATGTTTTATTATATAACTTGTAAATATTTTTCCAGTAGTTTTAACTATACAAGTCTTGTAGAATTTGATTATATGCAATGAAAAATTAATTTGGTCACCTAACTTGTTATTTCCAAAGAAATCATCTTTATGAAGTTATATTGTTCGGTGGATAATACTTATTTCATGCAGTAATGGATTTCCAAACTTCTTCAGTTACTTGACAATCTGAAATAGGTGTTAAGTATTTTCAACTTCTCGATTTTCAAAACTTGATTTGTAACAATAATTCTGTGCATCAATTTAAACTGAAAGACAATAAGTTTATATCATTGGTGCACCTCGTTGCTAAAGTTTTTTCCAGATTTGATTATTACTTAACTGGCACCTTAATTGTCATGAGCATGCTTTGTTTTTCATAAAGTATATTTTCTGTTTTATTCTTTACTAAATTGCCATTTACAGATTTTAAACTCTTATTTGATAAGAAAAAGAGTGTTTCCCTGGTTAGTATATTTATTTATTTGTCTTTTCCAGTAACCAATTATATTTTTATATAATTTTTTAAAAATAAAATGTAATTAATATTGCAAACTTTTTGATGTAATTTTTTTAAGTATATTTGATGATCTTTTGTTATCATAAAGATTTTTCAGACATTATTCTGTTAGATCATAATTTTTGTATCAGAATGAAAATTATTAATATAAACAAAATTTTGAGTATCCTGAGACAAATATTCTTTCACTTATGAGTCCTATTTTTCCCCACCTTGCTAAGGTAAGGATATTAACATACCAAAATCTGTTGCTAATAAATGGGGCTAATGTAGTTAAGTGAGAAAGCTTGCCAGTAGCTTCTCATGGGTCGGTGGTTCTTTCCGGGGGGTTTTCCCAGGTTCTTCCTCCACCAGTAATACTGGCCGCCATGTATAGCCTATCGTGTGCTGAAAATGGCATTAAACCCTAAAACGACAACAACAACATTGCTAATAAATTTACTAAATTCTTTTAATTTTATCTCCTCTAATGTTAATATCTGGATGCCTCCAATTTTTCTTTGTATCTGTTTTGTAACCATATTCTGCCAAAGTCTTTCTTCATCTGCACTAAGGCATTTAATCCAAGTGATCTTTATGTATTGAATAAAAAAAGTCAACATTAAACATACCTAGACCATCTGTAACAGAGGCTATCTGAATATCTCTTTTAACCCATTTTGTCTGGGCTTTTTTTTTTCTTTGGAGATTTTGTTCCTTGCTATCCAAATAGCTTTTGATTTTAATACATTACAGTGTATACCAGAGACTGATGCAAAATCTAAGTGTTTTGATGGTAGACTTGAAAGACTGGAGAGAGCTATCCAGTAGTAAAAAGGCATCATCCACATACTGACCCAGTTTAAACTCTCAGTTTTAAGCTAAGTCATACCAAAAGACTGACAAAAATGGTACTAACAACTGCCTCGCTTGGTGTTCAGCATTAAGAGGTTGGTGTTATGACAAGTTGACCTGGTGTCAGGATGATGTGACTGGGTGGGACATCATACTACATGTCTGCAGCATGATGCCCCAGTGCTAGACATCACTATAAACTGTCACACTGCAGACATCATAACGATATGACTGAATTTTTAAAAAAAAGCTATGTTAAAAATCCAAATCACACATAACCTGTTGATATAAAAGACTTCTTAAATCGCTTAGATCAGAGAAGAGAAGTTATGTTCCTATCATGAATCAGTATGGTTCTAGTAAGTCAACCTGATGACACCCTCTCACTAAATGAAGAACTGAGACAGATGATCATTTTTAATGACACTGTCATTTCGGCCTATTGCAAAATACTGGCATGGACTAACTTACATGTTTTGGTTCTAAAAAAACAGTAACACAGAAAAAAATTAAAACAGCAATCTTTTGTAATATTTAACAAATTATTTATTTCCTTGGAAAAAGATTGTTTAAATGGAAAAAGAACATTCAGTTTTAAGAATGAAATCCAAAAATATTCCAAGAACAATCCACGAATTAAATTACAAAAACTCTAGTAAGGAAATGTTCTAATGAAGTCAACGTTTGAGTCCTAATAAAATCCGAGATGGAAGACAAAGACATATTGTTACATGCTTAGGCTCGAATAAGCAGTAACACAAAAAGAGTGAAAACTAACAAGCTTGTAAAACTTTAACAAACAATTTATTGAGTACAAATATTTTCATAAAAGAAAATAAATAAACTTACGGTTTTAAAGAATCAACTCCAAAAGTATATCCAAAAAGAATTCACAATATAATCCACTAAGAATTCACAAGTATAATCCACTAGTGGAATCGCTAAAGTCCTGATAGTAAAATGTCCTAATAGTTCCCGGCTTTCCAGTGTAAAATAAAAGCCCAAACTGAGAATATTTTGTTTATAAACAAAGGTTATGCCCTAAACTAAGATACAGTTTCAGAAAACCCTTAGGGTCATGTGATCATGTTTACATGATGTACACATTATTGCCTCGGTTTCACTCTATATTAAACCCACATTAATTACAGATTGAATTTTTTTAATTTATATCTTAAATTGCGAAGTCCCATCATGACCTTGACAACAACCATTCATTTAAAATAAATATAGAACTTGTTTATGTGGCTGCTATACATTTTGAATCAAGGTCAGGATCTAGGTCAACATTAGGTGTTAATGAAAGATAGATTTTGGTCAGCTGTTTTTTTCAGACAAATATCTTTAGTGAATAAATTAACATTAGAATAGCATGTAATGAAAAATATAAAAAAAATGTAAACTGACAAAGAATTAAATTCAGATAAATATATATTGAATCAGATATATGTAGCACTTCCCCCACCCCCCAAATAAAAAGGAAGATTTTTATGATAAAACCTTTTTACCATTGATTAATTATGCAGGAGGTTTAAGAAAAACATAAGAAGTACTCTTATGAATTATAAACATTGTACATGAAAAATACATTTGCTGTTAAATTATATTTTCCATTGATGTGTCTGATGTTAAGATTATGTTCCTGGAACAATGAACTCCACCTTAGTAGGCTTTGATTTTTAATTTTCATCTTACTAATGAAAGTAAGGGGCTTGTTGTAACTAAACATGGTGTTTAGTTTATTGAAGGATACACGATACACTAGCATGACAGAACTCACTTATAGATAAATTAATTGTCAAATTTGCAAAGGTGAGTCAATGAATTTCTGAATTGTTGCTAAATGTTCTTTCCACATGTTGTAGATGATGAAATCATTGATGTATGCATCACAATTGATCACAGGTGATCACATTCATGAGTTGTTGAAATGTACTTTGTAACCCTTTCATCCAAAATGGCATTACTTTATATTGGTAAAGTCATTCTGGAGTCACAAAAGCTGAAATTTATTTTGCTCTCTCTCTCTCTCTCTCTCTCTCTCTCTCTCTCTCTCTCTCTCTCTCTGTTAGTGGAATTCGCCAAAATTCTTTCAGGTCAAATTTGGTGAAATACTTGGCATTTTCGATCTTATTAATAGAGTCAATGATTCTTGCTAATCGAAATGGATCTGTTTTTGTCACACTATTCACCTGCCTATTATCAGTACAAATATGGAAAGTTTATCTGATCCAAACAAAGAGTGAAAGTGACCTCATCAAAAGCGTGACCAAAACGTGTGAGCTAAAGGAATACTTTCCTTATCAACTTCATTCTCAAGAGCTTTCTTTGCCATAGCTCTCTTAAGTGCAGAAGCTGGGAATAAATCAGAGAATTCTTTCTGATCCAAACAAGGCTAGTCAGTTACAAGTGGATTTTCCACAACCTTGTCTCCAGCTAGGTCATTGCCTATTAATAAATGAATGCCCACTTTGAGTAAAACAGAGATTGTTCCAACCATCACAGGTCCTGAGACTAAGTCTAATGATAAATTTACACAAAGCAGCACTCTACTCCCTGAAGAAGACTTCTCAGAAAAAGGCCAAGTACCTGACAATTTTTTTATAAGGAATTGCATGTAATGAAAAATAATTTTTTTAAAACTGTCAAACAAACAAACTAAAAGTAAATATATATTAAATCCGATACACGTAACAATTGCTTGAACTTGGAGTATGGAATAAGCCTATTGATATGGGTGTTAAAATGTCAAAGATGCAAGTCACTGTGTCTATATATAAAAAAATGTTTCTGCATATAACTTGTGCTTGTCATTAAAGTCTGTGGATGGCTTATACTTTCTGCAAGAAATAAAGACATTTGATTTTGCCATCAAGAGAGCAAAGGTCAGGGTCATGGAATGAAAGAAGAAACATGCTTTTAATTCACATTTTAACTTTTACTGAACCATTTACCTTCAACAAAATTTGTGGAGTGCTTGTATTTGCAGTAAGAAAGAAGGTTATTGTTTTGGGTCTTAAAAGGGCAAAGCTCAGAAAATGGGAATTTAAAAAAATGGGCTTGCTGAATAATATTTGTTGTGTACCTTGAACAAACCTTGTGGATGGTTTGCACTTCAGGTAAGAAAAAACAAGTCTATTTTGCTCGTCTGATGTCAAGGTCATGATAAAGCGTTAGAAAATATTGGTTTATGCAACCTAAATTTAGTTAAAACCTGCATACCATGACCAAAGGTCAAGGCCATTGAGAACTGTTAATCGGTAATCACCAGTCAACATTGTCCTACTGGTGACCACACGGGACTACTGGACATGGGACACTAATCTTCTGACCAGAATTATAATTTGTTGACTTTAAAAACAATTTTTTTTATCAATGCAAAAGAAATTGATCATTATTTCCCTTTTAATTACTTTTAGTATTAGAAACGTGTAAAGCTGTTACCTGTCTTCTGAATACTGCTGTTAAAGTTTCTCTGCAGATTTGCGTAATAGTAGCATATCTTCTAGTTCTTCTGATTTTTTTTTATTGTATCTAACTTAAAACTGGAAGGTATTCATCCAGAATGAACTTTTTGTTGACAATTGCTTGTCATATGAAGATAAAATACATGACAACATTTTATTTCAATAAATTTAAGATTGGCAAAGTTTCCATATTATTTGTAGATTATAGAAATCAGAGCTTGACAGTACGTAGCCTCCAGGAGTATTGGGTTTACCAGTTTATTGTGTATGCCAATACCTCAAAGGGTTCCAGTTCTCGTGTCCATTCTAACAATGTCACAACATACGAAGCAGGTAAGAACAGGTGTGAATTGGTAAAATGTGAAAAAGAAAATGCAAAATAGTGGATAAAATGTGGTAAATAATATATCATATTATATATACAACAATTTAAAGGAAAAACAAAAAATTTATCTTTTAAATTTTTGTTACATTCATTATGGTACTCTTGCTCAGATATCATACTGTAAAATGTTATTTTTTATCAATTTATATCTTTTATGCACTGTCACGGGAACTGACATTTTGTAGGTCATGTCACATTAGTCTGTATTTATTTATTTTATACCTGACCTTGTTTATGGTTGCATTTGGGGACTACTGAAAGCTTTGTAGAGATGAGATTTGTAATCACTGATAATTTTCTGTTTTTTATAGCTCCTGGAGTAGCCATTGATCTTGATGTGATTTACTATAATGGCAGCATTTGTAATGCAACAATGGTGAACTTTACGTGGAAAGACCCAAATCTTGAGGACAGAAATGGAAAAATTGTAGAATACATAATAGAAATAACTGTAAGACAATTTTTAATGATTCAACAGTGTTGCAAATAGAGTGCAGGCTCACAGCAATTTTTTTATTCTATGTCCCACATACCTTGACCCTGTGCACCCTTCTAAGCAATGCTTTTTCATCAGAAAAAGAATTAGAAAAATGCCTACAAATATTCCTGGGTTGATATCCACCCATGTCACTGTTGGAGCCAGCAATGTTGAAAGAGTGATAACACTGTATAATGACAATGAGTATCTATTCTATAACAAGATTTATTGTATCAAGGAACCTAATAATAAACGATTAAATGCATGTTGCTATTTAATTTTAAATAGTGTTGCACATTTAATGACTATCTGGTACATGGCGACTACATATGCCTTTTTTTCAATCACAATGCATTTTGTTCATAGAGATTTATGCACTTATCGATACTGTTATAGTTGTTTATAGGGATTTTATTTATTATTTTTTTTTACTTATAATAAATGCAATCTGCTTATCAAACAGACATGAGCATTGTTTAAAAGCAGAATTTGATTTTCCACAGCATGAGCAGTATGTAAGAAGACCTAACCATGATCTTGATTCCAAAAACTATTATTATGCAGCAAACAATGATATAAATTGTTGAATGGATAGTTTTCTTTACTTTTGCAAATTTGTTGTGCAATTTGTTTTTAATTAAACTTTTATGATAAATATAATTAGTACATTTTCCATGAGGTAAGATTGGTCAGTTTACTGCAATCCCTCTTCTTCTACTCGTTTATTCTGTGTTCAGTTTTCTTATTTTTCAATCACTTTCCTAGGCATTTGATTGGACAATTTGTTATTGATGGGATATCTTCTCCACGTATCTTCATAACAACCAAGCACCAAAACTTCTTTGGCTTGAACTTCATTCTGGCCCATGAGACTATCATCTAGGGCTGCTAGAATCCATTGTACCTTAATGGATTTATGTTATAACAGGCATGTCATCCATAAAATCCCATTGAGAGATGGATTATAGACATGGTCATTGAAAACTGGGATTCTCTTTTTGCTATTTTGTTAAGATTCATTTCCATAACAAAGAATATAGCAGAAATTATACAGCCCATGACAATTCCCTTTTCCGGTCTTTTCCGTGCAGTTGTGAATCTATCTGTTGAGAACCTCAGGTAATTATCACAAACTTGGGGACAGGTATATGGTAGTGTTTCAGGGCTACTTCAATCAGCTGGTGCAGGATGAAGCCATGTGTTGGCCTGATCCAAACACACTACTATCAGATCTCCTCTGTTGATCCTGACCTTGTGCAAAAGTTGGATGATGGCACCTAATAAAAAAGAATATTAGCTATGGACTTATCACTGTACATTCGTGTTCGTATCATAGATACTCTGCTAATTAATCTTAATTGGTGATAAGTTAATTATGAAACTCTTTGTTTCATCTTATTTTGTTTATAACCATGCATAATTAGTTACATAGAGAGCTTGGATAAAGTCAAAGTAGACTGTACTAAATAATTCCTTATAGTTTAGAGCAAACTATTTGATAACAATTAATTGTAATATACATTCTACATTAATATCCAATCCTCATGGTCATAAAATAAAGACCTCATACAGCCAGGTGAAAAATTAGCAAAACTGGGAGAGAAGTGATCTGTTCTGTTTCTCATCAACCGTGATTATACAATTTAATTTTTTTCAGTCAAAACATCTTGGTCCTCTCTGCCATTTTGCAACAAGCATGAGATATATTTCAAAATTCAGTCACACACATACACATCCTGACTGAATACAAATTGACTGGGCCAAGTATAACTTTACTGTGTACTTGTACATTGAGAATAAATCTGAGTGCATTTTCTACCCTTAACTAGAATTGAAGTTCAACATTGCTTAAAATAAAGCATGCAACTGTTTTAAATAATGTTTGCCAAATTTATCTGTTGGTTGTAAGCCTAGAACATGCCACAAAGAAAATGACTTCCTTTTCGTTTACACACTCAGGTACCATATGTAAGCTTGATACTAAAATTAATACAGATATATGTATATATTGCAGTTTAACACCTAGCTCTTAATTTCATAATATGGTGTTGGCATTTAAAATCATGACACTTTTTGGTAAATTAGGCATAATTTTGATGTGAACATATTATCTATTTCATCAAGTTATCATACAGCTTTATTAACTGAGATGTCAAGTGACATAGAATGTTGTATGTTTGTCATTTGGTCAGGCAGTGTTAAACGTTACCCCATGTAGCCATCATTGTTAAGACTGAAGTTTTGTTGATTGAGTGTCATGCCAAAGGATAGATATTAGCAGATTAATATGCAGGTACTTTTCACAAGAAACATCTTGCCTATGTACATTGAAAATGAGAATTTTAAGTGTCTCAGCTGATTCCCACTAGTATATTTCTAAAGCAGATAATCTCAAGATATTAGATGATTAGTCTAAATTTAATTGTGTTTATGACATAACAATATTCCAGTTCTTTTGGCTAATTAGTAATCATGCTGTTATGGCACCGATGTGTAGCCTATCTAGAATGGAGGCTTGACCAAAATGAATCATTTAGCATGAAAGGTGGTGGAATTTGGAGGTTTGTAATTCTTCTTTCAGATGCAAGTTACTGACATTTTTTATATGTGAAAAGTAATTAGATTCTTATATACATATCTACTGACATCATTACTCTGTCATGACAATATGTTAATAAAGCTGGACAGTCTTGAAATTATGTGATCTGGGGCAAGCATAACAATGTCTGACCAGACAAAAATCTTAACATTCTACAACTTGAAAAGTACAGTACTCAGCATAAAAATAAACTGTGAAATGACACAAGAACATTATAACCTATATACAGCAGTAACATGTCAAGTACATGGCTTCTTTCTAAACAAAACATTTTTTTGGTATTTAATGGCTATGAAAAATATATACATTACATCCTTGCATGATCACAAGTGATTTTTGTTGTTCAAATTGAAATGTCATTTTCTCAATCAATATACCACATAATATACAGGTTTCTTTTCATTTGTGGAGACTAGACTGCTCATTTAAATAAAGATTTCTCCTTAAGAATGGTATATTTATCCAGTATATACACAAGAAAACAATTTTCTTTTCATTATAGAACAAACTTGTTCCTGAATCAAAGCTTAAAAGATTAAACTCACTCCAGTTCACCATTTTGTAAATTAACCTCATTTTATTGATGGATCATAAATACATCTGCAACTTAAGAGAGTGGTAGGATTAGGGTGACTTCATCCATCACAGTCCTTCTTTGATATTTTGTGTATTATTTTACTCAATTATCACAAATTAAATGCGATATAGCAAATAATACATCACTGCTGGTTTATTATTGTTGTCAAGGTAGGAAATGGAGATATGGCATTGAGTCAGATATCCACATCACAAAATAATTTATTTGTTTGAAAGGTAATGCAATAAACTTACATTAATTTGTTTTAGCTCACAAAGTACTCCTTTTTCTTTCTATGGGTGTAACATTTATAGGTATACACATTCAGGTATCACATGGCATGATGGGAAATCTTGTATTTTCACATGTGAAAATATGGGAATGAAAATGTGAAACTTTGGATTTTTAAAAAGAATATGCTTTATTGTGACAAAACCTTGAATACCTGAATTTTCAAATATTCCACATAATGTACAGGTTTCATATTTCCTGAAATTTCTAATATTCCACATGCTTACAGATTTTATATTTCCTGAATGCCCATCTGCATTACTTTTGTGTAATCAGCATAATTTTAGCTGGAAATATTTTCATTTGGCATGCAGACAATTTATTTTGTTGTATATTGGTGTTTCTCGTGTTTGATTTTTAGCATTCTGTGACATCATTTAAATGGGTTATTGCCCCAGTTTGCTAGCTGACTCGTTTCCACATCATGACTTGGCCTTGAACGAGTTTGATCTGTGGTCTTCAATGACATTACTTACCATAGTTATGTCCCCTGATCATTCTACTGACAATTTTCATTAATATCTAGTTATTCGAAGTATTTTACCTGCTGAGCTTGGCAAGATTGTCCAATGGTGAATGTTTTGGCATTCTGTGGTAATGACTGCTGTTAACTGGTTTTGGCATTCTGTGGTAATGACTGCTGTTAAATTTGGTTTTGGCATTCTGTGGTAATGACTGCTGTAAATGTGGTTTTGGCATTCTGTGGTAATGACTGCTGTTAAATGTGGTTTTGACATTCTGTGGTAATGACTGCTGTAAATGTGGTTTTGGCATTCTGTGGTAATGACTGCTGTTAAATGTGGTTTTGGCATTCTGTGGTAATGACTGCTGTAAATGTGGTTTTGGCATTCTGTGGTAATGACTGCTGTAAATGTGGTTTTGGCATTCTGTGGTAATGACTGCTGTTAAATGTGGTTTTGGCATTCTGTGGTAATGACTGCTGTAAATGTGGTTTTGGCATTCTGTGGTAATGACTGCTGTTAAATGTGGTTTTGGCATTCTGTGGTAATGACTGCTGTCAAATGTGGTTTTGGCATTCTGTGGTAATGACTGCTGTAAATGTGGTTTTGGCATTCTGTGGTAATGACTGCTGTTAAATGTGCTTTTGGCATTCTGTGGTAATGACTGCTGATAAATGTGGTTTTGGCATTCTGTGGTAATGACTCTGCTGTCAAATGTGGTTTTGGCATTCTGTGGTAATGACTGCTGTCAAATGTGGTTTTGGCATTCTGTGGTAATGACTCTGCTGTTAAATGTGGTTTTAAGGACATCACATTGTGCCAATGTCATAACACATGATCACTGTTATTATGCTGATATCTTAAGGGCCCCGAGTGGCCAAGTGGTCTAAAGTGCTATCCATTACGGATCACTGCCGTCTCACCTCTGTCTGCGTGGGTTTGAGTCTAAGATTCGGCTAATGTAGTTATGTGAGAAAGCTTGCCAGTAGCTTCTCATGGATCGGTGGTTCTTTCCGGGGTGTTTCCCGGGTTCTTCCTCCACCAATAATACTGGCCGCCATGTATAGCCTATCGTGTGCTGAAAAATGGCGTTAAACCCTTTAAAAGAAACAATTTGCTGATAATGAAGATAAACAACTTGAACAGTTTTCATAAAAACTTATTTATCATGCACTTTTCTTGAATTATAATGTTCTTTAAAAAAAACACTGTCCCAACAATTGAAAAGTGATTTTAGCCTCTTCCTTCTCTCTTTGATTATACTCCTGTGGGAATCACTGCATATTAAAAATCTTGCTATGGATACTCTTCCTGAACAGTTTGTGATACATGTATATAGATGTGGTTTTCCCTCTAACACTTATTATGGTGATCAACTAGCCACAATGTCAGCCATCTTGAAAATCAGGTTATCTCTTTTCTTCTGAACATATTGTTATAAGACATGATTGGTATTCTTTTCAAAAAATTGTACAATTTGTAGTTGTCCAAAATGAATTTGAGAGTGATCTGGCCTCCAAAATGGCCAGTGTTGGCCATCTTGAAAATGTTCTTGCTGCTGCTGAATAGACTGTCATATTAACATCAGGATTTCATTAAATAAGAGAAATATACTTAGAAAATATAATTTGTTTACTTGATTAAGAACATTAGATTAATCAAATTTTTGTGTTAAATTTTTATTTCATTTTATCCACAAGATATTTTTGTTCAGACAGTGCCTAATCCCTACTTATGCCATAACATTTCTATAAAATGTGCCTTTATTTTATTAAAACTATTCTCGCATCGAATGATATTTTTATATTACAGAAAGGCATTGTAAAAACATACAGAAAGAACATCACTGATCAAGATCCATATTCTAACTGGTCCCAAACCTGGTGGGAAATTTTAGAGATTTTACCTAATCGAGAGTATGATTTACAGGTAGGTAACAGTGAAACATGCCTAAGCTGACAAAAAACACTTTAGCAAACCCATTTCCTTTGGAAAAAACAATGCCATTGAAGTCCTATAAGGTTCCGCTCTTTGATTGTTAAGTACTTCTGAAAAATGGAAAGGTATAAGGTGAAGTTGTGTGCATTTGAAACAAGCACCAATAGCCACAGCACAAAATATTTTCTTTTTGTGAAAGATAATACAATAAATTCATAGGTTGGCATATCTCTATGCTGTTTTCATGTACTGTGACAGACACGTCTTGACATGTTTTATGAGGTTAACAACATGCTGCCAAAAAGCAGAAAGCTGATCAAAATAGCTGCTGCCATATGCTCAAGAAACAAACATGAATTAATCTGAGGTACACTAACTTGAGGAGTTATTAAATAAGGCCAAGCTGGATACTCATTAACCCAAAGTACACTAAACAGTCATATCTAAATAAGTGAATTTAAAATTATTTAAACAATACCTAAGATATACAAAGTCTTTATATAACCAGGATAATGAGAGGAAATGCTTGAAACTTCTTTTTCTTTCAAAATCAAACCCTGTGTAAAGTATGAAACTCTGTAGCGGTAGATCATTAATGAATAATGGATCTTATGCTCCCTTAAATGTTCTTCATTGACAGATTTAATGTACCTGCTAATAATGATGTAAAGTGAAACTTCCATAAAACAGTCACTCTATAAATGGTTTCATTTGTAGACTGGCCATTATTTTTATTTTCAATAAGACTGAAAATAATTGTACTGTATATACTCAGGTATAAGCCCATTCGCATATAAGCCGACCCCCCCTCACCCAACTTAACAGGTATAAAAGCATTACCCTCGTATAAGCTCACTGGCCCACAGCGCCGAGACATCTTATGATGCACTAGGTAAGTTCTAAATGCATTCATTTAGGAAACGTATATTTTAATAAAATACATACATACTTATCTCGAGTTTGGCGTGCATGATTAATAAAAAGAAGTGGTATAAATTTGTTTGAAAATTTGTTTAATTGTATGGGTTTTTTTTTATTGTTTTTGCCTAGTTTAGATTTGTGTATAATTTGATCGAAAGTTGACAAGAATTTAGCAATCGCAAGTTGCTGTAACACTACCTCTCCCTTTTTACTCGATTATTGTTTGTTTATGCATTATTGCATTGGACATCTTATATCATTGTACTGGTAATTACGATTTTACTTTGCTATGAAACTGTAAATACCTAACTCATTAAAATGTAATCCCAGTATGACAACACAACGAACAATAATACAGTTCGATTAGGCACTGAAAGTACATCCCTTGGCTTCAAATCATGGGCACCATTGTTCTAAATTTATATAGTATCTCCAAAATATTATAATGAGTTCAGAAAAAATTCTTCGAAAATTATGCTGAAACCGTAAAAGCTGAGTTGTAGTTTGCTTTCATGTAAGCGACCTTACTTCTGCAAATTTTCACACTGGGAGGAGAGAAAAAAAACTCCCAATTTTTTTGGGTTGCTCCATGCCAACATCACGATTTCATAATTGCTTTTGATTTTTGCAGAGAACTCACGAGACATTATATCTTTGATTTTCATTTCTTTTAAACAAGAAAAGTCCTACATGTTCTGTTGTAACACCAGTGATATATTGTTGTGACAAAATAATTACTTTACTAGAAAGAATTCGCTTCTTCACTCTTCACTATATAGAATGTTATGTTTAAAGATTATTCGCATAAATTGAGGATTTTTTTGCCTCTACAACATCTCCCCCACCCCCACCCCCACAACAAGAAAATCGTTTACAATTAATTTCAATCCCAAGAATGATCACTACGAATTATATCTGTGTAATGAATTCTGATGAACCGGTTTCTGGTTCAAATAAAAATAGTAATTTGTCCTAATCACTATTTATTTTTCTTGTTGTTTAATCAGAATTTGTTTTAGATAAACTTATTTGGTTCCAATGAATTTATCATAAATGGATATGTTGTAATTTATAATTATGCTAGAATTAACATAACTCAATTACCCAAGAAACCAGAAGAATCAATTCAAAGGATCAGCAGTTGGAGCTAATGAGGAAAAAGTTGGCATTAATCAGTAAATTTGAATTAATAACATGCTATTCATGTCATTTCTGGTGAAATTTCAGGTTCGAGCTATAACAGAAACGAAGAAAAATGGTAGAGAGGCAATAAAGAATTTCAAGTCAATAACATGCAGTAAGTAATAGGTCTTTTTAAACGTATGTTTTGTGAATCTGTTTTCTTTAAGTAGATATGAATTTGTGTAGTTTTTCAAAAACAATTAAATTTTCAGTATTACTATAAAATATGGATATGCCTGTCTTGGGATGAATTGTTTAAAGCGCAAATGCTCAACCTTTTGACCTTAGAATGAAGGTCACATTCTACAGCAATGCTTCAGTTGAAGGCTCAATATGTAGGCTCTGACCATTTTGTTTCTTGACTCTTCTACATTTTTTTAATGCTGTTAATGACAGCAGTTGCTAAAAGGACTTCTGTAAACACAACCATTAGAGGCAGGAGAAGGTGGTACAGTGCCATACCCATGACTGGTATTTGAAAATAAAATCTTGGATCATGTACACTTCTTTTTAAATGTGAATAGTTGCCATTTTAAGATTATCAGCCTTAGTTTTGCAAGAATATATTTGATTGTTGTTGTTAGCTGTATACTAATAATAGACCAGAAGAGCTATGGGATGGTCTTTTGTCAGTTATCTGACATCTGTCCATCTGTCAGTACAAGTTTGTTATTTCTACTTCTCCTAAAATACTTGGACGATATCTTTAAATTTTATGCACACATTCAACCCATGGTCTAGCTGTCATAAATGTAAATGTTGAATGGTTTTATGTGGTTTTTCACTAAAAGATTGTACATGATGTTTTGACTGGTTGTTCATAAATAAAAATCATACCAATCTGACATCAGATATACAGTCACCATTGTAACCATCTTGAAAATCTTATTACTTCTCCTATTGATGGATGGTAATATCAACAGAGAATTTTCATTAAAAGATTTCTCATGATGTCCATTTGGTCCTAAATGATAAGGGTACCAATCTGACAACATGCTGTCATGGCACCCATCTTAAAAATCTTTTTATCACTATTTCACATAATTCAACAGTAGCGTTTCACTGATAGTCTTCAAATGATGTCTAGTTAGTCCCAATGCCAATCTGATATCCAATATGGCCACTGCAGTAGCCATCTTGAAGATCTTAATGCTACTCATCTTGAATTAATGTTTTTACTCAAATATTTATTACGATGTCTTGCTTGTCTTAAATGAAAATAATGATAAGATAAGATAAGAAGATAAGAATTCTTTATTTCAAACTTCAATGTCCATACCTCTAAAGTAAAATATAAAGTAAAAAACATTTTAAATATAAAAGTACATATATATATATATATATATATATATATATATATATATATATATATATATATATATATATATATATACCACATACATTAAAAATAACATGGCATTTAAAGTGTTGGTATAAAGCAAATCTATATACCAATACTATTGGTATATCAAATAGTGATCCGCCCATAGCGCAATAATACGAATATATAAACATTCTTTCTACCGTAGGCCTATAGCTCTATGAAGAATTTCTACTCATTCATTAATCATAAAAGACATGAAATTAACGACACAAATATTAATAGTCACTGTTTTCTAAATATTAAAATGGTACACAATTTCATCGGAATCCTGTCTTTTTCCTCTCCCCCTCTCATGCAAAATAAGCACAAATCTGGAGTGAGAGAGAAATATATTGCGCTGGACGAAAACATTAAAGCTGAACTCGTACCAAGTAACCCACAGTACTCTGTTTCCTCGTAAACCTATGCTTACGCTTTAGTTGGGATTTATCTATAGTATTCATAATACCAATGATACATAGTTGCAATCGTCAGACGACACACAAGGCCTACATGTTAAATTTGTCGGTTACGATGCGCACATACTGTATTGTGTTTTAAGCCTTTGTTGTTGTTTCTGAAACCCGTTTTAATCGAGTATTAATAATTAAATATAAAACTGTCCAAATGGTCGCCAGCACACACACACCACACCCCTCTCTGAAGCAAAAATACACGAAAATACAAGCGTTGTGGATTTTTGCTTGTGTCATACGACGTCTCTGGACCTATGAATGATGGCAATGTTAGTCAAGACGTACAGAGAGAGAGAGAGAGAGAGAGATGTTTAGTCTGTAGAATCGCTGATTAAATCAAAATGATGACTTAGTTGAACTGTCAATATATTAAAATAATTTAATTACTTAATTACCTTTTGTTGGTTTGTGATTCCAATTCATTTATATTCCACGCGAATTTCCATACGACAGTAGGTCAATGCCTAACAGTACATGCATAGTCTATAATAAGATCACCCTGTTTGCAGTGCACTACTTTCTTCATTAAAAAAACAACACAACAACATATTTTATGTTTAAATAATGCGTCTGTCTTATATTGATTTAATAAATGTGAATAAACAAAGAAAATGAAAAAGAAAACAATCAATTTATCAATTTGAATATGTGATTATGAATAACAAGAAAAATCGTAGAACTAGATTTTGTAGCAGACAGCCACTTGGTTGTGAGGAGGTCATTTAGTCTGGCAATATATCAGGAGCACATCGTAACTCCAACTAGCAAATATTTGTATTTGTATGTGATATAAATAAAATATATGTATAGTATGTACGCTGTATCATTGATATACCACTCGTTGTATAAATTTTTCATTAAAAGGAAACTCGGGCAAGCCTCGTTTCCTTTTAATGAAAAATTTATACATCTCGTGGTATATCATTGATACAGCGTACATACTATACATATATTCTATATATATATATATATATATCATACTTACAAATATACAGCAACATCTACATGGCTGCCAAAGCAGTATCTTGAAAATTTTGTTATTACTACTCTAGAATGGAAAATCATAGCTTAAAAATATTGCTATCTCTAATCCTCTCCAAAATGGATGCCTATATCAATATGGAAGATTTCACCAATAGGCTTCTTACCATATCGATTTGATCAAAAGACTTATAACGATGTCTATTTTGTCCTGAATTAAAAAAGGTGCTTCCTGACATCTAATATGTGCACCATGGCAACTACTTTGAATATCTTGTTATTGCTGAAGAGGGGCCCCGAGTGGCCAAATGGTCTAAAGTGCTCTCCATTACAGATCACTGCCATCTCACCTCTGTCTACATGTGTTTGAATTTCAGATTCGGCCAATGTGGATATGTGAGAAAGCTTGCCAGTATCTTCTTGTGGGTCATGGTTTTTTTCGGGGGTTTCCAGGGTTCTTCCTCCACCATTAATACTGGCCGCCATGTATAGCCTATTGTGTGCTGAAAAATAGTGTTAAACCCTTCAACAACATTGCTGAAGAATATCAGAGATACAAACAACAATTAAAAGGGAGAAATGGCTGGATATTTCTTTTCGCCCAGTTGAGCATCTGTCATTTCAGTTATTCTTATTTTGTGATTTATTTGCAATTTATCATTGATCAATAAGAATGATAAAGAAATATATATAACGGTTGCTGAAACAAGTCATGATTTTTAAAAAATGGTTCCCTTGGATTAAAATCACAATAATTACTAAAAACAAGGATAAATTAATGAGACTGGGATGCATGCCATCATTATTTTAAGTAGCAGAACCTTTACATTTTCAGGACCCCATATTTGTTACATAAATTTAAATAGTACAGAAAATTTGCCACATCAGATTACATTTTGTAAGGCTCGCCAAAAGAAAACAAATTTGGGTTGGACTATTTACCCAGAATCATAAACAGCTAATTAAATAGAATGCTATCTGATGGTGAACCTCTGTGATTAATCTAATTATTAACTGAAGATGTTTATAAAAGGCAGCAGTAAAAATAACTGACATGGCCACATGCTCCACAGCTTGACCTCGCATGGTTCTCTATTCGATTTGATTCATAAGCTTCCCAGACACATGAATTTCAAAAATTCAAATTGTAAATTCCCAAGTGATAACCTGATTTTGGACATAGTTTTCCAGTCTTAATCTAAAGTTGCACTAAAAAGAACTATTCCTTGACTGTTTGTTATATAAAATTAGAAATAAATTGGACAAAATAAATTTTCTCGTCATTTAAAAGTCATTAGTATAGTAATTCAAAAACAGACTATCATAAACGCACTGACCTGCCTGGAATTGTTACATCCTGGAATAACTTGCCTCCTGAGATATAAATAGACCAGACATTGCACATTTGGACTTTTTCAGTCTAAGAAATACTTGGTAAAGATGGTTTGGAATATCAGGCAGATAAACATACATTTGGACTCCCAACTACTTTGCTGAGTACATTTGTAACTCCTTTTCACTCGTAAAATGATGCTGCATACATCATCCACATGTGATCAAACTGAACTGGAGTATGCCATAGAAAATGCTCCGCCAAAGTTGTTTTTGATGTCTTGCAATGGAGTTGCGTCAATAGCAACTATATGGAAAACCCATTTTTCATTCTTCTCCTGAATGGCCATGCAAAGTTTTGATTGAACATGGTAGAAACGTTTCTTTGAACATGTTCTGTGTGGTAAGCCAATCAATGATATTAGCTTCCTTAACAGTCAGGTTTAAAACCTATTTTTAATTTCTTCCTTTAATGGCTGAGTCAGAACCATCTTTGATCAAACATGGTAGGGGCATTTCACAGTACATGTTGGAATCGGTTTTCATGTGGTTTCCTTAGAAATGTTTCATAGATTATCTTCTTCCACATTTGTGGGTGGGTGGCTCCACAAGCAATGGTGTGGCTACCTATTTACCTATTTTCCGAAAAAAAATTCAGAGAAGGCTGAGTCTGTTTCAATTAAGTTTGGTTGCACAATGTATATGGTATCTTACCAATGTTTCTTGATAGGTATGCTCTCTAGCAGTGGCATGGCTTCCATCAACTAGGTGAAAAACACATTTTCAGCATCTTCTCTATAATGGCTGAGCCACATTTCATTAACATTTTATGCCAGAATTATATTTGGGATGGTTCCGTAAGCAATGATCGCAAAATTGTAATGCTTGTATTTGTATTCTGATCCATTAGCTTCATAATGTATTTTAATTCTTGACATTAGTAATAGATAATGATGACCAAAACCTATTTATGTCTGATGTATGAAAATTCTAGTACAAACATGTCATAAGACATGTATGATTTTAGAGCATCCAAGGGTGATGTATTCCACTTTTGTTGTTGTGCACATACAGTGGTAAACTGTCCAGCTGATAATTGAATTGCTAAGGTGATTTTAACATTTACATTGGATCAATACCAGCTGCTTTCAAGATTCTAATCTTTCTGCAAGCCCACAACCTAGGACCACTTGGTTGTGCTATCAGTGAAGTAAAGCAAAAGATTAACCAATCAAATAAGTTTTCCAAAGACACATTGGGCGGATAATGCTTCCATCTTTGTATATCTCGTGGCAACCATATTTTCTAACCTCCCAGAGAAAAAAAGCAGTAAGTTGTTTGCTATCAAACGACATATTAATTAACCCCTTTACTGCATGATGACGCCTTTTGACACCAACCCCTTTACTGCATGATGACGCCTTTTGACGCCAACCCCTTTACTGCATGATGACGCCTTTTGACGCTATTCCTGACAAATTTTACTAAGATAGCCATTACTACCAAAATGAAGCTTGTGTATGCATAATTATCACTTATACAGCTTCAAGAATAAATAATTATGAACGAAATTGTAGTTTATTCGCATGATTAAAGCAGCTGCGCAGATAAATCTACATGTGACAATTGTATGTAGCAGCATGTCCACCCTGCTCTGCATCCCGTGGTTGTGATGTGAAGTCATTTGAAATTTTTTAAGGTACACATCAAAGATTTGTTTTATAATATATATGGGAATATGCCATTCTTTGAACTAGTCCAGATTATTGTTATCAAGTTTTCACCAAAAGAAAGGATTAATTAAAAAAAACTTCAAACTTTTTAAAACGGCTATATGTTATAAATAACTTTAAAATTTTATTTTTATAATACTTGAGCCTTCTGTTGTTGTTGTTGGGTTTAATGCCATTTTTCAGAACAAGATAGGCTATTCAGCCAGTATAAATGGTGGAGGAAGAACCCAGGTGAACCACCGACCCACAAGAAGCTGCTATCAAGCTTTCTCATGTACCCACATTGGCCAAATGCGAGACTTTAACCCATGCAGACAGAGGTGAGACAGCAGTGATCTGTAACAGAGTGCTTTAGACAACTCGGCCACTTTTGTCCCTGATATTGATTTCTGGATCTGGAATGCAAGTTTCTTGATTAATGGATCAAATTAACATTGAGAAATTCTGTTCTCCTTGAATTGTGTCTGGATAGCAAGGTTTCCAGATAATTGAATTGCTAAGGTGATTTTAACATTTACATTGGATCAATACCAGCTGCTTTCAAGATTCTAATCTTTCTGCAAGCCCACAACCTAGGACCACTTGGTTGTGCTATCAGTGAAGTAAAGCAAAAGATTAACCAATCAAATAAGTTTTCCAAAGACACATTGGGCGGATAATGCTTCCATCTTTGTATATCTCGTGGCAACCATATTTTCTAACCTCCCAGAGAAAAAAAGCAGTAAGTTGTTTGCTATCAAACGACATATTAATTAACCCCTTTACTGCATGATGACGCCTTTTGACACCAACCCCTTTACTGCATGATGACGCCTTTTGACGCCAACCCCTTTACTGCATGATGACGCCTTTTGACGCTATTCCTGACAAATTTTACTAAGATAGCCATTACTACCAAAATGAAGCTTGTGTATGCATAATTATCACTTATACAGCTTCAAGAATAAATAATTATGAACGAAATTGTAGTTTATTCGCATGATTAAAGCAGCTGCGCAGATAAATCTACATGTGACAATTGTATGTAGCAGCATGTCCACCCTGCTCTGCATCCCGTGGTTGTGATGTGAAGTCATTTGAAATTTTTTAAGGTACACATCAAAGATTTGTTTTATAATATATATGGGAATATGCCATTCTTTGAACTAGTCCAGATTATTGTTATCAAGTTTTCACCAAAAGAAAGGATTAATTAAAAAAAACTTCAAACTTTTTAAAACGGCTATATGTTATAAATAACTTTAAAATTTTATTTTTATAATACTTGAACCTTCTGTTGTTGTTGTTGGGTTTAATGCCATTTTTCAGAACAAGATAGGCTATTCAGCCAGTATAAATGGTGGAGGAAGAACCCAGGTGAACCACCGACCCACAAGAAGCTGCTATCAAGCTTTCTCATGTACCCACATTGGCCAAATGCGAGACTTTAACCCATGCAGACAGAGGTGAGACAGCAGTGATCTGTAACAGAGTGCTTTAGACAACTCGGCCACTTTTGTCCCTGATATTGATTTCTGGATCTGGAATGCAAGTTTCTTGATTAATGGATCAAATTAACATTGAGAAATTCTGTTCTCCTTGAATTGTGTCTGGATAGCAAGGTTTCCAGATAAATTGAGTCCAGATTAAAGTAGCTCATGTGTGTGTGTCTATATATATATATATCTTTCATCAGATTTTTGGCTGATCTCTATTAATAATATATATTTACATAGACTGACATTTGTATGTCGATAGTAAGTAAAATTCCTCTTCTTTTCACTCAGACTTAAATCCTTCAGAACACTCACATTTTCTGTAGTATTCCCTGTCATCATGTGGGCTCATTACAAAGAAAACAAGGAGTTTCCGTCAGTGAATCAAGAGCTGGTAGTATAACCAGTTATATCATTACAGGTTAGACCCCCAGCCATCAATTCATCGAAGGAAACTCCTAATTTTTTTGTAAGAAGCCTCTGTGCCTGTCATTAGACCAGAACACTTGCATCTTTATTGTCTGTTGACCCTTTTTTAAATTTCTGACACATGCATGGAAGGCAGCATCACTCCACTACCACAACTGTTAAAAAGCAACAACAAAATCCCCAAGATTTTACTTATTAGTCTAATCAGTTGGCAGGGAGGAACAGTAACTACAATCAACCAAATGACAGCCAGTTCCTTTTTTTTAAATGTACCCAGAAAAAAAAGATTTCTGAAATTTCAAAGAAAACAGATTACCATTGAAGCACCAATTGTTATGAAAATTTTCTAAGCAAATGGAAAAAAATATGAACACTACCAACAGCAGATTAAAACACAAATTAACTTTTACCAACTTGGGACATCTCGAAAGTAAGCGTGCTTCATCATTCATTACGTGATTTTTTTTTTTTTTTTACACTGAATTCAGATCTATATGACCTGTGACAAAATTATTGAATATTTTAAATCTGATAGTGGATTCAATGTATGTGATAAGATTTGCAGGTGAGCATACGGTGTTAATACTCTTCATGCTACACATTAGACATGTAAATATAAACAATATACATGGATATGCACCTTAGCATGATTTTCTGAATAAAGTAAATATTATATGTGCCTTCTCTGTTATCACAGGTGTATTTCTCATTTAATATGCATCAATTTAAAATCATAACTGTGCCAATGAAGCACATATTTTTGCGCCTGCATTTATTACATAGCCCCCACCCCACTCCACCCCACACTCATAAATTTTTTGGGTACATGCATCATTTCCTTCAGCTAACTGACCTGGTTGATTATAACACAGTATGGTCTATAGCACGGTCCAGTTCTATGCCTCCCAACTACCGTGTTATAGTGTGATCACACTGTAACTGTGAAAGAAGCAAATTCAAAAGAGATGACAAATTATTGAATTATCGGATCAATCCTGTGCAAATCAGGATATTAAAACTCAAGACTGATGCACAGTAAAGGGTCAATAAATTGTATTTATGAAACTCTTCTCAACTGTTGGTTGCTGGTCTCTTTTACCATGACAAAAGAAATAGAGAAGGGGTCAGCAATCTATGGCACATGTGCCACAAGGTGGCATGTCAGGTTTTGTATGGCATGTGAAGGGAAGCCAAAAATCTCAATTTTAGCAGTGTTACTCTTACTGGTGGCATGTGCTCGTTCATTTTGTAATTAATCCAGAAAAAAGAGGCATGCTATGTATAATAGGTTGTTGACCCCTGAAATCGAGAAACAGTTGGTCTGCCCTGGTAATTCAAGGATGCAAATTGTTATAATCTTATTTCATTTCAGAGCCCCCACCATATACCACCAGTGCTGAACTGATCAGGAGTCTAGACATAAAAGAATCTTCAGTAACAGTTAATCTTCATCTAGATTTTTTTCGAAACAATGGACAAGGCAACATAACTGAGTATGGATTAGTTGTGTCAGACAGTAAGTATGGAAATTAGATTAATTGGATTAACACTAATTAATAGATTAGCATCTTTGATTTCATGTAAATGGCAATACAATGGTATAACTTTTCCAGTCATTGACACTGCACATGCGGCAATGGTAGAAATTTAAACAAAATTTAGGTGCTATTTCAAAGTCAGTTTTATTGACAGCATTCAGTAGCAAGTTTGATAGAAAAATTACTTTATTTATAAAGTTGATACCCTAATATGTTGGAAGTTTCTTTCTTACCTGTGTAACTAAAATTATAATGACATTCAGGTGAGAAAATTTTCTGTTCAACATTTGTTTACTACAATTCAAAGCCTCTTTTCTCAAAGAAATTGAAAACTTAACCATTTAATTGAAGTCAGTTTGCAATGCAATGAGTTGAATAGCAGCAAAGATGTCATTACCACATTTAATAAATAATGCACAGTTGTTTTCTTAACATCCTCACATGATAACAATTGGAGTCCATACTGTGGCATTATACTCTTTATGTAATGCATAGAATTTATAAAATTCATTTATAAAATTCTTGAACAAGGCCAAATGTCATTGGTTGAAGTCAGTTGTTATGAACAAAGTTCATTGCATTTATTCATTTTCAAAAACATGTGTTTTATATTTAAATTATTTACTATTATCTGCACCAATGACACCATACAAAGATAGGATTAAAACAATATTTGCCTCACAGGTTCATCTTTTATTTTAGGATACACGGCAAATATTGACTTGGAATATATACCAGATGGAAAAAATGGTTTTCCTTACAAGTTCAGCTTACGTGGCTTGGAGAAGGAAGTCCAAAATGGTTAGTTTATTTGTCTGATATTATCGTTTTAATACACACCTGCACCCATTTTATTGTATCTTGCATTTTTGTTTCAAGTTGCGATGCAGTCATGTCACTCACACAATGGATCACTGTTACCTTCTTTCAATTACTGTATGTATGGTATTAATATCAAGTCTTAAAAATCATGATATGGCTTCAGTTCCAATACTTCATATATTCTCTCCAATGTTGTAAAATGTGTACATCACTTGATGAATATATGTCTTTTGCATTAAAGACCCACTTCTGTGGCCTAGTGGTTATCCATCCACCTCATATGCAGGAGAGGTAGTGTGTTTGAACCCAGTCAAGTCATACCCAAGACTTTAAAAAAATGGTACTTGCTAGATGCTCAGCATTAAGAAGTTAGTGTTAAGACTGGATGGCCTGGTGTCAGGATAATTTGAGTGGGTGGGACATAATGCTACATGTCTGCGACATGATGCCTCAGTGCTAGATATCACTATAAACTGCCTCACTGCTGATATCATAGCCATATGACTGAAAAAATTGTTAAAGCTACGTTAAAAATCCTAATCAAACAAACAAACAAATATTTACATAGAAAAAAAATAGTTTCTAGACTTAGCATTGTCAAATATCACCACCATACACAATCATATATGTGCAAACACATAATAACAATAACACTGACATTAAATAAAAAAATAAACACCATATTTTCTGCCTCATAATCCATTAGATGGTTAATTATATGCAGTCTTTGCTTCTCTCAGTAGTTCATTAAAGAGTTTGAAAGTAATACAAGTGTTGTTAGTGTTGATCTTTGCACTCACTAGAGACCAGATGGTACTCATGTTCTAATTTCCCTGCAGGATGTTCTGAGCATGGTCAGAACTGAGTTTACTTGATAACCATAAAGTTAGTTAACTGTATCTGATGCATACTGTCCACAAGTATTGTTGTTGTAATAGGGTTTAACGCCATTTTCAGCACAAGATAGGCTATACATATCGACCAATATTAATGGTAGAAGAAGAACCCGGTAAAACCCACGGAAGAAACCACCAATCCACGAAAAGCTTATGGCAAGCTTTCTCGCATAACCACATTGGCTGAATCCAAGACTCGAAGCCACGCAGACAGAGGTGAGATGGCAGTGATCCGTAGCAGAAAGCGCTTTAGACCACTCTGCCACTCTGGGCCCCGACCACAATATATGCTTATCTCTGTAAAAAAATGAATATATTTCACATTAAGGAATAACAATGTAATTTGGAGGGTGAAGGATACATACTATTTTCATGTTTAATTGGGATTTTACAGGTAATATAACAGCAATGGATGCCTATGACCAGTACAGATATTAATGCTTTTTCAACACAAATCAACTTTGCAGACATGAGCATATGCTTAATTATGAAACAAAAAACATCTTGAAAAGCATGGGTCAATTGAGGTTTGTTATTTTAACTAGATTAGGACAACAAATAATATTTAATAAACAACTAATCTGAAAATTCAGTACAGCATGCCAAATATGTTACATGCAGGTGGTGCTTCTATTTTGATGGACAATGTAAACCTCAGAATGACTTGTGTCTTTATGTTGTTTGTAGTTTGTCAGATCTGGATTAAAGCTTTAGGAGACTGGGACACTAAACATATATTAACAAAAACACCCTGAAATTAGTCCTTCAACTGTCTATTATTGCTATTCTAGGTAAAGAAATGGACAATTCAATAGTTTCTAGCAATTTGGAAAGCCACTGATGTAAATTAGAACATAATTTCTTGTAAAGTGGTTTAATTCAACATGATAACCATTGCAGAGATAATAAAGTATTTAATGCCATTTTTCACCACAAGATACATGGAAGCACCATCCCAAGGGAAGCTACTGTCAAGTTTTCTCACATTACAAATTACAATGGTACCTGTTGGATGTTAGAATTGGATCAAGTTCACATGACTTTGGTTAACTCTTCATTTCGATCGTCCATACTAAATCCATAGAGACAGGTTCAAATGCTGCTAATGGTTGTCACTGAAATTCAGTATTGCAACTGTATGGTGATGACAAGCCACTCATCTTTTGAAATAGTACAAACAAACTCAATGGAACAAAGGTTGTGTTGTGTTTAAGACATTTTATCATGGAATTCTTTATGATGACTGAAATTCCACCTCCGCGAGAGTGGCGAGGGAACGACTTTATGAAGTAACCAGTGGGTGTTAGATTCATGCAGTTGGGCTCATCATCTGATGTTTTCAGCCATGTTTCTTTAAGGAAGAAGACATCAATATTCTAATTGTTGATAAAATTAACTATTTGTGTGCACTTTTCTGGTGGTGATACTGATTGGGCATTGAATAATGCAATACACAGTGGTATCTCTGGGATAGTTGATACAAAGGTTGGCGATTTAATATGGATTTACACCAGGTTATCTAAATTAATGGCTGAATTTTTAAATTGTTTAGCCGGAAAGGGTGAAAGGGAGATAACTGGAATTCTCCTTCCTGTTCTACACTGGCCATCATTGAAACCTTTCTTATTTCACTTCATTTTTTTGTTTAAGTAATGATGAATGTAGTCCTTGTTTGTTTAATCTTGTACACAATGTAGTATGGAGAGCCAAGGAGTAGTCATTTAAAGCAATTAATCATCTTAGCATAAACAGGTTGATTGGCGATCACGTGATGGCATACTGTCATTACTAAATGATTTTACTACTACATGTATTTTATTTTTGATCCTAAATGAAAAGTGTTGATCTGTCTTCCAATATGTAAACTGTTGAAAATCTATCTGATCACTACTCATCCTGATTGGGTGGTCACATTATTAAGATAGATTTTCACTGAAAGACTTAATATGAGATTTATTTGGTCTCAAATGAAAATGGTATTGATCTGACAAGCAATTTGGCCAACATGGCTACAGTCTTAAAACTCTTGTTATCCTTACTCCTTCTGAAAGGATGGTCACATTATCATTGTTTTCATTACAAGACTTCTTATTATGTGTTATTGGTAATAAATAATAATTGGGCCTGTTATTCATACATTCGGTTATCCAATTATTAATAAATATTAAGTTCAGTATAGATGTCAGTTTTCTCTCAGTTCTTGAGCTCAAATGAAAACTAGAAGGCAGTTGATGATGCAAGGTTATACACAATGACTACAGCTACAGCATAACTACCCAAATAACTACCAACTAGATTGGTCACTGGTCCACATGAATCGTGTACATGTATAAGCCAAAGTTGATTAACAATTATCAGTTCAGTTTTCACACAATAAATGTTAAAAACCTTTTCATTCCAGGTGCAAATTATACCAACTACCCTGTGGAAGATCTACCAGAAGACAAAACCATCTAGTGAGTACATATGGGATAATAAAATTAGTGATGAAGTTTATGTATCTGTTAGAAAAGTATACAGGTTACACAAGCCAATGTAAAATATTTCAAATAATACCTTTTCATTAACAATGCATTTTCTACAAAATCAAAATATTTACTGGAAAGTGCCTTCTTATTGAAACTTTCAGATCTTTCAGTTTAAAGGTTAGTGAGATTACAGTGGTCCCCCTCGTATATGGCCACTCCTTCTGCACCGGGAAAGTGGCCTCATAAAATGGGTAGCCTTTCAAGAGGGGGACTAAGTTTTTGTAAAAAGTATATTTAATTTGTTTAGTATTAAAGCTACATACATCAAAGTATTTAATATCTTTGTTTAAAAGTATCATTAATTATTATAAGGTTTTTCTATTTATAATAGTAGATTTATTTCAACTGAATATACATTAATAGTTCTTATTCTTGGCATAAGCATGATGTGTGAGTTGGTATTGTTGTCATACACATTCAAAACCATTCAAGAACGTCATTTAAATCTTGGTACATACATAATTCTTTTTCTAATTGCTCCATTTTCCCATTGCTGCTGAATAACCTTCTTATCAATTACAATGTTGTTTATTCGAGTCTTTCAAAATAATTTTTTTTATTTGAGTCTTTTCTACATAAAGTTATTCGGCAAGTCTCACCCCCATCCCCACCTCACCCAATCTCGTCGAGTAGAATAACCGACTTTCATCTAAAATAATATGTTTCCATTTACATGATGACATCTTAATGTTTGGTAATAATTTATTCGGTTGTTGTTAACTGTATGCAATATAATTATGCAGACGAACTACTGTCAAGTGGACAAAAGGCTTTCTTCGTAAAGGAATCAATAAATATGTTGTCACATGATTTTCCAGTCTTTATCTGGTACTCTTTTTTTTTGTTCAACGTTCTCTGTGTATGTTAATGCACAAAATCTATTTTTAGCCTATGCTGATCCTGTTATGATCTTGGCAATTATGTCCAGTTATAATCATCAAAGAGAAGAACTTGACGGATTTGTGAAGCCCAAAACTCTGTCATAATATTGTTGATCCCACATCTGCTTTTATAGACAATGATATAATTTTAATCTTAGTGTTACATGTACTTCAGTCAACATTTCTTTCAGTAACGGAAACTTGACATTGAGAGATATGTACCGATGATAGAGATTAATTACTTACCATATGTGACAATATGAATTATTATTGGTTCTGGATGCATTTGAAAGAAAAGAGTCCGTTCATGAGGGGAACATTTAACCTTTTTTTTTACTAATATGCTGGTCACTTTAGAGCGGTTTGCTGTTATTGAGGGGTACTTTTTTTTAATGCAAACTCATTGGTGCCAAACCATTCTGGCCGTAAGAAGCAGGTGGCTGCTGGTCAGGAGGGTTATTCAAGAATTTGACTACTGTATAACTTTGCAACTTGAATTTGTCAAATTTTTTATAGTAAACAAGAATTAACTACATAACTTGACAGTCCATCAGTCTTCATACCCATAGTATTCTTAGTCAGTGACAACTAACCTGGGATGAATTGATCCACATTTCATGTGAATTTTGAACAACTTCTGTGCACAGATATTTTAAGCCTGCCAGGTTAGACGGTGTGATTCTGTTTATTCAAGCCTATTTTCTAATACTGAATTAAAGTAACCAATACACGAACAGTTTGTAAATATTGTATAATTTATTACACAAGTTTTTCATTGTTTTTTTTTGTACAGAAAGTGCATATTTGATGATGTTATGATGGTCTCTACAACAAGAATAACAACATCATTTTATCATTTCAGCTTGAGTATGTATGCCTGCAATACTGCTGGATGTATAACATCCAAATACTATGGACCCTTCAGAACAGCTAAACCAGGTACACAATTATTAATTGTTGTTAGAGAGAAAGAAACAGAGAGAGAGAGAAGGGTTGGTGGCACACTAAGGGAAGATAACAATAATGGATTTTTCAAATACTAGTTACATTATTTTGACATATTTCATTATCCATATACATTTTGCTTCTGCCGCTTTAAAGAACATGAAATTTCAAGAAAAATGGGACCACTGTACTAATACAGAAGGTCACAGGAAGCAGATATGAAGTACCTATGTTAATAACATCACTATTACTATATGCTGATAATGGAACCCCACAACAATGATGTTGTCAATCAATCATACTGTCCATTAAGATGTCAATCCAATTTGGAATTACAGGATTGCATCTAGGACATGCAATCATGCATATCCCCCCTAAATTCAAGATAAGATTTCCCACAAATTTTTAATCCTATACAGGCAAAATAGTGCAAAAAATAAGAAAGGTGCATATTTTTTTAAGAATGCATTTATTTTTATTTTTTTGCTGTAAAATTCCCTGATGTCACTCATGGCGATTATGTTTACTTGTATAGTTGTAAATACATCACTTATTTCTGTGTGTTATGTGCTCAATTCTGATTGGTTAATAAGAAAGGTCAGAAGAGCAAGTTTGATACAGAGGCTGACTTGAAAGACAACATGTTAAATGACAGAATCAGATAAAAGTCAGACACTTTTTCATTATTTTAACTGTAACACTTCTAATAACGGTCAGGATGCAGATGTTTCTGTCAATAGGCACAATGACGGTGAACAAACACTACCTGTTGCAAATCCCATATCTGACTAAGCATGTGATGTGCTTAAAGATGGTGTCAATGAAACTAAGGGCCCATCTAACACCAATAAAAAAATGTACTCTTTCAATTCTGACAGATACAAAAATTGATTATGAATGGAAATGAATGAACAAAATGAGATGCTTTGCAGATCGTGTGTAAAAACTGGCAAAAAAATTCTTTCACACATGGAAATGCTAATTTCATTACATCAACCCTTGACAGACATGTTGAATTACCAGCTCACAAACAGGCAGTTCAGGATTTGAAACTAAGTGAAAATCTTAAAACTACATGCATGGCAGCTATCAGCAAGAAATATGAATAAATTATTCATGCTATGTCAGTTGGCAATTACATGGCGAAGGAGAATATTGCTTCTCTAAAATATGGTTCACTGTTGAATTTTGTTGACTTTCTGGGTGTTGATGTTAGCAACATGAGAGTAGGAAGAAGCAAAACATTTTCATCAAAGGCTTCTGTGGCCATGGTTATGCCATACTAAACGGCTGACTGAGAGAGAAGATTCAGCAATCAAAATTGAACCAAAACTGCTGGAAGAAGCCATTCAGAAGAAAGAGTTCCCAATAGACTCATGATGATTTCTATTGAAGGACCTCCTCTGTGAGACTTATGCTTTAACATGGCATGGTATAGTGAAGGATGAGGACGGACAGTAGGCTATTTAAGAAATATTGATCGTATTTGCTGAACAATGCAGTCACAATTACAGTCAGTCTGGATGCAGATCTGAGTTGTATATATGTTCAGTTAAGAGTTAAAATTTTATAGAAACTGTATCTATTCTTTTCCTAATTCATTTTGAGCTTTATACTTTTCCTTAAAAATGATTTTTCGTCATCATGAAAGGAAAATTTGTGCTCTTCTGATCTTCCTTTGTATGGATTTCTAACCAGTCAGAATTGAGCATTTGACACGCAGGAAGTACATGACACTGATTTTTAAGATTTGCCAGAGGAGTGACACTAGTTGCAGTCAATGGTTTGATTCTTTAATAGTTAGTATGTAGATAGAATATTGTTATTAGAAAACATATGACTTTGATTTCAGTTTTAAGTGTTATACTATAATATACAGAAGACATGATATGAATTTAATGCACTTATTTTAATTGCTATTGCTTTTGAATACATTGAGGGCTTTTTTTTACACCATACTGAAATGCCCTCATGGCTATGTTGGCCCCCCCCCCTTTTTTTTTCTTCTTCAGATTCAGTGGCAGCAAGTACCCACATTTATCAAATCCTAAATGCAACCTTGGAATTCCTCCGTTTTAAAATTAAAACACGTTAGATCCATTGACAACAAAAATAAACTAAACCGTCATAGCTAGAGTTTGCCTCCTAAACTGAAGCTGAAGCCAAATCCATAAATATGTTCTACCTGATTCTTGAAGACATGTTTTCACCAGTAGTATATAGCTTGATGAATACAACTCCATTTTGTACTTACCACTAAACATAGTCAGCATATAGCAGTAATATTGTACTGGAACACTTCACCCAGACAATGTAACATTTGTGACTGCTCTCCTTTAGCATAAACTCTGTGTACAAGCAACAAAAAAATATAGCTCTCCAGTCACCCCATGATGCAGGTAAATAAATATCATTGTTTGCTTATATATTCAAAATCATAGTGGCCTATACCTTCCATACTTTTTTTTACTTATTTAAATTTAAAGTTTATATGTTCTACTTTATTCTGAATTTTTTTTTTACACAGTTTCTAATAAGCTGCTCGTTTTCTCATTTTCATTTGTATTCCAAACTCCTTATAGATCTCTGTGCTTTAAAACAATGTTTCCAAGGCAGATCAAGTTCCTTGTAATTATTGTTCTATAAATTTTTGGTGTAACTATACTTCAATGTATACTAACACCGGTATATGTTTATTGTAGTCCAAGCATATATCTTTTCATTTTGTTAGATTGGGAAAGCTATATTTTTAGATATTTAGTAATGTATATTTAACCTTCCTTTCTATTTCTTAGATTGGGATAGATTTTTGGTTCTCTATAATTAACCCTACTTTCTGTTGACATGTATGTAAAGTATCTTCTTTACATCATATGCAATTGTTGTACAGCTTTTCATTTTTGTTTGGCCTTTGTGAACTGTAACTACTTTCTCCGTATTCCCATGTGATATATTTTTTCCTTCTGTTAGCATGATAAAGTTTAATTTTGGGTGCATTTTTTTTTACATATATTCTAATGACTTTTACCATCAATTTTATATATTGTGGTGATAACCCCAGATGATTTCCTCTCCAATTTCCAGTTAGAAGGATCTCATATTTTGGGTGATTTAATTTCAACCACAATGCTGGACAAAAATCATAGAAATCCCTTAATTCCTTTCCTAAATAACTAAACAAGAGTTCCCATCTGTGATAAAACTGATACAGTCATCTGAAAGTGTCTATGTCTTTCTTTGCATGGTTACATAGATACCATTACTAGATATATTTTCATGTATTTTTTACAAAGTATTTCTACTGAAAGTATTACATTTAACAGCTGGGAGACAGTGCACCCTTGTCTTGGGGATCTGTTTTATATAGAACATGTCCATTTTATTTGTACGTTTGACAAAACATTTATAAAGTATTTGTATCCAGTTATAAAAGATTATTTCAAAACCACATTTCTGTTATAATATCTATTAATGATTATCCATTTTTCTCCATTCCAGTTTATGAAATCTATTTTATTTCAAATATTTAGGGTGTTATTTTGTGTTATTCTAACATTCTTTCTACAGCTTTGTCTAATATTTATTATTTTATTCAACATTCTTTAATTGTTCTAGCGAATAATTTACTTATAATTTTAAGGCCTGTATTTTAGCAAAGGTATAGGTCTTAATTCTTTTTTCTTTTTTCCCTTAATGCAAAAGAGTAATTAATGCATCTTGCACCAATGTGGCTTATCCCATTTTACTTGTATAGAACTTTGCAGTTAAGCCATTGGACTTTGAAAGTTTTTCTTTTTTTATTGTTTTATTTTATTAAAGATATATCCCATCTAAATGAAGATTATCCTTGATAATGATGCAAAAGCATGTGAACAAATTAAAGATGAATAATATAACTGATATCATGAGGAATTTACAAATATATATTTATACATATAAACCAGCACATCGTGTGTGTATATATATATATATATATATATATATATATATATATTCTTTTGTCTACATTTGGGTTAGAGTCATCTGTTATCTTCACTTGGATATTGATTCATCTGTTAACTTCACTTATGTTCTGGATATGTTTTGGTAACTCTAATAATTCTGTCACATTTTTTTTTGTGGATGTTAAAACAGTCTCATATTATTAAAAGTTCCATATTTGGATAGTGCTTTTACATTTATGCAATGGATATTGTTAGTTTTTAGATGGAATTATTGCCCTTTAAATGTTTCTCAAGTATTTATAATTTGGATTTTGATGTATTCTATTTCTTACCAATTAAGATTCTCACTCCTGATTTCCTGTCTTCCTCACTTTCATTTTATGTGGAATTGCTTTAAATATTTCATCTAATTGAATCATAGAGTATGATTACAATGCGTTTCCTAAGGGAGATAATATAATTTTTAAATTCAAATTACAACTCATCTGACAGTTTTCTTTCATGGGTGTCATTTATTTTTATAGACATTAACATACGCCTTTCCAGAAGAAGGATTTGTGATTTATTAATGTCATATGCTTGCATTTATTCTTTTATCATTTTTGTTCCAAATAAAGTATATATGCTAAATTGTGGAAGCTACTTTTACTAAATACAATAGTCTGCAACATCTTGTTGATGCTGGTTTTGCTCTAATCCCAGGTTTTCTACTTTATTTTGGGTTTTTTTCTTGTTGTTTCTCCAGTTTATTTCAAACTTATTCATGTTTTGTTACAACAACAGCAACAATAATATTAATAATAATAATAATAATAATAATTTTATTGATAGAAGATGACAAATAGTTGCATGGAACTAATCCTCTTTGTAGCCCTATATTAAATGCATATCCACATACACGGTACATGTACCATATTTGAAATATATCTTTGGACATGATAACATAATTAAGTTTTTACCTGTCGAAGAACCTGTTTTGAATTTTTTTCTTGCCTAGATCATATGTTCCAAGACATGGGAAACAAAATAAATTGTGTTCGATTTGCGCGCTTGCGCACACACACACTGTATGGGGAACCCCGAGTGGTCTTAAGCGCTATCCAATATAGACCACTGCCATCTCATCTCTGTCTCCGTGGGTTCGAGTCAGATTCGGCCAATGTGGGTATGTGAGAAAGCTTGCCAGTAGCTTTTCATGGGTTAGGTGGTTTTTTCTTCGGGTTTTCCCGGGTTTTTCCTCCATCATTAATACTGTCAGCCGTGTATAGCCTATGTGTGCTGAAAAATGGCGTTAAACCCTACAACAACAACAACAACAACAACACACTGCATGCTACATTAAAATAGATCAGTAAAATGTGAAACAAATTATTATTGTACTGTTATCATTTATTCACTTTTTTGTTGTTGAGCAATTTATTACAGGCAAAAATATATCCACAAACTTCATATATATGTCTATCATATGCATCCATAGTGTGTGTTGATTTTGTCAGGTATCATAACACATTGTTAATTTAAGTGAATATAGGGACATGAATCGTGTTTGGTTGTCTTCAAAGGGTTGAATGTTATCAAACTGGAAACTAGATCCATCAAAATCACAACCGAGAGAGAGAGAGAGAAATACAAACCGTTTGCTTGAAGGCACCTTCCATTCATGAAATATGACATGATGCAAAATTACCAAGAGTGTATTATATTCAGGTTAACAATACAACAATATCTTCTCACTAAAAACCGCTCTGGCATCCTAGTGGTTAGAGCGTCCACTGCATAATGAAAGACTTACAAAAATGGTACTATCAGCTGCCTCACTTGGCGCTCAGCATTAAGAGTTTAGTGTTAGGACTGGTCGGCCTGTGTCAGCATAATGTGACTGAGTGGGACATCATGCTACATGTCTGCGGCATGATGCCCCAGTGCTAGACATCACTGTAAACTTTCTTACTGCAAACATTGTCACAAAATGACTGGAAAATTGTTAAACTACGTTAAAAATCCTAATCACACACACACACACTTCTCACTAAAAGTCATTATTAAAATACATTTACTATGATTGCAAATGACAATCTTTCTGCTTGCATGAGTTACAATAAGTTTTATTGAGGCTAATTAATGTTGTGTGTGCTATTTATCCTGCAGATATCAATGCCCATTTGTATCAGTTATGATTACAGATGGCAAACAAATAGAAGGCCAGGTGGGGAATAAACACACCTGATAGCGAGCAATTAACTCATTGTTTGAAGTTACTAGCAGGATACCAAATACAAAGGTTATTTTATGACTAAAAAAAAGGAACATAAGAGCACAAAAAGATTACTTTAAAAATGTATGGTATCCCAAAAATACACTGTCAAATAAATATGGTAAATATGGCATATAGCTAAGAAATACACATACAGCTTGTAGTTCTTTCTTTAGAAATTTTAAAAGAAGCACCAGTACACAACTTCATAATGGAAAAAAAACAGCAGATTTTATAAGAGCATGTTCCAACTTGGTACAGTGTGTGTGTGTGTGTGTATATGTATGTATATATATATATATATATATATATATATATATATATATATATATATATATATATATATATATATATATATATACACACACACAGCTAAAAAATAATGAAACAACAGAGTGGAAGGTTCAAGAATTTATACTTAAGCTGTGATGCATTTGTTAAACTAAACAGGTCCCATTTATCAGCCATTGAATTAGATTATAATGAAATTCATTTAGATTTGTACTATTTTTATTCTTTTACTTTGTTCTTGTTCTTTTCAATTCTGTTCAATTTTTAGTGGTCCGAAATGATGAAAATAGTTTCTAAAAGAGTTCTTTTTTTAGTTTTAGATTGGAAAGTTGGTCAAAATGCAAGTGATGCCTAGTTTTCTAGCAAGAAGTAGTTTCACATGATAATGGGGCCACTTTGTTTAAATAATGCAAGATATTAACCTTCCTCAAAAATATTCATTCATGAACTATTAATGTCATAATATCATTCATTGAATTGGAGATGTTTTTAGCATCATGAGTCAGTATGATTTTTATGCCATTGAAATAATTCACAAGTTTCCAAGGATCAGTCACTCCTTGACAGTTGTTAGGTGCCAGCTTAGCTACTAAATAAGTATTGTTATTTTTTTAAATTCAGATTTTAGTGTTCTTACTGACCCAGTCATTACATATATATATATAGCAATCATGTGTTGATGTAAAAATATATATGCTGATATGTTCATATGTTTATATCTTTTTATTCCTCATCAATATTAAACGTTAATTGGACATTTTAAAATTTAAAATGTTTGAATATTGGATGATCAGTACAAGTACAATTGACATTTTATGAATTAGTCTTGGATTGTCATCATCCATTTCTTTATTTTTGTTTCCAAGTTTTTTGCAAAAGTGGGATCCGTAGATCTTGTCATGTTACAAGAAGGTTTGTGAGCAATCCCAGTGCAGATTAATAAGAGTATATTCTGAGGACTAATATTAATATATTTTGACGGTTAATTTTTCTTGACCTAGTGGCTTTTTATCGTTTTAGAGTCCTAAGTCAAACAGCAGCTGTGCAGGTGAGACAAAGCATGCTATTTATTTGTGGTTTTTTTTTCCAGATCCAAACATAGTTGCCATTGTAATACCAATTATAGTGGTGCTCTTGATCATTAGTGTAGTGTCGTTTATGCTCTACAGGAAGGGATATCACACAAGGTAAGATATTGAATATACTTATGGCTGTATAGCATCAAACCCCAAAGGTATGTTGAATGATGAGATTGGTAAGCTTCAGCACTGTTGAATCGGTGAATGAAAATACAAAACAAAAAAAAATTTGAGGGTGTTTAGATCTGAAATAAATTGCCTTTTATATTACATTGTATTTCTAAGACAGTTATACAAATGGAAGGTTAAATTTTGATAGAAAATATTATATTGTTCTTCCTGTTACGTCTATTTGATTTAAATAATTTATTTATAATTGTCAAATTCAAACTTGTCATTTTTGGTTTTATAATTCATTAAATTGGGAAGTGTTTTCTGGAAAATTAGATTGACCTATACTTAATCTGTAAACACAGGTGTTGACCTTGCTTGTTAACCTCATTTCTGGCCTTGCTTCAGAGTGTAAACAAGCTTCTAAAACGATTGGCTAAATCCAAGGACATCTTTTTATTTTTAGTTCTTGGGGGGTGAGGGGTGGCTTATTTTTTTATTTTTTTTTTATGATCGTACATTCATTCTGTGACCTTCCAGAATCACATGACCCCTTTTTGTTTACAAGGGAATCATATATATAGCTGTGTTTTAGAAGCTAACGGTAGTAGATGTTGGGCTTTTATAATATTAAGTTGTGTCTTCTGTTTGAGTTACATTTTTAATTACCTTGTACTGGAAATTGTGTCAATTCATTGGAGCAAGAGGAAATTTTTTATTTATCTGGAAAAGAATATGTGCTCATAGATTTTTATTTGGATTATTATAAAAACAAGAACTGACTAAGTCACGTGACATCGTCGTCCATATTGGATTACATCGTCAAGATTCAAACCGGGAACTATTAGAACATTTATTTATCAGGACTCTTGCAATTCCATTAGAGGATTATTTTTGTGAATTCTATAATGGATTATTTTTGGACTTGATTCTCTAAAACCGTACGTTTATTTATTTTCTCTTATGAAAATATTTGTACTCAATAAATAGTTTGTTAAAGTTTTACAAGCTTGTTAGTTTTCACTCTTTCTGTGTTACTGCTTATTCAAGCCTAAGTACGTAACATTCCTAAATAAACTTCTAAAAGGAAACACAGCCTTTGACCTGTTATTGCATTTAAAATAAATTGTCATAATTATCGCAACCTTTATATTGTCTTTTGAGAAAAATGACATTCATGATTTTAAAAACGGTGTTGAAAGGTTAGTCTAGTGTGGTAACTTTATTATCCTTTGATAAAAAAAAAAGTTAAAATAACACTGGTATAAGTCCATCTTAATACAGGTAAACTACTCTGTTAAAACTATTTCCAGGACACTATATTATAAACAGTTTTTAATAATTTTCATAAGTACAAAAAATCCTAAACATACTAAGCCATGAGCTTGTCAAAAAGGTGATGATAAAGGAAAAAAGTTGGAGTAATTAATTCAGGAAGCACTTTGATAACTTAAATCAATGGTCGTATGCACTACATAAAACTGACAGACAACTGTAGGTATGGGAGGGGGGGTTGTTTCTCTTGAGAGATTACCAAGGAACACAAAGCAGTCGTACACATCAACTCTGAAAAGTTTAAATACATGTAAACTGATAATAAGTGATGACAATATAATTATCATTGAATGTAAATTTGTCTTTTTCTTCTTCATAATCTAAGCAATTAAATCGTGTTAAATGAGATTGTCCAAAAAGTTGAACAGATTTTTGCATGATAATAAACCTCAACTAATGAAATATCTTTTATATTAGTTCAGTTCAGTAAAATTCCATTCTCTGAAATTTCTAAGACAACATTATTCTTGTTGTCTCAATAGGATTCATTGTCAGATCCCCTTGATAACCTCTTTTTGGTATAGTAGGTTCAGTCTTCATTATAAATAATGGTAATACATAATTAAATTCAAAACCAGCCATGGTAATTTTGCTAATTTACATTTAGTGGGCAATCATCACCGTATTAGAATTTTATCGTCAAAATCAGTTGCATCATTTCTGAATAAAAATATGGATTGTCTTTCAGATTTTCAGACGTTAGATGTATGAATATATATTATGGAACTGTCTTGATGTTAGAACATTTTCCAATTAGTAGTTTGCAGTTATAATCTGGGTCATGACAGTAATGATTAAAACCTGTTGAGCTTTAATCAGCAGACTTTGACATGAATTTTCTCAGTGTTTGCTAAATTAAAACAAATTATTTTTTGGATAATTTAGCCACCAATGTGTAGTTTGTGTACATGAAAAGACTGGTACAATTTTATCATCAGAATGAAAAACACACACCAGAAATATAAACATAATTTGTCTGTGTTAAATGGAAACATTATCATAAAAGTATTCTTATTTTACCAATAATGTGCAGCATTGTTTATTTAGACCATTTCTGACCAGCATTAAGCTTACAGAGTTTATTGCTACACAATCCTGATGATAGAGGTATTAATGTTTCAAGCAGATTATTTGCGGAGAATTATAATTTTCAGTTTTCATGAATTATATGGATAGAATGAAAAGAAATATATTTATAATGTTTTGATATTAAATCAGCTACGGTAATAATAAATACATTTAGATAAAACTCTGACCCAGAAAATAAAAATTGATTCATATAGAGTCTATTTTTAATTGTGCCTTTACTGATTCCATGATGACTTCATTTCAAAGTAATAATAAGGTATCTCCATTGATGGCACTGTTAATGTAAAAAAAAATATATGTTTAATTAGTAATTATGTTGAATACATGTATGAGTGATTAAAATTCTAACATTCAAGAATAAGTATTGTGAATGAGGAAGTTTCTTCATTAGATTCAGTTATTTGCACATCAGCTTTGTTGTCAAGAAAACATTGGTTTTGTTTCCATGTCAAGGCAATGAGTATACTGCTCAAATGTAAATATTTAAAACTGAACAATGATGTCATAATTTGTTAAATATTTTAATATGTGGGTTATAGTGTCATTCATTTAAATTGGTGCAGACTAAATAGACTCTCTCACACATTGCAAAGAGTTGCGAAAAAATGCATAGCAATAACAATAGCCATCATGTAATTAGCACAGTTATTCACCTTTTATGTTTTCACTATTTGCAGAACAAAATATCTGGAAATAATGTGAGAATTTTCCAAATTTGACGTGTATTTTATAAAATGAATGTATTCTTTCTAGTCCATCAACATTTAACTGCCTCCTGCCTACGAAATTAAAATGCTCTTTTGGTGTTGTATTTGTAGCAGAGATAAATAAAAAAAAAAATAGTCCCTTTTCTTGCAAGTACATTAGAATAACATTAATACAGGATTGACTTCAGTCACTTGTTTTGTTTCGTGTTTGAGTGAGAATTTATATTCAGTGGAATTGGACAGTGTTGATATGTAATGGAGTTGAACAAAGAAGTTATTCAAGAAGAAAAGAGAAGTAAACTTGGTACGATAGCTCTTTACATGATGGCAGAGTCAACAGTGAGTTTTACTAGATAGTGTTTATTGCAAATACCAGCTTGATTGACTTTGACAAAAGTCTATATTTCTTGCAGGATACTTACCGTACTAAGAAAATCTAGAACCCCACAGGAATCGGTTAATTTCAATCACATCTCAGAAATGAATGATAATATCGTTAGGAAAAGGTAGGTAACTCTTACTCTACTTCACTCACATTCACGTATCTCTTTCATACACAACAAATTCAAGAAAATCACAGATTGTAGAGTGGGGAAGAAAGTATTTCTTCTGTCCATGTTACATGGTTACATCCTACCACTCTTTATATAAAACCAAGTCGTGTGGGTTTTACCTAATTAAGGTAAACCTACCCATTATGAAGAATGTTTTTTTTTACTCATTGATGGCAGTAAGAATGTCATAAATGTCAATCAGTAAAAAACATTAAAGAAGGGGCTAGCTACAGTAATCTATCTTTACATTTTTAAAACTTCTGTATTATTCTCATAACTGCATTAATTCAAGTGGTTTTGTATCAGTCATGTGCAGCCTACAGCCAACAGGTCAGAGCTAACCCACAACCTGGTTTTATCTACCGTATATACTCGCATATAAGCCTGTTCACATATAAGCACCTCCCCACTGAATTGGTAAACTGTTATAAAGTGCATGACCCGCGTATAAGCCGACCCATAATTTCTAAACTACCGGTACATCACAAGATGCACAAAGTGAGTTCTGAATACGTTTATTTAGGCAAATCACATTATTAAATAAAATAAAAGTAAAAAAGCTAATTTATATGTTGAAATAAAAATAATTCTAAAGTGTAAAGTCTTAATGGAAATTTAATTAATCCTCATTCTAAAATCATGAATTATGAAAGTTCAATCACTTTTAGAATCCTTCAAAATCAGGCTTTGCATCAGACTCACCAAACAGTTCACGAAACTCTGCTTCTGTTATGGGCGTGCTTTCATCATATATGTCATCATTGTCAAGTATTGTGACAGTTTATAACTTTGAGCAGAAACCATGTCCATTACCATATTTCATTAAACAATACATTTGAGAGTCGGCATGTATTAGTAAAGTCATTGGCATTGTGCAACAAAACAAACCTATTATCCCTGAGACATTTAGCTCAGATTAAGCATATGGTAGCTATTGTACAAACCTACCGCTTACAAACCACTTTACTTTACAAACAACTAAACAACAGTAGTATATAAACTGGCTGCCGATTGCCTCTAAAACACCTGTCAAACAAATCCCACAAATTATGTTGTTTTATAATTATTCACGCTGACTCATATATTGCACTGTTATTTACCCTTCCTAAGCATGTGCGCAAGAAACCCCTATGGAGCCTCTTGCTATTGTTCCTTTCTGTACATGTATTTCTACTCTCGATCAAAATGTTTGTCATATATACTTTTGGCGTAATCATTACACTTTTTTTCACTAAATTACGCCTTACATGTAACCGTATATGGATTAAGCTTTTTCGGTATATCTACCTTCCCAAAAATTCAGTTATTTGTATTCTCGTTTTTATTAACATTCATTTAATCCCACAGACCATTTTTGTTAGTAAAGACGGCTTCTACGTAACTACAGTATAAAAGTACTCTTGTCTGTGATCTTTGCTAGCAGTATCATGTTCTATTTATAAAAACTTTCGACCTTGTATTCTATTTTTAGCAGCAGTATGGCTTAGTGAGGAAAGAACAGACTGGTTTTCTCATTTAAGTCTTTACGCGCAGGTTTTTGTTGTTCTCATTCATATTTGGTGGAGAACCAGTCTAATTGTATTTGGCGCTAAAAAGTATATTTTATTTTAGTTGATGCATATAAGAGAGCAAAAATATCGCCTTTTAAATAATTTCACAGATAGAAAAAGGCAAAAAATAGACAAAACTAAGAATAGCTGAATCCTCCAAATATGAAGGCATGAGGAGCATCGCATGATGTCTATTACAGGCCATGTGGAAAGAATTTTAATATTTGGCGCTAAAAGTCTTCAGATGGATTCTGGTCTATGTGTGTGTAAAGCTAACAGTGCTACATATGAAAATTTGAAGCAGTAAAGGATGTTAAAAGACCAGAGGGGCAAATAAATCATTGTTTATTAAAATTTTAGCATAAAATATCTGGATTACGCTTTTTCTGCCTGGATTCCGCATTTTGACCACTTGGATTACACTTTTTTCCTTGTCAGGAGTTGGCATGTATGTTTCAGTATCGTAATTCTTTTATTTTTTTACATATTTACACTGAAATAAGCTAGCATGCACTTGTACAATACCATTGAGTTTAATAATGACTGATTAGATGAGGGTTAAATACTTGACTGGAGATTACTAATATGGTGGTTCTTTTGGAAAATACACGTACCACCAGTGGCTCAAATAATACATATGGCTGCATTTTCTGGTGGATGGACATGTCAAAAAGAAATCAAGTACGTTAAAACATATTTTTCATTCATTATCCTTCCACTTAAGTTAAAAAACAATATTTGTTTCACTTCACAACAGCACAAATCTTATGAGCCATGTGGCATCATTAGGCATTTAATCTCATCTTCGGCGATCAACAGAAACAGTAAATACTGGAAATTGAGGGGAAAAAACATTAAAAATTTCAGACTTGGACCTTGGCCCACAGATAAGCTGAATACCCTTCTTCCAGGCCTTATTTTTTTCCTAATTTTTTCGGCTTATACGTGAGTATATACAGTACTCGTTGTCATCACAATATGTGGATTTAAAATCATTGATCCAGCCTGTGCCCTGGAGGAAGCTGTACATGTCTGTCCTGTGTTAAACAAGGTTGCTTCATGACTTGAAGTAGCAATATTTTTTGCAGCAAGTCTACAACATAAGATTTTGTTCTTGAGACATTGACTTCATAAGACCATTATATTCTATTTAGGATGATTAAACATATGTTAAAATTGTGAACATGTGTTAAAATGATTTATTTTTATAATTCAGAGATTCTTCAATGAAGACTTAATTTTGCACACACACAAAATTTATAGTCATGTTAAAAATTTTCACTTCCCATTTTAGTTTCATATTTTACCATATATACTTGCATTTAATTAAAATAATTTAGTACAAAATAAAGGCCTGGAAAAAAGGGTTGTTGGGTTAGCTTATCTGTTGCCAAGGCCCAACTTGAAAGTTTTGGCTCAAAATTTTAGGACACCATAACACAATACATAGGTTCAATAGGCACTTTATTGTACATATAATATAATCTTTGGTAAAATGGGGGCAAATCCTGTCACAGCACATTGCACCTGCTCAGAGACTCTGGGGAGTTTGTAGGGTTGTGAAGACTGTCCGACACCGGTATGTGAAACTGCAAGGGCTGATGTGAGGTTTATGTGGACACTGATAACTGAAACTTCATGAGTCTGATCCCAAGGATTGCCATGACAACAAATATCAGCTGATACTCCATACATGGACCATGGGAGGCATGCATGAAGTATATCACCTAACAGTTGAGCATATTACAGTACAGACAAACTTGGGTTCAATTGCATAGCTTTGAATACAGGAACCTGGGCAATACACAGAACTGGAACAGTATGCCATGCACATGCAAAAAAATGCCCCAAATAAATGACATGGTGGATGGAGGGGAGGAGGATGGTTCTTTGCAGATAATTTAAGTTAAATTCAGCATCGACATTGAAAAGCACACATTTCTACAGGCATCCAAGCTTCTGTATTACTGACTCGAGCAATTGACATAATGTTTGATCATGTGCTTAAACTCGGTTATCTGATTGGTTCAGCATGACAACATATCTAAATTTAGATACTAGCTTATTAACATATACTGGCCGCAAAGACATCATGTTTGGCACAGCAACCATAGTAAACAAAGAGGGGCACATCAAGGGTCCAGAGAACATACAGTGTATTACTCAAGCTATAATTTATCAACTAAATTACAAGACATGAAAAAATACATATTCTGTGTCATAACATTTACTGAACTGTTATAAACTATTTTGAATGCTTTTGTCATTATTTTGCATGACTTTTTTTTGCATATTTTCTGATTTTTCCAACATGAAATTAAATAAAGGTAAAAAAAGACTTCATAATTCATGGGCCAATTTGAGTTTACCCATGAGACCAGGTGTACTGTGTTGTTCAGTACTTAGTACAAAATCATGGTTGGCATATCTTAAATCCTTGTTCATTTCCAAACATATTAGATGCAGATTTTTATTTATCCATTGTTTCAACCATATCACATTCTTCCAGATAATATTTCAGCTAGTCGTTAATAGCTGTTTCAGTTACATTACAAGTTACCCTTATTCAGTGTCTTAAGTGATCATACAAATTGAGGTTTTCTTTATGAAAAGGTTAATATGTTTTCATTGTACAAGGCATATAACAACTATAATGGTTACATGTTCTTGAAAAATTGATAATAATAAAGGCTAAATTTCTGAATACATATTGACAAAGATCAATCTATTTTAGTTTTGTATTTTAGGTGAATAAAATCATAATTTTCCACACATTGAATTGATGGATGCTTTGGCTTCTTCTTTGTTTGTAATTGGCGGATTTGTCTTTTGTTATCCAACAGCAACACGTGCCAGTTAATCAATAAAACCTTGAAAATGTCTTGTGTTAAGAGGGAATTTCGACCAATACTATGATGTATAATTGCTTATTACTCCATAATATTAGCATGATTACCATAATCAGTTGTAAGCTTGCTTATATGAAAGCAGACTACAACTCTGAAACTTCATTATTGTATTTTGGAGATATCTTTAAAGTTTAGAGCAGTGGTGCCCATGATTTGAATACAAGGGATGTACTTTATTCAAACCTACAATGTACATGTGGTGGTGCCGTTATGTAAATATGCTCACAAATCCCAAATGCGAGCATTGAACCAAACTTTATTGCTAATTGTTTTTGTCATACTAGATCACATTTAATGAGTTAGGTATTTCCAATTTAAAGGCAAATTAAAAATATAATTAGTAGTACATAGATACAAAAAGTCTATGCAACGACGCATAAACAAACAATAATTAACTTGAGCAAAAAAGATGTTGTGTTACAGCAACCCGTGACGGCTCATCAATTCTTGTCATTGTCTAATCAAGTTATTCACAAATCTGAACAAGGCAGAAACAATAAGAAAACAGAAACTTAAAAAATATTTTTGACTTTTCAGTCAAATTTATGAACTTATAACCATTCTAGTAATAATTATACATGCCAACCCTGAGAGAGATATATGTGTAATTCTTGCTAAGATAAGTTTGCCAAAATAACATGATTTTAAAGTGATTGCCACTTTTCTCCTGACATGAATCAAATTTTTCTTGATACAGTCCGTTTTTTATGTCATCTCCAATCCGGGTTTTAAAAAACGATCTGTCCACTCAAATTCCACAATGACCCTTGTAAATTATTTGTTCCATACATTAGATAGCACATGACTCTCGTAAAGAGTATTCTAATTGGTCAAAAGTTGAAATTCATCCAATGAATTTTTGTGTCATGAAAACTGATGGCAATGGAAATAAGAAGCATGCTTGCGAAACATGGTATCCCGAGTTGTTGAGAGACCATGACACGAAAGTTTAGATAAAGGTTCTAAAAACATATAGGAATGGGAAAGGTTGGGGCGAAAAGTTGACGGAAATTTCATTGGTCAGTTTATAAGAAAACTGAGCACTAGAGGACTGGCAATTTGTGACCTATGCAATAAATATCTGAATTACGGTAATCACAGTTGGAAGAGTTTGGAGCAGCACCTACAAAAGAAGCTGCATACAGAACACTTGAAGCTCAAAAGGCATCTGGAAATAGTGCATTTAATTACTATAAGAAGAAAGATTTGCAACTTACTGCATGCATTTTGTATTGCCGTCTTGGACTTGTGTGCCGGCTTATGCACAGTTCATGCACTTTTTAGTGTTTGTACCAATTCATTTTGTGGGTCAGCTTGTACATGAATGAGCTTATACGAGAGTCTATACCGTAAACTTTCCTCTGTTTATTTTACTTGACATGCAGATTCTACATGACATCTTAAACACTTTTTCCTTTATCATGAATTAGTTTTCCTCATGTATATAAATTATTGTAATGATTTTTTTTTTAATGCAGCTCATATTTGAACCTTACTATCTCCAGTCTCTTCACTTCATGGTTATAATACACAGTAATTTTTGTATCATAATGAGATCGAAAATATGAAGAGTTGTCCTTATTATTGTTGTATCAATTTTAATACTTGTACATGAATGCTTGTATTTTTTTATTCAGAAATTGCAACATACAGTAGTCCCCCTCTTGAATGGCCCCTCTGACCAGCGGCCACCCACTTCTTATGGCCAGAATCCCTTGACACTGACAAGTTTGTAATCAGAAGTACTTCTCAAGAATGGCCACCCCTCTAACACGACCAGTGGCCATCATATTAATTCAAAAATGTGAAATGTTTCCCTCCCAAATGGCCACTTTTTTCTCACAAATGTATCCAGAACATATCACGCTTACACCAAGAATAAGATCTATTAATGTATAATCAATTGAAATAATTATATTATTTTAACAAGAAGAACCTTTTAATAATTAATGTTACTTTTTAACAAATATATTAGATGAAGGTATTAAATGCTTTGAAGTATGTAGCTTTCTTACTACATACATTAAATATACTTCTTACAAAAACATTTAGTCCCCCTCTGGAAAGGACACCCATCTTATAAGGCCACTTTCATGGAACAGAAGGGGTGGCCATATGAGAGGGGGACCACTGTATTTGCAGGACAAAAGTATTGCCATTTGCTTTAAGGAAATATGTGAACTATGTGGCTGTGTTTCTATTAAAATTAAATTAAGATTTACTTATTAATATTGTTTGATTCACAGCCTCTTTTGCCTGCACTGTCAATATTATGAGACAGGGGCATCATTATTCCAATATCACTGTCAATATTATCAGACAGGGGCATCATTATTCCAATATCACTGGCAATATTATCAGACGGGGCATCATTATTCCAATATCACTGGCAATATTATCAGACAGGGGCATCATTATTCCAATATCACTGGCAGTATCAGTATTGTGAATGTTATGATTCCATATTAAATTTTTAAAAGAGTTTTTGAAAGTCATTTGCTATGGAGAACATCATAGAACAATTTGCAGAGGAGTTTCAGAGTACACTGGAACCATCACATGTTTAATCTCCTTTGTTATAGACCTTTCAAGCTCTCAATGCTGGAGGAATATTTAGAAGAGATGAACAAAGACTCCAAACTGGGATTTGCAAAGGAATATGAGGTAAGATGTAACTCAATGTTGTCATTAAGTTAACATTTGTATACTGTATAGAACAATAGTTGGGAAGATTAACATAATGGATCAGATACATGATATCCCAACAAAGACTAAACATTTTTATACTGTATAGACCAATAGTTTGGAAGATTAACATAATGGATCAGATACATTGGCATGGGATGGAGATATCCCAACTAAGACTAAACATTTATGGGTAGGAACTAAGCGGAGATATCCCAACTAAGACTAAACATTTATGGGTAGGAACTAAGCGGAGATATCCCAACTAAGACTAAACATTTATGGGCAGGAACTAAGTGGAGATATCCCAACTAAGACTAAACATTTATGGGCAGGAACTAAGTGGAGATATCCCAACTAAGACTAAACATTTTTGGCCTGGAACTAAGCGGAGATATCCCAACTAAGACTAAATATTTTTGGCCTGGAACTAAGTGGAGATATCCCAACTAAGACTAAACATTTATGGGCAGGAACTAAGTGGAGATATCCCAACTAAGACTAAACATTTATGGGCAGGAACTAAGCGGAGATATCCCAACTAAGACTAAACATTTATGGGCAGGAACTAAGTGGAGATATCCCAACTAAGACTAAACATTTATGGGCAGGAACTAAGTGGAGATATCCCAACTAAGACTAAACATTTATGGGCAGGAACTAAGTGGAGATATCCCAACTAAGACTAAACATTTATGGGCACTAACTAAGGTTTGCAAAGTCATCCTCACACATTTGGTATTGCTGAAGAATATTTTTGAAATGGTTTCAACAATTAGTTAACAGGAAGAAATCGTCTTGTCTGGAATTCCTGGAAATTCCTTTTATCCAGTGGAGTGCCAGTCCCTTCAAGGGAAACTTCTTCCTCATTGCCTTTGTACAGATTACAAACAAGTCTAAAGACACATGGAAACAATTTAAAGATCAACAGGAAATGTAATGTAGTGCATGCTTTATCCTCTGCATATGGACTAGGGTCGTATTTTAATTTTTATAGTCTCTACATTTGTTTGTCTATACTGAACTTTCCACTCTGTCCAAATCCTGATCAGTCAAAACTTTCCACTGTGTCCAAATCCTAATCAGTCAAAACTTTCCACTGTGTCCAAATCCTAATCAATCAAAACTTTCCACTTTGTCCAAACTCTAATAAATCAAAACTTTCCACAGTGTCCAAATCCTAATCAATCAAAACTTTACACTGTGTCCAAATCCTAATCAATCAAAACTTTTTGCAGTGTCCAAACCCTAATAAATCAATCTTTTTATCAGATACCTTCAAAGATGAACTCTTGTCATAGGTTATCAGGCATTTTTTGGTTGTTGTTGTTGTTGTTTTAGGGTTTAACGCCATTATTTTAGCACACAATATGCTATACATGGCGGCCAGTATTACTGGTGGGGGAAGAACCCGGGAAACACCCCCAGAAAGAACCACCGACCCACAAGAAGCTACTGGCAGGCATTTTTTGGAGAGGCTGTATTGTAAACAAAGCACCATGCAAGGGGTCATAGATTTCTCTTCTGGATCAATATCAGTGCCTCATTACTCACTGTGCACTTCCACCAAAACTCACAAAGAAAACCACACCATAAGTTTGTATCTAAAGAATAAACAATTACCTTTAAATCAGTAACAAGAATGCCTAATTCTGATTTTTGTATCACCTACAAAATGAGAGGAAAAACTTCTAATAATAAACAGGGACTATATTTGTGGGTACTGAACTGAAAGTAATAGTTGTAATAATAATTGTGACCTTAGTCCTATGATTCAAAAGTTTTGTATGGCCAATTTTAGAAATACTATTTTATTTGCATGCCATTCAACTATTCAACTAAATTGTTTTGAATTTTCATAGCAAACATCATGTGTAATAGCTGTCAAAATGTGTGTACCTTTTATGCCAACTTATAATGATCCTGACCTGAAAGGTTACTGAGTTACAGATAGGATAAAATTTGTGATGCTGTGTGGAACGAAGTGAAAAAGAGTAAGCCAAGAGATTGAACATATTCTTATACTCAGCATTGACTTTTTATATGTGTAAAGGATGGAAAATTTGCAAAATTTGCTATTAGACTTGTACTTCACATGGACTTATAGGCCGACAAATATGGTAGCTGGTGTTGCACAGGGTTCATGTTTTGGGGCAAGTACTCTTGAGAAACTGAACTAAAATTGCTATATATTTTTTAATTATAAGACTTTTTTGATGCATTATAAACTTATTTGTAAAGCAAGATAAAAAAATATAAAAGCAATGGTAAATTAAATTGTAATAGAATTAAAATAAACATTACAAATTAGAAACCAAAATTTTAACAACAAATTTAATTTTGATGCATTTTTTAAAATTCTAACTGATAAAATTTAGTTAGCAAAGTTGATTAATGAATGGTATTTAAAATAAAAGGCAGATTTAGTCTGTACAACATGCAACATTTTGTCCCAGGTTAGTGAAACAAGATAGCTTAAAATAATTTGTGCAGCAAATTACAATATGCCTATTCAAATGCATATAGGTGTATGCACTAAACAACAATGACAAATGCTATGTTCCACATTTATTGTGTCAGGTACTTAGACAGCTGTTAGTATAATTAATAGCAATTAATAATTAATTATTGAATTTCCCTTTTTGGTAAGACTATAGTACAGTGGAACCCCGCTATAACGCGCCCCGCCATAACGCGAATTCGGATATAACGCGGTCATAGCATGGCTCCCGAAATTTCGTATATTCATTCACACATGGAGAAAAAAAAATTTGAGAAAAGTAAAAAAAAAAAAAAAAAAAACAAGAAATTAACCTCATTTTGGGCATGGGATTAATTGTGACTTAAAATAATATGATCGTGGCATGGTTCCTGAAATTTTAAATTCATTTACGTGTATTTTTATCGGACTGTGAAAATATTTGTTTAACGTACGAGAAATAGTGTGTAATACGTTTATTATAATTTGGTGGAAGAATTCGCGTATGACTTTTAATAATAAACGATCGGAACTTAACAATTTATTCAGGTTCTTTAAGTGATTTTGGAGAAGTGATCATGTATGAATTCTAAAATAATACGATATATAACGTACGAGAAATAGTGTGTACAACGCTTGGCTTCTGAAATTATCAATTTGAACAGGTTGTGGTGAAGCTCCGTATTCTACTCTAGAAGAGGAAACTGGTTTCATTAGGTTATTGAATTGTTAAGCCGAAGTAAACATTATCGGAAGTGTTACTTATTACTTATTTGTGATTGTCTTCCATGAATTCTGTATACAGTCGTTGCTCAAACAATAGCCGACATGGGCTTCTTATTTAACTGCAATCACAGCCAAGCAGCAGACAAAGCTGTGGTTGATACAAGAGTTGCACAATTTAATAAACATCAAAGGACGAACGCCGCCAACATGTATGCTGTGCTTGGTGGTGTGATCAAACAACAAGCAGTTGAAAGTAAATAATATCCACTTTGTTATCTGTAAATTAAAAGGGTATGAAATTGTACATCCGTTCAACTTAATTTTGTTTTATATAAAAAGTGATTCGTAACCATTGCAGGCCTTCATTACTTTGTTATCGAGCTTTATCTGTGTATGTTGTTTGCTTATATAAAAAATATTTTACTATTATGGAAAAGCAAGTTCAAAAACGCAAGTCGTTTTCTGCTAAAGAGAAACTGTATGCCCTAGAGCAAAGAAGCAAAACGTCATTGGATATATTTTTCAAGAAATGATGAAATTTAAATTTGGAACCACACTGACTTTGCACTTTGCGCAACGATTAATTTAGCAGTTTTCTGAAATAAAAGTTATTTGCACGCTGAAATCATGCGTTGATTGTTAATTATTCTTGCAGTTGTCGCATATGATAAAATTTTAGCTGTATGAAATTTGTACAGACACCGTATGTAGACCTGGGAATAGCTGCATGCAATGACCGTACGATATCAGACGGCAAGTAAATGGTTTCAATATTTTGTTCATCCTATATTTTACACGAATTCAGACTATTACAAAATTATTGAATATTTAAAATCTGTACGATTTTCAATGAAATTACATCCATTATGGATGAACTGCATGCCACGACGGCACGGTATCATACGATGTTGATACACTTTTCATGATATAGCGATAGTCTGGTATTATCGGTCAATCTGTATTATCGTTCAAACAAATAAAAATTAGTAAATGTTTTTAATGCACAGTAATAACCTATACATATATTAGCCATCGATTATTTTGAATATATCTTAATTAATGCATTCCAGTTAATATTCATCTGATGATAAGCCGACTTTTGATCATTGTACATGTATACACATATATGTTCTTGGAAAAAAAGTTAAATATTGTAAAACCCCGCATTAACGCGACCCCGCTTTTAACGCGATCCGATTTTATGGACCCCGATCATCGCGTTATAGTGGGGTTCCACTGTACCATGTTTTATAGCAAAAATGCATGGCATTTCATTGCCACAAAAAAATTAAAATGTAGTAGGAAAATACCATTTTGAGGAGGCTTTACCTTATTGAATAGTAGCGGTGATCTCACTCGTGATGAGCTTCCAAGTCTTTGAGGTGCTGTATATCAGTGTGATAATATGGACAGATCCTGATCACTTATTCCAGGTACATGGAATATGTCTTAATGAAACCTTGGTATCACTACCTGACTACTAGAGAGCTTCCAAACTAATCCAACTCTGCCAAATTGTTTCAGACACCAGGCTATACCTGAAACATAACATTTAGCTAAATCTTATCGAATAATAAGATGTAAATAAATGAATGTGCTAGATATAGAGATTTCAAAATGACATTAAGGTTGCAAGCACAGGGAAAAAATATTCAACTTGATGCAGTGACACTCAGAAATGTGAAGCAATGGGCTAACAAGCATTAAATAAAAATTCAACTTCATGCAGTGACACTCAGAAATGTGAAGCAATGGGCTAACAAGCATTAAATAAAAATTCAACTTCATGCAGTGACACTCAGAAATGTGAAGCAATGGGCTAACAAGCATTAAATAAAAATTCAACTTCATGCAGTGACACTCAGAAATGTGAAGCAATGGGCTAACAAGCATTAAATAAAAATTCAACTTCATGCAGTGACACTCAGAAATGTGAAGCAATGGGCTAACAAGCATGAAATAAATATTCAACTTCATGCAGTGACACTCAGAAATGTGAAGCAATGGGCTAACAAGCATTAAATAAAAATTCAACAAGTTACTGTTTTTAAAATCACTCTTAACTCGATGCAGTCTTCATGGCCATCCATTGTTCAATATTTGAACATAACACAAGTGTCATTTGCACTTCTAAGAGACTTGACAGTGAAATTAATATTTTCTCAGCATTACAAACTATCTCTTCATCTGCCCCAGTTCAGATGGAGTGTCAAGCATGCCGATCTGAAAAATGTTCTGAAACTGCAAATGGTAAGTTGTTCGTAGAAACAAAATAACATAAAAGTACTTGAGCTCTTGTGACCAATGGTCTGTCAATAATTGTTTGGACATGATAGTTTTTAGATAGAGCTCTTATTTGTGTGTATTATCCTGATGTTGGGTGGCATTGCTGTCTTGACATATCCTATACTCCAGAATAATTATGGTATTCACCGTATGTGCAAGAAAAATTGATCCTCCTTGCTGCTGTGCTTCATAAAGTGTAATTATCAGGGGTTTGGAAATTTAGTTTGGCTGGGATTCGCTTGCTTCGATAAAGGTTCATCCTTTCCAAAATCACAGCTTTCTCACTGTCATTGAAACCTTTTTTGCCCATCATGAGCTTGTGAACAATCTCTAACAAAAGATGGTTTAAACATTATCATTCAAGGCAGTGATGTGTAGTAATGTTTGTTCTTTAACAAGTACTTCTTTGATTTGCCTAACTTGAATTTGGTTGTTCCACTTGGTTTACTTTACCTGTCATCCAGATTAACTCTACCGCTCCGATGACCTAGTGGTAAAAGCGTCCATTGTGAAAGCAGGAGGTTGTGGGTTTGATCCCTGGCCAAATCATTCCAATGACTTACAAAAATGGTACTAACATCTGCCTCGCTTGACACTCAGCATTAAGAGGTTAGTGTTAGGACTGGTGGGCCTGGTGTCAGGATAATGTGACTGGGTGGGACATCATGCTATATGTTTATGGCATAATGCCCCAGTGAAAGATAAACTTTAAACTGCCACACTGCAGACATCATAGTGATATGACTGAAAATTTGTAAAAAGCTATGTTAAAAATCCTAATCACACACACACACACACAGAGAGATTAACTATAACACAGCCTTGCTCAAAAGCTTAACATCACCCTAATTGTTGTCAGCCAATTAATAGGCAATCTATGAAATGGTCATTGCTTATTTCTGACTGTTTTATGTTTTAAATGCCATGATGACAAATGAAAAATGTAAAATCTGCTTTGATGATAATTTTTCATGAGCACTAATTAGGAATTAACTGTTTAAACCTGTTTCAGTTTATGGATGTAAAATCATGGTGGTACAGAACGGTCTGCACCTTACTCTCTCTTCTTTTTTTTTTTATTTGCTAAGTTTACTGAAAATAGTTTTTCTAAAATATGACCTTGTCTGGGAGAGTTACAGTAGGGGAATTAACACAGATGATACGTTTTTTTGTTTGGACTTGAAATTTGTACTTTGTGACATCAATTAAAAGTATAAAAATGTGTATCTCATGAAAAATAGTGGATTTATGTATTTCTTGCCATTATGTGTACACAACTACAAACAATGTACACTATGAACTCTTGGTGTATTATGGGACATCTGGTCTGAGGTATGCTGTTTAAAATTGTATGTACATGTGTTAAACAAATGTAAATACAGTTTGGAAATTGCTGTCAGCAGTGTGATTGGTTTATTATATTTCATATAAATGATAATGTCTGAGGAATAATTTATTTCTGCATAATATAGAATTTTTTAAATAACATAATCACTTTATCCCAGTCACCATGGAGACCTAGCAAATCAGTTCAAGAGAGCCATAGTTTTAGAGTATAGAGTTTAATATAATTACAGATTATCCGTTTGGCCTTGCAAATAAATTCATGTAATCCATGGTGCTTGAACCAACTGTGTTTGGGCATGCAAGATTCTACTATCGATGTTTTCTACTGTCCATGTTTTCTACTGTTCATGTTTTCTACTGTGTTCATGTTTTCTACTGTCCATGTTTTCTACTGTTCATGTTTTCTACTGTTCATGTTTTCTACTGTTCATGTTTTCAGGAATTCAGTTTCAGTGGTTTCCATAATTACACACACGTTTTAACCTATTCTTGTTCAAAGCAATTGTTGCTAAATGTTTTGGTTGTAAAAGTAAGAAAAAGAATGGAAAAGAAAAGATCAGATTTGTGAATTGCCTTTGTGCCCTGGAACTTTGTTTGCTGATTGTCTATAATTATACAAATTAATTGAATACTTTTTCATTTCTACTTTTGTGTAATTTTTATACTTTTTCTCATGCAGGATATTCAGAGGCTGAGTCCAAAACATTCCACAGAGGCTGCACTGTTAGGTGAAAACAAGTCAAAAAATCGATGGGTCAATATTTTAGCATGTGAGTAACACTTACAAATTCTGTTAAGTCTCATTTGTTGTATGCAAACAATCACATGTATCTCAGTGGTGGCATACACAAGAAAACAAAACTATTCAACTAAGATGTTAGCTAAGACTTTCTGCCAGTGGGCAACATATTTGAATCCTGTCCAGATCTGGCCATTAAACTGGTTTTAGAGACTAAGTGCAAGGTAATTGTGTGTGTGTGTGTGTGTGTGTAAAATTAAAATAACTATAGTAGATCTCAGTTGTGCAAACATCTATGGGACCTAGAAACTTGTTTTAAGAAACCTATAGTTAGAGTTACACACACACACACACACACACACACACACAAGTACCATGCACTTAGTCTCTAAAACCAATTCAGTGGATGCATACCTGGATGGGATTCAAATCTGTTACCCAGAGTTAAGGATATTAAGCATAAATTCTTCATCAGTATAGTCTAAGATATCCAATCAGTATAGTCTAAGATATCCAGTGTTCAAGTAAGTGCAATTATACTGTATTACATTATATCAAAATGTGGGGATGACGTTACAATTTTATCAAGCTATTTTTTTGTGGTCTTTTATGGAGTATAATTAATTATTAAGTTTACTTACAGTTGGGCTGGGAAAGGATGCACTAGACTTCTTCTGATACAAGTTTTAAATGTGAGGACAGACCAAATGACAGTGTTAAGAGGTTGCAATTTATTTCTCATAAAATGGAGAGGAAGCTTGGATGAACATGAACATTACCATCTTCAAAGACATTTGTACAAACGTTTTAGTTGAAAGCTCTTGTGCATTCTAGTTGTCTGGATAGATCTGACCTAATACATGCTTATTTAGTTAATTAGTGTTTCTTTAGCTGTTTGCATACATGAATTAGAAAGGCATATTTGATTAATTGACTAGTGAACTAATTAGTGAGAAACAATACCAAAAAGTTGTAGTTTTCTGATAGTGAATGATAGTTTCTAATTCCTTTGTTATGGTAGCTTTACTTATGTTAGTCAATGCATGAGTGTTAATATCTAACATATCACTAATATATATATATATATGTTTTCTCCAGGACATGAAATTGTTCAGTCCCCTTGAATGTAATGAACTCCCTTTAAAAATAAAACACAAAAATATTGCAGTTGATTTGCCATACTAAATCATGTAAGATTCATTAATATTTATGAAACTCTAATCTTGCTATTTAACACATTTTACTATATTTAGTGTTCTAAAATGGCAGACATGCAGTTTGGGGGATTATGTGCTAATGTCACAGTGGTTGTGTGCAGTGCTAATGTATACAGTGTTGTGTACTTTCATTACATACATTCATTGAAACATACTATAAGGAATAAGATAATGTTCTCACATACAAACTGCCCCATAGATAATGAAAATTCACCCAGCCACCCCACATTCCCATGAACATGCCAGAGGAGAAATTCTCCGTTTTGAAATTCCTGGAGAAATCACTGTAAATGTTTACTATATTTATTAGTGTGTGTTATCTAACATGCTAGATAATTTTTGCAATGTTCTTTTTTTTTTCAGTAATAGTGATAAAATTTATATATTATCTATTCCAAAATCTTCACTTGGTTGATTTTAATTTCGTTAGTATTATGGGCATCAGTTTTTTGTTTTTTTTCTCTAAAACGTGTACAACCTAGTTTAAGTAAATTTCTTTTGTATATTTAGACATAGTACTTTTATAAAACCATAAATAAAATAAATTATGAGTTTTCATGACTGTAAACAGAAAATTAATTTTAAAAAAAAACATTTCTTTACTTTGACTGCTGCCATCATCATTTTGAATAGTTTAACAGTAAAAACCTGAATGTAGTGTATACTTATCTTTATTAACTACCACCCTTAATTAACATGATAAACTGTTGTACTAAATTATATCCCTTTGTACCGAAAAGGTTTGGAGGACACGAAAACATTCTTAAGCTCAAGCACAGTGTCAGTTACAAATGCTGGCTTTTCATTGGCTAATGTCCATGCTTTTGCCAATCAGATGTCCAGGTTTTGAGTGTAAGTTATGTTTGAGCATAGGAATCTTTTTATAACTTAAGCATCAGTGTCAGTGACACAACAGGTTCCATAAATCTAGAACTTAATTTGGGGGGGGGGTATTGTACATCCTTTTGATAATGGGGCAAATTTCAAAATATAGAGAGGATTTGATGAAAATTGAAGGAAGGGGTTTGCAAATATGATAAATGATTTTGCATATTTTTGTGGATTTACAGCATGTTTGCTTAGAAGTTAGCATGAATCTCACAACCATGCATCCTAGAATAGACCATAGACAGATTTTAATGTATTTCTCACCCATATATAGCATATTAAGGGTAGTAGACAATGCAAATCTTTTTGTATACTCCATCACAGTAACACCAGTAAAACAAACTAAAGACCACTGTGCTTCTTGTATAATTTATGCATTTGATTAAAAACAAAAGTGCACTTATCTAGTAGATAAACACAATCATAAAAAACAACATATAGAACACTGTTTTAGAAAAATGATCTCTCAGCTAGAAGCTGAAAGCAGTTTTAAGTTCACTAGTGCAAAATTGACTTCGAATTCACTGATCTTTACCGTATAGTTAAACGAAAATGTTATACAGTCTACACAATTAAATTTGTCATCTCTGCTATATTCAAGACTTGGTTGTGGTTTATTTACTCTTACATGAATTTGATTTACTTTATGATTTTGTATTATTATTAATATTATTATTATTATTATTATTATAAATTATTTTATTATTATTATTATTATTATTATTATTATTATTATTTCAGGAGAACCCTGCTATAATAAGTACATTGGTTGCTGCTAGAAAAATAATTTTTTTTATGACCCTGTGTATAAACCATTATTAAGTGGGAATATCAAAATGCCAGTCCAACATATAGTAACTATTTTATCTCATGCCTATTTATAGAACATGTACATATATATAAACCCGTGCTCAGTGAAAATGAATAATTGCTGTGCTTTCCAAAATCTAACTGATTTTTAAAAATGTTTATCGACTTGTCTTATGATTTGAGTAACGTTAGAAAATTTTAGATTTTAATATGATCATAATCTGGAGTCATGACTCAGCCGTGGTAATGAAACACATTATGGCTGGGTTCCCATGTATTATAAATTTGTATTGTGTTCTTTTGTTTTTGTTTATGTTGATTGTATTCATTTGCATTTTGTCCTTGTCCTGTTTTGTTAAAGTTGACCACAGTCGTGTGAAGTTGCAGCTACTAGATGAAGATGACCCAACATCAGATTACATAAATGCTAATTTTATCCCTGTAAGTCTGCTTACTTAACCCTACTAATGATGACATAATCCACAAACAGTGCTTATTTATCCTTCCTGGTTGCACTTTTACTTATGGAGCCTGCTTACCTACACTGCTAGTAGTGTTTTGCATGCTTTCTTGTGCAAATAGACTTTGCTAACTGCACCAAGTTCCTGGCAGTCTACCTCATATATACTATCTTATAAGTTAAGTCTATTTACAGAGTGTATAGATGCAGACCTGACATTGCATTATGCACCATTAGAACTGGGTCTATGCGGTTTGTTAGGAGTAATCAGTAGAACAAACAAGATAGACACTGATTTGCCAGCGAACTATGTGATGGCAGATCAAGTTCCATGTTGTTTTGAACTTATAAACAGATAAATATAGTATTTATACACAGCTATAATTCTGATTGAGGGAATGTAATATTTACCCAGACTGAAAGAGTGGAATCATATCTAACTTGATTGAGGGAGTGGAATCATATTTCAGTGATTGTTGTTGTTGTTTTTGTAGGGTTTAACACCATTTTTCAGCACAAGATAGGCAATACATGGTGGCAAGTATAACTGGTGGAGGAAGAATGCTAGAAAACCCCGGGAAGAATCACCTACCTAATTGCCTAATTGTCGGCTAATTGCCGACTTTCTCATGTACCCACATTAACCGAGCCTGGCGCTCGAACCCAAGCAGACAGAGGTGAGATGGCAGTGATTCAGAACAGTGAGTGCTTCAGACCACTCTGCCACTCAGGACCCTTATTTAAGTGATTGAAGGAATATTACCGTATATACTCGCGTAAAAGCCGACCCCCCCCCCATCTGAATCGGTAAAACTGTTATAAAGTGCATGACCCGCGTATAAGCCGACCCATAATTTCTAGACTACCTGTACATCACAAGATGCACAAAGTGAGTTCTGAATACGTTTATTTAGGCAAATCACATTATTAAATAAAATGAAAGTAAGAAAGCTAATTTATATGTTGAAATAAAAACAATTCTAAAGTGTTCAGTCTTAATGGAAATTTAATTAATCCTCATTCTAAAATCATGAACTATAAAAGTTCAATCACTTTTAGAATCCTTTAAAATCGGGCTCTGTATCAGACTCACCAAACAGTTTACGAAACCTGGCTTCTGTTACAGGCGTGCTTTCATCATATACGTCGTCATTGTCATCATGGTCTTAAAACGAGAGCACCAGCCGGCAGATGCAACAAATTTTGAATCTGCCAACTTATATTTATTATTTTGCACCATCTGCATAGCACATAGACGAATTGCCGCCAATCACAGACTTGCTTCCCATTCACAAAAACTCGCGTGCTGCAGCACAGTTATTTGCTTCTACATAATCAATAACGTTAAGTTTGAATGCTTCATCACACGCAAAAGGCTTTCTTTTACTTTCTATACTGCTATGTTATCCGATTGAATTGAATATAAGCTTCTAAAGAGATTAAACTGAAATAATTTCTTATAGTGGTAGTGAAATATTTATATACCTTATCCTGTAATTATTTCCACAGTTAATTATCAATTTGTATTTGATAATTATTTATCATTGTTGTTTATTTGTGTGTTTTTTAAACTACCGGTAGTGTGATTTAATTGATCAAAATATGACTGGTTTCAGCTTAGACATTATTCAAGTATTGTGACAGTTTATAACTTTGAGCAGAAACCATGTCCACTACCATATCTCAGTAATGATACATCTGAGAGTCTGCATATTTTAGTAAAGTCATTGGCATTGTGCAAAAAAAAAACAACCTATTATCCCTGAGGCATTTACCACAGATTAAGCATATGGTAGCTATTGTGCAACATTCTACCGTTGAGAAACCACTTTGCTTTACAAACAACCAATCAACAGTAGTATATAAACTGTGGCTGCCTATTATGTCTAAAACACCTATCAGAGAAATCCAACAAATTTTATTGTTTTACAATTATTCACGCTGACTCGTATATTGCAGTGTTATTTACCCTTCCTAAGCATGCGCACAACAAACCCCTATGGAGCCTCTCGCAATTGTTTCTTTAAGACTATCGTACATGTATTTCTACTCTCAATCAAAATGTTTGTTGTATATACCTTCAGTATCGTAATTCTTTTATTTCTTTTTACGTAGATTCTTTTCATATTTACACTGAAAAAGGCTAGTGTGCATTTCTACGAAACCGTAGAGTTTAATTATTACTGATTAGCTGAGGGTTAAATACTTGAATAGAGATTAATATGGCGGTTCTTTTGGAAAATACACGCATTTCCGTAGTTAAAATAACACGTATACCTTCAGTATCATAATTCTTTTATTTTTTTACGTAGATTATTTTCATATTTACACTGAAATAAACTAGCGTGCATTTCTACGAAACCATAGAGTTTAATGATTACTGATTAGCTGAGGGTTAAATACTTGAATAGAGATTACTAATATGGCAGTTCGTTTGGAAAAGACACGTATTTACGTGGTTCAAATAACATGTATGACTGTATTTTCTGGTGGATGGACATTTGTCAAATAGATGTCAAGTATTTTAAAACATGTTTTTCATTCTATATCCTACCACTTATGTTAGAAAAAATATTTGTTTTACTTCACGACAGGACAAATCTTATCAGCCATGTGGCATCATTAGGCATGTGATCTCATATTCGGCGATCAACGGAAACAATAAATACTGGAAATCGAAGGGGAAAAGGATTATAAATTTCAGATTTGGAACTTGACCCGCCGATAAGCCGACCCCCTTCTTCCAGGCCTTATTTTTTTTCCTAAATTTCTCGGCTTATACGCGAGTATATACGGTATATCTACATTGACTGAGGGAGTGTTATCATATCTACATTGAGTATAATATCTAAGCTGATTGAGATAGTGATTAAGTGAATGTAATCATATTTATTTACACTGATTGAAGGAGTATAGTTAAATTTACACTGATTGAAGTAGTGGAGTCATATGGGCACTGATTCAAGGAGTGGAGTAATGTATACACTGATTGAGTTGTAGTTACACTGATTCAAGGAGTGAAATCATATTTACACTGATTGAAGGAGTGTAGTTGTATGCACACCGATGGAGTGGAGTCATATTTTCAATGATTGAAGGAGTGGAGTCATGTAAACTGAAAGGAGTGAAGTCATATTTACACTGATTGAAGGAGTGGAGTTGTATGTACACTGATGGAGTGGAGTCATATTTTCAATGATTGAAGGAGTGGAGTCATGTAAACTGAAAGGAGTGAAGTCATATTTACACTGATTGAAGGAGTGGAGTTGTATGTACACTGATGGAGTGGAGTCATATTTTCAATGATTGAAGGAGTGGAGTCATATTTACACTGAGGGAGTGGAGTAGTATTTACACTGTTTGAAGGACTGGAGTCACATGTGCATGGATTGAGATAGAATAATCATGTTTGGTATGACATTTTATGAGGAGTAGATGGCAATGAATGGAATAGCTTCTAGTTCTAAGTGCATCTCTGTGTATGGAGGGGGGTGAAGGTAGGGGTTGTAGGGGATCAAAAAGAAGAAAGGAAAAATAATTGTGATAGCTGCCATTAAAATATTCATAACTTCAACTTAAAGAACTTGCACACTTATTTAGTACAGTAGAGCTTTGAACAAGATCTTTTTTAACTGCACATGCAGTCCAATTTTAGCTTGTAAAGAACTAGAATACTCTCCCTATCTTTAGGAAATATGACAAACTCAAGTACCCTTTATAGATTGTCATTTTAAGATCATTGCTAAGTGCAAGATGCATGTTTTTATTTATTGACTAAGTTTAACTATTATTGGCTTAAGTTTATGTAATAGAGAACTGTACACTACCCATGCATTGATGTCAGTGTTCACACAGATAAAAGCATGAATCCCAACAATTCTTTCTTCCAAGATCATAGACAACAGTTTGGAATGGGTTTCACCTACCCCTTTGGGAGGGGGCTGAGTGCTAATGTGGTACATAAACATATGTTAGTTGCACATTCTTGGTTATATTTAGTTAGGTTGTTTTGTACACTGTGTACATGTTTATGCTTGAAGCCACATAATTTGATGAAGGGAGTACAGCTTAATTAGTACTACACCTGCTAACAAAAGTTGGTACACCTTAATAAGTACTATACTCGCTAACAAAAGTTGGTCACAGTGACAATATTTCATGCTTCAGTGACTTATGTATATTGAGTATTAGGTCTATTTCTCAAGCTTTGTTAATGGTTAAATTATAAAACTAGATGATTTTATGTTTCTCTATTATTACTCCACTCTTGCAGCAAAAGAAGGTCAGTGTATTCTACAAATCCCATTTTACTGGTTCAGTTTTGGTGCTTAAATCAAAGCCATATTGGTTTATTTTAATGCATACAGTTTCACCCAGAATCATGAAACTTGGTGAGAGGATGCATCATGATAAGAACTAAGCTCTCATCTTAATGTAGGTCACTATGGTCTATATTTCACACTTCACTAACTTTTCTTCAATTTTATTTTTTTATCATTCATGCTTAAATCATTAAACTAGATAAATGTATATGCATCCCATAGTACCACATCCCATATCCAAACAAGATCACTGTGACTTACATTTTGATATTTTGGGGGGAGTACATTAAGTTTTTGTATTTTACTTATGAGCATATAGATATTTGGCATGTTCTATAGATACCATCCTGTCTAGAATCATGAATCTTGGTGACTGGCTTGATCTTGATGAATGTTGCTCATTTCAGTAATAGGTCATTTTGACCTATTTTATGCTTCACTGACTTGCATTAATTTGCTTGAATTTTATATAGTGTTGTGACCAATGAGGAGAAACGAAATCTCTAGAGACCATTATTTTTGATAGAAGGAGTAGTTTTTCAAGATAAGTTCTACTGTATTATCATGTATACATAGAATCATGAAGATTTTGAGTGGATGCATCATGACAAGTTTATATTCTTGCTGAAAAAGGAGGTATATGTAGCCTATATTTTATTGGCTTTTTATAAACTTTGTGTTAAAGGTCCATTTGTTGGGTGTTTATGTTCCAGTCATGAAACTTGATAACTGGATAAATCTCTTTTGCTACATTGCCCTTGCAGTCAAAGATCATTGTGACCTATATCTGAAGCTTCACTGACACATAGATTCATCCAACATTTGATATGTATTCATCTTGAACTAATCATAAAGTTCCTTCTGACAGTTGCCATTGGATATAGGAATAATAAATATATGTATTCATTGGTAAATTTTGCAAAATATTGATATATTTTATATTGTAATAAGATACCGTTAGCAAATTAACTGTATTGTGCATGTGAAGGAGCATGGAAGTTAAATGAAAGGATTGCATGCTGTTCATGTCTGGCCACAGTTGTAGTGGCTAACCAAGGTAATTATTGATGCATGAAATATGCATGTACAACTGGTTGTCACTTGGGTGTTTCTCTTAGCCCTGATTTTCACCTGGTCAAATTTGACCTCTAGATATGTGCAATGATACAGCTTGCCAAATAGATTTGAAGATCAACAATTTGAACATATCAAAAGGAAAACAACCTTAATCTCTGGTTTTTATTAACTACTTTGTTTAACTCGTCTTTAATACAATAAAATGATTATCTTTTATGCCCTGTCAAATTAAAGGGGCTTGTATCGTTGCTTACAATTCACCTCTCGTACATGTACAATATAATGACTCCAAGGGCGGACACTTTTTTCCTTTCTTGTGTGACCTATTTAAGAATAAATGCTGATATTTCAAGCTACATTTTGCATAGCGTAATAAATTTGGTACAGATACTTAGTTCAGGCATTTTATTTTGAATGTGTATCCAAAATTTGGCTTTTTATAATACCTTTAAGGAATGCCAGACCATTTTCCCACACAAATACTCGACATGGCCATGACTGCACCTGCTTAATATGCAAGAACAACATCCTGAATGGAATACTGCTGTTTCATTGGCCAATTGAAAATAAGTTATAAATAAATGCAGGACGTCATTTTCTTTTAACCAATGAGATGGCAGTATTCCATTCAGTAAGATTTGGTGTGATACAGACCTAATTTTGCCACCTACTGTCCTTAACTAATTAGTGTCATCTTGATTGGGTTACAGAGTATACACATAAGTGGCATCACTGATTTGTATAGTCACTTATAGATTATACAGATATATACAGATAACGTTTATTGTAAATGTTGGCACTTACCAAGTGCCCCTTCTGCCATCCTTTTCATGTGCCCCTGAGTTACTGTGTCAATCACTTGATTAAAAAACATTCTGCCCTTAATTATTCTCAATGCCCTTTTTTATTGCTTATTAAAATATAATAATAAATGGGAAAATATTGAATTACTTTTGCTAGACATAAATATATGCCATAGTAATATTTATCAACAATGGCTTTTATGACAGATTTTAAATGTTCGGAGTTATTCTGACAGATATCATGCATACATGTGAACCTCCCTGGATTGTAGGGTTTTCCTCCATAGATGAGGAATGCCTCATGCCCTCTCATTGCTCACTGAATTCTCCAGTGTATGGAAAATTATTATTGATACGTTTTAATTTTTGCATTTTGTTTTCACACCTTGCTTCCATTGCTAGAGATTTATTGTAATACTACCAGTGATCATGTGAATGTAAACTGGCTTATGCAGGTCAAGACAATATAACTGCTAATTTCACGAAAAAAATCAATTAACATCCCTTTGATTTTGTTAGTAGTGTCAGTTGGATTCACATTTTGATGTTATTGAAAGGATCTGTGTGATCAGATATTAGGCTAAAAGGAATAAAGAGATTAATTGATTATGGTTGGATTATTATCAGTCAGCATAAAACAGGATCAGTTTAGCATTAGTATCTTAAGTTTTTTGAGTTGCATAAGCATACATAATCTCCTAATGCTAATATGCCAAAGTTTAAGTCCCCAAAATATTGCACAAAATTTTGCATTCAATGGAAAGGGGAACATTACTGGTTGGAATCAGATTCAAAGGACATGAATGTGCATTTTATACTTACCATAAAGCTCATTTTAAAATCTGCTATGTGCAGAGATTGACATTACACATCATGCAGCATATTAAATGCAACAAAAGATATGCCATCACTGAAATCCATCAAATATGCGTAAAGATGTACATACTAAGAAACCGTTTGCCAAACTTTTGGCTGAAAATAATCTCATGTTAATGGCAGCAGATCAATTTTTTTCCAGATCCAGTTAAAATAATGTTTCCTGACCCAGAAATCATACAAAAGTTCTCATATAAAATAAAGAAACCTATTTACACAGTGAACCAAGATTTTGGTTCTCATTGGGATAAAAAGTCAAAGACATTTGCCTCAATGAAAGATTCACCATTCTTGTATAAATCCTCTCTTATCTGAAGTCAAATCTCCTAATTTATGCTGACGTCTCTGTTCTTTTACATGTATGATCATGTAATTTTGGGATAGGAAACTGGTACTCTTTTGGACTAGTGGTCCAAACCTCATATTTTTGAAAGGATTTAAGCAAACATTTCAAATTTAGGTGCAGTGCCTCAAAATCAGAAATGATGTTTAGGGTGTGTTCTGTCTTGAAAATTTGGCAGTTCAATAGAGAGAATGAAGTTAAAGTACTGAACTAAAATTATATGGCAACTGGTAAATGTCCTTTCCAGCATTATGTTAAAAGAACTGGATGATGCTGGCAAAATGACATGTGCCATTAAGGTAAAAAATGTTCTAGTCTCTTTTAGTTTTTGCTGTGCATGGCTGGAGTAAGAAATGAGCGACATAAACAGTCTTCTAACTTTGTTCATACAGTGTTTTTCTGATGCCTTGTTACAGATCAGGTCAAATAAAATAAGTACAAAATATGTTTATTATTGTTAGTAAAAGTCATTGTGAATATTGAGAAATATTTAACGCTGGATGGTTGTTCATTTTCAGAAAAGCTTTTGCATCTTTTCAATGTTCTAAGCATGGTTCAATGATTGAATGAGGAAAACACACAAAAAATTGATCAAAATGTACCAAGTTTGTTTGTTTTTTATGGTTTATCACCATTTTTCAGCACAAGATAGGCTATACATGGCAGCCAGTATTAATGGTGGGGTAAGAACCCGGAAAGAACCACCGACCCACGAGAAGCTACTGTCAATCTTTCTCACATATCCACATACCCCGGTAGGCTGAATCTGAGACTTGAACCCATGCAGACAGAGGTGAGATGGCAGTTATCCATAATGGATAGTGCTTTAGACCACTTGGCCACTTGGGGCCCCTAAATGTGCCAAGAATACAGGGCCAGATGTGCCATTGCTTTTCGCGTTTGTTACGTTTCAATAGTTAGCTGACCTGATCTGCAGGTCTTTATATAACCAGGAGACAAGCAGATATGTTATCTCAAGATGACTACCATTTTATTTTTTTCCAAATTTTTTTATAAAAGAGAGGAAATGTGAGTTTCATGGCATTCATAAATTCTCACCTGTCTGATATCATTGCTATATAGGTGTAAAATAGTTACTTATACATGCATGTGTTTTGCACTTCTTGCTGTAGGTTTTCGACACAAGCCAAAAGGCAACAATCTGCTACACTCTTTTTTTTCCCCTTTGGTTACCTGTGCCAAGACTTTCAAGTTTTTCATGAATATGCATAAACATGCCTGGCCTATGATTTTCACCTTTGTGACCCAGCATGACCTTTCCTGATATTTGAATGACATAATCAAAAGTTTCTCTTCCAAACACATGCTTATTAGTCAGTGGAATGGGCATTTTCATTGTAGTATAGAAGATTGCTAATTTGTTTTGATGATGTAGTTTTTGTTTAAGCATACTGATGAAAGCAAAACAATAGACAGCAAAACAATAGACAGCAAAACAATAGACAAAAAAACAACAGACAGCCACATTTAATAATGGGCCCATTGTAGCAGATTGTCGCCGGTGCTTTACAAAAATGGCTGTAGGTCTTTGAGTGTACAATTTTTTGTTTGTGTGTATATTTGTAATCTTTTCATGTTTGTTTTGATTATTCTATTTATCACTGCCTTGATTTTATTCAGTGTACATGAAGCATGAAATGTATTAACTTAAGGTCAAGCTCACAAGGATGCATGTAGTAAGATAGATCAAGATCACAAGGATGCATGTAGTAAGATAGATCAAGATCACAAGGATGCATATAGTAAGATAGATCAAGATCTCAAGGATGCACTCAGTAAGATAGATGTATTTTAAAAGCAATAGTTTCATTTGATGTCTAGAAATGTTGACAAAATCGAATCTCCGTCTCAAAGCTAAATGACATAAACTGCTAATCACCTACACTTGACAAGTTTTATTTTAACAAGAATTTTTAATTATGATTGTCTTTTGCAATTACAATGCAGGAATATTACATTTATTTAAAATTCAGATTTTCTTAATTGTGAATATATGTATAAATGACAAGTGAATTCCCTTTGTAACTGAGAAACTTCACTAAAGTGGTTCATATAATCAGGTTTGGTTGTACATGTATTCATGAGAGGTGGCGTGGATCATATTTCCTTCCATTTGACTTGTTACCACCATAATTCTCACACAGGTCCATGCTTTGTGATAAGTTGATTGCATACTTTTAAATTTTTTAGGCTAACTTATAAAAGAAACTTGTCTCATGATAAAATTAGTTCCATTTTTCTTATTCATCCAGCATAATGTGAAGTGTATTACATTATGATGTTGAACATCCATGTGTACATTCATCTGTGTTATCAGTTTTATTTCTGCTTGTTAACTTGAGTTCTTCACCATCTACTATTAACAAACTCTATATATGGCTTGCACCTAGGGTAAGAAAGATCTTGTCAATTTAGGGGTCAAAGGTCAAGATCACTGTGACTCCAAGTATAAACAACATAATAACATTATTTCTGCTTTCCATATCCACAGAGGCGTAGCTGGGGGGGGACAGAGGGGGACATGTCCCCGGGCACCAAACTAGTGAGGGTGCCAACATGGGCTTTGAAATAGATTGTATGTGGAATTTAATAGGTTGTATGTGAAATCTTTAGTGCAGAGTTTTTTTGGGGGGGAGGCGTAAAAATGAATCTTGTCCCCGGGCTCAAAATACTCTAGCTACGCCTCTGCATATCCATTTCAAACTTTGTGGATGGCTTGCACTTGTAAAAAAGTGGAAGACTATTGATTTTGTGGTCAATTAAACACGCGATGAGTATGTAAGGTGTCATACATACACTTTACTATTGTTTATAAAATTCTTGAATGTGAGACCTCTAGTCATTTGATACAAATACAATGGTCCCTCATTATTACACTATAAAACTCCTCACTATACTGTTATTCTTTTGTAAGGCAGATATGGCCGTTGGTCCAATTAAATTGGGTAAATTTTGTTGTATTTTTGTTACTTAATTTATTTTCTTATTTTTAAACTCTAATGAGAACATATCATAATGAGGTTTCATGTTGTTAAAAATCTCATTGTTTTTTCTTTAGTATTGCACACTCATTTGACATTCTTATTGGAACATGCCTGTAATGTGGACTCGGATTTAATATGTTCAGTTGTATGGATGCCATGTACTGCAGGATTTTTAACCAGCCAGCTAATGTTACAGTGTACTATTAGTTTACCATTGTTTGTCAAGGTTGACTGGTTTCCCGTTGACAACTTAAGCTCTTGTAATCAAAATTCAGTATAATAATTCAGTATAGTAATTTAAATGCATTTGTTCCTTCCAAGTTCAAGTTCACTTATTAAATATAGATTTTGCCAATGTATTTCATTTCTAAATGGTAGTTTAAGTCCTGTTAACACTTTTCAGCATAAATTTATGCATCTGTGGATATCCCTAGAAAGAATCCTTTTGATATTGCAGGTCGGTCCAAGATCCAGTTTGTTGTCACTAAAAAGATTTGACAGTTGTGTTTCATTACTCAGGCAATAACTTAATCATTTACATATTGCATTTATATGAAACTTTGTACATGTCTTCCCCTCTTAGAAAGATTTTTATTGCAGTGGTAAGGATACCTTAATTGTCAAGGTCACTAGTTTTTAATTTTAATGATATTTGATATTTATGTTATAATGCTTTTATCTATAAATTTAAATTTAAGTTTATATTATGTATTGAAATTTGGTTGCTTGAAAATCACTTGCAGTTTCATTTCTGGAGAATACCTACATCTTTATAACTTATTTCAAGGAAAGCTAGTACATATATGTTCCTTTGTCTGAGAAAAAACCTGTATAACTCATTTCTTTGGATCGTTTTGCTAAGAAACAAATCGTGATTGGGTGAAAATATATCTCAGCACACTATTAAAACTGTTAGTGCATGACTTTTACACATACACAGATGATACTGCCGTAAATACATTCCAATAACAAACCCTATATTGGCTGGTTATCAAGTGCTATTTGGAGTACTCCTGTTTCAATATCAGTAATCCCATACCTGTTGCAATTGCGTATCCGGTACTTTTCTGGATGGAAAATAAATCCTGTGATGAGAATTTATCCTTCTATTTGGGTGAATACAATTGAAGAACATCCCTGGGGTACCCATATGTACTGAATTTCATTTTTTTGTCAGTTCATATGGCCATAATGTCTAACTTTGGTGGGTTAACAAGCAAAATTACTTTATCTCTTGTGTACATATTCTTTGTAAATGTTGTTACTTCCTGTATGCATTGTATATGGCCTTGCATTTTCTTCTTTCTTTTTTTTTTCCCACTTCACTGATCATTAAAGGTTCTAATCTGGTTGTGCATTTTTGTAGCTAGGGTAAGTAATTTATTTCATTTTCATTGCATAAATTGATATCTACAGACATTGCATAAATTGATATCTACAGACATTGCATAAATTGATATCTACAGACATTGCATAAATTGATATCTACAGACATTGCATAAATTGATATCTACAGACATTGCATAAATTGATATTTACAGACGTGCCTTGGTTTGTATTATTATTATTATTCATTACAAATACACATTACCTATAATGTGCTATTCTTATACATAATCAAGCCTGTTGCACGCAACTTTATATGTTCAATATTGCACACTTGGTTATCAAACACAGGTTTTCTTTAAAAATTACTTTCTTTGTAATTTTTTAATACTGAGCATAGTGGTTTCTTTTTGGGGCAGTTAAAGATTGAAACACCAAAGTTATGATATTAGCATTACCTAGTTTTCACTTTTAGAAGATTTTTTCCCCATTTAATTTTCTTTGACAGGAATAATGTCAAAGCAAGGTGTGGGTTGCTCTCTCTGAGACAGGTATCTCAGAGGCCTATATTGTATTGGCTACAAGAGGACACAATGTTGTCCCTTCCGCATCCTATGGTTAGACGAGGTCTGGTGATCTTGCTGAGCATATCTCTTTAAAACAAGAAGGGAGGTTCCTTACTCATCTTCAGAATTTTCAACGTTCTTATTCTCAGAGTTGCTTGTTTCTCAGAGAAAGATTACCCAGGTCTCTTTGGGTAAGTGATCCCCTGGGGGGGGGGCTATCAGCGGATGGTGAGAAAGGAACAGCAACTACTCTTTTCCACTAGGTATTAGGACAAAGAGCAAGTGTAACCCTGCCATTCAAGATAGAGACCACAGCCATCAGAAATGCTATAAGACCTGGCAAATGGACAGTCTTCATTAATCAGTTAATCTTTTGAGAGCATACTATCACATCCCTATTTTTCCTGTAAACAGGAAGTACCTTCAGTCTTGATTGGATGGGGAAGTCTTTCAACCTCGCTGAGAGACCTGAAGCTTTTATCAGGGTTATGAGAGTAATTGCAACTGATTTAAGGTCACTGTATATCCAAATCCTCCAACATTTTAAACATGGGTTGATCCACAATGGCCAGCTAGGATCTCTCAACCAAGATATGTCTTTCTGTTGGTCCATAGTGACCATGCTGGGCCTTCTGCGAAACTGAGAAATCAGAACTCACACTATCAAAAGATTTTTTAAAGTTTTTTTCTCCAACAGGAAACAAGACCATGTCCCTCAGAACACAGTAGGTAATAACCTGTCCCTGTTGGAGATCCTCTGAGTAAAGACCATTTATTTTATGTTCTCTGATGGGGACCTTGAATTTTGCATTGATCCTGACTCCCCTAGGCAGACTACACTTGCATCTCCTCTAGTTTCTTTTTTTGCCCTCCACATCAACAATATAGAAATGAGTGAATTTTTCTGAGGCATTTAGGATGTATCTACCAAATAAGACCATTACATAACCACATCTTGATTGGTTATGTAATGGTCTCCTCTTACTACACATCACTGTTTTGTGTATTTCTTTTGACAATGAGGCACATATTCAACCTCTCTCCACAAAGAGGTTTGTAACCTCATTCACTGGGCAAAAGGAATTACCTTCCAAGTTTGCAATATTCACAGTAGAAAGAATATGTTGGTGGACAGTCTGTCAAGGAAAGGGAAGATAGTTCTCGCAGAATGTTCACTTCCCATTCCAACTTTGAGTGTCGACTTGTTTACCACCAAGCTAAGCAACAAATTAAAATAAACTCTTCTTTCATCTTTCCCTAGATCCTGACCTGGTTGGCCATAAAGTAGAATTATCTGCTCATGTATTCCTTCCACCTGTCAGGATGATCCTGCAGGTTCTAGCCAAAGTCAGGCACTCCACTATTCAGCAGATTTTCATTGCCCTTCCTTGGCTCCAGTCATAATGGTTCAGTGATCTTCTCAAGTGGCCTTGTGGTTAGAGCATCCGCTGCAGAAGTGGGAGGTCGTGGGATCAATCCCAGATACCAGTGCAGAGACCAGTGTTTAACTCGCAATTGACTAAATGGAATATTTATTGTGTTTTGTGGACTCTTAATAAACCCATTATCAGACTGAAAATTCCTTTAATAACCTTACCCTTAAGATGGTTTTCTTGCTCTCATTAACATCTGTGAAATAAAGAGCAAGCTTAGTGCCCAGGGCTGCATCAGATTCAATGGAAATTATGAGTTGGTTCTCTTCTTTGACAACCAGGTTTTGTTAGCAAGATAAAAGAAACAGCTAGCGTCAGTTGCTCAACTCCCAAATGATATCCTAAGCCAAATCTGTACTGGGGATGATCAGAATAGATGTTTATTTCCAGATAGGGCTTTATATTTCTTTTTGATTGCTGCTAAAGGGATAAGAAAGGGTTGGATGAATCTCTTCCTCCCTATTAAAGGTTCAACTGATATTTCATCTTCTACCATTTCTAGCTGTATTGCATTGACTATGAGTATTTCAATGATAAGGACGTGTCTTGCATGAAAATGAATGTCCGTTATCAGTGCTGTCTAACATTTTTGACAGCATGGGCGACAGCAGAAAACTTAAAAGCAGCGACTATCAAAATTATTCACATTTTCTTACCTGGTTAAGAAGATAAAGTATGAAAGTAGGCCATGGACTTCTTTTACATAAATGCACAAAACAATTGCTTGAGCTCAGGTGGGCCATTTAAAATCAGCCTACATGTTAGTAGTGCCATTATGTTCAAACCATTGCTTTTTAATGAGCTAATCTAACTCGGTTTGTCTTGGAGGATATGATGAAAGCTATGTTCTGACTCTCACAAAACTTTCTCCTTTTACTTTCACTCATTATCTCACTAAAGCAAAGGTATTTGCTTCATGGGTTCAATCGGTGTCACTCTGAAAGTAGCCCATGCAGATTCCATCCCACATTATTCTATTGTTCATTAAGGGTGAGTATTCCTTGTGTTTGTTTTTATTTACCAGTTCTGGGATCATTAGCCTCAGATATGGTATTACTGATATTAAAATGAAAAGGGGGGGGGGTAAGACTAATTTAAATTATGCAATACTTACCTATACTGATGTCCAAGCTTACTAATATCCCACTAAGTTAAACTGTGCCATAAAAATGAATAAAGGGCATAATGAATTAGCAGTGTGTCCAATGAGTGTCAATTTAGTGTTTTGGAACTTGTTTTACTTTCATTGGATAATTTATTTTTGTCATATGGTAGGGGTATTTTCCATCCAGAAAAATACCAGCTGTGCAATAGGAACAGGTAAGTATTACATCCCACCTCACCCAAAAAATGACATTTTTATGATATGCCTGCCATAAGGCAGAATGTACTATGTTATAATGTTGCCTGTCCATTCTGGTCTTTTACCAATTTTGACTCTACACAATAACTCAAGTTTTGCACCATGTATGATTATTAAACTTCATGGATGCCTTGCACCTTGCTGGGAAAGAATCCAATCAATTTGGGAGTCAACAAGGTCACTGATTCTAACTGAAAGAAGAAAAATGGTTTCTATACAATAATTCTACTGGTAGTCCTCTGCAATATGTAATAACTAAGCATTATGGATAGGTAGGTATTACATAACATTTGGTAAAAAAATAAATTAATTTATTTTGTAGTCAAAAAGTCAGAGGCTGAAATCACTGTTACTGAAATAAGAAACATGATTTCTATACAATAATTCAAGTTAGCAAAATTTGTAGACGACTTCCATTTGGGGTAAGAATAAACTAAAGATTTCAGACTTGAAAGGTATAATATCAAGGTCACAGAATAAAAATGAAAGAATAAAACAGTTTTAATGCAATAACTCAAGTTCTCCATCATCCATAGTTACCAGACTTTGTGTATTGTTTGCACTTGAGGTAAGGAAGACAGAAGTTAAAAGATCAAAGTCACTAAGAGTAAAATAGTTTTAGAAGTCTGTGCATAATGACATTAGTTGTATATCACATACCTAGCTTTATGGAGTTAAGGTGAAATAAAACTTATTGATATGGAGGTCAAAATGTCAAAGTTCAAGGTTTATGACCAAGAAAAATCACTGATTTCTACATACAAATTTAATTCTAGACACATGGTGGACATACAGTGTATTTTATTTTTAATTTTTTTGATAATATAGATTAACTTTCAATTCCAAAATTGTATATTTGTCAGTAAGACACCACCAGTATAACTAAACTTATATGAAACTAGCAAAGTACAAAATTTTATCTTGTATGTGTTAGAAATTCTCATATCTTGAAATTTATATCAATACACAGGACTTGAAACGTCAGCGAGTCTATATCGCTACACAGGGACCACTGCCTGGCACTATAGACGATTTCTGGAGGATGATATGGGAACATAAAGTCAGCACAATTGTCATGTTAACAAAATGTAAAGAAGGAAGCAGAGTAAGTTGTTAAGTGTAGAATAAAAATTTAAATTTCACAACTTTAGCCTTTGATGAAGTCTGTGAGGATTTTGATGGGGACTTACAGCATTACATAAAGGTACTTTGGAAGAAATTTGTATAAATTCAGATCAATCCATTTCATAAAATAGATGAACCCATTTTTCGTTGAGATTTTTTTACACATGACATCATCTTTTCTTATGTTAAAGATACTTAATATTCAGTCTCCTTGAACTCTAAAAGCGAGATCATGCGGGCAAGATAAGCTGTTTTTAAATAAAGAATCTAAACTAGGCAGTTTGATTTGAGAAAATAGGTTATGTGTTTACACATGGACTGTGATTGGTCAGATAAGTGGAGCATATTTATCTAACAATATATATCTAACAATGTCAAAAAAGATATAAATACCTTAATTCTTAATTGATCATGTGGTGAGAAGAAGGCTAAATTAATTAGGTTTAGTGTAATGCCTGTGGACATTGTTAGCTGATCAATCAAGTGTAAAGCTTTCATCTTGTAAGCCAATCAGATTCCAGTTGGGAGCAAAACATTGTTCATATTAATATCCTGTTAGTCAAAGAGGTTCCAGCATTTGTCTGTAGGAGCAACATTTGTCTGTAGTAGCTAACTTTGTAATAAACCTATGTACAATATACTTTATATTATAGTTGGAACTTGGCATTAGATTCTTTAATTGAAAGTCTCAATTTGGATTTTTTTTTACAGGTAAAGTGTGAGATGTACTGGCCTAATGAGCTTCACGAGGCTAAACAATATGGTGACATTGTTGTCAAACCAGTATCCATCTCAAATTTGGACAAGTTCGACATCAATGTCTTTGATGTCAGCATGGTAATGTTATTCATGTCACTGCAGTTACAGATTTTCGTTTTACATATTATTATATATCACCACAGATTGATTCTCATGAGATGTATACCATACATACCCACTTATAAGCTAAGTCTAACTGCAGACATCATAGATACTGATCAACAGTTGCATGATGCACTAGCAGATCAGGGCCTGTGTTATTTGTTCTACATATTATTCTTGCCAAAGTGCATAGACCAGGATATTCTGGAACATTATGGAACAGCAGATATGAGTCTATACAGCTTGCACATGAACTTATAAGTGAGTATATATGATAGATCAAGAGAAAAAGACACACACACACACACACAACTGACATTGAGAAACAACTGCATAGATATTTATGATCATTATAATTTCCTTCTTTAAATGTTCTGTCATGCAGATTTGTTTGCTTTCATTTGTAATTGCTGTCTTTATATACTTCTTTAATTGACTGTCATGATAATAACAATATTCTTCATCATCATCATCATTATCATCATCATCATCATCATCATCTATTCAAAGGGGTTAGAATTTCTGATATTCTTAGGATAACTAGCTGTGTATAAATTTCAGAATGAAGAGATGAGGAGAGTAATGCATTTCCATTTCCAAGAATTCCCTGATTTTAGTGCAGATGTGGACTTTTTAACATTTGTGAACTTTGTTAAGACTGTTAGACAACACATCCCCCATAAGATGCAGGGGCCAGTTGTGGTACATTGTAGGTAAGGAGGTGTAATGCTTGTGGGACTTTCTTTTTCAGCTGATAATTTAGAGAATTACATGTTAAATCCAGGCTTTTCTGCTTGACAGAAATTGAGCTGGCAGTCTTACTGTGTTATTCAGTATGTTTTTCATTACAAAAGAACCAGAAACCACTGATTAAATTAAACAATAACCACCCTACCCACCTTCTCTTGAGATATTTGAGTTGCAAATTTTAGTTTATTATTTTCAAGAATGAGCTAGCTGTATATAAACTTGACAGATGTATACATGTGATCAGATTTCATTTTTTATTCTATTAGAAATGAATCTTTTAAAAATTTCACCGCTCCAATGGCCTAGTGGTTAGAGCGTCCGCCGCGGAAGCAGGAGGTCATGGGTTCGATCCCCAGCCAAGTCATACCGAGGACTTACAAAAATGCTACTAACAGCTGCCTTGCTTGGCGCTCAGCATTAAGAGGTTAGTGTTATGACTGGTCGGCCTGGTGTCAGGATAATATGACTGGGTGGGACATCATGCTACATGACAACAGCATGATGCCCCAATGCTAGACATCACTTTAAACCGCCTCACTGCAGACATCTTTGCGATATGACTGAATTTTTTTTTAAAGCTACGTTAAAAATCCTAAATCAACCAAACAAACAAACCAAAATAACAGAATTTATCCAAATTTTGACACAAAGTTTTCTAGTTTGAAGGCCTTTTATATTATGCAAATGATGCCATTTTACATTCAAATATGGCCACCATTACTAAAAAAATAATAATAAATTTTTTTAAAAACTTTGCATTTGGTTGTTATGCAGACACCAGCCAGGTGATCATTCTCAGGCCAGCTTGAGTTATTCATGTAGAAAGCCTTGATTAATTGCTTTTACCATCAATTAAAGTTTGACAGATTTTTATGGTATATGTATTATGGCTTTCACTTTTAATGGAAAACTTTACTTTTTAAATGCCTCATATTGGTAAGGAGCATCTGTGACTGTGGATACAGTATAAATATGCTTTTACCTTATTTTTTCCAAGTGCCGGAGTGGGGAGAACAGGGACCTATATAACGGTTGATTGTCTACAGCAACTTATAGAGTCCCCTGATTTTGATTTCAATTCAGAAGTGGACATATTTGATTATGTGTTGACCATGAGAGACCACCGGACACTGATGGTTCAAGTAGAGGTAATTTATCATCATCTCATGTTTATTCATGATATACTTCACTAAATGTTAGTCACTGTAGCCTATGTTTAGAGATGCAGTGGCAGTTAAGTTTTTTTTTGTATTCATGTCCAAATCTTTCACACAGTTATTACAGCCAGATCATGCCTTTGCAGAAATTTGTATACAATAGATAGAATTGTTACGAGAAAGAGATTTAATGTATCAAGAAGAGTGTAAAATGAACAGGGTATTTTTTTATATATGCATCGACCAATTATTAAATGTCTAGATTACTCAAGGGTTGTTTTTTTGGTGATTTTTTTCTGATTGCACTGGCACTCAAGCCATATGTTTTCCTCCATTCGTCTAATTGCATATATTGTCAAACTCCATCTCATCTTTAAATAATTGTATACCCAGTGGATTCCATATCACGGTTTAGAGGTTAAGAATAAGTTTGGCATGTGGCCATATTGTACTAGTCTGGATGAATATATTGAGGTAACTTCCAATACTGTTTCATTATTTGTTGTAGTTTCATCAGTGTTTGTAAGCACATGTTTCCACATAAGATATGATCTTGATGTAGCACTATTGATCATTTGTAATGGCTGCAACGTTTCATTAAGAGGTAGATGTAAACAAATGGATTACAGATTTTTTCACCCCAGCATGAAAGCAAAACAATCTGATTAGTATAAATTTGTCCTGTTATGATTACATCATATAAGGGAAACTGTTGACCCCTTTCTTTTTCAAATTTGGCTGAAACACTGCTACATTATTCCCTGCATGGTCATGGTAATAATGTAGCTTGATAAACACACTATGGTATAGGTGTGTTGTTTTATATTCATAGTGGTTGGTTGTTGTATCTGTCTTAAAGGCACACAAAAAAACAAAACACCATGAATAATCTATTTCTTGTTGTGATTGACAATCTATACACATGTGCTTAAAACTTCGGCATAAATATTATAACAGATTATTAAGAGGAACAAAAGAACAGAATATGCTCAAGTTTGTAAAGTGCTGTAAGTTTACTGTTTGGTTTGAAAATTGAGTGAATTTGAGGTTAATTCAATGAGTGCTTGAAGAGAGCTTGAAAATGGCAATAACCAACAGATTTCATTATATATTTTATATTTAGAGAATCCCAGTCAGCAATATATATCATATCAAACAGATATCAGTATCTGCATATTTTTTATCCCCAGTCAGTATGATGGTATAGCCATCATATATCAATATTAATATGATAACTTATACTCCCAGTCAATATGATGGCATAGCCAACAGATATCAATATAACTTGTATTCCCAGTCAGTACGATGACCAACATATATCAATATGATATCTTATATTTCCAGTCATGATGATGGTATAGCCATTAGATATCAATATCAATATGATAACTTATATTCCCAGTCAGTATGATGGCATAGCTAGCATATATCAATATTAATATGATAACTTATATTCCCAGTCAGTATGATGGCATAGTTAACATATATCAATATTAATATGATAACTTATATTCCCAGTCAGTATGATGGCATAGCTAACATATATCAATATTAATATGATAACTTATATTCCCAGTCAGTATGATGGCATAGCTAACATATATCAATATTAATATGATAACTTATATTCCCAGTCAGTATGATGGCATAGCTAACATATATCAATATTAATATGATAACTTATATTCCCAGTCAGTATGATGACATAGCTAACATATATCAATATTAATATGATAACTTATATTCCCAGTCAGTATGATGGCATAGCTAACATATATCAATATTAATATGATAACTTATATTCCCAGTCAGTATGATGGTATAGCTATTAGATATCAATATCAATATGATATATTCCCAGTCAGTATGATGGTATAGCTATTAGATATCAATATCAATATGATATATTCCCAGCAGTATGATGACATAGCCAACATATATCAATATGGTAACATATATTCCCAGTCAGTATGATGGTATAGCCATTATATATCAGTATCAATATATTTTTTGTATTTCGATTCAGAATGATCGCATAGCCAACCGATATCAATATCAATATGATATTTTGTATTCCCAATTGGTATGATGGCATATCCAGTAGATATCAATATCAATGTGATATTTTGTATTCTTAATTAGTAAGTATGATGGCATATCCAGTAGATATCAATATCAATGTGATATTTTGTATTCCTAATTAGTAAGTATGATGGCATATCCAGTAGATATCAATATCAATGTGATACTTTGTATTCCTAATTAGTAAGTATGATGGCATATCCAGTAGATATCAGTATCAATGTGATACTTTGTATTCCTAATTAGTAAGTATGATGGCATATCCAGTAGATATCAGTATCAATGTGATACTTTGTATTCCTAATTAGTAAGTATGATGGCATATTCAGTAGATATCAGTATGATAATTTGTATTTCAGTCCTGATGATAGCAGACATCAGTATTGATATATTTTGTATTCCAAATTAGTAACATAGCTTATCTAATATATATAACTACCAATGTATTTTATATTCCCAGTCAATATGTTGATAGGACGAGTACCATAAATGATAGAGGAATTTTGTCTTGACCATAGTAATCACTTATTGATTTTGTTTAATTGATATAATTAGTCTGTTTTATTCTTTCAACAATGAAGCAGAGCCAAGACGTGTCAGTTTTTCAATGGGTTTTATTTTTAATGGCCATGTTGTTTGCATAGGAACTAGTTTAAATATTTTGCATTTGGCTCAGTTTTCTGAGACTGTTACATGTATACACTGTCATGAAACTTGATGGGTGTATTCATTGTAGATGTTAATACTCATCACAGGCAAAAAGATGTCACAATGACCTCCATTTTAAGTTCCAGCAACTTAGCTGGGTATTTTAAATATGCCTCTGCAGAGTAGAGCTTTATGTGGAATTCTTATTTTAGACCAAAGACATAACTATTTGATTTATTATGTTTTGATTAGAAAAAAACTTATGTTATGAGAATGGACAAGTTGGAGACAGAAAGTATTTTGTTTTGTGACTACAATACATTATGATCTTTCAATGTGTATACTGTCTTTTATAGCCACAGTACATTATGATCCTTGATTGTTTATACTGTCTTTTGGAGCCACAGTACGTTATGATCCTTGAATGTGTATACTGTCTTTTATAGCCACAGTACATTATAATCATTGAGTGTGTATACTGTCTTTTATAGCCACAGTACATTATGATCCTTGAATGTGTATACTGTCTTTTATAGCCACAGTACATTATGATCATTGAGTGTGTATACTCTTTTATAGCCACAGTACATTATGATCATTGAGTGTGTATACTGTCTTTTATAGCCACAGTACATTATGATCATTTAGTGTGTATACTGTCTTTTATAGTCACATTATATTATGATTCATGAGTGTTTATATTGTCTTTTTCAGCAACAATACATTATGATCCATGAGTGTTTGAGGATCCTTTTGGAGCAGAAGAAACAGGCAGAGGCTGAGGCAGAGGAAAGATTGGAGGAAAATCTGTATGAAAATCAGGCATTTGGTAAGTTTAAATGAGCACAAAACATATTTTATCTTCTCGCCCCTGATATGTGGCCAAGTCATTAGAGCGTCAACCTCATATGCAGGTGGACGAAATAATGCTGTAAGATAATCAGACTGGGTGGGACATCATGCTACATGTCTGTGGCATGATGCTTCAGTGCTTGACATCACAATAAATTGCCACACTGCAAACATCATATGGATATGTACTTACGCCGAGTGGAAACAGTACTTTAATAATAAAGGCAAATTAAATAAATTTTTTACAATTGAGATTTGTGTTCTAGTACTATCTTTTAGTTCCTTTTAAGTGTAATCATCATAAATGCAATGTGTCCTCATGTAATTAAACATAAAATGCATCAATCTATCGTAACAGCTATGTCTGCAAGCGTTTCTATGAGAACTTAAGTGCCGACCGTATTTTTATAACTGACTTGCGGGAGTATTTGTTGTATTGTTGCAATGAATTAAAGCTGGCCTCCTTTGTATTATAATGTTTATTATGTTTTTTGTATCAAATAAAGGATGTCAAATTTTAAAAAAAAGGTTAAAAGGAACAAAACTTCTACAAACTTAAAATCTAGTGGCCCCGGTCATGTCGGGTAAACACACTTCATTTGATCAATAGAACACTGTTATAAATATTATTGTGTATGTAGCATAAACTACCTTAAATTAACCAACTCTTTCATAACTGTGAACAAAGACAGCAATGCAGCCAAGCAAAATGAATACTTCGTAAAATAAAGAGCTTGATTTCACAGATATGGACATTGTAGGTAAACAAGTTTCAGAAAATTCTTGAACTGGCACTTAAAGATATCATCATGGATGTTTCATTATTACTTCCAATGAAATCACGACATCAATATTGTAGTAATTGAATAATACAAAAATTTAGTTTTGACAATTGTCTCATGAAATAAATGATTCCTGTTTTTGAGGAAAAAGGAATCTTGTTTGGTGGTGTATCAACAGTTAGTCTTGTTCCCTGCTATGGGGACTCCTTATTTGGTTGGTTGCTATTAAACACCAGTATGGGGACCAGATTCGTAAAGAAAACAAAAAGCAGTGACATAATTCACAGATTTATCATGTGCACTTAATGGTGGTCAGAGTTTCCTCTGACCCTTGCCACCCCATTTTTTTATATTTGGACATTCATGTTGGGGTGTAGGGTCAGAGCTCATTCCCTATCGAAAAGTTGAAATTTTCCGACACCATATCGTGTCAGCATGTGGTAGCCGCTTACTTGCTGCCCCAGCCAACTTAAACAATCTTTCATCGAGATATACCTGCATTAAATCGACAGGAATATGATTTATTTTCTAAAAATTCATGAGCGTAGCATTCGTTATGTCTTTAATCCGCTGATAGACAACACGAAAGTACATCGTTGCTGAAATTTGACCAGGATCTGGCCATTTGTATTCTTAGTCACATGATTTACAATTCTTGCAACCTACATGTCAATGACATCAGAGGTCGTACAGTCACATGCTATCAACAATCAACAAATTTCCAAAGTTGTTGTACATAGACTTTGGACATCTTATATAGTAGCCACTTAATATTCAAGAATAAATAAAATGCACACTTATTCTCAACATATTGATTCTGTGAACAACAACAGTATCGCAGATAGGTGGAGAAAACTTGTTTTCAAGAAGTACCGAGCATGTGTCAGCAATGTTTTTGTTTGCAGCACTTGACACCTTGCACCTTGCCATGCTCTCTGCATAATTGCTGCAACATTTACATTTATTTTACATTTTTCGGTAGTTGTTTTTGCAATAAATAGTTTGGGAACTTACGTTTCTTCATTTTTCTAAACAAAAATTACATGACGTTCAGTTTTATATTGGGTTTGTTTTCCCAGCAACACTAGAAATGGCATATTGTTGATATCACGTGACTGTATGACTTATCGAGGGAGAGGTATTTATAGTTCTGCTGATTAATACTGTAGGTAAAGCATTCTTCAGTTTTCTGTGATCTCAGTTGTTGTAATATTGACGTTAAATACCAGAGATATTTCACATTTTTAGCTCAAGAAAATCACCTATTTTTTCACACATTTTAGCTCTTACAAGGTTTACAACTCCAGCGGAAGAAGCTGAAGGAAGTAACTGTTCCCTTACATGTCCCCTCATTGTATCTGATAATGGTTTGTCATGTTTTTTACAGCATGAAAGATCTTGACATTTTCTGGCATTTCCTGATCTACATACACTCAATGGCATGACTTTTCACGACAAATAATACTCTGTCATTTTTTTCAACAGTTCTGTGAAAGTTTGACTCGCAGGATGTTGTGCTTGGATATGGATATCTAATACTTGGATCCTTATTTGTTTTAATGTGCAGACATTTGCTGAAACACAAGGAAAGAGCTGACATTGACCTTGAAGACCGAGTTTTCCTTAAATGATGTCACAAACAATTCTTACAATATTTATTATTACTTATTAATTATATATCAACTAGCTTTGAAAGCCTAATGTTGAAGCACAGCTGATATTACAAAAGTGAATGCATTAAAATAACTGAAAGTAATCCTATATTTGCAGGCACATTAAAATTATACTTCTGAATGTCTCTGTCATCTACCTGCAAAATTCTTTTTATTTTATTTTAACACTGATAGTATGGAGCAAGAAGTCTCTTCAGATCTCCATTCCTTCAATGATGATTGTTTTGAAGCATTCCTGTTGAATCACTAATGTAAAATTAATCCTTCATCATCACAATCCTTCTATTACACCCTGTCTGGAAAAGTAAGCCCTAACAATCATTTACAGTTTCATTGGTAGTTAATGGCAGCCATGGAGCTCAGTTTTCTTTCTTCTTTATTAGCATGTACCTTTTTTACCCCATCATGAATTCTGTTTTTTACATGCAATGTTTCATCATAAAGCCATGATAGGTCATTCTGCAATTCATGCTTATTTTTTTTAAGCTTGGAAACAAGGCCATAAGGTTAGCATGACACAACACTCAGGCCCAGGCCTCGTTTGTCTCATTACATTCTTTATTTTGTCATGCCTTCTTTCCTTTAGCTAGAGTAACAAGTAGACAAAACTGTGACAGTTACCTCTATGGTCTCTCATTCTTTCTGGCACATCTAATTCACCTGCCTAAAAGCCATGTTTATGGTATGGCAAGTCAAGTATTGTGTATCATTCATTGTTCATTGTCTTTTGACATCTACTAATTTTAAAATCTTTGAAAGAACAGCTATTCAAACTGCAATCAAAATTTGGGAGGAGTGTTTTTAGCTTATCAGGCCAAGTGAGCTTTTGGTATTTTCTAATCCAGTTGCAGTTGTGCATGGAATATGGGTTAAAATCATCAACTCTCACATATGTTTGATAGTGAACCTTGATCCACACATATTAATGAGGTTAAATGGGTACAATCAGATAATGTGCTGGCAGATGAGTGCATGAATTCCTAAAAAGTTGAATGAACAGCTGGGACACAGTCTGGCGATACATAATGGTACAGAAAATCAGGGCCTGAAATTGTGGAATGAATGAGTTAGATTCTTATCTGTGGTTACATAATGTGCTAGCAGATCAAGGCCTGAAATCATTAGAGAAGAATGCACAGTTTTCACCAAGGTCTGGAGATATATAATGTGCCAAGTAGACTGAAATGTTTTGACTGACCTTGACCTTGGGTTATGTAATATGAAGGCAAATCAGGGCTTGAAGTCCTAAGTTGAATGAACAGAGTTTATACCCAGCTGTCATTCAACTGTTTTGTAACACATATTCCAACTGACAGCTGGCACAGATCAGAATTAATGTTAACCTGTTCAAACTGGTATGTATGTATGTATGTATGTATGTATGTATGTATTGTTAATAGCACATCATCACAATCTGAGCTATATAATGACATGTACAATTTAGTAGTTTAATAAGTAAATAAAACGTTTAATTTTGTTAGGAACATAAACCCTCATAAATTAAAGTTAACAAAAACTCTGATAAGTTTATTGCTAAAACAAAAATTAAATTCTGTAAAAGATACATTAGTCAATATTTTAGGTGTTTCTCATTTAATCTGCATCAATTAAAGTTTGTAACTGTATTACTGAAGCCTGTAGATTTGTGCGCATTTAAATAATGATCTGCAAGTCTTTGTTTAGCCAAGAGGATGCATATGCAATGTGTTTTTTCAGTTTCCTGTCTTGTCTCAGTAAGTCATGTTGCATTGCATAATATGGTGGCCCCTGATCATCATGGTGTATTGCAGGATTTTTTTTATTATATACAATCTTTCTAACTTAAATCAATCAGGTTATAACAAGGTTTCGTGTACCACATCCAAAGTCAGAATTTAGATGAATCAGGTTATAGCAGGGTTAAACTGTTCAATATACAGTATTACATCTTTCCTACTTAGATCAATCAGGTTATAGCAGTTTTTCTTATCAGGTTTTATACCAGGGTTACACTGTTCTTTATACAATATCAGAGCTTTCAGATGTAGATCAATCATGTTATAGTAGGGTTTCATATCAGGTTATAGTAGGGTTTCATATCAGGTTATAGTAGGGTTTCATTTCAGGTTATAGTTGGGTTTCATATCAGGTTGTAGTAGGGTTTCATATCAGCTTATAGTAGGGTTTCATGTGCCACATACAATATCAGAACTTAGATCAATCAGGTTATAGCAGGGTTAAACTGTTCTATATACAGTATTACATCTTTCCAACTTAGATCAATCAGGTTATAGCAGTTTTTCTTATCAGGTTTTATACCAGGGTTACACTGTTCTTTATACAATATCAGAGCTTTCAGATGTAGAACAATCATGTTATAGCAGGGTTTCATATCCGGTTATATCAGGGTTTCATATCAGGTTATAGTAGAGTTTCATGTGCCACATACAATATCAGAACTTAGATCAATCAGGTTATAGCAGGGTTGCAGTGTTCTATATACAGTATCACATCTTTCCAACTTAGATCAATCAGGTTATTGCAGGATTTCATGTACCATATACAATATCATGTCTTTGTAACATAGATTAATCACATTCAGCTATCAAGAGATTTTCACTTTCACAATTTATACTTCAAAATTCTCTTTCAATCAACATTGTTTCTCTAAAAAAGAAGAATGTCAATTAAAGCTATATAGTTTTCCTAATTAATATGGTAGGTAAAGTGTTCTACATTTTTCAGAGAATTCTAAGTTGTTGACATGTTGATATTAAATGCCAGAGATATTTCACATTTTTAGCTCAAGAAAATCACCTATTTTTTCACACATTTTAGCTCTTACAAGGTTTACAACTCCAGCGGAAGAAGCTGAAGGAAGTAACTGTCCCCTCATTGTATCTGATGATGGTTTGTCATGTTTTTACAGCATGAAAGATCTTGACATTTTCTGGCATTTCCTGATCTACATACACTCAAGGGCATGACTTTTCACGACAAATAAAACTGTCATTGTTTTTCAACAGTTCTGTGAAAGTTTGACTCGCAGGATGTTGTGCTTGGATATGGATATTTAATACTTGGATCCTTATTTGTTTTAATGTGCAGACATTTGCTGAAACACAAGGAAAGAGCTGACATTGACCTTGAAGACCGAGTTTTCCTTAAATGATGTCACAAACAATTCTTACAATATTTATTATTACTTATTAATTATATATCAAATAGCTTTGATAGCCTAATGTTGAAGCACAGCTGATATTACAAAAGTGAATGCATTAAAATAACTTAAAGTAATCCTATATTTGCAGGCACATTAAAATTATACTTCTGAATATCTCTGTCATCTACCTGCAAAATTCTTTTTATTTTATTTTAACATTGATAGTATGGAGCAAGAAGTCTCTTCAGATCTCCATTCCTTCAATGATGATTGTTTTGAAGCATTCCTGTTGAATCACTAATGTAAAATTAATCCTTCATCATCACAATCCTTCTATTACACCCTGTCTGGAAAAGTAAGCCCTAACAATCATTTACAGTTTCATTGGTAGTTATGGCAGCCATGGAGCTCAATTTTCTTTCTTCTTTATTAGCATGTACCTTTTTTACCCCATCATGAATTCTGTTTTTTACATGCAATGTTTCATCATAAAGCCATGATAGGTCATTCTGCAATTCATGCTCATTTTTTTAAGCTTGGAAACAAGGCCATAAGGTTAGCATGGACACAACACTCAGGCCCAGGCCTCGTTTGTCTCATTACATTCTTTATTTTGTCATGCCTTCTTTCCTTTAGCTAGAGTAACAAGTAGACAAAGCTGTGACATCTACTTCTATGGTCTCTCATTCTTTTTGGCACATCTAATTCACCTGCCTAAAAGCCATGTTTATGGTATGGCAAGTCAAGTAATGTGTATCATTCATTGTTCATTGTCTTTTGACATTTACTAATTTTAAAATCTTTGAAAGAACAGCTATTCAAATTGCAATCAAAATTTGGGAGGAGTGTTTTTAGCTTATCAGGCCAAGTGAGCTTTTGGTATTTTCTAATCCAGTTGCAGTTGTGCATGGAATATGGGTTAAAATCATCAACTCTCACATATGTTTGATAGTGAACCTTGATCCACACATATTAATGAGGTTATATGGGTACAATCAGATAATATGCTAGCAGATGATTGCATGAATTCCTAAGAAGTTGAATGAACAGCTAGGACACAGTCTGGCAATACATAATGGTACAGAAAATCAGGGCCTGAAATTGTGGAATGAATGAGTTAGATTCTTATCTGTGGTTACATAATGTGCTAGCAGATCAAGGCCTGAAATCATTAGAGAAGAATGCAGTTTTCACCAAGGTCTGGAGATATATAATGTGCCAAGTAGACTGAAATGTTTTGACTGACCTTGACCTTGGGTTATGTAATGTGAAGGCAAATCAGGGCTTGAAGTCCTAAGTTGAATGAACAGAGTTTATACCCAGCTGTCATTCAACTGTTTTGTAACACATATTCCAACAGACTGCTGACCAATCAATGGCACAGATCAGAGTTAATGTTAACCTGTTCAAATTTGGTATGTATGTATGTATGTATGTATGTATGTATGTATTGTTAATAGCACATCATCACAATCTGAGCTATATAATGACATGTACAATTTTGTAGTTTAATAAGTAAATAAAACATTGTTTAATTTCTTTAGGAACATAAACCCTCATAAATTAAAGTTAACAAAAACTCTGATAAGTTTATTGCTAAAACAAAAATTAAATTCTGTAAAAGATACATTAGTCAATATTTTAGGTGTTTCTCATTTAATCTGCATCAATTAAAGTTTGTAACTGTATTACTGAAGCCTGTAGATTTGTGCGCATTTAAATAATGATCTGCAAGTCTTTGTTTAGCCAAGAGGATGCATATGCAATGTATTTTTTCAGTTTCCTGTCTTGTCTCAGTAAGTCATGTTGCATTGCATAATATAGTGGCCCCTGATCATCATGCTGTATTGCAGGATTTTTTTTTATTATATACAATCTTTCTAACTTATATCAATCAGGTTATAACAAGGTTTCATGTACCACATCCAATGTCAGAATTTAGATGAATCAGGTTATAGCAGGGTTAAACTGTTCTATATACAGTATTACATCTTTTCTACTTAGATCAATCAGGTTATAGCAGTTTTTCTTATCAGGTTTTATACCAGGGTTACACTGTTCTTTATACAATATCAGAGCTTTCAGATGTAGACCAATCATGTTATAGTAGGGTTTCATATCAGGTTATATCAGGGTTTCATATCAGGTTATAGTAGGGTTTCATGTGCCACATACAATATCAGAACTTAGATCAATCAGGTTATAGCAGGGTTGCAGTGTTCTATATACAGTATCACATCTTTCCAACTTAGATCAATCAGGTTATTGCAGGATTTCATTACCATATACAATTTCATGTCTTTGTAACATAGATTAATCACATTCAGCTATCAAGAGATTTTCACTTTTACAATTTATACTTCAAAATTCTCTTTCAATCAACATTGTTTCTCTAAAAAAGAAGAATGTCAATTAAAGCTATATAGTTTTCCTAATTAATATTGGTATGTAATGTGTTCTACATTTTTCAGAGAATTCTAAGTTGTTGAAATGTTGATATTAAATGCCAGAGATATTTCGTATTTTTAGCTAAAGAAAATCACCTATTTTTTCACACATTTTAGCTCTTAGAAGATTTACAACTCCAGTGGATGAAGCTGAAGGAAGTAACTGTTCCCTTACATATCCCCTCATTGTATCTAAAAATGGTTTGTCATGTTTTTTTACAGCATGGAAAATCTTGACATTTTCTTGCATTTCCTGATCAAAATATACTCGATGGCATGACTTTTCATGACAAACAAAACTCTGTCATTGTTTTTCAACAGTTCTGTGAAAGTTTGACTCGCAGGATGTTGTGCTTGGATATGGATATTTTTTCATCAGTTCTGTGACTTTTTGTCTCTCAGGATGTTGTGCTTATACAAATCAAAGACTTGGATCATAAATTGTTTGTTAAATATGAACCTTTGCTGAAACACAAGGAAAGAGTTGACCATGGCAGTGAATATAGTCTCCCTTAAATGCTGTCACAAACAATTCTTACAATATTTATTATTACTTATAGATTATACATCGAATAGCTTCAAAAACCTAACGTTGGTGCACAGCTGATGTTAGAAGAGTGCATGAATTAAAATACTAAATGCAATTGTATTTTTGCAGGCACATTAATTATATATCTGTATGTCTGTGTCATCTACCTGCAAATTCCTTTTCCAAATTTAAACACTGATAGCATTGTGGACTCTCCTCAGCTGTGCATTCTTTCAATGCAATGTTTTGAAGCATTCATCCTGAATCACTAATAGATAATTATTCTTTCATCATTACAATGCTTTTATTAAGCCCATATCTGGAAAAGTGAGCCATAACAATCATTTATGATGGCACTGGCAGCAATGGTGATTGCATTAGCAGTAATGGTGATTGCATTAGCAGCAATGGTGATTGCATTGGCAGCAATGGTGACTGCATTGGCAGCAATGGTGATTGCATTAGCAGCAATGGTGATTGTACTGTTCAATACATTTTTTCATTAGCATGTACTTCCTTAACCCAGTCATGAAATCTCTTTATACTTCGGATGTATCTTCATGATGCCAAGATTGGTCATTTCTTTAAACTTGGAATCCAGGTCACAAAATTAGCATAGGCACAACACATAGACCCATGTCTTTTTGTCTCATCACAGACTTTTTTCATGCCTTTTTTCTTTTAACTAGAGTGACAAATAGATAAATACAGCAGTGATTACTACTTCTATGTTTTGTCATTTTTTTCAGCATTCTAATTGGTCTGCCTAAATGCCATGTTTATGGTATGGCAAGTCAAGTATTGTGTATCATTCTTTCATCATTGTCTGTTGACATTTACTAATTGTATTATTTTTGAGGGAGCCACTGGTCAAAATTCAATCAAAATTTGGTAGGAGTGTTTTGGGCTTATCAGGCCAAGTGAGCTTTTGGTATTTTCCTGCATCCATCATGCATCCTTTTCCACAGTTGCTTCTCAACACTCTGGACTCCATGTTTCTATTCCAGTTGGAGTTGTACTTGATGTGTGTGTGTGTGTGTGTGTGATTTGGATTTTTATTGTAGCATTAACGTTGTTTAAGTCATATCACTATGATGTCTGCAGTGTGGCAGTTTGTGATGCCTAGCACTAGACATCATGCAGATGTAGCATAATGTCCCACACAGTCACATTATCCTAACACCAGGCCATCCAGTTAACCTCGAAATGCTGAGCACCTAGCGAGGCAGCTGCTAGTACCAATTTTAGAAGTCTTTGATGTGACTCTGGGGCTCAAACCTGTGACTTCCCACATCCAAGGTGGCTGCTCTGACCACTAGGCCACCAGAGTGGTCTGTACTTGGAATATGGGTTTATATCATCAAAATCTCACATACATTTGATAATGAGCTTGATCCATGTATATTTATGAGGTTATATGCATCCAATTAGAGAATGTGTTAGCAGAACAGTGTGATAGAGTTCCTAGAGTTGAATGAACAGGTGGGACACAGTCTAGGGATACATAATGTTTGAGATAATCGGGCTTGATATCTTAAAATAGCATGAATTGTTTAGACCTTGACATGGTTTTACTGTACCATATACAATATCAAATCTTTCTAACTTAGATTCATCATGTTATAACAAGGTTTCACTGTACCATATACAATATCAAATCTTTCTAACATTGATACAATATCAAATCTTTCTAACTTAGATCCATCATGTTATAACAAGGTTTCACTGTACCATATACAATATCTAATCTTTCTAACTTAGATCCATCATGTTATAACAAGGTTTCACTGTACCATATACAATATCAAATCTTTCTAACTTAGATCCATCATGTTATAACAAGGTTTCACTGTACCATATACAATATCAAATCTTTCTAACTTAGATCCATCATGTTATAACAAGGTTTCACTGTACCATATACAATATCAAATCTTTCTAACTTAGATCCATCATGTTATAACAAGGTTTCACTGTACCATATACAATATCAAATCTTTCTAACATTGATGCAGTATTGAATCTTTCTAACTAATGATCCAGCATCTTATAACAATGTTTCACTGTACTATATACAATATCAAATCTTTCTAACTAATGATCCATCATGTTATAACAATGTTTCACTGTACCATATACAATATCAAATCTTTCTAACTAATGATCCAGCATGTGATGACAAGGTTTCACTGTACCATATACAATATCAAATCTTTCTAACATTGATACAATATCTAATCTTTCTAACTTAGATCCATCATGTTATAACAAGGTTTCACTGTACCATATACAATATCAAATCTTTCTAACTTAGATCCATCATGTTATAACAAGGTTTCACTGTACCATATACAATATCAAATCTTTCTAACTTAGATCCATCATGTTATAACAAGGTTTCACTGTACCATATACAATATCAAATCTTTCTAACTTAGATCCATCATGTTATAACAAGGTTTCACTGTACCATATACAATATCAAATCTTTCTAACATTGATACAATATCAAATCTTTCTAACTTAGATCCATCATGTTATAACAAGGTTTCACTGTACCATATACAATATCAAATCTTTCTAACTTAGATCCATCATGTTATAACAAGGTTTCACTGTACCATATACAATATCAAATCTTTCTAACTTAGATCCATCATGTTATAACAAGGTTTCACTGTACCATATACAATATCAAATCTTTCTAACTTAGATCCATCATGTTATAACAAGTTTTCACTGTACCATATACAATATCGAATCTTTCTAACTAATGATCCAGCATCTTATAACAAGTTTTTACTGTACTATATACAATATCAAATCTTTCTAACATTGATGCAGTATTGAATCTTTCTAACTAATGATCCAGCATCTTATAACAAGTTTTTACTGTACTATATACAATATCAAATCTTTCTAACATTGATGCAGTATTGAATCTTTCTAACTAATGATCCAGCATCTTATAACAAGTTTTTACTGTACTATATACAATATCAAATCTTTCTAACTTAGATCCATCATGTTATAACAAGGTTTCACTGTACCATATACAATATCAAATCTTTCTAACTTAGATTCATCATGTTATAACAAGGTTTCACTGTACCATATACAATATCTAATCTTTCTAACTTAGATTCATCATGTTATAACAAGGTTTCACTGTACCATATACAATATCAAATCTTTCTAACATTGATACAATATCAAATCTTTCTAACTTAGATTCATCATGTTATAACAAGGTTTCACTGTACCATATACAATATCAAATCTTTCTAACTTAGATTCATCATGTTATAACAAGGTTTCACTGTACCATATACAATATCAAATCTTTCTAACTTAGATTCATCATGTTATAACAAGGTTTCACTGTACCATATACAATATCAAATCTTTCTAACATTGATACAATATCAAATCTTTCTAACTTAGATTCATCATGTTATAACAAGGTTTCACTGTACCATATACAATATCAAATCTTTCTAACTTAGATTCATCATGTTATAACAAGGTTTCACTGTACCATATACAATATCAAATCTTTCTAACATTGATACAATATCAAATCTTTCTAACTTAGATTCATCATGTTATAACAAGGTTTCACTGTACCATATACAATATCAAATCTTTCTAACTTAGATTCATCATGTTATAACAAGGTTTCACTGTACCATATACAATATCTAATCTTTCTAACTTAGATTCATCATGTTATAACAAGGTTTCACTGTACCATATACAATATCAAATCTTTCTAACTTAGATTCATCATGTTATAACAAGGTTTCACTGTACCATATACAATATCAAGTCTTTCTAACTTAGATTCATCATGTTATAACAAGGTTTCACTGTACCATATACAATATCAAATCTTTCTAACTTAGATTCATCATGTTATAACAAGGTTTCACTGTACCATATACAATATCTAATCTTTCTAACTTAGATTCATCATGTTATAACAAGGTTTCACTGTACCATATACAATATCAAATCTTTCTAACTTAGATTCATCATGTTATAACAAGGTTTCACTGTACCATATACAATATCAAATCTTTCTAACTTAGATTCATCATGTTATAACAAGGTTTCACTGTACCATATACAATATCAAATCTTTCTAACTTAGATTCATCATGTTATAACAAGGTTTCACTGTACCATATACAATATCAAATCTTTCTAACTTAGATTCATCATGTTATAACAAGGTTTCACTGTACCATATACAATATCAAATCTTTCTAACATTGATACAATATCAAATCTTTCTAACTTAGATTCATCATGTTATAACAAGGTTTCACTGTACCATATACAATATCAAATCTTTCTAACTTAGATTCATCATGTTATAACAAGGTTTCACTGTACCATATACAATATCAAATCTTTCTAACTAATGATCCAGCATGTGATGACAAGGTTTCACTGTACCATATACAATATCAAATCTTTCTAACTTAGATCCATCATGTTATAACAATGTTTCACTGTACCATATACAATATCAAATCTTTAACTTAGATCCATCATGTTATAACAAGGTTTAACTGTACCATATACAATATCAAATCTTTCTAAATTTGATCCATCATGTTATAACAAAGTTACACTGTACCATATACAATACCATGTCTTTCTAACTTAGATCCATCATGTTATAACAAGGTTTCACTGTACCATATACAATATCAAATCTTTCTAAATTTGATCCATCATGTTATAACAAGGTTTCACTGTACCATATACAATATCAAATCTTTCTAACTTAGATACAATATCAAATCTTTCTAAATTTGTTCCATCATGTTATAACAATGTTTCACTGTACCATATACAATATCAAATCTTTCTAACTTAGATCCATCATGTTATAACAAGGTTTCACTGTACCATATACAATATCAAGTCTTTCTAACTTAGATCCATCATGTTATAACAAGGTTTCACTGTACCATATACAATATCAAGTCTTTCTAACTTAGATCCATCATGTTATAACAAGGTTTCACTGTACCATATACAATATCAAATCTTTCTAACTAATGATCCATCATGTTATTTCACAGTATCATACACAATATCAAGTATACGTAACTTTGGCTAAGCACATTCAGCTGTTGAGAGATTTTCACAATATAGACTTGAAAATTGTCTTTAAATCAACTGTGTATTTCCTAGAAGAAGAATGTCAATTGAAACTATATAGTTCTGCTGATTAATACATTAGATAAAAGCATTCTAACTTTTTCTGAGATCTCAGTTGTTATGTTGATATTGATGCCACATATTTTTCACATTTACAGCTTTTAAAAAATCATCTTTTTCCCCACACATTTTAGCTCTTACAAGATTCACAACTCATGTGGAAGAAGCTGAAGGAAGTAACTGTTCCCTTACATGTCCCCTCATTGCATCTAATAATGGTTTGTCATGTTATTTTACAGCATGGAAAATCTTGACATTTTCTTGCATTTCCTGATCTACATACACTCAATGGCATGACTTTTCACGACAAATAATACTATGTCATTTTTTTCAACAGTTATATGAAAGTTTGACTCGCAGGATGTTGTGCTACAATTGTACATGTGTGAGTCTAGTACTTGGATCCTGATTTGTTTCACATGTGCAGACATTTACTGAAATACAAAGAAAGAGCTGACAATGACCCTGCAGACTGAGTCTTCCTTAAATGCTGTCACAAACAATTCTTACCATATTTATTATTAATTATTAATTACATATCAAATAGCTTTGAAAGCCTAATGTTGAAGCACAGCTGATGTTACAAAAGTGAATGCATTAAAATAACTTAAAGTAATCCTATATTTGCAGGCACATTAAAATTATACTTCTGAATGTCTGTGTCATCTACCTGCAAAATTCTTTTTATTTTATTTTAACACTGATAGTATGGAGCAAGAAGTCTCTTCAGATCTCCATTCCTTCAATGATGATTGTTTTGAAGCATTCCTGTTGAATCACCAAAAGATTATTCCAATCTTTCATCATCACAATTCTTTTGTTAAATCTCTGTCTGGAAATGTGAGCCATTTAGCATGGCAATAGCAACCAAGAAATTCAGTGTTTGAAATCTATAGAATGAATTGGTTACAAAATTTGCTGCCAGATCAGTGAATTGACTCCTAAGTTGAATGGGACACAGTCCGGGGGTACATAATGTTCCAGATATTCAGTGTTTGAAATCTACAAAGTGAATTGGTTAGGCCAAATCTCTCATTACATAATGTGCTTACAGATCAGGGTTTGAAATCATAAATAAATTGCATGTTTTAGACCCTAATCTGATGTCACATTATATGCTAGCAGATCAGGGTTTGAAATCATTAGTTGAATGTACAGCTTACACCCAGATCTGGAGTTAGATAATGTCCCAAGTAGACTGAACAGTTTAGAAGGACCTTTATCTGGGTTATTAAGATTCAGACAGATCATAGCTTGAAGTCACAGGTAGACTGAACAGTTTTGAGTGACATGGATCTTGGGCAGGCAGATTGGTGCTTGAAGTCCCAAAAATAATAAAGACTGTGACTTAATCTGTATCATCAATTTAAGTTTGTAACTGTAGTACCAAAACACAGAGTTTAATAAATTCCACCCCATCATCCAGTCATGTTTAGCCAAGAGGTTATTTACATGCAATATTTTCTTCTGTTTCCTGTCTTGTCTCGGTAAGTCTTGTTGCATTACATAACATGATGGCCCTTGGTGGACCCGGAAAAAAGTTGCTGTATAGAAGGGTTTTATTTTATTATTTACAATATCAAATCTTTCTAAGATCAATCATGTTATAGCAGGGTTTCATGTCAAGATTTGGCACAGTTTCATATCAGGTTATAGTACGGTTTCATATCAGGTTGTAGTAGGGTTTCATATCAGGTTATAGTTGGGTTTCATATCAGGTTGTAGTAGGGTTTCATATCAGGTTATAGTTGGGTTTCATATCAGGTTATAGTAGGGTTTCATATCAGGTTATAGTAGGGTTTCATATCAGGTTATAGTTGGGTTTCATATCAGGTTATAGTTGGGTTTCATATCAGGTTGTAGTAGGGTTTCATATCAGGTTATAGTTGGGTTTCATATCAGGTTATAGTAGGGTTTCATATCAGGTTATAGTAGGGTTTCATATCAGGTTATAGTTGGGTTTCATAACAGGTTATAGTAGGGTTTCATATCAGGTTATAGTAGGGTTTCATATCAGGTTATAGTTGGGTTTCATATCAGGTTGTAGTAGGGTTTCATATCAGGTTATAGTTGGGTTTCATATCAGGTTGTAGTAGGGTTTCATATCAGGTTATAGTAGGGTTTCATATCAGGTTATAGTTGGGTTTCATATCAGGTTATAGTTGGGTTTCATATCAGGTTATAGTAGGGTTTCATATCAGGTTATAGTAGGGTTTCATATCAGGTTATAGTAGGGTTTCGTATCAGGTTATAGTAGGGTTTCATATCAGGTTATAGTAGGGTTTCATGTGCCACATACAATATCAGAACTTAGATGAATCAGGTTATAGCAGGGTTACACTGTTCACTGTTCTGTTTAGTATCACATCTCTCCAACTTAGATGAATCAGGTTATAGCAGGGTTACACTGTTCACTGTTCTGTTTAGTATCACATCTCTCCAACTTAGATGAATCAGGTTATGGCAGGGTTACACTGTTCACTGTTCTGTTTAGTATCACATCTCTCCAACTTAGATGAATCAGGTTATGGCAGGGTTACACTGTTCACTGTTCTGTTTAGTATCACATCTCTCCAACTTAGATGAATCAGGTTATGGCAGGGTTTCATGTACCATATACAATTTCAGGTCTTTGTAACATAGATTACTTGCTAATCATATTCAGTTATCAAAAGATTTTCAAAGTATATACTTCAAAATTTTTTCAATCAAGATTTTATTCCCCAAGATGAATGCATTGAAATGATAGAGCTCTGCTGATTAATACAGTTTTTAAACCATTCTACATTTTTCTGTGATCTTAGTTGTTGTAATGTTTATATTAAATGCCAGAGATATTTCCCATTTTAAGCTTTAAAAAAAATCACCTATGTTTTTACCAACATTTTAGCTTTTTCGAGGCTTACAACTCAGACGGAGGAAGAAGAAGACAGTAACTTTTCCCCTACATCTTCCATTACATGTCCCCTTATCGTATCTAAGAATGGTCTGTCATGTTTTTTATAGCATGGAATATCTTAACATTTTGTTGCATTTCCTGATCTATATGCACTCCAGGGCATGACTTTTCATCACAGATACAATTCTGTCATTGTTATGCATCAGTTCAGTGACATTTTTTCTCTCAGGATGTTGTGCTTGTACATGTATATATCAAAGACTTGGATCCTGTTATGTGCAAACATTTGCTGAAAGACAAGGAAAGAGTTGATTATTACCATGAAGGCTTAGTCTTCCCAAAATGCTCTTACAATTCTTTCATTATTTATTATTTCTTATAAATTATATAATAACATTCCAAAATATAATGTTCGAGTACAGCTGATGTCACTAATGTCGATTTTGAAAGACTAAGTAATTTTGAAGGCACATTAATCATATTTCTCTATGTCTGTATCATCTACCTACAAATACTTATTTCTGATTTTAATACTCAGAACACAAGAAATCTCTTCAGATCGCCATTCCTTTAATGATGATTGTGTTGAAGCATTTCTGTTGAATCACAAAAAACTAATTCAAGTCTTTCATCACAATTATTCTGTTAAGACGCTGTCTGGTCAGCATGCCATAGCAATCAAATAGCATGACATTGGCAGCGATGGAGACCATGCAGTTTAATATATTTTTTCATTAGCATGTATTATGTTTATACTTAGGATGTATCATCATGAAGCCAAGTCATTCTACAAATGTATGCTCATTTCTTTAACCTTGAAATAAAGTCACAAGGTTTATGATACTGTTTGAATCTTGGCACAACATGCAGACCCAGACTTTTTTTTTTGCTTCACAGACTTTTTTTTTCTTTAATTTAAAAAGTGTGCGAAAAATATAGACATAGTAATGAGAGTTACATATTTGCTCAGTTATATTTGTTTTGGGGTGGGCATACATTTTTTAGTTCACCTGCCTAAAAGCTGTGTTTAAAGTATGGTATCATTTTTGTTTATTGCCTGTCTGTTGACATTTATAAATTTCAATATCTTCAAAAGAACCATGGGTCAGAATGCAGTAAAGCTTGGTCCTAAATGAGAAATGGTTCTGCCCAGATATCTGTTATGTCTAATAGAGCTGCCATCCTAAACGTCTTGTCATGGCTACTTCTGAATTGATGGTTATATTAAAACATTCTTATGATATCTAGTTGGTCCTAGATGAACATGGTACTGATCTGAAATCTAATATGGCCACCATAGCAGTAATCTAGAAAATTGTGCTACTGCTACTATTCCTAAATGGATGGACATATAGCATGGGTTTTTACTAAAATACTTCTGTTGTCTTATTGGTCCTGATCAAAATGGGGCCTGACTGATATCTAAGATGGCCACCATGGCAACTATCTAAAATCTTGTCATCGCTATTTTTCATGTGTCATATCAAAGACTTCATCTGTCGTCTGTCCAGAACAGCCATCTGGAAAATCTTTACTGTACTCCCCTTAAATGGAAAAGTTTATTGGCATAAGGTTTTCACCAATAGACATTTCACAATGATCTAAAATGAAATGAAATGGTGCTGATCTTGGGTTTAATAAGATCCCAGCTTGAAAATCTTGTTAACATTACTCTTGAATGAATGGCCATATTATCATGGGGTTTCATTAAAAGATGTCTTATAATGCTGATCTAAATTAAAATAGTGTTTTTCTGTTATCAAATATGTTGCCATCTTATTTTGTCTTAAAGGAATAGTCATTTTGACGTGGGGTTTTCATCAGAAAAGTTCTTATGCTGTCTTTTTCTTTCTCAATAAAAAATACTGACACGATATGACCACCATGGTCAATATCCTGAAAATATTTACAATATCTACTCATAGTCGATGACTATATCAAAAAGTGGTTTTAAACAGGAGACTATGATGTCTAGTTTGTCCCAACTGAAAATGGTCCCATACATGTATCCATTATTGGCTGCCATTAAAGTTGTCATGCAAATCTTGTTGACCCTGAAAAATATTAGACATAGTTTCAGCACACTTCAGGTTAAAGGATGAAATGGTCTTATCTTGAATTCCTTGAAATTCTTTTCACCCTTCAGTTACTTTAAGGAATTATTTGTAACAATGGGTTTTCACCAGAAGATTTCTACTGATGTCTAGTTGGTCCTAAATGAAACTGGGGCTGATTTTGCATCCAGTATGGCTGCCATAGTGACAAATTATGAAAATCATGTTATTGCTGACACATATCATACATGATTTCAACACTTAGCAGTTACAAAGAAAAAATGGTGTTATCTTCAATCCATAGAAAATCTACATGGCCATCAGAGCATCATTCTCTTCACAGGCCTCTTGTTTTTCAGAATGTCTGTGTTATTTGTAATCATACTTTGCAATAACATTTCATATGACACATTCTTCCAAGTTATATACATTTGTACCAACATTTCAACTTCTATAGTTGACTTCGGTTTCATGCGTCTTTCCTTGTTTGAAGATGATTATTCTTTTTTTTTCTACAAGTGTTCCTTCAGGATAAGCTTCTTGTTGTGAATTTATTATTTCCTAAATTGTTAACTGCTGCTAGCACCTTGTGATGCCTACCATGTTACAGATTTGTCTCTTTATTCAAAGACATATACCATATTGTTTTGTCATTCATTTGTTGTTAATTCTTAAGGAATTGTGTGCATAAATGTCATTCACAGGATCAACAACATATTCCATGTAACCAATATTGTCATTACTGTACACACAATCTATAAATAAAATTATGTTACTTAAAATAACTGTCATTTTTATTGCTAGTGCAGCACATATATAATTTTGTACTTGTTCACCCATTTTGGACTGTCTTCATAGCATGATTCTGTGAAACTCCTCTAACATGGAAAAAGTAAAATTTGGTTTTCTTTGCATGTTTATATGATTTTAATTTCTTTTTATGCTGTTTAATTCATTTTTTTAAAAATTCTTTTGCATGTTCATACCACTCAAACTTAAGGAGAGAGAATATTTTTACCTTGATTACACTGAAAGCTTTTGATCTAGGCAAGTGGAATTTAGTAACAGAGCACGCCTATATGTGGATGATCAGATTTTATTATTTTATAATGTACATATATTTTTGCTAGTTTTATTGTGGAGGTGGTTTTTTTTTTACAATTTGGATTTGTACTCTGTTACTTTTAGAGTGGGAGCATACACGATTTACAATATAAATATAAATAAATAATATAAATGAATTTACTGAAAAGAAGGCCACAGGATCATGAAGCTGGGAGTTCTTTACTGGTTTCATTTTTGACTCCATGTGTTTATGAGAAAAGAAAAATAGAATTTATTTAATGGATGTTAATTTACATCTTGAGAGCTTTGTTGTTTTTCAAATAAAATATTGCTACATTCTTACTGATGCATAAAGAAAATAATTTGTATTTTTATTTATTTTATTTTTTAAAATGATTCTATTGACATATTTTCATTAACCTTCCATCTCTGCTGAAGAATTTCATATACATTTTATATTAAAATTTAAAAATTTAAGAATCATTGAATCAGATAATGGAAACAATTCAATAACATTTTATTCCTGTAAAAATACAACTTTATGACAATAAAGATTGTACAATCATTTACTTTGTTTTCACAGGTTAAAATTCAGCTCTAAAGAACTGCAGAGCTAATCTACATCTTATTGTAAGCCCTACTAACCCTGGACCAGAAGAGCTTATGGGATGGTTAGTTGTCCATCATCAATCTCTCCATTTGTTATCACTACTCCTCCGTCTTTGTGGATTACACCGAAATTTGACAGACCTATTCACCCCATGGTCGAGTTGGTCCTGAATGAAAATGGTACCACATTGACCATCTTGAAAATAATTTTTCCTAATTCCTCCTGAATGGGTGGTATTTCAGTATGGGGTTTCACTAAAAAAAACTTTTTGATGTCTAGTTGGTCCTAAATAAAAACTATGCCAATCTGACATCCAGTATGGCTCTCACATCAGCCATCTTGAAATGTTTGTTGTTAGTATGCCTGAAAGTCATTTCAACATGTGCTTCAACTATAATTTATTTTAGTCATAAATGTAATAATGACCTTTTTCATTTATGACTTTCAGACTATTTGGCCACCACATCTTGAAAAAGTTTTGATCACTACTCCAGCTGAATGGATGGTAATATAAACATGGCTTTTCACTAAGAAATTTTATTTTGACATTTTCTTGGTCTGTGATGCCAGTATAACTTGCAATGTTTTGAAACTTTTGTTGTTGTCACTCCCCCAACATGGATAACCATAGTGACATTTAGTTTCCACCAAAAGATTTCTATTGACATCTACTTGGTCTTATGTAGGGCACCTACAGCAGCAATCTGGACACTCGTGTTATCACTACTTCACAATATATAAAAATTGTCAGTCTTGCATCCAGTATTACCAACGTGGCAGCTGTCTTGAAAATCTTTTTTCCTGCCACTCCTAAACTGAAAAACATATTGACATTTAGTTTTCAAGAAAGGAAGTCTTTTGATATCTTGTTGGTCCTAAATGAAAACGGTGCCACATCCAACATGACTGCCACAGTGGCAAAATTGAAAATCTTGTCTTTATTCAAGAATATCAGAGATGGTATGAACACTGAGCAGTTGGAAAACAAGAAAATCATCTTGAATTTCTGGAAATTATTTTGGCCAGTAATGCATCTTTGAGGAGCTTTTGTTCAACATTTTTTTTACAAATTGACCATTTTACAATTTTCATTGAATAAATGTTAGCATTTACAGTAGTTCTGACCCATCATTTTCATTAATATATTTATAATCCAGATCGTGATTCAGACGAGGAAACAGACAATCAGTATGAAAATGCCAGTAACATTCCAAGGACAGAACTGTGATCGTGAGAGAGCAGAAGAGGACTGTGATGTTTGCTTTGCAGGCTGAGACAACTCAGACAACTCCTATTTATCAGGAAATCCACAAGGAAACTAAGATATGTTCTTGTATGATTTAGTTATTTCTATTTCATATACAATTGGTGCAGTGTATCATTGTTTAGTTTCATGAATTGTCCAGTTCAAGGAAATTAATATATATGTTTATTGCTGAAAGTAATCCAGTGTTTAAGAGGTCAGGTAATAATTCAGTTTAATTTCCTTGAATTTGTTTTGGTTTCTTGATTTGTTTACTTTTACTAGCAATTCAAGATTAAGAATTTTTACTTTACCACTAGCCTAGAGTATAAATTTAAAGCTATATCATGGGTGAAATATTTATTATGATTATATGCCATTCATAGAATGTTTCTGGTACTGTTTATACTTTTTTCCATGTTGAATTTTCCTTCATGAGAGTTCAGTCATCCAGTCATTAAGTTGAGCACAACTGCAAACTCCACAGACTGTGATCTGCCATTGCATAATGCTTTGGCAGATCAGGGTCTTTGTTGTTTAGTCTAATGGTTACTCCTTACAGGCTGCAGTTTGCCATTAAACTCGACTTGTAACAGAGTGTATGGTATTTTCTCTGAAAATTCATCTTTGCAACTTTAGGTAAAGAATTAAAATGAGAATAAACAATAACAAATGTACCATTAAAAATAGGGGCCCTGAGTGGCCGAGTGGTCAAAAGCGCTCTCCATTACGGATCACTGCCATCTCACCTCTGTCTGCATGGGTTTGAGTCTCAGTTTCGGCCAATATGGATATGTGAGAAAGTTTGCCAGTAGCTTCTCGTGGGTCAGTGTTTTTTTTCAGGGGTTTTCCCAGGTTATTCCTCCACCATTAATACTGGCCACCATGTATAGCCTATGTTGTGCTTAAAATGACATTAAACCATATAACAACAACCATTAAAAATGGTATAATAATCATTATTTTACTATGTAAGGAGGTCAATGATTGGTCAGGTGATCTAAAGCACTCACATTTGTCCATGTATGTAAAAATATCCATATTATTTTTAAATTGCAAGAATGTTGTAGATAACTGCATCCTCAAAATTAAATAGGCTTTTACTCTTAAACAATTTTGGTGAAGGCAAAATTTCTGTGGAAAAAAGTAATTGCATACCAGTATAAATCTTTATTAGGAGGAATTAATACATTCTTATTGCATCTTTATTAACACATTAACCCCTAGCGACGACTTTACGGGGTATGAGGTAGTAGCCTACTTCCATGGTCTGTAGCGTCAAGGTCATACATGATACACTAAAGTGGGTGGTATCATTGAAAAGTAGACAGATGTAGCTCTACAATGATAGCAAGTAATCTGGACATTTTAATTGTATTACAAAATACAGAGGGAAAAACCGAAGTTTTTGGACCCGTTTTTTTTTTCACCCAAAAATCGCCCATGGTCGGGTTCCGAATTTGTGTCCAGATTTTAGACTTTATGACCTCAGATCTACGGCAGACCAGTCTGAGACGCACACAGACAGGTGAACCTGTGCAAAAAGTAGGATAAGGTGGACATTTTGAATAAAGAGTCTTCTACATACGAAAATTATGGGAACGTTAAGCAAAAAAAAAAAAAAAAAAAGAGAGAGAGAGAAGTCCGATTTTTGCCTTTCTGCTCATGCGCCAGCAAACTAACCAATGAAAAACATTTTCTGTATCATTAGTAACCATTTGTCTAACAGATTATTGTTTGGAAATCGATGGATTACGATGTACAGTGGAACCCCGCTATAACGCGATGATCGGGGTCCATAAAATCGATCGCGTTAAAAGCGGGGTCGCGTTAATGCGGGGTTTTACAATATTTAACTTTTTCCGAGAACATATATGTGCATACATGTACAATGATCAAAAGTCGGCTTAACATCAGATGAATATTAACTGGAATGCATTAATTAAGATATATTCAAAATAATCGATGGCTAATATATTTATAGTTTATTACTGTGCATTAAAAACAGTTACTAATTTTTATTTGTTTGAACAATAATACAGATTGACCGATAATACCAGACTATCGCTATATCATGAAAAGTGTATCAACATCGTATACTACCGTGCCGTCGTGGCATGCAGTTCATCCGTAATGGATGTAATTTCATTGAAAATCGTACAGATTTAAAATATTCAATAATTTTGTAATAGTCTGAATTCGTCGTGTAAAATATAGGATGAACAAAATATTGAAACCATTTACTTGCCGTCTGATATCGTACGGTCATTGCATGCAGTTATTCCCGGGTCTACATACGGTGTCTGTACAAATTTCATACCACTACAATTTTATCATATGCGACAACTGCAAGAATAATTAACAATCAACGCATGATTTCAGCATGCAAATAACTTTTATTTCAGATTTTGTGAACATCAAAAGAAACATGTGAAAACGACTTGCGTTTTTGAACTTGCTTTTCCATAACAGTAAAATATTTTTTATATAAGCAAACAACGTACACAGATAAAGCTCGATAACTAAGTAATGAAGGCCTGCAATGGTTACGAATCACTTTTTATATAAAACAAAATTAAGCCGACCGGATGTATAATTTCATACCCTTTTAATTTACAGATAATAAAGTGGATATTATTTACTTTCAACTGTTTGTTGTTTGATCACACCGCCAAGCACAGCATACATGTTGGCAGCTTTCGTCCTTTGATGCTTATTAAATTGTGCGACTCTTGTATCAACCACAGCTTTGTCTGCTGCTTGGCTGTGATTGCAGTTAAATAAGAAGCCCATGTCGGCTATTGTTTGAGCAACGACTGTATACAGAATTCATGGAAGACAATCACAAAGACGATTTACTGGCTTTACTCATGGATCCGTAATAAGTAACACTTCCGATATTGTTTACTTCAGCTTAACAATTCAAAAACCTATTGAAACCAGTTTTCTCTTCTAGAGTAGAATACGGAGCTTCACCACAACCTGTTGAAATTGATAAATTTCAGAAGCCAAGCGTTGTACACACTATTTCTCGTACGTTATATATATCGTATTATTTTAGAATTCATACACGATCACTTCTCCAAAATCACTTAAAGAACGTGGATAAATTGTTAAGTTCCGATCGTTTATTATTAAAAGTCATACGCGAATTCTTCCACCAAATTATAATAAACGTTTTACACACTATTTCTTGTACGTTAAACAAATATTTTCACTGTCTGATAAAAATACGCGTAAATGAATTTCAAATTTCAGGAACCATGCCACAATCATATTATTTTAAGTCACAACTAATCTCATGCCCAAAATGAAGTTAATTTCTTGTTTTGTTTTTTTGTTTTTTACTTTTCTCCAAATTTTTTTTCTCCATGTGTGAATGAATATACGAAATTTCAGGAGCCATGCTACGACCGCGTTATATCCGAATTCGCGTTATGGCGGGGCGCGTTATAGCGGGGTTCCACTGTATTTTGAAATAGTCCCCAAAATGTGTTTCCTACTCGCATTTCATGCGAAAACAGCAAAAACCTCCAGGGGTTAATGTGTTAAAGAGTCTAGTAATTGCTACTCCATCAGACTGTATGGCTGGTGATAAGTTTGAGCTATGAAAAGTATGAAGAGTCGAAGTTGAGTTTCAAAGAATTTACGAAAAGTTCTTTCTTTTTTCATAAACAAAAAAGCAATACAGAATGTGTGCATAATACTCTTGAGTCTGAAAACATCACATATAGTAACTTTTGAAAAAAATTGATACTTTTGTGGGTTTTTTAAACTACATATATGAAGAAATTCGTGTACAGATCTTCCATATTATAATAGACCTTGTTATAATGTATGTGCAGATATAATGCAGCATGATGGTGGACTACATGACCAAAATCACACAAATGTATAACACTACAGGTTGAAAGAAATCAAGGTGAAACATGCCTTGTATCTTCTTTTTCTTTTTTAAATACCATGATTTTTAAAATAAAATTGAGAGTGCCTGCTATTCCACTGTTAGCTTCATTACACAATGCTATATATATATATATATATATATATATATATATATATATATATATATATATATGACAGTTTTGTTCTTATTGTGGTTATCGATATAACATAGTTCAGTATATAACATGGTCAGTCTCTATTAACTCCAGCTACCATTTTATAACGAAAAAGAGCTGTATTTCTAACCCACTGCATGAAGAAATGTGCACTTAATGCAGAATGGAATTTTCTGTCAAATGTCACATGTTATAAATGTGTCATTTATACAGGTTTCATATTTCACAAGTTTTAAAAGTGGTATTTATACAAGTTACATAACTTTTATAGTTGTCGCATTTATTTTCTATTACATGAATGACACATAGAATAATCTGATTATATAATAATCTCCAACAGTAATAAATAAATCTGACATTGTATTGTAATGTTTCTACATTAGTATCCACAGTAATAAATAAATCTGACATTGTATTATGTTTCTACATTAATCTCAATTGTAATAAATAAATCTGACATTGTATTATAATGTTTCTACATTAGTATCCACAGTAATAAATAAATCTGACATTGTATTATGTTTCTACATTAATCTCAATCGTAATAAATAAATCTGACATTGTATTATAATGTTTCTACATTAGTATCCACAGTAATAAATAAATCTGACATTGTATTATAATGTTTCTACATTAATCTCAATAGTAATAAATAAATCTGACATTGTATTATAATGTTTCTAGTATCCACAGTAATAAATAATTATACTTAAACAAATTCTAACTGATGCTTCATAATTTAATACACATTCCATCAATATTTGAGATTGAACTTACAGTCACCTCATAAGGCATACCCTATTTTACTATCGTAAACCCAGATTAAGAAATCCTGTGCCGAGTTTCTGGCACTGATTTTTGACAAGGTTTAATTTTTAGTCTTTTTTTTTTCTTTTCTTTTCTTTTTTTATACTAATGTTGGATGCTACTGTAAGAGTATGGTAATTGATTTAAATATAGGTGTACATGTGTCAGTACATGTATGATTGCAAATAGTGGGGTAGTTATGATCAAAACATGACTAAATAATGCTTTTTATATTTGGTTAGGCACCTGTACACACTTTCAGGAAATTGTACTTTTTATTTGTAAGAGTTATTTACCTTGCTGTCCAGGGGCACAGAGTGGCCGAGTGGTCTAAAACGCTTTCCGTTACGGATCACTGCCATCTAACCTCTGTCTGCATGTGTTTTAGTTTAAGATTCAGCCAACATAGTTATGTGAGAAAGCTTGCCAGTAGCTTCTCATGGGTTGGTGGTTCTTTCTGGGGGGGGGTCCTGGGTTCTTCCTCCACCAATAATACTGGCCGCCATGTATAGCCTATCGTTTGCTGAAAAATGGCATTAAACCCTACAACAACAACAACAATAACAACCTTGCTGTCCACAACAGCAGATGAGAATTTTATCAGCTGATGAATAAATTAATGTGTATTTCTTTCTTATGCCTTAGTTTTAGTCAATCTGTATTTTTATGTTGATTTTCAGCTTTAATTTAACAATTTAAGTTCTCCCTCTATGACTTTCATTCAATGGAGTCTATAAGTTTCAAGTTCAGTATAGGTAAGGGAGCTCAAATTTTGGTTATTAGTTGAGGGAAAAGACAGTAAGGTGTTTACTTTTGTTGATAGTTCAAAATTATGATTTTCCATTTTCCTATTCATCTAATGAACTTCAATATTTGTGAATATTAGACAAGAAAAAGTCCATTAAAGTCATCAATTGATCAAACTTTTAATACAGGTCAAATTTCTGACTTGGACAGATCCAATTTGCTATGGTAACCTTGTGAGCACAGATCAGCACAAAAAACTATTGAGACAGATGAAAATGTTATGGATCTGTGTATTTGTGTGTAGTTGGCCTGTTTATATTTGCAGTATCTCCATATTTTAAAACACATTTTAAAAATTTTGTGACATGGAAGTTTGAGATAAATTTTATTTATCACAATTAAGAAAATCACATTCTAGGTAGGCAAGTCAAATTTGGTAGATGTATTCGCATTTATTTGTAGGCAATCTGATTTTATTTTCATGTCATTATAGCTCTTTTTCAAACTTTCTCAAACTTAAGATCACTTTTAGGATATAGACATTTTGTTATGCATGTTTTACAAACACAAATCAATGTACAATATTCCATGATGGTAAATTATGCATACTGAGTAAATATAAGCTAAAATTTGTACATAAATGATACTACTGTATTAATTTAACTTAAAGGTAGTGATTTAAACTTACCTTTGTTCGTTTTATGTCATATGCTAATGTGCTTGGTTTTGGTCTCCTCAGTTGGGCTATGAAATGTAAAAGTTTACTTTCACTGCACAATGTAAAGTTATTGTAATATATTGAAGTAGATATTTTATTTATTGAAGTACAATTATATATAATGCCAAGTGATCTTATTGTATGGCCCTGCAACTGAACTGTAGTCTGTTTAGCTTGTTGGTCAATAGTCATTCATACCCTGGCATGAATGGATATTTAAGTTGTTGAAATTATACCAATCTGCCTGCAGATGTGGCTGCTGTTACTATAAATATAACATTTTGTAATAACTTATCCCTAATAAGAACACCAAATAAAATTTTAACAAATTTGATAGAATGTGTCATAGCTTGTATGTCTTTCTGATTTATATAAATTATGCTATTCCACCATTGGCTACTTTCACTTAAAGTAAAAAATACATTTATCAGGATTTATGAAGAAAACATTTTTATTTTTCTTAAAATCAGAATTTGATCAACTATAACACAAAGTCAACTTAGTAATATTTGATTGGGATTTAAATTCATGGTCTAGTTTACCCATTAAAGTGTATCAAATAAATTTAAAGTGATACACAGTATCAAAGAAATGGCTCCCAGGTGAGCTATAATAGATCTTCTATGGACTCTTGTTTCAGCAGTTAAATACTATTTCAGTTCTCTATGTTTCTAAATGCTATTTTTCAAATTTCCAAGGTGCCGACTTCAACAATAGTAATAAAAAGATTCATACACACAAATTTACAAATTACCGTTTCCCAGGTGGAAAAAAATTTCATATTGTAAATTTTTTTTCAGTTTAAAAATTCATGAATATAAAAATACTGCTAGGTAAGCAGTTGAGAAAACTTTACATCATGTCAGTGTATATATAAATATAATACCAGATTACATGTTGTGTAAATGGACCTTTTCAGGATTTCAGAAAATATAAAGTGTTTCACCCATGATTAAGCCCAGAATACTAGTCTTGTAAATATTTCTTCAACAAATCGTTTTCAAAACTGTTGAAGTTTTGGGACGGGCTCATAATTATGCATGGGCTTATATTATAGAATTACTGTATGCTTTTTTTCTCTTCACATTACTAAATAATTTTATTATATTGCAAGTTAAAGAAACATATACAAAATAATGTGCCTTAACGATTGCAATACAGGTATTTTTTTATATTATAAATTGCTACAGATCTACTGTTATTTTGTTATAACTATAACCTCTATGCCAAATTCTTTTGTAAAGATGTATTTCTCATTTTCATATTTTTATAAATTGTACAGCATTTTATGATTTGTTAATATCCTAGTCTTTATTATCAGTGCTTTGCCTGTCCTTGTTGATTTGTTATATTTTATACATAGACAAAGAATTGTATACTTAAGTCATTTTTTATACCATGGAATGTTGATCGATTTGCACATGTGTATTTACCATTGTATCAGTTCTACTTGGAGATGAGTATATAAAAGTTGCTATTGCCAAAAAATTACTTTGAACCCTATTATTAAGCCACAGGTTCATTAATCATTTCAATTTTTTCTTCAAATTAAGATTTTTAATTTAATTTTGAATTATGTTGTCTCCTATTATTCGGTTTTTATTTGAAGTTAAGCAGACATTAATAATTAAAATCATTGCTTAATTAATTAAGATTAATTAAAAGAGCCCTGGGTGGTCAAGTGGTCAAAAACACTCAGCTTTTCCAATCACTGCATTCTAACCTCTTTCCACATGGGTTCAAATCTTGTGCTTGGCCGATGTGTGTATTTGAGAAAGCTTGCCAGTAGTTTCCCATGGGGTCACTGGTTCTTGTCATGGTTTTCCTAGGCTCTACCCTGCTGGTTATGATTCAGAGGAGACTTTGGGATGGCCTGTTGTTTGACAACCATCTGTCCATGTGAACAAGTATGTTTTATATACTCCTTCCAACTTACTTTTAGAATTGCTATGAAACTTTACACACACATTTATACCATTGTCTAGTTGGTCCTAAATTTAAATGGTGTCACTCAGATATCCATTTTGAAAACCTTATTGCTACTTTTTTTATAACGGATGGTCATTTCAATATTGGGTTTTCACTAAAAGACTTAGTATGATGTCTGATAGTCAGTATGGTCACCATGGCAACTATCTTGAAAATCATGTCATTAATATTCCTGCTGAATGGTTGGTAATATTGACATGGAGTTTTTACCACAAGACTCTTTATACTGTCTGGTTGTCCTAAATTAAAATGGTTTAGATCTTACATTCATTATGGTCACCATTGCAACCATCTTGTCACTTCTCCAAAATTAAATGTTATATTGACATGATATTTTCACCAATAGAGTTCTTATAACATTTAGATGATCATAAATGAAAGTAGGGCAGATCTGACCTCTAATATGGCAACCATCTTGAAAACCTTATATCAACCATAGAGTTTTTACCAGAATGTACTTTAATATGTCAGGTTTGTCAAAAGTGAAATTTGTTCTGATCTGTCCTCCAGTATTGCATATGTCTCTATAATCTTATAACTATTCTCTCTAGATAGAGGGTCACATTGATTTTGAGTTTTCACCAAAGACTTTTAATGATGTCTATTTGGACCTAAGTGAAAATGGTATCTGTCTGACATCAAGTGAGACCACCATGGCCATCTTAAAACTTGTGTTATCACTACTCCTGTTGATGGTCATATTGACATGGACTTTTAATGATGTCAAGTTGGACCTAAATGAAAATGGTATCTGTCTGACGTCAAGTGAGACCACCATGGCAAACTTGTGTTATCACTACTCCTGCTGATGGCCATATTGACATGGACTTTTAATGATGTCTTGTTGGTCCTAAACAAAAATGTTTCATTGAAAATCCAATTAAATGTCTTGTTATTTACTACTCCTCATGAATGGATGGTCATATCACTTTGTGTTTTTCACCAAAAACACCTCTTCGCGCTTTTTTAGTTCTAAATGAAAATGATGCTGATCTTACGTACATCAGCTTTGTTAAAAATCATATGTCTCAGTAATATACGGAATGGTTTCAGCAGTTAAAAAAAAAAACAAATGGTCCTATCTTGGATCCAAGGAAATCCTTAGTAGATCATCGATCCCATCAAGGAACTCTTGTTGATAATTTTATGGCCTTGACAATTTCGTATTCTTAATAATGAATATTGCATGTAACTGGCATAGCTTGAGAACCATTCCACATCGTCAGGCTCTTCTGTTTAGGACCTTAGTGATCACATTGTACCAAGTAGGACCCTGTGAGATTAAGCCATTACTAAAAGCTCTATAGTTTCCCTCAAAAAGCTTTAATGGTTTCCTCATATTTTAGAAATTCAATAGCACTTATTATGGCAAATAAAATAAATATCATTTTTAGTAAAGTAGTAATTAGTTAAGCAGCCTAGCTAATCAGCTGATTCCAATGTACCATACTATTTATTGCCCCTGGTTTTACAGTACATTGCATTCAGAATATCAGTGCACAGGTGATCAATGTTAAAAGTGGGTTTGCCGATGACCTTGGAAGTATCAGAGTAAAGCATGCTCTTTATGGGCTTAGATTATTTGCATGCTTATCCAGCCTTCTTAATGCAATAGACTGATCCAAAACAAAAATGTTCTATTAATTGTTTTGAAGTGTCATCATCTCTGGCATTCAAGCAATCAAACACTGCCTCTGACTGATGAGGAGGTAATTTTTTTTATCCTTTTAGACCTTTGTCATGGTTGGTGAAGAAACTCCTTCTGGATTGTTTTAAAATTAAATATTTGTAACCAGTAGCATGTTGAAATGTATTGCCTTGATTTTCCCAGATTCATTTTGAGAAATCTGTGATGAAAAAATTAGATGTGTGCAAGGCCAGATGAAGGATATGACCTGAGTTCTCACCTACTGGATACAGGCATCAAGCCTTGTGTAGCCCATATGTAAAAATTATAAATAATCCAATTTGTTAAAATTTTTGTTGAGGATGGGATTGATTTAGTTATGTTCTGTACTGTGATGCAGACAAGAGACTGTTTCATTGGCAGATTATCGATATACACTTTTGTATGGTAATTTTTTTTACCCATACACAGTTCTGTTATATATTGCAAATTTAATAAATTGCATGCTTTAAATATTGTCTAAAATGCAGTACATCAGAAATAGCTACAGCCAAAGACTTACCAATACTGGTATTTAATTTTCAGGTTATCTCGTACTAAACTGCCACCATTTTCTAGTTATATTTGTTTTACCTGACTTAAATATCTCAAATATTTTTAAAAATTTCTTTTCTAACCAAAGACAAAGAGTCTAGGGCAGTCCTAAAATTAACAAATTTTGTGGCTAGAAACTGTTCTAAAATTTTAATTTTTTCCTTGAATTTGTCATATTTTATTTCAGGGATCTGTCAATTAACTTGTATTTTACATGAAGTTGTTTGCATATATATATATATATATATATGAAGAACAAGACTGATGAAATAATAACATTCAAGCAAATAATGCCATCATTTTTTTAAAAATTCCATGAAAACAGTATTTATGCTACAAATCCACAGAGCTGAAATCTCTTCATTTTGTAAAAAAAAATATACAATTCACAGGTGTGGTGTGTCAGAAATTTGCTTAGATGCCTTTTCTGAATTGATACCAATTTAATTTGCAAATTAAAGATCTCCTAAAAATACTGTGTGACTTGGTTTCTTTTATAAATTACTGTGCCTGTACAACGATTGAATGAAAGCTACCTTCACTTTTCACATTTCCAGGCACAAATATTTGTATGATAAGGTTAAAGAAGTCACTGTTGCTTTAGTCTGTCTTGCTGTTTTATTAAAATAGTGAAAACAGTTGATAAAGGATTTTTGAGTCACAACAGATTTCTCATTTATGAAGATTAACATTTTTTAAAGAATGTAAGGAAAGGAACCCATGTAATGTATGTTTTTTAGTAAAGGTGTTATTTATCATATATTATGTAATTTTTTTTACACACAAAAAATTTATAATTTCAGTGTACAAAAAATTACATGTAAAATAAATATCATTTTGTGGTACTTACCATGTACAGGGGCCCCAAGTGGTCTAAAAAGTGCTCTCCATTATGAATCACTGCCATCTCACATCTGTGTGCGTGGGTTTGAGTCTCGGATTCGGACAATGTGGCTATGTGAGAAAGCATGCCAGTAGCTTCTTGTGGGTCGGTGGTTCTTTCCAGTGTTTTTTCCGGGTTCTTCCTCCACCATTAATACTGGCCACCATATATAGCCTATGGTGTGCTGAAAATGGTGTTAAACCCTACAACAACAAAAACATATCATGTATAAAAAAATAAAGGGATCATACCCAAACAAATTCTACAGAACACATACTACTCAACAACACAATGGTGGTACAAATGTACAAAAAATCATATATTTTCTGTCTCATTCTGCTCTCAACTCAAGAATCCAATTCCAATAAAACTAAAAGTATTCAAAAAGATTTTGTTTTGTTTTTAGAGAGAGAGATGGAGAGAGAGAACATAATGTCTCAGTGTGCAGGCTTGTCTGCATTTACTTCTTTGTAATTGTTGTGTAATGTTGGCAAAATGATTAAGATAGCCTGTACATCCAAGGTATTTATTTTATTGTATGCAATGATTAGACCAACAAGTAAGTCTCTGCTTTTTTTTGTCCTGTCTGCTGTCAGGAGAAAAAAGAACGGAGACCTACTCAACAATCCGAGTCCACATTGTCAAGAAACTAAGTGCATCTTGTATTCTTACAGCAACAACCTCAGTTTCAAATTACAATAAAAATATAAAGAACTTAAAAACACATTTTAGTTAATGTGCACAATTTTGTGTGTGTGTGTGAGAGAGAGAGAGAGAGAGAGAGAGAGAAAAATTGTTTATGGAACCTCATGTTTGTGCAGATTGTGAGATGTTGATTCCAATTAGCAAATTCCTGGACTCCAGTTGGACAACAGAATCATTTGAAATGGGTGCATAAACAGGCGACCTAGGACTAAGATTTTCACCACCATCATTCCATAATCTGATTACTAGAGTGTTGAACTCATTACCTTGGTGAACACAATTTTGAGACTCTACAAGGTCAGATTTGTCCTTGTTGACAAGGAAACAAATTTAACTCACTTTACGTTTTTGTAGAATGTAGTCCATCTAGTTGATGTTGCCCCAAATGAGGTTTTCCAAACAAGGTCAATTTTCACAATCCATCAATTAAGTGAGACCCCAGGGACTAATGTTGAGTTCAACTGTGAGTTCTCTTAACTGGTAAGCAGTCTTTGCTGCTAATCACATGAATATTCTGGAAGCCGTTTGAATGGGGACATGAAGATAATCATCCTGCAACTCCATACCGATTACAAAGTCTCCCTCCTGGACAACATTTATAATCTGTCTTCCATCATGAACCAGTGACCACAAATGAAATGAGTGACCTTAGGGTCGATGACAGATCAAAGAGTGCCACATCTGTAGCCAAGGGAATCATGGGTAAAGGAGATGTGTTGAAAGTGTTACCGATTTCTTTGAGAATCAACTGTCAAGTTTATTGATCATCATGGAATGTTTTTTTCGCCATTCATCAACAATGAAATGGAGCATTCTCAACACCAAGAAATGCAATAAGGGTGGTGTAAAGAGGAAGTCATTTTTTATAAATTAAGGTTATGATGTAGAAAACCTCTGAAAAAATTACCATCCTCTCTCTGCCTCTTTTCCACTTTTCTTTGGGAGGTTTTTAATGGCTGTAGAATCGGTAGGGATGCTTTCCAATGAATGTCAATGTGACCAGTAGTATAGTGGGATGGTATAGCATCAAGGGGTTTAATGTTAAAAACAGGCATATCAAATATAGCGTAAATGGGAATTTAATATGGGAAATTTTAACATGGAGTATTGGACATTTTAACATGTACTGAATGGTATATTGAATAAAGCGTCAATGTGAATCTTAGATATCATTAACATGGAGTGAATGGTATATTGAGTATAGCGTCAGCGGGGGGGGGGGGGGAAGCTAGAACAGTAAGGAGAAGAAAAAAAACAAATATACTATCCTCACACTGGAAGAGGGAAAAACAAAACCCAAAATCTACTATCCACACACAGGAAGAAGAAAAAACAAACTCCGAATATACTAGCAACACACGGAAATGAGAAAAATAAACATAATATCTGTTATCCACAAACGTATGCAAAACTCATACAAGCTCGAACTATACTATCCACACAATGTACGCACATTGATACAAACCCCAAAATATACTATCCACACAAACCTACATGAACACGTGCAAACACAATATCTACTATCCACACAAACGTATGCGAACACATACAAACCCCAAAATATACTATCCACTCACTGAAAGATGAAAACCAAACCCTGTCTCTACTATCAACATAAGGGAATAGGAAAAACAACCCCAAAATCTATTACCCACACACGGGAAGGAGAAAAAAAAAAAACCACCAAATATTCTATCTACACAAACATATGCATGCAAAGCAACACACTTACAAACAAACAAATCATACACACAAACACTATAAAATCAGTAAAGGATCGGTGTTTATAGTCACTACTTCACACTCACACAAATTGGCAACTTGAATAGTCTCTTTTCTAGAGTTTTGGTTAATAAGAAGGCTTATAGCACCTTGGCCAAATTTCTCAGTGGCTGATGACATTTCGACATTTAGAGAATAATTCTATAACTTTCCATTGGGTGGTCAAGGTCACATGAATAGACCAAACTGCCACAAAATAAGTATTCCGTCACGTGGGGTCTATTTTGAAATAGTCAAAATATATGGTGTATATAAACAGATAATTAGGCAATAAGTTTCATCCTGATTTTGGCGTCATTCACATTTAGTGTTACTGTTGCAAGTCTACAGACATGTTTCATGTTTTACTTAGATATTATTCAAGAGGAAAAACATTTGTTTGGATTGTTCAGTGGAAATAGAATGTAATCATTATTTTGACTAGAGTATTATTCTGGAACTGTTATAAATTATTCAAAGGAATTATAGACAAAGCCATCTTGACAGCTTCCAGGTACATGTACTTGGATGACCAGTACATTTCTGGTTTTTAAATTTATAAGAAACGTTTCATTCAGTTATGACTTTCATAAACTTTTATAAGGATAAGTTTGGATTCACTTCATCATACTTCATTTAAAACTTTGATAATTAATATATTTGTTGAGTTTTACAAAACTTGTTTGTTTTGCTTTTTTTCTGTTATTTAGTTTGTGACCCTAGAGTCATAACAATAGCATGTCAGTTCAGCCAATGCTTAAATAAAGTATTCAGTTACATTTGGCTTTTGTAAATTACATGGTACAAAAAAATATTTCATATCAAAGTTAATAATATCTGTACAGCTATGTCATGGTTTTTGTTTGTTTGATTAGGATTTTAACAATTTTTTCAGTCATGGTAACTGCATGGAGATATGCGTGGACATGTGATACGTATCAGATAATTTCTGTGACTATCTAATGATTTATGTGTGGAGCGAGGGAAAGGGTTTGGTCTCATACTTTGAATAATCAAGTTCATATGTACAGACAAGTGATCATTATATCGACTATACTTTCCTCGACTAATAAAGAAAAGAGACATTAAACACAAAAATATTTTATTGTTCCTGGATGATCACTTGTAAAACATTTCATTACATCTTGTCACAATAATCTGTCATGTTTAGACACATTTCAATATTTTGAAACACATTAAAACTCTGAACATTTCAAAACTAGCAGAATGAAAGGTTCAAATTAATGACATGTAATCAAGCATTATAAAAACATCAAGTATTTCAATTATAATACTACATTTTGTAGCTTGTTCTTTCTGTTGTTAAGACAACTATTAAATGGCACCCCAAGTTTACGAGTCGTATAGATAACAATACCTTCTGTGTAGAAACCACTTTCAGTCATGGTGATATTTACTGCTGACCTTTTGAATATAAAACTGGGAGGCTTCTTCCATACTCAAAATGAATGCCATCCAAACATTCTGGTACAAATCTGTGATATGGAACCAATGTTTGTTGCAGAAAACGGTCTTTTTTCGGTCAAAGGACCATATAAGTTTACCCTTGTGGCCATACTGAAAGTTCAAGTCATCAACAAAGTTTGGTTCAGTTAAAACATTCAATGTAGAGTTATTGTGTGGACACATGTCTTCAGGCACAGTAACTTTGTTGACTTTTAAACCCCAAAATCAAAAGGCTTCTTCCTTGCCAAAGTGCAAGCCATCCAGAAATTATGGTCAAGGTATGTGATGAAAAACTAATTTTACTCAGTGGAAACCAGTTTTATTCATTCAGTCTGTGAAACTGACGATTGACCATTTGATTCCAAGATCAATAGGGTTCTTCTTTACCCCAACTGTAAGCCATCCACAAAGTTTGGCAACCACTGATGTATTATGTGTATTGAATCATACATGATATAAGCAGTTTTTCACAGCACATGCATCAATGAGTTCTAGATTTCTTTTCGAATCTTCCATTAGACAAAGTGGTCAGAACTTATTGCATTCACATTCGCTGGGGAAATTGTATACAGGACAATAAAATCTGAAAGTTTAATAGATACAGATCATACAGTAGCACATTAGATAAACATTAAATACTTTGAACTATTGAACCAGGTTGTATAATCTGCAACAGAATGCCACACACCACTCAGCTAAATGTGGAACTGCACTCATGATCAACTAAACATGAGGATCATGCAACAACTTGCTTCAATGTGTTATTATAGTTATGACCATCTCTGACTCAACCAACTTGTCTTTCAACCATAGCCACATAGTTTGGTATTGTGAATCAACCAAATGTAATGCCAACAAACACCATAATATGGCAAAAGCAGGATTTATACCAGGTGCTGACAATTCCATCAAAAACTGAAAGTAGTTCCAGTGACTTAGACCTTGTTTAAAGACCTGTTTAGAATTGCTATGGTTTATACTATGGGCTATTTTATACAAACTTAATTAATAAAAATGTTACATGGGGTGTTTTCTCACTATAGGTCCTTACCTAGTCATACTGACCCATAACTGATTGTATAGGTTCTCTACATAGCCCTGCATCAATACAAAAATGATTAGTAACAAGACCAGATGTAAAAATACATTTTCATTAACATAAAACAATAATTAAAAAAAAGAAAAGAAATGTTTTACATGCTTAAAATCATTGGTATAATGTTGTCCATTTCGCATCACTGAATGCATTTCATTCCTACAGTTGTGACCATTTTACAATGATAAACTGTCACACACTGGAAGAAACAAAACCCAAGAATCAGAAACTATGAAAGCAATTGAATGATTGGAAAGTTAGAAATTTTTGCTGGGTTGAAAACAGAGAATTAAAACCAAAACATACCATGTCCACAAACTTCCTGAACAAATAAAATATCATGTATGCTGAATCAAATGTGAATATGATGCACTATCATGTTGTGGTAAAACCATGGATTTTCCCACCAAGCATTTCAATACAACAAATTATGGTGCATTTCAACTACTATCTTAATTTCCATAAGCATTAAATGCTTAAACAGAAAACCATGGATTTTTCCACCAAGCATTTCATTACAACAAATTAGAGTGCATTTCAATCTACTATCATGTAGTGGTAAAGCCATGGATTTTCCCACCAAGCATTTCAATACAACAAATTAGGGTACATTTCAAACTACTATCTTAATTTCCAAATACATTAAATGCTTAAACAGAAACATATTGTTATTTTATTGCATAATTATAATGTCTGCATCCATGATAACAAGAGTTAGACATATATATATATATATATATATATATATATATATATATATATATATATATATATATATATATATATATATATATATAATGTATTTGACCTGAAATATAACTGAATTTTCATTTCATAAAGTACCCTGAGTCATTTCAATACAAGATCATAAAAAGGCAATTTATCAACAAGTCATTTAGATACAAACATGATTTATAACACATTGCCCACATGAATCTAGAAAATTAATAATGCTGTTTAGAATTATTAACAGATGAAAATATCAATTAACTTTAATCGGCAGTTGAATACAGTCAGATATCTTGTTAATAACAGTAAATAGTGACAAATAAAAGAGTTGCATAGGGGAATTTACAGTGCTTGACTAGAATAACCCAAAAGATGGACCCTTTCATAAGAAATTTAATTAGGGTTAGTCTGTTTAACAAAGGGTAATTTCAGGTGGTTCACATGCACTATGTATTGTTTGTATTGGTGAGTTATATAAATGTTATCACCTGTTTGCCCACCAGTAGGATAGGTCTTCATGACTGGAAAGGTCAAAAGGTTATGATGACTATCAAGTTACGCAACTGGATATTACTAATAATACAATGACATAGTTTTTTTTTTTTTTATTTAAAATGGCAACCATACAAATACTGGTGAACATTATATAAATCTGGTATTCTCATTTAGGTGATTGCTTGCATAAGTTGTATGATTATTTGTCAAGGATCAGAATATTTGTTACTTTGTTAATGTGACTGAACAAAACATGCAGGCACAAAGTTGAGAGGGTATTAGCAACATTACCTTAGTCTGGATATGAAACACTAAACTGGTGTATCAAACATGGATAATACGTACAGGATACCAAAAAAAAACCAATGTGTACTCTATTCAAATTGTTTCAGAACATTAGAAAGGCACACATGATAATATTAATTATTGTTATTCAATTAAGTTAACTATTCATAAAATTTGTGTCATGCTGTGAAGGCAGTTAAGACAGTGGGAACAGCTTCTGGAGCTGGACAAAGCACACAAAAAAGCCATCAACACAAAATTCTAATTTAAACTTCTTAATATTATTACAAAAAAGATTCTCACAATCTACTTGTATTTTAGCCTTACCAATTAGTACATGTATTATCAAGTAAATGTATACATGGAAAGGGGAAGGACGCAGAGTTTCAGAGGAAATACTTTTGGCATAGACACAGCTTTACTTTTTTCTTTGCAATGAGTACCTTATGTGCAGTATACATGTATCAAGAAAGAATATACAAACATTTCTAATTCATGCAAACACACATTTCACTTTACATAAAATAATCTACAAGTAACCCCTTATATAAGAAAATAATGATTAGCTGACATAAATTTTACATTAAGATAAACCTTTTGATTAAGAAAATACACACATTTTCATCTTCACTAGAAACAATATACTTTTTTGTCCATATTGCTGAAGAACTCAATAAAAAATATGGTAACCTGTATTATCATAATAATAAAAAAAATTCTAATAAAAAGATATTTTTCTATTTTTTAAAAAGGCATTTGGAGGTGGTAAAATGCAGCATACTGAGCAACCAAATTAAATAATGGAAGGTAACTTAAAATAAAAACTACCTACTTAAAATATAGCTCCCAAGCACTCTGGAAGTCACATGCTCACAAACAGAATACAAATCTTTCATGTGAACGACACAAATGTAAAACGTTTATATGAATAAAACAATAAAATGAAAAACATGTAATCAACTGGAAATGATTTGTGCTTGTAACTTTTCAACTATTATACTGGGATTGGTGTAAATGATCAAAGTGGATTTTATGCTTTCTACAATGGAAAAATCATATCAAAGCCCTTGGTAGGTGATAACACATGGCAGAATTATTAACAAGTTTCACACATATCCATCCATTTAATCTGTGTAAAGTAAACTGCCCATTTTTGCTTGAACTGCTTCAATAACTTTTTATGAACCAGTATAAGTGACTAGAATGTGATAAAATCAATAAAATGTCACTGTAATCTTCAAGGATCTATGATAAAACATTGCCAATCTACATCAAAATTGCACCACTTTCATTAAAAGTAATTATCTTTCAAAAGACGAGATAACTTTCAATTCATTCTGCACTTTCTGTGTCTACAGATCAATTTATTATCCCATATTCATTCCACATTGAATCTGTGACTATATTGCGATTGTCATTTGAAACAAATTAAAAACACAATAATTGACAATATTAAATCTGTACCAGGGATGGTCCTGGGCTTCGGCAATGTAGCAAATTGCAAAAAAATTTCCTTATTGACAACAAAATATATCTGCAATTTTTTGGGTGACAACCTTTTGGGTGATTTAAATTGTACATACTTTCATGGATTTAGAGCGGAGACATTTAAAAAGACCACAAAGGGAAGTCACAAATTTGGATACACAATGCAGTGGAATATATCTGTTACATAAACAAATCCTTTATTTGTATTGACAAACCCATCTTAATATTGCATTGTTATATCATAATCTGCTTATGTTGCCATCTGGCCCGAGTTATGTATGCTGTCATACACTCAGTCATGCTACCGGACAATACCTACAACCGACCAATCTCTGAAGACGGGAACAGAAACAGTGTTTTTTTTTAAAATGTACCAATAAAATAGTTTTGCTTAAACTTCAGAGAAAACTGTTTACTTTTGCCATCAATCCCGTGTTATGATTCCAGGGACTTAAAACTATGCAATTAGAAATAGCAACACAAACTAGTTTTGCATAATTGAAATAAATCATTTTTCAAAATACGGGAGTGTTTTGTTTGTTTGTTTGATTAAGATTTTTAACATAGCTTTAACAATTTTTCAGTCATATCGCTACAATGTCTGTGACCGCTCCGGTGGCCTAGTGGTTAGAGCGTCCGCCCCGGAAGCGGGAGGTCGTCGGTTCGATCCCCGGCCAAGTCATACCAAAGACTTACAAAAATGGTACTAACAGCTGCCTCGCTTGACGTTCAGCATTAAGAGGTTAGTGTTAGGACTGGTCGGCCTGGTGTCAGGATGTGACTGGGTGAGACATCATGCTACATGTCTGCGGCATGATGTCTCAGTGCTAGACATCACTATAAACTGCCTCACTGCAGACATCGTAGCGATATGACTGAAAAATTGTTAAAGCTACGTTAAAAATCCTAATCAAACAAACAAACTACAATGTCTGCAGTGTGGCAGTTTATAGTAATGTCTAACACTGGGGCATCATGCCGCAGACATGTAGCATGATGTCCCACCCAGTCACATTATCCTAATACCAGGCCGACCAGTCCAAACACTAACCTCTTAATGCTGAGCACCAAGCAAGGCAGCTGTTAGTACCATTTTTGTAAGTCTTTGGTATGACTCGTCCAGGGATCAAACCCACGACCTCCCGCTTCCATAACGGACACTCTAACAACTAGGCCATCAGAACGGTCTAAAATACAGGAGTGAAGAATTAAATTAACCTACAACATGGTGAATGAATTCCTATTTCCTAAAAGTATTTTCAATTCCAATAGTTCCAAAAAATCTAAATATGTTCCAACGAAAAATGCAAATGTACAGAAAGATTTCTAAAGAATTCAAATTGGATAAATTTAGTTAATGCCATACAGTTACTCTTGATTGTCAAACAAACAAATCTTTTCAAAAACAAGTTAGGAGATTGAATCCAAAAACACTCCGATTGGGACCGACCATCAGGAATTTATTTTGCGGCATATTTAGGCATTTGTTTTCACTAAATATTCACAGATTTTTCAGGTCTAATCCATCTGAAATTCTCAAAGGACAACACCATTTCTCTCTGTTCATTATCCCCCCCCTCCCCGTGCCTTCCAGAGTGTCCCCATTTCATATTCTGGTTAGCTGTGCCCAAACTGCACAATATCTAAAGGTTAAACTCAAGCCTCTTCAACATACATGTACGTCAAAGAAACCACCTGTTCTACAGTGATTGAAAGCACTAGCAACTGAATACCCTTTTTTGTTATAACAATGCCTAAAATGGGTATGAATTTATGTTACATGTGCTAACCATTTCCCACATTTTATATCCCACCTTATTTCTTTATTGTTAATTCATATATGCATATAACTGCTTTACTAAATAACATATCTATTCTAAAGTGATCATTCTTGGGATTTAGGAAGCAATTCACTACAGGCAAAGAATGTAAAGTGTGGCAAAAATAAATTTCTGAACTGCCGGTTGACAGAGATGTACTTTGTGAAGCTATACATAAAGGGAAGGGGGGCATTTAATTCCTGAATGCATGAAATCCACGATCGCATTATACGTCACTTATCCTACATTGTAAAGTATGATCATAGAGTTTTAGTATTAAAATGTCATATCTAAAGTTAATTACAAAACTATTGTTCAGAAAATATACATAATATAAGTTTGCTTAATACCTGATGTTTCTATTTTAAAAAATGAGAAAGAGACTGTAGATGTCCGGAAAATAGATAATTTGCATTGATAATGCATTTATTTCAGCTGACAATATGTATGAACTATTGGTGATGAGATGGGGAAAGACCATGGAAGTAGTGCAAAAGTCATGTAATGATTTATTTTGTAATGACTGTGTTACTTGTTCCCATCTTTTTAATTTTCATTTCCTATTACATTAATAGATTTTAAAAAATATTCACTACTTGTTCTGGCAGCATTTTTTGAAAATTGGCGACAAAATATTGAGGTTGGCAACATTTTGGCAACAAATTTTTAAAAGCCATCCCTGTGTACCAATATTGTTAACTTTATCAAATACATTCTCTTCAAGAAAGCAAATAAGTTTTTATGCTGGTGGAACTTGCAACATGCTGTTTTTAATGGTAAATGATCAAATGGAAAAATTAAAAATAGTAAAATAATGTTGCAATTAAAATTCATAATGAATAAGACCATCATTAAGAAATAATTTCTAATGAAACTTATCTATACAACTGATTTTGTACAGGAATATATTAACAAATTTGTCCTGCTAAATAAAATCAATCATTTCTTTTACGCAAAATCTATTTAGTTCCATGCCTGATCTCATTATAGATTATATATTATTTCTAAAAATTCTTAATTATTTCAAAAAGTATTTTTCTTTTCTAGTTTCAGAAGTAGGTTCTTTCAATCCATGTAGAAATTTCTGGTCCAGTGACTGCAGATGCCAGACAAAATTCAAGACTACCTGAATATTTACCACACCAATTAGCACATCCCTGCACCAAAATGCACTGCATTTTCATTGCCTAATCAATAACGGACTGGTCAGGTTTATATACAGTATAATGTACATATGCCAACACTTGTATAGACATACCCTGAGAGTTGAAGCATTTAGCACTTTAGAACAAGATTATAAATTTTTAAAAAAGATATTTGCCAGAATTTTCCCACTGGTAATCTCCATTAAAAAAGGAATGTGTATACATTGGGGAGAATGCAAAGAACCTACAGTTTTCGTTCTTTTTATATCTGAATGATTGGGGTTAATTTAGGATTGAGAGTATACACCTGGGCCTTACTTCCTATGTGCATCTCTCAGAAATGCTAACTGTTCAAGACCATTTCCAATTTTCTGAATTTCAGAAGCAACTTTTAAAACAAAAAGGCTGAGCATTCATGCCAAGCCAGTAATCAAATCATTACTGTAAAACATGTGTGAGCATGACACCAAGTTCAAATGATTTAGTTCGTATGTTGCAGACTAAATTGTCTTAAATTCGAAATGATTAATCCAAAGCATGAAATAAACCCATAGAGGTTTAAGAAATATACATAAATTTATTACTGAAATCTTAATTATTCAAGCATGAACAAAATCCATAAAGACAATGAAACTAATTTAACAAAAGTCTTAACATAAAAATATTTTGACAAACTGACCAATTTGCACAATGGACCATCAAACTTTATAATGATTTATCATAGCATCAACATAAAATGGTTTTGGAAATAAAAGCAACTAACAGCAAGAGTACCATGAATATAACATTATATGCTTGCTCTGTAGATAACTGAAATTTGTTCTGCTGAAACCATTTTTCTTCTTTCAGTTACAGTGACCATGACCTTTGAACTTGAAAATCTGTAGATGTCATCCTTGCCTCATATGAAAGTAATCAATAAAGTTTAGATCAGGTAGAATGAATATTACTGTGCAGAAACCATATTTATTCTTTGTTACAGTGTCCCAAGTCCTTGGACAATGAAATCAAACTGGGGTTTTCGTTTGCCCAAGTACAAGTCATCCACAAAGTTCAGTAATGTTAGATGCTGGAGAAGAGGTCACTATGCAGAAACTATTTTTCATGTTTTGGTCAATGACCTTCTTTGACCCCAAAGAATATACAGTATTCCTTATCCAAACTGCAAACTCTCCACAAAGTTTGGTCCTGTCAACGACAGAAAATTTAAGTTAGTATGTAAAAACCATTTTTCTTCTTGTAGTCACAGTAACCCTGACCTTTGATCATTTGACTCAGAAATTGATAAGAGTTCTTTCTTAACCCTAATGCAAGCCATCCACAAACTTTGGTAACTAAAAGACTGACACTGTGAGTTAATTTGCAAAAACAACAATGGTAACACATATATATATATATATATATATATATATATATATATATATATATATATATATATGCAGAGAAAAATAACAACAGTATACACACAGAATGACAAGCTGATAAAATCTTTAAGCAAAACATTTAACACAATTCTCTATTACTTTGCCTGGGATACTAATGTTTATGTGTTAAGCACTCATATCACAAAATATATTGTCTTAGACTCCATAAAGACTAACATGATTCAAAGGGGGTTAGGAAAAATTAAAATATGTTACTAAAATCTTAAAAATATATGTAAAACAATGTTCATAATATTGGGAAAATGACTGACCAGTATACCTCACTTTCTACAAATATGGCCTCAACAAAAGCAGGTTGAAAACCATTATTCATATTTTACAACCTCACAATTTCACTTTCAAATTAGCAACACTACTTCAGATGCCTTATCTGGTCCATGGCAGGAATTTCATAAGCTGTTTACTTCTTACAACATATGGCATTCCTAAATGTGATTTTAAAAAAGACGTCAACCCTTGCATATGACAGACATGAAGGTGTACGTTAACTTTTTCTGCGCAAGTTGCAGTTAATTTTTCCATTCTTCCAAACTGCTAAAATCCTTAATGATCAAAAAACGTCATTGTATTATTTATTTGTAAGAGACAAAATATTTAAATCTACAGCATTTAGACCATTCTTCTCAATAATTATCAAACATTTCTTCCATAAATTTCGCAAATCCCACCCTCCCACTACTGCATGTTGTCTTAACAGTAACCAATGTAATGCTAAATGACTGGAACATGAAACTTGCCACAATCATTCATGAGATGTCATATATAAATTCTGCAACTGAAATGAAATAGAACCGATCAAGGTCACAAGGTCACATTCTTCAGACATCAGCAAATTAAAACCTCTAAAGCAGCATTTTCATTCTTTCAGCCAAACAATTATTGAAAATGGAAACAAAAACAGCAATTTCTGCTATATTTTTTTCAGTGACCTTAAATTTAGTTCATAACAAATTCCATATCCCTGGACTTTTAAGTTCTCCATGAACATGTACATTTCAAAATTCTACCCCACAGTAAGTTTTACAATGACAACCAAAATAGACATAAGTACACTTTTCCATAGCATCAAAATTAATGTACTATTTTGATCAAAAAGAATACATCATTATATAAAAATATTACAGTTGTGCAAAATCTCAAATTCACTTACTGTTGCATTTTTGCTAAGGATTAAACATTTAAACCAAATGTATTCCCTGCACTTTCTCCACTGGAAATCCTAGTTACAAAAAATGGAATGTGTGTATCTTACAGTAAGCATAATGTACCAATCATTTTCTTAATTCTGATACCTGAGTGGCGTTGATTGAGTGTACCAAGCTGGGATTAGCTATGCATGGCCATTTTCACTTCCTAAACTGTAGCAGTAATTGTAAAACAAAAAGTTCATAACATTTTTAGTTAGTTAAATTTCACAACTTCACAAGAGCATTTTCAGAAAATACAAGATGGTGAGACATACATGCACAATAAATGCAAACAAGCATCAACTTTGTCCTCATTGTTCAAGTTCTAAAAAAAAAAAAAATTTGCCATATACTCTCTTTCAGCAGTGCCCCAAAACTTCAAAACAGAACGGAATAACAACTGCCAAAGTGTAAACTAAGATCTGTCAACAAAGTGTAAACTAAGATCTGTCAACAAAGTGTAAACTAAGATCTGTCAACAAAGTGTAAACTAAGATCTGTCAACAAAGTGTAAACTAAGATCTGTCAACAAAGTGTAAACTAAGATCTGTCAACAAAGTGTAAACTAAGATCTGTCAACAAAGTGTAAACTAAGATCTGTCAACAAAGTGTAAACTAAGATCTGTCAACAAAGTGTAAACTAAGATCTGTCAACAAAGTGTAAACTAAGATCTGTCAACAAAATGTAGACTAAGATCTGTCAAGGTGTAATGTGTTGGCAGATCTGTGAATACACTGGTCAATTGTGTTTCAGTGAATAGAGTAGACCCTGATTCTGGTCTTCCAGCACTTTATGTAATGAATAAGCTTGATCTATGCTGTCTGCAGCTTGTTTTGCACACTTAACGGCTAAATAAAATAGAAAAATGGTAGGATAATTCTAGAACAGTATTATGCAATGAACAATAACGATTCTTCATAATTTTGTACATGCTGGAAAGACTTTATGGAACAGAATCTGAGATCTTTAATGACTTTAAAATTATTGAAGTTTTGAACACACAATACAGGATTCTCCTTTCTCCAAGGATAGTATATTTACTTATAAAGTCTACTCAATCAAGTGTTCACATCGAATCATTAACTTTATATATAATGTAGCATAACTTTGACATTCAACCTTGAGCAACCTGAATAAACTAGAAGCAAAATAAATACTAGATTATACACAATTGTTTTCCTACATGATCAAACAAAAGTCAATGAAAATGATTTATATTTTAACACAAATGGTTGGGACTGTTCAAGTGTTAGTGACCCCAAGTAAGCTCACCCAAGCATTTGACACAGAAGACTCAACTTTTTACCAAAGAATAGGTGTCACCAAACGTAGCTTCTCCTGAAAAGCTTGCAAAAAGAATATGTCCTTGAGTTTTGTTTGCATATAGTTGAGAAACAATTTTGGCTGATTTTTTGGAAGAAAACAACTTTTTAGGGAGAATTCCTAAATATTACTCACCCATTCATAAGATTTATTTGAAAATTGCATTCTCCAGATTTTGTTGTTAAAAAAAACCCATGTTGGTGACATACTACACAAGGTAAATTATTGTTAAAAATTCAAAATCTGACCCGTTACAAGAAAAAGAAAAGGATTAAAATGATTTCTACCCACAACAAATTGCTGAAGCATTTCTCTAAGACACAATGAAGAGGTCTGTTGGAATAATTAATATAAAAATGTACCCAAGCCATTGATGCTATCATGATAAAATAATTTTTTTCTCTACTTAACTCTTGTATGATTATTTTGCTATTGTTGGTTTTAATGACACTCTAAACATTTTATTGGTTTCATAATGCCAAGGAAATGGGACATATATACACTTCTCAACAACACATCAAGGAAACCAAACCTGACTGGCCAGGGTGGGTATTGAACCCTCAATCCATGGATTACATATCTTATGTTCTACCAACTGTGTTTCCACAGCTTGCCTAACTCTAGTATGAACCAAGCACATGATAACTGATCATTATACGCAATTATCTCAAATTTCTTGAAGCACCTTTATAAAACAAAACTGACAGACTCTTTCTATTATTTGATCAATGCTCTGCTAAGCATGCATTTTCAAACCCTTTAATTAGTTATAATTGATTCTGTGCCACCGTATGCAAAGATGTTCTCATTACTGCATGACAGTCCATTTGTGTTACTAATGACCAGAATCTGCACATGGTAAAAATAGTTTAAATAAACAGTTATAATTGCACATTAGATCATGTCGAACCCCAATATATAGATATATTCAAATTGTTTCAATAAAACTTATGTACCACGACAAAAACCAAATCACTGCACAGAAGAATGTGCATCAGACAAGAACACATGTCCTTAATATGTGAATTATTCTAGATATAAATTGAATGGAAATGCTTTTCTAGGCAGAAAAAATTAATATCATTATGAGTCGAACATTACTTTATTTTCTTGGTAAAAAAAATTGTAGATCCAAAAGCAAACAGAACTGGTTCAAAACATTTTAGTAATAGGTCTAACAAAATATTTCTAATCATGAGAAGAAGAACAAAAATTAAGATAGGGCACTTGTGGAAAAACAAGATAAAATTCTTAAGCAAAATAAGATATTCTATTTAAATGTATCCTGCTGACTTAGTCTCATTCAACCACTCTCCAGCACAGAAGGGTCTGGTAAAATGTTTCATTGATTTCTTTTGGTGTTTAAAAGTGTTATATAAAGAAAAAATACACGTTTCTTTTGTATCTCAAATTTTAGCTAGACATAATTTTACAAAGCATTTACACCAAAAATTCTTAAGTAAACTCAATAAGGAAACATTAAAATTTACTTTTTTTTAGAAACCTGCTGAAGGAGGCGTTCTCAATCATTCAACAAAATTATCCATGCTGATACAAAACTTAATATAATCTGATCCTCAGAATGATGTATTATCTCATTAGCCAATCCAATAACTATATCAGATTTAAAGTTCATTCTTGGTTCACAAGAAACTGCAGTATTTTACCAGACACTTCATTGGCAAAAATCTCACCCAAGGTCTTAATACCTACAAACCCTAAAATTACCTATATTTTTCCATATGTTTGACCTAATTTTCTGTAATATTTAGTAAAATATCATGTATTGCTATGTCCATTTTGAAAATATACAAGTTTAGAATTGTGGTTTGATATAGTGAAAGAAACATTATGATCAACTAAAACAATTATAAAGAATACTTTTGGCTTCAATAATCTCCAGTTTCAGCATTTCTAAAATGGTCATTAGCTTCTTGCTAAATCTCTCAAGTTGATGTAACCTTTATGTCTTATTTTGTTCAAACAATGGTGGCAATCAGTGAGCAATACTCAGACCACACAACACTATGTCCAATAAGTGTAATTGTTGCCTTTCTTGCCTTTTTTTCCAAGAATGACCAAGTACCTAAATACTGTTTTGTATATATCCATGCAGACTGTTACAAGATTGATGGTCTCCTTCAACTTTTGTGTCTTTGCTGGATGACATTTTCATGCTATGCGAAATCTTGATCATAAACACAGGTAGATTAAAGTGTCTGAGCTACCCCTTGTCAGTCTGGTAGCCTGACAATTTGTATGGAGTCTGAAACCTGGATCCAGAACAAACCCAGATAAAGTCAGTATCCAAATCTGACTTATGTAAGGACTAGTAGGACTTGGTCTATTTGAATGAGACTAATTAAATGTGAAACAGTCAAGATACTTCTCAAGCACTGATAAAAAATATAGATGATGGTGAAGCACAAATTTTACAATAAAACCTACAAGGAACATACCCAAAAATGACAATTGTTCATGAACACTGAAAGACTCACCTAATTACACATCAACAGCATTGATTAAAATGTAAATCTAATTTATAGATGAAAATTTATCGAACCGAATGAAATTTTTCTTTCCAAATGTCATTTCTCAGATTGGATAACTGAATATTTATCACTTCTTTCAGTTTAATATAGTAAGCATATACATTTTCTATTCGTTGAAATGCACTAACATGTGTTTTGATCCTGTCTGGTAAACAAAACTGGATCTTGTTTATTATCACTGCATTTCATGCCATCAGAAGTATGCAATCCAAACCAACATATCTTAAATATATGGACAAGACAACATTTGAATCTGTAACCAGAGATCACAATTTTGGCATGAAGGAAATGTGGTAAAAAATATATTCAGACTGAGCTCTGTCAGGTTTGTATAAAAATTAATCTATCTACAACATGATTCAAATTTACTCAAACAAAGTCCTCATCTTCGAAAGAAAATCACTGCTGCTATTGTGGATAAAGCTGCAAAGACCATGAAGACCCAGTACCTGCTATCCATCTGTGGCACATAGGACAAGGCATCTGACTGAAAAATTAATAATGAATTCAAAACAGAAAGGGGTCATATATGGTTTGATAAAGTTCAAATATATGCTCATGGTAGAAGGAAGAGCCTTGACATGTAGGTTCAAGGTATATTTGAGAAAATTACTATATCTGCCAGGAAAACTATGGTAAAAACAAAACGTTAGCATTTATGATGCAATCATCCAGTCGGGAAATACATAATAATAATAATAATAATAATAATAATAATAATAATAATAATGAGGACTTTGTATAGTGCCTAATCTTTTGAAGCTCTAAGTGCTTTACACCATCAATAATGATATGACTACACTACAGAACAACAAATGACAAAAACAATGAAATTGGAAAATATAAAAACATGCTGAAAACATATAAAACATGATTAGGTCACTGCAGTCGAAACAGATGAGTCTTAAGAGCACTCTTAAAAGGGACCATTGTGTCTTTATGTCAAATTTCAATGGGCAATTCGTTCCACGTTGCCAGGCCCTGGTGTGCAAACGAACATTGTCCATATGACTTTGTTTTCACCTTGGGAACAATGAGTATACGATTATCAGAAGAAGAGCGCAAGTATCTAGCTGCTGTATACACATGGGTGAGGCTGGATAGGTATGTTGGACTGGAGTCTGTCATTGAAACATAGCACAGAGAACAAATTTTGTGTTTGATTCTGTATCAAATCGATAGCCAGTGTAGGATACAGAGCAGTGGTGAGTTGTGCTCTGATCGAGGTACTCTAAAGATGATCCGTGCAGCTGTGTTTTGAAGTTTCTGGAGCAAATATTGTGACGAAACAGACAGAATTGAGTTACAATAGTCCAGTCTTGAAAGTACTAATGAACACACAAGTGTTTTAGTGGCATCAACTGAAAGATATTTATGAATGGAACTGATGCATCTCAATTCAAGATATGTAGCCTTGCATTTGTTCATGACATGTTGGTGCAATGTGAGAGTACTGTCTAGAGTAACACCTAGGTTTCGTACTGACTGTGAGAATTTAATGTTGGTGTTGCTGATATTTATTGTATGAAATAAAGGATGTAAATGTGAAAGACTTTGTGTTGTGATCAGAATAGCCTCAGATTTATCATCATTCTTCTGCAGCTTGTTACATGTCATCTATGATTTCACATCAGAAATGCACTTCTCTACTCCATGGATGGTAGCATCAACTTCAGTTGGGTGGCTAGATTTGTATATTTGGGTGTCATCAGCATACAATTGGTGCAACACTGGGTGATGATCTATGACACTTGAGAGCGGCTGAGTGTACAGAAAAAAAAGAAAAGATCCCTGTTGAACACCACAACATACGTCAAGTGGGCTGGAGTGTATTCCATTTGCAGATATTATTTGTGTCCTGTTGACTAAGTGACTAAGTAGGACTTGAACCACTGTAAGGCTATATTCTTAATGCCAAATACATGCTGGAGACGGTGAAATGATATATATATATATATATATATATATATATATATATATATATATATATATATATATATATATATATATATATATATATATATAATAATAATAAAATAAATATAATATAGATATATATATATATATATATATATATATATATATATATATATATATATATATATATATATATATATAATATAATAAATACATTCAATGATACCATTAATATTCATGAAACTAGAAGTTACTAGTGAAAATAATTAAGCCAAAGTATAAACTGGCCTCATCTCATACTCTGCATCAACTTACATATGAATGGAAGATGGAAAATTTACAAAATTATCAAATTTGTCTTAAACACCGCATCAACTTAACAGACCAGAAAATATGGTGCCAGCTGAAAACATGCCAAAGAAGAGGAAAGAGTCTCTGTATGAGGAACACAAGACAAAGGAAGAGAGACCAATTGTGCAGTCAAAATCTTTCTGAGGAAAGCTCTAACAAAACACCTGCTCAAGGAACTGAGAAGTGTCTCGCCTTTGCCAATTATACAGTATGCCAGTGGGAAGAAGGAATAAAAAGGAGATTATCAGTTAAACCAAAAGTCTGTTTATCATGAATGGTTCAAATCATTTTGCGCCATCATTGATAATTATTGATAATTATTTTAAATATCAATATAACTTTTATTATACTGATTCCATATATTGCTAGTTTTTTGATGAAATATTAAACATCCAAAATATTAGTTATCCCTTTTATAATTATTAATCACATCTGACTGGTCCCACTCTAGATGAGCCATGCCTCTTATAAGGCCACTTGATTGTTGCAGAAATTGTGGCTTTATAAGAGGTGAACGCTGCATATGACCTCTAATTAGAGACCACCTTTTATATATGACACCTTTAGAGGAAGAAAATTGGTCTGTCAAGAAAGGTTTTACATATTAATTTTAATTTCTATAATTACCCAGCCTCCCTGCCTGGCAATCCAACTAGCAATTCCACTTGCTGCATCACCAATAAAACGGACTATGTTCCTGATGACATTACCGATCACAGATCCAAATTCTTTAATTCTGTCTCCCAGCCTCAACACTCTCATAGCTATCCTGTATCCTAGGCAAAACAATGCCAAAATTCTGCCCCAGTTGATTCCATTCTGAAACAACCTAGGAATCAAATGGAAATCAAAATAATTTTACTGAATTCTGAAGCGACAAGAAACACAAATTAATTTTTTTAATCTCTCTTACCCTGCATTCTCTCAAATGCACTGAACTGTTAGAGCAATTTCACAACATTTCATGCCAAAGAATAAGAACTACTAATTAATGTTACCTTGAAATAACTCTGTTTTTAAGACCATAACATTTTAATAATTACTGCTACTTTTAAATGAAGATATTAATTGCTCTTTGTTATATTAGCTTTCCTACTATACACACATACAAGTCCTGGCCAAGTATACCAAAGACTTATAAATATGGTACATGTACAAACAGTTGCCTCACTTGGCACACAGCATGAAGAGGTTAGTGTTAGGACTGGTTGGCCTGGTGTCAGGATAATGTGACTGGGTGTGACATCTTGCTACATGTCTGTGGCATGATGCCCCAGTGCTAGACATCACGATAAACTGCCACACTGCAAACATGATAGCGATAGGACTAAAATTGTTAAAGCTACATAAATAATTGAAAACACACACACTCAGTTCCCCTCTGAAAAGGCCACCCATCTTACAAGGCCACTTTTCTGGTGCAGAACGGGTGGCCATACAAGAGGGAATGATTTATACAAATCTTTTATCTGAAATTTATTTTTCCTACCTGATTAAACAAAAAAAATCGGTTTAAGTGCAAGCAAATTTTAAATCACAAAAATTAAATTTTTCAATGAATGGTTTAGCGATATAGGGTTCCAAGAACGGCTTAAGCTGATGTCTCATAATTTCATTTAGGGGTTTTTAAGTGTGATACAGCATGCCTTCAAGCAGAGCACTATATACCAATTATGTCCAGTTCAATAAAGTATTAATTAACTTATTAAGCAATTTTTTAACTCATTTTTGTTCGATTACATTGTATTTTGTTTTAAATTACTCTTTACATTTAGGATCTACCTTACCTTGGTCCAAGTTTTAACCCTTATACCACTGCACTCACAATAACACCAATTTGCTATGTGAACCAATGCTGATATTATAACAAGTGTAAATAATACATATATCAGCCCATAAAGGTTGACCCAAGTCCCCTGCATCAAGTACCTCTAATTTATCTGGCATGATGATTTATGATATATCTGAAAATTCTGACCAATGTGATTGACAGATTTCAAGATATTTTGCTGAAATGTACAACTTGAGCCTTTTCCATGAATGAAGGCCATGTGACATCACTGGGAAAACACTGCTTTGTGAAACACAATTGTTCTACTGTTGTCAAGTGTGAAGCTTCTCTGGACTATTTTCTGATTCTGTGAATTATTCAGGATGAAGACGTGTCATTGATAGATGTAGTGGTATGAGTATGTCCTCACGGTGTCAACTCCATAAAACAATAAATATTATGAACTAACAATGTTAATACCAGCTGTATGTTAAACAACTTTGTTTTTGTTGTTGTTGTTGTAGGGCTTAATGCCATTTTTCAGCACATGATAGGCTATACATGGTGGCCAGTATTATTGGTGGAGGAAGAACCTGGGAAAACCCAGGAAAGAACCAATGACCCACAAGAAGCAACTGGCAAACTTTCTCACATATCCACATTGGCCAAATCTGAGACTCGAACCCATACAGACAGAGGTGAGATGGCAGTGATCCATAATGGAGAGTGCTTTAGACCACTCGGCACTCGAGGCCCCTTTGATTTTTGTACGATTCAAGCAATTTTTCATCACATGACTGGGTATACATGGCAGCCAGTATATTTGGCAGAGGATTAGCTCTGGAAATCCCTGGAAGAATCAATGACCCTACAGGAATCAAATGGCAGGCTTTCTCTCATATCCATGTTGGCCAAGCCCAAACTCGAATTCATGCAGAGGTGTGAGATGTGTAAGTGATCTGTAAAGGCAAGCATCTTATACCACACAGCCTAGTAAATGTCAACTGAAAGAGCAATGTATTAATTTCAAGAACAAGAGCAACAATGTAAGACTGCTCATGACTGCTTTTAACTTGTAACTCCGTACTAATTTATGCAATTAATCCCCCTAAAACATATATTGAAACAATACCATAATTATATTGGAGAAACTTTCTTATACAGTCACTACTTAAAAATATGCTTGCTCAAATTCTCTTAGCAAAATATGGTCCCCTTCATAAGCTTGTCTGTTTAAAAACATGATTTTCTTTACAATTATATGTATGAAGCTGATGCATGAATACCAAAGTCGGTGATGATGTTCTTAGTACTTGCTTTTTAATACATTAACATGGATATAAGGAAAACAACAAAACAGATTTAAATCACAACATGGAGAGCGAGAGAGTAGGGAAGTAGACAGTGAGAAGTCACTGAAAAAATGCACTGAAAATTACTGAACTACAGCAAAAAGTGAATTTCATTATAAAATCAAATTACCATGAGTACAAAATGATGCAAAACTATACAACAAGAATAACATAGAATAGGCGGAAACAAATAGCAACAGAGGGGGTTGGGGCTAAATTTGGGTGCATGCAGTGTCATTATCATGAAAATTGTCAAAAACTATCAATTTTATCATTAGATAAAAGTCGACTGAAAATACAATTTACTATATTCTCATATTCCTTCGAAAAACTGATAGAGACACCTGTATGCAGAACTGTCAAAGACAGAATCTACAGCAACACATTAAGGTTGAGTCAAACTAGTGGTCTAGATAAACCTCCCCAGAAATTGCTGACAGTCTGAAGCTTTGGGGCACCCCAAACCTTGGAATGAAAGAGTGAAAGAGACATTAGTCTTGGACTCCTCACAGTTTTTCCACACTATTCATTTACGCAATTTAATTGTTTTCATTGACACTTATCAGTCATGTATCAAAACTTCTACTGTTAAATGCTTTTTTCCTTATTCTTAAAATGACAAGCAGTTTTGTAACTTGGTAACCATCTTAGATGCTTACCTCGAAAATAGGTGAATGATATTCATCATAGAGTTATTAATTTCCTCTTTTAATAAGATAATAAATTCAATAATTTAAAGTATCCTTACCTGTTGTAGGCCAATAAAAGTCAACATAGCTATGCTAGTGTAAAGGCTATCAAAGGAATGACTTCCTCTTGCTTCTTGGCGGTTCATGTGAATTTTCAGCATGACTTTATATAATTGCGGATGGCAGTAGCCAACAAACCAGCAAGAAGTTAATTATGAAACATGTAATTACTGAGTGATAACTTTTTATATTGCACTTTTAACTTATAAGTAATATGTTAGCTGACTATATATTCTGAATACTTAAGTATCAAATAGAGGTGCAACGGGTAGCTGCTGGCTCAAGGAAAAATCAACTCAGTGGACTGACAAAACTAAGTTAACTTAAATTTCTCCCAATACAGACCTGAAACTTAATTTATTCAGGTTTCAGATTCCTGCCTTTTCTAGAAATTGCGATAAACTCAACTGTTATTTTTCTTCACATCTTGATATACAACTTGTTTTTCTGGGGTATGAGAGTATTGATGTTAATATTGTTGTTTTATTACTGCCTATGATAACTCAAGTAATGATGTAATTGCTTCTGTGAGACCTGTAGGTCTCAGGCTAACCAAATGAAAGCTTAATTGAATGAAAGGCTTACTTTCTGGCCACACCAGCAAAGGCTTCATAAGCACTGGTTTGACCGATGTTGAGGGAGTTTATCATCTGATCAAATTCATTTGCATATCGTTCGTTGATATCATCACCAATCTTTGCTAACTGTCGACCCACCTGAGATGCTGGGCTGAAAATTCGATTTTGAAAATCTTGTATATAGTACAAATTGTAATTATCTAACATCTATGATATTCATTAATTATCATCCCATATTAATGTAATGATACAAATTATAGGATTTTGGAAGCAACAAGATTAAATAAAGGTCACATGGGACAAAAACAAAACTTGTGAACAATACTATATTTCTGTATTTGTTGAAAACATTGCAAATCAAATTTTTAAAACTCTTTAACTTCCTAATGTTGTCTTTGCTAACAACTGGTATCCCTATCTTGCTATCATTTTTATTATTGCTGTGTTCTGATGGGTTAAATTACAACCTTTTGTCTTTACTAGCTTCATGTGCTTTAATATTCCAACAGCTCACATGACCTATTCTCACCAGAGTATTTGCTTTGAGTCTATTTTATGCAAGTGGGAATCATGCATCACTAAATACTGAAGAAAAGTTATTTCTGTTTGCCCATCTATTTGTATCCTTCCTACCTTTGGTCTGTCCAAAATTGTACTTTAGCAGTTTAAATACCAATTTACAAGGAAAAAGTAAAAATAATAAATGTTTAGCCAAGCACTGAATGTTTAGACACACTCTTTCTGATGTTAATTAATAAAAAGTTAACCATGTGATATCTTATTAAGGCAAATGAAATGTCATATAATAAAACAATTATTTTTTATTAGATATGCTACAAGGAATTATCCAACACACTCACCCCCAACAAATAATATTCCTATGAGCATGTAGCCTCAGTGACTAGTTCTCCTTTGGTACATAAATTCCTTACGCAATCAAATTAAATTGTAATAAATGTATAATTAAAGCTTAGGAAAAAATATCAAAGGTTCTGTACAACACCATCTTGCCTGCAAACAATTACCATAAAAAGGTGATACAAGTCCTAAAATAAAAGCTTAACACTGTTAATAGTAGTGATATGCGATATTTCAATGCCTTGATCACTTCTGCAACTGCATGGTCTCTCTCTCTCTCTCTCTCTCTCTCTCTCTCTCTCTCTCTCTCTCTCTCTCTCTCTCACACACACACACACAGACACAAGACGGTTTTAACGTGCTACTCTTGCCATGTGGTAAAGCTGCTTTACACGCATGCGTGGGTAATTCAAATCTGAGGTCAACAGCCGATGAATACACGTGTTCTGTTCTGACAGAGATTTATACTAAAAAAAGATGAGTGTTCTAAAGGATTTAACGCAGCTGATCATTAGAAGTTGGATTATACTTACTGTCTGGGTACAAATGTTATTCTAAATAAATTTATTAATTAATAGCGTGTGGACCGATCATTCGCAGCTACCACGGTGCGGACGCTTCAGACCGAGTAGTGCATTACACGGTTAGTCTCTATCACCGGATAAAATATTAAAGAAAGGCGGATAACAATTAGTTGGTCTAGGGTTGTACATGTCTTTTATGTTTCTAATGGGTACCCGTTAAATGGCGCAACGGGTACCCGGGTAAGTTTTTCATGATTTTTGACAGCCCTAACTGTCACAACATAATACACCAGATGATCAATGTCTTAGTTGTGGAAAACATTCAAACGCTTTCTCTGGGATAAAGGTTTAAGCTGGGTCACCATGTTCTTTATTGACATAAGCTGGGATACCACCTAATTTTTTAAATCTTTAAAACCTTAAAAATTTGGAATTTTCTAATGAGGTTAAACTGGACAGAAGAGTGGATAGCCCATTCTATGGGGATACTCTAAAACTTTGGAAAGTGCACTTTAAAGAGGACTAAGCACCATAGAAAAAAATGTACTGAAGCAAGCGCAAACATACAAAACAATTTCCTAAATTGTTCAACTCATTAATATTTATACCTTAATGGGTCTTGAGTAAAGTTGGCAAACTCTGTAACAGAAGGTGTGGCATCAAATTCTTGTTTCATTTTTTCATTCCTGTATGACTGGTACAGGAAATTTTTAAAGACTTCCTCTGTCTGTTGAGTCACATTTTCCTCAGAATCTTGATGGAAATTATCTGGGCCCTGCATCTGTTTCAAATTGGGGGAAATGGGGGGATTTGGTGAGCCTTTGCCGGCCCCCCCATTCCAGGATGCCATTTTAAATTTCCTGAAGGGATGCTGTTGTCTACATGGATCACTTGGATGAACCTACAAATCAACATAAAAATGATCAATACTATGCATATTAGTACATATAAGAGAAAAGAAGTAACGGTGATTAGATAAAAAGAAAAATTAGGAGTGTCAAAGAAAATAAGAAAAAGCAAAGAGAAATGTTTCTTAGGGTATACAATGATACTGTATACAATGATACTGTATACAATGATACTGTATACAATACTGTATACAATGATACTGTATACAATACTGTATACAATGATACTGTATACAATGATAATGTATACAATGATACTGTATACAATACTGTATACAATGATACTGTATACAATGATAATGTATACAATGATACTGTATACAATACTGTATACAATGATACTGTATACAATTATACTATATGCAATGATACTATATGCAATGATACCATATGCAATGATACTGAATGCAATTCTACTGTATACAATTATATTGTATGCAGTGATACTGTATGCAATGCTGATTTGAAGATAGCTAGTTCAGACAAGACAGCAATATTCTGTTGTAATTCGTTCCACTGTACAACAGCTAGAGAAAAATGGAACATTTATAATTTTCGAGTGCTTAAATCTATACAAATAAAGAACTGCACAAGTATCTTGTCATCCTGGTCAGTTGTCTTTGTATCAGATGATAATAGAATATCCATGAATTTGTGTATGATTTTATAGCACACAACCAATTTAGCACAAAATCATGTCAAATTTGTTTTTCATGTCTGTTGGACTGACAGTAAGAAGTAAATTTAAAACCATCAAGCTTCTCTAGTTTCAATTTTTTTAAATTTGTTTGGATGTGACAGTCTAACCAAGCTTTATAAAATTATATTTTAAAAAATTCAAGGCTTTTATATTTTGGTCTTGAAGTAATATATATTGCAAACATAAAACATCTGCATTGGAGTGATCTTAAAAATTAAATATAAATTTAAGTATGTTCGTAGATAATCTAGAGAATAAGTGCTATTTCATGTACAAGTCCAACTTGGGATCAATTACAATCAAACATAACTAAATTATAACTATTGTAATCCCCTGTCGACAAGCAAATCTTTGGTGTAAAAAACATGTATAAAAATATGTTTTCCCTCTATATTTTGTAATGAGTAGAATGTCCAGATTATTTGGTATCCTTGTTGAGCTATCTCTGCAATACCACACATTTTGGCGCATCTTAAATGATCTTGACGCTATAGAGCAAGTAAGTCCATGCACTTACAAGGTTGTTATATTGCCTTAAGTATGAGGCAATCATATCCAATGGTGAAATCATCATATACAAACCTAAGAAAAATGATCTTGTACTTTTTTATAGTTACTTCTATTCTTATCACTGCTGAAATGCCAGGCTATTGAACAGAAGCTGAAATCGGAAAAGATAAAGGTATGTAATAATGTCAGCTTAATGACTCTTGTTATCTTCCAACATAACATTTAAAACAGTTTTCTCTAAGCTTTCATAATATTTTTTTCTCGTGTGGTTCAATCTGAAATAGGTAGTCCTAGCAGTCTGACAGTTTCTTCACTGTTTTTGATGGCACTGTTTAGGTTAAGTATAGGTTTCTTACTGAATGTCCCTTAATCCACAGCTGGTGCTTTAACCTTTCTGGGTTGACTTTAATTCTGTTCACTTGAAACCTGTCGATCATAAAAGACACTTATTTTCAAGTGTGTCAAACAGTGCTGAGAAAAATGACAGTGTTGACCAAGAGGAATTATACAGAAAACCATATTTAATAAAATGTAATATATTTAATAAAATATACCATATTAATAAAGCAATAAAAAGTAATGATTTGAGGATGGACCCCTTATGGAATTTCTAGCTACTCATAGCAACTTGCTTCTTAGTTTACTGCTTTCAGATTGACAGTTATATCAACAATTGACTTGCTAAGCATTCTGAGCCATAATCCCTCTGCTTGCAAATGAAAATAACATGATCGAGACAGTCAAAAGCATTATATAAATTCATCAGAACTATAGCTACATGTTCATTTTTATTAAGGGCCTCCTTCCAGTCTTCTGGTAAACATAAAGGTAAAATAGTTCCAAAAAGCGCCAAGAATGTTAAAAATGTTATCAGCTGGTTCTCTGGCTGAATATAATAGTGCTGAGATGATTGTCCAACTACTTTTGCTTCCTTCAATAAATCAAAAAACATGACAAATCAATATTTTGTTAATTTACCTCTAACATGCCCAACAAAGACTGGCATCCATTTTGAACATGTTAACTGTAGTTTACCCCCATTTTGATTTAATGGAATTCAAAATCTGCAATTTTTTGGGACATAAACAAGGTTACCACAGTTTAAATTAAACTGCTACGTAAATATTGTATTTAAATATCACATCTGAACATGCCATCCATCACATACCTATATGGATTTCTTGTTTCAGGTATTTATATTAGACTACAAGATTGATAAAAATATATAGTTTAAATTAGTATAATGCATTTCAACACAGGTTTATCTTTTATTTGGGTTCCACTGGTTCATTTAGTTTATTCTTGAAACTCAACAAGATAGTTCTACATGTAAGACATCAAAGCTGATATTTATATTGTGGGCATCAGGGTCATACTGCCTAACTAATGGCGTGGTACAGGATGTTTTTTGATGTCGACTAACATCATAATGAAAGATAAATTTTTAGAAATATCTCACACAACTGGCAACTAAAATAATGATGCCTATCTACAAAGTAAAGTCATAATGTTTAAATCCGACTTTTACTCAAATGTCCTTTCCCTATTATTTTCGGATTCTCACAGAAGAAATGTAACTGTTTTAAAGTTTTGTTAGCCTTCATTTCAGTGTGCTGGAAAGCGATGAAAACCAGGAATGCCAACATTGGGTTAAGTTGAAAAATTATTCTTTAACGAAATATAAAAATACATTATGCCTATTGGAAATGTAAGCAACGTTTCATTTCATTCAAGAAACAAATCAGCCACATGAACCTCCTTGAACATACTTCAGTATACCTAGACTCCCACGGCATTTCAACAAATTCAAATATATTTCAATGGAACATGAAAATGCATCCATTTGCTAGTATGAGATTCGGGCAGAGTTAAACCAAAGACTTACAAAATGGATATAACTAGCTCAGTGTTGAATTAGCACTCAGCATTATGAGGTTTTTGTTTGGTCCAGTGCTAGACATCACAATAAACTGCCTCATTGCAGACATTGTAGCGATATGACTGAAAAATTGTTAAAGTTAGTTAAAAAATCCTCATCAAACAAACAAAAAAACTACTATCAGAATTTGATTAACCTGGATAACAGCACAGTAAGTATTTAAATTACATATCATTTGTGGAAAAATGTTGATATGGGCTGCCAAGTGTGTGAGCTATTCCTGAAACTTTTGAGTAATTGATGATTATTGAATTAATGTGCTTCGCTCATTTTGGGTCATTTAGCACTATTTTATCGAAACTTTGACAACTCGTTCCGATGTCAACAAGCTCGTTATTTGGGTAGTAATAGCAATAAAACAAAAATAACATGTACGATGTATTACATAGTAGGACTACTCGACAAAATAGATTGGGATGTACGTACAAACTTTATACTCTTTATGTACGTAGTAGCACGAATACCAAACGTTTCAAATAAACTGTTTCCAAATGTGTGACTACATAGTCTACAAACTGTCACTTTATTTTTAACTTTGTGGAACTTTTTAAACTTGCCAACATACTTAGACAATTCAACTGCCTGTAACTTCAGTCACTTAAACAGTTTTCACTGGTGACTATGTTAGATACCTGTAAGTGTAAGTATTGTGTATATAGAAAGTCTTACAAAACAAGCTCAAATTTCGAAGCAATCATACGATCCCTGTTTCCCTTTGACTTTCCATTTTCATTCTAGTTATGACACAATCAGTTCCTCAGGAAGAAAGGACACTCAATTGGAATGTCTTCGGCCGTTTCCATTGCAAGCTTTAAAAATAAAATTACAAAAAAAAAAAAAAAAAGAGAGCAAACACATAGACTGGTCCCATATCGTACTTCCACATTCTGCAGATAATCAGACCAGAAGAAACCTCGTACGAAAGAGTTATCACATTTATGGAATATGGAGTCATTAACAATTATTTTTCTTATATAATCTCGACATTTGTTTCTCGGTACTGAAATATCCACTTTGTCCAAATCATTATAAATCACATGTTCTGAATGTGAATGTATACAGCCAGACGTATCAGTCCCTAACCCTCCACCTTTATGTACTACCAAGAGAAACCTTTGTATGACAAAAATAGAACAAAACTAATGTATGACATCCAAGCAAACCTAACAACTTGCTTACCTCCTGCAGCATAACAACTCGATAACTTCCTACGTCCTTTGTTTGAAAAGCATTCCCCATCCACCAAGTGTAAAGTATCAATTCAAAAGTGTTCTCCGTGCTATAGCAGTGTTAGGGACCAGCTTCGCACTGCTAAACGAGACCCTGTAAAGTGGAGAGGCTGCGGCTTTCTACCAGACTCACTTTTCAGAGACAAATCCACGAAGCCGCTAAAAAAAGGGGAAAAAAATCATCTGAAACAGTCCATTTAGCCAAATTATTCCACTACAGAACTAAGATCACAGAGAGCTCCAGCTGCAATGAGCTCTTCGAAATTACTAACAAACTAATGTCAAGGACCAAATGTACACCACTTCCAGCTACCTTTTCTCCAGTAGACCTTACAGACCTGTTCCAAATTTCTTCCGTGACAAGATACAAATCATTATAGATAAGCTTGACGACACAATTTCAATTAACTCGTCGTTACCATACAGTTACAATACATAATTTAAGCAACAACCGTTAGCAGCATTTGAACCTCTCTCTATGGATTTAGTACGGACAATCGTGATGAAGAATGCACCAAAGTCATGTGAATTTGATCCAATTCCAACATTACTTTTGCTTGAGTGCTTAGATCCAATATTGCCTTCACTAACTGATGTTATTAATATCTTTCTCTCATTCGGAGAATTCCCTTCATTGTTCAAGACTGAACAACCCTACCGGAAGTCTATTTTCTCACGTGTATTTGTGCCTTCAGATTTTCGGGGGAGATAAATATGCATCTTATGGACAATTCTGTATTAAGGAATAAAAGGAACTATACTAAAAACACACATATTCTTGAACATCTAAATTTGTTAATTTGTATGTAATTGGGTTACATATATATATTGGGTTGTATATAATTGGGTTGCATATATATATATATATATATATATATATATATATATATATATATATATATATATATATATATATATATATATATATATATATATTCTACTGATCAAACGCAGAACTCGGCCTTGAAGTTCTTGACAGCGATAACGAACCTCCCTGACGCCTTATATATTAGTTCTAATCGTGTAGGTTGTCGAGTTATCTCCTCTCTAAAAGAGCCAACAACTCTTTGAATTAATTATCTTTATCTATTGTCACTATTTCCAGATACCCAGTTACAAGAAAAAAATGAAATGCATTATTGTCACCTAAACTGAAGGATAAATAATTATTCACTTTACTTGTACTATATTCCCTGATGTAATAAGAAGGCCGTACGGACATTTCTGTTCAAGAAATGCCGAAGCTGATATATTTTAATTTAGAGAGAAACAATACATTACTGTGAAAAGAAGATTACCAACTCAGAAATTCCTATACTATGCTTTGATGAACGATTAAAGTTTATGTTAATTATTATTCACTCTCATATAGTTGCAGAGTGTGTACAATAATCAACTCAAATAGTTTGAGAAAGTCTGTACTCAGTATTTAAAACAAAATCAAGTTGTGAAATTACGGTAAAGATCTCACATACAAAAACATTTTTAAAAAAGAAAATTCTTTTTTCAACACTTTTCTTTTTAAATTAAAATTACAAGTTTAGCAAACGTGTGGGTAATACAGCAGGTTAAATTGTACTCGGCACGTGGAAAGTATGTAAGAAAATGTCCTCTAGTGGAATTTGATGTAATTCAGAATACGTGCAGGTACAGAAACTAGTTTACAGGTAGCAAAGGTATGCGTTTGGCGGAAGTAAATCCAAATGTAAAATATAACTATTACAAGATCAGGAAATGGCAGGTTATAAGACATTTTATGGAACAGTATTGGTGTACAACACAATCATTTAGACAACCTAAGTCGCGTCACATGACATTCTTTGAGAAAGCTAATTCACATGACACTAGGAAAGCTGCGAAGTACTTCCTTTGGAACATTGTTAAATAGGGCACAATTACGTCTGAGACGCAATACAATGCCATCAAAGAAGTAAAAATCAAAGGAAACATATTTGTGCAGACAAACATGTTTGCTGAGTGAGATATGAAAATAAATGAGAATTGGATTAAAAGGTTTGCTTATCAAAGGGAAGTAACAAGTCTTTCCACAACCGATTTTGGATCTCTACAAAATGTAGCATAGCAGAGACTCATCCTATAAACCTACAAACATCTGTGTTTTCTGTGAAGTTTTTATTTTAAATCAATAATAAAATAACTGTTGTCCTTTGTTTCTGTGAAGTTTTAAGTTTTCTTTCATTCTGAGTTTGTTCCGTAGAATATATTACTGAAAATTAGTGGAAATACTAAGTTGGGAAGTACATCAAAGCATATATGAAACCATGGTTAATTTAGGAAGCCGTACAGAATGCAACATAAGATCTATATCTATGTAGAAAATATTAGTTTTAGGCGTGATTCTTACTCAGCCTTTTTGTGAAGGAAAGAAGCACAGCTGACATACAGTTAAAAGAACTTAAGTTTTCAAATTATAGACAAAGGGGTATACCTATGAGCGACTTTGTCTTTATAAAGGTCTGACAGCTGAGCGAAAGAGAGGACGATAAATTAAGGTAGAGATATCACATATGAACTTCAGAGATAAAATAAAGAGACTGCGATTTTATAATTTAATAGTAAAAGAAAACTGACACCAAATACGAGGAACATCTTGATTAGTAAATCGCATACTTTCTTACTTCATAAAAGAACACATACTTTTGGAAAATCCGTGATTCATTTTATTCTAGAATAAAGATTTCATAAGGTACATCAGCAACGTATCACATATCACATATCTTTATTTCAATAAATCTAGGGTATGCGTCACGTGTGTTTACATCACCATTTTATAGATTTATTAGATTCTTGTGATTACTTGTTTGATTACGGGAAGTCTGTGTTGGGGAAATATTTCTTAGCCCGAATCAAAACAAGTTTCTAGGGCAAACGTCATGGAATGCCGTATTTGTGAAGTTTTATGACGGCATGGTTTGGTTTCGTGCTTGAGAACAAGTCCAAGCAGCAAAAGTGGGCATGTTGTGTTGGTCGATTGTATATCTCGGTGTAAGCTATTTGTGATCTAGATTGAGATTTTGTACGATATTAATAATTGAGAAGAGATTGTCTGAAGATGCCTTTTGATGTTGCTATAATGGTAAATATGGTACAGTGATACAGGCGATTCGACTGACAAAATGATTCAGTATGAATTACGTTCTCTGTATTTGGTGTTTGAGTTGTGATTTTATGTTATGGTATTTACGTACTGATGCTACGTTAAGGACATCGAAAAGGAGAAACCAGCACTTGTGAAGTTACCATGCAACTGTGAGGCTGTGCTGCAAATGGAAAGTTGGGATAGTTTGTGGTCATCAATTGATGCGTTGGTGGAACTTTCAACAGACAACGGCTGTTGTCTAGAAGTCATTGGAAATAAGGGGAAAACAACTGACGTCCTGCAGAAATCACGCGGTGGTTAGATTCGCTCGGTAAAGAGACCCATTTGCAGATTAAAATATCAAATGGCTTTTGCTTTTTCATACTAACAATGTGATCTGGAAAAAAAAATATATGGATGAGATTTAAGTTATTCGAAAACAGTAACAGCATATATTTCGGGAATTAAAACGGGTCTTTTAAAAGAACTATTTTCATGGCAAATACTCTTAGGTGAAAAATATCGAGAGTAATGTGAAAGACGTAAGAGAGGAGAGATAACTGGGTGGGGGTCTAGAATGGTAACCAGTCCAAAATAAGCTAGTGTTGTAAACGAGAAAGGTTAGAAAAAGCATAATAAGAGCAAATTTTCCCTCCTTTATTCTTCCGTCCCTCGTTTTTTCTTCCCTGCTTTGTATCTTCCCTGCTGTCGCACTCTGCAAAATGTATAACCTAAGACAAACATAAGGAGCATAAGTCGTAGGAACCAGATCAGTGTAAGGACATAGAGCAGAGCAGAGGCGTAGCTGGGGGGGGGGGGGCAGGGGGGTACATATGTCCCCGGGCGCCAAGGTACAGGGGCGCCAAAATGAGGCTTACAACGTTACATTATAATAAGTAACCACGGGTAATAAATCGGTCACAAGATCTCGGGGGCGCCACTTTTATAGTTCGTCCCCTGGCGCAAAATATCATCGCTACGCCTCTGGAGCAGAGCCAAGTCACCATCTGTTTTTCTTTTAAATGTAAATTGATATAACCGTAAATTATATCTCGGATATTTCGTTTTTTAAATAGTAATTATAGGTGAGTGGCTAATGACCAAACTGAAGGGGTGAAAAATGATTAAATGTAAATTTACTGGCTATGAAAAGATGTTGACTTTCTTGTGCGTGCGGTTGTCGTTTTCTAGTCTTATCGATTTAGCCTGCTTGGTTTTACTGTTCAAAAGCGACGAATCCATTACGATTAGTTTACTTTAATGGATTCGGAACTACAGTTGGGTTTGTGAGCAATTGCATTTAGTGTTACATCAATGAATGTGTGGCCAGAGGAAGAGAAGTATCCCGCAACTGGTTCTGTCCAGCTTCTTCGTCATCCAATCAGATATGTGAAGAGGAGTCCTTTTTGTGTAGCTTTTCATGTTCTCCGGTATATTATTGGCCACAGATCATACATGTGATGAGATAAATTACTTTCTCTATTTCGTTCATTCTGTTTGGACCATGTATGTTAGTTTTTTTGAACGTTGCTGTGCGAGAGAATGGGTTATAAAAAAGATCGTCACCAGAACTCAGTCCAGCTCATACATGACGCCAAAAAGATTTGACCACTCACCCACATTACCCAATAAAATTGCTTTGAAACCACTTTGCGATAGAAGAAACAAAACACAAGACAAACAAATGAAAACCGCGTTCTGCATTATTTAATAATTTAAAAAAAGGCATCTTAATCAATTCGGACTTACTCTTATGGAATCCTATAATAAAGAGAAAAATTATGATCAGAAAAAAAGACACGAATTCCAAGGAATAAAGTAGTAGACATCTCATCTAAAAAAATATACTATTAAATGTTCTCTTTCTCAAATAGTGTAGGCCAACAAGTAAATCTCCGGGACCGTCGGGTCGCTCGTTTTCACGCATGTGTCAGAAATTTAATATTTGTCAGGACAATATCCGATAGGTATACGCATGTGTTCTGAAAAGGATTAATGCTTAAAAGTGAGTATTTAGAAAACTTTAATGCCATAGATCTAAAGAAGGATTGAATTACCACCTGCATACAAAGATTAATCGAAACAAATTGAATAACTAGTAAGTGACCGGTAGTACTACACTGTTTGTGCGAACAACTCTTGCACAAATAATCCCAAGGTTTCCTCCAGCAAAAAAATGTCAGAAATAAAGGAGGAAACCTTTTGTTCGATCTATCAATGGTGTTACTGCTATGCGTAGTTCACAATTTTTTCTGGTAGATGGAGCTAATGGTGCTTTCTTAGAGCCACATTTTCCACCACCAACCCTTCCCCACATGTCGGATCCCACCGTGAGTGACGTCATATATTGATGGACTCATCGAAGTCAAGGAAGAGAAGATAAACAAACAAGTGGAGTTAGTAGTCTTTTAAGAGATGCGTATCTGAAAAGAGGTCAAGGTGCATTTTCTCAACCCAAAATTATACCAATCAATCATGCACCAAAATAAATGGAATTAAAGTTATTTTAACAGTACAGAAATTGACAAGTTATGTGTTATTTTTTTTTAATTGCCAGGACCATTAGTGAGGAAAATGTGGGGTAAATCTTTTTTTTCCTTGTGCAGAGTACGAAACTAAAGAGGAGAACTTTAACTAACTTGTCAATGAAAATAGAGGTATTTCGAAAATTTAGACTGGTATAAGGATTTTGTATTAGAGCATTTATATTATATGCTGATGGAATTATCCATCCCATAGAGCTTAATACACGTGAAACATGGCACATGAGAGCAAAACGTTATTTGTTAGAAATTTACCGTTTTCAGCAACAAATGAAGCTCTCGAAAAGTTGTTTGGAGAAATAGGTCCAGTCAAGCAATGCTTTGTCGTTAAAGAGAAAGGTTCGTCCGTTTTAACTGTAATTCATTGACTACAGTGCATTAATTTAAACTACTCCCATTTCTCGTTAGTATCAACAAGAAGAATTTGTAAGCCATCACCTCATTTTGATCTTGGTTAGATTAAGATCAATATAGCTACTACATAATAACCTGGACAGACATATGACTAGGGAATCGAGGGTAGGCACGAGTGCCAATTATTAGCGCTACACAGGCTTAATACGCAATGCGACAATGTTATAAAAATCGGGAGTGAAGACGATCGCGTTTAAGTCTTAATATGAGTTAGGTATTTGGGTTATGACCATTGCCACAAAAGAAACTTTAATGAGTTATATGGCATCATGCATATAAACATGAATTGCCATCATTAAATGAAATGAAAATTCAGACAATGTGCGAAACCAACTATTATAGAATAAATATGCTTAATAGTAAACTGTTAAATGTCTTAAGAGTTGACCCTAGAATAAATGTGGGATATAATGTGGACTTTATAGAAAATAATAAATTTTGGTAGATTTATTGTACCAAATGTAGTTTTAGGGTTCCCGAGTGGCCAAATGGTTTAAAGTGCTCTCCGTTACGGATCACTGCCATCTCACCTCCGTCTGCATCGGATTCGGCCAATGTGGGTATGTGAGAAAGCTTGCCAGTAGCTTCTCGTGGGTCGGTGGTTCATTCCGGGATTCTTCCTCCGCCATTCATACTGGCCGTCATGTATAGTCTATCTTGTGCTGAAAATTGGCGTTAAACCATAAAAACAAACAAACAAACAAACAAATTCAGACTGATTTTTTTAGCACAAGAGAACAGTCATTTTAGTTAACATTATGCTTTGATCATGTACAGTTACGGCAAGTACAATATCCAAAGGGGGCCCCGAGTGATGTAAAGCGCTTTCCGTTACGGATCACTGCCGTCACACCTGAGTCTGCGTGGATTCGAGTCTAAGATTCTGCTAATGTAGCTATGTGAAAAAGTTTGCCAGTAGCTTCTCGTGGGTCGTGGTTCTTTCTGGGGGTTTTCCCGGGTTCTTCCTCTACCAATAATACTGGCTGCATGTATTGCCTATCGTGTGCTGAAAAATGGCGTTAAACCCTAAAAAAAAAACCAAAACAAACGAACAGTATCCAAAGAAATGTCAGTCACAGTATGTGATTGTAACATGGTGGTATACCAACATTCTCGCCATTGCATGTTGCAAATGTAAACAACTTCAGCCTATACCCACCACTCTCAAAGAAGTTCATAATATCTGTATCCACAATGTATAACGTATAATATCCACAATGGAAAATCCCATGGTGCAGTTTATTTCAGGGTAGCATATATGTTTGCTTGAATTGAGTATATGCGAGAAAAATTTGTTGCGATAATCTAATCTATATTTAGCCTCTGTTGGCCAGGTTCTGTCAAACCTTCTATGTTTATGGAAGAATCTGTACAATAAATGGACACAAATTCTTTGTAACTGATTCATTACTTATATCTTTTTCAGGTTCTGAAAAGTGCAGAGGCTTTGGATATGTAATTTACTCTATGCGGTAAGTATTGAGAAAAATATTTGTTTTATTTGTAGCAACAAAAGCTTAACTTGTATTGTTAGGACATCACCTTCAAATGCTTTGGGATTTTGGCTTGAAATTGTTGAAAGTCAGTCTTTGCACTTCAGTTTAATCTGGCAGATCTAATGATGCTTTCCCTCATTAGAAATCGGGGAATTGTTGTATTCACAATTCTACACATAAATAATTTTTTCTTAAATCTTACTAAACATTGAGTTTATGCAATTGTCTTTTGTCCATCATCTGCCCATGACATGTAGCAGGGTCTTACATTAGATTTTAAATTGATGGGCGAAATGCCACATTATTTGGTGCGTGTGTGGGGGGGAGGGGGGCGTCTGTATCCTCCTTCAATGAGGATATAGTTTTTTAATAAAAAGTAGCTGGGTGTAAAGTACGACTAGGTAAAACACACAGCTCCCAGCTGACAATCTGCTGGAAGATTTGCCATGAAATTTTTCACACAGACATTTTCACCCAAGGTTCTAAATAAGAATGGTTCCCTCATGAACATTCAGTATTGATACCACAGAAGCCAGGTTGGCAGTTTTATCACTACTTATCAGGAATGGTTGGTTTTTAACAAATAACTTACAAGACATTACCTAGTTACTCTGAACAAAAATGGTGCCATGAAACCCATCTTGAAAATCTTGTTGCTATTCATCTTAAATGGCTGGCTGTATCTGGCATCAGCCAATCCTTTGAGACAGATACCACAGATTTTAAATGTTCTATTTCCACATCAAATTAGCTATGCATAGCTGCAAACCCTTGCAATTTTGGCTTTAATTTTTATGACATTAATTCATTAAAATCAGGAATTCCCCAATTTTCAATTATTTTAAATCAATAATAAAATAACTGTTGTCCTTTTAAGTACTAGTTGCAATATTGGTAGAACTTTAGCCAATTGGTACAGTTGGTCTGGTATCAAGCATTTTAGCGACAGGGCCGAACCAGAATTTTTTCTCAGTGCATGCATTGTCATCACTGATTTGACATACTACTCAGTATCGCATCTTGAAAACATCTTCACCACCAAGGGAAAAAAAATATTGCAAAAAAAAATGAAGTTTAGGAATATACCAAAAATTGGCCATGCATTTAGCTATCAAACATCAATTTACATCATGCAGCATGATGCTTTTTGCAGTGTGCCACAAGTTTTAACATTGTGTTTGATGGCAGAGATGATGTGAGAAAGCACAGTAGTAGCAAAAAGTACAAAGAGGTTGGTAAATTTAAGAGCTTGCAGTGGATTTCAGCTCTGTAATATTTGAAGCCATTGACAGAAGACCAAGTTACCAATGCTGAGAATGTGAATTTTCTTGCTTAACACAATCTACCTTATCAGCTGGAGACCATGCTAAACATTTATTCTGCCAAATATTCCCAACTTGAAGATCATGTTTTAATTTGCCATTGGAAGAAACAAAAGTGCTGCAAATGTTCGAGAATGCCACAGAAAACCTTTGCATGCCAATATCTTAATTTTCTATAGTGACTGATAGCAATAATGATAGAGGAGTCTCGGAACTATATCATCTGGTGGTTAAATATTTCATATCTTGATAAATAACCACAGAAACAAGTGATGTTTGTGAATATCGTAATAAATAGAAATGCAGATATATTTCTGGATATTTATAGTGTTTCATTTTTATTTTGAGATCTTGATAATATGTAGTACTGACGGTCAGAGTGAATGGAGTTACTGTCATGCTATTTTTCACTAGTTCTTAAACTCCACTAATTTTTATCGCTATTTTCATTAATTGTGAGCCTGTAGGTTTGGCTGCTTTGGTTATGAATGGATGGTCTATTATCCTATCTGCAGTAAAATACCATTTCGAAGATAACTGTTGGTTTTCCTTTCCAAATGTTGCTTGTCAGATCATTGTTGTCATTAACTTGTAACTTGTGTAACAGTATGGGCAAATTAAATATTTAACTGATGATTTCGTTCATTATCTGTATAATAATTAAGATATATCTATTTCAACTACATAATGAATTAAAGCAACATCATCATCAGCATCTGATTAGTTACGATGAATATAAAATGTGTCCATTTATCATGTACTCGTCATCCATCAAGTAACAACTTCAAATGTTACATTAGGAATCAAAATAATCTAATGCGAAATATTTTCTTTGTATTTTTTTAAAATAGAATTTAGTGACCATTTGCATTTCTCAAAAAGCAACAAAAATATACATCATTGTTTCATGTTCTATTAAGTTGGTATTAAAACTTTATTTGGGTGGAAAATGTTACTTGTGTAAAAAGGAGGACAAGCAATTTTATTTCTATATTTAAAATTCATAAAGTGTTTGAGAGCCAGCATTAAACATGTTTGGTGCTGGAAGTAGCTGCACCACATTGTTTGATAATATTTTATATTCAATTTTTTCATTGCCCCTTAATTTGCCAACTTTCTTAAAAAAATAATGGCTGCCAATGGTAATTCAGATGTAATCTACAAAACATCAATATTTATGTATGCTGTAGTAATCATGTAGTATGTTGGGTCTGTAATGTATTAGAACATGATGTATGTAGTTTAAAATATTAATATAGTCTTATTTATATTTTGTTGCATTATTTTGATTTGCAGTATACAACACTGATTTTTTATTCACCCCTTGGCTTTTACATATGCTCTGTGGCATGTCAACATGCTTACATTGATAAATTGGATTAGAAGTTCAGTTATGTTTATGCACAACAACGTATCCTGGATGAACACTTCACGTTTGTAAATTAAACCTGAGTCTGGCTTGAATGCGAGTCATGAATGGCCATCTCATGAGTGCTATGCAAATACTGGTGTTTCTTTGCTAAATTCCTTCATTTTAACGTCATCATATATTTATAATAAAAGATAAACGATTTTTCTTAACTATATTTTTGTCTGTTTAAAGAATTCTTATTTTTTGGTCCTATATCATGTTACTTATCAGTTCATGAAAGTCATGTAACATCCTTATGGAGATCCTGATCAACTGTAAACAACCTTTGATCAGTTACATCATGGGTTTTGACAACAGGATTGCAACTGTGCTGTTAGCAATCTGAATATCAAGTGCAAATATGGGAGTTTTTTGGTAAAAATTGAACACAAAACATTACTCACGTAATGGTGAAAGCTGATGAACATGGATGGCTTGTTTTTAAATTCCTAAATTTGTCAATGGTGAGTATTTAAAAGTATTAAAATTTTCTTGATTCAAACACTATATAAAATGACTTTACCATGCATTTCTTATTATTTAACATACTGAAAGTATTATGACGGGGTAAGTTGTTGAACATAACTGCTTGGACTGACATAGATTAGAGGCCAGAATACACATCAAGATTGTCACAAATATACCTACATGTAGTTTTGTTTTATGATTAATTTATAATAATTGATCTATCTTGATTGTATTTTGTTTGGAAATGTCAGGAAATTAATAATCAAAAAACATTTTTATGTCAAAACTGTTTTTATTATCACAGTAGCATATGACGATTTATACCTAATTAATAAGTAAAATTTATCAGCAATTAAATTTGGAAATTTGACAAACACCAGCATCTGACAGTAACCTGTACACACAGCCATCATCATAAGGTCCTTTATGATATCTAGTGTTTCCTAAATGATCATGAATCTAGCACTGAACTGATGTATGATATGACTGCCTTGGTGCTCCCTTGAAAATCATATCGCTATTTTCTTGAACAGATGGTCAAATCTGGATGGAATTTGCTTAAAGACTTGCCATGATGTCTGTTTGGTCCATGATCAGCAATTCCAAAGGTCTTTTTAGCGCTATGCCTTCTGATTGAATGGTTAGGTGGCATGGTGTTTTCACTGCAAGATTTATTGTGATGTCTAATTGTTCCAAAATGAAAATAATGTTGCTCCGATATTCATGGTTATGTTTCTTACCCCCATGGGTGGCTAGACATCGCTATTAACTGCCACACTAGAGAGATCATAGCGATATGACTGAAAAATTGTTAAAGCTATATTAAAAAGCCAAATCACACGCACACACGCACAACCTTCAAATTCCCATTGCCCTTTGCACATGATTTAAATTTGATTTGTGAAAGCATACACAGATACAGATAACATTTGGAAAGAATCAGGTTGATATTATTTGTAACAGGCTTAGCAAGTGAAGTCAAATTTCAGTAGGAATTGTTGTGTAATGTTATAAAAAAAATAAACTTTAAAAAAATTGGAAGGCTTGAGATTTAAAGCAAGAAATCTTTTGTTTTTGACAGAGAAGATGCAGTCAAGGCCAAAGATGAGATCAAATCATTAGATGGCAGGAAGTTGTTCATCGCCTATGCTGATAAGAAGAAACGTCAGAAGAAAAAAAAGGAAAAAGATGGAAAAGAGTTAACTGAGGCTGAGGAAAATAGTACAGGAGTTAAGACTAAAGGTATGGATTATCAGTATCAATTTTTGTACCTTGAATAGAATATTTTTGGACATTTAAGTTTGTTTTACTCGTTTTATTGTAAGTTTGAAATAGCCTTGTTTTCATTCATCATCACTGCTTTATATTTTATACAATATATTGTCTTCAGCCAAATTGTTTCAGATAGTGGCAAGCTAATCAGTAAGTAATTTTTCTCAGCAATTGAAAATGATCCACTGATCAGGCCCGCACCTAGGAAATTCTGGGCCCCAGGCAGCTGACAGAGTTTGGGCCCCTTTCGTGTTTCAAATATGTGCATATATTTTAAAACATGGGCCCCTATCTAGCTCAGGCCCCTGACAAGTGCCATGGTTGTCTCCCCTAGGTGTGGGCCTGCACTGATGCTTCTTTGTCCATGAGCACTTGATTCAGGAATACAGCTAGGGGTGCACTTGATTTAGTTAGTGTAAAGTCAATTTGTGGTTGAGTTCAGACTAAATGAATTGAGCACACACCCAGCTGGTATACTAGACACTTTTTATCTTCATTTTCTGATATCTTTTTTATATGTGAATTGATTGTATCAGTAATGTAAGTTAATTGCATAAGTGATGAAAATTAATCGTAAATGACACATCCAAAATGAATGACTGGTTTTGCGATGACACATAATAATCGAGGTTGGTCTCGGAGGCAATGGAACTTTGGATTACAAGTCCAATATTTGTCAGACTGATCTATCATTGCTTTATCTGCTTGGATTTGTTATAAATCAGGGGAGTGATGTTTTTTTAATTAGGTTTGCTGATTTTCCCAAACCACCAAATTTTGTACCATTAAAAAGAGGTGAATTGATAGTATATCCTTTAAGACATCCTGTTTTGCAGTAATTCAAACACTTATTGACTTTCACTGAGACCAAACTAGTGTAAAATAAAACTAGATTCTGTAAGTGTGTGTGTGTGTATATATACATATATATATATATATATATATATATATATATATATATAGTTTACCAGGTCTGCCTTTTCTTACTATAGAAGAAAACACTCAGGAAGATGACAGCAGTAAGGGGATCAAGACAGCAAAGACAGAAAAAGCACAGAGTGACAGGATCAGCTACCAGAGAGCCAAAACTGTCATTGCTGGTGGATTTCCTCCCGATGTTACAGAGGAAGATTTTCAACATCTCCTGCAGAAAATGTAATATAGCTTTCTTATCATCAGTATTCATGTATAAGTTTAGTCCAGCTGCAGATAACCCTGATTGGCTGGAACAGAATGTGATGTTAGTTCATGTCCATGAAGTTTGCAATTCTGTCTGATTTAAATGTGTGTATTTTGGCAACAATGGTGAATCTCCATTGGCAACATTCTGGTTTGTCTATTTTGGCAACACTCATGTCTGTTTTGACAACATTTTGGCATGTCTTTATTTTGGCAACATTCTGGTGTCAAATTTTTGCAGCACTGGTTTGGCTTTGTTTTGGCAACATTCTGGTGTCTCTATTTTGGCAATATTCTGGTGTGACTTAATGAAAGATATTCTTACATGGTCAGCCTGCACAGTTCTGTAAAAGATGATTTCAGACTTACAAATTCCATAGATCTTTTCTTGTTCTACCACAAATATGCATGCTGTGTAAATTATGTCTATCCTTTCATACAGTCATCTGGTTTTGTATTTAGCATTGTTGTGGGACATATGTGTTCTGTGAACATGCTTCAGTTGTGCCTGTGCTTCTTTAAAAACTGTCAGTGATATGTGATACTTTCAATTTCTACATCTATCTGTCTATAGCTATAACTTCGCCTATGTTTTCTGGGTGGAATATACTAAACTTGGTAGCTATTTTGCTCCTTTGGTGGCCATCTGTAACAAGGGTACAAGGAAAGGGGTCAAAGGTCAAATTCCAAACATTAAGTTTTAGTGGCATATTATAATACTTTCTGCACATCATATATGCATAGGTAGAAGATACTTCATAGAGACATCACATTTTAATATATGTAATACATGTTGTTATTGCATAGCTAGTAGCTAGTTTCTTTCTGGTTGGAAAATACCCCTGACTTGTTATGATATTGTCCTCACATTAGGGTGACTCAGAAGATCCTATAACATGAGATCACCTCAGCCACCTTGTAGATATTTTGCTGATGCACACTATCCTTCATTCTTCAGAAAGGCCCCATAAGACACATTCCATACTTGCCTTTCTTGGATTGATGGTTTTCTTTTGCAGCCTATGGTTAGACAAGGTCTGGAGGCATGCAGAGCATAGACATAACAATAAAGGGACACAGAATGGGGGCTTTCCCTCACTTAGTTGTTAGGGTCTCAGAGAAGGTTTACCATAGTCTTTTTGGTGGATTAGTTGGACCCCTACCAAGGAGGTATATAAAAAGATTTAGAAAGAGCCACACTCTCCTGTAAGGAAGGAGATGTAGCCTCCCATTCATTGAAGTTAGAAAGTGATTCCTAGGCTGCCTATGAGGGATACCTACTCTTCCACCCTCCAATCAGAATGGCAGAGAGTGAGTTGTGACTCCTCCTCTGTGATCCTTACAGGTGGAGCAGAATCCTTTCAGCCCCTGGGGTCTGTTGTTGGCTCCAGGATTGAGCCAACCATTTAGAGGAGAACTGGGTCTAAGTCTAACTGATCTGGGCAAGGGTCTTCATCTAAATCTGATTCACCTGACTGGCCAAATTAGTCATCAAATGGGCACAGTCATTGGAGCCTCATTGGTACAGGGATATGAAGACTCAAGACTGCCATTTCATTCTGCATGGGTTTGGGAATTGACTTAAGATGCCAGATTAGGGAAGGGTGTTGGATTGGCATCCCCCATCAGTCTGACTAACAACAATATGTGGGGTCTTTTACTGCAGGAAATTGAGTGGCCCATTTCTGACATGCATTCAGTGACTTTGACTACATGGTAGAATGCTGATGCCGTAATCTGCACCTGCATCATCTTTTAATATTGGATTAAAAATGAGGTTGGGGGATGGACCTTCTTCCATCAAATTCTTCATTAGGGTAGGGAATTGCTCAAATTCATCCACCAATTCTGCAGCTAAGGAGAATTCATTAGCTCTGCGAGATTAGTTATGGGTTCAAGACACACACGCTGCCTTCCAAGTCTTACCCACAAGAGATTTGCTCTTTTGACAAAGCAGTAAATAGGTTTACTGCCTCTTGACCAGTGACCTGTCTCCAAGCTCTCAGATTCTGGTGACTCTAAATTTCTTTCTGTTTCTTGTTACTTCCTTCCTTGATTATAATGAAGGTACTTTCTCAAAGGTTTGGCAAGGCATCCTCCCCCTCCCCCACTTCGTCACTGCATCTGGTCTTATGGTTAATACCCTAACCTGGCCTACTAAACTGCCAGCTTCAGATGCTAAAGTGGGCATTTCTATAGGGATCTGGCTTTGCCTTCTATGAAAATACTGGAATCCTCTCTAGTAACCATAGTCTTGCATGCTGACCTATTTTCAGCTGCCTCATTAAGCCTGCTAAAGGAATCTGTTGTCATTTACCCTTCATTTTTTCTGTAGAAGTAGTTGGAAAATATGATATTCTTTTCCATGACCATGTCAGCATGCTTCTGTACTTCCACAGGGATGTTGCTTTGCATGCATCTTAGGTCTTATTACAGTACAGTAAGAACTTACTAAGGGATGCTTTTCTGTAGTCAGAGATTCTTTTCTGAGGGCTTATCCCCACAATTGCTTGATTCTTTTCTTAGTGCTTTTCCCCTCGATTGCTTCTTAAGATCTGAGAGAACATCACAAGTCCCTTGCATTAACTCTTGACCCTTTAAACTGGCTGAGAGAAAAATCATCCTGATTGACCACAGGGTCTGTCTCCAAAATTCTTTAAAGCCATGCAGCCCCAGTCAAAACAATGACCCCTTCGTAGAACTTCCCCTTAGCAGTTGGCCATAAAAGAACATGCCACAATGGCTTAGGGTAAAAAGTTCATGGGCTCTTCTCCCTCTCCTCTCCTAAGAATATGGGTGGACAGCCTTTGCTTTAGTTTTGGGATCTCTTGTGCATCTAGTTCATTTAAAAGATATTCACTCATTTCTTCAATAGAGTGTAGTAGAGAGGGTGTTAAATGACTAATCTCCAGTCTTTTGCTACTTGTTTTTCCAAGATTCTAAGAAAGTCCCATCTTATTATTGTTGCAGTGTCCTAGTGGTTAGAGCATCTGCCTCGGATGGGGGAGGTCACAGGTTTGAACCCTGGCCAACTCATACCAGAGACATATAAAAATGGTACTAACAGCTGCCTCACTAGGTGCTCAGCATTAAGATATTAGTGTTAGGACCTGTTGGCGTGATGTCAGTTTAATGTGACTGGGCTGGCCATCATGCTATATGACTCTGGCATGATGCCTCTCTGCTAGACTTAACTATAGACTGCCACACTACAGACATTGTAGTGATATGACTGAATTTTTTTTTAAAGCTATGTTTTAAAAAAAAAATCAAAATTCTCCCTAGACAGATTTCTGTTGGAGGAACCATTCAGTATGAAAACCACAGCCTCAGTCAGGAATGCTACAAGATCTGTCAATTGGGTGGTCTCCATCACTCTTGAAGATATATACATGTATATCTTTTTGTATCAAGATTTTGACTGTGTGGAAATGAATTTCCTTGTAAACAGAATTAGTCCATGCCCCACAGGACTGCAGACTGGATCCATTTCCTATTAGATGAGCTGAGAACATGGACCACATTTTTGGCTTGTCTTTCTCTTTCTCTACTGGGGACCTTTAACTCCAAAGTGAACTTGGTTCCTTAGCAGAAAGGTTTTTTATCCTTTCTGTTTTTCCTTATCAGGTTTGTAGACCACACAGGTACCCTCTGAATGTTCTGATATCTCTAGCTCAGGATTTCCATAATTTGACATGGTGGACAAATTGGGACTGGTTTTTAGACTCCAATTCCAGTTTTTTAACCAACATGTCAGATTCAGGATGGTGCACTTATCTGGAGCTGGAAGGACTGATTCTTCATGGTTAATGGTCTTCAAGTAGAATCTACACTCTGCATCAAGAATTCGGAAATGAGAGCTGTAGTGGCTAATCAGGGTAATTGTTGATGCATAAAATATGTACTTCTGGCTATTGTGCCATGGCTATTCAGAGTCTTTGATTTTAACTCAGTAAAATCTGGTTTATAAAAATAATTCTAATAGCTTTAAATTATTAAACAGATTTTAAGAACAGGGATTATATTTTTAAAGAATTAATACAAAAACAATATTTTTCTCTTTCTTGTCAAATTTTTAATGCAGTTGTGATATGAAAGAAAAAAAAAACAACTTTGAAATGGACAAAATTTTGCTTTTCCAGGAATGTAAAAAATGTGGCCAAATTCTTTTTAACATCTAACAAGGACAAACAGGAGGCTCGAATCCTGTTCAAATCAGTTCGAGATGCCAAGAGAGGAATGACCAAAATTAATGGAAAGGAGCACAAAGGTAATTTGATATGTTACATCCTATTTAAAGAAAACAGCAGATTAGGTCAACAGTTGTCTCGCGTGCTGGGTATATAATGATTCACACAACTGGGTTGAAAAGTGTTTTTAAAAACTACTTTCACTTTGTTCGACAAGTGGTAAAAATGTTCCACTTATCAGGTCTTCAGAATTCTTTGAAATTTTATGTATCCGTAGATATGTGAATTTCAGACATGTCAATCAAACTTTCAGTTATCCTGCTTAGACAAGTTCAATAAATAATACAACATAACTTTGTTTTGTAATACTATCAGTTTGTGTGGGTTTTATATTCAAAGAGTACTGAAAGCTTGCATTTCTCAATGATTTATTTGCAACTTTTATTCCATTCCATGATTATTTATGTTTGGCTGTTGTATATGTATTCATGGGTTTGGAGTGGAGAAATTCAGGGGCACCATGAAAGGAACCCGTAAACTTGATATAATATGTACTGGAATCTATTAGTTTTTACATAAATAAATTCTGTGTTAATATTGGCAGACTATCTCAACAATGCATTGTTATATCATAATCCACTTATACTGACATCTGGCCTGACTACAGTATGCCATGATACACTCCAATACTCGCACTACTGGTACTAGCTGCAATCAACCAAGTGATGGCCATTTCCTTTTTTTAAAAATATAAAATATACCATCGCTGCCAACTGTCTAGTTTTTTCCATATTTGTCCCGTATTTTGGACTTGATTACAAGTATTTATATGTTTTTAACTTTTATTGTGTGCAAAAAATACTTTTTTTATTTTAAAATATAATAATAAATAATTTCCTTGGAATTTTCACTTTAGAACAGGCACGCGGTTCTGTTTTGATAGAAATGTATCACATGTATATAAGAATACAGTTCTACAATAAGATTTATTCATTTGAAATCGAGGCTACCATGCCTGTCTTTATCCACCATATTCTATTTTGCAAAAATTTGTCGCTGTATCTCATCTTCATAATATTCAACTTCATGTTAAATGGGAAAGCTGATTATTCTGAATTTTCTCCAGGAAAAAGAGAAGAAAACAACTCAAAGGACAATTGTGTCGTCTTGTGTAGATTTGTGAAACCATATAGTAAAGGAGAAAACTTGACGCAATGCATGTTTGTAATGCGATTTCCTTATTGCGCATGGAGGTGCCCATGAAATACAAGAGTACGAAAAAGTTAATAAACATCAGCTTCCTGCTTCATCACACACAACTCAGCTTGAACTTACTATGTAATTAAATACCAGAGAGCCTAATTTGATTTTTAAAATTTGTTTTAGAAATGAACCTTCCTCTTTCAGTTACTAGTGTTGCTGGCGATTTATTTTGCACACGTTTTCTAGACAGTAAAATCACAAAGGATAACTTGTATGCTTGAACAAAAACAGTTCAGTAAGATAATCACAGAATCGAGATCATCCCTGAAAGTTGGTACATTGGAATCGATGATTGAAGTAAAAAAAACAAGGTGTGGAAAAGGCTCCTATGAACATTCTGTGTCTGAGTGTATTGCTCTCTTGCACCTTCTGAATGTGCACCCGAGTAGAACATGGTGCCCATCCACGTGCATCTTTGACATTAAATAATTATGTAAAGCACTGTCCTACTTTACTGATGGTTAAATATGTTGCAAATAGTTACAAATGCATAAAAAATTAAAAATGAGTATTTGTTCCTGAAAATCTGTATTTTTGTCACAAGCAGTCAGTATTTTTATACTCTGGGGATGGCAGCTATGATATTCATAAAAATTTAGTTTTGCTTAAACTTAAAAGAAAACTAATTACCTTTGAAACAATGATTGTTATGTCTCGTGTTCAACAATTATTTGATATTGTTACTTTGATAAGAGACAGGCATTTGTTTGCCTCACCAAGGTTGTTCTTTTGCAAAGACCTCAACAATACATGCACTACTAATGAGAGAAAGCCGACTACAGTTTTCATTTGAAACAATGAATCTGATGGATTGTTGCAATTTCCAATGTGAAAATGTTTATACAGTGAAAGTTTTTTTGTTGCTAGAAAACATATTTTGCACATGATCACTACCAATGATGGCTTAAAACACAAATTTCCAATCTTTTGAAACTATAGATGTCTGGCAATCAAGTTAAGTGAAGATAGTGTATCTCGCTAAGATGTTTGTTAACCTTTTTAATTTGTTCACATGTTTTCATTTCCCTATGAATAGCCTCATCTCCAGGGAAGCCTTGGCAAGATGGTAGCTGTCGTAGGCTGAACAAAACCTAGGTCAATTTAAGTACATGTATGTGTATCTTATAAACAACTATAGTCACATGCAACTATCAAGAGTAAAATAGAGAATTGCTTAGTGGCAATCAGATATAGATCAATTGAGGATTACCATATTAATATATGTATTATTTGTAATGGGATGTGACTGATACTTTAATCCTCTAATTCATTAATTTTTTATATATATGCACAGTACTTGACACATTATGGATTGTACTGCACCAGTTGTATGTTGTCAATATAGAAGTGTCTTTTAGACTAATTTGTTTTCATTTTTAATCAAAAGCATAATGAAATTTTGAACCGGATGTCATCAATAAATCTGCAATAAAATGAGAATGGCTCATATGGAATTAACTTCAAGTCCCAGGAAGCAAATCTATTTGCTTTTTGCCGGCTACATTGAACCCAGGAAATCCTTTCCATTAAATTAAAATAATCATTGTTTGTCAGATGGGTGGTGTGTGTGTGTGTGTGATTTGGATTTTGAATGTAGCTTAAACAATTTTCAGACATATCGCTTCAAAGTCTGCAGTGTGGCAGTTCATAGTGATGACTAGCACTGGGGCACCATGCCACAGAAATATAGCATGATGTCCCACCAAGTCACATTATCCTGACATCAGGCTGACTTGTCCTAACACTTATATCTTAATGATTAGTGCCAAGTGAGGCAGCTGTTAATACCAGTTTTATAAGTCTTTGGTATGACTCAACTGTGGATGGAACCCACGACCTCCCTAATCTGAGGCAGATGTCCTTACCACTAGGCCACCAGAATTTTTCGTTCAGATGGCAGGGTTCGTACGGTCTTTGAAGGTCTTTGAGAGTTTGGGAAAAATGAGGTAGCATTTTCAAGGCCTTGAAAGTTTGGGAAAATTGAGCATATTACCCTGAGGTCTTTAAAAGTCTTTGAAAATTGAAATAAACCCTAAAAATTATAATTTCTTTCCAGAATCACAAATAAAATTATCCAAGGTTGCTAGATTCAGATGTAATCTATTTATCCTGGTTTCTTTCTTCTGATGACCCGTTCAGTTTCATTGCCGCCGCAATAACAAAAGAGGCTTTGTTTGGCCATCCAAAGTTGGCCTCGGCGGTGACTTTAATAACACATGCACTCTTCATCAAAGGAAGACAGCTACACACTTCATCAAAGGAAGTCACCAATAAAATTGCCTCAGGTCGTTAGCTTCGGATGTAGCTGGTTTTCCTGGCTTCTTTCATTTCACATTCAATTTGATTGGACGAGTCCATCAGCTTTGGCAAATCAAAATGTTCATTACACTAATTCACTCTACGTAGAAAGTGAGCGAAAGTAACACACTTGAGGATTCAAATTTGTTCAGTCGAATTAGATCTTCAGTGTATGGTGTATTAAAATCAAAATAACCATGCAACTGACTAGTTAAAACCCAACACCTCTGAAGGTGGGAACGTAAAATGAGTAGTCAACTAGATGATGCTAATTAAAAACAAAACTAGATGGAAGAAAAAAAATAGTTTTGCTGACACTTCAAAGAAAACTGATTACCTTTGAAGCACCGATATATACTAAACAAATAAAACAAATCTGTCTCAATGTTCTACAATTATCTGATGTTGCCGCAGCAATAACAAACGGGTATTTGTTAGGTCCTTAAACTGGATCCTTTAGTGGTGCCTTCAATAACAAATGCACCATCATCACAGCAAGCCGATGACCGTTGCTCCAAGATCGTCAGCAACAAACTCAATTAAAAGCATTGCCTCATTTTACATAGTGATTAGAACATATTTACTGTGCCGCGAAACTTTCCTGTTTGCAAAAGAAAAAAGCCATAAAAAGCCCCCCCCCCCCCCCCCAAAAAAAACAACAACGTGTGTTCGGAGGACTCCTGCGTGGGTGACTTTTTGCTTCCCAGATAAAAAAATTGCGTCCAAATACATGTAATTAAGCGTTTCCGAGGTCTCTGATAATAACGCATTTAAAGCATTTTAAGAGAACAATTTATTTTGTATTAAATATGACACGTATGTTGCATATTTCTGAGAAAAAAAACAACGAATGTTAACCTATCTTCCAGATCATTATAATGCAATTTTAGGAAATTTATTATAGTTTGACTTTAATCAGTAAACAATATTGTAGTATTTGTCATTCGTTGTTTTCTCATATCACCTATATACACAATGTTAGCAAAAATAGGTCATGGAAATCTCTCTGATCTTTGACAGTTTGGGAAAAGTCTTTGAATTTATCATTCATAGTTCAGTATGAACCCTGGATGGGTGGAAAATGTATTAATCTGCATGTTTAGAAATGCACCTATTCCTCTGGAAATCACTTGCCACTGAACCCTTATCTAACCTTTAGTTGATGTCCCCCAGTTAGACGTTTTCTAATTTCCAGTCAGTTTCTTTGACATTGTTTCATTCAAGATTATGAAACACTGATGAAGATTCTACTTTGCAAAAGATTTTAAAAATATGTTACATTTCTCTAATTTCATTGCTCAATTGTCTAGTTTACAAGCTGTCAAATCAATAACTTGGTATTACATGTATATTATATTTTCCTATGAAGAAAAAGACATTTTTGTGATCATGTATTGTTATTGAAATTTCAAACTAGAATCTTCTTCACTGAAGAGTGAAACAAATAATACATGGGATTTTTAAAAAAAAAATTTAAATTTTAGGACATGAGCTCACTGCTGTTCCTTTAAAGCAGACAAAAGACAGAGTCATTCCTCAGAAGATGCTGAAAAGGTCAAGGCTTATCATTCGTAACTTGTCTTTTAAGGTTAGTATCTATTTATATGTATACATGATTGTTTGCTTATTAGTTTGTCACAGATATGTAGTTATTTTTTGACAGTTTTCTCAATAGTATATTTATCTGTAATATTTTTATCCCCCTCCCCCAACCACACACACCAACATATCTATGGACGGGGTAGATAGTGTTACCCATGTCTGACCATCCTGTTTTGTCCTGTCTCTCCATTCATCCATCAACAATTTACTTTCAACAAAATAATTTTATTGTGAAGTCTTTTGGAATTTAAACACATTTGGTGTGAAGCCATATATTGATCAGACCTCGAAAGGAGACCTTGTGTCTTGTTGGTCCTAAATTTGCTGTGGCATGCATGTAAATTGATTTTTGATCATGTTGTTTTCATGTATTTCATTTTAAGGAGTTATGTTTTCCTGCATTCTCTAGTAGTATATAGGTTAGATTGATTTGCAGGTTTTGTCAGTGATAAATTCAATGCATGGTTTTGTACCCTATACTTCATACTTTAGGAAATTGTTCAGGAAATGAGTTCTATTTTCCATCATTTCGCAAGTCACATACACACACACACACAGTGAAACTTCCTCATACCAGCTTCTCTAAAACTTGGTCTTCCTTGCAAACTTAATATTGCACTTCCAATACCCAATAAGGCTGTTTTAATCCTTATCAAATCTGTCTAAACGTACCTCTTCCAAATGTCAGCCAAACATTTAGCTTCCTTTTATGTCTGATTTAGGAAATTTTAGGCCCCAATATTCTCTGGATTAGGAAAGTTTCATATATATTACATTTTGCAGTGTTCAGAAGACAGTCTGCGTGAAGCATTTCAAAAGTTTGGAGACATTTCAGAGGTCAAGATTCCCTCCAAAAAAGGTATGGATAGATTAAAGTAGAAAAAAATGGATTTTAGATTTTGGTTGTTGTGTTGACAATGATTGCAGAAGGGAGTAAAAATTAGCTTTCGATCCATATGTCCAGCTATCTTCACTAGCAAGGTTCCAACATGATAACCCTATCTACTCCTTAGTGTATTGAGCAGATATTTCTGTGCTTTAGGTCTGTGAATTTCATTGAATTCGGTGGCATTGGAATTGATTAATTCATATTTCATAGCTGACAACCCTCACAATTTTGGCGTGAATTTATAGATTTTTGTCAGCAATTCACAAATTCATGCCGTATGCAAAAAATTCACCAATTCTCAATTATTTGAAATATTTAGTAAAATAATCGATTTCACATTAAGCGCTAGTCATGATATTTACAGTTGACGAAATGGTCCAGTACTACTGGTCGCGGTGAATTATAGCTGATTGGTACAGTTGGCCCGGTAGCAAGCATTTTAGTGTATTTTAATCTATATATATAAAAATAGTTTTACAAATACTTTGAAGAGAAACTGGGGCCTAACTAGATTTTTGTTCCATGCATGCACCGCCAATGCTGATTTGAATTACCATTCAACAGCTTATCTTGAAAATGTCTTCACAACCAAGGAAAAATATAGCCCGAGTTATCTCTGACCCTTGTTACCCCATTTTTACGTAGGAAATTTGTTTCTTGTCTGTATCACATGACAATCTGACCAACTTGACTTGTTGGTTACTAGAGTTGTATAGTCACATGACTCAGACTGAAAATGGCCAGATCCAGATCAGATTTCAGCAACAACGTACTTTCGTCTCTCCTGTCAGCAGATTAAAGACAAGACGAATGCTATGCTCATGATTTTTGAGAAAATAAAATAAATCATGTTCCTATCGATTTCATGCATGTATATCTCGTAAAGGTCGTTCAAGTTTGCTTGGCCAGCTAGTAAGAGCTATATGATATTTAAATCTTGTTATATTAAGTTAGTTTTGACTACCGGTTTTGATATATAAATAGAAAATGTGCCAGCTGCCCCATGCTGACACCAAATCTGTGAATTACAACTTTTCGATAAGGAATGGACTCTGATCCTACACCCCAACATATAAAAAATGGTTTGGCAAAGGTCAGAGGAATCTCAGAATAGTAAAAATAAATATATTGCACAAAAAAATGAAATTTGGAATATACCAAACATTTGCCATGCATTCATTTGTTGTGACATATATTCGCTTGACTCTAGGATCACTTTACGAATTCATGTCAAAATTCACTAATTTTTATCACCATTTTCATGAATTATGAGCTTGGAGGGTTGACAGTTATGATGTTTGAACACTGTTCCTACATGATCTAGACAAGGAGAGCACACAACTGGAATGGACTAATAAATAAGTAATTTTTCACTGCCAGTCCATGTTTGTACAAATATCTTTCACTCAAATACACTCCTAATAGCTTCTCTGGTACATAGTAAAACTTTCTATGTTAAACTTACAAACTTAAAGATCCTTATTAAGTGAATTGTTTCCACCATTTTCAATGGATGTACAATGCACTGCTGTTATACACTAGTGGTTAGTTGGCATTAAAATTCTAAGGGAGGCAAATCATGAAATCCAACAGATGTCACCAGGACAAAGCACTAAAATAGCTGTTCAATTTGTCAATGCTTAGATAGGATTATCAGCACAACCTCAACACATAGTTTTGAACTTTAGCTGATTCAGCAGAAAAATATATCAGTAAATAGAGTGTATTAACTTTTTTACTTGTTGTATATAGTTGTCACAGATTATATAGTTGTTGGGTGTGCTGCTCACAAGTTTGGAGAGTGGGCCGTCCTTCATAAAGGGAATCCAGCCATACTTCCATAACATTATAATTAAACACTCCCAGGCTCCCTACAAGTATCCCAGGTGATGTTTGATTAGCTAAAAATGTGTGCTACCAAGCATTGATGTGTTTCTCTGCTGGAATCATGATTTAAATTTTTAGTACTAATGTTTACTTTTAGCTGTTCACATAGTGCACACAATTAAAAAAGATACGACATACACTGCTAACTTTTCTGCTAGAAAAAAACTGGTCACATGCATGAGCCATAATGCAGAACCTGTGATGCTGACAACTTGTATTGATCTTGCATTCAACATTGAATAAAATAAAAAATCAAGATCTTAGGCATTAAGGACAAATGTGCAATTATGCACATGCATTTAATTGACTGGACTTGTTACTGCGATGGAGTCTGAATATCTGATCTGACTTTTATCACACTTGGGCTATATGCTTATATCATCAAGATCGTTGACGCATTTGATCATGAGTGAAATGTATTTGTATGAATTGGTTGATCTTGCCTCTGATTGGCTGCACTTATTATCACTCTAGAGGCCATATTTCTTATCAGATTTTGATCAACTTTGTACTATGGATTTATAGGGCCTAACCGGAAATTGCCTCGTACATTCGCTTCGGCTGAAAATCCGGTTTCTTCAGTACTACTCAGAAGTATTCACCTTGGTATATAATATGCGCACAAATGATTACAAGTAAAATAATTCAATAAATATCGAACTTTTAAAAAAAAAAGGTTTTTTAATACATAATAATTTTAGTTAATAATAAAAAATTTCATCTTATAGCCGATATATATGGTATATGGTACACGAAAAGTGTAAGCTTCACATGCAATAATGAAACAAACGGTACACTCTTGAGTCGCACCTACTACTTGGTTCATGCCCGGATCTGGCAAATAGTACATCCAAATACTCGGATTCGGTACTTGTCGAAAATTATCTACTTGGTTAGGCCCTATGGATTTTTACCTTCAAGATCTCTAATGATTTCATTATTGAGCAAAATCCATGAATATTAATGAGGAGACCTTGCATCTATTTGGCTGAGCTTGTTTCCATTCACTAATATATATATATATATCTTCAAGATCTTGGATGAGCTAGACGATGAAATAAAGCCTGACCTATCGATGAATTGATCTTGCATATGAATGGCTTGGCCTGTTACCACCCTGGGAATCAGTTTTATGTCAGACTTAAGCTTATGTGATCAATATTTTGCATGGATGTGATAGTGCACATGATTCATGCATATTAATGATGTGATCTTGCATATGATTGGCTGAAACTATTTTTGATCTAGTTTTGTCAGACTTTGCAGGCTTAAAATCACTAAAATCTATAATGTGCATAGTTTATTAGCAATATCACCTCAATCTCTGGTCATATTTGTTGTTTGTCTGGATTTTTTAAAGTTATTTTATTATTACACAAGTTTGCTTCTGATGCCAATGTATATTATGTACATTAGTGTTTTGTTTAATGGTCAATTGTTAAGTTACAAAAGAAGGTGAACAATATCAGACATGATTGGGTCTCATGTTGGACCTGATATCATTTTATAATTTACCAATTACTAATTAATATTTTTTAGTGTTTGCACTATTTAGAGGTGTGCACTCATTGCTCTTTATTTTAGCTGTATTGATTTCTTTCCATTTAGACATTAAGCTATGATCTATGTCAAAGATTTTAAAATGTTCATAACTTTCCCATCCTTTTGAATTATCTCATATATACATAGATAATTATCCTGTAATTATTATTTATTGACTTATTTTATCTATTTATTCATTGGCTGATCCATTGTAACTGTCTTTTGCCCCTTAGATGGATCTTGCTGTGGATTTGGATTTGTGCAGTTCACAGATATGGTTTCCGCACAGAAGGCTATAGATCAGATGAACACCAAACCAATTCTTAGTAAGTTGTCCACCATTTTGAATGTATTGAATTGATATTTCTCATGGAATCTTGTTTTGTGTACATTGATAATTGTCTCATGTTCAGCCATTATGTTTTCTTGATTGTTTATTTTATAAATAAATTTTATACTGTTAAGAGTCTATGTTCTTAAAATAAGTAACAGAAAAAAGAGAAGACGACAAGCTTTGTAAAATTTAACAAATAATTTATTTCCAAAGAGATCCATATTTAAGGGTGAAGACGTGTTAATAGCATACAAAGTACTAATGTGTCAAAAGTCTCGTGTTGAATCACAGAAATATAATTCCAGGTTTGAATTCAGTATAAATTCCAGTTACTGTCTTTATCCAAGAATTTGTCAGAGCATTTGTGTATTTCCAGAGAAGATAATCAATTGAATTCAATAATTTGAAGAAAATAGAATTCAGTCAAAACTGGACGCAACACAACTTTAAACAAGTGCTAGATGTTAAAGCACAACTGGCAAAATCATTAACAGTCACAGATAATTTGGTTCTCTGTTTGACCTCAGGTCACTATAGCATTTTCTAAAACAATCATTACCTAATGGAAAATAACCTTCTATAATGATCTAATACTTTCAACACAATAGCCAATAAATTCATATGGGAATCTCCAAAAACCCTGATCCTGATCAACATATTTACCACTTCTTGTTTACCTGAATAATAATTTGGTTAATAAGCTCATATATAATGAAGCTATTTTTAGTTGTTTACAAATATGAAATTTTTATTTATTATTTTTAAAAAAAAATCAATCAGGTCAGGCAGAAATGAACTCAATTTTGGACAATCTCAACGTATCAGTCCCTAACCCTCCACCTTTATTTGCTACTAAGAGAAACCTCCGTATGATAAATAGAACCAAATTCATGCTTGACATCCAAGAAAACATAACTTACTTACATCCTACAGCAGAACAACTTGATAACTGCCTGCATTCATTGCTTGAAAAACATGCCCCAACCACCAAATGCAGAGTATCAATAAAAACGTGTTCTTCATGGTATAGCAGTGTTAGGGACCAGCTTCGCACTGCTAAAAGACATCACTGAAAAGCAGAGGCTTTGGCCTTCCACCAGACTCAATATTCATACACAAATCTATGAAGCCGCTTAGAAGAACGTCACAAACATAGCCCATTTAGCAAAATTATCCCCCTACAGTACTAAGATCACGGAGAGTTCCAGCTGCAAAGAGCTCTTCGAGATAACTAACAAACTAATGTCAAGGAACAAATGTACACCACTTCTAACTACCTTCTCTCCAGTCGACCTTCAGGACCTATTTGCAAATTTCTTCTGTGACAAAGTACAAACCATTAGAGATTCGCTTGACAACACAATTTCAATTGACTCATCACCATACAGTTATGATACGGAATTTCAGCGACAACCATTAGGAGCATTTGAACCTGTCTCTGTTGATTTTGTACGGATAATCATGATGAAGAGTGCACCAAAGTCTTGTGAACTTGATCCAATTCTGACATCACTGCTGCTTGAGTGCTTAGACCCAATATTGCCTTCACTAACTGATGTTATTAATATCTCTTGTGGGGAATTCCCATCAGTTTTCAAAATGTACAATATACATATCGCACATGCCACAGTACTAAAACTGCTCTTCTGAAATTAGTTAATCTCTCTGCTTTGGATAGCGGAAAGATTACAGTCTTCACCTTCCTTGATTTGTCTGCAGCATTTGACACAGTAGACCATGATCTATTACTTCACCGTCTCCAGCATGTATTTGGTATTCAGAATATAGCCTTACAAGGGTTGAAGTCCTACTTAGTCAACAGGACACAAATTGTATCTGCAAATGGAATACATTCCAGTCCAGTTGATCAATGTTGTGGTGTTCCACAGGGGTATGTTCTTGGACCTGTTCTCTTCATTCTATGCACTCAGCCGCTCTCAAGTGTCATAGATCATCACCCAGTGTCTCACCAATTGTATGCTGATGACACCCAAATATACAAGTCTAGCCATCCAACTGAACTTGATGCTACCATCCTTGGAGTAGAGAGGTGCATTTCTGATGTGAAATCATGGATGACATGTAACAAGCTGCAGATGAATGCTGATAAAACAGGCTATTCTGGTCACAACACAAAGACTTTCGTATTCACATCCTTTTCCTCAGACAATAAAAATCAGCTTTATTTAGAGAACCACGAATTGGTATATATACGTGAATACTGTTTATATATACATGTCTAATGTATAGCATGAATAGAATATCAACAACGTGTACTCACCTACGCAACTCATATACATTGAAACGTTGAATCCACAATACAAGTGATTCCATCGAAAATATGCACACACACAGCTTTAAAATATTCAATAATTTTGTCACAGGTCAAATTGGTCTGAATTCAGTGGAAAAACATGACACACTCACATAATGAATGACGAAGCACATATACTTTTCAGTATGTCCCAAGTCTGTAAAAGTTAGTTTGCGTTTTAAGCAGCCATTGGTAGTGTTCGTAAGCATAAACGTTTTCCAAACAAAAAGGAAACTTTCACGGCACAGTTAACATGTTCCTGTCACGTTGGAAAATACAAAAACCCATTAGATTCCATCACTTTTATTTAAGTTTGGTACTGACTAACTTGGAATAAAAGCTCTTGGTTTTTATTGAAAGATTGTAGTCAGCTTTCTTTGATGACGGGTTCATGCATTATTGAAGTCACCGCTAAAGGATAGCTTTGGAGAACCAAACAAATGCCCATTTCTTATTGTGGCGGCAACATCAAATAATTGTATTGCATGATTGAGACGAATTTCTTTTCCATTTGCTGAGTACCTTTTCATAACAATCGGTGCTTCAAAGGTAATCTTTTTCCTTTGAAATTTCAGCAAACTATTTTATATGGGTGCATTTTTAAAAATGAAGTGGCCGTCGTTTGGTTGATTGTAGTTACAGTTCCTCCTTTCTAATTAATAGACTACAAGATGTTTTTATTTTTATTTTTTTGTTTTTTACATTTGCGGAGTGATGCTGCCTTGCACTCATGCGTCAGAAATTTAACAAAGGGTCAACATATGATAGAGACGCATGTGCTCTGGTCTGATGACATGGATTATTGTAAAAAATGTGGGTGTTCTGAAGGATTTAATTCTGAATGGAAAGAAGAGAATTTTACCTACCATCCACATACAAATATCAGTCTACATAAATATATATTAATTACCAGCGAGTGGCCAAAAATCCGACAAAGTTAGATTACGAGACAATGCTTAGTTCGGTTGATCTCCACTACCAGAAATGCAACAACAACAAAATAAAGCAAATATCTCAAAACATACAGTACTCATGCTCGATGTTCGATGTCAGCATAAGCGGATTTTGATGTAACAATACACTGTTAAGATGGTTTCTCAGTATAGACAAAGAAATTGTTTATGTAACAATAGATAAATTTCAGTGCATTTTATGTAAAGTTTGCGGTTACCTTTCATGGGGCTCTTGAATTTCTACACTCATAACCAATGGTTGTATATACAAGTTTAAACAGCCAACAATGTCGATAATAAAAAAAGTCACCAGATGGTATATTTTGCCACCAATAAGGAAATTAAAATCGCAATTTGCAGCATTGGCGAAGCCCTACGCGATCATAGAATAAACGTTTTGCACTTTATTTTTCTTACTTTTTGCTTGGTTGTGTATATGTATGCAGTGGAAAAAAAACACATGTCGGTTATTGTTTGTGCAACGATTGTATACAGAATTAATTGAAGACAATCACAAAGATGGCTTACTGGCTTTACTCATGGATCAGTAACCAGTAACATTTCCGATAATGTTTATTTTGGCATAATACTTCACAAAACTGGTGAAATTGTTAAATTTCAGAAGCTATGTCACGATCGTATTATATTCGAATTCATACTAGAACTCTTCCCCAAAATGATAATAAATGTTTTACACTATTTCTCTTATTAAAAAAAAAAAATACACATATAATCAAAATTGCAGGGACCACACCACAATCATATTAAATTCAACTTCATACGCGATCTCTTCCCATAATAATAAACTTCAAACCGATAAATATTTTTTCATGTGCGAATCAATATACAAAATTTCGGGAGCCACGCCACGACTGCATTATATCCGAATTCACGTTATAGCGGAGCGCGTTATAGCGGGTTGCACAGTATGTATTTATATATCATTTTACAGTACCTCAGCATAATACTGGTATAAATTGCAAGGTAAAATTTGATGAATGTAAAACTGGATTGCACAAAAATATAGGTACTTTAGAATAAATACAGACAAGAAAAAACAAGGTAAAATAACAAACAAAATGATGTTATTCAAATCTGGAACATGTACATAAAGTAAAAGATAAAAGTAACACATATAAAATACACAAATGTTATAACAACACCTCATCTGTGCACTTTGTTCTATTCAAGGGATGTCACTCACCAAATGTGGGTTTGATGTTCTTAAGTTCCCATGTATGGAGTTTTTATTCCACATATTGTGCCAGGTTATGCTGATGATACTGGTATTTAGAGTCAGTGTATGGAATCTTCCATTCTGCATAGGGTGATTCCAGGGCAGCTTTGGCTGCTTTATCTGCCTTTTTATTACCTTTTTACCAATGCAACCGGTTCACAAAGAGTACAGAATACTTTTCCCAGATTGTATGAACGCTTCATGTTTCTGTATTATCTGGAATGATAATGGACTGTGAGATATAAGATTTTTGAAAAGTTTCAGTGTGAAAAGGAAATTTGAAAAGATGTGAATTTTTGTTGTTATTTTTAGAGGTTTCCATGTTAGTTCCGAGAGCTGTTTATTATGGCTGTAATTTCTGAAGTAAAAAGTGAGAGATTATCTATTAACTGGCTCAACTTGATGCCAAATGGGTTTTGCATTGTTAATTTGGGGGATTCCTGTTTTATGTGTATGTTTGACACAAAATTTTATCTAATATTACATCTCAGGCATGTCTCAAATTTTCTCACTTGGTGCGTCCATTCCCTTTGTGTACCTGCAATGACAATTAAAAAAAACCTGAAATTTGTAGAAGAAGCAGACTGCACACTATGGTTGAAGTACATCAGTTAAAAAGTCAAAGTTATCACTTGTGGGAAACTCTAAAAAAAAATCCAATGGTGTCTACTAAAACATTATTACAAAATGCAAATGGCATAAATGTAAAATGGCCATGACAGTGATTGTCTGCAATGTTGAAATAATTTCCATAAAAAGTTTTGCACTAAAACTACAAGGCTTAAAACCAAGATAATGCAATTAAAAAAATACTGACTTTGCAGACAGATGACTGAAAATTACAGACACCAAAGATTTCTGGAGGTATACCAGTACAGTTACCTATACTGACTGAAAGTTTTTGCACTCCTCCCACAAATTACATTAAAAAATAGATTGCCAAAAAATTAGTTGGTTTTATTATAGCGTGGCCTATTGTGTCATTCAATGCAACTGATTGATTTCATTTTATTTCTCACTCCCAATCACTTAGTTTAAGACTTACATGATTAATTAATGACCTTGTTTTTTTTAAATTATTTTTGAAAGTTGATAAGTATGGGACAAAAGATTTATTCATAATAAAGTTGAACACATATTGTAAAGCAGCAAATCAGCATTACAAGGGACTACAATAACTTATTGTCACTGCATCATTTTACTTGTTTTTGACATATTTTCATGTCGTTTTTCCATCAAGGTCGTCCTGTTGCTGTGGATTGGGCCCAGCCTAAAGATAAGTTTGAAGCAGCCACAAAAGGAGATAAAGCAATCAAGTCAGGTTAGATAACTCTTACTGTTAATGAATTTCAGTTTCTTTTCAGGTCACCTGTTTGAACTGCAGTAGCTTAGTTGGTAGAGCACTGGATTTGTAATTTAAAAGCCACAGATTTGATACCTACTTCAGAAAGCTTGCGTCTGCTGGCTACATGCATCTATGAAAGGCATTAGCTCCCATTTCTTGAGCATGATACAGCCAATAATGTGTTTAAAGTAGCGTTAAAATCTAATGATGAACAGTCAAGTCACTAGATATTTTTATGGCTTTAGTGGAAGTCTTACTGTTGTCTTGATTTTGCTGAACAAATTAAAGTCAGATACCGTTTATTTTTTCTTTGTCATAAATCTGCTGTTACATCATTTTTGGCGACTGCTTCAGTGGCCATGTGGTTAGAGTGTCCACCTTGGAAGCGGGAGGTCGTGAGTTTTGAACCCCGGCTGAGTCATACCAAAGACTTTAAAAAATGGTACTAACAGCTGCCTTGCTAGGTGTTCAGCATTAAGAGGTTAGTGTTAGGACTGGTCTGCCTGGTGTCAGGATAATGTGACTGGGTGGGACATCATGCAACATGTCTGCGGCATTATGGCAAAGTGTTGGGCATCACTATATACTGCTACAGACATCATAGTGATGACTGAATTTTTTTTAAAGCTATGTTACAAATCCTAATCACACACATATACAATATTTTTGTGGCAAACAAGTAGCTTATGAAAGTTCAAAAATCAAAGCATACAATGAATTACCTGAATACAATGTTTTTCATAAGTTACTATTTTGTATTGACATCGAATGCATTTATCCATGTCTCTTGTTCATTTGGTTCATCTATCCATGCTTCGTTTAAGTTACCATAATAGTTTTTACAAGCAATACGTTTTTATAAATTTAGTAATGACTGGCTTTATGCATATTTTTTATGCCCCTGCCATAAATGTGTAGGGGCTTATAGTCTCACCTTTTTACATTAAATTTGGCATAAAACTTGACATTGAAAAGACCTAGATCAAATTTAATTTTCACTATTTTGCCAAGAATTTTTTTTTAGTTAAGTATTTTTTAGCATAGAACTTTGCTTATTGTTTTGTTTGGGGCTTTTTTGTTAATAATGGCAGGGGCATCCCTTCTAAATAAACACATTTTAAGTTTCAGAGTAAAGGAATACATTTAGTTTATGATTTGTGTAATGTTTTTCATATATACCTTAACTTCAAGTGTAAAAATTAAGCACGATTCAGTATGATACTCTGATTAATATTTGTTAGATGCAGGGAGGAAGAAAAGAGGTACCGATTCTGACGACGGTTCATTCGGTGCAGAAAATGACACTACAGAAACAGGTGAGATAAAATACTTGCTTGAAGTGAAATCTGTTTAGTTGACACTTTTAAAATATATACTTCATGAAGTGAAACCTGTTTACTTGATACTTTTAAATATTTTGTTCATAAAGTAAAACTTCTCTTAGTGGACACTTACATAACAAACACCTGCTTACTAGGACAACACATGTATAGCCCGTTTCTTAAGATTACCTACATTTTTCATAAAAAAAACACAATTTTGTCCCATGAATATCACTGGACTTTCATCATCACAGTTATAAATCTGTTTTTAAAGATATTTATCTTGTAAGTACATTTTGTTTTTTTATTGCATCAAAATGTCGTCAAACTGTTTTTGAACTACATAGTAAACATATCAAATTTTGTAGAAATCCTGTTCATTCTTCTGATAATGAAATTGTTGGAATGGGTAATGGCTGGATAAGCAAAAGGATTCTTTCCATCTTTATTTTTTCTTTCTTACTATCATTCAATATTGGTGAATTATTGAATTATGCAATTTGTAAATTATGTAACATTAAAGGTTCTGTCCTTCTACATCATAGGTTAATTTGATACCTACATTTACATATATACACTAACTTTGCAGTATGTTATAGATTTGTGACATAGGTAACAAATTTAATGCATAAATACAAATTTGGGTGCAAAAACCTTTTCCAATTTTGATGCACTCTCTTAGCAAAGTTAGAGATTTTATGCTCACATGCTAATAAATAATAGGTGGAATAATTGGGGCAACTTTGCGGAATCCTTCCCTCTTAATTGACAATAAAGGGACAAAATATATGTCTTATTTGCAAATAACAACTTGAGCAGAGTTACCAGACCTAAGAAGTGACATGCTATTGAGTGCCAAAAGATGCACAATTCCATTATAACTCTTAACAACACCTAGAAATTAATAATTCTCTAATAGTAACTACTGTGATTTCCTATTTTCTACATAACAGAGAGTGTATCCATTTAGTCTGGCCACCTCCAAAGCATTCATTCTCATTGTGGAAATATTTGCTTTATTTCATTATTATCTATCTATATTGAATATCTTTTAATATTATGGAAGATAGTACAATCAGGCGTGCTTTAGTGGTCACCTTTGTGTAAAAGACAACTGCCCATAAAGGTCATGTATATAAGTTATTTTTATACATTAATCATTATAGTTTTAAAACCGTTTTGTATAATAATGCCAGATATTGTATAAACTGTGTTGACTTTTTCGAAAACAGGTTTTATTTTATGTAGGAAAAGTAAAAGACCATATGAAATGCTTCTAATATTTATTCCATCTTTCTCAGTTACAAAAGCTGTCAAAAGTCGCTTATTGGGCAGTGATGAAACAGGAGATGATGTGGAGGAGGAAGAAGAGTCCTCTGGAGATGAAGGCTTTGGTGATGATGATAATGAAGATACAGATCATGATGAAAGTGAAGAAATGGATGATGAAAGTGAAGATGATGAGATAAGCAAAAATGCAAATGATGTAGATGAAAGTGAGACAGATCATAGTTCTGACCTGGAATCTGATGAGTCTAACATAAAGTCAGAGAAGAAGCGTGGAGGTGATGAATTCTTTAAGGGCTTCTCTATTTTTATTAAATATATTGATAATAATAAAAGTTGTCAGCAACAATTGTAATTATTTTTAAAAATTTAAACTCAGTATTGTCATTGTAAAGATTTGTAAAGTTAAAAGTTACTAAAAAAATATAACATGAAAATATAACAACATTAGAATGTTGGAAGATGTCAAACTAACCCAGATTCGTGGGGCCTCAGGTGGCCAAGTGATCTTAAAGCACTCGCCTTTACAGATCACTGACATCTCCCCTATTTTCCCTTGGGTTTTAATCTCTAGTGTGGCCAAGGTGGGTATATGAGGAAGCTTGCCAGTTGCTTCCTTGGGTCATTGAGGCCCTTCCTCCACCAAATATACAGGCTGCCATAGATATTCTATTATGTGTTGAAAAATGATTTAAAACCCACAACAACAATTAACCCATATTTCTCAGCCAGCCGCCCTGGTATTTGGCTTTTGGTAGAGGCATCTTATTTCAGTTTGCTATGATAAATCAAGAAACTGATTAGTCACTATTGTCATAAAAATTCAATTTCTGGACTTCTTTTATCTTACAGGTAAACCAGAGAAATCTCAGAGGAAAAGTGATGTCTCAGAAGGCAAGACTCTATTTATCAGGTAAAAGTTAGATTGTTCACCTTTTATGCAGTATACAGGCTCAATTTATGTAACATTGGCAGCATAAAGTTATGAAGTGGTTTCAGATCCATTACAGAATATCAGTCCTTTTGTTTTTTATATATATAAATTTGACATGTTTTAAATCCATGTCTTGACTAGTTTTTTGTGGCATATATATGCATTTATGTGACAAGAAATTGGTGAACATTGTAGTAGGGTAAAGATGCTTTATATGGTACATATCAGCCTTTTCCTTTATTTGGCACATATTGGTCTTTTCCTTTATTTGGTACATATTGGCCCTTTTCCTTTATTTGGTACATATAGGCCTTTTGCTTTATGTGGTATATATAGACCTTTTCCTTTATATGGTACATTTAGACCTTTTCCTTTATATGGTATACAGTTGAACCCACTTATCTCAAGAACTCATGTATATCAAGCAATTTGGTCTGGTCCTGGAAAAAATTCTTTATGATGCTACTTTTTCCCTGCTTATCTTGATAAACCTGTTATGTTGGGCATACAGTTTGGTCCAAAGTAACATGTGGACCCATTTAATTCATTAACCCCTGGCACCCTGTGTAAGCATCAGGAAGTAGTATCCTACTTCTTAGCTCTGTAGCATCAACAGACATAATTTTTCTCCATTTTAAAATGGAATTCCGCTTTTCTCTTGACTTGAATCTGATTTTTCTTGATATAGTCCGTTTTTATTTTTAAAAATGTCCGATCCGTTTTTTTTTCTTCCGGTTTTTAACCTTTCTTTTCAGTCCCATTTTGCAACAACCCTTGTAAAGTATTCACTCTTTATATTAGTTAGTCCATGAGTCTTGTAAAGAATATTCTGATTGGTCAAAAGTTTAAATTCATCCAATGAATCTTCGTGTAAAGGAAACTGATTGCAATGAAAAGAAGAAGCGTGCTGTAGTTATTGAGAGAGACGATGACACGAAAAGTTTAGATAATGGTTTTTAAAAAACAGAAGGGAATGGCTGGAACGAATTGTCAACAGAAATTGAGTTGGTCAATTTATAAGAAAACTGAACGCTCGAGGACTGGCATTTTGTGCCCTGCAATATATACATTACAGAAGTTGTGGTTGAAAGAGTCTGGAACCACACCTACAGATGAAGCTGCATATGAAAAAAAAATGAAGCCCTTTGTCAGAATATGTGCACTGCATGTCGCCAATACACGTTGAGCTTGAAAGGATAAAAGCTCTAGTTGAGAATAAAAAGAAATGATTGCACATTGAGCCAGCAAAGTCATTGATAACAAAACGGAAGAAATCTTTCTTAAAGCCGCAAAAAGAGCTCAACTGGCATATCAACAGGTTGTGTTCAGTGGACAAAAAGACAAGTGAATATATGGGATTATTTGTATATAGATGATGTATTTGGGTGTTTATTTTACATATTTATTATGAAAAGATAGAAGTGTAATATGTTGGCAGCAAAAAATGCCTAATTATTGACTTAATTACAATGTGAACACTGACATGCACATGAAATAACTTAAGTACCAATATTATTGGAGAACAAATTCATGTGACAATAAATATTGTAAAATTATTCAAATTTTTGGTAAGTTTATTCGCACCATGAGCAGATTTTCATGCGTGTAACCCCCCCCCCTTTTTACATTTTTTTTTTTTTTTTTAAAGGTCAAAATCATGTCTGCATCAAGGTCATGCATGATACACTAAAGTGGGTGGTATTACAGAAAATAAACAGATGTAGCTCTACAATGATAGCAATAATCTGGATTTTCTACTCGCATTACAAAATACGGAGGGAAAACCTATGTTTTGAGACCTGATTATTTTACACCCAAAATTCACTCATGGTTGGAATCCAGTTTTCTGTCTGAATTTTTTTTTTTTTTTTGGCCTCAGATTTAAGGCAGACCAATCTGAACTGCACGCATACAGGAGAATCTTTGCAAAAAGTGGGATAAGATGGGGAGATGGTGTAAAAATTGGCCACGACAATAAAAAAGGGAACAAATAAGAAAGAACTCCAACTTTCACCTTTCTGCACATGTGTGAACAAAATAGCCACAGCACACTGCACCAGCCCAGCTCTGAATGTTTTAGTGTTGCATGGGAATTCCTCGAGAAGAGAGACTCATGGGAGTTTGTAGGTTTGTGAAGTGTGTAAGGAACTGTGAAACTCAACGAGTCTGATCCTGAGGATGGCATGGCAACAACCACCCCACTGCCAAAACAAAAAGAGTTTGGTTATTAATTTGTTTTGAGCAAGAATGAATAAAAGCACAAATGGTATTTTTAAAAATTCATAGTCCCGGATATTCTTGTGAAAGTCCATCTCTGTGCCATGATTACTGATTCTTCAGCGCAAATGGAATGAAGCAGAAAGTTTCTGATAAGAGTAATGTCTATGAAACAGAAAGAAGATTGCTTTGATTTCTCATGTGTTATCTCGAATCTAATATCAAAGCCAGCCATCCATCACTGATCAAAGTTTGAAGGGATATGGGACTACAACTGTATGAATAGCATAAGTCGGCTTCTTGAAGAATTTGATGTTGAAACACTTAACTTTAAAAACTTTAAACACGTTTTACAGTTTGTCGGTACATGAATACTGCCAGCCTTATCTTTGTTTTCCAGTACAGAAGCAAATTGTATCAGTAAAAACTGGCATACCAGAGTAAAAGAACCTCTGATGATCAACACAAGCAATCAATTTTTGTGCACATATTTGGTCAGTACATTTTGCTACTAGTTAAAGTCAACACTAACAAAAGAAAATACTTTCTTTTTTAAAAGTACAGTAATACATGTACATATACATATACTTACTTTGCCCTTGATTTTGGTCAGCGTGAGAAAACCATTGCCTTGCTGAAGCTACCAAAGGGATGAAGAAGAAAAAACAATGTTAAACCATTGACTATGTTACAGTAACTTAAGTGTTATAAAAAAAAAATGACTTGTTACTTATACTCATTTGAAAGACCTCCAATCTTTTTAAAAACAAAACTACTCATTTTGTTACTTCAGGTGCATAATCATTGTTCTGAAGTACATTTGTCAACTTAGCCCTGATATCTTGGGACCCGGTTATGTTTGCAATTTTTTGACAGCCCCGACATAATTGAGATAACCTGGTTTAACTGTGTATAGACCTTTTCCTTGATTGCTTGATATGATATATCAAGGCTGTTTCCTTGATATGGTATATAGAGGCTTTTTGCTTTATATGGTATAAAGAGGCCTAGAATTATTTAACTACAATTACAACTCATCCTCGTATTTGGAACAGAAGTAAGGATGATACTTATGTTTTAAAAAGTTAACAGAATTTTATTTGATGACTCGTATGTTGAGAGTGAGTATTATAAAGCTAGTGTTTTGGTATATTAAGTTTCATATCAAAGCATGAGAGTAGTGAAAATTGGTTGTGCCTTGTGTGTAATAATGTTTAATTGAAATATGAAAATTTAAAACATGTCCAATAAAGAATATTACAGGTATATTTCCTCCACTGCACAGTGATAATTGTCTCTCTCCATATAAAAAAAATGAACATTTAAATATTGGCAGTGAAAACAAAAGAGAAAATTATATTTCATGTAATGCCTAGTGTTGGTAGTCCACAACAGAAATGGTAAAGAATTTAAAATTTTGTGGAATAATAGGCAGGTGAATGAGCTTAAAACTATTACATTTCAGCTAACCAGATGCCAATGTTTAAGAAAGAACTAAAGTTAGTCACCATGGAATGACATTAGTTTCAAGCTGTCAAAGAGTGAAGGCAGTTGATGTGTTTGTCTTCCCCAAAACATGAAATGAATTGTGTTCAAATAAAATTTTTGGCTCTGAGAAATTTAATAGTATTTAGTTCAAATTAAAAAAATTGGAAACAATAAGTGTGTAGATGTAAAATTTCACATATCAGACAAAGCTAATTTACTATGTGTTGTGATATTTCCTTTCAGGCAAACCTCACATATTTTTAACATAACGTAACATGCCTGCATATTTAGCGTGTCTGTTCATGTCCCATCATGACTTTTCAAGAGCCAGATCGAGTTATCCTTATTTGTCTGTCGCACTTTTTAAACTTCATATTTAGGCCAAGTTTTCCGACACTTGGCTCCATAGTTTGTATGTAGATGTTTATTGGTGAGTTCAAGACTATTTCACTAGAGGTAGGTCACCTTGATTTAAATTTCACGCATGAATAACTTTTAACTTTTGCAATTAGGTAATTTTCTCCAGTACTGTTAGCTCTAAGAGTTATGTAACTCTTATTATGTATGTATTATTATGTATTTTATGTATTATGTATTAAGATACATCTTGGTGAATAAAATACCATGGATGTAAAATTAGGTCACTATGACCTACACTTCATAATTAATGGACTTTTTGGTAAGTGTTTTGGTTAGGTCAGTTTCTTTAGCAGTGTTGGCCAAAAAGGCATGTAATTTTGTTGATTTATCTTAGTTTGGTGCCATCGTGCCAAAATTAGGTTATTCTGACCCATTTACTCCAGTTACGTTATAGATTTGGGTCAACTTATGAGGAACTGTTAATCATAGGGTCATTGAACTTTATATTTGGATATATCTTGGTGAGCAATACTCCCTACAGCCGTAGTAGGTCATTGACCTATTTTTCATTCTTCCATACTTTGGTGAAGTTTTTGGTTAGATTAGTTCTATGTGATTTTGTCGTCATGGTTGTACATGAAGTTAATGTAGTGGCATTCAGATTCTATGATTTCATTTTTGGTTTGATTATTATTTGATGGAATATCATGACAATAATGAGCCATATTTGAATGTATCATTGAGATGTGTTCTAAGATATTAGCAGATGCATTTAACAATTTTGGGAAAAGTTCATCTTGGTTTTATTTTGCATGACTCTTGCAGACATTTAAAAAGTTCTGGAAATTAAGGAACTTACAAAGTTCATGTGATAGCACCAAAACTTTGAAATTGAAACAGATGGAAAAATCCAATATGGTCAATTTAAATGGAAATATTTTTGTTTTAACTTTCGATGACCAATAAAAAAATATCTTTGTCATATTTTTAGTGAAACGTGTATGACATACATTATTATTATTATTGTTATTATTATTATTATTATTATTATTATTATTATTATTATTATTATTATCTTTTTCTTCCTTCAGGAACTTGTCATTTGACAGTTGTGAAGAAGATATTGAAGAATTTTTTTCACAGTTTGGGGACCTGAACTACTGCAAAATTGTTATGGATCCAAACACAGAACACTCAAGAGGTATACATATTTCAGTAGCTGCCAAATTAGAGATAACATGACATCAAAAATAGAAACTATTTTTGGGGTTCTTCATGAAAGTTTAACAAAATTATGTGAGAGATACTAACTAGTTGGAACTGGTACATCTTAAATAGTTTGTCCAAGATGACAGACCTTCAGTTAATGGTTTGTTTGTCCAAGGTGACTGACCTTCAGTTAATGGTTTGTTTGTCCAAGGTGACTGACCTTTATTGAACCAGTTTGATTTATTGCAAGACACGCACCACAGTTGTTCAGAATGAGCATTTTTTTTCAAGTGGGTAGTAGTCTGTTTAGTGGTAAAGCTGGCAGTAGTTGGTGGAATTTGAAGATTCGTCAAATTGATACCCCTGTGCCACTGCACCCCACTTCCATCTATTACAGGTCTGAACATATTGCTTTACATTTGTCTTGTGTAAAACATTACCTGTAAATTTAGACCATCTTTTTTCTATGGGACAGTCTATATTTTGTTTTAGCCATATCCTGTGGAAATTATTTCAATACTAGCTACAAAATTTTACACTTTTCTAATTATTATTATATTTTTAACACATTTTTCAAAATTGTTGCTGCAAATTGTTGTGGTTTTGGGCCCTTTTTATACACAAGAATTATTGCCTTGTGTTTTATGGCAATCCTGTCTCTAGCAATCAGATATAACATTATTATTATCATATTTTGGTTTTTACACTCCTAGGACAACTTCTTACAGAGTTGCTGTTCTTTTGCTAGAAAGGCTGGGGGCATGTGTTTTATTAACCAGTTTTGAGTTGCACAGCTTTTCAATACTAATTCCAATTTTTTAAATTTTATTTGGTAATTTATTGTTTTGTACAAAACAGTTACATATAAGACTCGATAGATGGTTCATTACTTTTGAGTGTCAAATCTCTCAAGTGGAGACTTTGTGTGACTGATACTACATTAGCTGAATTTGTGTTATACAAGAGTCCATCTTGAAATGTAAGATAGTCTTTTGTGTATGACCTCAACCATTGTCAAGATTACCAAGTCTTTGAAATTTGAGCCCATTACCTATATACTTCTGTTTTCTTTTAGTATCAGAGTTCTTATTTCAAACTGTATAATTTAATGTTACATTTAGATTTTAGACCTTATAAAATTGTTGTTTGTTTTAGAACTATCATAACATGGAGAATTTTCTCTGTATTAATTAAATCACAGAAATATTTGTTGTAATGCATTCTTTATGATTTCTTGTCATTTAATAGTACTTCAATGATGGATAAGAAGACAATGAAATTTTTCTTGTACATAAAGTGCTGTACTGTTGTTATATGCATACACATATAAATTTGATGATTTGTTTATTCCACTATATAATAATGGCAAAATGAGTGCATTGAGAGCAAAATTGCATTTAGTTCTGAATTTAGATGCAAGAAATTCACATTTTACTTAATGCTCATGGATATATATATAGTTTTAATTTTAATGATATAATTGCAGTATTTGTGATCCAATATGCCTTTCTTTTGCAGGGTCAGCGTTTATCCAGTTTAAAAATAAGGATGCAGCTAATGCCTGTCTACAGAAGGCGACTGATGATTCAAGGGTATAGACCTAACATTATATTTAGTGCAAAATGTTTAAAACTGCAAGGGTTAATGTTGCTGTTGAATATTTCAGCAGTTTATTACAATCAGTCAGTTAATTTAAAGCTATCAAATCAACATAAACTGTCACATCCACAAAGCTAGAAATTTGCAACATTCATTTATTTCTATCAAGCATAGTCTCTCCACATCCTTGTAACCCTGCTGTGTGGGTATTACTCTCCAACCCAGTCTCTCCACATCCTTGTAACCCTGCTGTGTGGGTATTACTCTCTAACCTAGGATTTTGCCAACTTACAATAGCAATATTAGCAAATGTATGCTGCAGTTTTTGAAGCTGAACTGATTGTCATTATGGTCTAAGTGTACTTAACTTTTTAAAGACATACAACCTAAGATTTTTGACTTATTTGTTCTTGCAAATGCATGATATTATGAAAAGTATAGTAGAAATAATGAGTAATTACAGGTCATTCAGTTTGAAAAAATGTACAACTTTAAGTTTAATCAATGAAAATATAACGATTTTCTGTACAGATTGCTAATTAATTATGCAGAAACAGAATTTACCGATATACTCCGAAGTCACAGTGTCACATGACACTCGTCAACAAATATGGTGGAAAATCCTGACAATAAGAGGTTCCTTTTAAGGGGCCATTCTTGAAAGTGTTTACTTGTTGTATTTGTGAGATTGTGTTACGTTGTAAGATAAACCAACAAAAAATATGATAATTTGTATCATTGTAATCAGAACCGCTATTAAAAGGTCTCGCTAAAGTCGCTTCTTAGGCTCAGAATAAAGTTGATTTTCTTGTGCATTTGCATTACCACCTCACGCTCACATATCCGATAGTCTATGTGATTTGCGCATTTATTTGTATATTTACATGTTTGCTTCATAGCATAACACAAAATTAATATTTTCCCACCTAACATTTAATGCATTTATTTTATTTGGAATTTTTTTACTGGCAATTTTTAAAAAATGTCTGCTGGACTTCAACCTGGTTGGTTTAGATGAAGTTGTGCTCCTTGTTGCACAGAGGTATATGCAAGATGCCCTGGCAGCAGAAGAAGATAATGATTACACTGCGGGGGGGGGGGGTAGGCATACTGCTAATAGGCAGTTTATTTTATGGACTTAACGGATACCTAAGTACTGGCTACAGACATGTCATTTCAAGCTGTTGTGTATGGCATATAATGGATAAATAATTTTGGCCAGTACCATGGCTTTACTCAAGACTTGGGTGATCTATCCAATGATATGATGTGTGACTAATATAATTTATGTTGATTTTAAGTTGTATAAAGCATTCATTTTGTAGTATGCATTTTTTTTTTAGCTACCTACCCACTAAAGAATGATTTTATGTATGGCTATGTTTAGAAAGCAACTGTGAGGAGACTATTTATTAAAAACATAGGATGAATTGAATTTGACAGCATTGTCTTGGGATGCAAAGGATGTAAAGAACAAAAGTACACTGGTGAATATGATTTTAATTGTGCATATACAGTAACACTTTAAGTTAAATGATAAATAACACATATTTATATTGAGTTGAGAAAGCAAAACTTGTTGCAGTGTTTCATGAAAACAGATTGGCTTGTAAATATCAACAAAACTACAAACACTAGGATACTATTCTATCCAGATACTGCTCATTAATTTCAATTACATGTAAAACAAAATGGCTCTGGAAACAGAATAAGGTTTTTAAGACTAAAATACTAGTTCATCAAAAGCAACCTTGAATACTTATATCACATATATATATATATATAGTGCATCATCAGCCATCTTCTTACAACTAAATCAAATATACTTAACACCAATTAAAAGCATAAAATTTTCAGTTTTTTTAAAATGTGTTCATTTACTATGGAAATAATTATACCCTTTATATGAATACACAGATGAATGTACACAACTGCATACACTGTAAAACTGTTATATATTATGAAATGTACTAAACTTATATAAGTACAAATGTGCATGTACAGACATAACTTGAATTCAAGAGTACAGTAAGGCATAAAAAACTGAAGGATATCATCTAAGAATAATTATGGCACATATTGAGGTTTTCCGTGTTATTTAGGTTGGGTGGGGTGCTCCCAATATTATTTAAATTATTACAAAAGGCCTCCCCTGGCTTGTTTTTGAGAGGAATTGAAGTAGTGATAGAGAGATGCAATGCTCAGAGCCCCCAGTCAGTGGTGCCGACAGTTAAATTAATGAATACACAAAATGTGAAAGTCAAATAAACAACAATTTAATATCATTAAATAACAGTCATCTCTCAAATGAAATTCAAATTAAAACCCTATTATTCGTCTTTAACTCGACCAAATTATGGTCTATTTTATCATCTGACTTAGTGTAATAGATTTTCCTCCTGTCCTGTGTTCCTACTCATCTGTATGATCTTTCTCTGGACTGGTAGTCCAATTCCCTCCAGTCCGTCTAACTTCTGCCTACGTTCTTCCTTTTTTTTGTCTCCCAGAGACTTTTATATGAGAAACTAGTGTACCATTACTATAAAAGATTGATTACAGACATCCCATTCCAAAATACTAGACAGTTCTATAGAAATTACATTGATGTTTTAGTATCCTGTGCTTGGTTTCTATGCTTTTGACACAAGCGATCACCATTTACTCAATGCCAAACTTTAGTACATCACCTAAACAAACTACTGCAGAGAAACAAATATTGAAATTAAGCCCACACCCATGTATGTTGCCTATTGCATTTCTATTAAAATCAGGGTAGCTATATATATACTGAATAGTATATATAATGTACTAAGTACAGTGCAAAACTGGCTCAGATATACTTATCAAATTCAGGAATGCAGGGGTCATGCTACCAGGCGAAGAAACTGCCCTCTTGATTTTTCAGATGTAAAATGACTGGTTGTACTTTATACCTTCCTAGATGTACCCATTAAGTTCTGGCAGTGCTGTAACCCAAGGCAAAATGTATTTATGCAGTGTTGATACCAATTAGCCTACACAGACAAACAAACTCTTACACATTCACAGGGGTGTTTTAATTGCTAACTGACCATTAACCCTGTTTGCAACAATATATCACTGCTCGAGTTCGTGAAATTGGGCCTACTGTAAAGTGATGAAAATATACCGAATTCTGTTTCAAAATTGAAACAGTGTGTGTGATTTTGATTTTTAACATACCTTGAACAATTTTTTCAATCATATTGCTATGATGTTTGCAGTGTGGCAGTTTATAGTGATGTCTAGCACCGAGGCATCATGCCGCAGACATGTAGCATGACATCCCACCCAGTTACATTATCCTGACAGTAGAATGACCAGTCCACACACTAACCTCTTAATTCTGATTACCAAATGAGGCAGCCGTTAATACCATTTTTATGTCTTTGGTATGACTTGGCCATGGATCAAGGCCTCAACAAAAGCTTGCATCTGAGGTGGATGCTCTTACCACTAGGCCACTGCAACAGTCAACACCAGTATGTAAATAGTAATTTGTTGTTAACAAATATAATTGGTGAAGATCATTTCTAATTTTTTTTTTTTAAACAAGTTAACAGCATGATTTTCTTTATAAAATCAGTTTGAAACTGTACGTGAACCTGTAATGGCAGACATCGCTGCACCTGTGGTAAACCACATCATTACATTGTATTCTTAAAAAATTGGGCAAATAAATTCAGGAAAATATATAACTTAATTAAAACAAAGTCTAAATATTTTGTGTTAGAATATTTAGCTTAAATATTTAATGATGTAGTAAGAAATATGGGACAATACTATGTTGTGGAATTCAAAACAATGTTGTTAAGTTCAATGCTGTTTTCTGATGTAATTCATTTTCTTGAAAAAAACACACACACACACACACGCACACACACACACATATATATATATATATATATATATATATATATATATATATATATATATATATATATATATATATATATATATATATATATATATATATATTTATATATATTTATATAAGCAAAAACTCCTTAAAGCAATGCATATCATTACTATCAGTATTTAGGCAAATAATAAAACCATAAATATGCAGACCTAATATTGGATGTTTGTAATAAATCTAAAAAGTGTGTAGTTAAATTAAGCTGCATTCACATGGCACAACACATGTTCTTTGATGGGTTTTGTTGAAAAAAGGGTCCAGTTTAATTACATATCAATTTTAATGCTTCAGTGTGTTGTCTGTTGATAGGTACAATAATGTTTAGCGGGAGCAATGAAATCAAGATGAAGAGTATGGATTGAAGTCATTTGCTCCAATGTACATTTTTTCTTCTTCAAAGTATGCTAGAAATCTTACACAAAACATTTAGAAAATAAAATTATTAAAAGGTACTTTGTTATGCAGTAATACCGACTTGTAATTGCATGATTTTAATCTTGTTACTCCTATAAGATTAAATGAATTACAATGTATAGTTTCTGCTGTGCTTTTTTTTAATACATCATATGGCCAAAATACACTGCATTTACCTCAATCTAAACATACATAAGACAAGTATAAATGCAATGGGCATGAAAAGTTATAAAAGGTCCTATATCTTTTTGTTCAAATGCATGTTTTTAAAAGCTTTAAAAACATAATCAACAGTGGTCTGAAGATAAACTGCTACTTGGAAATCAAACAGATGCTGGACTTTGTCTCATGGTAGGCACTTCAAGAAAGACTTAGTCAAAATCTATATGGGTCCATGGTAGGGATCATTTGTTACCATACAATCACTAGAATAGTCTCACCATAACAATCTGATATCAATAGGTGTTACCTGACTAAAAGGCCTAAATCATTTTAACTTAAAATGAGATTTCTGCTTTGTAACAATCTCTTCTGTAGGTGGTGGTGGTATTGGAGCAAGTACGTCAGATATTCACCTAGGATCATTTATGTCCAAAACAACTGGATGGTTCATCCCAACTCTATCATATAACCTCATTTTCAATATTTTCATAATTATTTCTGGAATATACAGGTACTGTTGATTAGCTTTCTTTTGGTTTGTAGACCATCTCTCACTTTTTTGTTGAATGACCTTTGGTATCTGACAAGAAAATGTAAACATTTCACAGACAATGTCATTTCATATTCTTTTAATTCTCAAAAGTCCAAATAAAAACTGCATAAAATTACATGTAACAAATCATTTTGCTACAGATGAAAATGGCAATATAGCAAACCTGTATCTTACCCATATATCATAAAAATGTTTAGATTATTTACAGAATTTTCTAATTACATTAGACTAATTCTAACCAAAATTGGTTTATGAAATTTATTTTAAAAAATTTCTTCTGTTAAAGATTAAATTGTACCACAACAGATGGTTTATCAACTTTCAGGTAAAGCATTAATATTTTAACAAAAATGAATTATTACGTTAACAAACAGGAATAAAGTTTATCACCTTATTGTTCCATCTGTGTTTACAATCACATCTCTGTCAATATCATTATTATGATCAAGAGCTGCCAACAGATTCCTAGCTCTGAAAGCTGATGGCTTATATGAATGTCTTTTGGAGGCATACAATAAAATCAAACTTCTGGAAATTCTCCAGTTCTGCAGTAATTCTGAAACAAAGTAAAATGACTAAATAAATAAATAGATTCAGATGCAGAGAACTATTTAAAATTTATAAATCCCCATAAATCTGTTTTGATGAAAATGCCAATGTACAGTAGCATTATACAGGCAGAGAATAATCAACTCATTCCACCCCTACAAGTTTTTTCCTTGTCACCTGAAATGGGGGTAGGGAATGCATTTATGGGCTAATTTTGAATACATCAAAATACATTGCTGTCAAGATTTTTTTGCTTAGATATATGCCTAGGTGTGCTAGAAATATCATTCGGCATCTGCATAAGGGTAAAAGTTGGAGTTTTTTCTTCTTCTGACCCATCATTTTCCTCCTGGAAACTTCTTGCTTCCAATCCCCAATTTATCCTACTTTTGCAAATGTTCACCTATGTATAGTTCAGACCAGTGTGAATTAGATTGCAAGCAAAAAAGCAAAAAAGTAAAAAATCCGGAAACAAAATCTGATTCCAACAATGGGCATGTGCACAAAACATCGGGCAAAGCTTGACCCCTCCCTCCCTGTACACATGCATACTTTTTTTTTTTACACACACCCCATCTGCAAGCATGCGATTGGCCTGTTGAACAGCCTATATTTAATCCACACAGAAAAGATCAAGGATTAAAAATATTATATATTTAATATAACAGATAGTCCACCAATGTTGAATGTCTGGCTGCATAAAGAAATAAGCTGCTTAACTTTAAAACGTTTGTCTATTGTCCACTAAAACTTAATCACCACCTGAACCCAGTCAAGCAGGTTACATATTAGACAGATTACTATCGAGGTATATGTGTACATACATTATCACCCACCCCCATACACAAGCATATGCATTTGGGTAAACCCCACCTTGCCCTCTCCATGTGTACTAAATGGACAAACCATAACTATGGCCTTAGTGTAGTTTGTATTTATAATACAATGCATTCATTTTCTTAGTATAATAACCAGTATATCTTCATTCTTTCAATTATGCATCAATACTATCTTTAAGATATATTGTAATTACACATTTTTAACTTATATGTTCATACACAGCAAAGAAAGCTTTTGTGGGAGCAGCTTTCTGGTTCATACAAAATACCATCCACAAATACCAATACAATACTATATATATATATATATATATATATATATATATATATATATATATATATATATATATATATATATATATATATATATATATATATATATATATATATATATTACAGTTACTTTTAGTTTAGTTACATATTTCATGCATGTATCATAATGGTTGTTTTTTAGTATACTTAACACAAATATTCCCCTTTTATGTATGTATCACAATTATTTTGTTAGTATACTTTCTCAAATGGGTTGATAAAACTTTTAGACTTTTCCATCATTAAACTTTCCTTCTCAAGTTTTTCAACTGCAGACAAGACTGAATCCCTTAAAATAAAATTTTGAAATGTGTAAATACTAATGTTGAACTTGGAAATCTTTAGTTTTGTATCAAAAGAAAGCATTATCATTTATCTTGGTTATTATGATGGGATTGATAATGCTTCAAGAAATAATAATAATAATAATAATAATAATAATAATAATAATAATAATTTATTTATTTAAAGGGGTGACTCATTTAGTAAAAGACTATTCTCCCTTGAGGTCCTTTAACTAAAATACAAACAGCATGAAGAGGAACATATCAATAACAAAAAAAGACATTTGCCAACAAACAATTTACAACAAAAATATTATTCTAAATAAAACAAATCATATTTGAACAAAATATACAATCTTTACCAACTGCAAAATATTAAACTAATATAGAATGATATATTTCCAGGTATTACATAAATTCCTTAGATGTGCATCTACCAAAATATTTGTAAACAAGTAAATATACATAAAATATTTAATAAAATGTAGTAATACTTACACAGATGCCATATCTGATTCTGATGTGGTTATATCAGACACAGCAGGAATTTGTATCCTATGAATTTTTGGCCCAGGTGTAGAAGTTGTTGCCATGTCTTCTGTGACATTCCTCTGTTTCTGATGTTTTCCTTGCACTGGAATTCAATTCATAACTAATATAGCAAGGGAAAATAAATGTTTCATTAGACACAATAATTATATATACTTTACAAATAATAGTATTTATAAAATATACTTAACTGTATTGCATTACTTTAATTTACAGTCATCACCATTTACATTATATATAATTTTTATTTAAAAAAAAACAGTAGTGACTGCTTGCCTCTAAATAAAGTCTTGTGGTTGCGTGCGAAAATGAAGATGATCATTAATACCCCTTTGGTAGCCTCAAAAACTGCAGTAGTATATACACATGTCATGGCGTACATGCAGGTTTCAAACTTTCAGCGATATTGTTGCAGGGCTGTGACATTTTATTTCAAGCTAAATGGAATAATGCCAGTTTATATAAAATATGTTATACTAAGAGTTTTGATAAAGAATTAACAATACAGAAATAAAATAGCGGTATAAAAACTTGACTTCATTGCAAAATTGAGACTCACCTATCCAGCAAGAATTTGGCGACCTCTGGATTAGTTTTCAGGCTCAAAGTGGACTTCCTTTTATTCCATTGTTCATGCTGGTCACCAATACATATGTGTGTGCTGCCATAATTTGTCCAGAGAGCTTTTTTTTCCCCCTCCCCCTCCTTTCAGAATCTAAGTTTTCGCATTAGATATAGTTGCATCCACCATTATTTTTGTAAACACATGTTTGCACATGGGTAAAATTCTTAATCTTCGGGAGAGGTCAACTTAGAGGTTACATGAATATAGGCATGGCAAAGAGCGAATTTTTGTCTGCCAGACAATAATGAAAAATCGCATATTTTATCACAAAATTTCCGATATTAGCCTGATTTTGGCCTCAGTAACAACCTGAATCATAAGTTTTCAACTAAATAAGTAATCACGAACTGAAAAAAGAAATATATAATTTCACTCATTTTTACTTAGGTTGTATGCCTTTAACTGAAGGTCCTTAAGGTCAACATGTACTTAACTTTTTGACTGATTGTCTTTAGGGTCTAAGTGTACTTAACTTTTTAACTGAAGGTCCTTAGGGTCTAAGTGTACTTAACTTTTTAACTGATGATCATTAGGGTCTAAGTGAACTTAACTTTTTAACTGATGGTCTTTAGGGTCTAAGTGTACTTAACTTCTTAACTGATGGTCTTTAGGGTCTAAGTGTACTTAACCTTTTAACTGATGGTCATTAGGGTCTAAGTGTACTTAACTTTTTAGCTGATGGTCTTTAGGGTCTAAGTGTACTTAACTTCTTAACTGATGGTCATTAGGGTCTAAGTGTACTTAACTTCTTAACTGATGGTCATTAGGGTCTAAGTGTACTTAACTTTTTAACTGATGATCATTAGGGTCTATGCATACTTAACTTTTTAACTGATGGTCTTTAGGGTCTAAGTGTACTTAACTTTTTAACTGATGATCATTAGGGTCTAAGTGTACTTAACTTCTTAACTGATGGTCTTTAGGGTCTAAGTGTACTCAACCTTTTAACTGATGGTCATTAGGGTCTAAGTGTACTTAACCTTTTAACTGATGGTCTTTAGGGTCTAAGTGTACTTAACTTCTTAACTGATGGTCATTAGGGTCTAAGTGTACTTAACTTCTTAACTGATGGTCATTAGGGTCTAAGTGTACTTAACTTTTTAACTGATGATCATTAGGGTCTAAATGTACTTAACTTTTTAACTGATGATCATTAGGGTCTAAGTGTACTTAACTTTTTAACTGATGGTCATTAGGGTCTAAGTGTACTTAACTTTTTAGCTGATGGTCATTAGGGTCTAAGTGTACTTAACTTTTTAACTGATGATCATTAGGGTCTAAGTGTACTTAACCTTTTAACTGATGGTCATTAGGGTCTAAGTGTACTTAACTTTTTAACTGATGATCATTAGGGTCTAAGTGTACTTAACTTTTTAACTGATGATCATTAGGGTCTAAGTGTACTTAACTTTTTAACTGATGGTCATTAGGGTCTAAGTGTACTTAACTTTTTAGCTGATGGTCATTAGGGTCTAAGTGTACTTAACTTTTTAACTGATGATCATTAGGGTCTAAGTGTACTTAACTTTTTAACTGATGATCATTAGGGTCTAAGTGTACTTAACCTTTTAACTGATGGTCATTAGGGTCTAAGTGTACTTAACTTTTTAACTGATGATCATTAGGGTCTAAGTGTACTTAACCTTTTAACTGATGGTCTTTAGGGTCTAAGTGTACTTAACTTTTTAACTGATGATCATTAGGGTCTAAGTGTACTTAACTTTTTAACTGATGATCATTAGGGTCTAAGTGTACTTAACTTTTTAACTGATGGTCATTAGGGTCTAAGTGTACTTAACTTTTTAGCTGATGGTCATTAGGGTCTAAGTGTACTTAACTTTTTAACTGATGATCATTAGGGTCTAAGTGTACTTAACTTTTTAACTGATGATCATTAGGGTCTAAGTGTACTTAACTTTTTAACTGATGATCATTAGGGTCTAAGTGTACTTAACTTTTTAGCTGATGGTCTTTAGGGTCTAAGTGTACTTAACTTTTTAACTGATGATCATTAGGGTCTAAGTGTACTTAACTTTTTAACTGATGATCATTAGGGTCTAAGTGTACTTAACTTTTTAACTGATGGTCATTAGGGTCTAAGTGTACTTAACTTTTTAGCTGATGGTCATTAGGGTCTAAGTGTACTTAACTTTTTAACTGATGATCATTAGGGTCTAAGTGTACTTAACTTTTTAACTGATGATCATTAGGGTCTAAGTGTACTTAACCTTTTAACTGATGGTCATTAGGGTCTAAGTGTACTTAACTTTTTAGCTGATGGTCTTTAGGGTCTAAGTGTACTTAACTTCTTAACTGATGGTCATTAGGGTCTAAGTGTACTTAACTTCTTAACTGATGGTCATTAGGGTCTAAGTGTACTTAACTTTTTAACTGATGATCATTAGGGTCTATGCATACTTAACTTTTTAACTGATGGTCTTTAGGGTCTAAGTGTACTTAACTTTTTAACTGATGATCATTAGGGTCTAAGTGTACTTAACTTCTTAACTGATGGTCTTTAGGGTCTAAGTGTACTCAACCTTTTAACTGATGGTCATTAGGGTCTAAGTGTACTTAACCTTTTAACTGATGGTCTTTAGGGTCTAAGTGTACTTAACTTCTTAACTGATGGTCATTAGGGTCTAAGTGTACTTAACTTCTTAACTGATGGTCATTAGGGTCTAAGTGTACTTAACTTTTTAACTGATGATCATTAGGGTCTAAATGTACTTAACTTTTTAACTGATGATCATTAGGGTCTAAGTGTACTTAACTTTTTAACTGATGGTCATTAGGGTCTAAGTGTACTTAACTTTTTAGCTGATGGTCATTAGGGTCTAAGTGTACTTAACTTTTTAACTGATGATCATTAGGGTCTAAGTGTACTTAACCTTTTAACTGATGGTCATTAGGGTCTAAGTGTACTTAACTTTTTAACTGATGATCATTAGGGTCTAAGTGTACTTAACTTTTTAACTGATGATCATTAGGGTCTAAGTGTACTTAACTTTTTAACTGATGGTCATTAGGGTCTAAGTGTACTTAACTTTTTAGCTGATGGTCATTAGGGTCTAAGTGTACTTAACTTTTTAACTGATGATCATTAGGGTCTAAGTGTACTTAACTTTTTAACTGATGATCATTAGGGTCTAAGTGTACTTAACCTTTTAACTGATGGTCATTAGGGTCTAAGTGTACTTAACTTTTTAACTGATGATCATTAGGGTCTAAGTGTACTTAACCTTTTAACTGATGGTCTTTAGGGTCTAAGTGTACTTAACTTTTTAACTGATGATCATTAGGGTCTAAGTGTACTTAACTTTTTAACTGATGATCATTAGGGTCTAAGTGTACTTAACTTTTTAACTGATGGTCATTAGGGTCTAAGTGTACTTAACTTTTTAGCTGATGGTCATTAGGGTCTAAGTGTACTTAACTTTTTAACTGATGATCATTAGGGTCTAAGTGTACTTAACTTTTTAACTGATGATCATTAGGGTCTAAGTGTACTTAACTTTTTAACTGATGATCATTAGGGTCTAAGTGTACTTAACTTTTTAGCTGATGGTCTTTAGGGTCTAAGTGTACTTAACTTTTTAACTGATGATCATTAGGGTCTAAGTGTACTTAACTTTTTAACTGATGATCATTAGGGTCTAAGTGTACTTAACTTTTTAACTGATGGTCATTAGGGTCTAAGTGTACTTAACTTTTTAGCTGATGGTCATTAGGGTCTAAGTGTACTTAACTTTTTAACTGATGATCATTAGGGTCTAAGTGTACTTAACTTTTTAACTGATGATCATTAGGGTCTAAGTGTACTTAACCTTTTAACTGATGGTCATTAAGGTCTAAGTGTACTTAACTTTTTAACTGATGATCATTAGGGTCTAAGTGTACTTAACCTTTTAACTGATGGTCTTTAGGGTCTAAGTGTACTTAACTTTTTAACTGATGATCATTAGGGTCTAAGTGTACTTAACTTTTTAACTGATGATCATTAGGGTCTAAGTGTACATAAATTTTTAACTGATGGTCATTAGGGTCTAAGTGTACTTAACTTTTTAACTGATGATCATTAGGGTCTAAGTGTACTTAACTTTTTAACTGATGGTCATTAGGGTCTAAGTGTACTTAACTTCTTAACTAATGGTCATTAGGGTCTAAGTGTACTTAACTTTTTAACTGATGATCATTAGGGTCTAAGTATATTTAACTTTTTAACTGATGATCATTAGGGTCTAAGTGTACTTAACTTTTTAACTGATGGTCTTTAGGGTCTAGGTGTACTTAACCTTTTAACTGATGGTCATTAAGGTCTAAGTGTACTTAACTTTTTAACTGATGGTCATTAGGGTCTAAGTGTACTTAACTTTTTAGCTGATGGTCTTTAGGGTCTACGTGTACTTAACTTCTTAACTGATGGTCATTAAGGTCTAAGTGTACTTAACTTTTTAACTGATGGTCATTAGGGTCTAAGTGTACTTAACTTTTTAACTGATGGTCATTAGGGTCTATGCATACTTAACTTTTTAACTGATGGTCTTTAGGGTCTAAGTGTACTTAACTTTTTAACTGATGATCATTTGGGTCTAAGCGTACTTAACTTTTTAGCTGATGGTCATTAGGGTCTAAGTGTACTTAACTTTTTAACTGATGATCATTAGGGTCTAAGTGTACTTAACTTTTTAGCTGATGGTCATTAGGGTCTAAGTGTACTTAACTTTTTAACTGATGATCATTATGGTTTAAGTGTACTTAACTTTTTAACTGATGATCATTAGGGTCTAAGTGTACTTAACGTTTTAGCTGATGGTCATTAGGGTCTAAGTGTACTTAACTTTTTAACTGATGATCATTATGGTTTAAGTGTACTTAACTTTTTAACTGATGATCATTAGGGTCTAAGTGTACTTAACTTTTTAGCTGATGGTCATTAGGGTCTATGCATACTTAACTTTTTAGCTGATGGTCTTTAGGGTCTAAGTGTACTTAACTTTTTAACTGATGGTCTTTAGGGTCTAAGTGTACTTAACTTTTTAGCTGATGGTCATTAGGGTCTATGCATACTTAATTTTTTAGCTGATGGTCTTTAGGGTCTAAGTGTACTTAACTTTTTAACTGAAGGTCTTTAGGGTCTAAGTGTACTTAACTTTTTAAGTGAAGGTCTTTAGGGTCTAAGTGTACTTAATTTTTTAATTGATGGTCTTTAGGGTCTAAGTGTACTTAACTTTTTAAGTGAAGGTCTTTAAGGTCAATGTGTACTTGACAACTTTTTTAAAATTGGTCAGACTTAACAGAAAAAAAAGTTTACTGTATTAGTCAGTTATTGTTAGCAGGTAAGTATCATGAAAATCATGTAATTGCTAGTCCTTTTGACAGTCACATGACAATCATGTAATTGCTAGTCCTTTTGAATGGTCAGTCTCATGAAAATCTTTTGTGGGCCTAAATGAAAATATTGCTAATCTGACATCCCATGTGAAAATCTTGTTATCACCTTTCATCCTGAACAGAAAGTCATATCATCATTGGGTTTACACCAGAAGTCATCTTATGATGTCTTGTTGGTCCATAATGTAAATGGCACAGATTGGGGCTATGTTGGCCATGTTGAAAATCATATTATCAGTACTCGTGTAAATTCTACATCTATTTGGGCAATCGTGAAATTCATTATCAATACTCATGTAAATTCTGCATCTATTATGACAATCTTGAAAATCATATTATCAGTACTCGTGTAAATTCTGCATCTATGATGGCAATCTTGAAAATCATATCAGTACTCGTGTCAGTTCTGCATCTATTATGGCAATCATGAAAGTCATGATCAGTACTCGTGTCAATTCTGCATCTATTATGGCAATCTTGAAAATCATGATTCAGTACTTGTGTCAGTTCTGCATCTATTATGGCAATCTTGAAAATCATGATTCAATACTTGTGTCAGTTCTGCATCTATTATGGCAATATTGAAAATCATGATTCAATACTTGTGTCAGTTCTGCATCTATTATGGCAATCTTGAAAATCATTAGTTGTTGTTGTTGTTGTTGTTGTAGGGTTTAATGCCATTTTTCAGCACATGATCGGCTATATATGGCGGCCAGTATTATTGGTGGAGGAAGAACCCGGGGAAAAGCCCGGAAAGAACCACCGACCCACAAGAAGTTACTGGCAAGCTTTCTTACATAATAACTACATGAGCTGAATCTTAGACTCAAACCTACACAGACAGAGGTGAGATGGCAGTGATCCGTAACGGAAAGCACTTTAGACCACTCTGCCACTCGGGGCCCTGAAAATCATCAGTACTTGTATCCATTCTGCATCTATTATGGCCACTGTGATGTCCTTTTGAAATCTTATCACTACTCCTCCAGACTGGATGGTCATATCAGCATAGGGTTTTAACTCCAAGACTTCTTATGATGTCTTGTTTGTCCTAAATAAAAATGATGCAAGTCATTATGAAAATCTTGTTACTGCTCCAAAATATCAGAGTTGGTCTCAGCATTCAGCAGTTGAAAAGCAGAAACAGTCTTATCTTGGTCAGCCAGTTAAGCATTAGTGTCTTCAAAAGACTCTTGTTTTCTTGTCAAACTAATATATCATTGTTTATTTCAGTAAGATTTTTCCTTAGAAATTGAGCCCCTTTTGTAACTAATTCAACCTCAAATTGATTGATGGGAGGAAAATCAGTATCAATTGGTGATTTATCATAAAAATGCATAAGGAGTAAGTTTTCAAATGATTAGTAAAATCTCAGTTATGTGTGCTTCGAAAACCAATTCTTAACTCATTTATCCTATCCCTTAGTCAGGAGGGCTGGAGTTGGATGGTAGGAGGCTGATTGTCACTCTGGCTGTGACGAAGGATGAAGCAGCCAAATTACAGGAGAAAGAAGCTGACAAGAAGGAGAAAAAAGACAACAGAAATTTACATCTGATAAGGGAAGGAAGTAAGACATTTTTCTTAACATTGTTTAAACATTAAGATCGGTGGATAAAAATGAAAAGTTTACTTAAAGTGAATCATAAAATTGTCATAAAATTTTGTGGCATTCATTATTTCACCTTTCAAGAGACCATCAGCTGATATTTGAATCAGAAAAGTTTCGGAATAGTGGAGAGAATGATTAATTGATTCCAAAATATCATAACAGTTCTAATTTTGGTGCCTTTTTCAGCTTCTTTCAAATTTGGAAGCACCTGTTTTAAATAATTTATAAAATTTCAATTTTGAAGGCACCAATTTTAGAGGTATTCATCTTTTCGAGATAATTAAGTATCATTTTGTATGTGTTAAAAATGATCATAACAACATACCTTACATGGTTTTTGCTAGCATGAAATATAATTTAAGGTTAATGCTGCAGTTTTCATTTATTCATTGTGTTTATTCTACTTAAGGTGATTCCATCCAAATTTCCTGTTGTCACTGTCTCAAACAATACATCTTCGACTAATTATTGAATAACTTGAACAAAGGATCATCTCAGCTTTATTTGAAGATAATTAAGATAATTTTATTTCATTGAATGTTAAAGAATGGCTACTGTCAATGACTCCAACGTTTTAACTTCCCATGTACAAAGCACTTGATCTTAAAGCACATGTTGCCAGATTTCAGGTCAGTCTAAATAATGATTAGTATAAAGGAGCTGACGCTGTATTGCAGAGATACCCATTATTGGAGGCATCATACAAACCACATTTTCATATATGCATTCATATTTCAGGACTCTTAAATGCAAGATAAAATCAAATAAATATGAACTTGCAATGCATCTGATGCTTTGTCAATTTAAAAATGAAGTATTATCCTCACTTCAATTTTGTTCTTGACTTTCAAGTAACCAGTTTCAATGCTTTCATATAACAGTGATGACTTGAAACAATGTTTCTTTTTTAAATACAAGTTTACTAATTAGATGTTAACCGCTCTGGTGGCCTAGTTGTTAGAGTGTCCACCTTGGAGGTGGGATGTTGTGGGTTCGAGCCCTGGCCGGGTCATACCAAAGACTTATAAAAATGGTACTAACACCTACCTCACTTGGTGTTCAGCATTAAGAGGTTAGTGTTAGGATTGGTCGGCCTGGTGTCAGGATAATGAGACTGGATGGGACATCATGCTACATGTCTGCGGCATGATGCCCCAGTGCTAGACATCACTATAAACTGCCACACTGCAGACATCATAGCGATATGACTGATTTTTTAAAGCTACATTAAAAAACCCAATCACACACACACACACTAAATAAGATGTTCAGATGTCGAACATCAGTTTTACAAAGTAAGTAATGTCGTTAAAAAAAAGTAATATCGTTAAATAAAAGGTTATGTCAACATTATTAGAGTATCAACCTGATGCAGTGTAATATGTGTGGTTCACTCAGTTCTTGTTAACTTGGGCTTTTTTATAGTGCTGTTACATTTGTAGTTGAAAATCATAAGTATTTTGCAAAAATAATTAACAAGATAAAAGCTTATAAAATGGTCTTAAGCAGAGATATGGAAATGTGTCACTTGTTGCCATTTTTACATGTTTGGGGAGAACTTGGCTAGTAAATGTTCAAATGTGAATGGTCTGAAGAAAGTTTTAACAAATTTAAATAGAATTTACAAGCTTAAGTAATTTCTAATTCTTAAAATATTCCTAAGTGAAATAAATGACTTTTTTAGGTTGTTTGCACTGGAATACTTTACATCTCATCTACTTTCAAAGGGATACATCTGTTATCAGCTTTCATAAACAGGCAGTGGCCTGAATAGTTAAGTCCTGTACATAATGTCATTTTACTATATAGTAACATTTTTATAAAATTATACATAGCTACCAGAGTTACTTCGAAAATATTGACATCTTAAGGGGAATCGTTACTCATCACAATCAAATATCATCCAATATCATTGATTTTCTACCATATCATCATGATCTTGGATACCTTAGATTATGACCAAGAGAATTTGCTTATCAATTATGCAAACCTTTAGGAATATTTTTTTTAAAAATCAGACTTTAGTCAAATATGTACAACCATCATGATGTAATCTTTAGGAGATAGTTTACATCAATGTTGTCCAGCCTGTGTCCCATGGGCCACATGAAGTATGCAGGCTGATTCTAAAATATCTGACATGGCTCGAGCAATTTTTTTGTGCATTTAAAAAAAGTTTGTGGCCTGCTTTCATGGTATATCTTCTCCAGGTAAACAGTTGTGAATACTTTTTATGGTTGTTGCTTTAAAGTTTTCTGCTTCAAGAAAAACATTTAAGTGGCCCATGTTGTCAAAAAGGTTGGACAGCACTGGTTTTTATAGTTTATGTCCTTACAATATTACATAGGTCAACTAAATGAAATGATGATGCTGTTATGACATGTGAACCAGATGAGTGATATCAGGCCCACTTTGTCCTCTTGTATATTTTTAATTTAAGCACAAATATAATAGACAATATTTCACAATGCCATGGATTGGGAGAAACAGTAAAAGCTCGTATTTCATATCTTGATATGCCACAGTGCACAAGGACTACACAGTATATACTTTAAGTACACTATGATGGAAAGAGGAGATTAACTCAAGAAAGAGATTTAATGGATGTGACTTCTCTATGATAGCATTAGATTGAGTGTGCATGATTTGGTTTTTATAAACTGTTGAGATTATTAAGACGTAGTTGACAAAGCCCAATTTTAATCATGTTATTTATCTTTCCCTTCATTCTTTTTGATGCACCTAGTGCAAATAGCTCTAGCTTTTTCCAGTATATTAAAATTCAAATATTAAACAGGATGTTTTACGTTTATATTTTCAGTGATAAGACCAGGAACACAGGCAGCCCAAGGATTGTCAGCTGCTGATCTGGAAAAGAGAAAGAAGGTAGAAACATATTTTGCCTCACCTGCATTAGCAGGTAGTGGGAAGAAGTATGACTTTAACATTTTGCAGTATTGGTCCCAACAGTGTTAATAATCACAGGAATCCATTGGATTTATTTTGTTCAGTAGTTCAGGTAGTAGAGAGTACACATCATGAGCGAAGTATATTCTGAGTTTGAATTCTCGTGCCACACATTGTTGCCTTAATCACATTGCTAGAAGCATTGGGATCATGAAATATATGCCCATCAGATTCACAAATTACCTGTCTTTCAGCTTTAGACATGGTTCTGTGTGATTACAAATAATGGAAACACAAGATGTCTTCCAAAGCAGGGGAAGTATGTTAAATGAGCAGATAAGATGCATCGTCTTAGGTGACTAGCCTGTAAAAATACCTGACTAGAATCAGGGAGTCCCAGTTTCAAACATCAGTCCAGCTGCAAATGTGTATGACATTAAGATCTTGTTTGGATTTTTTTTTTCAAGCTATTGAACATCTAGCATCATTGCTCTATTAAATGCTAGATCATGCTTTTCTTTTGAAACTTCTTGTGTTCTAATTAAGACTTCTCATTTCTTTCAGGCTTCATAATTAGGCATGATTAAAAAAAAGTCCTCTTTAAGTCCCCAAATGCCACACTTTGGAAACAGAATATTTTTAACGATGACAAAAATATTACAGTTACCATATATTCTCAACCATGATATATATACTGCAGTTATCAATAGACATGTGTAAAGTTAAAGTGGTGCATAAACTACATCATATTTGACAGTGTATGTCAGTTCTAATGTTTAAATGTAAAATATATAGAATTTCAGAGAATTAATTACTTTGGAAATATCATACTTTGTTAATGCCTGCTTCCTTCAAATACATTCCCATTCACATTAAATAAGCTTGCTACATCTTGAATCCATGCCTCCCAAAAAGATGAAATGCAGTAACAATTTCCAGACTTGATACTTCCTGAATTCATGCCTCTCAAAACTGTAACAATTTCCACTTACTTCCTCTGCCACCACCTCCTGTTGCTAGGTTTATGCTTTCGCTACAGCACAGACAATATTGTAAGGTGGACTTCACAAAATTCCTATATATTAGCTCTGTGGTGTTCGTCCATCCATACCAGATTTGGTTTTTTTATATGTAGGAAGGAATTTAGTACAGGTGACAGCTCAGAAATGCACAGCTCAAAACCATTTGTGGAGAGATTTGCTTAAGCATGAAGGCCCTCCTCTCTTTGAACATATGATGGCGAGAGAAAAAAATTCTTTTTAGATATGCTATCTATCCAGTCACATTATCTTTGGAGAATGGGTAAGAGGTGGAGGGAGATGCAACCCCTTACCCTGGAGAGGCCATCTCCATTCCCATAAGATATGTGAGACAGCTTTGCAATAACCCCACTGGACAAGACTCCATGTGCTGGGAAGTGTCTTCAGATTGGGAAATGTTTTCCTCCTGCAAATCTAGCGAAAGTCATGAAGCATTGTGAAGATGTTGAACAACCTGGAAATGTGACCTGTTATTCTAAGGCTATAGTTTCGATTGGATCCAGGTGAGCCCTTTAGGATTAAAGATCTCTGACACAAAAGCTGAAGAAGGTTCAGTCTTATTTCCAGCCTGTGGCATGGATAATATCAGAGACCAGTTCAGCTCAAATGTTACACTTGTGCAACTGCTTTATCCTTGTGAGCTGAAATGCTCAAATTCATTTAGGGGGGGGGGGGTATTTCGTGATATACAAGAGCAATTAACCCATTTTATTCAGGACAAAAGTCCAATCAGCATGAGGTTTCACAGGAGGACTTATGAAGGTGTCTGGATGGTCCAATGTAAAAATAAAGCAAATCTGATATCTAATATGGTTACCACAGTGGCCATCTAGAAAATCTTATCACTACTTTGCCTAGATGGAGCATTGGGTTATACTTCTGATAATGTTTAGTGGTTACTAATTGAAAGTAGTACCAAGGCAGCCATCTTGAAAATTTTGATATTGCTACTCCACCTATTAAATGGAATGTCATATGAACATCATGTTTGCATCATACATGATTATGATATCTAGTTGGCCCTGAATAAAAATGGCGCTGATCTGATATGCTACCAAAATGATTATTGTAACTAGTTTTGTTGTGAGGGTGGTCATATCACCTTGGAGTTTTCATTAGAAGTCTTCTGCTTATTCTAAGAAAATGATGCTGATCTTGTATCTAATATGGCTGCCACAGTGGCTAATATGAAATCTTATCCTCAAGAATATCTGAAAATGGTTTCAGCATTCAGTAGTTAAGAAGAACTGGTCTTATCTTAAATTTCCTGACAGTTCTTTGCTGCTAGTAGACCATCAATTCATTTAAGTGACTTTTGTTTCCAATCTTTTTGATAATTTTTAGAAATTTAAAAAACATTCATGAGGCATTACATACAATATCCTTAACTTTGAATCCTTTAGAAAACAGTTGTATTTTCAGTGAGTAAGAGATGACAAAAATGCTAAAGTATCTTGGAATATTTCAGCTCAGTTTTGCCAGTTTGATAAAAATTCTCTATGGGCAATCTGAGTCTTTACATTTTTAGCAATCTCTGAATTGATAAACATTCCACTATAGTAAAGAGTAAAAAATAAGATATGTTAAATCTTCTCAGTCATAAGAAAATGTTTACAAATTATTATGATTTTGGAGTGACTTTAGTATGTTTTTATTTATATTTTTTGCAAACTAAATTCTGTAATATTTTTGTTTTTAGGTGGAAGCATTGAAGAGAGAAAAACTAAAGAATCTTAACATTTTCATCTCACCTTTGCGTCTTTGTGTACGGAATATTCCTGTCCATGTGGAGGACAAAGAACTCAGGGAAATATTCTGGAAGGCTGCAGGTGATAAGAAGGCCAAAATTAATGAGGTTTGTATCCACAAGTAGAAGCTCTGTCTCAGCTTTTAATTTCCTCAGCTTAATATAATACAAATCTCCCACTGGCATAATGATGCATTTTTCAGTATGCATCATACATCAAGTGTATTATGTAGTCTACATGTCCATCTCCTAGCTAGTGACAGATTTATTGTTGTGATGAGTTTATGGCTCAGACATCAAGTGTATTATGTAGTCTAAGTGTCCATCTCCTGGCTAGTGACAGATGTATTGTTGTGATGAGTTTATGGCTCAAACATCAAGTGTATTATGTAGTCTAAGTGTCCATCTCCTGGCCAGTGACAGATTTATTGGTTGTGATGAGTTTGTGGCTCAAACATCAAGTGTACTAAGGAGTCTAAATGTCCATCTCCTGGCTAGTGACAGATTTATTGTTGTGATGAGTTTGTGGCTCAAACATCAAGTGTACTAAGGAGTCTAAATGTCCATCTCCTAGCTAGTGACAGATTTATTGTTGTGATGAGTTTATGGCTCAGACATCAAGTGTATTATGTAGTCTAAGTGTCCATCTCCTGGCTAGTGACAGATGTATTGTTGTGATGAGTTTATGGCTCAAACATCAAGTGTATTATGTAGTTTAAGTGTCCGCTGTCCTGGCTAGTGACAGATTTATTGGTTGTGATGTTTCAGTTTTTTCCTTTTCAAAGACTAATTGCCTGCATTATAGGGTCATGGATGAGTTTTAATCAGCTTCCTTATAACTGCCAATTCAGCTACCATTGGAGCAAAGATATAGAGTTTGAGCACTTCATTTCTTAGTTATAGAGTCATGGGAACAGTTTGATATCTCGGTAGCATAACTATAGTATTTATGCACCTGGGAAATTGTTGTCATTTGCTGATTTGACCTTCACTTTAAACAGAACTCAGGCATTCTTTGTCAGCTCCATTGCGACTTTGCTCTGTATCCCATTATTCCTTGTGATTTTGCTGTGGATCCAGTTATTCATTGTGACTTTTCTTTGGATCCACTTATTTATGGATGCTTAATTTTCATTAGGTTTTGTTTTGTTTTTCTGGGATTTAAAACACATGATAGGTTATATGTTTTAGCACATGATTGGTTATAAATGGCAGTCAGTATATTTTGATGAAGGAGAAACGTGGGAAGGCATCAGGAAGAACCATCAACCCACAAAAAGCTGCTGGTAAGCTATCTCACATGTACACATTAATAAGACCACGTTTCAAACATGCGCAAAGATATTTGACAGTGATTTATAAAAGCTAGTCCTCAAACTACTCACCCACCCAGGGTCCCAGTTTGTTTTAACTGCATATTTACTAGAATTGCTTTTTATTATGACCTAACATTTATTTATATTAGATAATATTATCATTATTGATACTGTAAAACAGGGATCTCAGACACAATGCCCACGGGCTGCATGTGGCCCACCAATCCATATCCAGTGGCCTGCAAAATGATTGGTGTCACAAGGTGTCATGATAGATAACAAAGGTAGTGAGGCCATCAAAAATGCCTTTATGCATCCCTTGCTGTAAATAATGCAATTTTTAATTAACTTAACTTTTTGACTATTTATAAAAGAAAAGAAAACATTTGAAAATATTATTTAAAGTAATGGCTTTAATCCATCATAGAATATTTTTAGTCCATCCTCAATTAAAGACACTGGTTTCATCATAAATATAGAATATACTAGATTGGCACAAATGTTATTGCCACTGCAATTACAGGGAATAGACTTAAGTAATTTATCCACATTAATTTATCTGTACTTTAATAAATGGCCTTTCATTAATTGTGGGAAACATAATCTTTAATTAGATTTAATTAATTGCCCTTTATTATTTTTATCTGTACTTTAATAAATGCCTTTTCAATAAGTGTGGAAAATATAACCTTTAATTGCTGTCTCACATTTTAAGCACTGTAATTTATTATTGTGCAGTTATTGATATGAGAAAATTTTATAAGAATCACAAAGATGAGTAATGTGTTTATAATTTTAAAGACAATTTTTTTAATTGGTGATTACTTCAGTGCCGGATAATGCGAGACATGACACGTGTCAATTCAGCTGGAAAGGCCAAGTCCAGAGGATATGCTTTTGTCACCTTCACAGAACACAATCATGCTCTTACAGCACTTCAAAATACCAACAACAACCCTGAGGTTTTTGGGGAACATAAGGTACTTACTCTCTCAGTGTCTCTGTCTCTGTCTGTCTGTCTCTCTCTCTCTCTCTATCTCTTGCTATAAAATTTTGTTTTTCTCGTATTTTTGGGCATGGAAGGACTATTCCTGCTTCATCGTTGACATGCTGTTGAGTCTCTTTTTTACAACCTGAAAATAAACTTTTTGGTAATATTTGCCCCCAAACAAAAGTTATTCACACAGATGAAATTTTACAGGGTTGTATATCCATATCAGGCAAGGAAATAATGTAAGAAATAATTTGCCTTGCCAGATGCTGATGCTTCACACATGGCAGCCCTTATCAAGATGCTGCCTGTTTCTGGTATATTGTACCATCTATTATTTGCAGTCACCACGTGAAAATTTAAACCTCTAAGTGTCTTGAAATTACATTGTGAAAAAGGAATTAAGTTTGGGCCATCAGGGCCACACAAAAAGCCCCTCATACCAATTCAGACGGGACTTATTTCCAAAATGTAACGGACATTTGAAAAGCCTGAAAGTCCCCATTTATTTTAGAAGATGCTCATCCTGCTTCCCAGCACTCTGGGAAAACCCTAGATGAGTGGATTTTCTTTTGCAGGTATACTAGAACTTGAACCTTAGATCCACTTTTTTCCAAACTGGTTTCTAACTTATAATTGAGCAGTCCAAACTGAACTTTCACTAGTCATAAATTGAACTTGGATCTCCATTTGTACTTTTCTCTTCTTTTTTATGATAACATTAAATTTTTTTATATATGAGGATGTTGTTTTTACGTTTTGTTTTTAAAAAAAATGTTTTCAATGCTTGCACTTTGACACAAATGCTGGAGAATATTTTGTTGTAGGGTTTAACTCCATTATTCATAGATTATACATGGCGGCCAGTATTATCGGTGCAGGGAGAACCCAGGGAAAACTGTGGAAAAAACCCACTGACAGATGAGAAGCTACTAGCAAGCTTTGTCACATACCCACATTGGTCAAATCTGAGACTCAAACCCACACAGACAGAGGTGAGATGGCAATGATATGTAATGGAGAGTGCTTTAGACCACTTGGGGGGGCCCCAAATGGTGGAGAATATTTTATCCCAAGTATCTCAGTACATAATTAAATAAAATTTACTTGGTGAGCAAGTTTCATCTTAATGAGATCTATTCAGAAGTAGGTTCATATTTTATATTTTAGACATTTTTAAAGTTTTGTTATTTAAATAAAAACTCCTTGCAAACACTTCGATGTCCATGAAAACTCATTGAAAAAACTAAAGATATTTTAACTGCTCTGGTGGCCTAGTGGTTACAGCATTTGCCGCAGAAGTGGGAAGTTGTGGGTTCGATCGCCTGCCGAGTCATACCAAAGACTTACAAAAATGGTACTAACAGCTGCCTCGCATGGCGCTCAGCATTAGGAGGTTAGTGTTAGGACTGGTTGGCCTGGTGTCAGGATAATGTAACTGGGTGGGACATCATGCTACATGTCTGCGACATGATGCCCCAGTGTTAGACATCGTAGCGATATGACTGAAAAATTGTTAAAGCTATTTTAAAAATTGTATTCAAACAAACTAAAGGAATTTAATAACCATGGGTAATTTCATGCTTGAATTGCATCTCCTTTAGTAACATACCCCTACAACTTAGGAAGCTCCTCAATATATTTTTTATCTTTAATGGCTTTGGTTAGGTGTTGCATTGAGCTCATAATGACACAAAATGTTTTACTCATTCTATGAGATGAGCTTATCATGTTTTGATATTACCCAGTCATCTGTCTACCTGTCCATTACCAGTTTCACTTCTGCATAATAACTCAATTGTACATCACTTTTACATGAAGTAGGGAAGAACACTGTTGATTTTTGGGTCAGAAGCTCAAAGGTCAAGGTCACAATGACAGAAGGGTGAAAAAAATGTTTTGTGCAATAATAATAAATAGTAATAATAAAATTAGGTACAAAAATTATATAAAAATATCATGCTACATGCAGAAATAAAACTGATGCATAAAGATAAAATGATTTTCGTACTAATTTGTTTTCTCTTGCCATGAATAATCCAAAAAAGCCATGATGAATTTACACTGAATAATTAACACTATCAACACGTGAAATTCACTCCATTTTATGTACACAGAAATTCCACTAGTCATCTCTATTGCAAACTTAATCTCATGTGAAAACTTCTTCTGTCTGTCCTGTAAAAGTCTACTTTCAGCATTTGATTTCCGTAATTTTCTTCATTTTTTGATCTAAATATTTTCACTATTTTTGGTGTTATCTAAGTCAAACTTTTTTTCCTCTCTTCAGCAGTGTTCACTCTATCTTTATAATCTAACATTTTATTGGTTAAACTGCCTGCATAATTAGTAAATGGCATCAAATCAACCAGTGGTTTTCACCAATTTAACAGGATACAGGCATAGACAAATACTGCCACTGGGACTCAGTGCCCGGGATACAAACTATGTAAACTCAGCCACGTTATTGAGGCACTCAGGAGTTGAGGGAGGTAAAGTATGACGGGTTATCGAGGCAGCAGTGGATAATGTGTTAATAACTCAGGATCTCCACTGTCTTCAGAACCAGACTGTGTGGATGTCTTATACTTTAGTATTGAAGGACTGAGTAATTTTGGTATCCAAAGGACAAGGTCACTTATACTACAAGAAGAAAAGTGGTTTTCATACAATAACTTTAGGTTTATGACACACACCAGGACCAATCATTTTGGCTGCTTTACACTTTTAGTTATGAAGAATCCTATTATTTGGGGGTCAAAAGGTCAACAGTCTTACAGGAAGATTAGTTGGTTTCTGCTGAGTAACATTTGTCGAACATCACATATCTGGACACAGCTTTGTAGAAGGCTTCCACTTGGTTTATGTAGCTTGCACCCATATTGGGCCCAGTACTGTCAAATCTGCTATTTTATAATGGTGGCAGACTGGTTTATGAATCAATAGGCAAGAGAACCAGTATAATATGGTTGTCCTTGGTACTAGAAAAGACATTTCAAGGTCATGTTTGCTTTATATAGTATCAAAATAAAATAAAACTTTTATATCACATATTTGAAGTTATAAATTCTGAAAACTGCACATTAATTGCATGCATAGAAAATACATGCTGAACCAGAGGTGTAAAGTGGACAGCATGTTTTCTGAAAACATTGCTTCATTGTGATTTGCTTACTGAAATTAACTTAATAGAATGTTTGGACGCTTTTACATGAATTAAATATCTTTACCAATATAGTTTCTAGGCTGAGAGCAACAATGGCAATATCTTCCAATCGCTTTCTATGTTCAAATAATTAAACGAGTTCAAAAACATCCTTGAATAGTGACATTTTTCACAGATTTACCAATAGTGTATTACGAATTTGTTATCTTTTTGTTCCAGATAAGATGTTCTGTCTTTCCCATTTCCACCACTCAGCACTTAAATTATATTCCTTTTGCTTTAATTTCTTGTACAGATTTACAAATTTTAATCAGTGCAAGTGAATGAGTAGCAATTTCTAAACAATCACCCCACCTATCTTGAATGTCTTGTGAACATTCAGTCCATATTTTTCATTTACCTGTGTTCAACAAATTCATGTAGAAATACATTTGAATAAAGAAAACTTAAAATCAATAAAATATTTAGAACTTCAATAGATATTCAAATCTTCATTTTTGCATTTTATGCTATCAGTTCTTTGTGTTTTTTGTAATCAAAAGATATAAATTAACCAAAGCTCATTTTGTCTGATTGTTCTAAAGCAAATAATGTTTCCCATTGTTTATATTATAAACAGTATGATGAATTACCTTTGGCATTTGAGATCTTAACCTTTGGTCGTGAAATTTCAATATGTAATTTTGTGTTGTCTGAATGAGTGTCATTTAAGGATCTTGTTATGAACTTTGTGGTGCTACATTTACACAGTTTTTACCAAGAAGAACCAGACCCCTCCAGTGGCCAACAGGTTGGAACATCCAAATTTGGATGCGGGAGGCTGCAGGTTTGAATCTTGGCCAAGTCTTACCAAAGACTTATAAAAATGGTATGAACAGTGGCCTTGCAAGGCACTCACCATTTAGAGGTTAGTGTTAGGGCTGGTTGGCCTGGTTTCTGGATAATGTGACTGGGTTGGACATGATGCTACATGTATGCAGCATGATGCCCTAGTGCTAGACATTGTTATAAACTGCATACTATGTTCATCATTGTGATCTGACTGAAAACTGGTTAAATCTATGTTAAAAGTCCAAATCACACACACAGCAAGAAGAACCTCATCTAAAGATTCCAGCATCTCTTGTATCTCCAGGCTATTCAGTTATAAAAATATTGGACAGTTCCAGATACTATGTTTTAAATACAAATTCATTTCCAATAATAATCAAAACATAGGGACATGCTACCTTTATATGTTATTTTATTTTCTATTCTTGGATATGTGGATAAGATTTTATAAGATTTTATTTGACATTTCAAAACAAAAAAGATTATTTAATACACTGTTATTTATCATCACTACCCTCCCATTCCAGGAAATAGGTAACATGCTTGTAAAAAGTAATCATAGTTGAAGGGAAATAACTTGTTTTGTTCATAATTATTTTTTCATACATTGACATTGAAAAGTTTTATATGTAAAATGTCATTGTTTTCTCATAAAAACAAAAGTTTAAAAATAAAAGTTTACTTGAAATACAGCTCATTCGTATTGTAACGTACTGTTTAGGTCTATAAAAGAAATATAATCTTACAAACTCTTCTTTAATTAGCTAATTAGGCAATTAAAATTAATTAATACATGAATAAAGACTTTTTACATATATTATTTGCTGTCATACTTAATGTTTAGAAGAAAAAGATATAGGGAGTGGCCCATTGTTGGTCATTTTATCTGTGTGGTATGCAATTTTTACATCCAGTAATACTGTAATGGTAATCTCACATCTGTTTGACCCCATGAAGCCTTTTCTATGAGAATAAAAATGAACACTCTTTAATGGGGCCATTTGCAAGGTAGTTGTTTACTCTAGAATCTTTTAAAACCACTTACCTCATTGGGGGGGGGATGTTTGGAACACATTTCATTCTGTTTACATAATTAATTCACAGAGTAAGTCTGGTATTAACCGCTCCTGCTCCTGCATAAGCAGTATGCAATTATTATTCATACAGTAACTGTATCAGCCTTAGTTAAATTTAAGGTTGAAATCATTTTATTTCACTATTTAGCCAAACCAGATCATACCAGAAATTTAGATGCTCTGTAATTATGTTAGAATTTTGCTTTGCATTGATGTTTCATGTCTCTGTGATTTGACATGGTTAGAACAATGTGCTGATTCATTGTATTGTGCTCCCCCTTCCCAGGGGATACCAGCACCAGGATCTATGACTATGACCCTTCCCATGGAATACCATAACCAAGGTATATAACAATGGTTCCCCCTTCCCTGAGAATACCATCACCAGGACTCTATGATAATGGCTCCTCCTTCCCAGGGAATACCGTCATCAGGGAGAAGGCTGTGTATTTCCTAAACTGAACCTTGCAGTCACTTGTCATGCCATTCTACTGGTCAAGTTTGAACAAAATGATGTTAAACTATAATATGCCCCACCTTTACTATACATTGTACATGAATATTGTGATATGTTACTATCAGGGGGTAAATTGTGTGTTATACATGTAAAGGAGTATTGAAACTGCTAGTATTTCATGCTGATCAAGGTAATTAATGATGCATGACCAATGCTTCTGACAGTTGTCCACTGGTTGTCACTGAGGTTAATCAAATCATGTTATTTTCACCCATTACAACAGGACTGCTAGGAATGTGCTTGCATATGATCACATGATTCACACAACTTTTTACAACAAATTGTTCAATGCAAGAACTCCCACAAATTAGTTTCTGTTGTTGTTGTAGTAGGGTTTAACTCAATTTTTCAGCACAAGATATACATGGTGGCCAGTATTAATGGTGGAGGAAGAAACGTAATGAACAACCTACCCTTGAGAAGCTACTGGCAAGCTATCTTACATACCCACATTGGCTGAATCTGAGACTGAAACCACACAGACAGAGGTGAGATGGCAGTGATCTGTAATAGACCACAGGGCCAGGCGGTGCCCCTAAATCAGTTTCTGGTCATGCATATGAAAGTGTTCTCAGCTCAGTACCATACAGTTTTATTCAGCTGTTCACCATTAAAGTGTTTGCCACACCATAAGACAAACCAGTAGAAATAGTGTCTAATCTAAAAGTGAAATAAAAAAGGACACTTTTATTTGATCACTATAAATAATTTTTAACAAATAGTCATGGCAGTATTGAATCCTAATACAGCATTATGAAATGATAAATCTGGCAAAGCATTATAGAATGAATCCTAGTACATCATTATGGAATGATAAATCTGGCATAGCATTATAGAATGAATCACTAATACAGCATTATGGAATGATAAATCTGGCAAAGCATTATGGAATGAATCCTAGTACATCATTATGGAATGATAAATCTGGCATAGCATTATAGAATGAATCACTAATACAGCATTATGGAATGATAAATCTGGCAAAGCATTATGGAATGAATCTTAGTACATCATTATGGAATGATAAATCTGACATAGCATTATAGAATGAATCACTAATACAGCATTATGGAATGATAAATCTGGCACAGCATGATGGAATGATAAATATGGCATAGCATTATGGAATGAATCCTAATACAGCATTATGAAATAATAAATCTGGCACAGCATTATGGAATGATAATTCTGGCATAGCATTATGGAATGATAAATCTGGCACAGCATTATGGAATGATAATTTTGGCATAGCATTATGGACTGATAAATCTGGCACAGCATTATGGAATGATAATTCTGGCATAGCATTTGGACTGATAAATATTGCAGTGCATTAAGGAATGATAAATCTGGCATAGAATTATGGAATGAATCCTAATACAGCATTATGGAATGATAAATCTGGCACATCATTATGGAATGATAAATCTAGCATAGCATCATGGAAAGATATACCAGGCACAACATTATGGAATTATTAATCTGGCATAGCATTATGGAATGACAAATCTGGCATAGTAGTCAGTAGGATGCAATTTCAAGAAAGTTAAACTTTGGCAGAACTTATATTAATGAAAAATCTCATGTTTGGAGCTGAATTATCCAAAAGACAATGCATGTGAGCCATGTAAAATTCTACAAAACCATAAGAACAGTTTTCAAATTTGTTGCAACTGGCTAAGCTAGCTATCAATATGCAACTTCAGACAGCAGAATATGAAAGTGGATTCTCAGTACAGAACAATATTCATACATAGATTAGAAACTGATTAAGCTCAGAAACAACCAAGAGATTATTGCTTGCACAACTAGAGGCAACATTATGATTTTAATAGGGGTCTTAAAGTGGGAAGAAATAGAGATGGATATTGAAGTGTTATGTTAATATTTAACTATAGTTGTTTCTTTCTCCCCCTGATTTTTGTTCAACTGCTCTCTTTTATGTGAACAGGGGGACATCCCCCTCATATGAGAAAATCATGGGAGGATCTCTGTTATCTTTAAAATTATTTGCCTTTAAGTATTAAGCAGATATATGTTAGGTGAACAAAGTCAGACCCACTTGGGACTCATTGTTTTAAGTCTTTTAATCCTTGTTATATATGCCATTAATTTATTTGTCAACAACACACCAATCAGAATTTATTTTATTCATTTTCTGCATCCTAATTATGTATGCAACTGTTACCGGAGACTTCAGAAAGATGTGTAGATTTGAGCTATGTAATCGTCGATTACAGTCTGGTTATCTTAAGCCAGCACACGTTTTTATTTCTTTCCCTCAGTCACTTGCAAGCTGGACTTATGAATTGAAGGTTACTGGTTTGAATCCTACCATCAGATTATCTTAGATCAGTTATTGTAGTGTGATCCTGGGCAATGTATATTGCTCCAATTGCCCTGACACTACAAAATCTTGTGCTGCTATGGTCATCTCTCTCTCAAGTTTTGTTTTGTATGAAAAAATAAGATTTTCTATCAGGCTTTGCCTTTTCTTACATGGTTCTGGAGTACTGAATTTCATTTAACAAGGACTATATTGTAAGTTGGATGAAGATAAAAAAACAAGAATTTGGACATGTTTCAAAAAGAAATGATGCAGGGATGTTTGGTTTTAGATTGTTAATCATAGCAAGAAGTTTGGACACCTGTGAAAATAAATTTCTTTGTGATCTTTGAACCAAATCAAGGTTAGGTGAAATTTTAGAGGGTTATACAAACATATCAGACAAGGAAACAATGCAGGGAAGCATCTTCTTTGCCAGATCTTGCAGTCTTTATCTGGAGGCTGACTGGTTCTTATTATATCATTGCCCTATTTATTCCTGGCAGCAAAATGTAATAATTTAAACTCTCAAGTGCCATATCAGATATTTGCAGAGCTCCCAAGGCTGAAAAAAAGACCACAACTTTAGGTCAAATTGTAATGGATTCCAAAGTATAAATAAACAATTTAGAATCATTTAGAAGTCGCAGTTGGACTAGTTTTTATAGGAAATTTGTTCCGTATTTGTGTTATAATCCTGATTTCTATCACTCTGGACCTACCTCCCTTCTAAGTGGAAATGTTATTGCATGTGGCAATGTATGCATTTGGACAAATTCTTGAAACCTAGATCCAGCTATTTTCAGTCAGGTGCTTGCTTATAACTTAGCAGTTGCAGCTGTTACAGGTGTCACCTGCAAAATTAATTTGTATAAGTTGGGTACAATAATAAAAAAATTGACATATTGCAAAGTTAGGTTCATCTACTATTAAATGCCTATCAGTCATTATTTATTCAAATGTTTCATTGATTTTTTAAAAATGTTTTTGCTATTTAGGTGCAAATATTTGCATAATTACACTGGGGCTTGTCTGATTCCAGGCTGCATAGACAGTTGTGTCTGTCAATGTGTAACATACAACTTCCAATACACTATCTGTGAAGTTTTTAAAAAATGTCTTTTGGTATTCACATAACCTCAGTGATTATGTTTCCAAATAAAATCTCAGTTTTGTATATAAAAAAAATTAATAAGGCCATGGTAATAATGAGGTAATGGCAATCTAATAATTCCCTGGACAACTTACATCAACAACAAAAACAATGTGGCTGCCTTTTTAGTATTGATCCACTTAGGAGGCATATGTGTAGGGCCAAATCTAAAAACCAATAAAACAAAACTTGAAACATTAGAGTGACTGGCTATCATGTATCCAAGCTTTTATTTTATAATACATCTTCATCCTTTCCTGTCAGCATCCCTAGATAATGATCCAGGTGTCAAACATAAAACATGTTATATGTATACATACACATACACACACACACACACACACACACACACACACACACACACACATATGCATCCCTGGGATAGGGAAGAAAGCAAAAATAATAATACTCCTTTGAGAATAGTCACCATATCAACACAATATCTATTAATTGGTGAATTTCAATACAGCAGTTTAGAAGCAATTAATGCATGGACAGAGAGACACAGTGTCATAATATCTCTAGTGTTGATGGATACATTTTCTTTTTAACAAATAGATTTATAAAAATTATATAAGTTTTTTTCATGGAGAGATCTATGTGTATTAAGATTAAGATGGTAGAGGCATTTGTTTTTCATTGTTTGTTGAATAGTTTTGAATTAGAAGTGCAGTTGACAGTAGAATAGCATTATAATAACAGTCTGATGCAAAAGCATATTGATAGATTAAATTTATTCTTTGATTTGATCTGTTTATTTAAGATATTCCCATTTATACTCTTTGAAAAGTGGTTCTCTTCTCAAGACTTGATGGGATTCACCATTAGATTGTAATCATTTTGATTTTCTTGTTTACTGAAATTTACTACCACCATCAGACCTGCTGTTGTGCACTTATTCCTTTTTATGTATTTAGACTAGGGCTACACAAAAGTAAACATGTAACACATATATACTTGTTTATAAGTCAAGTTCAAACATACCCTGATGTGCCATCACATAACGTACTTGCAGATTGAGGTCTGTGTTCTACAGATTATTCCTCACACACTGCAAAGACTCAGATCTGTTGGTTCAATGTGTTGTGGCAGGTATGAGCCTATTATGTAGTTTGCAGTTAAATCCAACCCACATAGGAGTACGTATGGAAAATCGAGTTCCGGGTAAATCAATAAAATGATGCCATGGTAATCTTTTTAGATTTGATTATTTAACATAATATATTTTGTATAAGTAGGATCCAAAAATGTAACCAGCATACACTCATATACATCACATAATGCATTTTTATTGTTAATCACTAGCCAGCACTGTATGGCCAGTATTGTGCATACTTGTAGTAAAACCCCATTTATAGTTGTGCCATTTGTTGGGATTCAAAGTATAGTCTATAATCTGCAATTGCGTTATGAAGGAGTGCACAAAATTTTTCAGGGGCCCTGAGTGGCTGAGGTGTCTAAAGCGCTCTCCGTTAGGAATCACTGCCATCTCACCTATGTCTGCATGGGTTCAAGTCTCGGATTCGGCCAATGCGTGCATGTAAGAAAGCTTACCTGTAGCTTCTCGTATGTCGGTGGTTCTTTCCAGTTTTTTTTCTGGGTTCTTCCTCCACCATTAATACTGGCCGCCATGTATAGCCTACCATGTGCTGAAAAATGGCGTTAAGCCCTACAACAACAAACTTTTTCACCCAAGGGCCAGATAACTTTTTTAAAAACCACTTGAGGATCGCAAACACTAATTTCTTTAATATAATTACTTTTCATGGGCCAGATTTCTGTGTTGTCTTAATTTGCCCTGAGGCTAGACAGAACATGTTTGAGGGTTCGGATCCGGCCCATGGACCAGGGGTTTTGCACTCCTACATTATATAATGGCATGTGACGATCTATATTATTTTACAGTTGGATCCAACTGATACAGGAGTATATATGTTAGGATTAGAACTGTTAGCAGATGTATGTACCGTGTTTACTCATGCATACATCCAGATGCAAAGGTCTAGTGTCACATACTGTCACATATTAGGCTGTCAGATCTGGGTCTATGCTGTAAATTCTATTTATGATTTCAAACTAGCATTGAAAGACTTTGATCTGCTGGTATCATATATACTCACTTGTAAGGCAAGTCCACCTGCAAATTTCACAGACTGAAATCTACTGGCACATTATGTGCAAGCAGATCATGGTCTGTGCAGTTTTTTAGGAGTAGTCAGTATAAATGCCAATATAGATTCCGATCTGCAGTAGCAATATAGTTTGGCAAATCAGGAACTATGTTGTCTGCAGTTGGACTTTACTTATAGGCGAGTATACATTATGGCATGATGCAGCTGTAAAGGAGTTTATAGGTAATAGCTTGTTTAATCATAAACAGGTGTAAGATAGGTTTAGAGAACAACATCATGGAGGAAAACAAAAGTTGAAGTGTGGCTTTATTTTGATTGTACTTATCACTAGTGGTTTCTATCAGTGTGGTCTAGTACATTAACCTAATGCTTAAAACAGAAAAAACTGCCATAAGTATTTCATTGCTATCAGCTTAATTTGTAAGAAGAAAGTAGTGATTTTTAGAAAATATTTGGTTTTGCTTTGGTGTTTTATGCCACAACAGCTCAAGTAGTATTTTTTAGTGCCAAGGCAATCAGAGTAAAGTGCCTAAGGGCACACCTTGGTAGCCAAACCAAGCTGCTTCAATCAAAGGATTCTAACACAATCATTTTTCAACCTGTATCTGGAACACTGATATACTGAGTTGCCGCAGCTTCAACCTTCATTAGTCAGCTCTTAAGACACATAGGAGAGAGTACATCTGATTTACTTTGTATGTGTGAATTCATTAACATTACATGTATTGCACTGAACAAAGGTTTTCTTGTATGTATGGAAATTGAATCCTTATGTTTCCTTAGTGAAATAATTTAAGATTTCCACCCTGTATTTTGGCAATACACTCTCATGAAAGTCACCCCATCAAAAAGCAGCACCATTTTTTATGCAAGAAGTATGTGCAAATGTTCTCTGTAAACAGTAAAGTGCTTCAAGTGATAACAGCGATGGTTTATGTATATCATTACTTAAGTACATAATAGACTTTATGGATTTGAAATGTAAGATTTTGAAAGAATACCGGTGATAATATTTTGTTTTTATAGCTACTAGTTTACAATGTTAATTTATAAAAGGAATTTGAGTACCCATGACAATCTTGGTGTCATCCACAACACTTTGGTAAATTCCTTGACCAAAACAATATGAAATGGCCACTCGTACTATTATATCATAGGTTTGTTTAGTTTGACTGGTTATAGATGAGATTTTATGAAATAGCTTTTTCCTGTCACCTGTTGTCCAACCTCCATCTGTCCATTAGTACAACTTTGTTATTGCAACTCTTCCTAAACTTCTTGTGATTCTAGATGAAAATGGTTTATCTCAGACATCCAATATGGCTGCCACAACAGCCATCTTGTTATTGCTATTCCTCAGTGGATATTATATTTACATGTGGTTTTCACTAAAAGACTTGATACAATATCTTGTTACTCCTTACTAAAAACCATGCCAATCTGATACCCAATGTACCTGCCATGGCAGCCATCTTGAAACTATTATTTCTTTTCCAGAACAAAAAGTCAAATCAACATAGCTTTCACAAGAAGACTTTTAATGATGTCTGTTTGATCATAAATTAAAACAGTTGAACACATGCATCCATTATGGCTGCCACAGTGGACATCTTGAAAATCTTTTTTATCTGTACTCATTCTAAATGTATGGTCATAACAACATGGGGTTTTCTTGTTGGTTGTAAATGGTGCTGATCTGATTAAAATCTTGTTAAGGATATACTACTTAAATGGATATCAACTTGACTTCATATAGTGTCTAGTTGGTCCTAAATGAAAAGTGTGCCAATCTGACATCCAATATTGTCACCATGGCAGCCATCATGAAATCTTGTTATTGGTACACCACCTAAAGAGGAAGTCATATGGATATAGGGTTTTCATCTAAAGACGATGATTTTATGAATGAAAAATGGTGCTGATCTGATTGAAATCTTGTTAAGGATATACAACTTAAATGGATAGGTCCTATCTTACATCCACTATGGCTACTTTGGTGGCCATATTGAAAATCTTGTTATAGATGCTCTGGATTTTATGGTCTTACCAACATAGAGTTTTAACCAAACAACTTGTTTTGATATCTGCTTGGTCCCAACTGAAAATGGTACCCTATAGACATTAAATATGGATGCCACAAGCAACATGTTGAAAGTCTTGTTTCTAATTTTCATGAATTAAATGTCTTCAAAGCATGATGTTTTCATCAAAGTCTTCTAATGGTGTTGTCCTATAAGAACATGGCTGCCAGAGTGGCTATTTGAATCATGTCACTTAAGAACATATAGATGGTTTCAATACTCAGCATTTCAAAAAAGAACTCATATCTTGAATTCTTTTAAATTCATTTTGGACATTGGAGTATCTTTTTTTTTATTAAGGCCCCATATATATCTCCTATGTATATTTCTCCATCCACTCCATATAAAATTGATTTCATTTTTACTCATAAACTTTAAAGGACACAGTAAATTTAAGCCAAACATGTTTATAGGTCTTTTTATTTTTTAAAAACTAGATTGATCGGTAGCTTTCATTCTTTTGCATTAAAATCTGAATTGTGACCGCTGTTTTATATATTAGCTTGTCTTTGTGTCTAAAAATGGAGGCCTTATGGTGGCTGAGTGATCTTGGTGCTCACCCATCATGTGCACAAAAATGATGCTAAACAGAAGAAAGAAGGAAAATACTATTTCATAAAATGAAGTTAAATATATTTTTCAGCCACATCATTTCCTCAGGCCACATATCTTGTTTAAGTTTATGCAGAATTTCTGTGATACCTTCCAGACAGTGTTGTTTTGTTTTTTTTTAGACTAAGAAAAATGTTTTGTAGCCCAGGTTGGACAGGATGGGTAAGGTCAATGCACGTGACACAGTTAAGCAGTGTTCTACAGCTGAGAAATGTACACCAAGTTTCTGTCTTTAGTCTTCATTAGAATGTTGAATATTTGGTATATCTGAATGGGCCACGGGTGGCAGGGTGGACTAAAGGGCTTGCCTTTACCAACCGCTGCCATCTCACCTCCGTCCGTGTTCGGTTGAGTCTCAGGCTCAGCCAGTGTGGATATATGAGAAAACTTGTCACTAGTCTGTTATGGGTTGTCTCTTCTGATCAGGGTTCTTCCTCCACCAGTCATGCAGGCTGCCACATATACATGTAGCTTCTGTATTCAACGAATATGAAAATAGACAGTTGCAAACAAGAACAAGGCTACAGATATTGTCTAGTAAAACAAAGATTATGGCAACTTTATGTCTTTATGGCTGCTGTGTTAGAAAGGTTAGTCAAGAGTAGGAAGTATAGTTTTTTTTATTGATTTGGTCCAATCCCAAGGAGTATGTTACTACATTATCCAGCATTTTTAAGTGTCTTCACCTTTCTTTCATTATTGCTTTTTTGCAGTCATTGCCAGCATGTGTCTGGGCCTGATGGTCTAGGATTTAACCACCTTATTTGTCTAATATTGTTTGAGTTTCTTGTTTCAGTCCCAAATGCCTACACTGTTATTTTAATTTTCCTGGCTCATCAGATACTGTATTGTGCAGCGAGGTCCTGATGGTCTGGACTTATGACCACCTTATAATCTTGGGTGTGGACCAATTGAATGAGTTGTATTATGAAGCAATCTAAACAATGCCACATTGTGTTGCAGGGCCTGATGGTTTAGACTTGCAATGAACTTGTATTGTCTGCATTTTCTTTGAGGGTCGATTGGAGTTAGTCTGATATTTCTTGGACTTCTAAACAAGTGTCATCACTAATCTGAGTGAGAGAAGAGAATATAATATAAATAAGAAGTTGGGATTTTTTTGGGTAGGGCATGGGTGGTGGTAGTTTTATTCCATTACAAGACAGGAATCAACTCATTCATGTTAGTTTGTCATGCATAAGAAATGTTTTGGGAGGTATTTTAGGTAGAGAGGCAAATTTTAGTATTCGTAGAAAGAGTGGGAAAAGCGTTATAAAAAAAGAAATAAAGGACAATCTAGTTTGTTTTAGGAGGCTGATTTTTTGCTATAATTATTCTCCTTTGAAGCCGTGTATGATTCCACCCCCATTTCTCATTTATTTACTTCACTTTAGATCCTTGTTTTCTATGAGTTTAGTTTGCTGACTAGAAGTCACCTCATTGGCAAACTGGCTGTCCTTTATGGAGAATGTCCTGTTTATAAAGGTATTGTGGGTCAGAGGTTGTGTTTGTTTTCTTCTCTGTATTATATGTTTGAGTGACAGCCATGTTTTCTGACTCTGGGATGTTCATCAACATGGTAAACTGGTTGTCCTGTATGGAAAGGGCCCTGTTATTTTGGGAAGGGTACCGGTATGTGTGTGAAAAGGTTATGCTTTTATCTCTCTGTAATATTTACATGTATGATTGACAGTCAAGTTCACTGATTCTAATTTGTCAGTTTGACATGTTGAACTGACTGCACGCAGTCTATGCTGGTTATAGAATTGCGTACTTGATTTCATTTGGTTTTTGTCATCTTTTTTTTTTAATGTGCCTTATTTTATTTCTCCCTAGTGATGTGTTGTGTTCCCTGCCTTGGATTTGGCCAGCTGTTCTGTAATTCGTTTAACATAGTAATTAAATATTTTGTCCAAATCAGATTATAGGCTGTTTTAATGATCCAGGAAAACAGCAATTAGGCTGTGATCACATTTCATTTTTGCATGGAAAGCCAGTCTTATGCTCGATTCAAAGCATATTTAGTTGATCTAAGGTGCTTTGCTTATTTCAGAATCGGCATGGTTATTCGATTTACAATTCTTACTCTTTAGGCACTGCATAAATCTAGTATTTAACTTGGTTTCCACCATCTTGCATAATTGATTATTAGTGTGGGTGATAGGAGTTTATATCCACTGGATCTTTTTCTGGGTTTCAGGATTGCATTAACAATGGCTTGCTTCCATCTTATGAATATTTCTTAAAAATCTCCAAATCTCGTTTGGAAAATCCAAAATCTCAAGTACATATTTTTTCTGGTAGATTTATTTAGACTTAATAACTTAAGAGTGTCCTCATCAGGTGAAGTGGTTTTCTTCCTGCTGAGTGACTTCCACCATTTATGATTGGTGAATTCTATATTTAGGTGGCCTGAATGGATCACCCTGGCAGTGAATCAGTCTGGTTCTCTTTCTACTTTTTTTCCAGTGGTTTTTGGAACTTTATATAATATTGGACTGATAATTCTGGCAAATTTTGAGGCAATTTTTTCTGTACTCAGGTGGAGGTAGTTTTGGGGTTGAGCAAATAGATTTTTCCCCTTATTTTTCTAATTTTAGCCTTGTTTTGAATTTCTGCAATATGGTTTAGCGATTAGCAGAATTTCCTCGAGCTTTGTTTTGTCATTAAGATGGTGTTTTTTACTCAACAATAATGTTTTTGTAAGTAACAAAATCCTAAGAGATTTTAATATATTATAAATGTAATTCTTTTGTATTATGGCATGCTTATAGTCTTCATTTCACCACAGAACAGATTGTTTGATGCCCCACCTTCCATTTTGGATTATGTACCACTCTCTGCTGCTACTGACAGTGCCCTGATGATATTTTCATTAAAAGTTTCAATACCGTCATTATATGGTTATGTGCCATCAATTCCTTCACATAAAAATTGAAAAGTCTCTCACTCCACCTTGTCCTATCTCCATTTTGGCTTCAGTTAGTTTTTGATTTTTTATGAGCTTCATTTGAATATTGGGTAAGCATTAAAAATTTCACAACAAATGGGGATAAAATTATTGGCTTTAAAAAGAAACTTAACCATCTGTGATTTATTGTAAGTCTACAAACACGCCATTCCTGCCAATCATAAGCTCAATTGTTTCAATTGGCTGACAACAGCTTACTGTAACATTCCCTAAACTTGAGACCAGTGGGGGGTGGGGGCGCCTTGGATAACGCCATTTTCAACAGCAATTACAGTTATTAATATTAACAGTAAATACATTTGTACACACCTATCATTGCCAACTACATTACAAGAAGAAAAATGTACATTTATCAAGAGAGTTTAGAAAATTCTATACAAATGTATCTTTACATATAGGCATTGCTAACTAAATACATGTATAGCCTGAAATAACAAAATTTGGCACTGTAATAGTAGTCTAGATAATTGTTGAGGTTTGGTCTAACATAATGTTATTAAGTCTGCCTGACATAGTTGTTACTAAGCCTGCCAGACATAATGTTATTAAGCTTGCCTGACAAAGTGTTATTAAACCTGCCTGGCATAGTGTTATTAAGCCTGCCAGACATAATGTTATTAAGCCTGCCTGACAAAGTGTTATTAAACCTGCCTGGCATAGTGTTATTAAGCCTGCTTTACATAGTGTTATTAAGCCTACCTGACATAGTGTTATTAAGCCTGTCTGACATAGTGTTATTAAGGCTACCTGACATAGTGTTATTATGCCTGCCTGACATAGTGATATTATGCATGCCTGACTCTGTTGCTAACTAAGCCTGCTTGACATGGTGTTATTAAGCCTGCCTGACATAGTGTTTAGCATGCCTGAAATAGTTATTAAGCCTGCCTGACATAGTTGTTATTAAGCCTTACAAAATTTTCATAAGTGCTGTTAATATCTTAGAACCAGCTTATAGAGTTGAGATTAAGATCAGATTTGATTGATCAGTATTTTTTGCTAATGAATACAGTGCTTAATTAATTTGTCTACTTGATGTCTTGCTAAAACTGAAGAGGTTTAAAGTAACCTAAAGGTCAGAATGCTGGGAATGGTGCAGAACTAAATGGTTACAGGATTTTATAATCAAATAATTGGTCATGTCATTTAAATTGACCATTACTCAACGAGATTGATTAATTAGAACACCCAAGGAGAAAAGAAACAAAAAGAGGAGCAAAGAGCCACATCTAAATGTAGAACAGTGTTTGGTTTGGTTTGGGGTTTTATACACAGAAACACAAATAGGTTATGTAATGCTAAAGCAGTATGAGTAAAGTGACTTTCCCTTGAGTGTCCACCTCGGATGCGGGAGGTCACAGGTTTGAACCCTGGCCAAGTCATGCCAAAAACTTTTAAGATTAGTACTAACGGCTTCCTCACTTGGCACTCAGCATTAACACATTAACCCCTGGAGGTTTTTGCTGTTTTCGCATGAAATGCGAGTAGGAAACACATTTTGGGGACTGTTTCTGAATACATCGTAATACATCGATTTCCAAACAATAATCCATTAGACAAAGGGCTACTAATGCTAAAGTAAATGTTTTTCATTGGTTAGGTTGCTGGCGCATGAGCAGAAGGGTAAAAATCAGACTTCTTTTTTTTTTGTTTTTTTAATTTTTTTTTTGCTTAACTGACCCATAATTTTCGTATGGAGAAGACTCTTTATTCAAAATGTCCATCTTATCCTATTTTTTGCACAGGTTCATCTGTTTGCATGCGTTTCAGACCGGTCTGCCATAGATCTGAGGTCATAAAGTCTAAATCTGGACACAAATTCGGAATCCGACCATGGGCGATTTTTGGGTGAAAAAAAAAACGGGTCCAAAACTTCGGTTTTCCCCTTTGTATTTTGTAATACAATTAAAATGTCCAGATTACTTGCTATCATTGTAGAGCTACATCTGTCTACTTTCCAATGATACTACCCACTTTAGTGTATCATGTATGACCTTGACGCTACAGACCTTGGAAGTAGGCTACTACCTCATGCCCCATAAAGTCGTCGCTAGGGGTTAATGTGTTAAGAGGTTAGTGTTAGAAATGGTTTGCCTGGTGTCAGGATAATGTAAAAGGTTGGGACTCTGCAATCATCGTAGTAGTATGAGTGAAACATTGTTGAAGCTTCATTAAATATCCAAATCACTCACACACACACACACACACACACACACACAATTTCCCAAGAAACCACAGTTAAAGCTGACCCAGACTAATCTAATGTTAGGATTCAAATACCTGAACTGTTTTTAATGTCTTCATTTCTTGGGTATTATGACATACCAGAGAACATGCATGCCTTTTCTACATCCTCCAGATGCTAAAAATTACAAACCCCATCTTTGAGAGAAACTTGTGCAACTGCAGTATTGTGTTCTTTGTGGTGCCTTTTATGAGGCAGTTGAAAAGGGGTGATAGCTGTTGCCCTACCAGCAGGTGTTCTTTAATTGGAGCTCTCTGCTTAGGTTGCCTTAACTGTATTTTCTGTAATTTGGTAAGTTATAAACTTCTAAATAGAATTCAGAGCGCAGATATTGTGTAAATATTTAATAAAATATTTGATCACCTCAGTGTTGTTGTAGGTATTGGCATTTTTCAGTTTTATTTGTTGCTTTATATATCGTACTCCATTTATCTTTAAAGCACTGAGGCAGCTACAAAATTGTTTAGACCAAAATCTGTTTTCAAGTGGATGCTGTCAGATCAGGGTTCATGCTGTTTGCCTCAAAACACAATATGTGTATATCTTGATCCACAGGCACACATGGCAGTGGCAGATCCTGTTGTTTGGGGTTTTGTGTGTTGTGTTTTTTTTTTATCTAGGTGAGTATTGCACATGGATAACTAGGATATATAAAGAGGCATGGTTGAGGAGAAATGGCTACCATACAATGATACATATACACACAATATACACACAGACATGTATCTGGTATCAAATTGGTCTGTTATTACATGATGTACCAACAGATTCATGATTTTTTTTTTGTTTTGTTTTGCTGATTAAACCCAGATCTGCCAGTGCATTATGTGATAATAGATCTGGGTTTATGCTGTTTTCACTTGTTTCTGACATGCGAGTATATATGGTACTTGAGTGATACTACATCTACTGGCTGGGAGTAACAGCTGCTTTATGCTGAGGTCATAACAACACAGACTGATGGCCAAATAGCCTATTTCTATGATTTGAAACATACATTGTGCTACTGATCTCATGCCCCTTTCCCCATCCCTTTCCATTTTTGGGCATTTAGGGTGCCCAATATTCATTTTCAGCTTCTCCCTACCCTGATTTCCACTTCCAAAAAGCAAACCAGGATCATTCATCACAGATGCAAAATTTTGAATTTACAAAAAGCATGTTTTTTTAGGAGTAATCAGAAGAGCAAAAAACAAAGACCCTGATCTGCGGGCACATTATGCTATGACATAATCTTTGTTGTTTGCAGTTTGACTCGACATAAGCGAGTATATACAATGTATGGTCCCTCACACATTAGTTAAGTCTTGCATTTATCAGTTTTTGGAACATTTGGTCAGTTCAGTTTTGTTGATGAGGAATTGTATTTGTGAATTTGACACAAGCCTTTGGAAATGAGGTGACTGTGACCTATATTTCACACAATGAGTTTCTCGAGCATTATGGGCCAGTCCACAACATGACGTGTCAGACAAGATTGATAAATGATCTAAAGTGACCAATTTTCCTGCTGGACATATCAAACATTAGATTTAAGGGCTCACTAAATATCATCTTTAAAGATGGTCATGTTTTGATGTGCATAGAGGTTTCCCCATCTAAAAATAGATCATGCCCAATAGCAATATGGTCATGTGTAGTCTAAGAATTTCATATGAGTTCAAAGATTATTTACTACAGTTGCTGCATTTAAGGTCATGCAATGTCATGTGTACATTAACATTTATCACTTGTGTGAAAGACCACTCCTGTGGCATAGTGGTTAGAGTGTCTGCCTTGGATGCAGGAGGTTTTAACCCAGGTCAAGTCAAGTTATACCAAAGACATAAAAATTGTACAGACAGCTGCTTCACCAGGTGCTCAGCATTAACAGGTTAGTGTTAGGACTCAGCTTGGTGTCAGGATAATGTGGCTAGGTGGGACATCATACTACATGCCTGTGACATGATGCCACAGTGCTAGATATCACTGTAAACTGATACACTGAAGACATCATACCAATATGACTGAAAAAGTGTTAAAGTTATGTTAAAAACTCAAATCTATCACACACACACACTAATGTGAAAACCCACAAAATGATAAATTGTGGCTGTAATGACCTACTTTTTTTAGTAAACTGACTATGCCAAGTTTTTAAATTATGTATTTACTACACTGGTTTTGCAGGTGAGACATCGCAGAACATAATTTCCTGCTGGTTCATTCCTAGCATAGACCTTCACGTTTGTTTCCACTTGAAAGAAGAGAAAAATCTTCGATCTGGATTGATTTCATGTTCCATATTTCACTTGCTTTCTTGATGGCATTTTTCTAAAGTGCCAGTTTTATACTTCTTGACCGCAGTGTTCCTAGTAGTTTTAGCATCCGCCTCGGATGCAGGTTTAAACTCTGACTGTATCATACCAAAGACATAAAAAAATGGTACTTACACCTGCCTCATTTGGTATTAAGCATTAAGAGGTTAGTGTTAGGACTGATTGGCCTGTGTCAGGATAATGTGTAATCTTTGACATGATTGACCACAGTGTTTTTGCCAGGATTGAATAATTAATAACATATGAAATTAATTAATTGTTTGTTTGTTTGTTTGATTATGATTTTTAACGTAGCTTTAACAATTTTTCAGTCATATCGCTACGATGTCTGCAGTGAGGCAGTTTATAGTGATGTCTACCACTGGGGCATCATGTCGCAGACATGTAGCATGATGTCCCACCCAGTCACATTATCCTGACACCAGGCCAACCAGTCCTAACACTAGCCTCTTAATGCTGAACGTCAAGCGAGGCAGCTGTTAGTACCATTTTTGTAAGTCTTTGGTATGACTCGGCCGGGGATCGAACCCACGACCTCCCCCTTCCGCGGCGGACGCTCTAACCACTAGGCCACCGGAGCGGTAAATTAATTAATTGAATAACAGAGATCTGAGCAAAGATACAGAATAAAACAACAAATCCTCATGTAACAATTCAATCAGTTAAATAAGGAAAATGAAATTGAACATGGCATTTAAATGGTACACTTTTTCTGAAATAGAATTAAAGATTTTATATGAAATGCATTTAGCCATTCTTTTATACCAATAAAATAAATTTCATCATATAATCACGTAACTGATAAAACTCAAATTGTGGGGATGTCAGCATAACCTGATTGCCTCTGGTCCTTTCTAAATTTCTGTTGGTGAGAGGTCAGCATTGCCATATCTCTCTCTCTCCCCCCATCTTCCAGTCTATTTCTGAATGTAGTGCACAGGTATGGAGCTATTTTCCTTCAAATACATATAATACACTGCCTAAATATTTGTCAGGGATTTGTTTTTCTTTTCTCCTGGGATCAAACACTATTCACACTATTTTTATGTCAGATATAATTTTATCTTAAAACAAAAGAACTTAGCTATGGTCATTACACAAACAGATCTGATACACAAACAACCTATTAACGTGAATTGATGTATTTTTTTTAGTAGCTACTCGCATTTATTACTGGAACTATGACATTACATGACCCCTTTGATAACTGTTATGCCCCACTAATAATTACCAGCCAAACAATGTCTGTCCATACATGCCAACTTTCACAGTGGAAATAATAAGCAACTTAATTACACAAATGAATTTCACGTCTTGTCCTAACATCATCACTTGCTAATTTGCAATTCATTTACTTCTTGAGATTTTCCCCAGAAAAAAAAATGGATCAGTTAATTTTGAAAGGGAGATTACTTAAACCTTTGGAACTCGTCTGGGAACATATACACCCTCGTTTATCTTGACCAATCAGGATGAACTCTCTTTAACCACCAAAAATATTAACACTCCTATTGAAGTCAAAATAATTCTCTAGTCCACCTTTATTAATAACTATTCTGGAAAATATCATTTGATGACACCTATTTCAAATAGCTCAAGATTTTCCAAAATTTGTCTCTGGTTTATCTCAACACTGTTAATTCCTGCACTTAACCTGTCGTTGGCATATCTGTCCCACCATTACCTGAGTGGGTTTTCATTAAATTCAATTATGTGCCCAAACAGAGCATATCACATCCTTTGCAGGATGATATTGATTGTATTCAGATGATTTATTCTTATATCCTGTAATCTTCCATGGAAGGAGATAAAGATGATGAGGTAGAAATTTATTACAAGACTAACCCATATGTCACTTTTAATGTTTACGTGTCACACTAACCATGACAGAATGTACTGCCAAAATATCTACAAAAGTTTGCACCATTACAAAACAAATATGAATGCATTTTGTATAAACCCTTGAGTATGTAGATGTTTATGAACAATGTGGTAAATGATATCTTTTCCAAAAAATTGTTTCCCACCCCCACCACCACCACCCAAAAAAAAAAATATTCTGTAGGTATCAAACCAAACTTAGCATGTGGATACATCTTCATAGTATATGATTCAGGTTCAGTGATCTTCTATTTATGATACTAGAACAAGGTCAAAAGTCAAGTGACAGACTTTTTTTAATTACTTTGCAAAGTGAATTGAAACATGTAATTAGACAATTTTGTTACCAAATTTGGTATGTTGATCTTATCAGGAATATTGAAGATGATTAGGCATTCAGCAGTTATTAAAGATAACTGGAGTGAAGGAGCAGATTTATCGTGAATTTCTACAGAATTTTTTTTACCAAGAACTTCAGATTGTGAAAGCTTAGTGCAAGTAGATGAATTTCTACAGAATTCTTTTTACCAAGAACTTCAGATTGTGAAAGCTTAGTGCAAGTAGATGAATTTCTACAGAATTCTTTTTACCAAGAACTTCAGTTTGTGAAAGCTTAGTGCAAGTAGAGAATGGATTTATCAGCAGTCATGGGCTTCTTATGGGAGATTTAGAGTGGTACCATCTGTGCACACATGTAAGTCAAATCCATTTGTAAACTGCACAGACCAGATCAGTGGGCACATTGTGCAATAGCTGATCCGGGTCTGTGCAGTTTTTTGTTTTTTTTAAGCAATTGTAGAACATACAACATAGGCCATTTGTCCTCTTCTGAAGTTAAACCAACTGCAATAAAAAGTGACCTTATAAAATTAATGGCTTCTCATGAGATGGGTGAAAATGCATATATACACTAAAGTGTTGAGCAAAAGCTTCTGATGGCTTTTTTCAGAGGTCTCATAGCAGGCTGATCACTGTATTTCAGGAATGATCAGGAAAGAATTAGTCCAGAATAAACATCTCTGCATGGATGAGACTCAAAATGGGTGTTATATTTCAAATCTTGGGTCTTTGTTTTGGAGCTGGTGAATCAGAGATTGATTCATTGCCAAAGCCCTGATAACTAGCACAGCTTTTCATGTTACAATTATCCTCCATAATGAAAGTTAAGAAGATTATTTAAGAAGATACATTTCTTGAAACTTTGATGAAAGATAGTGAAATCACCATAGTGTCAAGTAGTAAGAATGGGTCCAGATAAATGTTTGTGTCAGGTCATTGATTTACACATGACCAGCAAATATAGAATTGGTCAGCAGTTCATTAGAATTTCTGCATTCCATAATTTATGGACTGGTTGAAGTTTCAAGATGGTTGACTGTAGACCTATATGTGGTAGAATATGGTATATAATGTTAATGAGTGCCAGCTTTCCTCCCTTTTGGCAGTCTGGCAAATGTTTACTGTTCATGTGTTAAACAACCTGTTTAGTGTCTTTCTGCTTTATGATGGGACTTCTTAATGTGAAGGGCCAGGAAATGTCAGTCTCATTAACCTGGTATTGTTCAGGGGCAATGGCTCAGTTAATTGTTTTTACACTTCTAGAGAAGAGAAGATAACTTTGCTACAGTTCTTGAAAATCCACAGTAGCCTATTTGGTAGACCACTAGATTTGTAATCCATGCATTGATGTCTACCCAAGCCAGGCCAGATCAGCTGCTTCTCTGTAACTTATGGAAAGGCACTTAGCTCCAATTTCTTAAGCATGATATTATGTGTTAAAATTGCCATTAAAACCCATGAAACTGTTGTAGTCAGTTTCACTCATAATATTCCACCTGTGTTTAATTGCAACTGTCCCTTGATTTATTTGACAATGAGATTATACTTATTTGACAATGAGATAATATTTATTTGACAATGAGATCATATTTATTTGACAATCAGATCATAGTTATTTGACAATGAGAATTTTTAAATTTAACATTGAGATTATACTTTTATGATTTTTTTTTACACATTAACTCCTTGCACCAAGTTTACGGGGCATGAAGTATTAACCTACTTCCAGGGTCTGTAGCGTCATGGTCATGCATGATACACTAAAGTGGGTGGTATCATAGAAAGGTAGGCAGATTTAGCTTGACAATGATACAAAATAATCTGGACATTTTAGTTGCACTGCAAAATACAGAGGGAAAAATTTTTTTTTTTTTGGACTAGTTTTTTTTTCCACCCCAAATTCGCCCATGGTCGGAATCTGATTTTGTGTCCAGATTTTAGACTTTATGGCCTCAGATCTACGGCAGACCTGTCTGGAGCGCACACAGACAGGTGAACCCGTGTAAAAAGTAGGATAAGGTGGACATTTTGAATAAAGAGTCTTTATACAAAAATTATGGGTCCATTAAGTGGGGAAAAAAAGAGCTCCATTTTTTCACCATCTGCTCTTGCACCAGCAAACTAACCAGTGGAAAACATTTTTTAGCACAGCTAGGCATTGGTCTAATGGAATTTTGCTTGGAAGTCCCCAAAATGTGTTTCCTACTCGCATTTCATGCAAAAACAGCAAAAACCTCCAGGGGTTCATATGTTAATAGGAACATTTTGCAGCAGGTCAGTTTTGGAGTTTTTTTAATTTTGTATACCGGGGTACATTGGCATTTTTTATCATGGTCATCATAAAAATGGTTTTAAAAATCTTTTATGTAAATTCAGATCCCTCAGTCGTAGAAACATTGATTTCTTGCTGTTGATCCATCACCCATCAATCTGTCACACTGAGTTTGCAAGCAGAATATTTGCAAAACTTAAAACCAAATCAGACCTTGGATATGTAGATGCCATGAACTAAATCCAGTCTTCAATTGCACAGAGCAACATTTTGTGAAAAGAGATGGATGTAATATTGAAAGCAAGATAGTACATATATTGAAGGTCCGAACATGATCTCATTTAATTTACAAATACTTTAAAAATTCCCAAGCCTTAGTTTGGTTCTGGTAACCTTTATCATATTTTCAAGTCCCAGACTGTATATTTATGCATGTTCTTAACACAGTTGCATTTATTTCATCCATTTGGTTATCCTTTCTTTCATAAATTTGTCACTGTTACAGGTTGATATAATTAATTAGTCATGGCAGAAAAGAAGGAGGGTAGACATCTTTTATATGCTATTAAAAACAGTTACCTTGTATATGTTTGAGATGCAAACAGTGTTGGTTAGGGTATTCTAATCCACATAAATTGTTTTTGGTTGTTTTTTTCCATCTGCTGATTCCTGTAGGTGTGACTTGTCAATTTCATCTGACTTTACTTCAGCCACCATGCTACAGTGGAACACTAATTATTACAGACATCTATTATCCAGATTGTTCACTTGTGCAAACTCTCACCATGCCTCCCAAAAATAAAAACACTGATTGGTTAAAAATCAGTTTACTGGATGACCAGTTTTCCAGAAGAAAAAAAACGTAATGTTTTCCAGTGGATTTAATTATTCCAGCATATATTATCCAGATTGTTTATTTAGGCAATCTCTCTCCATGTCCCCCAAAAATAAAAACACTGATTGGTTAAAAATCAGTTTACTGGATGACCAGTTTTAATGTTGGTCTGGATTATTGACCAATTACTGTTCTACTTTTTACATCTGGTATTTCCTCAAACTGTTACAACCAGTCCATTAACTTCTATTACACCTTGCTTCTTTTCACTCTGGGTCATGTAGTGTGCTTTTCTTCTCCATTTTATGAGTAATAGTTGGGAATGGTGAGACTTCTACTATTCTGGCATTGATTATGGTACAGTAATAGGTCAATTGTTCTTGCACTTTCACAGACCTCAATAGCAGCCTTAGTAATGCCTTTGAAGAGCTCCTGGTTAATTTTATTCAGCTGTCGCCATAAGTATAATGATTCTGGTTTCAAGTTCCTTTTTGCATGAGGTTTCTGATATAAGTTTGTGTATAACACTTTTTCTTGCATACAGGTGAAATCAGACAGTGTTGTTTCTTCAGGGTTAGCTGAATTTAATGCCTATCCTAAAGTACATGTACCATTGACCCTCAAATATGACAAATTTCCATGCAATCATGACTATGAAGGGTAAAAAGGTACAAAATGTGACCTTCAGTCAGGTCAACTGTGGGCACAACAGTTCCTTGGGAATGGGTCAGTAATGGCAAATTGCAAATGTACACACATGCTTAAATCCATGTACATGTACATTGAACCCCCAGGGATAAAAAAAAATTGTTGGTTTTTGACAATGTTAGGTTTACAAAAGTTTATGCTGATGTGGATTTTTTTTTAAATCACTTGTGTGATGAGAGAGAGAGGGGGGAGGAGAGGGGGAATGTAATTATGAGAGCATCAGTGTTTGTGTGTACGAGTGCACAATATTAAAACTGATCTTTTCAAATATAAATATTTACTGAAGAATTAGCTTAACAAATTACTTTTATTCTGAAAATCACATCCTGTCACATAAAAAATAGTCATCACATAAAAAATACAGTCATCATATAGAAATACAGTCCTTGACATAAGAAACATCTAAGGACTAAGACGCTTTATAACTTTACTTCAGGTCAATTATAATGATGAATGATATGCCACAATGTTTAATAAATACTCTGCATAATTTGTGGTGTTCACAGTTCACCTTAAAAAAGGTGTGGAAGGCTATCTTTTTGCAGCTTGTGGTAGTGATCTTAGCAATCTCAATTTTTCTTGTTTGTGTAAAGTTTTTAAACTGAAAGCATTGTCATTTAGTGAATGTGACATTTAGTATACTGGTTTGCATCATGTCTTGGTGAGCAAAGTGTTAATGTATATAAATGAATAGTATTGATCACAATTAGATAATAGGCAGATAAACGTAGTCTTTCTTAAATGGCCTATAGTCATTCTTGAATGGCCTCTAGTCTTAAATGGCCTATAGTCTTTCTTAAATGGCTTTTTAGTCTTTATTAAATGGCTTATAGTCTTTCTTAAATTCCTTTTAGTCTTTCTTCAATGGCCTGTAGTCTTTCTAAAATGCCTTTTAGTCTTTCTTAAATGGCATGTAGTCTTTCTTAAATGCCTTTTAGTCTTTCTTTAATGGCCTGTAGTCTTTCTTAAATGCCTTTTAGTCTTTCTTAAAAGGCATATAGTCTTTCTTAAATGGCCTGTAGTTTTTCTTAAATGCCTTTTAGTCATTCTTAAATGGCTTATAGTCTTTCTTTAATGGTATATATTCTTTCTTAAATTCCTTTTAGTCTTTCTTATATGGCATTTAGTCTTTCTTAAATGCCTTTTAGTCTTTCTTTAATGGCCTAAAGTGTTTCTTAAATGGCTTTTTAGTCTTTCTTAAATGGCCTGTAGTCTTTCTTAAATGTCTTTTAGTCTTTCTTAAAAGGCATATAGTCTGTCTTAAATGGCCTGTAGTTTTTCTTAAATGCCTTTTAGTCATTCTTAAATGGCTAATAGTCTTTCTTTAATGGCATATATTCTTTCTTAAATGCCTTTTAGTCTTTCTTATATGGCATGTAGTCTTTCTTAAATGCCTTTTAGTCTTTCTTTAATGGCATGTAGTCTTTCTTAAATGGCTTTTTAGTCTTTCTTAAATGGCCTGTAGTCTTTCTTAAATGCCTTTTAGTCTTTCTTAAAAGGCATATAGTCTGTCTTAAATGGCCTGTAGTTTTTCTTAAATGCCTTTTAGTCATTCTTAAATGGCTTATAGTCTTTCTTTAATGGCATATAGTTTTTCTTAAATGGCCTGTAGTCTTTCTTAAATGGGTTATAGTCTTGCTTTAATGGCTTTGTGTCTTTCTTAAATGGCCTATAGTCTTTCTTAAATGGTTTATAGTCTTTCTTAAATGGTCTTTAGTCTTTCTAAAATGGCTTATAGTCTTTCTTAAATGGCTTATAGTCTTTCTTAAATGGATTATAGTCTTAAATTTATTATAGTCTTTCTTAAATGTATTATAGTCTTTCTTAAATGGCTTATAGTCTTTCTTAAAAATGTATTATAGTCTTGCTTAAATGGCTTATAGTCTTTCTTAAATTTATTATAGTCTTTCTTAAATGGCTTATTAATCTTTCTTAAATGGCTTATAGTCTTTCTTAAATGTATTATAGCCTTGCTTAAATGGCTTATATTCTTTCTTAAATGGATTATAGTCTTGCTTAAATGTATTATAGTCTTTCTTAAATGTATTACAGTATTGCTTAAATGGCTTATAGTCTTTCTTAAATGGATTATAGTCTTTCTTAAATGGATTATAGTCTTTCTTAAATGTATTACAGTATTGCTTAAATGGCTTATAGTCTTTCTTAAATGGATTATAGTCTTGCTTAAATGTATTATAGTCTTTCTTAAATGTATTATAGTCTTTCTTAAATGTATTATAGTCTTGCTTAAATGGCTTATAGTCTTTCTTAAATTGCTTATAGTCTTTTTTAAATGTATTATAATCTTTCTTAAATGGCTTCTAGTCTTTCTTAAATGGATTATAGTCTTGCTTAAATGGCTTTTAGTCTTTCATAAATGGCATATAGTCTTACATAAATGATTTTTAGTCTTTCTTAAATGGATTATAGTCTTGCTTAAATGGCTTATAGTCTTTCATAAATGGCATATAGTCCTACATAAATGATTTTTAGTCTTTCTTAAATGGCTTATAGTCTTGCTTAAATGGCTTATAGTCTTTCAAAAATGGCATATAGTCCTACATAAATGATTTTTAGTCTTTCTTAAATGGATTATAGTCTTTCTTAAATAATTTAGTCTTTCTTAAATGGATTAGTCTTTCTTAAATGGCTTATAGTCTTTCTTAAATGGATTATAGTCTTGCTTAAATGGCTTTTAGTCTTAAATGGCTTTTAGTCTTTCTTAAATGGATTATAGTCTTTCTTAAATAATTTAGTCTTTCTTAAATGGATTATAGTCTTTCTTGAATGGATTATAGTCTTTTTTAAATGGATTATAGTCTTTCTTAAATGGATTATAGTCTTGCTTAAATGGCTTATAGTCTTTCTTAAATGGATTATAGTCTTGCTTAAATGGCTTATAGTCTTGCTTAAATGGCTTATAGTCTTTCTTAAATGGCATATAGTCCTGCTTAAATGATTTTTAGTCTTTCTTAAATGACTTTGTAGTCTTTCTTAAATGGCCTATAGTCTTTCTCAAATGGCTTTGTATTCTTTCTTAAATGGCCTATAGTCTTTCTTAAATGGCTTATAGTCTTTCTTAAATTGCTTATAGTCTTTCTTAAATGGCTTATAGTCTTTCTTAAATGGATTATAGTCTTGCTTAAATGGCTTTTAGTCTTAAATGGCTTTTAGTCTTTCTTAAATGGATTATAGTCTTGCTTAAATGGCTTATAGTCTTTCATAAATGGCATATAGTCCTACATAAATGATTTTTAGTCTTTCTTAAATGGATTATAGTCTTTCTTAAATAATTTAGTCTTTCTTAAATGGATTATAGTCTTTCTTAAATTGCTTATAGTCTTGCTTAAATGTATTATAGTCTTTCTTAAATGGCTTATAGTCTTTCTTAAATGGATTATAGTCTTGCTTAAATGGCTTATAGTCTTTCTTAAATGGATTATAGTCTTGCTTAAATGGCTTTTAGTCTTAAATGGCTTTTAGTCTTTCTTAAATGGATTATAGTCTTGCTTAAATGGCTTATAGTCTTTCATAATTGGCATATAGTCCTACATAAATGATTTTTAGTCTTTCTTAAATGAATTATAGTCTTTCTTAAATAATTTAGTTTTTCTTAAATGGATTATAGTCTTTCTTAAATGGATTATAGTCTTTTTTAAATGATTTATAGTCTTTTTTAAATGGATTATAGTCTTGCTTAAATGGCTTATAGTCTTTCTTAAATGGATTATAGTCTTTCTTAAATTGCTTATAGTCTTTCTTAAATGGAGTATAGTCTTGCTTAAATGGCTCATAGTCTTTCTTAAATGGATTATAGTCTTGCTTAAATGGATTACAGTATTGCTTAAATGGCTTATAGTCTTGCTTAAATGGCTTATAGTCTTTCTTAAATGGCATATAGTCCTACTTAAATGATTTTTAGTCTTTCTTAAATGACTTTGTAGTCTTTCTTAAATGGCCTATAGTCTTTCTCAAATGGCTTTGTAGTCTTTCTTAAATGGCCTATAGTCTTTCTTAAATGGCTTTTAGTCTTTCTTAATGGCTTACCTACCAACATTTATATATTAATAATTCACCTTTAAAGCTATCTCTTGTTTGATACAAAGATGTCAGATTAGCCTTTTGTAAGCCCAAGTCTGTGTCAGCATGTTTGTGTTGTGGCTGTGTAAGGTTGTGACAGCTACATTGGGAAATTAGCTTTTAGAGCAAACAAACAAATGTATGTAGGTTACATATTTTGTTAATGGTTTCTTTTTACTGTACCAAATTCAAATTCAAAAGCTCCCCCTTACCATATCTACCTCCTTGTGTGTGTGTGTGTGTGTGTGTGTGTGTGTGTGTGTGTGTTTGTGTGTGTGTGTAAGCCTAGGGGACTTCACAGTACACATTCATATAATAATAATAATAATAATAATAATGAGGACTTTGTACAGCGTCTATCTTTCGAAGCTCTAAGCGCTTTACACCATCAATATTGATATGACTACATTACAGAACAACAAATGACAAAAACAATGAAATTGGAAAACATAAAAACATGCTGGAAACATGTAAGATACAAAACATGATTAGGTCGCTAAGTTTGTCCCTGCAGGCGAAACAGGTGAGCCTTAAGAGCACTCTTAAAAAGGACCACTGTGTCTTTGTGTCTAATTTCAATTGGCAATTCGTTCCACATCGATGGGCCCTGGATTGCAAACGAACGTTGTCCATATGACTTTGTTTTCACCTTGGGAACAATGAGTATACGATTATCAGAAAAAGAGCATAAGGATCTAGCTGGTGTATACACATGGGTGAGACTGGATAGGTATGTTGGACTGGAGTCTGTCATTGAAACATAGCCAGTGTATGGTACAGAGCAGTGGTGAGGTGTGTTCTGATCGAGATACTCTAAAGATGATCCTTGCAGCTGTGTTTTGAACTTTTTGAAGTTTCTGGAGTAAATATTGTGACAAACCAGACAGAATTGAGTTACAATAGTCCAGTCTTGAAAGTACTAATGAACACACAAGTGTTTTAGTGGCATCAACTGAAAGATATTTACGAATGGAACTGATTCATCTCAATTCAAGATATGCAGCCTTGCATATGTTCATGACATGTTGGTGCAATGTGTGAATACTGTCTAGAGTAACCCCTAGGTTCCATACTGACTGTGAGAATTTAATGTTGGTGTTGCTGATATTTATTGTCTGAGGTAAAGGATGTGAATGAGAAAGTCTTTCTGTTGTGATCATAATAGCCTCAGTTTTATCATCATTCATCTGAAGCTTGTTACATGTCATCCATGATTTCACATCAGAAATGCACTTCTCTTCTCCATGGATGGTAGCATCAACATCAGTTGAGTGGCTAGACTTGTATATTTGGGTGTCATCAGCATACAATTGGTGGACACTGGGTGATGATCTATGACACTTGAGAGCGTCCGAGTATACAGAATGAAGAGAACAGGTCCAAGAACAGATCCCTGTGGAACACGACAACATATGTCAACTGGGCTGGAGTGTATTCCATTTGCAGATATAATTTGTGACCTGTTGACTAAGTAGGACTTGAACAAATGTAAGGCTATATTCTGAATGCCAAATACATGCTGGAGACGGTGATGTAATATATCATGGTCTATTGTGTCAAATGCTGCATATAAATCCAGGAGGGTGAGGACTGTAATCTTTCCACTATCCAAAGCAGAGAGAATGTCACTAAATACTTTCAGAAGAGTAGTTTCCGTACTGTGGCAAGGGCGATAGGCAGACTGTACATTGCTAAAAAGACTGTTTGAATTCAAATGAGATACAAGTTGAGTTAGAACAACCTTTTCTAAGATTTTTTATATGAATGGGAGATTAGAAACTGGGTGGTAGTTCTTTAAATCGTTATGGTCCAGTGTTGGTTTCTTCAGCAGTGGCTTTACGATGGTAGTTTTGAAAAATGATGGGAATTCCCCTGATGAGAGAGAGATATTAATAACATCAGTTAGTGAAGCAATATTGGGTCTAAGCACTCAAGCAGCAGTGATGTCGGAATTGGATCAAGTTCACAAGACTTTGGTGCACTTTTCATCACGATTGTCCATACTAAATCAATAGAAACAGGTTCAAATGCTCCTAACGGTTGTCACAGAAATTCTGCATCATAACTGTATGGTGATGAATCTGTTGAAATTTTGCTGTCAAGCGAATCTCTAATGGTTTGTACTTTGTCGTCGAAGAAATTTGCAAATTGGTCTGGTAGGTCTAGTGGAGAGAAGGTTGTTGGAAGTGGTGTACATTTGTTCCTTGACATTAGTTTGTTAGTTATCTCGAAGAACTCTTTGCAGCTGGAACTCTCCGTGATCTTAGTACTGTAGTGGGATGATTTGGCTAAATGTGCTATGTGACGTTCTTCATAGCGGCTTCGTAGATTTGTTTATGAATAGTGAGTCTGGTGGAAAGCCAAAGCCTCTCTGCTTTTCGGCGATGTCTTTTAGCAGTGCGAAGCTGGTCCCTAACACTGCTATACCATGGAGAACACGTTTTTATTGATACTCTGCATTTGGTGGTTGGGGCATGTTTTTCAAGCAATGAACGCAGCCAGTTTTCAAGTTGTTCCGCTGTTGGATGTAAGAAAGTTGTTAGGTTTTCATGGATGTCATGCATGAATTTGGTTCTATTTGTCATACGGAGGTTTCTCTTAGTAGCAAATAGAGGTGGAGGGTTAGGGACTGATACATCGAGAAGGCATACAATGCAGAGGTGATCCGATGCAAGTTCATGGGATACAAGGGTGGATTGCAGAATATTATCATCAGGTCTATAAAGAAACCAGTCTAAAATGTGACCAAGTATATGGGTAGGTTGTTAACTGACTGTTTAAGTTTGAAAACCTCAGTGGAATCTAGGAGTTTTGACATGTATGGTTTACCAGGACAGTCAAAGTGAAAGTTGAAATCTCCAAGAATATCATATTTTAATAACTGGCTTGATTGTTTCCTATACACAAATCTGTTTCCCTACATTAAACATTTGATATCTCAATAATGAGTTGTCCAGAACCTGATTTGAAAACATAAAATTGATTATAACCTATCTGATCAGACACATACTCAATTTCAACCTTACCTATCTGATCAGACACACACTCAATTTCAACCTTTCCCAAAAACATATAAATGTTAAATAAATGTAGCTTTTGTGTAAGGGTTTGCAAAGATTGTCAGAGTTCAAGTATAAAGTGTCAGTTTCTTTTAAATCTGTATACAAGTTACTTTTGCTAATCTGTTAAACTTAATCTACTATCTTTTCTTTAATATCATCAACATTTTCAAAATCAAAAACTAATTATAAGTCTGTAAATAATCATTGAAATAATTTGCATAAACACAAATGCCTATTGTTCTGACTACATAGACCATAGAGGTAGACCAAATGATTAATGTCCAAAAGATCATAGTGGGTGGGTGTTGTAAAGACTCTGCTTGTATTGTTTTAGACTGTAGAAGTAGAACATTTCTTGAAATGTGGATTCTATCCAATATGGCTATGTACAAAACTAGGAAATTTGAAAACAGTTGAATCATATCAAAAGTCCCTACTACATTTGTATCATTTTCCAGATCTTAGACTAACGGATCAGTCCACTGGACTAATGGATCAGTCCACTGGACTAATGGATCAGCCCACTGGACTAATGGATCAGTCCACTGCAGTACTTGCTAACCATAATTAATCTGTTACATCATATGTCAGGAATTTAGCAGCTAAAATATTTTTCAGCTTTGAACTGAGTTTCAGTTTTATGTTGTTGTTTTTTTGAAAGCATAACATTGAAATTTGGGATTGACACTTGTTTAGGTTGACGGTGTTCCAGAATACTTGGATTTGAGGTTTTAGGAGTTTCACTGTACAAGTACCAAATGACAAATGGTGTAGAAGAAAATATAAACTATAGACTCTTTTATAAAGTAAGTTTCAAAGCAATACACAGAACAATTACCTGGTTAGCTTTTTTTATGGAAAAGTTAATATGTTTAATTGCCTTCCATCGTGTCAAAATGCTATAAATGTTTGTTATAAGTTAGTTTTGGTCTTAAGTTATTCCAAGAAAAAGCCATGATCTCTTGGCATTGACCCAGTTGTCAAAACTGTTTGATCCCAGAAATTGTACTTAGTGTGAAACCTACAAAACGAAAAAATTAATAATTGAACTTATGCAGAACTTACTACTGAAATTGAAAATATTTGATGGTGTAAACAATATGATTGTAACCACACTTTGAGTAAAGCTATAGAAGATGAAAAGTTTGGTAAATTTGAGTACAGTTTTATTTTTTGCTTAATAGTAATTGCTGTTACTACTGGGCCAGCTACTTTTCTTGTACCTTGTGCATTCAAGAACAGATAATGGCTACCAAAATTATTATATCCATCCATAAAAATTTAATTTTCTGAACGCATATGTAGTCAACTCTAAATTTAGCTGTTATTTTAGGTGTTTTGCAAATGTCCACAACTTTATATGAATATATTCATCCTCCAGAGAATTGGTTCATGAGAACACATCTATTCAAGTAAAGTGTACATTTAAGTTGAATTTCCTCTGTCTCTGTGTATATACTTAATGGAAGCCTAATGCAGAGCATTGCTTGTATGCATTTAGTTGTCATTCTCAATGTCCTGATTCCAATCCTTAGAGGGCCTAACAACAGACCTCCACCACCAGAATTTCCATTTTAGATGTCAATACATGGACGATGTTCCATTTATTTCATTCAGAAACTGTTTCCTTTATGCATCCATATTTTTGACCTTCCTGTGGTAGGTCGTAAAGAGAGATGCACTGAATATAAAATAAGTAAATATATCAGCATTGTGGGTGGAAATTTTAAATTATCTTTTGACCATTTTTTAATAATAAATATTTAATAAAAGAGTGGAGTGGAATGAAATGAAATAATGTTGTTGGCTAAAATTCTATATTGCAGTTTTGTCAAAGAAAAAAAATAATTTGAGAGGAAAGCAGTGAATCATGGAAGGGTAATAGTAAAGCAGCAGCAAATCTGGAACTGAAAATGACAAATTTCCAACACATTTAATTAAGTGTATAAATCTTTACTTGTTGTCAAAACTTATTTTATCGCCTTTTACTTTATATTTCACAAATAAATGCCTGTCATTTTAAATTTCATTAAAATATGCCTGGCAAGAGCCATTAACATTTCATGTTCTTATATATATCCTTTACAGAGGTTAATTGTGGAATTTTCATTGGAGAACAAGGCAGCTCTTGAGGCAAAACAGAAACGATTTGAACGGCAAATGGTAAGTTCAGAATTATTTTTGTGGGCCCTCTAACAACTATATATATATATATATATATATATATATATATATATATATATATTTATATATATATTTATATATATATTTATATATGGCCTGTGTGTCAGTATATTTGCTTCTTAGATGTTCTTTATGCACAGGTGTGACTGTATAAGTTTTTGTCAATATGACAGTGTAACAATGTAGCTTGCAAATCAGATAACTCTACTGGAAAATAGAGGGTATTTTACTCATCTGTATGGAGAATCTTTTGTGATTGTATAGTAGAAAATATGTCAACCCAGCTGTCCCACTATGAGTACAATGACTGTCTTTCTTCTCCTTTTGAAAAGAAACAATGCTTTGTTTCTACTATCAAGGGCTATTGAGCAGCCCAGTCCAACACACTTAAATTTGTCAAAAGCCCAGTCATCATTAGGGACTCGAACTAAGGTATTTTGAGATACGAAGATATGTATCACACTTGCTAATACCTAAACAGAACCTTTCTTGTTTCTTGTCAATAAACCCACCTATGAACCTTTGGGTGAAGCTTCCTTTGAGAACCTTACCCACAAGACTTAGTGTCGATGAGACTTAGTATCCATGAAACAAAGGAGCTTGCTTCATATCCTATCCACAGAGCAAGGCTTTATAAGGTTCAGTGGAAATTATGAGTCGGTTTCATCTTCCATTGGTTGCTCCAGTCCCGATTGAGATCCACTGTCTCAGTTATACCTTTGCTTGTGATTATCAAGATAGACGTTTTTGTCCAGTTAAGGTTTGCTTTTTTATTTGGCAGCTTCAAAAAGGAGAAGAAAAAGAGGAAGCATCTTTTCCTCTCCATGAAAGATTCAACTAATATTTAAGCTTCCACCATTTCAAGTTGTATTGCAATAACTATAAATATCATCAGTCTCTTTAAATATGGGAACTGAACACCATGAGGTTGAAGCCATTGCTACCTCATGGGTCTGTCTAACTCATTCATATCTGAGGATGTGGTGAAAACCATTTTGGGGATTCTCAAATTACCTTATCACTTTAACTTTGCCTATTAACTCACCAAAGCATACTTTGATTGGGTCATATTATCTTAGCTCCAATAGTGCTCTAAGCAGATACCATTCAGCATTAGTCTTCTACTGTTATATGAGTATTCCTTGTATTTTGTTTTCTTTTGCCAGTTGTGGGTTCTTCAACCTCTCTCGAAACTGACAAATTCAGCCACATAATAGCAAAAAGTACATCTTAACTGAAATTAAAATTTAGTTTGGGGTGGGGTAAAGCTAATTTTAATGATGTACATGTAATTCTTACCTGTTGCTATTGACAGATTCCCTTCTCCCACCCAGCACTCATATTCCACTAGTTTAGTTTAAAAAGAATAAAGGATAGTACACATAGGCAAGACATCTGTAATTTATACAAGGGGTGACCTAGTGTTCTAGGATTGTCTGGTTCATCCTAATAGGAGGATGAATTTTCATCATGTAGTTGGGGTATTTTCTGGACAGAAAAGAACCAGCTATGCAATAGTATTAGGTAAGTATCACATTCATAAATTTAGTTTCAGCACCCCCCCTTTCACATTCACTTAGTACATTTATTCAAGGAAGACATGAAAATTATAGTTAAAAATATAAAAACACCAGGGAATTAATGTTCGTTATTGCCATAGATTTTCTTATACTTGGTCCTCGCAATTCTGTGTCCTGCTTAGTAAATTTGAGTATTTTTTAAAATGTTTTTGTGGTCATTCATGCTATGGTATTTTACATAGTTAATACATTGTTTCATCACAATAAGGCGGCTTGATTATACATCAAGTTTTACTAGAATTTGATGTTTTATATTTGATTAAAAACTCAGTTGCAGTGCCATTTGATATGCAAGGATTTTAAAAGCTCTGTAGACTGCTCCGTTGGCCAAGTCATTAGTGCATCCATCTCGGATGCAGAAGGTCATGGGTTCAAACCCTGGCCAAGTCATACTAGAGACTTATAAAAAATGGTACTAACAGCTGCCTCACTAAGCTCTAAGCATTAAGAGGCTAGTGTTAGGACTGGTTGGCCAGGTGTCAGGATAATGTGACTGGATGGGACATGATGCTACATTGTCTGTGGCATGATGCCCCACTGCTAGACATCACTATAAACTGCCACACTGCAGACATTATAGTGATATGACTGAAAATTGTTAAAGCTACGTTAAAAATCCAAATCACGCACGAAAAGGTGTTACGTCTGGGGTTCATATGGGAATCTTGTATTGATTTTGGTTGCAAAAGCTGTGAATTAAAAAACCACAGCTATGGTACAAAAGTGATCTTTATCATTTCAGCAAAAACGAGAGCAAATAAGAAAGTCAAAAGGTGACACACCCGTGGAGGGGGAGAAGAAAGATAAAAATATGAAGAAGAGTAAAACTGATGTACTCAGCATGCTCAAGATGAGTGACAAGGACAAGAAATTAAGAGCTGAACAAGGGGGCCCTAAAAAGCTGCCATCTCACTCAGGCCCTAAAATCAGGCACATACCTAGACATCAGCAAAAGAAAGAGACCAAGAAAAACAAAATGAAGTCAAAAGGAGGTAAAGAGGGACAGAAAAGATCAAGACCCGCTGATACATTGGACGAGGTAAGCTGATAATAGTTCTAGTGACTTACATGTCCCTTTATGTAAGCAGTAAAATACAGACAAATTTCCAAGTAAATCCATTATTTGTTTTCTTTAATGACAGGAAAGAAATTTTTTCCTTGATACATTTGTCATCCATGCATTCATTAATGTTGTTTAAATTCTCTTAGTTATTCAGCTTAAAGAGTTTTTTTTTCTGTCATTTTCAATTTTACCCATGTTTTATTAGAAAACTTGGGAAATTCTCATTAAATTTCAAACTTAATTGCTTTTATGTGGAACATCAGACAGGAATATTTTACATGTATTTTTAAATCAGATAATGCTATGCACTTATTTCTCTGTGCTTATATTTTTATTTTTTTATTTTTGCCCCAAAATAGCTTTTCTGTTGGTATTGAAATTCCAGTTTGTTACACAGAATTTGATGTCACAAAATAACTGTTAAGTGTGAGAAAAATGTAAATAATATTTCAAGAAATAATAAGCATAGTTGGTATATAGTCATTGACAATCAACAATAGAGATATTTATTTAGATCCCAATTATTTTTTAATTTAGAAATTTAATTTTTAGAACAAATATCAAGGACATTTAAATGTTTGTTCATGTCCACAGTGGATGTGTCATAATTAATTGCATTCTTTTTTTTCAGACTGAGAGTATTCATGATAATAAAGTTGCTTATGAAACTTAAAAAAATAAAATATGTCCAAATTCATGCAAAGATCCTCAGAACAATTTCAACTGACAAATTATTTTTTTGCCGTATCTAGAATGTAACATTCAGTTCATACAGTTTATGTCTTATCAAGTTTATTCTGGCACAAAGTGACATTTGCGTATTTTAGTCATTATGCAAGTCATATAAAGAAAGCTCCAGATAACTTTCCTAAACCATTTTCTTAATTATATAAATGGGTTTGAGGTGGGAATGTGATGTTTCCAAATTTTATTATCCCCCTTGATAATGATTTTTGGTGAAAAATAATAATCATTATATATGTCTGTCTATCTGTCTGTATTTTTTCCAGACCATAGCTCTTAAACCATTTGTTGTATTTCAACTAAACTTGGCATAAATGTCAAGAAATTGGCATGAAGGTGCTTTTGATACTTTGAAATTTATGCATTAAATATGTTTTTATTTTGAAAAATTATGACATTAACATATATACAAATTTAAAATGTGGACCATGGTTTATTTCATGCGGAATCTTTCCATAATATACAAAACTGATAGTGTCAACCATGGTTACTTCAAGAGTCTTAACTTAAGTAATAGGTGTGGATCATAGCTATTTCAATTTAAATTGTGGATCATGGTTCCTTGAAATTGTGGACCATGGTTAGTTTCTAGAGTCTTTCCATAAACAGTATATTAAACTTATTGTGTTAGCCATGGTTACTTCAAGAGTCTTTACATAAGTAATAGGTGTGGATCATAGCTATTTCAATTTAAATCGTGAACCTTGGTTAGTTTTGTGTCTTTCCATAATAGTATACAAAACTAATGGTGTCAATTGATGATATTCATCTGCAGTCCTTACATTCATGTAAGTAATTATTTATTAAATGTTTATACATGACCCATTCATGATCGTCTGACTGTAGGGGATGGGGGTTTACTGATTGAGTGTCTCGCATAATTTGGTTTTCATTATCTAGAGGAGGTTGATTGCCTTGATGTTTCTGCCCGTTTTGAGTAAATATATATATATATATATATATATATATATATATATATATATATATATATATATATATATATATATATATATCATTAATATTGTTTAAATTCTCTTAGTTATTCAGCTTAAAGAGTTCTTTTTCTGTCATTTTCAATTTTACCCATTTTATATATATATATATATATATATATATATATATATATATATATATATATATATATATATATATATATAGTGGTGAAACTTATCGGTAAAATATATAGAGATCTATCTGATCAGATATACAGAACAAACCAGCACAAGCCTCATACAGGTAAACAAACAATTTAGTCAATTACAATAAACAACTGTGAGAAGTCATTACATCAGGAATATACTCTGCTTTTAGAATCAAAACTTTCTCCAGAGGAAAGCAAAAATGGATTTAAATAAAATAGCCAATGTTTTTACTGATAGATTTAGTTCATCATATGATCCAGTGAACATTTGAAGTCAGCATCTTGTATGATTGCATAACCTGTTTCTTCATTATGATTGCATAACCTGTTTGCTCTACTTCCACTGTAGCTGTTCAGACCCCTGTATCTCAGGATGTTACTTTTCACAATCAGTCTCAGGATACTCTCAGAATTGGTACATTGCAGGATTACGTCACAGGATTGTATGTCCCGCTACACTTCTCTGTATACTTCTTAGTATACATCTTAGAATTGATACGCCACAGGAGCTATTTTCTCCCTTTGAAATAAATATAAAAAGAGACAACTTAAATTTACTGTTATTTATGATACAGGGAATTCTGCATTATCCACTCCTCATTATCAGCTCGTCCTATATGTGCTAAACAGATACTTAGGCTATCTATCAATCTACTCCACATGTCCTATAATGACCCTAGTTAGTCAAATGGCTAATTCGTCATGCATTAACATCGCACATTAACACACACCACACGAAGCCTAGCGGTTCTGAGCCAGCCTCAATTTACACAGCGAATAAATGAGATACATTACATCAGTTACTATGTCATTTCAGTCATTACACACTCACTCTTAATCATGCATGAAATCTTCTAAATTCAGTGAAGTCATACGGATTCTCGTAATCATATTAAGTAATGTAATGCATTAAATTCTGAGAACCTAATTTTTATGCAAACATGACGAGGCAAATTCAAACAATTCGTCAAACTTATCTAAAGATTAATGTACAACTTCCTATGCATAAACTCTACACCGTTATACTTCATAAAACAAATTATTATACAAATGTAGAAAGAAAACAAATTCATGCAAATACAAATAAATAAATTCATCAAAGCATTATATATAGCATCAACAAATTAGTTCATCGGTTTCCTTCAACAATAGTCTCCTATTGACAACAGTTTATATGAGGGAATTTCTTGCAAATCCCTTAGAGCCTACTCTGGTTTCTCTTGCAGAAAAGCTTAGACTGATTAAAACGTTCGATGTGGCAATATTAAAACATAGGAAATTTTGTGTGGGAAACATGCCTCTCAATTAGCATAACCAATCAGAGTCAAATATCTCTGCTGCCCTTCTCAGAGGGGCCAAAGTTGGGGTCAGCTTGACCTGTTAGCTTGATAGTTACAGAGTTTTCAATTATTAAAGTTTACTGTGTCCTTAATAGTCTGTCTGGCTTCTGTATAACCAAATGCTTAATTGAGAATAACATTCTCCCCTCGAAAGAACATTACATGGCAGTATGGCGATTGATACACACCTGTCTCCATAAATCTAATTCATGGTTTTCTGGTATCAACTAATGTTTTCTTGTTAGATCACCAGAAATTTGCCCCTTCACACTGACATAATACAGCGTACTTGGTTTTGGAGTGCATGTGTATATTCTTACAACTGTTATGTATGTTTAAACAACTTTCTATATTAAATAACTCTTGAGACAAGGACAGAAGTGTTAATATTTTTGAATTGGTGATAGGTAAGTACAATTTATTAAAGAGGTGACAACAGAAATAAATTAAAGTGTTTGTAATGTTGGATTTTGTAATCTTACCCACAGTATCCAGTAGTACAAGAACCATTATCAGTATTTATCAGATGCGCTAGTATTAAGTAACATCGGCAACTTGTTATAACTTGAAAGTTTTGGGACAAGGATGAGGTACAATTTGAATGTGTTTTTGTAACTACAAACTCCATAAAAATTGGTGAATGATGCACGCCTAGAGCAGAGTTTTATGTCTCTTGCGTCGGCATGGCCATTATTTACACCCCTTTTGTAGGCATTTTAATTTTAATTAGCTATACAAAACTTGTACTTCTTGAGTTACACTCATGCAATCAGAGTACAGGTAACAAGAAGGAACTTGACTCCTGTTTTAAATATTTTGTTCTTTTATATTTTTGTTGTGTGCAGATGTCTGCCATTTTAGTAAAACTGCTTTAGCATGTTTTGAATTGTAATTTTTGCTGACATTACATGTTTTTGTAAAAAGAAGCATTCTCTTATATTCTAATGCCGACTTGAGGAGTTTCTGTTAAAGTTTTATAAGAGAATTATGGCGGTGTGTTTTTTACGAGAATTTCGGCAATGTATTGAGTATTTCTAGTGTAGCATCAGACCTTCACTTTAATAATTTGTTTACCTAATATTAATAATCAGTGCTTGCTCCTAAACGTAACGTTGCTTCTCGCTTTTAATCGCTGACAATAACCTGGTGTAGCTGAATTTACTTATTAAGTTATCTTGGTAATATGGCCTGATAGTCAACACTGCTATATATATTGGCAGTATAGACTGTAGATAATCTTTTTATAGAAATGAACTTCCTGTTTAACTTTTTTAGAAAAACAGACTGAAGGAATAGGTTTTGGTTTGTGTCACAGTAATTGGAAGTAACGTTGATTGAGTGGAAGTTCAGTAAATAACTTGCCACAGAAGATGGAGTATATGCTACCTGAGCAAAGTGAACTGGCTGATATTTTTTTCTTTCTTTGAATCAAGAATTAGAGTTTGGCATACAGGTACAGAAAAGCAGTAAGTGTCTAGATGCCAGCTTCCCAGACTGTAACAAAGATTATATCAGATTAAAAGTTTTTGTCCCACCTGTGAGAGAATCATAGACATAGGTGTCATCTGTTTCATTTCTCCAGCAGTAACAACAAAGTGATCAAGGTCTACATTTGTCTTTAAGTTTGTATAAGTCAGGTAAGGCAGGGTTGTAGGGATTACATTATCTCTTAGACCCATTGGTCTTAGGGACTCGTCTTTTATTGAATGAATCCTTCATCTTAGGTACAGGATCATTTATTTGTTTTCAGCCGATGTGAAATTATGAAATGGGTATTTTAATATATGTTATAATATGCTTGTAGCTTGTGGCATACTGTATATTTCAAGGATTTTTGTAAATTATATGTCCAGTGAACACAGATTTGTAATTGTTTTTGTTACATAATACTGATTTAAGTGAGTACAAATGTCTAGATTTACTTTCAGAAGATGTTTTAGGGTACTAAGTACATTCTTTTCTGTAGTTTTAGTGGTCAGTTATCAAATCACCAATAATACTCAGTATCCCTTTATGTTGTGTCACTGAATTATATTTAAGTATGCCTGTATTATTGAGTTTTTCAAACTTTGAGGCGATTCACTTAGCCACCAAATTAGCGTTCATTAGCTACAAATTACAGAAATGATGTAACTTCAGTATCATTCATTCGGTTCTCATGAACATGTAACCAATCACTTCCTGAGGTTTATGATATTTATTATGGAATTAAACCTGCATTATTGAGGTTATTTAACTTAAGGAATTTGGTTAGGCTACTAGGTTATTTTCAGTAGCTAGCATTCAGTTATGTTAACTTAAATATCATTCATCCCATTTTGGTGACATCCTCACTCTCAGTTTAAAGTTACTATCATAAATTGGAAAAGTATTCCAAATAGCTTTGATTTTGTAGAAAAAGCAACGATAATAAGTACACCTAATTATAGTTGTGTATCAGTTAATATTGTTTACTGCATCTAACGGATCAGAATAGAACCATTAGTGCAAGTTTTGTTTCATACTCTTGTTAGAGCACAACCTCTAAATACCATAAACATGCCATAAGGCCAGGCATTATTATTGTGCTGTTTTCTTTTCATTTGTCCATTACCAGTTTGATTTCTGCACAATAACATGAATGGTATACCTCTGCATTTTATTGATATCTTGCACATTTTCAGGAAGAATTTACAATGTCAAAGGTTAGAAGTTACAATGTCAAAGGTTAGAAGTTACAATATCAGAGGTTAGAAGTTACAATGTCAAAGGTTAAAAGTTACCATATCAGAGGCTAAGGACACTAGGATAGAAGGAAGAAAAATGGTTTCGGAAGAATAATTAAAGTTTTCCACCATCTGCATTACCAAACTTCAGTGGATAACTTGTACTTGAGATAAGGAAGAACACTATCAATTTTGATTCAATAAGTGAAATGTCAAGCTTACTGTAAATAGAAGAAGAAAAACTGTTTCTACACAATATATTGAATTTTCAAACCATCCACAATTTCCCAACTGCATGGATGTATTGCACTTGGATGAACCCAATCAGTTTCATAGTCAACGGATAAAAGAATAACATTAGTCTTACATTATTATTTAATTCAAAACCACATACTGAACATGAACCTAAGCTTGAGGTCATCAAGACCCATCGGTCAGTAATCTCCAGAGTAAAAAATACCCTACCATTGCCTTCCAAGAGAACTATTAAACATGGGACAGGTGAATGATGTGCTGCTCATAGTACTCTTGTTTGTAATTTTGTATGGACTAGAAAAACTTCAATAATTTAAGGATCTATGTGTATTTTAATAACAGTAGAAAAACTGTTGATAGAATTGTTGTTGCTGGCTTTGTCTGTTTATTAAGTACAATTCTGATGTCTTTTGTTCCTGATTTGAGAAGGGGTGGTATTGTCCATCCATCTGCCCTCCTTATCCAAACTAATACACATGAACTTCTTAATATTTTGACATTTAACTTGCACCGTAGGTTTATCTTGGGATGAAGATATGTTGTGGACCAAAATTCGGTCACTTTGCCCTTCATAAATACATCACAAAACTGCAAGAGGTTTATTTTTGTAAGCAAAAATGGATGACTTTCCTAAAACAATGACAATGTCTTTTGTGAACTGGTACTTGATAGAAGGAAAAGAAAAATATACCAAGGTGATTAAAATGGATTTTGTTTGGATTTGATATAGAAAGCAGGAAATGATTTTAACACATTTATTATTCTTGGTACTCGTTTGAGACTGGATGGTACTGTTCTTCCCAAAAAGATCTTGTTGAATTTTTCTCAGCATAGAAAATGATCTTTCTGCATCTGCACTGCTGTGAGAGAGTGCCAAACATGCTGGGTGGCATTTCTAAGTCAACAGATGTCTTAAACTCCATTATGACTAATGTTGATATGGTGTTTGCATTGTGTGCAAAAAAAGAAAATACTCCTCCTTGTTGCTGAGCATCATACACTCCATCCAGGATTCCAGGGGTGGCGATTTTATTTTGCTGCCTTTTGCAGATGGCTTATTTTTTCCTAATTACAATTGCCTTAAAAGAAGAACCACACTTGCACACCAAATAATTATGTTTTATGTTTAATATATGACATAAAATTTGACTTAAAGAAATGTTTTATAATAGTATATAATATTTAATATTTCTTCATACTAACTACAAGTAGTAAGTCTGAGTCAGGCAGCTTAGCTAACTGAAGACTACATAAAAGTTTAGACCATCAAATTAATTTACTAACTAAATGAATCGGATTGTTCCACTTAAGATATTTTACCTATGCAAATTAGCACAATGGGCTCTCCCACAGCAGTATTTAAAGATCTTGAGATACATCATCAACACTTTTATGAGCCAGTTAAGTAATCAATGAAACAGTAGTTGCTTTATCAGACTGCCTTATCTTTGATTTGGTTATAAGATAATTAGTCTTATAAACTGTCCCAAGGATAGTTTTATATGGGCTCTAAGCAGGACTGTTTGTGGTTTATTCCATCTACTTGTTTCTGACACCATTATAGTGGTTGAAAAATGTCTCTCTTTTTTTCATAAGCGATTTTTGATCATTGTTATTTTTGAAACACGTACTTGTCAAGAGGGTTTGGGAGCCAGAAATTGTGTTTTTAGCATGACATGTCTGGGAATGGATATTTTTTTTTAGTCCAACCCAAAATTTGGGTTGGATGTGATTGTCCTGCAGTTTGTGGAGTTTTCATTCCTCTTACTTGACAACTAGATAGAATGTACCAATTAATTGAATTCTTAAGTTGTTATATGGTATATTTCAATATGAAATGGGTTACTTCCCCCATAATACCAATGTAACTAGGCAGCCAATACTAAGGAATATTTTATCCTGATTTAATGAGAAAATCATGTTTCTGTTGGCTTTCTGGGGAAATGAAATCTGAAAAGATAAAATACTCAAGTGTTTTTTGAGGTTTCATTACAGTTCAGCATGTGTATTGTTGGAGCTAGTATGCAGTGACCATGTGAGATAGTGTTGTCTGCTGCATCATGTCTCCATCTTTCAAATCATCCCTACATTGCCATGATAGGAATCTCATTTTTCGTTGAATTTACTTCCAAAAACAACAAGTCTGAGAGCTGGAGGATTTTTTGCAGCTATGATTTGCAGGGTGATCCTTATACAATAGGTCACACATTGAGATCTTACTAAGATTTGCAGGGTGATTCATACAGAACAGGGCCACAAATTTAGATCAATCACCTATTTTCCCAGATTTTGAAAGTCATGTAAAACTGGTATATGTCACTAATTTAACAGCTTTTATCCTATTACTGTTTAAGATGCATTGTAATTGCATCTGCAGATAATGTTGTAATTCATCAAAACTGGGATGCAGTGACATGCTTTATACAGTTGATTAATCAGCTGTATTTATTATTGGCCATATTATTGTTATTTATTATGTCTTAGTTTAGTAACAGATCTCCACCTTATTTACTTGCATTTGTGAAATATATCATATGATTTAAAAATTGATATGGCAAAAAAGCTCGAGAAAATATCCCTACATGATTATCAGAGTACTGCCCTTTCACAGTAATAAAAAACTGAAATAATCAATTGCAAATTTGTAAACGTCTATTGATAGATCCTTGACATTGTGCAATACAAACAGAAAATGAATGATTCATATCTGTACCTGTATTCTTTAAATCTCATTAGCGTCAGGTAATGTAGATCCTTGACATTATGCAATACAAACAGAAAATGAATGATTCATATTTGCACCTGTATTCTTTAAATCTCATTAGCGTCAGGTAATGATCATTAGAATTTCTTCCAGACAACTTTAACATTTAATGTAGAATTATTTCCGTGATTTCTGTGTCTTCTGTCAAGTTTCCCATATAATCAGATGTACACATGTTGTAAACTTGCTGGTTTTGTAAAATATTCAGACTCATTAATTTCAAATGCTATGTTTGTGTTTACATTGATGTTACAAGAATACATGTTGGTAAATTTATTAGTTACTCATGGATGAATATCTTTGTATTCAATAGTGCTGATGAGATATTTTGCAGGTAGAAAATGGATCTCAGGTGCTTTAGGGTTTGACTAATTGAATTAATTCATTACTCTCAACTCTTACGATTTTATGCAAAATATTATTTTTTTAGGTTTTCAATTCTCACATTTATCCTTTGGTGACTAAGTATCAAATCTTGCACTTTCTTCTCACTTGTTGAACCATGTTTTATGCAGATTCATCATGTTACACTTTTTACAAGCAGCATTCAACCTGCCTGGCTGATTTTTTTTTTTACAAGTCCATACACTGTATAAATATTTATCTGTATTTTGAATTTTTTGCAGCTTTTGATGCAAGGGAATTTATGAAGATTAACTAGTTTGCCAAAGATTTTTTGTTTGCATTTTATTTTGGCATTAGTTTGCCAGAGATTTTTTGTTTGCATTTTATTTTGGCATGAAATCCTGACATAAAAGTGATAAATAATTCTGTGGAACATACCTGTTGCCTTGGCTGCAATTTTCAAAGATTATTCTCTTGAAATGATGTTGCAAGCACTTAAACTAAAAGAAAACACAAGAAAACAGCAGGTAATCTTTCGAAGGAGTGAGTTCTTTTTTTGAAGGTCAGGAATTTGCAGAGGCATATCATTTTACGGGTTAATGAAACACTTTTAAATACCATCGCTTCATAAGACGAGTACAGCTGCAACCTGCACCAGATCTGGCAAACGCATGATGCAGTGGTGGATCTGAAGCTGAGCATTTTGTTAGGAGTAATCAGGAGATCAAATAACACAGACCCTGATCTGCAGGTGCATTATGCTACAGCAGATCAGGATCATTGTTGTTTGCAGTTGGACTTGACTTATAAGCAGATATATGCGGTATTGTTTGATTTCACAGAACGGATAGAATGTAGCCCATTCAACAGAATTGTAGTTTACATAACAAACTGCAAACTGCATAGACCAGATCTGTTATTGCATAATGCACTGGTAGATCCGAGTCTGTGCAATTTGTTAGGAGTAATAAGAACAAACAACATCGACCAAGATCTGGTGCATTATGTGATGGCAGATCAGGGTCTTTGTTGTTTGCAGTTTGACTTCAGTGCATATAGTAGCTATGTCTTTTTTGTTTGCAGTAGACTTGACCCTTAAGCTAGTACAAAAAGGTAAGCTAAAGATGAAATAGGAGAAAGCCGTTAGTGTAATGGCATTCATTCTAGAATAATGGGTAGTTTTACAGCAAAAATATGAAAGCATAATTTTTGATAAACGAGTATGAAACTCATATTCTTATTAAAATGGAATCATTATAAATTAGCTTCATTAAAATTTGGCAATTTCAATACATTTGACAATATATTATGTTATAGGTTCGTTTTTTTAAGGGTAATTTGGACTGAGGCCTGGACTGTGTTCAGAAATAATATAGACATGGGAACAAAATTTGCATGATCCTATTCAGCAAAAATAATTCATGTATAGCTGAATGGAAATATTTTTTAAGTTGACACATTTAAAAGTATTTAATATACGGCACTGTTGCTGAATATATACAAATTTAATGCAGTTGAAGTTTTGTTGTATTTTGAAAAAGAGAACATCTCAGATCTTGTACCCACTTTAACTTTACCGTGTTGCACTAGTTAATTTTCTTTCCATCATATCTTTCCCTGTATCTTAAGAGTGGGTCATTATGTTGAGTAGAATGGCTTTATCTTTTTTCATTGGTGCAAGAATATATGCCAACTATCTACAGTAATCACAGCAATGTTAATCAGTTTCCATGGTGATTAGAAAAAGATAAACATTTAGAAAACAAATAGATAAACTACAGTTTAACCTATTTGAAAAGAATAAACTTGGAGTTTTACTCCTCTTCTTATATCTTGCAAGATTCAGAACTGGACAGAAATATTATCTGGTTGGGTGGTCTGTTGATTATTAGGTGTGGAGTGGGTAATTTCCCCCATGATGCAATCAATTGAAGAGGAGTTCACATGCTGCATCATCAGTTGTGTGGAAATTCTCATGATGTTGACACTGTTGCTAAGCAACATGTCAGAATGATAGTTATAGCATGAATGATATAATTTGTCGGTTCATTTGATTTCATGAATGTCGATAGTTCAGTAATAGTGACATTTTCAGTATTTTATGCCCTGTGGAAAGTCAGAGGGTAATCTTTTTTTATAATAATTTTATGTCATGTCTGTAACTTCATATCAACCATCCAACTCAGAAATAATTTTCTGTGGAAAGGAAATCTGTAATGTCAGAGTTGAATACTGGAAGGTACCTAAATTGAGTTAAATTACGACTTGTTTTGATGAAACAGCATGTACATTTCTTTTTCCAGGCCCCAAAGAAAAGGCGGAAAAGAGGAAACAAAGAAGTGACAGACAGTTTTGACAGACTTGTCAACCAGTACAAGCAAAAATTATTGTCTGCAAGCAGTAAGACAGGTGGCAAGAAGTGGTTTGATGTGTGAGATAGGAACATCATCAGGTGGGGGCATTTGAGCAGTATGTCAGAGTTTATGGAAGAGTTTTTGAAACTTAAAGCATTTGCAAATCCAGGTTTTACCAGCTGGAGTTCAGGATATGAATATCAAGTGCTAGTAATAAAAGATTCAAGTTTGAAGACCAAGAGCACAATAATAGAGCCTGGAGTTTTTTGAAGCAGGGAATATTTATTTGGGATATCTCTAAGCATTCAATTCAAGTTTACATAAAAAAAAAAGGCATTGATGAAACAATAAATTAAATTGAAAGTTTTTTTAATTTTCAGATTTTTGTGTTCATTCATTTTTCAGGTTTCCTAGGTTTGGTAAATTAATGCATCTTATGTGTTCAACTTTGACAGAAATTGCATTAACGAATTAATGAGTTGCAGATTTCATCCAGCTGTTAATTGTTTCTTGCAAATCAGAAATTCCACACTCTGCTGATCACAGTTATCAAGTTCTGTGTGTGAAACATTTTGTTAGGATATGGTCAGTTTGATAGTATAACAAGACACCTGTATCACCTAGTCCAAGTTTCCTCTGAATTTTTCCACCTCATGTTAAATATTTCTACAGTTATGAGGTAGGAAGTAAGAGTGCATCCCCTATTAAAAATACATGGAATTTGCCATAACAATACATTAGCACCATAGGATGGTACTTTATATAGGGGTCTGCATAATTAGGCAGCTTGGTATCAAACCCAACCTGCCTGAAATTGACATAACATAGCTTCTCCTTCATAACAGGTAAAACCTATTTCACCTGGTCATTATATGAGGCAAAATTAGTACATGTATTTACAAAGTTGACCTGGTATTGCTGTACAAATTTTTTTACATTGCTTGATCATATTATCCCAAATCTTGTGCCCTTCACTTTGTTTTTTTTTGTTGCAGTAAAGGTTAAATGATCATATGATACAAACAATTTATGTGGGAAAAGGCCAAAAATAATTTGATTGTACTTGAATACCAGGGTTGTGAGATGCGGTGTTAATTTAATTGCAATGTAGAATTACAACATGAGTACAGTCTAAATGGGTTATATGTCTGCTTTTTTACAGCTACAAATTATGTTTTTAATTATGTCTGAAAAGATAATAGTCTTATAAATTTTAGGTAGTATAGTTTGACGTAAAGTTGCATAATTTAGCTAGCCCATAGGTAATTTAGCTAGCCCATAGATAATTTAGCTAGCCCATGGGTAACTAAGCTAGTCCATGGGTACTGTAGTTAGCCCATTGGTAATTTAGCTAGCCCAATGGATAATTTAGCTAACCCATGGGTAATGCAACAAGGTGAAGGGCACAAGATTTGGGATAATTTGACAAAGCAATGTGAAAAATGTGTACAGTAATACCAAGTCAATGGATAATTTAGCTAGCCCATAGGTAACTTAGCATAGCCCATTGGTAAAAACAACTTTCCAATATCATTAGAGCCACTGTAATGTGGTTTTCGTGAATTCCATGTTTTCAGCAGAGGAAAAAATTTCACTTCCCACCCCAGCATATTTGTCCATAGAATGGCAAAGGTCAAAAGAAGCTCAGACAATACATCACCCTTTGCTAGTTTTCACTGTATCACATACAAATTGTATCCATGATCCTTTCATTATTGTATTACATCTTTAAGCATGAGACATACAAATAGTAATCATGATAGTTTCATTATTGTATTACATGTAAGCATGAGACATACAAATGGTAACCATGATAGTTTCATTATTGTATTACATGTAAGCATGAGACATCCAAATGGTAACCATGAGTTTCATTATTGTATTACATCTTTAAGCATGAGACATCCAAATGGTAACCATGATAGATTCATTACAGTAGTCCCCCTCTTATACGGCCACCCCTGCTGCACCGGGAAAGTGGCCTTATAAGGCGGGTGTCCGTTCCAGAGAGGGGCTAAATTTATTATGAGAAGTACATGTATATGTAATGTACGTAGTAAGAAAGCTACATACTTCAAAACATTAAATATCTTCGTCTAAATGAAACATTAATCAATAAAAGTTTTTTTTGTTGTTATAATAACAAATTTATTTCAACTGAATATACGTTACTATTTTTGCTTTCTTGGCGTAAATTTGATATGCGAACGGGTATTGTTCTCATGCACATTGCAAATGGATTCAAAAACGTCGTTTACATCTTGTTACATACATAATTATCTTTCCATTTGCTCCATTTTCGCACTGCTGCTGAATAACCTTCTTATCGGTTATTACTTTGTTTATTCAAATTATTTCAACATAAACTTGTTTTTACGAGTCTTTTGACGTTTTGTACATACAATTGTTCGGCACCCCCCCCGATGTCGTCGAGTAGAATAACCGACTTTCTTCGAAAATAATGTATCCGTTAACGTGATGACATTTTAATGTTTGGTAATGATTTATTCGGTTATTGCTGACTGTATGCGATTTAATTATGCAGACAAAACTTGTGTCGAGTCTGCCGAAATACATCCTTCGTAGGAAGCCATTTTGTGTGGTCACGTGATTTTTCCGGTCTTTGTCTGGTACCCTATTGTCTTTTTTAAGGTTGTCTGTGTGTGCCAATGTACAAAATCTATTTTTAGCCTATGCTGACCTTGTTATGATTATAACAATTACGTCTGGTTATAATCATCAACGAGAAGAACTCAACATAGGTGTTAAACCCCAAATTCTATCATAACATTATTGAGCCCATTTCCTGTAAACATCGACTTTCACAGATAACGATATACTATAAAATTTTGGTCGACACTTTTAACGGCGACTTGACACTCGGAGACGTGTTATCTACGATAGAGATAATCAAAATTGCTTACCTTACGTCAAGATTTGAATTAATTATTGGTTCTGGATACATTTAAAAATAAAATGTGGCCGATTTTATATTATTGCACAAAAATGCTGGCCGCTGGTCGCGTTAGCCGGGTGGCCTTTCGTGAGGGGTACTTTTGAACAGAAACTCGTCGGTGCCAACGAATTCTGGCCGTTAGGAGCGGGTGGCCGCTGGTCAGGGGACCGTACAAGAGGGGGACTACTGTATTGTGTTACATGTTTAAGCATGAGACATCCAAATGGTAACCATGATAGTTTCATTATTGTATTACATGTAAGCATGAGACATCCAAATGGTAACCATGATAGTTTCATTATTGTATTACATCTTTAAGCATGAGACATACAAATTGTAATCATGATAGTTTCATTGTATTACATGTAAGCATGAGACATCCAAATGGTAACCATGATCCTTTCATTATTGTATTACATCTTTAATCATGAGACATACAAATTGTAACCATGATAGTTTCATTATTGTATTACATGTAAGCATGAGACATCCAAATGGTAACCATGATAGTTTCATTATTGTATTACATCTTTAAGCATGAGACATACAAATTGTAACCATGATAGTTTCATTATTGTATTACATCTTTAAGCATGAGACATCCAAATGGTAACCATGATAGTTTCATTATTGTATTACATCTTTAAGCATGAGACATAAAAATGGTAACCATGATAGTTTCATTAGTCATACTATGTATATTTCCTATTGCACTGGTTTTAAATTTGGGTAGGTAGGTAGAGATTATTTTGAAAATGAAATTGATATACAGTGATTAGTATATCTAATGTACTAAGTGAATGTTATTAAATTGGAATACCAGTATTTGAGGATGAATTGTTTAAAATGACTTTCCCAGTGCAACCACTATGTGAATTGATTGTAAATACACTGATTCTAAGAAAATAAAAAATATGTGAAGACTTCTAGTTTTGTTTTATTACACATGAAGAAGACAATTATATTTTTCACAAGTGATTCCTAATGCTGAATTTCTATATATTATCAAATTTCCAGCAAATAATCAGTGGAAGAAACAAAAATTGATAACGCTACTGATAAACAAATGTTCATGGAATATTACAACTTATACCAACTGTATTTTAATATATCAACAACTGCTGATGTATCATATAGTGTTGTTGTTGTTGTTGTTGTTGGGTTTAACGCAATTTTTTTAATACACAATACTGGTATGTAATACATGGCAGCCAGTATTAATGGTGGAGGAAGAACCCAGGGAAAAGATTCAGAAAGAACTGCCGAGCCATGAGAAGCTACTGGCAAACTTTCCTACATACCCACATTCATATATTGTTTTGCTTCATGTAAAAAAAAAACAGCTGGGAATGGATCATACAACTTGCTAATTGAAAGCAAAGATATGCATAAAAGTACAAAGCAATCAAACTATTAAATTTGTTTACAAACAATAATTTGTACACAACACTTGCAATATTACAGTTGGATATTACAAATTATGACAGAAATAAATATTAAAAAACAACTCCACCCCACCCCACCTCACCCCAGAAAACAGAAAACAAGTGGCTATGTATGCAGTTCAAATAATATTAAAACATACAAACTGCAGTTTAAAATATCATTGAATATGTGTCCTATATAATATTGATTCATATCAAATACAAGTGTCGTGTATGGGTCTGGCAACATGGTTAATGTAAGACTGAAATGTGCTAAAAGTCAAGGCCATCAAGTTAATTTTTTTACAAACAGTAATTTCCGAACAACACTTGCAGTATTGTAATTTGATATCAGATAACAACAAAAATTGGACAATCTGAAGAACCATTTTATAAAAGCATTTTTTGTGTGCAAGATTTCAGTTGCTCACATAAGTTTGCATATGATGTATGATTTTATTATCATAAAACCATGATTCAATGGACAACAAAATAATTTATGAGCATGAACCTTGACATATGCCTACTGTCATTCTGATTTAATTTCTCTATTGATGGCGTCAAGTCAGTTAAATAGGGTATAATTTAATTTCTCTATTGATGGCGTCAAGTCAGTTAAATAGGGTATAATTTAATTTATCTTTTGATAGCATAAAGTCAGTTAAATAGGGTGTAATTTAATTTCTCTATTGATGGCGTCAAGTCAGTTAAATAGGGTATAATTTAATTTATCTTTTGATAGCATAAAGTCAGTTAAATAGGGTGTAATTTAATTTCTCTATTGATAGCGTAAAGTCAGTTAAATGGGGTGTAATTTAATTTCTCTATTGATAGTGTCAAGTCAGTTAAATAGGGTGTAATTGAGTGTATGAGGTGTCAGCCTTTTAGCCTCAACCAACTCATCAAATAGTTAAAGTCTCAGTCCAGACGAATATTTACATGCATAAAAGCTTGCTAGTAGGTCCTACACTTCTAAATAATGGCTGTCATGTATAGCTAATAAAGATGAAGTAAATGGCATTATACACCATAGAGATGAAAAATGTGAAAATGTATTTAGTTCGATGTTCTATCTATTATAAATGATGCATGTTGAAATGGGATGAAACATGAAAGCCATTAACCATTGTAAAATCTTTGCCCTGTATGAAAGAATACTCTGTTTTTATTAGCAATTAGAAATTAAGAATAACTGAAGGTGTCCATGAAGATTCTGTTGTGTCATTATCCAAGGCACCAAGTGTTGTAATTGTTGGAACAATCAATCTTTTGACATGTGAACCAGTAGAAACTGGATATGCTTCTTTACTATTTTGGCTTTGTTCTTACATAATAAAAATGCCCACATCTAATAGTTCTGTCTCCTTTATACCATAAACTGAAACTAAAAATTAGATGTGAAATTCAATGCAGCTTTTGCACATAAGATGTGTTGAGCAAATTGTAGAGGAGTCAGCGCATTCTTTGACTGCATTACCATTCATCTAATATGATAGGAAATGAATTCAGACAAATGGGCCTTTCCATGTCTTCAGTCATCTGCAGTAGTAATATTTTTAATATGTCAAATGTGTTACTTGGCCTTCTAGACATTAATACAAGGCCTTCCAGACATTAATACAAGGCCTTCCAGACAATAATAGAAGGCCTTCCAGACATTAATACAAGGCCTTCTGGAATAAGATCCACATCACCCAAAAATATTAACTGGAATCACTCTTGAAGTTACAGGATGAGATGCAACTGTTGCATTTAATGTCAACCGCTCTGGTGGCCTAGTGGTTAGAGTGTCATCTGTGGAATCAGGCGGTTGTGGGTGCTATCAGCTATCTCGCTTAGCTCAGTTAGTGTTAGGACTGGTCGGCCTGGTGACAGGGTGATGTACATCATACAGATCATGTACAGGTTTAAACAGAATATTTTATTATCAGAATTGCAAGATAAAACACAAGTTCATCCAATTTAGCGATATGTTCTACATCTTTCTATTTCAAATATCTGAATTAGTGAATATTTACTTATAATATATTGTATTACCTCTGTGTTGACAGCAGAATATTCCCATCCATCCACCATTAATATTTCAAAATGCATTTACAACCTTGATGCTGCTTGGTCATCAGTGTTTTGCTGACATTTTCTCAGCTGGTATGTTGTTTTTTTCTACCAAAACTGTACATGTGATTATGTCCTTTTATTGCTAAATTTATGGGCAATATCACAACCAACAACTTTTCATTCACTTTTCATTCACTTCCAGTCCATCCAGTGATGGTGCCACATTGGTTTTACAGATTCCCTCCATGGAATAACTTGTCAGCAGTGGCCGCTCTAACGACTAGGCCACTGGAGTGGTTGACTCCTTCATGGAATAACCTGTCAGCAAGTTGCTGTGGTCTCATTGAAAATGTCTGCTATAACTTTATGATTGGAGATTGTTGTTACAAGAGTTTTATTATTCATGTGCTGACATTCATCAAATTTTGACATCAGCACAGTACATACTAAGTAAAGCATCCATGGTGCCAATCAGAAGACATAAATCATGGAGATACTATAGACTAATCAAGGGAAAAGTGGATGCCAACTTTGTGTAACCAGGCAAAGATTAATACTGTGATCCCAAAGCCTGATGAAGATCCCCACAATGCAGCAAGTTATCAGCCAATCTCCTTGCTATCAATCTGTTTTAAGGTACTGTTGAGAAGGCAGGCTTCAGGCATGGACATAGCAGTTGTGATCAAGTTTTCCCCCTGTTTTAATTTGTTGAAAATGGTTTTCAGAGGAATCTTAAAACCAGAGTTGTCTTTTTTGATGTAACAGCAGCATTTGACAGGGTCTAATATGCAGGGCTGTTGTTCACAATTTCCAGAGTATTTCCATGCTGGACAGTTGAGACTATCGAGCTGTTCCTTCGTGACAGACATTTCAGAGTGCACTTCATAGAGAGCTGCAGCTCGTGGAGGCATCAGGCAAATGGAGTCCCACAAGACTATGTTTTTTGTCCAAGTTTATTCAATGTCTATATCAATGACTTACCCGTAACACAGTCACACAAGTTTATGTATGTGGATGACATTGTTCTCAGGATTTCTTCAAGTAATGGAGTTTTCAGCGAAGCACAACAAAGATAGCCTCAAGCATCATCCACCTCAGTAATGCATGTAAACCATGAGTTTTGCATCCTCTGCAGTGGGCAGTAAATAAAACATGACCCAACACCTATGCACTTTGGTGCAACTCTGAACAGATCACTGACTATCCACAACCACCTAAAGAAATCTGCAGCAAAACATAGCACTCAAAACAATCTACTGGTACTCTGGAAACTGACTGGCTTAACCTGTGGTATCAGTGCTCAGACACCTACTTCTATACCATGGCTGCCAGTACTCAGCAAACATTCATCGACATCTGCGCCACCAGGAAGCCACAACAAAAGTGTTGGCTAAGGTCTATGCCAGTGAAAAACTTACACTATACATGGACATTATCACATCCCGCAGTATGCTTGACTTAGAGATGCCCAGTCTGGTTAGGTTAGTTGCCATAGGATATGACAGCTGTTTTGGCATGGAGTGACCAGTGGTCTTCAGCAGATGTTATAAACCATTCCCTCATACCTGAGCCATCTGCCTGCCCTTCTGGCTTCAACCTTCCACGTCATCTGTTGACCATGTTGAACCACTTTCAGATAAGACAGGTTCGTTGTGCAGTCAACCTTGTCTAATGGAGCTTCCTAACCTTCCACTGACTCTTCCTGTTGCTGCGGAGGTCTCTAGACCATGTCGCATATTCTTCAGGTCATGAATCTAGTGCCATAACCAATTAACCACTTTTAAAAACTGGAAAGTAATTAGTTAAAGGATGGGGTTCTGAACAGTTTTGAAGTTATAAGTCCGGCCCTAGTCTCTCAGGGCATAGAGATATGTAGATGACAGTGCTGTGTTGTATAAATTACTTGACCATTTTGTGTTAAGAAATTTATCCTGTACATATGATCTTCAAAAGCAGATAAATTACACCAGCAGTTACAGCCAATGTTGCAACTTAATGCTCAAAGTTTTTCTTTGTCCTCTACACTTTATATACATGTGAATTTTCATTTACAAGCTGACATAATCTCACCTTCCCTGGTGAGCAATATTTGACATACTTTGGCATCTGGTTCTATTTTTTGTTGGTTGCAGCTCCAAGAAATGCATTTAAAATTTATTAATCCACATGAACTCTATTACTAGAAACATCTAATAGAGTCTTGTACTTGTACACAAGCAATAAAGATTAGACATATGTACTTGTATTCAACATTGTCAGTGATGGTTACACAGTTCTCAGATTTGACATTGTCGCCTAGCCTATGCATTTCTAAAAGTCATCATTGTGTGTGATTGGCTGTACATTTCTCAGAGTCATCATTGTGTGTGATAGCCTATGCATTTCTCAGTCATCATTGTGTGTGATAGCCTATGCATTTCTCAGTCATCATTGTGTGTGATTGGCTATGCATTTCTCAGTCATCATTGTGTGTGATAGCCTATGCATTTCTCAGTCATCATTGTGTGTGATTGGCTATGCATTTCTCAGTCATTTTTGTGTGTGATAGCATATGAATTTCTCAGAGTCATCATTGTGTGTGATAGCCTATGCATTTCTCAGTCATCATTGTGTGTTATTGGCTATGCATTTCTCAGTCATCATTGTGTGTGATAGCCTATGCATTTCTCAGTCATCATTTTATGTGATAGGCTATGCATTTCTGACAGTCATCATTGTCAGGGATAGGATATTTAGTTCTAAGAGTAAGCACTGACAATGATACTTTTTGCTGCTCAGATTCATGATTGTCAGCAATAGGCTTTGCTGTTTAGATTCATCATTGTCAGTGATAGGCTATGCTTTTCTGTATTTTCATTATCAGTGATAGGATTAGCAGCTCAGATTCACCACTGTCAATTATTTGGTTTGAAGCACAGTCATTGTTTTCAGTGATCGACACGTGAAGCTCGGTCATTGTTTTCAGTGATAGGTTTTGAAGCTCGGTCATCGTTTTCAGTGATAGACACTTGAAGCTCAGACATTTTTCTTCAGTGATAGGCTTTTAAGCCCAGTCATCATTTTCAGTGATAGGACTTCAAAGCTCAGATTCACCACTGTCAGTGATGGACTTTGCAATTCAAATTCATCATTGTCATTAGTTGGCTATACAGATTTCAGATTCATCATTATCAGTGATTGGCTTTGTACACAGATTCATCATTATCAGTGATTGGCTTTGTACACAGATTCATCATTATCAGTGATTGACTTTGTACACAGATTCATCATTATCATTGATTGGCTTTGTACACAGATTCATCATTATCAGTGATTGGCTTTGTACACAGATTCATCATTATCAGTGATTGGCTTTGTACACAGATTCATCATTATCAGTGATTGGCTTTGTACACAGATTCAACATTATCACTGATTGGCTTTGTACACAGATTCATCATTATCAGTGATTGGCTTTGTACACAGATTCATCATTATCAGTGATTGGCTTTGTAAACAGATTCATCATTATCAGTGATTGGCTTTGTACACAGATTCATCATTATCATTGATTGGCTTTGTACACAGATTCATCATTATCAGTGATTGGCTTTGTACACAGACTCATCATTATCAGTGATTGGCTTTGTACACAGATTCATCATTATCAGTGATTGGCTTTGTACACAGATTCATCATTATCAGTGATTGGCTTTGTACACAGATTCATCATTATCACTGATTGGCTTTGTACACAGATTCATCATTATCACTGATTGGCTTTGTACACAGACTCATCATTATCAGTGATTGGCTTTGTACACAGATTCATCATTATCAGTGATTGGCTTTGTACACAGATTCATCATTATCAGTGATTGGCTTTGTACACATATTCATCATTATCAGTGATTGGCTTTGTACACAGATATATCATTATCAGTGATTGGCTTTGTACACAGATTCATCATTATCAGTGATTGGCTTTGTACACAGATTCATCATTATCATTGATTGGCTTTGTGCACAGATTCATCATTATCAGTGATTGGCTTTGTACACAGACTCATCATTATCAGTGATTGGCTTTGTACACAGATTCATCATTATCAGTGATTGGCTTTGTACACAGATTCATCATTATCAGTGATTGGCTTTGTACACAGACTCATCATTAACAGTGATTGGCTTTGTACACAGATTCATCATTATCAGTGATTGGCTTTGTACACAGATTCATCATTATCAGTGATTGGCTTTGTACACAGATTCGTCATTATCAGTGATTGGCTTTGTACACAGATTCATCATTATCAGTGATTGGCTTTGTACACAGATTCATCATTATCACTGATTGGCTTTGTACACAGATTCATCATTATCACTGATTGGCTTTGTACACAGATTCATCATTATCAGTGATTGGCTTTGTACACAGATTCATCATTATCACTGATGTGGCTTTGTACACATATTCATCTTTGTCAGTGATTGGCTTTGTACACAGATTCATCACTATCAGTGATTGGCTTTGTACACAGATTCATCATTATCACTGATTGGCTTTGTACACAGATTCATCATTATCAGTGATTGGCTTTGTACACAGATTCATCATTATCAGTGATTGGCTTTGTACACAGATTCATCATTATCAGTGATTGGCTTTGTACACAGATTCATCATTATCAGTGATTGGCTTTGTACACAGATTCATCATTATCAGTGATTGGCTTTGTACACAGATTCATCATTATCATTGATTGGCTTTGTACACAGATTCATCATTATCAGTGATTGGCTTTGTACACAGATTCATCATTATCAGTGATTGGCTTTGTACACAGATTCATCATTATCATTGATTGGCTTTGTACACAGATTCATCATTATCAGTGATTGGCTTTGTACACAGATTCATCATTATCAGTGATTGGCTTTGTACACAGATTCATCATTATCAGTGATTGGCTTTGTACACAGATTCATCATTATCAGTGATTGGCTTTGTACACAGACTCATCATTATCAGTGATTGGCTTTGTACACAGATTCATCATTATCACTGATTGGCTTTGTACACAGACTCATCATTATCACTGATTGGCTTTGTACACAGACTCATCATTATCAGTGATTGGCTTTGTACACAGATTCGTCATTATCAATGATTGGCTTTGTACACAGATTCATCAAAATCAGTGATTGGCTTTGTACACAGATTCATCATTATCAGTGATTGGCTTTGTACACAGATTCATCATTATCAGTGATTGGCTTTGTACACAGATTCATCATTATCACTGATTGGCTTTGTACACAGATTCATCATTATCAGTGATTGGCTTTGTACACAGATTCATCCTTATTTGTGATTGGCTTTGTACACAGATTCATCATTATCACTGATGTGGCTTTGTACACATATTCATCTTTGTCAGTGATTGGCTTTGTACACAGATTCATCACTATCAGTGATTGGCTTTGTACACAGATTCATCATCATCACTGATTGGCTTTGTACACAGATTCATCATTATCACTGATTGGCTTTGTACACAGATTCATCATTATCACTGATTGGCTTTCTACACAGATTCATCATTATCACTGATGTGGCTTTGTACACATATTCATCTTTGTCAGTGATTGGCTTTCTACACAGATTCATCATTATCAGTGTTTGGCGTTGTACACAGATTCATCATTATCAGTGTTTGGCTTTGTACACAGATTCATCATTATCAGTGATTGGCTTTGTACACAGATTCATCATTATCACTGATTGGCTTTGTACACAGATTCATCATTATCAGTGATTGGCTTTGTACACAGATTCATCATTATCAGTGATTGGCTTTGTACACAGATTCATCATTATCAGTGATTGGCTTTGTGCACAGATTCATCATTATCAGTGATTGGCTTTGTACACAGATTCATCATTATCAGTGATTGGCTTTGTACACAGATTCATCATTATCAGTGATTGGCTTTGTACACAGATTCATCATTATCAGTGATTGGCTTTGTGCACAGATTCATCATTATCAGTGATTGGCTTTGTGCACAGATTCATCATTATCAGTGATTGGCTTTGTACACAGATTCATCATTATCAGTGTTTGGCTTTGTACACAGATTCATCATTATCAATGATTGGCTTTGTACACAGATTCATCATTATCAGTGATTGGCTTTGTACACAGATTCATCATTATCAGTGATTGGCTTTGTGCACAGATTCATCATTATCAGTGATTGGCTTTGTGCACAGATTCATCATTATCAGTGATTGGCTTTGTACACAGATTCATCATTATCAGTGTTTGGCTTTGTACACAGATTCATCATTATCAGTGATTGGCTTTGTACACAGATTCATCATTATCAGTGATTGGCTTTGTACACAGATTCATCATTATCAGTGATTGGCTTTGTACACAGATTCATCATTATCACTGATTGGCTTTGTACACAGATTCATCATTATCACTGATTGGCTTTGTACACAGATTCATCATAATCACTGATTGGCTTTGTACACAGATTCATCATTATCAGTGATTGGCTTTGTACACAGATTCATCATTATCAGTGATTGGCTTTGTACACAGATTCATCATTAGCAGTGATTGGCTTTGTACACAGATTCATCATTATCAGTGATTGGCTTTGTACACAGATTCATCATTATCAGTGATTGGCTTTGTACACAGATTCATCATTATCAGTGATTGGCTTTGTACACAGATTCATCATTATCAGTGATTGGCTTTGTACACAGATTCATCATTATCAGTGATTGGCTTTGTACACAGATTCATCATTATCAGTGATTGGCTTTGTACACAGATTCATCATTATCAGTGATTGGCTTTGTACACAGATTCATCATTATCATTGATTGGCTTTGTACACAGATTCATCATTATCATTGATTGGCTTTGTACACAGATTCATCATTATCAGTGATTGGCTTTGTACACAGATTCATCATTATCAGTGATTGGCTTTGTACACAGATTCATCATTATCAGTGATTGGCTTTGTACACAGATTCATCATTATCAGTGATTGGCTTTGTACACAGACTCATCATTATCAGTGATTGGCTTTGTACACAGATTCATCATTATCAGTGATTGGCTTTGTACACAGATTCATCATTATCACTGATTGGCTTTGTACACAGACTCATCATTATCAGTGATTGGCTTTGTACACAGATTCG